>CM051238.1:74350130-75608770 GCA_027917425.1 Gastrophryne carolinensis
ACGGACAACCACCGCGCGCTGGAGGCCGCCTCTCGCGCTTCCTTCGAACAGGGAGCACGCCCGCGCCGGCCATTCACAAACGACCGGCGCGGGTGCGCGCCCTGCTAGAGGGAAGGCGCGAGAGGCGGCCGCGGCCCACGCATGCGCCGTTGGAACGGGGAGAAGGTAAGGTTTGTGGGCGTCCTGGGGGGTTTCACACAGTGGCGCATCCCAATTTCGGATGCCCCGAGGGGAGGGAGCTAATCAGCCCGGGAATCTGATCAGCCATGGGTGTTGGGCCACTTTAATGATTTATTGCTGCAGATCTGCATGTTACACATCAAAGAGGGACAAATGAGAACAACGAGCAGCAGGGGGGACGTGGAGTGGAAAGAGGGACAGTCCCTCCAAATCAGGGACACTTGGGAGGTATGCCCCCACCACTCATGGGCATGCCAGTCTGGGATCCGAATACACCCCCCAGCCACCCTTAGAGCAGAGGATGCTGGTGTGCGATAGAAGGGGTGAAGATCGCCCGCTTGTGCAGCAGTTTCATGCCCCCTTTGGAATGGAAGCTCAATCTTTCTCTGCTGGGGGTCTTAGGCAAGCACCCCGAATCAGGATGTGACCTCCACAGGCTGGTGGTCCCCTTTAAGTATTTGTGGAGATGGGGAGCGATCTTTGGAGACTGGGCAGCATTAGTGTTGCACATAGCGCTACATACACATTCCAGGCAGAACAGGTCACCACAGGGGGACACTTATTTTAATACAGAACAAGCAGAGACAGGAGTGACTGACACTTGACTGCGGCAGCTCACGTGACCACAATGGCGGACACATGACCGCTGTATTCTTTGCTCTGGTCATTTAGCAGCCATTCCCCAGCCCCGTGCTCCTTTCTCCTGCCCGATCCACCGGACATCCTGCAAAGCAGAGTGTGGGCTCTGTTCAGCTTGTCTCTCCCCTGCTCCCTCCCATCCCCCTCCCGCCTATTCATGTGTCTTCATACTGACTAAGGCATTCCTCAGCATCCAATGAGCGGCCGCCTTATTAAGCCGCCGCCGTGTCTCGCTTCTCTTCCTCCTCCTTCGCTTCTGTAGACACCATATCTACTATAGTCACACTCTGCACATTGGCCCGAGTCCCCACACATCACCCTGATCCCCATACCTGCAGCCCAGGCCGAGCTCCGGTGAAAAAGTCACCTCGACTCCTCCATGCCTTCTCCAAGATGGCGGCCTGGACGCAAGGGCGGAGCGACCAATAGGAGATGGGAATGAAAACCTGAGCGCCAATCAGCTGCAGGCTTTTAGACACGTGTGTCCTGAGGTGGTGGCTGTGGAGATCTGGTGTCTGGCGGCGCTGGTGTAGCCTGATAACTTGGGTTAATTTTAATACAAAAAAAGTAAAATAACACGTGGTTCTAATATGGCTGTTAGTATTGTATTTATTTTCATGTTGTGCCCTTTCTTAAAGTGGACCAAAACCCAGGAATTTAACAATCCTGGGTTTTGGTCTTTGCCCACGAGCACCCCGATCGGGGATGCCCCGCTGTGTGAAACAACCCAGGTCAACCTATCTCCAGCATTCACACCATTTACCAATTCTTACCTTCCCAATATCAGCTGGGGGTAGCTGCATACATTCCAACTTTTCAGGGTGGGAAATAGGGACATTTGTTAAATTAGGCCACACCACTTTATTGATTGATGGATAGAAGATAGGTTGTAGCAGTTACAATAGTATGAACACTTTAAATAGGGAAATGAATCACTTATTATTATTGTTTATTGATATAGCGCCATCATCTTCCGTAGTGCTTTACGAGGTATGTTTACACACAAGATAAAACATATTGTACAGGGAACAATACAAAATTAGATGCTACGAGGTTTAAACCAAGTGTTGTGAGCACAGGAGACAATAGGAAGGAGAGCCCTGCCCTTGCGAGCTTACAGTCTAAAGATTATTGATGCAGATCTGCATGCTACACCTCAAAGAAGGACAAATGAGAACAACAGGCGGACATGGATTCAAAAAAGGGACAGTCCCTCCAAATCAGGGACACTTGGGAGGTATGTGGCTGGTATGCCTATAGAACCAAGGTGAGGTGAGTTTACTGAGTGATCGGCAGGTATCACACCCGGCGCATCCCAAACCATGGTGGCCCTGAGGAAAGGACTGAAACCCAGGATTACGAAAATCTTAAGTTTTGGTCCACTTTATATGTCACCCATGCATGCACAGTGGGATCAGCGAGTTAATGCAGCAATCGATTTCTGTGCAGCAGCCACACAGAAAAGGGAGCCGTGCTGGACCGCAGGTGAGGTGGGTTTTTTTCTTTTTCTTTCAATTACAATGGTGCCACTTTGTTTTTTGTTTTGTTTTTTGTAAAGGGCGTGGGGTCCCCCCTCTCCCGCAAATCCATCTAACGGGAAACCAGGTCACACAGGCGCCAGCTCTTCTGCCACACACAAGTCACACACAAATAAATTGTATTGCTCAAAGTTTTACTACTTACTGTACCATGTGTTCTGTCTTCTGCCCCTGTGGGGCGACATTCTAATCTGGTCTGGTGGGGTGTTCCTGTGTCCTGTTCTGGGCATTAGTCCTTCTTCAGGCCTCTTCAGTTTATTAGGCAGTGATGGGCATCCAAAACAATTGCCACCCCTCCTTCAATCCCAAGTTTAATGTTTTATAGTAATCCAACCATAAGGCCCCCTTCACACCTGAGCACTTGGCTGAGAAAGCAGCGTTTTTGCCTCAATCGCACTTGTGATTGCTCAATATAAAAATAGTGTTTGCAAGTACACAGGTGATCGCGATATGATAACGATCATCGCTATTGCAGCGCATTAGGGATTTCTTAGTATAGTGGTTGCAAAGTGATCGGAAAGTTCACGATGCAATAGCATTACCTTAATCATCCAACATTATTTAAAGTGGACCAACACCCAGGATTTTGACTATCCTGGGTTTTGGTCCACTTCGGCGGGGCGCCCCGCTGTGTGAAACCCCCCAGAAAGCCCCAAAAACTCACCTCTCCTCGCCCCCACGTGACCGCCGCAGCCAATCCCCGCCGACGGACAAGCGGGAGGCAGCGACGGACAAGAGAGCGCGCCCGCCGCCGCCTCCCGCGCGTCACTCTTACAGGGGGTGCGCCGGCCGTTTGTGAATGGTGCGCGTCCTGCTAGAGGGACGCGCGGGAGGTGGCGGTGGGCGCCGCTGGAACGAGGATCAGGTAGGGATTTAGGGGTGCCCCGCAGTCAGGGGTCTGATCGGTCCGGGAATGTTATAGATTCCCAGGCCGATCATGGGAAGGTGTTGGTCCACTTTAATGTGCCACATGTTGCACAATTTGAGTGCTGCATGCAAGGGAGTCAAATCCAGATAGACATTTATGGTGTAACAGGAACTGGCTTTACTGGGACATGAGTAAGGTAAGAGAAGGTCACCTTACATGGTGGATAACATAGACAGGAACAAGAAGTCATAGAGATCACCTCAATGCACAGGAAACACAACATGTAGTTGAGAATGTTCAACAGAGACTATGCATAGAAATATGCAACAATGCCATCTACTGTCATAAATATAAACTGCATTAACCTAGCAACATAGATGCAGATCACATACAGAGTGAAGCTGTTACACAGTATCTCCAACACCACAAACAAATGACACAGCTGAGTATAGGAGAGTGGGATAAAGTGCAGGGGGTGGGTTATAGCTGTGCTGTGCTCAGACAGAAAGTTCAGAAATCCCAGAATGCAGAGCAGCACAGTCAGAAGGCACTTCCTGTTTGCAGGCTGCCTGACGTTCCATGAGCCGCCATCTTGGATGTTTAAAGGCTCATAACATGCAGTAGATGCAGGTAGGATGATTTTTAATGTGAGCAATCTGTATGTACAGGGTGTGGGAAACATATAAGATAGACTCTTATTCAGAGTGAAGGACCGCTTTAAGAAATGGACAAGGGAGTCAAAACAGAAACTAGCAGCATGTGTCAAATGCACAGATTGGACCTTGAAGCATGGATTGATAACATCACTTTTGTACATTAACTTTAGTGAGGACATGCTGATCAGACAAAATCCTTTGTCTAATAGGCAAGCAACAAACCATGATTTATTAAACATTAGCCTCGATTCAAAGACACATTCATCCGGACTTCCGTAGCTGTCTGTGAAAGTTTTGGTGGGTGTTTGTCATTTTTTTGCTTTTTTTCGTTCATTTTTCATTCGTACGAACGTTCGGGCAAATGCGTATATGCGCTTTCGATGAACGAAAGCAAATCTGAACATTTCCGCTAGTTCGGATCATTTTCCAAACAAAATCTGAAATGTTTCGTTCGTTCAGATAACTTACGTTATTGCTATGGGCTTGCGTCTCATTCAGAGAGCTGATTGCCGACGGACCACCACCCTATAAACCCGTTTCCTTTGCGATCCTCTTACGGGACCATTTTGACCTTGAGACTAGCAGCTATGGATGGATCTAGTGCATTTGAGGCGCATGAGGATCTGCAGCTCATGCGCATTGAAATTGTCCGGAGGGCTGAGACCAGATTGCACCGGCGGCGACGCATGCATATCGATGGCATGCATGACATTGAGCTGTTCGTGCTGACCAGACTTAATCGCGCTTCCCTCCATAAATTGTATAGTGAGCTGCGGCCATGGTTAGCCCGCACCACAAGGAAGGGGCAAGCAATTTCAGGTATGACCAAGATGCTTGGCTGCCTGCAATTTTTGGCGAACGGCTCGTTCCAGAGGCTGGGTGCCCCCTGGTGGGGTTCTCCCAGCCTACGCTGAGCCGCGCCCTATCCAAGTTTTTGGAAGGCATGGCTACCATTAAATGCAAATATATTTGTTATCCTGACGACATGGTAGCCAGAAACGCGATTAAGCTGGCATTTTATAACATCGCCGACATGCCCAACGTCATGGGTGCAATTGACTGCACCCACGTTGCCCTTGTCCCTCCGGCAGTCGACAAGTATATCTACAGGCAGGTTCAATCAGTCCTTTTTTTTAACTTGTGTTTTAAGGTCCTTCCAAAATCCCAAATACCCTCCTTTGCAAATGTCCCTTCTTCGAATTAGTCCCTCCTTGTAATTAATTCCTCCTTGTAAGTTCGCCATCGTTGCAAATACTTCCCTTATATTATGGATTTCCTCCATGTCATTTATCCCTCCTTGTAATTTATCCCTCCTTTTCCATAATGACTCATTGTAATTAATCCCTCCTTGTATTTGTACCTACTTGTAAATATTTCCTCCGTGGAAGTAATCCCTCCATGGAATTATTTACTACTTTAAACTATTACCTCCTTGTAATTTATCCCTCCTTTTCCATAATGACTCATTGTAATTAATCCCTCCTTGTATTTGTACCTACTTGTAAATATTCCCTCCGTGGAAGTAATCCCTCCATGGAAATATTTACTACTTTAAACTATTACCTCCTTGTAATTATTCCCTCCTTGTAATTTATCCCTCCTTTTCCATAATGACTCATTGTAATCAATCCCTCTTTGTATTTGTACCTACTTGTAAATATTCCCTCCGTGGAAGTAATCCCTCCATGGAATTATTTACTACTTTAAACTATTACCTCCTTGGAATTTATCCCTCCTTGGAATTTTGTCACCATTTTTATGTATCCCTCCTTTTAAGTATTCCCTCCTTTTTAAATCTCTCTGTGGAACCATGGACCGTATTTAGTTGCATATAAATGTCACATGTGTTCACCAAGGAAAACTTTTAATGTGTACCTGAAATAGACCCTGGAAAGTTAATCTTTACTTTATAAAACATACATATTAGGCTCGATTCAGAGAGACAAAAAAACCTTCAGTTTTAGTGCCAATGTCGTATTATTTTCAAATGTTCCCGCTCTCGTATGAATGTGCGAGCGATTCTATGCATGCATTGTAAACCCTCTGTAAAGTTTCCGTCCGTTCGTATGCCAGAGTACGAGTACGAGGATGTCATTTTCCATAGAGACTTTTCTGATTCATTTTCTCAGGTAACAACGTAGCCTTTAGTTTTTGCCCTTTTCCCATCGTATCCTCACACGAATCCTTTACGTTTCCCGATACATTCGGTTTCACTTTTACAAAAAATAATCGTCCAGACGGAAATCCTTACGATCTTGCTCCTGCGCACTACAAACTTAACTCATTAAAGTGCTCGCCTACATATTTGCCACCCTCACTTCTACTACAATGTTTAGCTAAACCCCTTAGCACTATCCTCCAGCTTCCCTTTTAGCCCCTTAAAGCTCACCCCAACCCCTTAGCGCTATCCTCCAGCTTCCCTTTTGGCCCCTTAAAGCTCACCCCAGCCCCTTAGCGCTATCCTCCAGATTCTTTTGGCCCCTTAAAGCTCACCCCAACCCCTTAGTGCTATCCTCCAGCTTCCCTTTTGGCCCCTTAAAGCTCACCCCAACCCCTTAGCGCTATCCTCCAGCTTCCCTTTTGGCCCCTTAAAGCTCACCCCAACCCCTTAGCGCTAACCTCCAGCTTCCCTTTTGGCCCTTTAAAGCTCACCCCAACCCCTTATGCGCTATCCTCCAGCTTCCCTTTTGGACCCTTAAAGCTTACCCAAATCACTTCGCGGTTAGGTTTTTCTTCCATTTTAGGTCCCTAAAACTTACCCAAATCACTTCGCGGTTAGGTTTTTCTTCATTTACCGCACCCTAAAACTTACCCAAATCACTTAGCGGTTAGGTTTTTCTTCATTTACCGCACCCTAAAACTTACCCAAATCACTTTGCGGTTAGGGTTTTCTTCATTTACCGCACCCTAAAACTTACCTAAATCACTTAGCGGTTAGGTTTTTCTTCATTTACCGCACCCTAAAACTTACCCAAATCACTTCGCGGTTAGGTTTTTCTTCATTTACCGCACCCTAAAACTTACCCAAATCACTTTGCGGTTAGGTTTTTCTTCATTTACCGCACCCTAAAACTTACCCAAATCACTTCGCGGTTAGGTTTTTTTTCATTTACCGCACCCTGAAACTTACCCAAATCACTTCGTGGTTAGGTTCTTCTTCATTTACCGCACCCTAAAAATGTACCCAAATCACTTCGCGGTTAGGTTCTTCTTCCATTTTAGGTCCCTAAAACGTACCCAAATCACTTCGCGGTTAGGTTTTTCTTCATTTACCACACCCTGAAACTTACCCAAATCACTTTGCGGTTAGGTTTTTCTTCATTTACCGCACCCTAAAACTTACCCAAATCACTTCGCGGTTAGGTTTTTTTTCATTTACCGCACCCTGAAACTTACCCAAATCACTTCGTGGTTAGGTTCTTCTTCATTTACTGCACCCTAAAAACTTACCCAAATCACTTCGCGGTTAGGTTCTTCTTCCATTTTAGGTCCCTAAAACTTACCCAAATCACTTCGCGGTTAGGTTTTTCTTCATTTACCGCACCCTAAAACTTACCCAAATCACTTTGCGGTTTCTTCATTTACCGCACCCTAAAACTTACCCAAATCACTTTGCGGTTAGGTTTTTCTTCATTTACCGCACCCTAAAACTTACCCATATCACTTCGCGGTTAGGTTTTTTTTCATTTACCGCACCCTGAAACTTACCCAAATCACTTCGTGGTTAGGTTCTTCTTCATTTACCGCACCCTAAAAACGTACCCAAATCACTTCGCGGTTAGGTTCTTATTCCATTTTATGTCCCTAAAACTTACCAAAACCACTTCCTGTTCATCTGAATCTTCATCTCGAAATATTTTTATAAACCTTCGTTTGTTGTTAATGTATTTGTGTAAATAAATGACACAGAAACGTTTTGTTTGTTTACTAATTCTTTTAATTTCCAGGCCTTTTTTGGGGGCCATTGTTTTAAAATTTACAATTTTAAAATTTTTGAAATGTAAAAACTATTAACATTTTTAAAAAGATAAAAATGTACAAACATTAAAACTATTACATTATGCAAAACAGTGACAGGACCCAGAACACTATTCTTCTTCTGTTGTCCCCAACGAGTCAACCAGCTGCTGCATATCGGCCACCAACTCAAGGACCCTTCGATTCATTTCTTCCACTCTTGCCCGTGTGGTCCCTGTATCAAATTGAGAAAAAAACATAAGTTTGCGCTAAATACATGTTTCTCACCTGTGGATGGAATGTTTGTTAGTTGGCAACCTAAATAAACACGACATATGTCAGTCTGCTAAGTCATTACTTAAGGAAGTGGCCAGAGGTCATTCTGGGAAGTCATTACTCTAAGGAAGTGGCCAGAGGTCATTCTGGGAAGTCATTACCTAAAGGAAGTGGCCACAGATCAGTCTGGTAAGTCATTACTCTAAGGAAGTGGCCAGAGGTCATTCTGGGAAGTCATTACACTAAGGAAGTGGGCACAAGTCATTATGCTAATGACATTGACAATTGCCTTTAGGAATTTGTGTGATCATGTCACTTAACACATACTGCAAAGAATGACATTACAACTTACTTGGTTGGTGGCCGACGGATGCCTCGTTGGGGACAACCCTACATCCCACTGTTGGGAAGTAGAGCCTGTTGAGACATGGCAAATAGGGTCACCGATTATGTCTTAGTCAACAGTAATCAAATGTCATTTGCAATTTGTGTGTCACATCACTCACCTTCTCCCTGCGCCTCCTGGCCGAGATCTGCTGCAGCCTGCGCATCTTCACCCGCTCCTGAAGCATCTACAAAAACAGATTAAGGGAATCAGCTTGGGTGGAAATAGCATGGATATGTGTTTGCGGTTACATGAAGAGTCACATACCAGAGGCTCCCGCATGCGTCGCTGGGTACGACTCCCTGCCCACGCCGTGCCGCCCCTCCTCTGTGGAAAGGTCCAGGGGCTGGTCTGAGGAACCAACAGAGGAGGGGTAGGACCGTCGCCCTGGAGATCCACCACCTTCACTTCCAGCAGCAGATTCATGCAGCACTGGTCGGCCTGTGCGCCTCCCGAGTGCGGTGAATGCGGTAATCCATTTCCATCACTAACAAAGAAAAGGCATTCTAACTTAAGGCCTACCTTCTGCATCAGTTACATGTGGCATGCAATCGCTATGTACTTACTAGGGAAATGGAGTCCGAAAAACCGCCGCACCCGGGGCATGTGCAGCCGTTTCAGGTCCGACCAATGCTGCATGATCTGCGTGTGGGTGAAGGTGGTGTCTGTTTGATGTTGGATTCTGGAAACTATCTCCAGGGCAACGGTTCGCTTCTCAAAAGAGTTGGGCAGGTAGTCGTACCTGTGCTCCAGCATGGTCTACAAAACACAATCAAAAACAAGGTTTGAGGGAAATCAGCATACAAATATCTGAATAATCGATCATTTGACTAAATGACAATAACATACATATTTGTAGCCTAATACAATCCTTGAAGCTGGCCTCAGTGCTGGTTCGCACGTGTGGACCCTCACTTCAGTTTGGCACGGAGTTTGATACACTTTTTAAAACAACCGTTCATGCGCTTCCTTATGGGCTAGGCATGCATTTACATGGCAAATCAAAGGCATTAAAAGACACTTACAAGCATGATGATCTCTTCTTGTTGGCAGGTGAAGATTGTGGGGGCCATCTTGCCTCTTGTCTGCAGCAGATAAGTAATGCCCCTGCGGTTTTGGGTTCCGCACGGCCGGACGAACGACCGTACGCACGCGTACGCGAACGCGTAAACGTCACACCCCGGCATTAGTATTTAAAGGGGCCTGGAGCCACAGCTCATTCTCTTTCATAGTCTATTCATAATGTCAGCAAAAAAATCCGCAGCAAAGGCCAAAGCAGCCAAGGAAGCCAGCCGGAAAAAGGGTGAGGAGGTTTCATCAGGCCCCACCACTCGCTCCAAAATGCCTAAGGCGAAGCGGCCAGGAACCCGCAGTGGGCAGCCGAAGGTGACCACAAAGGCACCCACAAGCCTGAAAACAAAGGAGGCAGCGCTAAAGAAGGGCCAGGCCACCAAACAGGTACGGCCCCTAAAAAGCACACCAAGAGGGTGAGAAGCCCCAGCCCCCAAAGGTCACCATCACCCCAGCCACGTGGGAAAAGCTCTCAGCCCAAGAGGCCAAGACACCAGGCCTGAAGCCCCAGCAGCCAGAGCTCAGCATCACCCCAGCCACGTGGGAATAGCTCTCAGCCCAAGAGGTCAAGACACCAGGCCCGAAGCCCCAGGAGCCAGAGCTCACCATCACCCCAGCCATGTGGGAAAAGCTCTCAGCCCAAGAGGCCAAGACACCAGGCCCGAAGCCCCAGGAGCCAGAGCTCAGCATCACCCCAGCCACGTGGGAATAGCTCTCAGGCCAAGACACCAGGCCTGAAGCCCCAGGAGCCAGAGCTCAGCATCACCCCAGCCACGTGGGAAAAGCTCTCAGCCCAAGAGGCCAAGACACCAGGCCCGAAGCCCCAGGAGCCAGAGCTTAGCATCACCCCAGCCACGTGCATCAACCTCCCAGGGCCATGAAACTGTCAAAGGGCCACAGAGGCACAGGCCAAGAAGCCCAACATCATCCACCACACCCTCTCCTCCTCGCCCACATTTGTCACTGGCATAGGTGGAAATGCAGGCAGAATATGCCACAGCTACACCTGCTAGTTCAGTGGCCACCGAGGCAAGAATCCAAGTCCAGTCCAATCAGAAGCCAGCCACCTGTCCTACATTTCTCCCCAACACAGCCAGCCCAGAATGTCCCCCCATTTGCAGCCAACCACTGATGAGCCAGAACGTCAAGCAACAGGGCGCACATTGCGCCGAGGCCACTTGAGTGGCAGGTTTGGTGAGGCCCAAACTCTGGCATTGGCTAGTGGCCTCACCTTGTATTATGATGAGCTATATGGGCGCAGATCCAAAGCTACAAGCAAGCAGCGGAAAGCGGAGATTTTTGAGCAGCTCCGCAGACAGGAAGAGGTCAAAGATGTGGAGCAGATACAAAGGAAAATATCGGACCTAAAGTATGCAGCACGGAAGAAAGAAAATAAACGGCGTCATTACAGATACATATATACTTTGTGGATTTTGCTTCATCTTGTATTGGAAACATTTATCTAAAATGTGCAACTCTTTTTCAGCTTACAAACTGGTGGCGGATTCCCCACAAAACTGCAATTTACCCGAGCTGAGGAGATGGTGCTGGGCCTGCTACATCCTGTGGCCTTAGAGGGACACTCGGCCCGACAGGACACGGACATATTCCTGCCGGTTAGTAATGTTACTGTGTATGTGAAATGTGATCTGCGTGTAAAATTAGGCACAAACCCATATATTAACACATGCCCCTAGGGTGTGCCTTGGAGTGGAGGTTACAATTTAAACAGGGTGTGTTATGTGTGGCGACCCATTATTTGCTGGTTTACTTCCTCTGAGATTATTTGGGTGAGTCTTGAGGAACACTATTGAGATTAGCAAAGGACTGCCTGTTATGTATTTGTTGAAAATTACATACAACACTTCTGTCAGGAATCCACTCACCTCGTCCTTGCTCCCGCGCCGTCCCCGGGCAGCTGGCCGCGCTGCTTCCGGCTTGCGTCTCGGCCGGGCAGCAGCTCCGGCGGCGGCTCCGGCGGCGTCTGTTCGGGCGGCGCGCCGCTCGGCCACGCCCCCTGCTCGCGACCCTGGCTCTGCTGTACGTGCTCGCGCGCGGGCGCGAGCACAGATCTCTAATACCCTCCGGCGGCGCTGCTTCCTGCACGCCCGCCGGAGGAAAAATTAAAGGGGCCAATCAGCCCAGGGTTCCCAGAGTGGGCCAATAGCCCACTTGGAGATAGTTTACTCACGCCCTCTAAAAGTTAACACCAACCAGTTTTGTTCTCTCAGTTGCACCAATCATCTTCCTGTCCCAGTCTTGCCTGTCCCTATAAAGCTGATTCCCCTTCATTTGCCCATTGCCTGTGATAGCGCCTTGTACCCCGTCAGTAGCTTCTCTAAAGTGTATTTCTTGATCTCCCGTTGCCGACCACCGCCCGTCTTGACTACCCCTGATCTGATCTCCTGTTGCCGACCTTCGCCTGTTTTGACCACCCCCGATTTGATCTCCTGCTGCCGACCTCTGCTTGATCCTCGACCACGTCTTGTCCAATCCTTTGTACCGCTGCCATCTCGGAACTTCTGTTGCTGACCCCTAGCCTGTTGGACTTCCGTCATACACTCAGCGATCGGGCTGCTCGGCACCACTTCCAGCCGCGGGTTCTCCAGGCCTCTGAACGGTAAGACTCCAATCTTTGAGCCATTGAAGTCCTGGGGGCAACCGATCCCGGGCAGGCGTGCTCTGCGTCCCGGCAAGCGGGGGCTCCTAAAGGTGAAGCTGGCTGCGGAGATTGGGGGTTGGGGTCTTACAGAGAGGACTGGAGTTATCTAAGTGGACAGCTGTAGTTCCCGGAGTGTGACAACTTCCATCTTTATCTGTAGCCAATTTGGGTTTGAGCTGTGCTTTGTTCCAAACAACTTGATGTGAGGTGCTTGCACATTTGACATAGAAAGAATGTCAAGCAGCCTAATCTAATGGCAAATATGCTATTTGCAAGCTGAGTGTGGTCCCATAATGGGCTTTAAGGGATGTGTGAAGCCTCAGAACAGCCAGTACATGCATGTTTGTGTTGGTTAAGGAGACCAATGTGTATGTACTTGTTGACTATTACATCTAACAGATAATGAAATTCATAGTCAAGTTTAACTTGGTCCCTTGGGGGAGTTGACATTCATGCATGTGCACGTGTTTTATTGAACCATATGTGTTAATACGCATCACCAATGCCTAGTTGTATGTTAACATGGCTTAGTTTCACAAATGCAGCCCAGCATCATCCCTCAGCTAGTGGGGAATCCTCTGCCAGTTTGAACTTCCATGCTGCCTCGGACCCAGGATCCGATATATACGGTAAGTGTCTTTATATGATGTGGCTAATACATGTGCCTTGCCATGTTTCTTTTTGCGGAATTACATATGTAGTCCCTACACTGAACCTTTTTTTTTTAACATATTCCAACAGACCCACACACTGATGGAGGAAATCTAGGAGCTGGAGGAAGATGGAGCCTTCATGGAACCTTCAGAACACCTCCCCCTGGGACAGAATCAGCAACTGTCCCAACATGTTTCTCCAACAAATGCTCAGCAGCAGAGTGAAGCTGGCGGCATGCTGGCAGCCCACCGTGGGCAGCATGCAGAGACTGAGCCGACAGTCCCCAGTGTTAGCTCTGCTGCTGAGGATTTGCCAAGCAGACCTGTGGCTGTTGGTGGACCTAGAGGCACATCATCTGCACGCCCCCAAACCCGGGGAATTGGGAGGCCTAGTTGACTACGTCGCCCACTTGCCTAGGGGAGGGGAGCGCAGATGGAGTCAGCATGGCACCATGAGAGGCGGCTATTTCGCCTCCAAAATCAAAGAAACCAGGAACATCTTCATGGCCAATTAGAAACCTTAAACACCACATTAAACGCCATGCTGACTGAATTTAGGTCCAACAACAGCCACATGGCCACCCTAGCCAATTACAGTGGCATGCTTGAGGAAGTTCGAAATAGCAACAGCCACATGGCCACCTTAACTAATGCAATGTTTGCTTCAGAAATAAACTACATAAAATTGTAATTAACTTGTTGTGGACTAAGTGTATGCTTTTTAGTTTTGGCTGAATAAAGCTGAGTTAAAGTAGGCAGTAACACATTTGTAACATGGGAAAAAACCCAAATGACAATCATGTGTGAGGTTGGTTTAAAATATTTCTTTACTGTCTGTAAAAATAAAGATACAAACACAAAGGGCCAAAAACAGAATTATCCAAGAAAAAAGGCCCCAAACAAACAAAGGAAACACAAATTAAGAAAAATGTGTTGCAATTAAATTAGACCGCACTGCTTGGGCAGACGCACTCGGTTGGCCACGATAGTCCTCGTCTGGGTCATCAGTGGGTGGAGAGGGGGGCACATCCACATACCGGGGGACACGCTGCAATATAGCAAAATTATGCAACACAGCACATGCCATTATAATATCTATGACCTTTTTGGGGTCATACTGAAGTGCTCCCCTGGTATGGTCCAAGCATCGGAAGTGGGTCTTCAACAGGCCAAACGCCCTCTCCACCATGGCCCTGGTCTTCCTGTGCGCCCTATTATATGCCTCCTCTGCTGCATTCTGGGGCCGGAGGACGGGCGTCAACAGCCGCGGAAGAAGTGGATAGCCGGAATCACCTGGCAAAATGTATGAGCAAAAGCATAAATTACACATTCAGAAATAAACTGAAACCCCTAAACGGCCCAACAACATTACTAAGAGCCTAGGTCACATTTGCTACACAGCATGAGCATACATAGCGTACAGGCCCTTAAAAACAAAAAAAGAAATAGATGTTTGGAAAAATTAAACATCCAAGATGGCGGGTGAGTGCCAATCAGCCAGACTGCTAACAGGTATTGGTTTCGGACTGTGCTGCTCAGCATTCTTGGATGTCTAAAATTTTCAGGACCCTGTAGCTGCTTGGTGTGAGGAAAAACCAGCTGTAACCCGCCCCCTGCACTTTATCCTGCTCTCCTCTACACAGTAAGTCTAATGCATCGACTCAAAGACGGTGCAGACCCTAGGATAAATTCAAGGACATAATTTAAGCAGAGTGTGTGGGAGACTCATTCTTACTTTAATCTAAATTCCATTTCTGCAGTTTGCTAATGCAGGACTAACTTTTGGCAAGGCTTGGTTGCTTGAAAAATCGAATGGTTAAGGTCGTGTTTCACAGGTAAACAAGGTGTTCAAAAAGTCATAGTTTCATACATGGAACACAAATTACATTCCTAGCCATACATATCGAAAAAAAAAGGACGTTATTGGCAGAAACTTACCAAGGATCCATCCACCGGAAAATTCCCCAGACTCAAACCGACCGTACAATCCAGATCTGCGAAGAATGTAGGCATCATGGGATGAGCCTGGGAACCCGGCGAGCAGACTAAGGAACCGCATGTCCGGGGCCACCACTGCTTGGACATTCATTGAGTGGCCCATTTTTCGGTTCCTGGGATCAAAAAAACAAAATAAAACATTTTAAAGGGGACGCAAACTAGGGGAACACTAACTCATCACACCCTAAGCAAATGCTGTGGGCAAATTAAATTAGCAATAAACAAGTACATAAGTATTTTGGGTTGGCCAAAAACAATAGCCTCGATTCAAAGACACATTCGTCCGGACTTCCGTAGCTGTCTGTGAAAGTTTGGGTGGATGTTAGTCTTTTTTTTGCTTTTTTTCGTTCATTTTTCATTCGTACGAACGTTCAGGAATGCGCTTTCAATGAACGGAAGCAAATCGGAACATTTCCGTTAGTTCGGATCATTTTCCAAACAAAATCGGAAATTTTCCGTTCGTTCAGATAACTTTCGTTGTTGGGATGGGTTTCCGTCTGATTCAGAGAGCTGATTTCCGACGGATCACCACCCTATAAATCCGTTTCATTTCCGATCCACTTACGGGACCTTTGTGGAGGAGTCTGCGCGCCTTTAGCACCAAGGCATTGCATGTATCAGCATGGCCGAGGCCATAAATTTTATAGCAATGCATACCTGAATCAATACATTTCATGTATGCCTTATAGATGGATTTTAATGCTGACCTAAATTTGTCCTTAGCATGTAAAAATTTATTTTCCCACACATCCATATAATTGCTATATTTTTTTAGACTTATATCCTTTTTGAATTATATTTGGATTGTTGAACTTGAATATTAATGTGTTGTAGGAGTTATTGTTTTAGTTGGTTACCTTTGCTTTGTGTAATTATTTTATATTTGGTTGCAGGAACTGCAAGATGTGCCACTCGCCCTTGCTCCTGATGCCTGTTCTTTGCCTGCAGAATGCGGGCCAGGGGTTCTCTAATCGGGCACTATGCAAAACCCCGCCCGTGACGAGGGCCCTCTGGCTTTTGAAGTCCAGATTTAGGTGTTTGGACCATACGGGGGGGGGGGGGGGGGCACTGCAGTATGACCCCCAACAAGGTTTACCAATATTTTAATTTACGTTTTTTAACAGGGGCCACGCGTGCCAGAGTGGCACAACTGAGTGTCAGGGCCCTTCAGTTGGTGGGCGAGATGCAGGAGCTGCGCAACTCATTGGGGACCGCAGATGAAGAATAATGTTCAGTGGCCTGCCATTGCTATGTATTTTGTTTTTTATAGTTGTTAAAATTTGAAATTTTCTAAATTTTTAAAAATGTTATATTTTATGATGGAATTAAAAAAAATGTTACATTGTCATTTCATTTACAAAATACATTAAAAACAAAACTAATGGGCCCAGAAATATTTAAAGATGAATATTCACATGACCGAGAAGTGATTTGGGTAAGTTTTAGGGGGCTAAAATGGAAGAACCTAACCGAGAAGTGGTTTGGGTGAGCTTTAAGGGTCCAAAAGGGAAGATGGAGGATAGTGCTAAATGATTTAGCTAAACATTGTAGTAGAAGTGAGGGTGGCAAATATGTAGGCGAGCACATTAATGAGTTAAGTTTGTAGTGCGCAGGCGTAAGATCGTAAGGATTTCCGTCTGTACGACTATTGATTTAAAAAGGGAAACAGAAACTAACTGGAAACGTAAAGGATTCGTTGGAGGATACGATGGGAAAAGGGCAAAAACGAAAGCCTACGTTGTAACATGAGAAAATGAAACGGAAAAGTCTGGATGGAAAATGACATCCTCATATTCGTAATCTGCCATACGAACGAATGGTTTTCAATGTATGCACAGAATCGCTCGTGCACTCATACGAGAACGGAAACATTTCACAAAAAAACAGATCGGCACTAAAACTGAAGTTTTTTGTTGTCTCTCTGAATCGAGCCTATAGTAAGGATGTCAGAAGGCGACCATTGGCAGTTGCCCGACAATCCAGATCTCCTTATAAAAGAGCCTCTACGGCACCCCGAATTTCGTGTTCTGGCTTTGACAGCTTGCATATTGAAGCTCCCATCTTGGCATGGTTTTTCTGCCAGAGTCATCCAGACCATTATTCAGGCCAGGATGCAGACTTCATCAAAGGTTTACTACAGAGTCTGGCAAAAATGTATTGCCTGGTGTGAATCTAGAGGTTTTGCTTATAGAACCTTTTCTGTCTCTGAAAATTTTGGAATTTTTGCAGAAAGGTCTTGATGAATGTCTTCAATGTCATCTGCGTTATTCATCATTTTTCAGAAACTCATTACTGAAAAATAAATGTATTAGGACGTTTTTACAAGGGGTCTCCCATGTGCATCGTTCCTGTAAGCCTCTTCTGCCGGGAAGAGGACCTGAACTTAGTTTTGTCAACCCTTCATCTTGAGCCGCTGGCAGAAGCGTCACGAACCTTATTGACAATTAAGTAGATATTCCTAATAGCGATTACTGCGGTGCGGTGGGTTTCTGAATTAGACGCCTTATCGGTTAGGCATCATTATTTAGTTTTGCACAAGGCGGTCTTCCAGTTTAAACAGAACTTCCTTCCTAAGGTGGTTTCCCCTTTTCATCTTAATCGAAGAGGTGGTTTTGCCCTTCTTATGTCCCGCTCTGGTCAGCCATAAGGAGAGGGTCCTTCACTCCCTGGACGTAGTGACAGTACAAATATTATATCTCTGCTTTGCAGACTGTCACGGATCTCTCAAGGGAGATATCCATTAATAAAGAGTGACCAATAATAAGAGTACTGCAAGGCAAAGAGACTGTGATTGTGCAGCAAACACATTAGGGTCGATTCAAAGAAACATGTAACAGCTTTGATTTGGGTGCCGATCATCCTATTTTTCCCGTACGTTCGTGCGTTCGTATGAACTTGCGAGTGATTCTATAAGCAAATACGTTTCTATCCTAAAATGTACGTCCGTTCGTATGGCAGTTCGGGAATCAGACCTATGTCAGTTTCCATCCTGAATTTTCTGTTTCATTTCTCAGGTTGCAACATTGGTTTTGCCCTTTTTCCTTTTTTGTCTGGACGTAAATCCTTCTGATCTTGCGGCTGCGCACTACAAACTTACCTCATTAAAGTGCATTCTAAATATTTGGTCTTTTATTTTTCTTTATTTCATTCATTTTGTAGTAACCAACCATTAATGAATGCATTTGCATAAGTAAATCTTACTTTGTTTAATTTTTAGTTAACTTGCATTTTTTACTTGAGGATTTAATTTAAATATTTTGGCTTCAAATGGTACAACTTAAAATTTTGGGTGTGTTACCCACACCCTCTACATACAGATTTGCTCTCAAAAATTAAAAAACACCCAGCAACTTCAGCATGTTATGAGCCTAGAAACAGCCAAGATGGCGGCTCAGGTATTCTCGGGCAGCCTGCAAACAGAAAGGGCCTTGTGACTGTGTGGCTCTGCATTCTTTGATTTCTGACCTTTCCGTGCCCCCAGCTCTGCTGTGTCTGTGCAAAATACAGCAGTAACCCACATCCTGCACTTTATCCCGCTCTCCTCTCCTCAGTAAGTGTGATGCATCTGACCAAAGATGTGCTTAAATAATTAAACAAAGCAAAGGTAAACAACTACACCAATAAATGCAATCTAAAAATATTATTCTAGTACATCAATTTAAAAATAAATAACAAAGGACATAAGTTTCTTTAATTAACGCAAATATATTGCAAAATAAAGGTTTACATGCAAAGGACTAATTAAGGTCCACATTAAAATGCTTTTATAAGGCATACATGAATCAGGTATGCATTGCCATACAATTTATGGCCTCGGCCATGCTGATACATGCAGTTCATTGGAGCTCAAGACGCGCAGACTCCTCCACTTAGCCAAAAAACCTGTTCAAGAACAGCAATCCGACTGCTAAAAGGTGTCGGCAGTGGCTTTCTTTTAAAACGTATTTAGAGGTTTGAAAACTGTTCTCTGAATCACACCTAAACACATCCGATTATCCTAAGTTTTACGTTTTGATCCTAAGTTTTAGGATTTGATCCTAAGTTTTACGTTTTGATCCTAAAATTTAGGAACGAACTTCCGATGATGGTTAGAGCCTATACGCATTCGTACGTGCGAGTCGGAAATGGCCAAAAAAACAGGAAAAAATGACTAACACCCACCCAAACTTACGATTCTCGATCCGAAATCAATTAACTTTTGCTCTTTGAATCGAGGGGAATGTGTTTATTGTGAGAAACAAGCAAACAAACACTCAGATTGCTATACATACAGTGCAATGAGGAAAAACATACAGACACAAAGTCCAGTCCAAAGTAGTCCAAAAGGCAAACAGAAGTGAACCCAATGGTTCACAAGGAAGTCCAGGTTTCAGAAATAAGATTCAGGATTCAGGAGCTCTGCTTGAGCGTTCAGGTTCCAGATGATGATGAGTAAAATGCTGAACCCCTGACTACATGCCAGACTCAGCATATAAAGGCCAGCAGCTAATTAGCCCAGGTGCTGGCTGATCTCCAGGAGCTCTGCAGGACAGCACCACCTGGTGGTCAAGCTGCATACTACAGAGAAACAGGCGAAGGCTAAGGAGGAACTCCAGGCATGACACAGACCTTCCGCAAGTCTGACTTATTTATTATAGTTGAGTGCCCATGGAAAGGTCTACCGCCACCTAAATCTACCATCAGCCGATGGATTAGACAAGCAGTGATAAGGGCCTAGATATCCAACGGGAAGAATCCTCCTTTTCAGGTTACAGCCCACTCTACACGAGCTATCGGAGCTTTCTGGGTTTTTCAGCATCAGACTTGAGTAGAACAGGTATGCAAGGCTACTATTTGGTCTTCGTTTCATACGTTTATCAAATTTTATAAGGTAGATGTTAGAGCCTCGGAGGATACCACCTTTTGGTAGGAAGGTATTACAGACAGTAGTAAGCTCTTCAGTTAAGATGTAATTTTTGAATTACTTACCGTATTTTACGCCCTATAAGACGCACCTGCCCATAAGACACACCTAGGATTTGGGGGAAGAAAATAAGAAAAAAAATATTTTAAACCAAAAACGCACCATTACAGACAGTGTGGCATTCCCCTATCCCATTCCCATAGGCCGTGTGGGATGCCCCCTCCCATTCCCCATATACCCATTGGCTGTGTGGCATCCCCCTCTCCCCCCATTAGTATAGGCTGTGTGGCATCCCCCTCTCCCCCCATTAGTATAGGCTGTGTGGCATCCCTCTTCCCCCATTCCCATAGGCTGTGTAGCATCCACCTCTCCCCCCATTCCTATTGGCTGTGTGACATCCCCCCTCCCCCCATTAGTATAGGCAGTGTGGCATCCCTCTCTCCCCATTCCCATAGGCAGTGTGGCATCCCCCTCCCCCCATTAGCATAGGCTGTGTGGCATCCTCCTCCCCCCATTCCCATAGGCTATGTGGCATCCCCCTCTCCCCATTCCCATAGGCTGTGTGGCATCTCTCTCCCCCATTCCCATAGGCTGTGTGGCATCCCCCTCTCCCCATTGCCATAGGCTGTGTGGCATCCCCCTCCCCCCATTAGTATAGGCTGTGTGGCATCCCCCTCCCCCCATTAGTATAGGCATTGTGGCCCCTCTCCCCCCATTCCCACCTCCCTCCCCCCATTAGTATAGGCAGGCGCCATGTAAAAAAAAAAAAAAAAAAAAAAGTTAAACTCACCTGTCCGCTGACACCGCTGCGCCGAGCGTCCGGCTCCGTGAATGGGGCCCACCCCATTCACGAGCTGGCTCTGTCCCGGCCCCGCTGCTGTGATCGCTGTCTTTTCAGGCAGCGATGACAGCGGCGGGGCCAGAGACAGAGCCCCTGCCACTCCTCCATCTGCTTCCTGTGCACATGCGAGCACGAAGGCCCGGGCAGCGGGTGGGCGTGGCCTGTACCGGTGCAGGCCACGCCCACCCACTGCCCGGACCTTCGTGCTCGCATGTTCTGAGTCCGGAAGAGGCAGCAGATGGAGGAGCGGCAGGGGCTCTGTCCGGGACAGAGCCCCCGCCGCTCCTCTGGCCTCTCGCAGTGTGGCAGACAACGTGGGAGCGCCGGGGACGGGTGGGTTTTTATTTATTTTTTTTATTTTATTTTTTTTTTTTTACATTCGCCCGATAAGGCGCACGGACATTTTTCCTCCACTTTTGGGGAAAAATAAGTGCGTCTTATATGGCGAAAAATACGGTACTCTTCATTTAAAATAATAAGGTTAACACCTGGGATCCAACCCTGAAGTAAGGGCACTGCTTTTGGAGGTCCGTTTTCTGACTTCCTGACGCCCTGGAGTGGAATATGAGAGAAAATACAATTCTGTGATTCTCACCTATAGAATTGTTTTCTCTCTCTTTCGCCTCCAGGAAGGCAGGCCCTCTCTGTCTGCTAGACTACTGAATCTGAAACTCGGATGCCATAGTCTTAGTGGAGCTTGTATATATGTAAATTGTTCTTTAGCATAAAAAAAAAGAGAGAAATAGAAGAAGAGAGGAGCTTATCTCGTCTATCCTTGTCTCCAACAAGACGTAGGGCTTCTTAGCATGCTTTATCCTCCCTGATGGCTGTTTGTGCTGCTTCTCAATTAATGGATTGCGGAGAGTAGCCAAATGTGTGTGTGTATATATATATATATATATATATATATATATATATATATATATACCGGGAGGAGCCACACCTCCGATCCCCCCCCAGGACTTACCGATCTTCAGGAGAGAGCCTGGGAGGCTCTCTCCTCTCTTCTTCTCGATGGCGGCCGCCATCATGCCTTGGGGGCGGGGCTTATGAAGTCATCCCGGCCCCGAACGGGCTTCAGCTTTCTCAGCTTCTCAGATGCCGGTGATCGGTGCTGGGGAAGGAGGTGACAGGAGATCCTCTGATCTCCTGCCTTCTCCTTCTCTGGATGCCGATCACCGGCATCTGTCAGCACAGCATCGAGGGACAAGAGCTTGCAATCGAAGGTAAGTACAGTAAAAAAAATTTTTTTTTTTCTAATAAAATACTTTTTATTATTGTGTCGTGGTTTTTTTAACAGTTAACCCTTTGTGAGCTGGTAAGGGGTCCATGAGACCCCTTATACCAGTTCACAAGGCTGGGGGGGTGGCAAGTCACCTGCCCTAGCGGGTGACTTGCCATTAACCCCCGCACCCCCATTACCTGCCTCCCCAAAGGCCAGGGGGGGGCAGAAGAGCCCGGGCCCACATAGGCTATGTGGGCTCGTAGGCTGCAGGGTGGGGGCCACCAAAGCTGGCCCCCCCACTCTGTGCCTACAAGCCCCCATAGCTGGTCCCGGGCTGGTTACTTTGGGTAAGGGGGACCCCACGTCATTTTTTTTTTTGGATTTTTAAGGGTTTTTAACCCTTAAAAATCCAAAAAAAAATGGGGTCCCCCTCCCCGGGAAGGGGGACCCTATGTCATTTTTTTTTTTAATTAACCATTTGTCATCCAGCAGCTATAAAAGGCTTCTGGGCAGGAAAGGGTGTCTACCTATACATATGTGGTATCGCTGTAACCGGGAGAAATTGGGGTTTCTCACGCAATAAGATTTTATTGACAAACTTACATTTTTTATTACAAAAAAATTCTACAAATTGTAAAAAAATATTTTTTTTTTATTTTTTTTCACACATTTCACCCAAAAAAATTGAGAATACACCTAAAAAATACAAACAAGACATTTCATGTTAAAGCCCAGACTCTGTTGAAAAAAACAATATATAATTTTCCTGGGAAATCCCTGGAAATCCTTTCAAAAATGACAGTTGAATATGTGTAGCGCAAAATAGTGAAACATCGTCTGGCAACAGGGAGTGGCAAATGCTGCAGGTAGGCTGGCAGCGAAAGGGTTAAAGATAGTCAAAATCCTGGGTTTTGGTCCTTTCCCCCAGAGCACTCTGATCGGGGGTGCCCCGCTGTGTGAAACCCTCAGATTGTCGAGCGCAACTCACCTCTTCCCTGTCCTACGGCGCATGCATGGCCGCTTGTCCAATAAGCGAGCTCGGAGCTGCTGATGTCATGCTCAGAGTGCGCATGGCGGCCGCATCCCCCACTTCCCTCTAACAGGAAGCGTACCTGCACCGGCCATTCACAAATGCCTGGCACGGGCATGCTCCCTGTGAGAGGGATAGCAGGGATGCACCATGGCTTACATATGCGCCATTGGACCGGGAAGCAAGGTAAGTGAACAGGGCAACCTGGGGGGTTTCACCCAGGGGGACATCCTGATTTTGAATGCCTCGGGGGAGGGAATTGATCGGCCCAGAAATCTTATAGATTCCTGGGCTGATCGTGCTGGGTTTTGGTCCACTTTAATTTATGTGTCCTGGCCCATGGTGCTACAGTCTCAAGCCATGTTCAGTAAGTTTCCTTTCACCCAGCAACTGGGGGGCATTCGTCCAAAATGGACGCAGGGTTCAGTAATAAATCTTCAATTTCGTATGCATCCTTTTATGAGTAGCTGGCCCTCTCCAAAAGGTGTGCAGCTGCTGTCTCATTTAGCATCCCCTGCGGCCGGTGCCCTCCTACACAGGGAGCGGGCACTGGGGTTGCATGGCACAGGCACAGAATCTCTCTCTTCTCAGGAGTTAGTTTTGCATGATTAAGGGAGTCTGGGCATCTCTTTCACCAGGCCACTTCATGGTCCAGGCAGTGGCGTGGAATTCTGAGGCTGTTCCTTAATCAGGACTAGGTGAGAAGGAGGATGTTGGCTCTAAGGGAAGGCTTAGGCTCATTGACGTGCAAGCAGGATTTAAAGTTCATTTGCTGCCACAGCACATGCCCACTTTGTAGTCCAGAGAAGCTACTGCACCCTAATTGGCTAACTTAGCCTTCAGTCTCTATGTTGCTGCCACCATATTGCTGTTCCCTATGTATGGAAGCGCCTATTGTCCTCCATGAGAGCTGGCTGCGCTCCACACCAGGGCCAGCGACAGCACTGGGTTCACCTGGGTCACTGCTGGAGGACCCACCTCACATGGTGGTCATGTGACACACCCCTTCCAATCGGTGGGTGGGGTCATAACATCTGCCCTTATGCAGGACACGGGGCAGTGACCAGGACTAGGCACAGGTCAGTCAGGGGCAAATTGGTTATTGGGAGAGAATTTAGTATCTTTTTCTATTTGTTCTTTCATGCCTTCTATGTTACATACATTTTTCAGGCTTTACTTTCCCCTCATTCCCTCCTACTCCCCTTCCTTTTTTTAATTTTTTTTTTTATGCCCTTTATATTTCTGACAGATCACCCGGAAACGCAGCTTCATTCCCGGTCCAGCGGCGCATGCGTGAGCATCTCTTTAGCCGGGCGCGTACCTGCACCAAGCATTTGTGAATGGCTCCCTGCTGGGGGGAGGGGGGGGGGATGTGGCCGTCACTGCTTCCAGATCCACTCGCTTTAGATGAGCTCCTAGAAGAATGGGCGGGAGTGGATCCGAGCAAGCTGATTGGACGAGAGGCTACGCATGTTCATTCTCCTTTCTTCCTTCCTTCTTTCTCCTTCCTTCTTTCTCTTTCCTTCCTTCTTTCTTTCTCTTTCCTTCCTTCTTTCTTTCTCTTTCCTTCCTTCTTTCTCTTTCCTTTCTTCCTTCCTTCTTTCCTTTCTTCTGCCTCCTTCCTTCCTTTTTTCTTTCTCATTCCTTCCTTCTTTCTCTTTACTTCCTTCTTTCTCTTTCCTTCCTTCTCTTTCCTTTCTTCCTTCGTTCTTTTTCTTTCCTTTCTTCCTTCTTTCTCCTTCCTTTTTTTCTCTTTCCTTTCTTCCTTCCTTCCTTCTTTCTCTCTCCTTTCTTCTTTCTTTCTCTCTCCTTCCTTCTTTCTTTCTCTCTCCTTCCTTCCTTCTTTCTTTCATTCCTTCTTTTTCTTTCCTTCCTTCTTTCTCTTTCCTTCCTCTCTTCCTTCTCTTAATTTTCTTCCTTCCTTCCCTCCTCTTTCCTTCCTTCTTTATTTCTCTTTCCTTCCATCTTTCTTTCCTTCCCTCCTTCTTTCTTTCTCTTTTTTTCCTTTCTTCTGTCTTTCCTCCCTTCCTTCTTTCTTTTTCCTTCATTTCCTCCTTTCCTTCTCTATCCTTCCTTCCTTCTCTCTCCTTCCTTCCTTCTTTCTCGTCTTTTCCTTCCTTCTTACTTTTTCTTTACTTCCTTCATTCTTTCTCTTTACTTCCTTCTTTCTTTCTTTCTTTCTCTTTCCTTCCTTCTCTCGCTTTCTTTCCTTCCTTCCTTTCCTCCCTTCTTTTTCCTTCCTTCCTTCTTTCTCTTTCTTTCCTTCCTTCTTTCTCTTTCCTTCCTTCCTTTTTTCTTTTTCTATTTTCTTTCTCTTTCCTTCCTACCTTCTTTCCTTCCTTCTTTTTTTCTCTTTCATACCTTCCTTCTTTCTTTCTCTTTACTTCCTTCCTTACTTTCATTTTCCTTCCTTCTTTCTCTTTCCTTCCCTCCTTCTTTCTTTCTCTTTCCTTCTTTTTTTCTCTTTCCTTCCTTCATTCTTTCTTTCTCTTTCCTTCCTTCTTTATTTCTTTCTCCTTCCTTCTTTCTTTCCCCCTTCCTTCCATTTCCTTTCTTTCTTTCTTTCTATCATTCTTTCTCTTTCCTTCTTTTTTTCTCTTTCCATCCTTCCTTTCTTCTTTCTTTGTCTTTCCTTCCTTCTATCACTTTTCTTCATCCTTCCTTCTTTCTCTTTCCATCCTTTCTCTTTCCGTCCGTCCTTCCTTCTTTCGTTCACTTTCCTTCCTTCTTTCTCCTTCCTTTCTTCCTTCCTTCTTTCTTTCTCTTTCCTTTCTTCCTTCCTTTTTTCTTTCTCCACCCTTCCTTCATTTTTTCTCTTTCCTTCCTTCCTTCTTTCCCCTCCCTTCCCTTCCTTTCTCTTACCTTCCTTACTTCTTCTCTTCCATTTCCTTCGTTCCTCCTTTCTTTTTTCTTTCTATCTTTCTTTCTCTTTCCTTCCTTCCTTTTTTTCTGCCACTTTCCTTCCTTCTTTCTCCTTCCTTCCTTTCTGTTTTCTTTCTCTTTCTTTCCTTCCTTCTATCTCTTTTCTTCCTTCCTTCTCTTTCCTTCTTTCTTTCTCTCTCCTTCCTTATTTTTTTCTCTTTCCTTCCTCTCTTCCTTCTTTCTTTTTCTTTACTTCCTTCCATCCTTCTTTCTTTCTCTTTCATTCCTTCTTTCTCCTTCATTCCTTCCTTTCTTTCTTCTTATGTCTTTCCTTCCTTCCTTCTTTCTCTTTCCTTTCTTCTAACTTTCACTTTCCTTCCTTCTTTCTCCTTCCTTCCCTCCTTCATTCTCTTTTTTTCCTTCCTTC
Organism: Gastrophryne carolinensis; assembly: GCA_027917425.1. Lineage (NCBI taxonomy): Eukaryota > Metazoa > Chordata > Amphibia > Anura > Microhylidae > Gastrophryne > Gastrophryne carolinensis. The sequence continues at coordinate 74,376,302 of CM051238.1, forward strand.
CTTCCTTCTTTCGTTCCTTCCTCCTATCCTTTCTGTTTTCTTTCTCCATCCTTCCTTCCTTCTTTCTCTTTTCTTTCTTCCTTCTTTCCCCTCCCTCCCCTTCTTTCTTTCTTTCTCCTTCCTTCTTTCTTTCTCTTACCTTCCTTACTTCTTCCTTCTTCCTTTCTTTCTATCTTTCTATCTCTTTCCTTCCTTCCTTCCTTATTTCTTTCACTTTCCTTCCTTCCTTCTTTCTCCTTCCTTCCTTTCTGCTTTCTTTCTCTTTCATTCTTTCTATCTCTTTTCTTCTTTCTTTCTTTCTCTTTCTTTCCTTCCTTCCTTTTTTCTTTCTTTTTCCTTCCTTCCTTCTTTCTCTCTCCTTCCTACCTTCCTTCTTTATCTCTCATTTCTTCCTTCTCTCTCTCTCCCTCTTTCTTTCTTTCTCTTTCCTTCTTCCCTTCCTTCCTTCTTTCTCTCTCCTTCCTTCTTTCTTTCTCTTTCCTTCCTTTCTTCTCTATTTTTCCTTCCTTCTTTCTCTCTTCTTCCTTCCTTCTTTCTCTTTCCTTCCTTCCTTCTTTCTCTTTCTTTTATTCCTTCCTTCTTTCTCTCTCCTTCCTTCTTTCTTTCTCTTTCTTTTATTCCTTCTTTCTTTCTCTCTCTTTCCTTCTTTCTCTCTTTCTTTCCTTCCTTCGTTCTCTCTGTCTATTTCTTTCCTTCCTCCCTTCTTTCTCTTTATTTCCTCCCTTCCTTGTTTCCCTTTCTTTACTTTCTTCCTTCATTCTTTCTTTTTTATTTCCTTCCTCCTTTCTTTCTCTTCCTTCTTTTTTTCACTTTCCTTCCTCCCTTCATTCTCTCTTTCTTTCTGTCTTTTCTTTCCTCCTTTCTTTCTCTTTTCTTCCTTCTTTATTTCTTTCTCTTTCCTTTCTTCTTTCTTTCTCTTTCCTTTCTTCCTTTGTTCTTTCTCTTTCCTTTCTTCCTTCCTTCTTTCTCCTTCCTTTTTTCTTTCTCTTCCCTTCTTTCCTTCCTCCCTTCATTCCCTTCCTTTCCTCCTCTTTCCTTCCTTCTTTCTTCCCTTCTTCTTTCTTTTTCCTTCCTTTCCTCCTTTCTTTCTTTCTCTTTCTTTCCTTCCTTCATTCTCTCTCCTTCCTTCTTTCTTTCTCTTTCTTTCTTTCCTTCTTCCCTCCCTTACTTCTCTCTCTTTCTTTCCTTCCTTCTTTCTCTTTCTTTCCTTCCTTCCTTCTTCCCTCCCTTACTTCTCTCTCTTTCTTTCATTCCTTCCTTTCTTTCTCTTTCCTTTCTTCCTTCTTTCTTTCCTTCTTTCTCTTTCCTTCCTTCCTACCTTCTTTCCTTCCTTCTTTCTTTCTCTTTTCTTCCATCCTTCCTTCTTTCTCTTTCCTTTCTTCCTTCTTTCTTTCTCTTTCCTTCCTTTTTTTTCTCTTTCCTTCCTTCAGTATTTCCTTCCTTATTTCTTTCTCCTTCCTTCCTTTTTTCCCTTCCTTCTTTCTCTTTCCTTCCTTCCTTCTTTATTTCTTTCTCCTTCCTTCCATTTCCTTCCTTTCTATCTTTCTCTTTCATTCCTTCCTTCTTTCTCTCTCCTTCCTTCTTTCTTTCTCTTTCTTTCCTTTCTTCTCTCTCTTTCCATCCTTCCTTCCTTCTTTCTCTTTCTGTCTTTCCTTCTCCTTCCTTTCTTCTTTCTTTGTCTTTCCTTCCTTCCTTCTATCTCTTTTCTTCCTTCCTTCTATTTCCATCCTTCCTTCCTTCTTTCTTTCTCTTTCCATCCTTCCTTCCTTCTTTCTCTTTCCGTCATTCCTTCTTTCTTTCTCTTTCCTTCCTTCCTTATTTCTTTCGTTCACTTTCCTTCCTTCTTTATCCTTCCTTCCTTCTTTGTCTTTCCTTTCTTCTTTCTTTCTCTTTTCTTTCTTCTTACTTTCACTTTCCTTCTTTCTCTTTCCTTCTCTCCTTCATTCTCTTTTCTTCCTTCCTTCATTCTTTCTCTTTCCTTCCTTCCTTCTTTTTTTCTCTTTACTTCCTCCCATCCTTCCTTTTTTCTTTCTCTTTCCTTCCTTCCTTCTTTCTCTTTCCTCCCCTTCTTTCTTTCTTTCTCCTTCCTTCCTTCCTTTTTTCTCTTTCCTTCCTTCTCCCCTTTCATTTCCTTCCTTCTTCCTTTCTTTTTTCTTTCTTTCTATCTTTCTTTCTCTCTCCTTCCTTCTTTCCTTTCTTTCTTTTTCCTTTCTTTCTTCTATTTCCTTCCTTCTTTCTTTCTCTTTCCTTCTTTCTCCATCCTTCCTTCCTTCTCTTTCCATCCTTCCCTCCTTCTTTCTCTTTCCGTCCTTCCTTCTCCTTCCTTTCTTCTTTCTTTGTCTTTCCTTCCTTCCTTCTATCTGTTTTCTTCCTTCCTTCCTTCCTTCATTCTCTTTCCATCCTTCCTTTCTTTCTCTTTCAATCCTTCCTTCTTTCCTCCTTCCTTTTATCTTTCCTCCCTTCCTTCTTTCTCCTTCCTTTCTTCTTTCTTTCTCTTTCCTTCCCTCCTTATTTCTTTCTTTCACTTTCCTTCCTTCCTTCTTTCTTTTTTTCTCCTTCCATCCTTTCTGCTTTCTTTCTATTTCCTTCCTTCTATCTCTTTTCTTCCTTCCTTCTTTCTCTTTCCTTTCTTCTTTCTTTCTCTTTCCTTCCTTCTTTCATTTTACTTTTTTCTTTTCTCTTTCCCTCCTACCTTCATTCATTCATTCTTTCTCTTTTCTTCCTCCCTTCCTTCTTTTTCTTTCACTTTCCTTCCTTCCCTTTTTCTTTCTCCTTCCTTCCTTTCTTCTTTCTTTCTCTTTTCTTCTTTCTTTACCTTTTTACTTCCTTCTTTCTTACTCTTTTTTTCCTCCCTTCCTTCTTTCTTTCTCCTTCCTTCTTTCTTTTTCTTTACTTCCTTCTTTCCTTCCTCCCCTCTTTCTCTTTCCTTCCTTCCATCCTTTTCTCCCTACTTCTTTTTTTCTCCTTCCTTCCTTCTTTCTTTCTATTTCTCTTTCCTTCCTTCCTTCTTTCTCCTTCTTTTCTTCCTTAATTCTTTCTTTCTGTTTCCTTCCTTCCCTCCTTCTCTTTCCTTCCTTCTTTCTTTCTCTTTCCTTCCTTCCTTCTCCTTCTTTTCTTCCTTAATTCTTCCTTTCTCTTTCCTTCCTTGCTTTTTTCTTTCTTCCTATCTTTCCTTTTTCTTCTCTCCTCAGAGCGTGCATGTTTGTCTGTGGGTGTGCATGTCTTTGGTGGTCTGCTCACATGTGCTGCTGGCAGTTGGGCAATGGGTGTACATACCATAGAAGCTGTAACCTGACACAGTACATGTGATGGCCAGTGGATAAAGGGTAAAAGTTAAAAAAACAGCAGCTTACCTTTAAGTTACCTTTAAATGAAGTGTCTCCACTTCCTCCTCTGTCTGTCTCCTTGGTGAGGAAAATCACTTCCTCATTCAGCTTTCAGTCCTCACCTCACTGACCTGGTCCATCAATTAACCTTCAGGGGACCAATAACGGAAACACCCCCCCCTCCCCCGCCCAGCAATACTGCCCATACACTGCTCAGAGCAGAGATTCCTTCTACCCAGGTGCAGGATTTTACATTCAGAGACATTACACTCTAGTTTCCACAGTTTACACCATTTATCCACTAAAGCTAAAATGTGACAGAAGAGAATAAGGTTCAGAAGGGAAGTGTTTTTAAAAAGAAACTTGATAGAACAAGGGGCACAACCTGAAGCTAGTTGGTGGGAAGATCAGTTGCAATGTTATTAAATATTATTTTACAGAAAGACTAATAGATGATTGGAACAAAAGCCTCGATTCAGAGACACATTCGTCTGGACTTCCGTAGCTGTCTGTGAAAGTTTGGGTGGGTGTTTGTCATTTTTTTGCTTTTTTTCGTTCATCTTTCATTCGTATGAACGTTTGGGAAAATGCGTTTATGCGCTTTCGATGAACAGAAGCAAATCGGATCATTTCCGTTAGTTCGGATCATTTTCCAAACAAAATCTGATATTTTTTGTTCGTTCAGATAACTTACGTTGTTGGGATGGGCTTACGTCTGATTCAGAGAGCTAATTTCCGACGCACCACCACCCTATAAATCCGTTTCATTTCCGATCCACTTACGATACCTTTGAGGGCTCGGATTGCTATTGTTGAACATGTTTTGCGGCTATGTGGAGGAGTCTGCGCGCCTTTAGCACCAAGGCATTGCATGTATCAGCATGGCCGAGGCCATAAATTGTATAGCAATGCATACCTGAATCAATACATTTCATGTATGCCTTATAGATGCATTTTAATGCTGACCTTAATTAGTCCTTAGCATGTAAACATTTATTTTCCCACACATCCATATAATTGCTATATTTTTTTAGACTTAAGTCCTTTGTGAATTATATTTGGATTGTTGAACTTGAATCTCAATTTGTTGTAGGAGTTATTGTTTTAGTCGTTACCTTTGCTTTGTGTAATTATTTTATATTTGGTTGCAGGAACCGCAAGATGTGCCACTCACACAACATACAAGCAGTGTTTGGTCCAGCTATGCGATTTCTCAGTGTTCTTGCAGGGCATCCAGGGTCGTCCCATGATGCTTATATATTGCAGAGCTCCGGCTTATTTCGTCAGTTTGAGTCAGGAGAATTATCTGGTGGATGGCTCCTGGGTAAGTTTGCTCACATTCCATCAATCCATTTTCACTGTATGGCAATGAATATAGTTGATGACTCATGACTATTGCTGTTTTTAGCCCTTGATGACATGTTAAACAATATTGTAGCTTAGAATGTGTATTTTATGTTAGTATTTTTAAATTCTTTCAGGGGATTCAGGATATCCACTCCTGGCCTTGCTCCTGATGACCGTTCTTTGCCTGCAGAATGCGGGCCAGGGGTCCTCTAATCGGGCACTATGCAAGACCCGGGCCGTGGTGGCGAGGGCCCTCTGGCTTTTGAAGTCCAGATTTAGGTGTTTGGACCATACGGGGGGGGGGGGGGACACTGCAGTATGACCCCAACAAGGTTATACCAATATTTTAATTTACGTTTTTTAACAGGGACCACACGTGCCAGAGTGGCACAACTGAGTGTCAGGGTCCTTCAGTTGGTGGGCGAGATGCAGGAGCTGCGCAACTCGTTGGGGACCACAGATGAAGAATAATCTTCTGTGGCCTGCCATTGCTATGTATTTTGTTTTTTATAGTTGTAAAAATGTAAAATTTACAACATTTATAAAAATGTAATATTTGATGATGGTATTTAAAAAAAAGGTTACATTGTCATTTCATTTACAAAATACATTAACACAAAACTAATGGGCCCAGAAATATTTAAAGATGAATATTCACATGACCGAGAAGTGATTTGGGTAAGTTTTAGGGGGCTAAAATGGAAGAAGAACCTAACCAAGAAGTGGTTTGGGTGAGCTTTAAGGGTCCAAAAGGGAAGATGAAGGATAGTGCTAAGTGATTTAGCTAAACATTATAGTAGAAGTGAGGGTGGCAAATATGTAGGCAAGCACTTTAATGAGTTAAGTTTGTAGTGCGCAGGCGCTAGATCGTAAGGATTTCCGTCTGGACGATTATTTTTTGTAAAATGGAAACAGAATCTATCGGGAAACGTAAAGGATTCGTTGGAGGATACGATGGCAAAAGGGCAAAAACGAAAGCCTACGTTGTAACATGTGGAAATGAAACGGAAAAGTCTCTATGGAAAATGACATCCTCGTATTCGTTTTCAATGCATGCATAGAATCGCTCGTACACTCATACGAGAACGGAAACATTTCACAAAAAAAACAGATCGACACTAAAACAGAAGTTTTTTTTGTCTCTCTGAATCGAGCCTAAACTTCCAGCAGAGGTAGTTGAAAAATCAACAGTCACTGAATGTAATCATGCCTGGGATAAGCCTCATGTCATGTCATGAGTAAGGGCTTAGTGTTTGCCCGAAACGCGTTGGCAACCTGCCAGTTTCCTAATGCTTTACACCGGCTTTATTATATGGATGGAAATTCTTTTAAATTGATTGGATAATAAAAGTGGATCAAGTTTCCTTTTAATCAGAGATCGGCTGGCGTCTTTTGCTATATCAGGTTGCTATGAGAGGAGCGCTCATGGCCGTGCCATCTCTTTGATCACCTACATCAAGGACTATGTCTTTTAACAGGTACGGCTGATCATAACTGTTTACAAATGCCTGGGATAAGAATCCACCTATCCTAAGATAAAGAGTACATACAGTATACACATTAGGGCAGACTAGATGGACCGTATGGTTTCCTTCTGCCGTCACCTTTTATGTTTTTATGTTTCTGATTGGCTGCCTCTCTCTGCAGCTCTGAAACCGCAGCCTCCTCTCACACTCATCACAGTGTGCTTACATCACAGCGCTGTTTCCACTCCCACTGTTTCTCTTCATTCTTTTCTCTGAATCTCCAATGCTCTAATACTTTCAAAGATAACTTAGGAACTACAGGGTCTTTTTGAAAACAGATTATATTTTAGGACAGCGCAACGTGTAGCCCGAGACAATGGGACAACAATTTAGCTTGCCTTTAGTATAACTTTAATTAGATCACAGCATGGGGTGATGGCACCTCAGCAGACAAATAATTGTAAGACAGGAGCGATTAAAGATTTACCATGTTTTATTGTTGACGGGTCATGAAAATAAAGGTTTCACCCAGCATTCCTAGAATGTTTGTCGCCCTGTTTTGCCAGACCACGTTTAACTATTTGGCGCTACATATGTTCAACCTTAAATTTGGGGTTTCCAGGGATTTTCCAGGAAAATTATATATTGTTTTTTTCAGTCTGAGTCTGAGCTTCAACATGCAATGTCTTGTTTGGCCTTTCTTTAGTGTATTATCAATACTTTTGGGTGAAATATGTGCAATAAAAAAATATATATTTTTTGCAATTTGTAGTGTTTTTTTGTAATAAAAAATGTAAGTTTGTCAATAAAATCTTATTGCGTGTGAAACCCCAATTTCTCCCGGTTACAGCGGTGCCACATATGTATTGGTAGACACCCTTTCCTGCCCAGGAGACTCCCCCAAACTGAAACAGAGCTTTAGGAGATTTTCAGATAAAAAACTATGCTACACGCTAAGCGTACCTTGCAGTTTTTCCCCAAAAAAAACCCTTTACATTTGAAATACGCCCCACAAACTATATATTCTCTGGAAGTACACACCTCAAGCTTTCTAGGCGTACCAAGCTTGTTTATGTGGGTGTAGTTTTGTAGAAGTAATCCCTCAATCAATTCTCTGGTTGCACAGAGTTTCCCTACAAAAGAATCAAAGCCACATCTCCCTAACAACAAGAAAAAACAAGTAAAATCGGAAAAAGCAACATCCCCCGAACAGAACGGTACCCAACATGCATCGGTACTGTCAAGGGAAGAGTTGTCAAACACCCCAAAGTAAAGCATGCGCATAACGGTAATTTTACTTGAAAATTTCAGCTCTGCAGACAATGTGCGCACCTTGCAATTTTTCAAACAAAACAACCATTTACGTTTGGAATATTCTCCATAAACCATATATTTCCTGAAAGTACACATGTTAAGCTTTCTAAGCGTACCCAGCTTGTTGTAGTGGGCTCATCTTTCTGGAAGTAATCCCCTTAAGAATTCTTAGGTTGCACAGAGTTTCCCTAAAAAAATTATAAAAAAGCAGAATAAAAAACATTTTCCTAAAATATCAATACGCAAACAAGAAAAAACAAGCTAAATCTGAAAGTGCAAGGCCCCCCGAGCAGAACAATACCCCACGTGCATAGGTACTATTAATCCTTTTAATTGCCAGCCTACTTGATGTTTTGTCACCCTCTGTTGACAGGTAATTTTTCCCCATTTTGCGCCATGTTTAACTGTGATTTTTGCTGGAATTTCCAGGAAAATTATATAAATATTTTTGGCAGCAGATTTTAGGCTTTAACATGAAATGTCTTGTTTGTAATTTTTCTACTGTTTTTTAAATATTTTTGAGTAAAAATAAAAAAAAATAAAAATATTTTTTAGACAATTGTCTCCTTTATTTTAAATAAAACATTTGTTTTATTAATAAAAACCATATTGCATGTGATAGCCCCATTTCTCCCGATTACAACGGTACCACATATGTATCGGTAGCCCGCCATTCTTGCCCAAGAGACCCTTCAAACTGAAAAGAGCACTTTATAACATTTACAAATAAAATCCAACTACTATCCACACTATAAATATAAGGGGTTAATTTAAAAAAAATGACATAGAGTCCCCCCTCCCAGGGGGGACCACATTTTTGGGAATTTTAAGGGTAAAAAACCCTTAAAAATCCCCCCCAAAAATGACATGGGGTCCCCCCTACCCATCATAACCAGCCCAGGACCAGCTATGGGGGCTCGTAGAACAGGGTGCAGGGCCAGCTCTGGTGGCCCCCCCACCCTGCAGCCTACAAGCCCACATACCCTCTGTGGGCCTGGGCTCTTCTGCCCCCCCCCCGGACTTTGGGGAGGCAGGTAATTGGGGGTTAATGGCAAGTCACCCGCTAGCTGCAGGTGACTTGCCAGCCCCCAGCCTTGTGAACTGGTATAGGGGTCTCATGGACCCACATGGCAGGCCCATGGCAGAAGGGGCACCATTGCAAGCTGCCTCCCCCTGCTTTGCAGCACCTAAGGCATCATCGGACTAGGTTCACAGCAGTATGCAATATTGGCGCACTGTCTACAAGGAGATCTATAGGTTCTGCAGGGCACCCCCTACTTTCTATTGTACCACTTTCTATTTTCTTAATAAATCAAGTGCCTGCTTAGCGGTGCATTAGCATTGTTGGTCACCTAGACCCAGCCACTTGAAGTAAAGTGAATGAATCACACAAGAAATTGATCAGTTTTTTAATTTTTTGGTGCAAATCAGGGCTGTGGAGTAAATAAGCCAAAGGCTGACTCTTCAATGTTATCAGGCCCCGACTCCGAGCATAGATCAGATTAAGTTCTGAACAAATCACTTAAAGTGGACCAAAACCCAGGATAGTCAATATTTTTGACTATCCTGGGTTTTGGTCCTTTCCCCGGAGGCACCCCAATCATGGCTGGTGCGGGCACGCTCCCTGTTAGAGGGAAGCGGAGGATGCGGCCATCAGAGCCGCTGCTCTTAGACGCGCAATCTGGGGGATTTCACACGGTGGGGCACCCTCGCCCGGGGTGCCCCCAGGGGAAAGGACCAAAATCCAGGATAGTCAAAATCCTGGGTTTTGGCCCACTTTAAAGCAGGGGTGCTCAGCCTTTTGTGTGCAGGCCATATAAGCAATGATAAAACTGGCCACAACGAATAGGTTCAAAATTCACATTTTTCATTTTAAATAGCATAGCAAAGATTTTCTACAACAATCCGAGAGCCACTGTCTTCACAGACTACATATATATATTCTAAGTATGTCACACACCCCACTTCAATCATTAATTATTACAATAGGGTTTACTCACCGCTAGGTGGCAGCATTGCAGAGAATCTCCAAAAAAGCAACAGGCCCCTCCCGGTCTATACATACCTGGTACCTCCCAATAATCTCCCAGTGTTATTCTCTGCAAGGTGGCGACAAGACAGAAGAAAGAAGTCTCCTGCTTGCAGGTAGCCGGGGTATCACCCCGCCCCCCCCCCCCCCCATGGTCTATTTCTGCCCGGTTCTTTTTTGTAACATACATGTTGACTGGCAGCCTCCCAGCTTTGGCTGCAGGCCGGGCAAAAGGTAGCCGGCACCTTAGGTGCCTAGGAGATTAGCTCCTCCGCTCGACCCTTCATTGCGGGGCATAGCGGGATTCCCGGAGTGGTGATCCGGATGTGGGATGCCCCCATTTAACTAGCTGTTAGTTAGCCTTCCAGGATTTTGTCTGGCCCTTGGTCAGTGGTCTATTCCTTGCACAGGGTGTCATGGATGTTTGTGTGTGTGTGTGTCTGTGGCTGATCTGGCTGGTTTATGTGAGGGCTCCTGCGCTTGCTTCTCTGGGCGTTGTTCCGCGGACGTTTGGTTGATGTGTTTGACCGTCATGCCTGTGTGTGTTTTACTCTTTTGCGGCATATGCGTCTTTGGCGGTTTCTCCTCAGGAGCCGGGGGGCGGGGTCACGCGGCGCACTGGGCCGTGGGCCCGCCTGTTGGCTAAGCGCTGCGCTCGGCGCTTGTGTGCCTGGCGTGGCTGGTATGCTCAGGGGGAGAGCGCGTGTGGCCATTTCTCTTTAGGACCGGCAGGTAGCTCCGCCGGTCCCGTTATGGGAGGTAGCGCGGTTCGTGAACGGCCGCTCGGTGACGTCGGAGTGGGGCGGGACCTGCGCGTTGATTGGTCCGTTTGGAGGGGCGGGGCTGACTCAGCTCCCGCGCTTCCAGGGCTCGTCTCCTCTTTCCTCTCAGGCACGGAGCGGTGATCGGGCCGCCATCTTGCTGCAGGTGTCACGCTGCGGTTGTATTCTCCTCCGGGTAAGCGTATGTGTGCTGTGGCAGATTAGCCTGCGGGGGTGTTTTCTGTCTTACAGGAATGTTTGCCTTGTCCCCCGCTTTACATCATCTCTTCCCCCCTCCTCCTCGCTCCCGCCCACTTTTTGAGGTGCTGGCTGGATATATATATATATATATATATATATATATATATATATATATTTACTTTAACTATCTGCTTGATCTATGGTTAAAGGGGGGGGGGGAGAAGTATTATTTATGATATTCTGTGTGATTTGCATATGTATTCTTGTGCCTGGAATGATTGTTCCCTGTTTTTTTGTGTTTTTCAGATCCTGGGATCCCGTCTTGCAGGGCTCTCCCGGTCTTATATACCTGGCTAGTGGGGGTTGTTTTCTAGGCCATTGTTCCATCATTTGGATATATTTTATGCTAAATTCCCTTGGTCAGGATTTTTAAAGCATTTTAGATATAAAAGGGGCATCCCGGGTCGCGTACTGCGTAAATCCCTGGGTTCTGCGAATACCATAAATTTCACCACATGGAGGCTGCCAAAGATACCGGAAACGGTCCTTCGGGACAATCCAAGGTGTGTGGGGGTTGTGGGGCTCCGCTCCAGGCAGATGATGTCATTTTGTGTATTCCATGTGCACAGCGGAACATTGAGCGGCAGTCCAGCACTCCGGTGCCTAGCACTTCATCGGCCGCGCCATCTCCTTCTCCCCCTCGTTTGTTCCGGACCCCGTGTGACGTTGTCCTGGGTGGGGATTCACAATCTGAGGTATGCGCCCGTTTGGCCAGCCTCGAGAAAATGTTCTCCGCAGTGGTCGCTCAGAAGGCTCCAGCTAAGCGGAAGCATCTGTCTCCGCCTCCGCCGGATTCAGATGAGGAAGTTATTGGAGATCTGGACTGGTCAGATCGTCCCTTCGAGGATGGTGAACTCGTTGAGGAAGAGGATTCCGAGGGTCAGCAGTTGCTGGGTGCTGAGGGGGACCAGGCTGAGGGCCTTCCCCTTGATTCGTCTACCATTCTGACTCAGATGTTTGAGGTTTTGGATTTGGATCCTCCGGTGGTTGCTCCTAGGCCTAAGGGTCAGCTTTTTGGGGTGTCCAAGCAGCGCTTGGAGTTTCCCAGTCAACAGCATTTTGAAGAGGTGGTACTCAAGCAATGGGATCAACCTACGCGTCTCGTCGGTGTGCCGTCTAGTTGGGAAAGGAAGTATCCTTTTCCGGCGGACTTGATGAAGCGTTGGTCTGTCCCTCCTGAGGTAGATACTCTGGTCTTGGGACTGTCCAACACGGCGGTCGTGCATTCTCCTGACACGACTTCGCTCAGGGACGGCGAGGATCGTCGGATTGATCAGCTGGCCCGCCATGGTTTTGTATGTGCGGGTTCGGTGTTAAGGCCTGTCGGTGCTTCGGCTCTTTTGACTTTGGCGGTCAGGTCTATTGTCAGGGACTTAGGTGTGGATCTCGATCCTACTGGTGATGAGTCTCTTGCGCTTAAGCGCTGTGATTCCTTCTTGTCTTTTATCCTGGCTGCTCAGGAGGATGCCATGTTGATGTGTGGCAGGGCTACTGCCTTGCTGGTAGCTATCCGTCGCTGTGTGTGGTTGAGACAGTGGACGGCGGATTTTAACTCTAAAAGATCACTCACGGCTCTTCCCTTTTTGGGTTTGAGGCTTTTTGGTGAGAGGCTGGATTCTGTTGCCAAGGGAGGTAAGTTACCTCAGCGCAAGAAATTTTGCCGTTCCTTTCGGGGGACGGTCTCTTTCAATCCGTCCTTTCGGGGAGCCAGAGCCGGCAGGGGTGCAGGCTACTCGGCCTCCAGGGGCACCAGTTGGAATAGGGGTAAAGGCCGTGGCCGCCCCGTTTTCGTCTGGGGCGCTAAGCCCAAGCCAGTTGCCAAGCCCGCTCAGCAATGAGGGGGCGCCCTCACCCGTACGGGTGGGGGGACGGTTGCGACTCTTCTCCCGGGTGTGGGACCAGGAGGTCTCGGACAGGTGGATCCGGGAGGTGGTGTCGGCCGGTTACAAGTTGGAGTTCGAGTCCCGTCCTCCTCCAAGGTTCTTCAGGTCTCGGGTATCTTCGGATCCTTTGGCCGCGCAGGGGCTCCTGGCGGCGGTAAGGAATCTTCTAGAATTAGCTGTCGTTTGCCCGGTTCCTCCTTCAGAGGTAGGGCGCGGGTTTTATTCCAATCTCTTCACTGTCCCCAAAAAGGACGGGTCCTTCCGTCCTATTCTGGATTTGAAGTTTCTCAACAGATTTATTCGTCCCCGGAAGTTCCGCATGGAAACCCTGCGGTCTGCGATCGGTTCGCTTCGGCAGGGGGACTTTATGACGTCCATAGACATCAAGGATGCGTACCTACACATTCCGATTTTCCCAGCTCATCAGAGGTTCCTTCGTTTTGTGGTGGAGGATCGGCATTTTCAGTTTGTGGCTCTTCCATTCGGCCTCACCTCTGCTCCGAGAGTGTTCACCAAGGTGTTGGCGGGGGTGATGGCCCTGCTCAGAGCTCAGGGGATTCGCATTGTGCCTTACCTGGACGATCTTCTCATCATGGCGCCCTCCTTCAGTCAAGCAGAGGGGGACACCAGCATGGTGGTGTCTATGCTGGAGAAGTTCGGCTGGGTGATCAATTACCCCAAGTCCTCTCTGGTTCCGGCCAGGGTGGTGACTTTTCTGGGGATGTCGTTGGACTCCTGCCAGCACAGAGTTTTTCTCCCTCAGGCCAAGGTTCTGTTGATTCAGGAATTGGCTCAGCTTCTTCTCTCCCATCCTCGTCCGTCCATTCGACTAGGGATGAGACTGGTGGGGTTGATGGTGGCCTCGTTCGAGGCAGTTCCCTTTGCGCAGTTTCATACGAGGACGCTTCAACTTCATCTTTTGGCGTCTTGGGACCGGCGTCCGGGGTCGTTGGATCGGTCCTTCCGGATGTCCCCTCGGGTTCGGCAGTCCCTTCTGTGGTGGTTGGTCTCGGACAACCTTTTGAAGGGCAGGTCGTTTCTGACCCCGCTTTGGGAAACTGTCACCACGGATGCCAGTTTGTCAGGATGGGGAGGTTTCTGGAAGGATCTTCAGTTTCAGGGGCAGTGGGACCCTCAGGAGGCCCACTTGCCCATCAATGTTCTGGAATTGCGAGCCATCAGGTTGGTTCTGTCTCGCTTGGCGCATCATTTACAGGGCCTGCCGGTTCAGGTTCGATCGGACAATCAGACGGCGGTTGCTTACATCAATCACCAAGGAGGGACTCGCAGTCTGGGGGTGTCTCTGATTCTAGTTTGGGCAGAGACTCATGTCCCTTGCATCTCGGCAGTTTACATTCCAGGAGTGGAAATCACAGAGGCGGACTTTCTGAGCCGGTGTGTGTCCCGCCAGGGGGAATGGTCTCTCCATCCCCAGGTGTTTCGGTCGCTTTGTCTCCGATGGGGGACGCCGGAGGTGGATCTGTTTGCCTCTCGTCACAATCACAAGCTTCCGACATTCGTGTCTCTGTCCCGGGATCCTCTGGCTCTGGCGGTGGATGCCATGGCCCTGAGCTGGAGGGACCTGGGGTTTCTTTATCTGTTTCCTCCGATTCCCATGCTAGGCAGGGTGCTGCGAAAGTTGGTTCTGGAAGGAGTTCCCGCCATTCTCGTGGCTCCAAGGTGGCCAAGGCGGGTGTGGTTCGCAGACATCGTTCGTCTGGCAGTAGATCAGTTCGATCTGCCTCTTCGGCCGGATCTTCTCACTCAAGGCCAACTGTGTTACCCCAGTTTACAAACGCTGGCTTTGACAGCTTGGCTGCTGAAACCTCCATCTTAAAGGAGGAGGGTCTTTCGGATTCGGTCATTCGGACTCTTATTAGTGCCAGGAAGAGATCTTCTTCTTCTATCTATTATAGGTCTTGGAGATCTTATATTGATTGGTGTGAGGCTAGATCTTTGCCCTGCCGGGTCTTTTCTATTTCTAGGATTTTGGAATTTCTTCAATCAGGGCTGGACTCTGGTCTTCAGCTGAGTACTTTGAAGGGGCAGGTTTCTGCTTTGTCTATCTTTTTTCAGAGGTCTTTTGCTAGCCATTCTTTGGTCAAGACTTTTTTCCAGGGGGTTTCGCATCTGCGGCCTCCTAGGAAGCCGTTGCTCCCTGTTTGGGATTTGAATTTGGTTCTCTCTGCCATTCAGGCTCCTCCTTTTGAGCCTTTGTGGGATATTGCTCTGTCCACTCTTACTCAGAAGGTTGCCTTCCTGGTGGCCATCACTTCGGTTCGGCGTGTTTCGGAGTTGGCAGCTTTGTCTATTCAGGCTCCTTATTTTGAGGAACATCAGGACAAAGTGGTTTTTCGCTTCAAGTCAGAATTTCTCCCTAAAGTGGTTTCTGCTTTTCATCTTAACCAGGACATTGTTCTTCCTTCTTTGTGTCCTAAGCCTAAGAATGTCAAGGAGAGTGCTTTGCACTGCTTGGATGTTGTACGTTGTGTCAGGTATTATCTACGTGCTACGTCTTCTTTTCGTAAGACTGATGCCTTTTTCGTTGTGCCCTGTGGGCCTAGGAAGGGTTTGGCTCCGGCCAAGTCCTCCATTAGCAAATGGATTCGTCAGGCGATTGTTGGAGCCTATTCGGCCAAGGGGAAGGATCCCCCTTTTCGTGTTACTGCTCATTCTACTCGCGCGGTTGGAGCGTCCTGGGCTTTTCAGCACCAGGTTTCTGTTGAACAAGTTTGTAAGGCTGCAACTTGGTCTTCGGTTCATACCTTTTCTAAGTTCTATAAGGTTGATGTGCGGGCCTCAGCGGATGCTGTTTTTGGCCGCAAGGTTCTGCAGGCTGCAGTGGTTTGAGTTTTTTCTGCATTATTGCCTGGTTGGATACCCACCCTTTTCTGGACACTGCTGTTGGATGTCCCTATTGTAATAATTAATGATTGAAGTGGGGTGTGTGACATACTTAGAATAATACCATTTTGTGAATACTCACCTGTAAAATGGGTATTATAAGTATGTCACACACCCCACTTCACCCGCCCTTTTTGGTATCCTGGCTCTTTATATGGTGAAGTTTAGTTCTTTACGTTTGAGGGTTACATTTGTTTGTTACTGGTACCTTGTCTTACTGCTGTTCTAATACTGGGAGATTATTGGGAGGTACCAGGTATGTATAGACCGGGAGGGGCCTGTTGCTTTTTTGGAGATTCTCTGCAATGCTGCCACCTAGCGGTGAGTAAACCCTATTGTAATAATTAATGATTGAAGTGGGGTGTGTGACATACTTATAATACCCATTTTACAGGTGAGTATTCACAAAATGGTATTTTTTTTACTCTTAGGTCTTTCCACGCCCCCACCCCATGCCACACTTATATATAACAATCCCCCACGTGTTACCATTACACATGCTGATTGCTTTACCTCTCCAAATATACAGCTCCCATATTTTTATCCCCCCCACCCCCAATACATCTCAAATTGTAACTATATTCCCAATATTCAACCCATCTAAATGCCTGCCAATGCTAAACATACAATTAAATATAATTGTCACCACATTCCTCCAAGCCACTGCTGCCACCTCAGTTTGGCAATGGGCCCCTCCTATAAAAATTCTTCTTGCAACCTCTCATCCTTACTGAGCTTCTGTTTACCTTCACACATCAGTCCTAATTACCTCCCCACATTCCCCGCAGCAGGTTTGGGGATGCATCAGATGGCTCTGATGGGCCAGGTTGTGCATAAGTGACTTAAAGGGACATTCCATGCATAGGGTTAAAATAGCTGCTCCCTGTCAGGTGCTGCATCTTACATTCACCCGCACTTTGCATACCCTGATAAACCCTGTTGAACTTGCTCCTCTCTGCTCACTCCTTTTTCTCAGTCCCCAAAATGAATTCACCTTGGAGAGGACTGTCACACTGAAACATGCATTGATGAGTCATCATCTGCTGCTGAAGAGGCCCAACAGGTTCACTAGGTCTTATAAAGAAATATAAAGCAGGTGGAATTAAAGATGCAGTCCCTCACCTTCAGCATGGAGAGTGCAGAATACAGACTCATTTATCCCTTTGCCTGGAATGTTGCTTTAAAGCCTCTGTCCTGGCAATAACATAATAAAGGCCCTTATTTTACAAGGGATAGCGCCAGGTAGCGAATGGTGAGCGAACGCTAATGACGCTCACAGCCACGAGAACGCCGGCTCCCCTCCGCAATCACACATTTATCAAGCCGATCCTGCTTAGCGACTGACAGAGCGCCAGATAGCCCCTCATTCATCATTATTGCAGCCTCACCCCACAGCGCCAGCGAGCGACCTTGAACAGCGACAGGTATGACCTCTCGCTACCTGGCGCTCTCCAATGCATTTCAATGGAGCAATCTTTAAATATTCATAATTAATTGCTATTAATTTTTTTTTTTTTTTTTTTTTTTATGTCAAATATTCTGTGACCACTTCTGCAATGTTAGATATTTTTTTAAGGTAAAAAAAAAAAAAAAATTTGTGCAGAATTGATATTACAGGTCTGATATTAATGTATTCATATTACAAAATGTTTTGAAAAACATGTTTTTTTTTTTCTAAAAATATGGTGGTTTGGGGGTTAAAAAACTACTTTTAACCCATCGCCGCCAGCGCTCTGGGGTTTAAACAAGCATTTCACAGCGCGAGAATTTTTGGAGCGTGATTTGTTAATGAATATGCTGGGAGCCGTTCGCTATGGCCATTCGCTGTCATGCGCTCCCATACAGCGCGGAACCTGTCAAACAGCGACTCCTAACCCCGTATTCAACATTACCGCACACCGACTGAGTCGCTGTCAACAGCCGAACAACGGCCAAGCACAGCGAATACTAGCAGGCGCTGTGAAAATACCGCTACTGGAGCTCATCTGTCGCTACCTGGCGCTATTAATGAATCGGCCTCAAAGTCTCTACTCACTCCCCCAGCTCTTCTGTGCAGCGCTGGCATCTTCATACTTACTAGTGAGGAAGAGCAAGCGAAAAAAAAATCCTGATTTTGGTCCAATTTAAAGTAGACCAATTGCCAGGATTTTGCCTATTCTTGTCATTAGCTTTTCCCCGGGGATATCCCGATTTAGGATGCCTAATTGTGTGAAAACCCCCCAGATCTCCTACTCCACTCACCTTTCAGCCATTCCTGTGCTCATGACGTTTGTCCAATCAGAGCTTTAGGCTGTTGTTTTGGCTTGTGTGTTGGTATAGGAAGCGGGGGCAGCTGCATCCCCGGTTTCCTTGTGAATGGCTTGGAGCAGGAGCACGCTTAGCTGCAGGGATTAAAGTGGACCAACACCCAGGATTTTGATTATCCTGGGTTTTGGTCCACTTCCTCGGGGGACCCTGCTGCGTGAAACCCCCCAAAACGCCCTATTCAACTCACCTGACCCCGATGCTACGGCGCATGCGCGGCCGCACGTCCAATCAGCGCGCTCGGAGTCGCAGAGGTATGTGCGTCAATGCAACGTCTTACCTCTGCGGCTCCGAGCACGCTGGCGACCGCATCTCGTGCTGCCTTCTAACAGGGAGCGTGCCCTTGCCGGCCATTCACAAACGGCCACGCGCCCTGCTAGAGAGAAGATGCGGCCGCGGCCTGCGCATGCGCCGTTGGACCAGGAGTCAGGTAAGGTTTGCTCACGTCCTTGGGGGTTTCACACAGCGGGGCATCGGGATGCCCCGCTGTGTGAAACCCCCAAGGACGTGAGCAAACCTTACCTGACTCCTGGTCCAACGGCGCATGCGCAGGCCGCGGCCGCATCTCGCGGGGTGGGATTGGATCGGTTGATCCTCCTGAGTGTTGGTCCGCTTTAAGCAAGGGAAATAGGGAAAGGTAAGGGGTTTCCTGGACGATCTGGAAGGGGCCACACAGTAGGGCATCCCAAATCATCTATTTGCTGAAGAGGCCCAACAGGTTCACTAGGTTTTATAAAGAAATATAAAGCAGGTGGAATTAAAGATGCAGTCCCTCACCTTCAGCATGGAGAGTGCAGAATTCAGACTCATTTATCCCTTTGCCTGGAATGTTGCTTTAAAGTGGACCAACACCCAGGATTTTGACTATCCTGGGTCTTGGTCCACTTCGGTGGGGCACCCCCGATCGGGGTGCCCCGCTGTGTGAAACCCCCCCGAACCCCCCGAACTCACCTCTGTCAGCGGCGACGGACAAGCCGCGGACAAGCGGCTCCTCCGCCGCCGCCGCCTCCCGCGCGTCCCTGTTGACGCGCGCGTGCCCGCGCCGGCCATTCACAGACGGCCGGCGCGGGCGCGCGCACGACTAGAGGGGCGCGAGGGAGGCGGCGGCGGCCGGCCGCCGCCGAAACTAAGGTAAGGAGTTTGGGGGGTTTCACCCCGTGGGACATCCCGATCTCGGATGTCCCGCGGGGAGGGAGGTGATCGGCCCGGGAATCTTATAGATTCCCGGGCCGATCACGGGTGGGTGTTGGTCCACTTTAAAGCCTCTGTCCAGGCAATAACATAATAAAGTCTCTACTCACTCCCCCAGCTCTTCTGTGCAGCGCTGGCATCTTCATACTTACTAATGAGGAAGAACAAGCGATTCCTTCCTTCATTACTGGGAAGACATGGTGGCATCCATCAATATTGCTTTACCTCCCCTAACACTCCTACTCCATTTATTGTGATTGAGAGGGCGTGCCAAAGCCAGGTATGATGACCCCCTGCATTGCAATACATTGTGGGGTCGTAAACATGGCTCCATGGACACCTCCATATGAAATCACTGGCTCCCCACCATTTGTTTCTATCTGCACAATCATTCCCTTTACATTTCTGTACGTTTCAGGCATCTTCACTTAGTGCCTTGTGGCAGCAGGAGATAACTCATTATCTATCGCTAGAACACTCTGCTGCTGCTTAAAGCGGACCTTCACCCTAAATGAGAGTCTATCTTATATGTTTCCCCCCACGTTGTACATACAGATTGCCCACATTAAAAATCATCCTACCTGAATCTATTGCATTTTCTGAGACTTTAAACATCCAAGATGGCGGCCCATGGAGGTGCAGGCAGCGTGCAAACAGGAGGTGTCTTCGGACTGTGTCGCTCTGCATTCTGGGATTGCTGACCTTTTCCTGACCCCCAGCTCTGCTCTGTCTATGCAAAGCACAGCTATAACCCGCCCCCTGCAATTATGACCCCTCTCCTATCCTCAGTATGTGATGCTACTGAGCCAAGATGGCGGCGCCCGTATCTTAGAGTGCTGAACAGAGTTGCAGGCCAGTGAAGTAAGAATAAAAAGTAAATGATAAAAAACTTTAAATATATTAATTTTAGGTGCTGTGGAATCGTTTTTTAAGGGTTTGGGCTTTTCATTAAATGATGCTGAAGGTCTGCTTTAACACAGATTGTTATAAACAAGGGCCTTAGATTGAATTTAAATATATTTATGATTAACGTTTCTAAACGTTTTATGAAAGTGACTTTTACACATTAGGAAGATTTTTTTTATGCTGGATTCTGACTCCACAGCCCTGGTGCAAATGATGCTTGAGTGAAGTATAGATGGCAGGTATATATGAAAGTGGAAAATCGAACACCCAGAGAGTGTTCAAAAAGATGATTTTTTAATGCTGGTGAAAATACATAAGAAAACAGTGGTATATATACATGACAATACACTATGTACAGGGTATGGACTGCTATATGGTATGTATAATGCAAGGTATCCAGCATGTATTTCAAACAGTTGCCCCAAAAATGGAAATGAGAAGAGCTTCAATAAAAATGCAAAGCATATGTCCAAAGATAAGGCGCAAAAATAGGTCTGAGCAACATGTAAGATAACATCAATTGTCAAGCAGTACAAGGTAAGTAAGCAGCAAGAAGACTTACAGCGTAATACAATAAGCTGGAATACCAGGTGGACAAGTAAGATACTCGACGTTTTGGCAGTGCAAGGCCTTTATCAAGAGATGCAGTGTCTGTTAGTAAGGAAGGGGTTTCAGAACCCCTTACTTACCACACTTACCTTATTCTACTAACCTTAATCAATGTGTGCTTCAACCTCTAACTAATATTGCATTTGAAGTATAGATGGCAGCAGATCGGGTTGGGGCATAGGTAAGTCTGAAGCTTTGTTAAGTACCACCACTGGTACTAGTATCACTTGTTTGGAACCCCTGGTATAGGGACCATGGGGGAAAAAAAGGACCTCAACGAGCCAACACTACTTAGAACTCTAATCAGACCACATACTCTGACAGTGTCGGACTTGGGTGTCTGAGCCCACCTTACAGTTCCATGCAAATATTACTGCCTCATTTTTAGGACTTTAAACCTAACTGTATTGTGCATGAGTGGGTAACCTGTGCTCTCCTGCCATAGAACAGTGACATCCAGCATTACCTACAGCTTCTATCACAGCACATGACTGTACTAGAGCTCCATGTTATCTCCCGCTTTTCTTCCCAACTCCCTTCAATAAAAAAACACACAACGTATATATCTTTGGAATGATAAATTTATTAATCGGCCACAGCTGAACAAATACATACAAGACAACACAAATCTCCAGCCCCTCAATCGAGTCTGAGTGGTAATCATCTAAACTAAGCCTGTGTGATTGACGAGGAGAAAAATCCTATATGCACCTAAAAATAAGCGGAAGCCAATTTCTTAAGCTCAGCCGCCATCTCTGTTAGGCTCGGAGCTCACCAGGGCTAACCGCCAGGGTGCAAATGGCAACAGCCTGGCTACCCCAAAATTGTAGCCATCCTCGCCCCTATGCTGGCCATCCTGGCTCATTTTTCGGTTCGAAAAAACAGCCGCATTTCTACACCTCAGTACTCCTCTAACCTGCACACTCAGACCCGAACCGGGGTGAGACCGCCCATCGGCTGTGACAAAATGAATTCTGACCAGTAAATATCTATGCATAAACAGTAACATACAACCCTCCCCCCATACATTTAAAATAATACATACAATCCCTGCCACATTCTATTTGTGTATCCACATTATATATATATATATATATATTTTTTTTTTTTTAATTAAAACAGCATAATCACAAGAACTACTTTGCCAAACATAGTTCCTCAAAAAAAAATTAAGATATAAACATATATATAATTTTAGTTCGTTAATTCTATATATATATATATATATATATATATATATATATATTTTTTTTTTTTTTTTATTATTATTTTTCATTTACTATCTTTTTTTTTTTAATCAAAATATATATTAAATATTATATATATAAAATATATATTAAAACACCTCCCACAGTACAATACACACACCCTGCCATTAAAACAAAATCTCAGAATTAACCCAAAATAGGGGTGGGCGGGTGGGACTGCTCTTGTCCAGCGCCGGGAGGCAGAGGGGTCAAAGAGGGAGAGGGGGAGGAACCCCTAGCCTTATATAGTGCCTCCCCCTCGTCCCTCCCCCCAGCGCCACACTGGTCAAACTGGTCCAGCTCCCGATAGGCGCTCAGGCCAGTCATGTGGCACCTTACCTAAGGGGCGGTGCCTTCTATATACAGCACAATATTGCTATCACATGGTGTAACTGTATAGTACATGAGTGGGTAACCTGTGCTCTCCTGCCATAGAACAGTGACATCCAGCATTACCTACAGCTTCTATCACAGCATAATATACAGCAGAATATACAGCACATTATACAGCACAATATACAGCACATTATACAGCACATTATACAGCACATTATACAGCACAATATACAGCATATTATACAGCACAATATACAGCACAGTATACAGCACAATATACAGCACAATATACAGCACAGTATACAGCGCAATATACAGTACATTATACAGCACAATATACAGCACATTATACAGCACAATATACAGCACATTATACAGCACAATATACAGCACATTATACAGCACAATATACAGCACAATATACAGCACAGTATACAGCACAATATACAGCACAATATACAGCATAATATTGCTATCACGTGGTGCACCTCCCTTTTATAGTTCTGGTCCCCCTGGGGCTTTCCCAGGTAACATAATGGGCAGCCCAGTACCTGGCCTCCCAACATAGCCTTGATTATCAGCTCTTGTTTAGTCGCGACATACAGAAAATGGGAGTAAACGCTCCATTATTTCTAAATCTCCCTACTGCAAAACTAGAATAAAAATGACATTTAATTTGGAACTACACATAGGGGCCGATTCACATCCAGGTGAGATCATTCACTTTTTAGGAGAAGAAAATTGCCACTTTCACTTTCATTGTCTACCTTGGGGCTGATTTTCATTGGGTAGACAATGAAGCTGAATGGCAGTTTTCTCTCCAAAGTAAGAAGTGAGTTTTCGCACCATGCTCTGAATCGACTCTATAGAAAATACTGGGTGAGATGCTTCGTCTGCAGTTTACAGTTTCCGCCACCAGATGGCGCCGTGGGAGAATTAATGCACAAACCTTAGCGCTCCGGGAGTCTGAGTGCAGGGGGCGGGGCTACCCTTTGAGAAGGATGTGTGGCAGTGGGCGGGGTCTTGTGCCGTTTCTGGGCGGGGCCCGCCAGGTGGGCGGAGAGATAGTGGAGGTGAGCGGAGTTCCGGGCTTGGGTGCTGTCAGCGCTGTGGAGCGGTCGGCGGGATGCAGCCTCCTCCTCGGAAGGTAGGTGGGGGACAGGAAGGTGGGGACGGGGTCTCGGGGGTCACTTACCTGCCTCTAGGTGATCAGTATTACCTGTACTCATGTGGCTGCAGCTTTCACACACAGCCACCCACCAGGCTGGTCACTTTCACCCCAAGAGCTTTCCAGCAAAACCTCTCATGAGCAGATGGCAGCTGTGTGCGCCGATCTATCGGGAAATGATGGAACTGGGATGATTTATTAGGAGCTCTGTTACATCTGTCATGTTCTCATCTGATCTAGACACATTTCAATGCGCATGGATTGACCATTGATTTTGATTAAAGCGGACCTATAGTCACAAATGACAGTGGACCAAAACTCAGGATTTCACTATCTTGGGCTTTTGGTCCACTCCCTGTGGTATCCTTGTGATTGCCGGGGTTTCTCTCCACAGGACATCCCAAGCCAGGATCCCCCAGGAGACCAAAACCCAGGATAGTGAAATAATGGGTTTGGGTCCACTTTAACAGTTGCACATTAGTAAATAAACTAATGGACACATGGAGTGTCATATGATCATCAGGACACAGCAGCACACTGTAATAAAAAATGTCTGCTATTTAAAATGGACCAAAACCATGGGATTGTCTATTCCAGGTTCTAGTCTGTCTCCCTGTGTGACATTGCGCTGCTGCTATACATACCGGAGCAGGATTGCCTTCTGCAGGCAGTAATCGGATGCCCCCCCCCCCCCCCCCCCACCAATTAAACAAGACAACACAATTTTTTTTAAAGTGGCCGAATAGCTGCCCCTGGAGCATTCTGATTTGGGATTCTCCACTCTGTGAACCCCATCACCCACTATCGCCTTACCTTTCTGCTGGTACCTCGTAGGGATTGCGTGCGGGGTTGGCACATCCCCGGCATCCGTGCAGCTGTGGGGCCGGGGGGGGGGCAGGCACTCCTCCGGAAAACCTGGGATGCTGCTGCCTATGGCAATTATCATTCCAAAACAATAGTTGTGCATTTGTATGGAAGGTATAAAGCGCTTATTGGAGGAGCACCAAGGAAACAGCAGAGAGGTGACTGAAGTGGGCAATCTGGGGGGTTTTGAAGTGGAACAAATCCATACGGATGCCCTGGGGACAGGGATGGCCACTCCCAGGGCATCCTTATTTGGGATGATCCCACAGCCCCAACCCGCTGCTATTTACCCTCCACTGCCATGCCATTCGGCTGTGGTAGGAGCATGCACATCGGGGATGTGGCCTCGCCACTCTGTTGAGCTCTGTGTGTAAACATAGCTCTATGCCGAGCATTGATATTCATTTGAATGTTATATTTATATGAACGATTTGATTGGATCAATCCCTGGCTGCCTGTCCGACAGCAGGACTAGCAAGTTAAAGGTTCTTTTGCGCTTAGATGAAAGGTTGCGAGCTCCCTCCAGTTTCAGGGGTGCAGGATTCCTTGTGGATTGGAAGCAAGGTGCATCATGTGACCTTCCCTTTGCTGATGAGCTTATCAATGATGGAGACTTTAACCGGACCTTCAGCGTGATTTAATGAAAAGCCCAAACTCTTAAAAAACGGTTCCCCAGCATGTAAGATTATTATATTTTACGTTTTTAGTCACTAACTTATTATTCTTTCCCCCACTGGGCTGCAACTCTGTTCAGGACTTTAGGATACGGGCGCCGCCATCTTGACTCAGAAGCATCACACTTACTTAGAAGAGGAGAGTGGGATAAGGTACAGGGGGGCGGGTTATAGTTGTGCTTTTCTCAGACAGAGCAGAGCTGGGGTCAGGAAAAGGTCAGCAGTCCCAGAATGCAGAGCAGCACAGTCAGGAGGCACTTCCTGTTTGCAGGCTGCCTGATGTTCCATGAGCCGCCATCTTTGATGTTTAAAGGCTCATAACAAGCAGTAGATGCAGGTAGGGTGATTTTTAATGTGAGCAATCTGTATGTACAGGGTGTGGGAAACATAGACTCTTATTCAGAGTGAAGGTCCACTTTAATAGTTGAGTAGTGTGGCAAGTGTGATCTCTGTATAGTGACAGGTTGGATGGGGTTCTCCTATATGGCATGGTGCCATGCATACATAGCCGGTGATTCCCATTGATGTGCATGGACTGTAAGCTCGCAAGGGCAGGGCTCTCCTTCTTATTGTCTCCTGTGCTCACAACACCTGGTTTGAACCTCATGGCATCTAATTTTGTATTGGTCCCTGTACTATATGTTTTACCTGTGTTTGTAATCATACCTTGTAATGTGCTACGGAAGTTGATGGCGCTATATCAAGAAACAATAATAATAATAATAATGGAGGGGGTGAGTATCCTCACCTGAGGGTGATATTTTTACAATGGTTAAAGCAGGTGGGTGGGATGCCCTTCTGGTAGCTGCAGGTGATTTAGGTTTAGGCTTACTTTAAAACTGACATACACCCTTTGGGAAAAGCAGAAAAGACCCTGAATTTTCATTTGGCAGCTAAAACCCCCTTTTTCTTTGCTCCACCTGTGGTTTCCAGTGATGTATCAGTAGGAGCCATCGCTCCATGGAAGAGTTGGATCTGCCAGCTTCGGCACACTATCCCTTCCTTTGCAGTGAGTGGCTGTGCTCTGTGATTGACTCGCTAAGTGGCGGTACAATGTGGTTGACGATAAATGGAGAACAAGCCTGCTTGCTGCAGGACTCAATCTCTGGACCTAGTAAGTTTCATGCAACAAGTGTCGGAACAGCTACGGGGGACAAACAGTGAATGGCTTATTTATGTTTTTGTCTGGACAGTCTCTTTAAAAAGAAACATAACCCAAGGTTTTCTTTATCCTGGGTTTTGTTCCCCTTGCTGGTGGCAATCCAATTTAGGATTCCTCGTTGTATGTATTCCACTAGATCGGTGTAAAACTTTTCTTGTTTGCATGACACATGCAGAGCGGCACGGAAAGCTAAATGAAGCATGAGTCGGTGGCCGCATCCCCGCTCACATCTAGCTGTGGACCTGCTCACAGCAGTCATTCCAAAATGGCAGGTGCAGGTACATGCCTCAGCTAAAGGTGTAACAGGGATGGAGCCAAAGCCTGGATATGTAGCATGGGATCGCCAGCGAGCTGAGTGTTCCAGGAAATCCCTGGGGTTTCACACAGCTGGGTATCCAAATCTGAGATGCCTCAAACAAAGATACCTTCATGAGCAATCCTATATAAGAGTCGATGCTATTTGGAACGCCAAGTCGCACACAAGCTTCCTTCAGATTCATGGTCATCAAAAAAAAAAAAAATCTGCTAGCGTCCTTTTTGTGCTAGCGTCTGATTTCTGGTATGTTTAGAGGGCAGAAATGCATACGCAAATGTGGCAATTTGAACAGTGATATTGGGTAACAAGTGGTATTAGTAACATTGGGTAACAAGAGCTCACTGACTGTAAAAAAACGTGCTCACTGACCATGAATTATCCCTATAGACTCCAAGCTGGTGGCTGCTCTTCTTTAAAGCAGACCCTACCTGAACCTGCTGGGGGCTGCTGAACTCTATTGCAGAATCTCCACCTATTTTGCACTGCAAATCACAGTTGTGCTGTGTTTGGACCATGAGTGATACTTTCATTATTCACAGCTGCTGTAGGACTGGGGTCACAAAAGTGCCGATCAATTATTATTGCTCATCTGAAAAAGTCCAGGGCGGCTGAGTGCGTCTCATTCAATTCGGGATGCCCCTTTGTGTGAGCCCTCCTCATTTGCGCAAATCGACAATCTTTAATCTGCAAAAATCTGTAAATTGAGGAGGAAGGAGGAGCTCTGCAGGGCTTAAAAAATAGGGGGGGAGGGGGGGCCGCTTTAATGTTATCCAACACCTATTTGATTAAAAATGGGTTGTTAATTGCAGTCCAGGGGGGCATTATGAATCCACCCTGCGCAATAACGTACCAGAAATTGGGATGCCCCCATGGCTTGTGAAATGTTTTAAACGAATGCCGGTATTTTAGGCTTCAGGGTTCACCTCCCAGGGTTTTGACCCACTTTAATGTAGGAATGCACAGCCTTTTGTGGTAAAAGTCCACATTGCGTTTTATTGCAACCCCTGGAGGTGGAGCAATAAGACAAACAGTTCTTTGCAGAAATAGTGTAACCTTTAAGCGGCACAAAACCCTTCCTGCCAAGCTATTAGAGACCTTTCCGCAAGCTAATAGAGACCTTTCCGCACAGAATTATTATATATATATATATATATATATATATATATATTTTAGTTCATTCTAGCTAGGTAACGCAGTATAAAAAATAACATTAAGAAGTTATGACAAAACAAACATGCATTAAAGTAGAACTAAACTCACCAGCAGCCGGCTTGGAATCTAAGAGATTTCAGAGCGGGCGCTGGCTCTTCTTCATACCATCCCACGATATAGTGATGCATGCATGGACTCTCCTCCAATGAGAGCCGCCTGCTGTCACTATGTCATTTGGCAGGGGTGTCTCATTGTTTACAATGGGGAGCGTGTACTGCCCATTAGTCAGTGAGAGTCGCTGAATGACGTTGTCACAGCAGGTTTCTCTCATTGGAAGAGAGTCCACGCATGCACTGTTGGAGTGTGGGAAGGTGAGTGTTTTACAGGCTTCCTGGGGGGTTTCACACAGTGGGGCATCCCGGTTTGGGATGCCCAAGGGCATGGAACAAACCCCAGGAAAGTCATATTCTCAAGTTTTGTTCCCCTTTAAAGATTGCAATAAAGAATTTTTGTTGCCCAGTGCCTCCCGGCGGGCCAGACGGCTTACGGAGCTGGTTGCTAGGGCAACGTTTCCATCTGACGTCCGGGCTGGGGGCGGTACGCGCGCTCTCGCAGACTGTGATCTCCCGGTGTCATGTGAGAGGGATTCTCCCTCTGATTGGCCCGTGGACGCGGCCTGTGATTGGCTGGCGCGGCCTCCTCCATTCCTGACGTCACTACTGCTTGCCGGTCGGGGCTCCCCGCAGCTGCGGGCTGCGCTGCTGCTCCAGGTGAGTCTTCCTCTTATCATTATTACTATTATATAATGCTTTAGCTTTAGGGGTACCTCTATCTATGATTAAGGGCCGCTGAAAGACCCGAAACGCGTCAGAGGGCCCCACTCCTTTTCTCTGCCCGAATCTACATTGATTTTATCTTGCTTTGGATGTCTTGATGTGCTTTGGAGACACTGGTGATTTTAACATTTTTTTTGAATAAAAAATCAACCTTTTAAGGAAGTGCGGATCCATTGTGTTCTCTGCTAATCTGGATTACTGGGGTTTGGGACTACCCCGGATCGAGCACCCTTTTTTCTAAACTGGAGTGCGGAAACTTTCCCTGCTGTCTCATAAAGAATTTTTGTTGCACAAACCTAAATGGCAGGAGTTATTATTATTATTGGTTATATAGTGCCTTCTTCCTTTGTACCACTGCAAACTATACAGGACAGAGTCTATTACAAACAAGATGCTACAGAGTTTAACATGAATGCTATTAAAAAAGATACATCTGGAGAGGGGCATTAATGCTGCTAACTAACCTGTACCCCCCCCCCCCCCCAACCCTTGAGTCAATACTTTGTAAGACCACCTTTAGCTGTAACAACAGCTGCAACACTGGGGTATGTCTCTACCAGCTTTGAAAATCTAGAGGCTGAGATTTTTGCCCATGCTTGCTTGCAAACTGCTCTGGCTCAGTCAGATTGGATGAAGGCCACAGATTATCAATTGCACTTAGGTCTGGACTTTTACTGCAACACACAAATATGGCAAGAATACACAAAGCACTAATAGTTATATGTGGGACCGGCACTAAGGACTATCGCTGACAACAATCTGCCATAGTGAAAACAACTTTATTTTACATATTGCACACAACCCATAATGTAGACAAGGAAAAATAATATTCAAATATTATTAAAAAATACACAACGTGCTTGCACACATGCCTCACCAAATACCCATCCACACAAACACACTATTGCACTGTAGACTCGGATGGCCAAAGTTGGTAAACATATACTCTTCAGCGTTGGGTGCCTTAAAGTGGACCAACACCCAGGGGGGATGGGATCAGATCCCTCCCCGCGGGGCATCCAAAATCGGGATGTCTCGCGGGGTGAAACCCCCCCCCCCAGGAAGCCCAGAAACCTTACGTTAACCCCGTTCCAACGGCACATGCGCGGGCCGCGGCCGCATCTCGCGCTTCCCTCTAGCAGGGCGCGCTCCCTGTTAGAAGGAAGCGCGAGACGCGGCCTCCAGCGCTTAGAGCCGCTGTGGTTGGACGCCGCTTGTACGTGCATACCACAGCGGCTCTGAGCGCTCTGATTGGATGAGCGCCCGTGTAGGAGCATGGTGAGGTGTTTCCGGGCGTTCTGGGGGGTTTCACACAGCGGGGCACCCCCGATCGGGGTGCCCCACCGAAGTGGACCAAAACCCAGGATAGTCAAAATCCTGGGTGTTGGTCCACTTTAATTAGTGTCATTCAAATTCCTCCATGCAGATATTTTAGGTCAGCATTAGGCTCGGCTAGCCACTTCTCATGTGCCACTCTCAGGGCTACACATTAAACAAAAATGTCCAGCAGACGACACAGCGCTATTGCCGCCCCTTCTGCCGCATACGCAGCATAAAAAGCTGAATCTATCCGGGGAACATGACTTATACTGTCTCCATATGCTTACGTGACACACAGGCTGACGTTCCAACAAGACACTCAGAGCCGGTTGCAGCGTGTGGTGAGAGGGGGGGGGGGGGTGCGAGGCAGGCCCACCATCATAATCCGACGCGCGTTTCACTCCGCCCACACTGATGATGCTCCGGTGGGCGGAGTGAAACGCGCGTCGGATGATGGTGGCCCTGCCCTGCACTCCCCCCCCACCACATGCTGTGACCGGCTCTGAGTGTGTTGTTGGAACGTCAGCCTGTGTACTGGACATTCCTGTTTAATGTGTAGCCCTGAGAGTGGCACATGAGAAGTGGCTAGCCGAGCCTAATGCTGACCTAAAATATCTGCATGGAGGAATTTGAATGACACTTATTAAGGCACTCAACGCTGAAGAGTATATGTTTACCAACTTTGGCCATCCGAGTCTACAGTGCAATAGTGTGTGTGTTTGTGTGGATGGGTATTTAGTGAGCCATGTGTGCAAGCGGGTGGCCCCCCCCCCTCTTTTTTTAATTACACAACGTTGTGTGTTTTTTAATAGTTTTCTAATATCATTTTTCCTTGTCTACATTATGGGTTGTGTGCAATATGTAAAATAAAGTTGTTTTCACTATGGCAGATTGTTGTCAGTGAGAGTCCTTAGCACCGGTCCCACATATAACCATTCGTGTTTTCTTGGGATGTGTATTAGGTTGGTGCGACGCTGTGTGGTTTTACAGCAGTGCGCAGGCAGCTATAGATGAGCGTATTGTCTGCTTTTTATTCTTTTTGCGAACATACGAATATGCTTTGATTTAAACCCTTCCACAGTTTTGGCTTTATGTTTAGGGTCGTTGTCCTGCTGGAAGCTGAACCTATGCCCTCAAGTCTTTCGCAACCCCTAAAAGGTTTTACTCCAGGATCGTCCTGTATTTAGCCCCATCCATCTCCCTATCAACTCCAGCTTCCCAGGACCTGCAGAAGAAAAGCATCCCCACACAACACAATACGTCCACCACTATGTTTCATGGTGTGGATGTTCAGGGTGATATGCAGTGTTAAAGATAAACAATGTAAAGGGTATCCGCACACTGGGCGCCCGACCCGGGGTGGTCCCACACCCCAATTATGCAAAAGGATAAAGAGAGTGGGTCCGCACTCCTTGAAAATGTAAGTCTTTAATGAAAAATATTAAAATCATCTCCAAAAATTGTCAAAAAGCAGTGCTAAAATACAAAGGTAGACCCAGAGTGACACAAAACATACAAGACCTTCTGACGCGTTTCGGGTATTCTGTCAGCCCTTAGTCTTTTATTTTTCATTAAAGACTTACATTTTTAAGGAGCTCTCTTTATCCTTTTGATATGCAGTGTTAGTTTTCTTCCACTCATAGCGTTTTGCATTTCGTTCAGCTTTGATCTCCTCTGAACAGATCAACTTTTTCCCCACATACTTGAGGCAAACTACAAATGGGAGTTCTTGTGGCCTGCTTTCAAAGATGGTCATTGCTTCACTGATTCTCCCACCTGAGCTGTGGATCTCTGCAGCTCTTCCAGAGTGACCCTGGGCTCTTGGCTGCATTTCTAATTAGCGCTATCCTTGCCTGGCCTGTCAGTTTAGGTTGATGGCAATGTCTTAGGTTTGCAGTTGTGCAGACTGAATAGTGCTCCATGAGATGTTCAGAGCTTGAGCTAACATTTTTTATTTTTATATATTTTTTCTTATAACATAACCCTGCAGTGCACCTTGCCACAGCTTTATCCATGAGTATGTTATGTTCTTTTTGTGTTCATTAGTTTGTTCACTAATGTTCAAAACAAACCTCTCAGGCCTTTAAAAAACAGTAATAGTTACCGTATATACTCGAGTATAAACCACTTTTTGGGCTGAAAAAAGCCACCTCGGCTTATACTCGAGTCCAGGGGCGGCCGCCGCCGCTCTCATTCATACAAACAAGCACACACATTCACACATTGACCGGCACTTCAGGCTGCTGCGCGCTGGTCGTCAATGGGCAGCATCCAATGTTTTCATTGGACGCCTGCCATATGGGGCACGCCCACTGATGACGAGCACGCAACAGCCAGGAAGTGCTGATGTGTGTGAGAATGACGGCGGCGGCTGGCGAGGAACTGAGGAGGGGAGGAGGGTAACCTCGGCCAAACCCTGACCCCCGACACCTGCGCATCTGAGAGCGGCGGCGGCAGCAGCAGCAGGTACCCACAGGGTTTCAGGGTGGGAAAGAGGGACAATTTACTTACTTACAATAGAAACACTTTGAATAGGGGAATGAATCATTTATTAATGCAGATCTGCATGTTACACCTCAAAGAGGGACAAAGAAGAACAACGAGGGACATGGGGGCATGAGCTTCAAAGAGGGACAGTCCCTCCAAATCAGGGACACTTGGGTGGTATGGTGTGTGTGTGTGTCTCTTTCTGTGTGTGTGTGTTTCTCTCTTTCTGTGTTTCAACTCCAATTCCAATTGAAAAAAGCCGCCTCGGCTTATACTCGAGTCAATAACTTGTTCCATTTTTTTGTGGTAAA
This sequence comes from Gastrophryne carolinensis, assembly GCA_027917425.1. Classification (NCBI taxonomy): domain Eukaryota; kingdom Metazoa; phylum Chordata; class Amphibia; order Anura; family Microhylidae; genus Gastrophryne; species Gastrophryne carolinensis. Next base: position 74,408,476 of record CM051238.1, read on the forward strand.
ATTAAGTGCCTCGGCTTATATTCGGGTCGGCCTATACTCGATATTTACTACTTAGGTGACTTCTGAAGGTAATTGGTCACACTGGATTTGATTCAGTATACGTGCCACACCTTTCATTACAATTTTTTTTTTACATTTGGAAAAGTATTTTTTTATGCTTCACAATTACTTGCTACCTAGTTTTGCTCTATCATTTAAAATCTGAATAACATATATTTTTTTATTCGTGGTTGTAATGTTTAAACATGTAAAAGAGTTCAAGAGGTATACAGGCATTTTCAAAGCACTGTATACTTAAACCAGACCTTCACCATGACTTATTGAAAAGCCCAAACCCTTATAAAACTATTTCCCAGCATCTAAAATTAATATATTTTAAGTTTTTAGTCACTTACTTATTATTCTTTCCCCCACTGGGCTGCAACTCTGTTCAGGACTTTAGGATACGGGCGCCGCCATCTTGCCTCAGAAGCATCATACTTGCTGAGGAGAGGAGAGTGGGACAGGAGGGCGGGTTATAGCTGTGCTTTGCTCAGACAGAGTAGAGCTGGGGTCAGAAAAGGTCAGCAATCCCAGAATGCAGAGCAGCACAGTCAGAAGGCACTTCCTGTTTGCAGGCTGCCTGACGTTCCATGAGCCGCCATCTTGGATGTTTAAAGGCTCATAACATGCAGTAGATGCAGGTAGGATGATTTTTAACGTGAGCAATCTGTATGTACAGGGTGTGGGAAACATATAAGACTCTTATTCCGAGTGAAGGCCTGCTTTAAAGCAGAACAAAACCCCCGATATTTGACTTTTCTGGGTTTTGGTCCAGTTAGGGCTGTGTGAAACCCCAGTAAAACTCCTCTCTCCTTGGTCCAGTGTTGCATGAGCAGGCTCTCGTCCAAGCAGCCCTGTTTACATCCTGTGGCAAATGGCTCAGATTCCCTTCAGTGGGGAGTGTGCGCAATTCTGCACCCCTGACTGCTTGTGCGCTCCCACCCAAGCCTGTCTGAATGGCTGGGATGGGAATCGCCTGCACCCCCCCCCCCCCCTGGACACTACCAGTGCATGTGCCATTGAACCAAGGAAAGGTAAGTTAATTACTGGCACCCTGAGGGGTTTCACACAGTGAGGCATGCCCTGGGGGGAAGACCGGTCGTGGGTGGGTTTTGTTCTACTTTAGCCAAAACCTTTTTTACTTTTCTGTAAAGACGTAACTGCTCCAAAAGGTATTGTAAACTGTGAATTTTGAGTGTTTGTGCACTTGGTTGTTTTGGTTTTTTTTTCACATAGTTGTAGTTGACTGACAACACATACTTTACATAACATCCAGGCAGTCATTGAGTGAATTTTGTAAAATGTTGTGAACCACTAATCTAAAGTATAAAGGGTGGAGACAACTGCAGAGAAGTGATGCGCTGTGGAATTAAAGATTGAGATGAGTATACTGTACAGGGAAACCAGGGTATCGCAAACCAAGAATCGTCTGGCCATAGACTCATTGGGTTTTGGTCCTCTTTAGGAAATGGATTAACTGAAGAAAAATAAAAATAAAATAATATACAATAAATAAATGGTGACCATGTAAAATTTTAAATCTACTCAGTTGATCACCAACTCCTGCCGTCTTAGATACAGATTTACACTGATGTCTTGTGGTGCACACAAGTATTTGCTGGGACTCTTTGCTAGTTGGCTGGTCTGGGTCTTTGGTTGGGGTCTTGGACCAGGTGTGAACACAAGTATTTGCTGGGACTCTGGTTAGTTGGCTGGTCTGGGTGCTGGGGAATGTTGAACATTCCAGTAGACGGCTACCCCTCTTGTGCTGGGTACAGATTGGGCTGCTGCCATTCTACATCATCATTGGGTATTATGGCTTTCGTGAGCGCACACCATTCAGTCATGTCTATTGAAATGTGTGCAGTGTACGTACAGTTTAGCCATATCGTCACTCACAGGAAAATCCATAAACCCTTTGCTGGGAGAATTATGCTCCATATAAAGGGCTCTGCTCTATAGATGGACCTTTTTATAGTTGGTGAGTTGAAATAAATTATAGGAGCCTGGCTCATAGAATGTGATTTAAAGGAAATCTATAGCTAGGAAACTTGCAGCTGCTGCCATTGGCTGTCCGCTTGTTCCTCCCAGGACTATCTTTGCTTTATGAGGCCTGAACAGTAGTTTATTGATCTGTTGTTCCTTACTTGAAGAAGACCTATAACTTAAAGGGATTATCCACCCAAATAAAAAAAAAAAAAAAAAAAGTACTCACCCTTTGCCCCCCACATCTGAGTGGTCCTACTGCGGCCATCAGCACCTGAACGCTGGATCGCGTCCTGGGTCCGAACTCCAGTCATCAGCACTTCCGTGTTAAACTTGCACCCCTCCACCATCAGCCACAGAGGCGCTGCCACGCCTTCTCCATTCACTGCATTGGAGGGATGTGCTGGGACCTGACATGCCTGCTCCATTATGATGAATTAGGAGGGAGTGACAGCACCTATTTGACTGATGGTGGAGGGGTGCGAGTCCTACATGAAAAACCAGTGACAGGAGCTCAGGCCCGATTGGTGTAGGATGTTATGAAATGAGCTGCTGATCACTGAAATAGGACTTATCGACTGCAGGAGACAAAAACCCTTTTGTTTTATTTGGGTGGTCAACCTCTTTTAACCTGATTCCAGGTCCAGTTCACTAGAAGGAACATCGGACCTTTAGAAATGTTCTGGTGAAATTTCATTCTGCCCTATGGGTGCTCGGAGGCTGTCAATTGCGATCAGGGTCCAGCATGTGAGGCTGAGTTCTTTAAACAGCTATTTCAACTGTACTAGTTGAGAAAGTCCAGGTCTTCCCCCTATCACCCCCAAGGAAATGGGACATGTGAGCGGTTTAATCACACTTTGATTCAGCTCCTGAGGACTGTAGAAAAAGAGAAACAGGAGAATTGGCTTGGATATGTGGCAGGGATGGTATGCTCCTAAAACAACTCTGTGCACTTGCGTACCAAACTTACTCCAAGGCCGGTTAGAGGTGGCATTTTTGGCCCTGGCGTGCAGTGAACCCTGGGACACGGGTAAGCAAGGACTGGGAAGTGCCTGGCGAATGTAAATTTGGTGCATCAAAGGGAGAAAGATGCCGAGGAGGATGGGATCCTAATCCCTTGGACAGCGGCGCCCCTGGTCCCAGGGATTCGGTCCTATTACGAGTAAAGGGGGCCCAGGGGGGGGCGGAAATTAGGCCTATTATTGGACACTCCGATGTATATAGTCCGGAATCGGCTGGAAGTGGGTAATCCTGCTTATGAGATTGAGCGGGCTGAACAGGGTGGGTGGCCCTCCGGTAGTGCATAGGTCCCTGCTGAAAAAGATAGAGAACACCCCTTCAACAAATAGAGGCTAGGCCTGTAGAAACACCAGCAAGTGAAGAGGTGTATTGAGTTCCCATTGCAAAGACAAGGCTGTCTTCTGTTTTAAACAGGACTTCCTAAGTTGGTTTCCCCCTTCTAACTTAACGAAAAAGTGGTTTTACCCTCTATGTCCTGCTCTGGTTAGCCATAAGGACATAGTGAGAGACCTTAAATATTATTTTCGGGTTACGGCCCATTCCACCTGGGCTATCTGAGCTTCCTGGGTTTTTCAGCACCAGGCTTCAGTATAGCAGGTCTGCAAGGCTGCTACCTGGTCTTAAGTTCATACATTTACCAAGTTTTATAGGTAGACCTTATAGCATCAGTGGATGCCGGTTTTGGACGGAGGGTAGTGAGCTCCTGAGCTGAGGTTTGATTTAGGAATCGCTGTGTCCTCAGGTTAGAGGAATAAGTCGACACTTTGGATACCCACCCTGGATCGGGGGGCACTACTTTTAGAGGTTCCATTCATATCTGATTCAGTAATGCCCTGAAGTGGAATATGAGAGAAAATACAATTCTGTGATTGTCACCTGTGGAATTGATTTCTCTCTTCTTCCACTCCAGGGCATCACACCCACCCTATCAGCTAGACTACAATATCCATTCCTTGGATGCCATAGTCCTAGTGAAGCTTGTATTTTTGTAGATATTTTGAATGTTAGCACTTAAAAAAAGGAAAATATTGCTTTCCACCTAAACATGGGATCTCTTAGAATGCCTTCATCCTCCCTGGCGTCTCTGTCTTCTGCTTTTCAATTTCTGGATTGCGGAGGGCAGCCGGATGTATATATAGGCCGGGAGGAACCACCCTTTTTATCTTGCAGTCCTGCCCTTCAGACAAGAGTTAACGCATTTGTATCTGATTCAGTGATCCCCTGAGTGAAAGAAGATAGAAATCAATTCTACAGATGAGAATCACAGAATTCAGAATTATATTTTTTGTCCTTCAGGGCAGCCTCAGAGTGGCTCCTCCCACTTGAATAGTAAACCAGTATGGGACAGGGTTAAAAGCCCCACGCCTACAGCCTTGTAGTCCCAGTACTTTCCTCTGTAGGAAACCACTGGGATAAAGTGAGGAACAAAAGATTTGAAAAGGGCCTCACCATCCGTATGCTAAAATATCAAGTGTTGCTGCTTATAACTTTTGATCTAATGGTAAATAGAAACTGTAATGGGGTTTTTCATAGCTGGCACAAAGCAGAAACTGCTCAAAATCCAAAGATTTCTATTGTTGAAAAGGAAAAGTTAGGGGAACCCCAGTCTAGACTTGATTGTCAGCCAGTGAGCAGTACTTCAGTAGAAAGGTCCCTAAAGCGGTCCCCCACCTTTAAAGTGGAACAAATCCCAGCAGCGGCCGGCCTGGAATCTAAAAGATTTCAGGGCAGGCCGCTGGCTTTCCCTCTGGGCATCTGAAATTAGGATGCCCCGCTGTGGGAAACCCTCCAGTTTGCCCATAAACAATCGCCTTTCCCTGCTCCACAAGCCATGCACGGGCTCTAGGCCACCCACTATGCGTCATTCAAGTTGCGCACAGCTGGGGTACAGCAGTGTGCACTCCCCATTCAACTCGATGAGAAATGTCATATTCACGATTTTTGTTTGTGGCCATCCTGAAGGACAAGAGGATTAAATCACTTCAGGATGACCTATAAGAATCCTCTCTTTTTTTCCTTTCCCCGGTTTTTAATATATGTCTATTAAACACACCTTCCTTGCTGCGGCACTCCTCCGTCGGATGTGGACCCGGCAGACGATTGTCCACCCGGGGGAGGGAGGGGGGTGCGCTGGTATGGGCTCTGTTTTAGGACCCCATCAAGTAACCCTTCAGACTAAGACAATAGAGCTGATTTGGCACAGTGAGAATTTTTTTTCTCACTTTTTTGGTGAGAAACAAAAATGTATCTTGCTTTTTTTCCTCAGTGCAATTCAGCGACATTTTTAGCAAATGTTTGAATAATTTGCACAGCTAAAAACAAGTGAGAGTCGCACCAAGGAAAAAAATCAAGATAAAAATGTTTTCAGAAAAAAGTAAGAAAAAAAAATTCTCACGGTGTCGAATCGACCCTAATATGATAGACCTGAAGGAATCAAGCATTCCACCAATTTTGTTAACCTAAATTTTAACCATTTTTTTTTCTTTAAGGTGAAGGTAACTCAGGTGGTTAAGGTACGTTTTGGAGAGCAACTGTCCAGCTTGCAGAACAAGCAGCAGCAAGATACTGAGCTCCTTGAAGATATCCGGTAAAGCCACTTTGCAATAGTAATGACATTACTGGCTTCTTTAGTAGTTTCATGCTTTCTTTACTTATTTGGAAAGTTGAATGCTGTATCTTTTATATTTGATTGATTGTCTTGTGCTGATCATTATTTGATTTTTTTTTTTTTTTTTTTTGGGGGGGGTGGGTTGCACAGCCGTTGGTCACTTGAGTAATTTATAGGAGCCTGGTTAGTCGGATATCTGTGATAATGAGGATATTGATTGTACCCTGCCCTGCTACACTTATTGTGTGATGATTTGATGTATTATCATCTTGGTCCTGGGGATCAGTGTTGATCTTTTCTAGCAGTTGTTGTCTTCGATTGTTGTCTATGAACTTGTGTTTTTGATCAATAAAATGTTATATTTATTATTATCCCTGATCTGTGCCCCATTTCTAGACTTAGGAGAGTAGTTTTTGGTTCATGGAAGATTAAAGTGGACCAACACCCGATGCTGATCGGCCCGGGAATCTATAAGATTCCCGGGCCGATCAGCATCAGGCCTGCGGGGCACCCCGATCGGGGGTGACCCGCTGTGTGAAACCCCCCAGAAAGCCCCGAAATCCCTACCTGCTCCTTGATCCAGCCGCCGCTCGCGCATCCCTCTAGCAGGGCGCGCACCCGCGCCGGCCATTTGTGAATGGCCTCCCTGTAAGAGTGACGCGCGGGAGGCTGTGGCGGGCGTGCTCGCTTGTCCGGCGACGGACTTCGCTTGTCCGTCAGCGGGGATTGGCTGCAGCTATCTCGTGGGAGCGGGGACAGGTGAGTTTTTGGGGCTTTCTGGGGGGTTTCACACAGCGGGGCACCCCCAATCGGGGTGCCCCCCCGAAGTGGACCAAAACCCAGGATAGTCCAGGGGCTAAAGGTATCTCTCCACTTGGTGGCTTGAAACCAAATTTGACTGCATGTCTGTTGTAGCTGCAGGGGATCTTTGGACGAGCTGAAGAAGTTGCAACACCTCAGTCATGAGTGCATTGATATCTAAGGGGAATATGTAGAAACCTATACTCTTCAGCGTTGCCTTAAAGTGGACCAACACTCAGGGGGGGATCGGCCCGGGAATCTATAAGATTCTCGGGCCGATCAGATCCCTCCCCCCGGGGCATCCGAAATCGGGATGTCCCGCGGGGTGAAACCCCCCAGGAAGCCCAGAAACCTTACGTTAACCCCGTTCCAACGGCGCATGCGCGGGCCGCATCTCACGCTTCCCTCTAGCAGGGCGCGCTACCGCGCCGGCCATCCTCCTGTTAGAAGGAAGCGCGAGACGCGGCCACCAGCACTCAGAGTCGCTGTGGTTGGACGCCGCTTGTACGTGCATACCACAGCGGCTCTGAGCGCTCTGATTGGACGAGCGCCCGCGTAGGAGCGTGGTGAGGTGAGTGTTTCCGGGCGTTCTGGGGGGTTTAACACAGCGGGGCACCCCCGATCGGGGTGCCCCACCGAAGTGGACCAAAACCCAGGATAGTCAAAATCCTGGGTGTTGGTCCACTTTAAGTGTCTAGGGGAGCACACCCATTGTATATTATTTTGAGCTGTGCCTACCTATTTGTAGCTTCATAGGTGGTTGGATAGACAGGTAGATGGATGGACGGTCAGGCAGGTTGGTGGGCAGCTAGGTGGCTGGGCGGTCAGGTAGGTAGGTAAGCAGGCTGACAGGTGGGTGTGTGGTTAGATGGTGCTCTGCCCCACCCCCCGAAATGCAGGTAGTGCAACTGCATAGATCTGCTGTTGCGCTACTGGCATCTCGTTGGCTGGAGCAGCCATGGCATATCAGTGGGTGTCAGTCGGGAAAGCACATTGCCGTGTGAGCATCTTTCCTCGAAGTGACTTTCATAGAAGTGGAGAGTAATTTATACATGGTGGATCAGAATCTGATGTTGGTGCTCTGTGGACTAAAGAAAACTACATAACATTGTCATCCAGTCAAAAAACAAAATCGAACATTCCAGATTTTAGTTGTCCTTTTTCAATTGTTCTGAAATCGTTCATTCCGACTGGCACTTATTTAGTGTATTCATAGTAGGAGGCACTGGCCACTCTGGCTTTATTTTCAGACTATAACACTGACATGAGTTTATTGAAAGCGAATGGAAGGAAGCCGCCATGCAGAATCGCTGTCGTGCAGGCTCAGCGTCACAGCTCTCTGAGGCAGTTTTCAGCTATGTATTCACTTCCTCTCTGTGGGAAGCTAAGTAAACTGTCTGCCTGAAGTAAGTAGGAGGAAAAGAGAGAATTGAAACAGTCGCCTAATGATGAAGGGCCCTGGCATCTGAGTTATGAGAAATGAACACCTCAGACACCTTGTGATTTTGTGGTGTGGCTGTAATGGTTTTATGGTTTAAGTATCCTTTCATGCTTATAGCGGACCTTCACCATGTTTTATTGAAAAGCCCAAACACTTAAACGATTCCCCAGCATCTAAAATTAATATATTTTAAATTGTTAGTCACTTATTTACTATTCTTTCCCCCACTGGGCTGCAACTCTGTCCAGGACTTTAGGTGCCGCCATCTTGACTCAGAAGCATCACACTTAACTGAGGAGAGTGGGATAAAGTACAGGAGGGTGGGTTATAGCTGTGCTTTGCTCAGACAGAGCAGAGCTGGGGTCAGGAAAAGGTCAGCAATCCCAGAATGCAGAGCAGCACAGTCAGAAGGCACTTCCTGTTTGCAGGCTACCTGACGTTCCACGAGCCACCATCTTGGATGTTTAAAGGCTCATAACATGCAGTAGATGTAGGTAGGATGATTTTTAATGTGAGCAATCTGTATGTGCAGGGTGTGGGAAACATATAAGAGACTCTTTTTCAGAGTGAAGGACCGCTTTAAGCCGGACCTTCAGCATAATTTATTGAAAAGCCCAAACCCTTAAACTATTCCCCAGCATCTAAAATTAATATATTTTTACGTTTTTTGTCGCTTACCTATTTGTCCTTCCCTTCCTGGGCTTCAACTCTGTTCAGGACTCTAGGATACGGACGCCACCATCTTGCCTCAGAATGCATCACATATTGAGGAGAGCGGTGAAAAGTTCAGGGGTCGGGGTTATAGCAGAGCTGGGGTCCGGAAACGGACAGCAATCCCGCAATGCAGAGCGGCATATTTAGAAGACACTTCCTGTCTGCAGGCAGCCTGAAACTCCACAGGCCTCCATCTTGGATGTTTAAAGGCTCAGAAAATGCAATGGGTGCATGTAGGATGAATTTTAATGTGGGCAATTAGTATGTGCAGGGTGGGGGAAACATATAAGCTAGACTCTTATTCAGGGTGAAGGTCTGGTTTAATGCTGGCCAACGAACATGGTGATATTTGGTTCATAAGTTTGCAGTTTGATCTTGATAAGAAGATCATACAATATTTTAAGGAACCTTTCATCCTTTAAAATGTTGGTGCCAAAAATCTCCTTACAAATCTGATTAACTGTTTTGCATTTTTACGAAATTATACCCTGCTTGCAAAAATGTACAATACAAAAAAGCTATAACACAACCTTATAACAGGGCAAAAAGCAAAACATATATTAAAACGGGGATCATCGTCCACAAAGGCCCAGTGATTGTTTGCCTCCGTTAGTTACCACCAGCCATCATCTGTGTGTCCTTCCAGCTGCCTCCCAACTCTCTTAACTGCTGTGCCTTTGTTTCATTCAAAATGGTCTCAATCCAACTGGTACAGTATCTATTGTTTGCCTACTTACACTAACACCCCTGTGGCCTGTAGAACAGTGGAATCACCTGAAAACATTCAGATCAGGAAAATTTACTGATTTTGCTTTCGCTTACTTCATTATAAGGTAACTTTTGCTGCCTAACTGCATTTAATCCAAAACAAGAATTGAATCAGGCCGAATGTGTATCAATATCGCGTTTGGAGGTTGTAGGGTGTGCAACACGTGCGCTTCCGTCCCACATCACTGTGTGCAGTACAATTACTGGACAAATATCTATGTTTCTTGCATGCAAAACAAATACTGTATTTTCGCCCTATTAGACGCATGTCTAACGTATTTCCTCCAGAAGTGGGGAGAAAATGTCAGTGCGTCTTATTGGGTGAATGTGGGAAGAAAAAAAGTCAACTCGCCTTTCCATCGCTCGCGCTGTCCCCGCTGTCTTCGCTGTATCTGCCACCTTCTCTGCGGCGCCTGCACACAGACTTCCGGCTTCATACAGCAGGTGGACGCTGAATATGCCGGGTGTAAGTGTATGCAGGTGCTGCAGAGAAGGCAAAAGTAAACTCGCGTTTCGCTGTCCCTGTATCTGCCGCCACCTGCACACACAGACACCCGGCTCGGTACAGCGGGGGGCGTGGCCAACACTCGAGGTGAGTTTCCTTTTTTTCTTTCTTTTTTTTTTTTTTGCATATGGGGAATGGGTGGGGGGAATACCACACTGCCTCTATGGGGATTGGGAGAGGCAGATGCCACACTGCCTATATGGGGATTGGCAGGGGAAGATGCCACACTGCCTATATGGGGAATCGGAGGAGGGAATACCACACTGCCTATATGGGGAATGGGATGGGGAGATGCAACACTGCCTATGGGGAATGGAAGGGGGAGATGCAACACTGCCTATGGGGAATGGAAGGGGGAGATGCCACACTGTCTATATGGGTATTGGGAGGGGGGAGACGCTACACTGCCTATATGGGGATTGGGAGGAGGAAATGCCACACTGCCTATATGGGAAATGGGAGGGATGAATGCCACACTGCCTATATGGGAATTGGATGGGAGGGGGATATGCCACACTGTCTATAATGGGGAATGCCACACTGCCTATATGGGGAATGGGAGGGGGAAATGCCACACTGCCTATATGGGGAATGGGAGGGGGAAATGCCACACTGCCTATATGGGAATTGGATGGGAGGGGGATATGCCACAATGCCTATATGGGAATGGGAGAAGGGGGAGGGGGAAAATGTCACACTGCCTATATGGGAATAGGAGGGGGGTTGCCACACTGCCTATATTGGGAATTGGATGGGTGGGGGGGATGCCACACTGTCTATAATGGGGAATGCCACACTGCCTATATGGGGAATGGGAGGGGGAAATGCCACACTGCCTATATGGGGAATGGGAGGGGGAAATGCCACACTGCCTATATGGGGAATGGGAGGGTGGTGGGGATGCCACACTGCCTATATTGGGAATGGGAAGGGGGAATGCCACACTGCCTATATTGGGAATGGGAGGAGGGGGAATGCCACACTGGCTATAATGGGGAATGCCACACTGCCTATATGGGGAATGGGAGGGGGAAATGCCACACTGCCTATATGGGGAATGGGAGGGGGAAATGCCACACTGCCTATATGGGGAATGGGAGGGGGAAATGCCACACTGCCTATATTGGGAATGGGAGGGTGGTGGGGATGCCACACTGCCTATATTGGGAATGGGAAGGGGGAATGCCACACTGGCTATATGGAGAATGGGAAGGGGAATGCCACACTGGCTATATGGGGAATGAGAGGGGGGGATGCCACACTGCCTGTATTGGGAATGGGAAGGGGGAATGCCACACTGCCTATATTGGGAATGGGAGGAGGGGGAATGCCACACTGGCTATATGGAGAATGGGAGGGGGAATGCCACACTGGCTATATGGGGAATGAGAGGGGGGGATGCCACACTGCCTATATTGGGAATGGGAAGGGGGAATGCCACACTGCCTATATTGGGAATGGGAGGAGGGGGAATGCCACACTGACCATGGGGTAAGGGGGAAGAATACCACTCTGCCTGTAATGTGGCGATTCTGAATCTTTGCCTATTTGGTTCATGGGGGGGGGGGGGGGGAGGATGGTGTTTTAGCACAACATTTGGTTCAGAATATTTATTTTCCTCCTCCTCCAAATTCTAGGTGTGTCCTATGGACAGGTGCGTTTTATATGGCAAAAATGCTGTATTTTTTGTGTTACCTGCTTTCATTTTTCGAACAACTCCTCATATGGGATCCCATCTATCTCTTGCTTTGGGACCCCTGATTTCAGTAAATCCACCCAGAGAATATTGCAAGGAATTTTGCATTTTCTTTTTACCAAATCATTCTCTGGCTTTTCAATAGGTGCAGGCCGCGCCTTTAACGCGCCTCCTGCAGGTTAAAGGTGCAGAACAGGAGAAATCTTACTCGGCTGCCCAGCAGCCATGTGACTGCACTGGCCAATTGGAGGGCTGGTTTTCTCTGTGGGGAAAAGATTTCTCCTGTTCTGCACTGCTAATGCGGAGGGGGCATCCGCAATTGGGATGCCCCCCCCTGCATTCTTAACAAGACACATTTTTTTTTTTTTGAAAAATGGGTGGTGTTCAGCATTATAATCAATAGTGACTAATAGAAACAGCAGTTCTCAGAATTCCTTCAAAATGGATTACAAAATTTGTAAAAGCAGTTGATTTTAAAGTGGAACAAAACCCAGGATTTTGACTATCCCAGATTTAGTTTTGTGCCCTGTGGGCATCCTGCACTGGGATGCCCGCTGTGTGAAACCCCCCAGAATTCCCTGTAAAACTCCTCTCTTCTCAGTCCAGCGACACATGCGCCATGCTGTACATATATAATGTTTGTAGCAATCAGGAGCACGAATGGGCACTTGTGCTTACGGTCAGAAGTTGCGGTGATGCTGCTGCTCATTTACATCGCCGAAGGTGCCAAGAAGCAGGTGAGTTTTTCAGCGCCTGGGGGGGGGGGGGTTCACACAGTGGGGTATCCTGATTGGGGATGCCTCACAGGGAAGGTCAGGAATCTTAGGTTCCAGGGCCAGCTATAGTGGGTTTTGTAATGATTTATAGTGGACCAAAACCTGGGATTTTGGGTGCCACCCTGTGTGAATTCCCCCAGATCATGAGTCCACTTACATCTCCTCGGGCCCACACTGCAGCTAGAGCAGCCAGCTCAAATTCTAGCCACTTGCGAGCAGCACCGACATCACTCGCTCCCTTTGGCTGTGTGCAACCCCGCGCATGCTATTCAGTTGCAGTGGGCAGGGCTGCATATAGCCGAGGCGCGTAGCAAGTGATGCTAGCGCCGCTCGGGGGGCAGGTGAGTTTACTGCATCCCCTGGGGGGTTTCACACAGCAATGCATCCCAGCTTGGGATGCCCCTGGAGAACGGAGTTAGCCTGCCCTGCAGTCTCAGACTTCAGGGTGGGTTTTGGTCCACTTTAACTTCATTTTGGTCGACTTACTTGTCAAGCAAATTATCCAGATATTAATGCTGGTCATACATGTGGCAATCTGACTTGATTGCTGCAGCTGGATTGAGGAAGAATTGGTTGGAAGGGGCTGTTCTGGGCTCATTTTAGTGTACCCCTAAGCAAAATTTGGAATTACTTTAACATGAAATTACCAACAACCCTCTTGGTTCTGTGGTAATTCTTACTTGACAGTTTATCTCACACCCACAGCACACGTGGGCCCTCTGCCAATCTGCGCAGTTGTATCTTCATTCATGCTTCCTAAGCCGCGCAGCTCGCTGGAGACCCCAGGGGTTTCACATGGCGGCTGAAGTTCCTTGTTAAAGTGGAACAAAACACAGGATTTTGAGTTTTCCGGGCAGTCTCCCGTGCCCCTGATCCGGGGTGCCTCGCTGTGTGAAACCCCACAGATCGCCCTTTCTAATTTACCCCTTCCCAGTCCAATGGCGCAAGCTCTGACTCTCGTCCAATCTGAGGCTTTTGCCGTACATAGTAATTTCTCGGCAAACATTCCCAGCAATGGAAGCGAGAGTGGCCGCATCCCCTGTAGCATGTGTGCTCCTGTCTCCAGCCCTTACCGTGCCCAGCCCAAAGGAACGAGGATGCGGTCACCCTTGTTTACTTCGAGAGGGAGCGCCAGGAAGAGGTGACTGCTGCGGCAGCCCTTGGGGGCTTCATCCCACCTTGGATGCACCAAGGGAAGGTCAGCGGCCATCCCTGGAATCTTTTAGAATCCAGGCCTGGCCCAGCTGGGTTTTGTTACTCCTTAAAAGTCAAGACCGCTTACCAAGTCAATTATTCATTCATTCACTGTATCACTGCTAATCATGTGATTGTTGTTGACCAATCAGGTTCGCTGTTTGAACATGGTCATTAACCCTTTAAAGGAGCAGTATCCCTCCTAATAGTAATCCCTCCTAATAGTAGTGTTCACATCAAAGTGGGGTGGAGTAGGCCCTATTCTGTGAACTGTGAAACTGTGAGAAAGTTGATATTGTGACTTTGCCTCTGGAAGTTACTGCTTTAAACCGTGAATTGTGTTTTATGAAGTGTACTGAAATTGTGCAGTTACACGCTGCTATTGGAGATTGGCTTGTGAGCTAAAGCTTGAATTTGTGATATGTGCTTTGAGCTGCACTGTGACAAAAGTTTAATAAAAAGTAGCTACACTTACACTATATGTTACAAGATATTCTATATATCTATATAATAGACTACACTAAGACAGAGCTGAGTTGTGCGTCTGTTTATCAGCTGACCATGACATACAGTACACATGTTGGATTACAACTGCACTGACCATGACATATATCTGTTGGATTACAATTACTATGACCTTTATCTTTGGATTACTGCTGCTGTGACTGTGCCCGGTCTTTGGATTACAAATAGGGGGGACCCTGAGAGTGCCTGATACCATCTGCCTATATGGTCCCCTAGAACTACCCTTACAAGTTTACAGCTATAATTAGAACATTTCAGTTTATTTACTTTAGATGGTCCCATATTTTGATGTCCCTATTTATTTCCTCCGAATCTGTTTCTTTTAAGGTTGGTTACAGTCTTGTGTTACCGACTATACTATCTTTTGGAAGACTGTTGAGAAATTTAAAGCAAACAATGCCTTGCTTGACCCTCTTTACTCCCCCGGAATTCTGAAACCAAATGAAACAGTGGCTGCAAATTACAGTCATTTTAATTAAAAGTAAACACATATCTAAATCAAACCTTCATCACCCTGAAAATTCCTTAAATCCCCGATACTTCTCTGTTGTTGGAGAGTGGTTGATGGGCCCCATTGCCTCACTTGGCAATAGAGGTCCACATGACCTGGAACTTAATCCACAATGAGACATGGGCCATCTTGATTGGGCAGATTGGTGGTCAATGTCACTGATGTTAGAAAAAGGTGAGTAGGCTGAATGTTGAGTGTAGGTTTGATTTTAAGATTTTCTATTTGTTCCTGCAATATATGTTTTGCCTCGAGCTGAACAAAGGAGGAAACAAGGCGTCTTACACTTCACTTTTTGGTCGGCTTCATTCAAGATTAGTAGAAAGCATGTCTGGGTTCAAAGGGACACAAACAAAGCTGTCAAGTGGACAGCTGAATTGAAATGATTAAAGGTGTTGTTGGCAGCTTGTCTGCAATTAACAAATTAGTGTTTCTGGAAGGGTCCAGGAAGAAAAAGGGAGCTACTACAACATTTTTGTTTATTCATCACACTTGTACATACTGCTGCAAAGCAAATTGTGCAGTCTCAATATAAATGTATATATGGCTTATAAAAAAGAGCTGATCAATATGTTCACTCTTCTAGCAATGGGTTAGATAGATAGTAAGTATATTTTTCATTGTTTATATTGTAAGCCTTCATTAGCTGTGGATAAATTGGCTTTATATAAGGTTATGTCAAAGTTTGACATGAACAAGCTTTAAAGAAGCATTGCCAGTCAAGTTCAGCAAAGTGCAATGAAAAGCAGACATGCTTTATGTTCTAAATTGACTCAGCTTGTGATTTGCTGTGTCTCGAAAAGGAAAAGTGTTCTGTAAGGCTGATTCCCTGCCCCTGGGGCATCCCGACTTGGGACGCTCAGCTGTGTGAACACTGGAGTGGGTATGCAGAGTCGTAGGGGGTGCGGCCATGAATGAAGAGTAATATTGCTGATTGGCAGGAAAGGTGAGTTTTTACTGGCTATCTGTGAGGATACACAGCTGGGCATCCCGAACAGGAACCTGGGAGACTGAAAATCCCGGGAGGTGTTCCTGTTCATAAAACACACAAATCACAAACTCTGTACTATCATAAGTTTCAGTTGTGTGCCTATCAATTCAAAGAGCTGTGACAGATGTTTAGGAAATAACAGGCACCAAATTGAAACCTATGATGAATCAGGCCTTGAGATTTGTGTCTGAAGACAAGGCACTTTGTGAGCAGACACATTCTACCCCTTTCTTCCCTGACTGGCTGCTCATCTTTGGCAATATCCATCACTTTCTACTGACTGTCCCATTTGAAGTTTGAAAAGGGAACTCGGTCAGAGGGGAAGTATATTAATCAAATATTTCTCTCTATAGCCTATCATAAAATTGCACTTATTTTCATGCTGTCCCTTAAATGAAATTGCCAAACTGAATCATTCACTCATTAGCCGGGAGCCTGGGTTTTCTAAAACTTTGAAACCGCAGCATTTAAAGAAGACCTCCAATTAAACTGGAGGCTTCCTTGCACTGATAGGACTGGAGAAGCCCCATTTGGAATGCCTGCCACTTGTTGCAGCCTGGGTCCCCACACCCCAATACTTACCTTGAAAGGGCTTCCACTCTTCCATAAAGGCCAGTTTGTGTACCTGACTAATGGCTGTCATGTGGACTGATTAGCTGTGGATCTCTGCGGCTCCTCCAGAGTGGGGTCACATCAAATGATATGCTGAATCCTCTGCTTTGTTACATAATGATGTAAAACCGCACATGCGCCTGATACAAAGTGACAGAAAGGTGCACCACAGAATTTCTTTGAGCAGAATTGAAGGAGAATGATCATCTATCCACAAGCAACGATTTTGGTTCTCAGAATAGTTTAGTGACTATGGTAAATGAGGAATGGAGAACCCTGAACAGACTGACTGCCTTGTTCTTTAAAACATGCATCTTGTCTGTGGCATTTGCATCCTTTGTAGTTTGCACTGTACATAATGGAGGCAATTACTTCAGCTAAAAGCTTGCTAAAAATAGTCCTGCGCCAGGTAAGGTAGATTTCTGTCAATTCTAGATCTATTTTTATAGATGTGCAGCTCTGGTAGGACAACAGAGTCCTTGTCAGCAAATCATTAATCTACTCCTCAAAATGTCTGGAAGCTTTGTCTCAGACAAGTCAGGAATGAAAATATTCATTTTGGCAATGATTTCCTCTTTAAGCAACTCTAAAATCCAATTGTAAAGATAAGAGCTGCTGGAAGTTTCACTCTAGCGCTATTACTATACAAAAGATAAAAAGTCCTTGCCTTTGACCAAAATCAAGATAATACTGAATGTTCACAGGTTTCTACATATTCCCCTTAGATATCAATGCACTCATGACTGAGGTGTTGCAACTTCTTCAGCTCGTCCAAAGATCCCCTGCAGCTACAACAGACATGCAGTCAAATTTGGTTTCAAGCCACCAAGTGGAGAGATACCTTTAGCCCCTGGACTATCCTGGGTTTTGGTCCACTTGGGGGGGGGGCACCCCCCCGCCCCGCTGTGTGAAACCCCCCAGAAAGCCCCAAAAACTCACCTCACCACGCTCCCAGATGACCGCAGCGTCCAATCCCCGCCGACGGACAAGACAGCGCATCCGCCGCCGTCTCCCGCACGTTACTCTTACAGGGCGCGCGCCCGCGACGGCCATTCACAAACGGCCGGAGCGGGCGCACGCACGTCTAGAGGTTTTTTTGGGGGGTTTCACCCCGCGGGACATCCCGATCTCGGATGTCCCGCGGTGTCCCTGGGTGTTGGTCCACTTTAATATAGGAGACCAAAGCCCCTCTACTCAACGGTAAATGAAAAGAGGTGCTTTCCTAGGACGGAAAGTATTTACACAGCGCACAAAACAGTGAATAATAATAGGATTAGCCATCACTCTTTGCAGTAGGTGAATCAGATGGATAAGGCTAATGATAGAGCACATCAAACAGGGGTCAACCTAGCCACTCTGCTGCCTGGGGCAAAAAACACGCAATATAATTTTCCTGAAAAACATTTTTTATCTAAAAATGAAAAAAAAAAAAAGCTACAAAATGTAAACATTTATTTCAACATATTTTACCCCAAGATATTAAGAAAGCACTGAATAAATTACAAACAAACATTTCATGTTAAAGCCCAAACTGCTGAAAAAAACAATATATTAATATTTTCCTGGAAATTCATGTAAAAATCACAGATATATATATATATATATATATTATAATAAATATATATTATAATAAATATATATTATAATAAATATAATAATATATAAATATTATAATTATATATTATTATTATATTTATTATAATATATATTTTATATATATATATATATATATATAATTATATTTATTATAATATTTATATATTATTATTATATTTAATATTTTAATAAATATAATAATAATATATAAATATAATATAATAATAATAATAATAATAATAATAATAATAATAATAATAATAATTATATATATATAAGGCGCAATGTGCTGAAAAATGGCCTGGCAAAAGAGGTTGACAAGATCTCTAGGTAGGCTGGCAGCAAAAGGGTTAAAAACAATCAAGTATATCTGTGGGTATACAAAAGTATTTTTAATCACTATTACACAGTCCTAGAAGTACAGATGTCTCAACAATGCATTACGGTTCTTGGGTCTAAAAATGTTAGATGGAGTACTATTCCACCTTGCTGGATTTTATCCCCTCTTTGTGCCACTTCTTACACTTATATTTTCACTTTAAAACTGGATACAGTGTTTTAAAAAAAAGTTATACATTTATTGTGCCAATGATAACTTGGTTACATTAAAAACCATATATCGTCTCCTCCTTTTTTTTATTTATTTATTTTTTTTTTAATTTCCTTAAATTTTTTTGAATGGATATTTCATTTCATTATTGCATTTACCCCTGTGCGGTATGCCGGTGATAAAAAGCCGAAAGAGAGAGTAGAGTCAAAAGCCAAGGGTTGTGGTTGCAGGCAGCAGTCAGACAGAGCGAGAATATATCCTTAGTGTTGCTTTCCATCCAGTTATAGCCCACTAATATATATGAGACCATCAGGGAGGGTTAGGCTACAGTGTCACCTTTTCTTAATGGATCTTGTGTCCTGTGAGTTATAAATATGCCAAGGGTTACCAGCCTTTTATGTTTTAGGTAGGAGTCCCATTTTTTTGCACTGATAACAGTGTTTTGGGTTATCAACTGGAAACCCCTTCACCACCATATATTATATCATGTTATACTTATATATTCCTGGGGTTCCCCCACAAGATTTTCCTTATATTAGGGGTCACTTGATCTGGGGTAGGTATTTGTACTGTTGTCCCCAATTGTTCAAGGCACCGTATCTCTAAAAAAAAAAAGAGTAGAATGATAAGGTTCCCCTTATCAAATAGGTCCCAGCCCCCAGCTATAAAAATTTCACGTAGGTGTACCTTTTGTGGTGGCAGATGTCCAACTATGGGGGAGTCACCTCTGTTGTCGGATGGCACAGATAAGCTGCACCCTTGTCTTGCTCCCTCCTGGATACAGACTAGAACTAGGCCAGGGATTGTGTCCTAGTGCCGGCATTCCCACACTTTTAAGGCTGCTTCCGCTTAGCCACATGGCATTGACGTACTTCCGGTCAAGACAGGAAGTATTTCACTTATTGTGAAATACTATACTATTGTGAAGTATTGTGCGTCACCACTTCGGCACCCATGCGTGCTTTGTTCCACGCCCTCCATCATGGACTTAACCTCACTGGCTGGTCAGTACCCATGATGGGCTCTTGCTGAACTTGTTATTCAGCTCCCAACCTGGGGATTCCGCCCCAAATCTTAAGCTTCCCCCACCTGGACCCCAAACCCAGCAATTAGATACCACCCAGTTTAATACTAAAATATATTTATCAATTTTGTTAAAATGTAAACCTCTTATTTCATAACAATTATACATCACATTGATTAAACAAGAAAAATTCCACAGTTTATTACTTTAAAATACTTCATTACATTAATTAATGTTATATACAGCAGAAGAGAAAAAAATATAATTTATATAATTTAGTTCATTGTATTAATTAGAGAAAGACCAAGACATTTCTTAAGGGGTTTGAAGTGGTATCAGGAAGGGCGCATGGCTTATTTTATCATTGAGGCCCAAGGGCCTTGTAGCATTAAGCTCACATATATAACGCGTCTCTGTTTTTAGGGTAATTTTTTTTTTAGATATTACTTCCTCTGATGTTATTTATTATCATGTATTAATATAGTCCCTCCCATTGACCATCATGTTTATCTACCAGGCGTCTCACTACCGGGGATATGATGTTCCTTTTTTTAATGTCATAGACATGTTCATAAATTCTATGTTTCCCAATCCTGTTTGTTGACAATGTAAAAGCTACCGCAGCGGCATATAACACATTTTTTTCTTCCCCAAAGGTGAGGAGAAAATGTCAGTGCGTCGTATTGTGCGAATGTAAAAAAAAAAAAAATGAAAAGAAAAGTATACTTTACATGAGTCTCGTGGCCAGCAAGAGGCCGGCCGAGCAGTGGGCGTAAACAAACGCTGTCCCTGCTCTGGCTTCCGTTGCCGGCACTGCCTCTCGGGTGTCAGCGCGCACTGATGCAAACGCTCGGGTGTCGGCGTGCACGGGAGGAGGAGGTGGCGGCCCCGGAAGCCAGAGCGTGGATGGCATTCATTTACCCGGCTGGCCTCCTGGTGATGTGAGAGGCTCGTACACCTTTTTTCTGGGGGGTTGGGGTGATTCTGCCACATTGCTTATGGGGCATGGGATGGGGGGATGCCACACTGCCTATGAGATGGGGGGAAATGGCCACACTGCCCATGGGGAATGGGATGGGGGAATGCCACACAGCCCATGGGGAATGAAATGGGGGGATGCCACACTGCCTGTAATAGGGTGTTTTAGCACAACATTTGGTTTAGAATATTTATTTTTCGTATTTTCCTCCTCCAAATCCTAGGTGTGTCTTATGGGTAGGTGCTTCTTATAGGGCGAAAATTAACTTTTTTTTTTTTTGTGTGTGTGCATGCAGCGGAATGTTGTACCACACAAACAGGCCCTAGATTAGCTCTATAGTTCCTGACAATATGCCGCACACCAAAGATTATGTTAATAAAAATCCATATTTACTAAATCGTTCTCAAATATATATATAGGATTGCAAAATTAAATCACATCACCAAATAATTAGAGCATGTGACCTCCAACAACGAACCGCCGTTGTTGTGATTTAATTTTGCAATCCTCTCAATGTCTATGATATTTACAGGCTGACGGGCTATCATGTATCTGCACATATACAGACTTATGGGTATATGCTTGTATAGCTCCACATAACTATTTATATAGAGCACTTAGCACATATGCACTTTAAATTGTTTGAATTGGAACGCTTTTTTTAGGGATATCAATTAGGAGTTCTATTTGGGATATTGATATTTTTGGGGACACTATATAGCCCCGTGGTCACTTTTTTCATTGGTTTCACGTTTTTAGCACATAACATTATATATATATGAATTTTATTTTAAGCCTCTCAGTTTTGCAAAGAGTGACCTTTCATCTTATGTATATAATGTGGATTAGCATATGTATTATTCTGCTTTGAGAGCAGTTATGGGACAATCCTCCATTTGTTTTTTAATGTGTCTATATGTTTTTTATTGAGTCTTACATGCGGTTTGTGTAGATATATTTGAGAACGATTTAATAAATATGGATTTTTATTAACATAATCTTTGGTGTGCGGCATATTGTCAGGAACTATAGGGCTAATCTAGGGCCTGTTTGTGTGGTACACTTGTCGCGTCTGGTTATCCTACTTTGCCAGCACCCCCCCCTCATTTTCATTCTATTTTTCAGCTGTGCACACCCAATTGCATATTTACCTGCAGCGGAATGTTGGCCCTCTATTTTTTTTTGCCGATTGGGATAAAAGATATTTAACACCAGGTTTCAAATACTGGCACTGTTGACATTAGCCACACCTGTGCCTCTCTATTGCTAGTATTGGTGCATCATCCTGTGGGTCAGTCAAATACAGCGAAAAGAAACTATTGGTCATATGGTCACTTTTAGTGTTGATGTCATCTAAAGTCTAAGAACCTGCTAATTTGTTGGATTCCTTTTTCGTGTGGTATACTTAAATACAAAGCCTCTAAGTCAAGGGTGAGCAGGAAGGAGCAGGGCGGAACAATCAATTCCTCCTAATGATTCTTGAGTCACCAACACTGCTGTCCAGGTCAGACTGACACTTGTGTCTTTAGTTTGTGTCCTGTGCTGGTTACATTATCCCTCTACATAAACTGCATTGAGCAGGATGCGGGTGGAATATCTGATAAAGAGTTTGGCGGTGACTAGCGATAATTTACCGCTGTATCCTGAAATAAGTCTTCCAGCGTCTGTCATCAAACACCTTCTTCAATCAATACTTCTTCTACTTGTCAAGGTGAACTTTCCGCAGAGGGGCCTTGGACTGGTAAAAAACCAATATGTCGCCAATAATAAGTTCTAATTGTATTCTCACAACCTTGTCTTAATTCTCTGGACACTGGAAATACTGTAAGCATGGGCTTACCATTGCATTACATGTAGCTGGCAACATTTCTTCCATTGCGCTTGCCATCCAGGGTCATACTAAAGATTTGGTGAAGCAAGTTTACCTTTGGGTGTGCTTTTACCTTTGGTGCATTTTTACAGGTGAGGTTTATCATTTTTCCAGTGAGGTAAGGATATTTTTTTTTCAAAGTTTAGAAAAACAGCACCCTATGAGCTATGAGGAGAATTTGGAAAATTCTTTAGCATAGGCTATAGGCTGCTACAGTGGCGTAACTAAATGTGATGGGCCCTGGTGCGAACTTAAAATGGGGCTTTTTTACGGCTCGTAGATTAAACTGTTTCTGTTTTTTAACTCAACTGGATGCAGCTATACAACTCATGACTAAAGCAGAAGAGACAAATAGAGCCTCCCTTTATCTAAATGATTCCAAGTGAGCACAAGTACGATAAATAAGGTGGAGGAGCAACAATGATGGGGCCTTTAGGCCCCAGTGCAGTTGCACCCCCTCAAGTTACGCCATTGGGATGCTAATTTATTTCAAAAAATGTTCTTACATCATTGGAAAAATGATGTACTTCACTGTTAAAAAAAGCCCCATCGCAATGCTAGGTAATTATTTAGGAAAACATTGAACAAACATTTTTACAGATGTTTTTGATGTTAAAAAGCACACTCTGGGTTGGCTTTCAGGTATGAACTCAAGCTTACATCTAAGGTAAACTTGCTTCATCTTTATATCTTTAGCATGACCCCATTATCGGAATCGTGGGCACAATGTGAAGTCACATTAATTAAAATAACAGTTCGTCTGGAGTGTGTCAAGCTGGGCATTTTGCTACTTTCCAGCCACATTCCACCATACTGGGACCTGGGGTAAATGCAGGGACTAGGAGAAACTAGATTTAATGCAGGGGGTGATTGGGGACGGGGGCCGATCAATTTTTCACCAGACAGAATCACAACATTGGTTGTGACTATGTTGCAGTAAGTTGTGTTCCCAATACTTGTAATGCAGTATAGCTTGTGGGACATAGTCTGTCAAAAATGACTTTATGTCCCTTTTAAACCGGTCCCACACCAGTTTTCTAACTGGCGTAGGGGAACTTCAGAGCTCCCCGGCTAAATGCCCTCCACCGGATTCTCGGCTGAACTGCTGTCCTCCAGTTCACCACTGACAGCCATTTAGGGGACAGGATTTCAGACGAGGATCGATGTAAAGGAAAAAGGACTTGGTGGTGGTGCGAGGGAGCATTGCATGGGGGTGGGCTTGAACAATCTGGATGCTCCCCGAGTCTGTGACCGCATTGTCCCGCACCTATTCCTTAGGAAACAGGCGTGGGACAGCTTAAACACTGTCCCCTGGGGCATCCCAGGTTGGATGCCTCTACAGTTAAAGATCCTTAAAGTGCACCTATACTCAGAGGAAAGTTTATGTCAACTTCCACCTCCAGCCCAGTGTCCTAATATGGCCTGTGTGTTTTTTTTTTTTAAACTAAAGCCTTTGCCCAATATTCCTAACACAAATTGGATGCAGTCGGTCATATTGCTACCTAGTTGAGCATCCTCGCCCCTAGCGTTGAGCTCAGAAATGCGGAGCACTTCAACCTAACTGCCATTATAGGGCTGATTCAGCACCATGACGTTTGTGAGAATTTTTTTAAAATAATTTTTCCCAGTGCAATTCAGAATTTTCTTCTAGCTGAATCTTTTTCATATAAAAAGAACACACACACAGACACGCGGTAATTTAACCATTAAATTGCGCCACTCATAAGGGCCATCACCATTTCACCTAGAAGCATGGCGGTTGGAATGTGTTCCCAAACAGACCGATGTACACGGAATAAGTCCTGAAATAAAAATGGCTCTAGCAACTAGGCACCGTATAAGAAAAAAAAGGAATAACGATGGGCAGAGCAAACCTGCCCACATCTGTTCTCCTTAGGACACTATTCAGAAACTCTGTTGGCTTTTAATGTGCTCTGTGTCAATACAAAACTTTGATTGTCTCCAGTTTTCTCCTAAGAACACCACATCAAAACCCATATGTTCAGAATCAAGAGAAGTCCTGACGCCACATCCTACAAGTTTACCAGAAGAAAGTACTCTTGTCCTTCTTGCCCTAGGGCGGACATGTTTTTACCAGTAGCAGTGACTGATGCTTACAGGGTAGAAGAGGAGGAGGAAGTCGAGTAGGGTTGGGTTCTTCATGCCAATAAATAGGGTAGTGCAGTTTTGGCAGCAGCTATGGCCTGGCCAGCACCCAGAATCTGCCTATATAGCTTTGCTGCTCCACCAATTACTTCACCTCTGCATCTGTCTAGAGATCTGCAAAACCCGGCCTGTTAGCAGGCCATGCAGTGGAGAGTTAAACCGGACCAACAGCCTGGTACAGTGGCGGCCATTTTGGAGCTTCCTCTCCCAACTGACAATGCACAGTATCAGGAAGCCCAGCATGACTTCCTGTTTGCAGGTGGCCTGCAAGCCCATGAATGGCCATCTTGTTTATCCCATTAGGCGTTCGAAAAAAAGGTAAATTATTTTTTATGTGCATCAAACTAAATTGCCCCGGGGAAAGATGCATATGAGCAGGGTTTGTTGCGTTGGTTTGACTTAATTCATTTTTGACTGTTGGTCCGCTTTAAGTAAAAACCAACCATTGATTCCTTTATGATAGGGAGGGGGGCAGGAAGTAGCTGCACTTTTCACTTAATCTTAGTGGATAAGCTTTGCATTCTACACATGAATGGATACATTCTGCGCCAATGGATACAGCTCTGCTAGATAAACATCAGTATATTTCTAATGCAGGGCTCACTGATGGGAGGGGGTAGGTTAGGTTAGCTTAGTGTCTCTGTGAACCAGAACCCACCCTGGCACAAAGTTGCATGGGAGACTGCTTTAAAGTGACCTCTCAGTGGCCTGTCCCAGAGTCTAAAGGTCCGGACGACTAAGTGCCTCTTGGTGTTGTTCAAGATGGAACCCCCCGCATGTGCGGGCACGCAGTTGCCTACCTTTAGGGTACACGCAGGACACAGCCTCTTCCCTGCAGCTGAGGCGCACTTGCATGCCCAGCCATTCAAATGTGGAGGGGGGGGGGGAGCGTGTCACAGACTGCAGGGAGATGGGGGTGTGGCCGCTTCCTATGGCAGCGTTCTTTTCAGTATGAATTAGTATGACCAGACAAGAGCCTGCACTTACACTGTGGGAATGGCAGTAAGGGGAGTTGTGTGGACAATCTACAGGGTTTAGGGCATCCCTATTAAGAATGGTGAAAATCCTGGTGATGTTTACTTTAAGAACCTCCAAAAAAAACTTCAAAACAAACCTATGCATCGTAGTTACAAAGGGATCACTTTACTTTACATTACAATACACAAGTCTTAAAGGAGCCACAGCACTCAACCCTGTCAGCTTGCAGACCAGTCTACAATCTGTCTCTAAATCTGGTTAAAAACAGAGGGCTCGGTCACACACATCTGCAGAAGTATGCTTAAGCTGCACCACCAAGCGCCAAGGTGCCTCTTGCAGTCCTAACTCTAATCTCTGAGAGCCCATTTGGGACATACAGTGCAATAGATAAATTGGGAGCAGGCTTACCTGAGGTTGCCCTAAACCTCTCATGTGCAAGCCATGGGGTGGAAGGGTCAAAGACCTTGCAATACAGCCTAGACCCCTCACCCCATGTGCTTGCACAAATTCAAAAGAAACAAAGGAGGGGTGGCAGCCGCTCAGACCATTTTATAACTAACCTGGGAGGTGCACGTTAGTAGGGCAATTAGGATACAAAAGTCTTAAAGTGGACCAACACCCAGGATTTTGACTATCCTGGGTTTTGGTCCACTTTGGCGGGGCCCCGCTGTGTGAAAACCCCAAAAAACTCACCTCTCCTCGCTCCCACGTGACCGCGCCGTCCAATCCCCGCCGACGGACAAGCGGGTGACAGCGACGGACAAGAGAGCCCGTCCGCCGCCGCCTTCCGCACGTCACTCTCACAGGGCGCGTCCCCGCGCCGGCCATTCACAAACGTGCGCAGACGTGCGTGCGGGAGGTGGCGGTAAGGAGTTTTGGGGGGGTCCCTCACCGCGGGACATCCCGATCTCGGATGCCCTGCGGTGAGGGAGGTGATCGGCCCGGGAATCTTATAGATTCCCGGGCCGATCACCGATGGGTGTTGGTCCACTTTAAAGGAGCCACAGCACTCAACCTTGTTAGCTTGCAGACCAACCTATAATCTGTCTCTAAACTTGGTTAAAAACGGAGTGCTTGGTCTCACACATCTGCAGAAGTATGTTTAAGCTGCACCACTCTCCCCACCTCTGTGGGGTGCATTTACATTGTACATTACATTACATTAGCCATTTTACACACGTTTAAACTACAAGTGCAAACTAAAAGTACATTTTCATACAAAAAAAATAAAAAAAAAGCTATGCAGCTTCAGCGTGGCAGCTTACTGTGACTGATGGCGGGGGCGTCGCCACATTGGAGGGAGACAGGAAGAGAAGTCCGATGGGAGAGCGCCGATTCAGTGAGGGACCTGGATGAAGCCTTTCAGGTAAACGCCAGACTAGGAGCAACGGTCTGCCTGGGGGAAAATGTGAGTATAGTCTTTTTTTTTATTTTTTGCCTGAAAATGTACTTTAAGCATTTGTATTATGTTTGAGCAGTGTGCTGCTTTCTTCTAGTAGACAGACAATTTTATTAAAAAAACTGATAACCATTTGTTTGAAAGTAGAGTGCAGTATTGCTGGCTACTATTGCTCTTATACCAGAGTCCTTATGGTTGGACATGTATCAACTGTTGTGCTTTCTTCTTTTGCCAGGTCATTCTGCAAGCAGCGGGCAGCCATTGAAAAGGAGTATGGCCAGGTAAGAGCTAAAGTGCCCGTTCTCAGGGAATAAACAAAAGGACTTCCAAGTGCCATGTATATAGCCTATGGGGGTGCTATAGAATTGTGACCATATGCTATGGACCAGGGATTCTCAACCAGTGAAGCTTCTATCCCAGTGTTACTCGAAAGCCAGCAGTAGTAAAAACTGTGGGTATTCACGGAGCACTGCAGACGAACTACTGCCCGAATAGGATGCTATTGAGGGGCCAAGTAAAAACTGCAGGCATTTATGATCATGACAGAACTTAAGGGCAGCTAAGTGCCCATGTTGAATACATATGTATAGTTCCTTTTTAAAGCAGAACAATACCCTCTGCAGCCAGCCCTGGAGTCTAAAAGACTCCAGGGCTGGCTTTTGGCCTTCCCTGTGGCATCTCATATCAGACAAAGGTGAGTTTTGCATTGACCTTTCATGGCTCTACACCGTGGCAGCCCTGGAGTCTTTTAGACTGGGATTCTTCCCAGCGTGCCCCCTACCTTTCTTCCCAGCGTGCCCCCTACCTTTCTTCCCAGCGTGCCCCCTACCTTTCTTCCCAGCGTGCCCCCTACCTTTCTTCCCACCATGCCCTACCTCTCGTCTCCCCCCCCCCCCGCACTACCTCTCGTCTCCCCCCCCCCCCCGCACTACCTCTCGTCTCCCCCCCCCCCGCCCTACCTCTCGTCTCCCCCCCCCCCGCCCTACCTCTCGTCTCCCCCCCCCCCCCCCCGCCCTACCTCTCGTCTCCCCCCCCCCCCGCCCTACCTCTCGTTTCCCCCCCCGTCCTAACTCTCCCCCCCGCCCTACCTCTCGTCTTCCCCCCCCACCCTACCTCTCGTCCCCCCCCCGCCCTACCTCTCGTCTCCCCCCCCCCGTCCTACCTCTCGTCTCCCCCCCCCCCCCGCCCTACCTCTCATCTCCCCCCCCCGCCCTACCTCTCGTCTCCCCCCCCCGCCCTACCTCTCGTCTCCCCCCCCCGCCCTACCTCTCGTCTTCCCCCCCCCGCCCTATCTCTCGTCTCCCCCCCCGCCCTACCTCTCGTCTCCCCCCCCCGCCCTACACGCACTGTTTGAAAGCTAATAGCACCGAGTAAGTGCAACAGGTTATGAAGAGTACGGTGTTAGATGAACTTCTTTATGTGGTGCTATTTCTCCACTTTTTGTGGTCTCTAAAAACCCTTTCCTTCTCCAAAGCAGTGATTCTCACCATTTTACGGTTTTACGCCAACTGCCTGCTAGCAACAGAAAATGCAACTGTGCAACCCCCATGGGGGTGATCTGTTATAAATAATACCAAAATACGTAGGTCACAACCCAGTCCTATGAGTCTTTTCCTGCAGCACTGGAGCAGGTCTTCAAAGTTTGCCCCTATTTTCCTTTGCAATTTTCCATAACCACACACCAAATGTGGTCACTGGCAAGCCACGGTGGCCACATTGCCAGGCTTGCTCATGCTGGAAAAATGAAAAGGAAAGAGGAAGTAAATGTTGGAAATCTGCGACAGGGTCTACAGCAAGCCGCAGGAAATGGACAATATACCTCAGGAAAGTGCATTGCTGCCTTATTGCTATTGCCTGCATATCCCTTTACAGTGGAACAAATCCCATTTTTGTTTCACCAGCCCTCCCCATTCAAGTACTTTGTGTGATGCTGCTGGCTTGAATTTTCCACTGCCGAACCTACAATCTCTGGAAGTTTTGAGATCCGAGTGGCTGTTCTCAAGGCTGCCAGGTGATATGTGCCAGCCGGCTGGTCGCATCTTCAGTTTCCTGCAGAGCACAGGGTTTTGAGCCATGGTGTGCCTCTTGAATATCCCTGCATAGGGATACACCAACCACAGGTTGAGAAACTGTGCTTCAGAAAAATGCAATGTAAAACTTTTTTTTGTCCAGAGCTGGGATTCTTAAACCGGACCTTCAGCGTGATTTAATGAAAAGCCCAAACTCTTAAAAAACGGTTCCCCAGCATCTAAAATTAATATATTTTAAGTTTTTAGTCACTAACTTATTATTCTTTCCCCCACTGGGCTGCAACTCTGTTCAGGAATTTAGGATACGGGCGCCGCCATCTTGACTCAGAAGCATCACACTTACTGAGGAGAGGAGAGTGGGATAAGGTACAGGGGGGGTGGGTTATAGCTGTGCTTTGCTCAGACAGAGCAGAGCTGGGGTCAGGTAAAGGTCAGCAGTCCCAGAATGCAGAGCAGCACAGTCAGGAGGCACTTCCTGTTTGCAGGCTGCCTGATAAGATGGCGGCTTCCATAAGCCGCCATCTTGGATGTTTAAAGGCTCATAACATGCAGTAGATGCAGGTAGGATGATTTTTAATGTGGACAATCTGTCTGTACAGGGTGTGGGAAACATATAAGATAGACTCTTATTCAGAGGGAATGTCCGCTTTAAGCAGTACTACATGGCTGAGGAAAAGCCTGGCACTACTGGACAGGCTTTCCCCCATCAGCATCTCAAATCCATCTGCCTAGGCCCTACCCTTTTACCAGCATACCTAAGTTGGTGTACTTGAAGGTCCAAAAGATGAGAAGAGACATAGTGCTGGAGGAGGAAAGCCAACAGGAGGAGGCTTAGGGCCTGATTTATCAAGCACTTCTGCCAGACAGTGCCACATCGGTGAAAATTAGTGTAAAAAAAAATCTAATAAAAAAATCTTTCTTTTTTACACTTGCACATGTTGCTACACCACAAGAAGCACATTTACTAAAACATTAGTAGTGCACGAGCATGCTAAAAATGTATAAATCATATTTTGCACTACTTTAATTTGCATTGACATGCCATTGTCTGGCAGAAGTGGTTTCCCCTCTAGTAATAATGGTTCGGGTCTGCTTTAAAGTGGACCAAAACCCAGCAGGATCGGCCCGGATCAATTCCCTCCCCCTGGGGCATCGAAAATCGGGATGCCCCGCTGTGTGAGACCCCTCAGGTTGCCCGCTACACTTTCCTTATTTCCTTGTCCAACAGCGCATGCGTGGGCCGCGGCCGCATCCCCACTATCCCTCTAGCAGGGCGCGTGCCCGCGCAAGCCATTTGTGAATGGCCGGCGTGGTCACGCTCCATGTTAGAGGGAAGCGGGGGATGCGCCTGCCAGTGCATGCATAGCTCAGCGGCTCCGAGTGAGCCCATTAGACAAGAGGTAGCGCATGCGCCGTAGGACCAGGATGAGGTGAGTTTCATCGGACGATCTGGGGGTTTTCATGTAGCGAGGCATCCCCGATCGGGGTGCTCCGGGGGAAAGGACTAAAACTCAGGAAAGTCAAAATCCTGGGTTTTGGTCCACTTTAATACCAGCATAATATGCTTTTAGTGGTGGATAGAGAAAAAACATCTGGTCTGTGATATATAAAATATAAACATTAGGGATTAGGAGAGCTCAAATGAATCCATCCCACAGTGCTGTTTACTCATCAGTCCGCCATACAGACAGGCACGAGGCAGAGAGCAAATACAAAGCTTGTGTGACTTGTGTGTGTGAAGTAAACTGCTGACTATGCACATTACTATTCCCTTTAATATCTGACACAGCCATATAAATAGACGCCGTGCAACCGCGTTATACTGCAGTTCAATAAAATGACTAATCATTCAGGCAGGCCTTTGTTTGTTCATCATCATATGCATGAAACCTAAAGCTGCAGTTGTCATTCACCAATAAAAAAAAAAAAAACCTTACCCTAAAATGAATTCTTCCCTAAAAATGTGGTGTACCTGCTAAGCAATGAGTTAGCATCTTTGCTTGTTTAAGATGTCTCACATTCCTTTTTAATGTTATTTGACCTTTTATGTGAAATACTTTTTTTAGTTTTTTTTTTTTAGTTTTTCTGTCAAACGTTCCATGAAAATGGTTTGGGACCGCAGGCTAACCTGACCTACCACATTGGAACAGAAATCTATCCAAATAGGACAGACTTTTCTTCTATAGTGTGTCTAGTCTTGGAAGATTTTGATGTTTGGGACTTCTTTGCCCGATCATGCAGAGTGTTTTCGAGTTTTTAAACCTGTGCTCTATGTAGGCCAGTCAATTCAAAGTCCCCCGTAGAGATGAATACAGAGCTGATGACTCATCTTAGTGTGGCAGGCCCAGCACAGGAGAGTGAGTTCACTCTGGCTTATTAGAAAATATAAAGCAGGCTGAATAAAAGAGTCAGACCCTGACAACCAGCATTTGGAGTGCAGAAAGCAGGCTAAATTAACCCTTTGCTTGGAGTGTCCCCTGTCGCTCCAGTCATCCTGTCCACGTACCATGTTTAAAGTGGACCAACACCCAGGATTTTGACTATCCTGGGTATTGGTCCACTTCCCCGGGGCACCCCGATTTGGGGTGCCCCGCTACCTGAAACCCCCCCAAACACCCCGAAAACTCACCTCTCCACGCTCCCACGTGAGTGCGCTGTCCAATGCCCGCCGACGGACAAGTGACTTCCGTCGACGGACAAGGGATCGCGCCTGCCGCCGCCTCCCGGGCGTCACTCTTGACGTGTGCGCGCCCGCGCCGGCCATTCAGAGACGGCCGGCGCGGGTGCGCGCACGTCTAGAGGAGCGCGAGAGAGGCGGCGGAAGCAGCGGCAGGAGAGGTAAGGATTTTTCGGGGTTTTGGGGGGGTTACACCCCGCGGGACATCCCGAATCTTATAGATTCCCGGGCCGATCACCCCTGGGTGTTGGCCCACTTTAAAGAGGAACAAAAGCCAGCAGCGGCCGGCCTGGAATCTTAAAGTCTTAAAGGGGCCACAGCACTCAAACCAGTTAGCTTGCTGACCAACCTACAATCTGTCTCTAAACTAGGTTAAAAACAGGGGGCTCAGTCACACACATCTGCAGAAGTATGCTTAAGCTGCACCACCAGCGCCAAGGTGCCCCTGTGAGGTGCAGTCCTAACTCTAGTACTAATTCTAGTCTCTAAGAGCCTGGAATCTAAAACATTCCAGGGACGGCCACTGGCTCCCTGGGGGCATCCTGTATCAGGCTGGGGCATTAGCATATCTTCGCCATGCAAGCAGGGGATGCGGGAGCCGCTTGCCGAAAACATCATCACAACATACGGCACTGATTAGACAGGAGTCCATGCATGCGCATTGGACCAGGGCAGAAGTAAGCAGATGGGCAACATGGGGGGTTTCACACATCAGGGCAATTCAGGATGCCTCAGGGAAGCAGAACGAAACCCAGGAAAGTAAACAAACACAAGTTTTATTCCTCTTTAAAACAATGACAGACTTATGCCAAGGTAATGTGGTATGCAAGTCAGTAGTCAGGACAAAGCCAAAATCCATGCCCCCAGGCAGGGGAGGACCGGCCATAGGGAGAAACAGGAGATTTCCCAGTAGGCTGCACTGCTTTGGAGCCATCTGGACTGCTGTTTCCAACATCCAATCCCACCTCCTTGGCTCCCCCCAAGCCCCTCTGGACCTACTATAACCCCAGCCAAGAAACCCCAGCCCATGTTTTACTTACAATGCTCTAACCCCAGCATGATGGCTGTGGGGGCCACACCCAACCCTGCCTGATTCTGAATAGAGCCCCAATATGAAATGTTTGACGTCTGTCAAATTTTCTTATGTTATTGTTACATTCGCGAGAAGAATCCCACAGGCCTCGATTCAGTAAGAGTTGAAAAAAGTCCTCATGATAGTAAAAAAAAAATATTATTAATTATGAGAAAAAAAGCTTTAACATTTCACTGTTGCTAAATCACCAGCTAGGAAGAAAATGAAAGGCAATGACACTTTTACTACAGTGTAAAAAGCACTAAAACATACAGTGCGGTTGACTTGTATTGTCTTCTTGTCTGGTGATTCTGCAATTCAGCAGCAAATTCTCAGGCTTTTTTTTTTTTATCATAAGTGATTTTTTTTTTACTACCATGAATTTTTTTTTTCGACTGTTACTGAATCGAGGCCAATAAATCAGAATCCGTTCCCCAGAAATAAATTATAAGCTAGATAATGTTTCTTTATTAATTAACTGCTTTATTGAGCAGATGCATGGTGCATGATGCTTTCTCATGAGCAGCCTCCAGGATTGCAAGAACTGCAAAGCTTTTGTTTCAGAGATTTAAACTGGTCAGCTTCCAGCATCCCTTCTATTTTAATGGCCCTCTGCTTGGCTGGCAGATTGAACGCACATACCTCTGCTGGTCATGGGTCAGTCATGTTCCTGTGTAAATTGTTACTGGCAGCGGGGAATATTCATCCCTCCTGGCTCGAACCAATATTTGTGTGACCAGGGCTGACCTCCGAGGCGGCTGGCCTGACCGGATGAGAAGCTGGCTATGTGCGTGTCTTGTGTGTGAGTGCAGAATGTTGCAGGCCGATGCCAGAGGAGCAATATGTTCCAGTAAATGCCAAGAGCAAGACAGAGGCCATCTGTAAACTGGATTTTGTTTTTTGACCCACAGGCTTTGCAGAGACTGGCCAGTCAGTTTCTCAAAAAAGACTGGCAGCGTGGGAAGAATGAGTCGCCGGAATGCAGGTTGGTGGAATCACTAAAATTTTTCTACGTTCAATAAAACTTCTGCAAATATTGTCGATATAAGTGCCAGAATTCATCTGTGCAGCCAGTTATGGTCAACTTGTTATAGTCCTTTGTGCAAGAGCAGAAAGGATTATTGAACTGGCAGCACTGTTAGGCATTCCGCCAAACTTTGTTTTATGTCTCCTGTGTATTGGGATATTACTCGCCCTACTGAACAATTGCAGTTCAATTGCTACGTCCCTGCACCCTCTTACCACCTGAAGCCACTGACAGAGTGGAGAATGAGCACCCCATGGGTCCTCTCCGGTCCAAGATGGCAGCCATGGGTGTGACTAGATTACCCCCCAAAGCAAGCCCACTCCATTCATTGCAATGGAGGGCCTGATTGAAAAAAAATGGCGTTTGCGTGCTGTGGAGCATAAATTAATCATGTGGGGCTGCCAGCTTGGATCGGGGAGGACCGACAGGGTGCTCGTTCATTGATTTCAGTAAGTTTTACAACAGTGGGCCCAGGCTGTGGTGCTGAGCTAGACAAAAGGCTAGCCTATATGTTTTTTTTATTTGTTTGTTTTTTTGGCTGGACAAACTCTTGATATCCTCCTATCAAATTTTCTGACTGGCCTGCAGTCTAAAAGGCTCCAAGGCTGGTCCATTCCCTCTCCTGGGGAACATCCTAATTTGTGATGCCTTGCTGTGTGCTCCGCTGTAATAACCTACCCTTCCAGCAATCCAAAGGCCCATTTTCAGGCAGCGGCAGTATCCATGACATCTCTTGGCATTG
Organism: Gastrophryne carolinensis; assembly: GCA_027917425.1. Taxonomy (NCBI): domain Eukaryota; kingdom Metazoa; phylum Chordata; class Amphibia; order Anura; family Microhylidae; genus Gastrophryne; species Gastrophryne carolinensis. Next base: position 74,442,773 of record CM051238.1, read on the forward strand.
GTATGGCGCTAATGCGAGCACCCCCCCCCTTTCACTATTCCAGGTTTTGGTCTCCAAACAGCGCTGTAATGCGCACCTGGGCTGTGGGAGAGACAGAAAGGTCCGTTTTGGGGTGGGTGATTCTATGGGCTTCACACAGCAAGGCATCCCAAATCAGGATGCCCCAGGAATACAGAATTCCGGAAGGTCCACTTTAAGGGTTGTGGTAAATAAAGGGTGTGCTTTCGTATAAAGCAGAGTCATGGTTAAAAGGACTGGAAACCCAACAGCAATAATAAGGTAGCAAGCTGCTCACCTGATTCCTGTCCCATGTGCCTTTGCTACATTCCCTGCAGTGCCAGGTAAAAGCCATAGCAGGGCTCCTAAGCTTGCTCTCCTTTGAGCTTCATGTCTCCCAAGATCACACAAAAAATATGGTCTAACAGCCACTCGTTCCCTTGGTGCTGTTAGCGTGAGCGAGCCTGGCAAGCCACAGTGGTCCCACAGCTGTTTCAGACCACCCAGCAGAGTAAGATTAAGACTCCTAAAGCTATGCTATGACACTCCATGAAATTAAAGTGCAGAAAGGGGCTTCGCTTGGAATACCTAAGCAATTTACATAAAATCAGATATTTTGAAATGGCCTATTTTACAAGATTCGTACAAGTTAGAGATATAAAATGATGTGGTCGGTAAAGCACATAAAGCACCATATATAACCTGCAGTAGCCTTTCCGCATGTTGCTTTCCTCAATGTCATGGCAACTCTGAGCGGGATTTCTGATGAGGCTCCGTGGAGCCTGATAACCGGCTCCATTGTTTTGCAGGCAACCAGTGGGTTTTCGGGTTGAGCATGTATGCAATTGTGCACATCCTGTCACTGCATCCCAGACATTAGAGTATGAAGGAAGGTGAGTAAATTGTTGCAGACCAAAGAAATTAGGAACAATCTAGGAGACTTTCCTATAGTCCCTGTCAAGTCTAATTTTATACTAATTTTTTTGAAATAGATATTTTGAAAATGCCACATTTGTCAAAATTGAACTGGCAAAAGTTCTATGTAAAAGGCCATTATGGCCAGGAAAAAAAAAACAACCCATATTTAGTTAACCTCCTGCAGCCTGCATTCTATGCAGCACCAGCAGATTAAATTGGACCAGCACCTATTGTACTTGTAATTGGCTTTGATCAATGCACCAGAGGCATCATGCTGATTTCCACCACTACCTGCCACAGTTCCCCTAGATTGGCAGTCAGTCACGTGGTTCGGATTGCTTTTTGACCACTGAAACACACCAATCCCAGTTGGTGTAAAATGACTGGTGTTTCACTTTTTACTTCATCTGTTGGCTGGCTCCCACTCTGACATCAGGGCGCACCCCTTTCTCCAGTCACAAGGCATCAGGCTCCACTTACAACCACACTCTCTGCCTGCCGGTCCTCCAATGCCCGGCGTCATACCTTACAGTGCTCCCATGTCACAGAGCGCATCCCTATGCACAGCCGATGTCCATTCATGAACGTTGGCTGTAAATAGACCATCCCCCTCGCTGGAAGCTGAAACACGATCTGTGGACTGTTTGCCAGACAGAGACTGACATTGGAAGGGAAGTATTGCTTTGTTATAAATAAGATTATTTAAAGCGAGTTCGGAAGGTTTTGCGAGTTCCGGTTGTATTTTCAAGTGAGGTTGTGTTATAAGTGAGGGGACTTTTCATTTATGGACTTTTGATTTGGGGACTTCATGTGTTTAAGTGTTCTTATTGCCTATGTGCTAAAATAATAAGTTATTAGCCAAAGTTGCTCCAACTGTAAGCACTAAAATTGTTTTCACTGCTGTTTTGTAACTAGGATAATGGCTAGAAATATTGGAGGTCTACTTCAGTGAACAGTTTGTCATATGTATACACTTCAGGAGCAGCAGTTCCTGGGTGAATACCGCTGTGGTAAATGTGAGCCAGTTTCAAACCTGGAAACTCGGGTTAGAGATCTGGAGGAGCAAAATGCAACACTGAGGAGGATTGACAATATGGAAAATAGCGTTCTGCTCAATGAGCAGACAATAAGTGGGGTAGAAACAGAGGGTGGAGTAATTGGTCAGGAGGAGCAGATAAGTAGCTGGGTAAATGTAGATAGAGTTAGTAGAAATGGTGCACAGAAAAGGAAGACCATACCTGTTTCTCGGCACCCTCGCAAAATTGCCAAGTTTGGTAATAATGCAAGAGTGTCGGTCTCAGTAATGGCAGCCCTAGCGGATACAGCTCTCCCTAACAGCAGGGAGGACAGCCCAGCTAGTGAGCGGGTGGTTAGGACTGCAGGTAGGACTAGACAGTTAGTGGTCATAATAATTTGTCACCAAGACCGCCTCAACAAATGGTTTGCGGTCTCCCTGGTGCCAGGGTTCGGCATGTGGTGGAAAGGGTGGATAAATTACTGGGAGGGGCTGGGGATGACCCAGCTGTCGTGGTCCACATGGGGACCAATGACAGAATTAATGGAAAATGGAGGATCCTTAAGAATACATTTAAGGAATTAGGCACCAAGCTGAAGGGAAGGACCTCCAAGGTTGTATTCTCTGGAATACTGCCTGTGCCATGCGCTACACATGAAAGACAGCCGGAGCTTAGAGAGTTAAACGCATGGTTTAAGTCCTGGTGCAGGGCAGAGGGATTTGGGTTCCTAGAGCACTGGGCTGACTTTTCATTGGGGTACAAACTGTATTCTACATACTAGAGGGGGTGGAGAGATGAGGGGGGAAGGTAAGAGTGACAACAAAAGTGAAGACTGGTTACTTAGGGGACAGCATATGATGGTGGGTGGAGAATTAGAAGGGGGGAGGACTGCTATAATGGATAAGGATATCCATGTGTTGCAAACCAGCAGTGAAAAATTAGGCGGATGCATTACTGCAGAAGCTAATACTATAGCTCAATGTGTCAAACTAGATAGGAACATAAAGTGTATGTTCACAAATGCCAGAAGTCTGGCAAGTAAAGTGGGGGAACTTGAGGCTCTGGTGCTGGAAGAGAATATTGATGTCGTTGGTGTGGGACATGGCTGGATTCCACACATGACTGGACTGTCAATCTACAAGGTTTTGCTCTTTTTCGGAAAGACAGAGCAAAAAGGAAAGGGGGCGGATTGTGTATCTATGTAAAGCAAGAATTCAAAGCATATATTAATGAGAGGATACTAGCAGAAGATTGTGAGGATGTAGAATCCTTGTGGGTAGAAGTGGGGGGCGATGTAAACAATGTTAAAATACAGTTTGGTGTAATCTATAGGCCCCCAAATATAACTGAGAAAATAGAGGGTCAACTGCATAAACAGAACGGGCTTCACAGGCTGGTACAGTGGTGGTGATGGGGGACTTCAACTACCCAGGAATCGACTGAAGACATGGTTCTGCTTCTTCTACAAGGGGGAGAGCATTCCTCAGCCTGCTACAAGATACCTACTAGGGGTGATGCTCTTTTTGATCTGGTAATATCAAATAATGATGACCTGATAGGGACAGTAACAGTCCGTGAAAATCTTGGTAACAGTGACAATATAGTTGTATTTAACATAAACTGTAAGAGATTTTCTGTCGGGGAGGGCAAAAAACACTAAATTTTAGGAAGGCCAACTTCCCCAGGCTCAGAGCAGCACTCCAGGACATAGACTGGGAGAATCGGTTCAGGAATAAAGATACAGATGCCAAATGGGAGTGTTTTAAATCAATTGTGAGTACCAACGTTGCAAAATGTATTCCTATGGGTAACAAATATAAGCAGCTAAAATTAAACCCCTCATGGCTGACACCTGCGGTTAAAAGGGCAATAAAGAAGAAAAAAGGGCATATAAACATTACATAGATAAAATCTCAGTTGTAACACTTGTTACAATGTGTAAGAAAGAAATAAGTTTGGCAAAAACACAAAATGAAAGATGTGGCCAAAGGAAGCAAAACAAACCCTAAATGTTTTTTTAAATATAATTCGAAGAAAACTAAATCATAACAGGTAGGTGCCCTAATTAATGATAATGGGGAAATGGTCACTGGGGATGAAGATAAGGCGAAGCTGTTAAATGGATTCTTTAGCTCTGTGTACACAGGAGAGGAGCAAGGAGCAAACACAGAAGATGCCACTAATAGCAATAGCCCAAGTATAATTATTAACAAGCTAAACGTGGATACCATCCAAGAAAAACTAAATCATTTAATGTAAATAAGACTCCAGGACCAGATGGACTTCAGCCAAGCCAAGAACTCTGTTCCGTTATCGCATCACCCCTGTTGTTGATCTTTAAAGACTCACTAGCAACTGGTATAGTGCCAGGGGACTGGCGCAATGCAAATGTGGTGCCCATTTTTAAAAAGGGCTCTAGGTCTTCTCCGGGCAATTACAGACCTGTTAGCTTAACATCCATTGTGGGGGAAATTGCTTGAGGGGCTATTAAGGGACTATATACACACGAACATGTAACTATGGGCAGAAGCTGCCAGACTAACCCGATTGGCTTCTATGAGGAGGTGAGTAGAAGCCTGGACAGAAGGGCAGCTATGGATATAGTTTTTCTGGATTTTGCAAAAGCATTTGACACTGTCCCCCATAGATGCTTATTGGGGAAATTGAGATCTTCGGGATTAGAAAACACAGTTTGTAACTGGATTGAAAACTGGCTGAAGTGTCATGTGCAGAGTTGTGGTTAATGATACCTACTCTGAATGGTTAAGGGTTGTAAGCGGTGTACCCCAGGGTTCAGTGTTGGGCCCACTATTATTCAACTTGTTTATAAACGGCATAGAAGATGGAATTAAAAGCACTGTCTCTGCATACTGCTATTTTTGCAGTATACGTATGCATGTATCACAGTGCTGTCTATTGAAGATGTTCACAAGCTTCAGGCTGACTTGGACACTTTGAGTGTCTGGGCATGCACTTTGCAAATGAAGTTCAATGTGGAAAAATGTAAAGCCATGCACTTGGAGTCTAACAACCTGAAGGCCACATATGTCCTTGGGGGAGTAAAACTGGGTGTTTCACAGACTAAATAACCGCATGCAATGCCAAGCAGCTGCTTCCAAGGCCACCAAGATATTATCATGCATTAAAAGATGCATGGAATCATGGGATAGGGATGTAATTTTGCCTCTTTACAGGGCACTGGTGCGCCCTCACCTGGAATATGCCATCCAGTTCTGAGCACCCATTCATAGAAAGGATGCTCTGACAATGGAAAGGGTGCAGAGGAGAGCCACCAAACTAATAAGAGGAATGAAGGATCTTAGTTATGAGGAAAGATTACAAGAATAAAATCTGTTTAGTCTTGAGAGGAGACGGCTGAGGGGGGACATGATTAACTTGTATAAACATTTAAATGGCCCATACAAAAAATATGGGGGGACACTATTTAGGGTAAAATCCTCTCTAAAGACAAGGGGGCACTCCCTTCCACTGGAAAAAATAAATTTAGTCTCTGGAGGCAACAATCATTTTTTACCATAACTATAAATCTATGGAATAGCCTCCCACAGAAGCTTGTTACAGCATCAACCGCTGACAGCTTCAAAAAAGGATTAGGTGCTTATTTAGAAGAAAATAACGTTAAAGCGGTCCCTCACTAAGAGTCTATCTTATATGTTTGCCTCACCCTGTAAATACAGATTGCTCACATTAAAAATCATCCTACCTGCATCTACTGCATGTTATGTGCCTTTAAACATCCAAGATGTCGGCTCATGGAACATCAGGCAGCCTGCAAACAGGAAGTGCCTTCTGACTGTGCTGCTCTGCATTCTGGGATTGCTGACCTTTTCCTGACCCCAGCTCTGCTCTGTCTGAGCAAACCACAGCTATAATCTGCCCCCTGTACCTTATTCCACTCTCCTCTCCTCAGTAAGTGTGATGCTTCTGAGTCAAGATGGCGGTGCCCATATCCTAAAGTCCTGAACAGAGTTGCAGCCCAGTGGGGGAAAGAATAATAAGCAAGTGACTAAAAACTTAAAATATATTAACTTTAGATGCTGGAAAATAGTTTTTAAGGGTTCGGGCTTTTCAATAAATCATGGTGAAGGTCCGGTTTAACTGTTACTATTTAGCAGTAAAAAAACAAAAAATAAACTAAAAAATAACTTCCCCTACTCCAACACCCTTGGTTGAACTTGATGGACATATGTCTTTTTTCAACTGTATTAACTATGTAACTATGTGGCATGGGGGTGCTGTAAGGTATGGCGGTGTGTTTTTGTGCGTGGCGCTGGGTATAGGAGGGCCCACCGGTCCTCCATTGCTCTACCTCCTCTCACACACATGATGGGGGGGTTGGGAAGGGGGCTGCACACTGCCTGTAATGGGGGGGATACCACACATTGCCTGTAATGGGGGGGATACCACACACTGCCTGTAATGGGGGGGATGCCGTACGTTGCCTGTAATGGGGGGGGTGCCGCACGCTGCCTGTAATGGGGGGGGTGCCGCACGCTGCCTGTAATGGGGGGGATGCCGCACGCTGCCTGTAATGGGGGGGATGCCGCACGCTGCCTGTAATGGGGGGGATGCCGCACGCTGCCTGTAATGGGGGGGATGCCGCACGCTGCCTGTAATGGGGGGGATGCCGCACGCTGCCTGTAATTGGGGGGATGCCGCACGCTGCCTGTAATGGGGGGGGATGCCGCACGCTGCTTGTGATGGGGGGGATGCTGCACGCTGCCTGTGATGGGGGATGCTGCACGCTGCCTGTGATGGGGGATGCTGCACGCTGCCTGTGATGGGGGATGCCGCACGCTGCCTGTGATGGGGGGGGATGCCGCACGCTGCCTGTGATGGGGGGGGATGCCGCACGCTGCCTGTAATGGGGGGTTGCCGCATGCTGCTTGTAATGGGGGGATGCCGCACGCTGCCTGTGATGGGGGGGATGCCACACGCTGCCTGTGATGGGGGGGATGCCGCACACTGCCTGTGATGGGGGGGATGCCGCACACTGCCTGTGATGGGGGGGATGCCGCACGCTGCCTGTGATGGGGTATGCCGCACGCTGCCTGTGATGGGGGGGATTCCGCACACTGCCTGTGATGGGTGGATGCCGCATGCCGCCTTTGATGGGGGATGCCGCACGCTTCCTGTAATGGGCAGATGCCACGTGCCGCCTGTAATGGGGGGATGCCACACGCCGCCTGTAATGGGGGGATGCCGCACGCTGCCTGTAATGGGGGGATGCCGCACGCTGCCTGTAATGGGGGGATGCCGCACGCTGCCTGTAATGGGGGGATGCCGCACGCTGCCTGTAATGGGGGGATGCCGCACGCTGCCTGTATATGGGGGGATGGCGCACGCTGCCTGTATATGGGGGGATGGCGCACGCTGCCTGTATATGGGGGGATGGCGCACGCTGCCTGTATATGGGGGGATGGCGCACGCTGCCTGTATATGGGGGAATGCCGCACGCTGCCTGTATATGGGGGGATGGCGCACGCTGCCTGTATATGGGGGAATGCCGCACGCTGCCTGTATATGGGGGGATGCCACACGCTGTCTGTATATGGGGGGGTATGCCGCACACTGCCTGTAATGGGGGGTATGCTGCACACTGCCTGTAATGGGGGGGTATGCCGCACACTGTCTGTAACGGGGCGGGATGCCGTACACTGTCTGTAACGGGGCGGGATGCCGTACACTGTCTGTAACGGGGGGTATGCCGCACACTGCCTGTAATAGGGGGGTATGCCGCACACTGCCTGTAATGGGGGGGGTATGCCGCACACTGCCTGTAATGGGGGGGGGTATGCCGCACACTGCCTGTAATGGGGGGGTATGCCGCACACTGTCTGTAATGGGGGGGGGATGCCGTACACTGTCTGTAACGGGGCGGGATGCCGTACACTGTCTGTAATTGGGGGGATGCCGTACACTGTCTGTAATGGGGTGATTGGATATTTTAGCACGCCATTTGGTTCAGGATAATTTTTTTTCTTATTTTCCTCTTGTAAACCCTGAGTGTGTATTATATGTAGTGAAAATACAGTACTTGAGTATTATCCTTTCCTCGCTGTATCCAACGCTAACATTTTGGTTGGAGTCAAGCTTTACCATAGCATTGTAGTAACAGTCGTTTTGAGCTTTAAGAAAGCTGGCTAAAAACGCAGCTGAAGCACATTATAATCCTGTGGTAAACAGATGCTTTGTACTTTGGCCGAGAGATAAATCTGGCAAACATGGCTACTCCAATGACAAGCCGTCCTGACACCAGTGAAAACGATGGAGGAAACCTCAGTCGTTGTGTAAGAAGAGAGCAGAAGCACCCGGCTGTGCTGCTTTCAATTATGGTTTTGCAAGAACAATTAATCACACTTCATTTATTTGAAGCTTTGCTTTGGTGCTTATCACTTTGTTTATACCATAACAGGCAAAATAAATGTGACTTTCTAATGAGCGCCTTGCCATCCACTTTAATATCCAACGTATTTCTTTCATGATTGTAAGATTTTGAAATGTTCTCATTATTAATCCCTGTACGGGCTAAACTCCACTTTTAGTGCCCCCGGCAGCTTCCTCTACATCTGATTCTAAAGAGAGCAGCTTTGCTAGGATGGAAAGTATTTGCACAGTACCCAGTACAGGGACAGATAGCATTACCCATCTATCCCTGCAGCAGGCGGAGCTATGCAAATCATCTCTTTATGTCTCTGTGCCATCCAATGCCCTTAGAATCACCAAGGGTGCAATGCCAAAGATTAGCTTTAAATTTACACAGCCGTAAACATCCAACTAGTGGACACATGTTTCAAGCTTTAGGCTCTCTCCACATACTGGCTTGTGACTCTGTTTTGGTACTCACCCAGTCTCACTCCCCATACAGCCAGAAACACCCCCCCTAGTGCTGATGGGAGACTAAAGCTCGAAACACATGTCCACTAGTTGGATGTGTATGGCTGTGTAAATTTAAAGCTTAAGCTTGTTTGCAGATGTTGGACAAGCTATCCTTTGAGTCTTGGCTTTACTCTATTTTGTCATGGACTGTCGCTTTAGGAATAGCAACCATATTTTATGACCTTAATCAAGAATGAATAATGTATCTCGATTTGCATTTCCTGAAGGAAATACATACTTCTTGGCAAGGCCGTGGAGTCGGTAGATAAATGTTCCGACTCCTCAGTTTTTTGTACTTCCGACTCCTACTCCTCAGTTTTTTGTACTTCCGACTCCTCTGTATTAATATGTGAATGTATTTTATACATTCCTTGAAGGAAAGAAAGGCAACATACATGTCATTACTTCTAGCAGAGAGAGGTAGTTGGGCAGAAGCTGCCTTCTCCTTTCTGTGTGCTGATCTTCTGCTGAAGATAGGGCAGTGGGAGGATCCAGAAAGGGGCCTTATTATAAAACATGATTTCCCTAGTAGAATCCCATAGTCATGTTTAAAGTTTAAGCTAACAATCGAAGTTTACAAGTTTTTATAGCCTTTTGCTGAATGACAGCAGTTTTTCCAATGGTACAGCTTCAGTCTTGAACTATTGATCCTCCATTCCCTTCACTTATACAAGTGTCTCTAGTCCTGCAAAAAACATATTTACTTAACCCTTATCAGTGAGAGGCTAGGTTACCCATGGGTTCCCTGTAACAGCAGAACACAACACTATGCAAAGTATAAGTATTGCCGCTTCTAATTGTGCGTTGCGTGCCATATAGTGAAGCACATGAAAAGCATGCTTCTTCACGGTCACTTAACGTGTTCGTTTTGCGGTTACGCGAGGCACTGCATGCATTGGTCTTTATTCTTACAATAGAGAAGTCATTAATTATAACTTTTTGTGAATTGGGACATTTAAACTTGCTAAATCAAAATTGAGTCGGAGTCGGTGCATTGTTTGCCGACTCCTACTCCAGGTACCCAAAATTTCCTCCGACTCCTCGACTCTGACTCCGACTCCACAGCCCTGCTTCTTGGCAAGAGCTGCCATTTAAAGGGGATTTCTTTTTAATTTTCAAACCCAGAAAAGCCAAATTTGAAATAATATAATCTATTGCCATGTGAAATGCGGAGCAATAATCCAAACTTCCCATTAAATGTCACTTATCTATATACTACGGCGCTGCCTTAAACTGATTAAAATAGACAAAACCCTGGGACCAGATGGCATTCATCCCCATGTGTTAAAGTGTTTGTACAGTCTCTCCCTATCCCCAGCTGAATGCAGCGCTTACCCTTCTGCCCTTGTGCACAGCGCTGCTCTGGATATGGGCACCTACTTCCTCGCCAGCTACTGCCCTCACATTTAGTCCCCAATCAGCTCAGCACAGCAGGGACGGAATTAATAGGCTCCAGCCCCTCTCCTGTGTAGCCCGCCCATCTCCCTTTATGGCTCCATTCATCACAGTTTTCCCCTATGCCCGCATCCTTCACCTGTAAAGCCACCTCCTCTCTCATTACATGTCTGGCGACGCTGATTGTTGATAATAATGCAGCACATGTAGCAGCCAGTGCTGCTCTCAGCTATCCCTACTATGTGCTGCCTCCTTGGCACCTCTGTGACATGTGCTGAAGAACGACCCTCTCTTTTCCCCGGCAAATTCAGCCGCTGCTGCGGATCCCCCATGTGTCATCCCTGCTGCTGACCTCCTCCTCCCCGGCAATTTCAGCTGCTGCGGCTCCCCTATGTGTTGTCATCTCTGCCCTCCTCTTCCCTCTCTTTTCCCCTTCAAATTCAGCCGCTGCTGCGGATCCCCCATGTGTCATCCCTGCTGCTGACCTCCTCTTCTCCCGGCAATTTCAGCTGCTGCTGCCGCGGCTTCCCCATGTATTATCCCCCGCTGGTGCTGCCGCACTCTTCTTCCCTCCTATTCCCCTGGAGATTTTAGCTGCTGCTGCGGCTGCCCCGTGTGTCATCCCTGCGGCTGCCCTCCTTTTCCCCCAGTGTTTTCAGCCAGTGCTGCTGCGGCTGCCCCATGTGTCATTACCGCTACTGCCCTCTTTACCCGCGGATTTCAACCACCCCTCCCATGTGTCATCCCCCTCCCCTTCCCTCCCCTTCCCTCAGTGCTTTCAGCTGCTGCGGCTCCCCCATGTGTAATTTCTGCTGCCTTCCTCTTCCCTCCCCTTCCCTCTGTGATTTCAGCTGCTGCGGCTCCCCCATGTGTAATTTCTGCTGCCTTCCTCTTCCCTCCCCTTCCCTCTGTGATTTCAGCTGCTGCGGCTCCCCCATGTGTCATTTCTGCTGCCTTCCTCTTCCCTCCCCTTCCCTCTGTGATTTCAGCCGCTGCTGCTCTGGCTCCCCCATGTGTTTTGCCCGCTGCTGCCCTCTTCTCCCGCGGATTTTAGCTGCTGTGGCTCCCCCCTGTGTCATCCCCTGCATGGGATGGCGTGCCTTTGGGAGTATATACATGTATGTTTGTGAGTGCACGCATGCAATTTGGAAGCGCTCCAGTGTTGCCTAGCAACAAGGAGGTCGGGGGAAAGGTGTCTTATATGCAAGTTCTGGGACTCGTACAGACCCTGCCCATTATGACGATTATTATTCAGCATCCAAGGGCCGCATCCACTTCCTTCAGAAGGGAAATCAAGAGGTGAATTTGTAAGTTTTGTCCTGAACTTGTTTGTCCTGCCAGACAAACCTGATCAGATTTTATGAGGAAGGAAGTTCAAGACTGGATCAGGGGGAGTCATAAAAGACTGCTACAAAAGATGAGATAGCTTGAAAGAGGGGGGTGAAATGTATGTACATGGGTGAGTAATTGGCTTATGATAGGAAACAAAGGGTGGTTATAAACGGCACATACTCAGATTGAGTCACCGTTGCCAGCGGATAACCACAGAGGTCAGTGCTGGGCCCAATGCTTTTAAATATATATAATAATGATATAGGTAATGAGTTAAAGAGCTGTGTAAAGTAATTAACGGAAAAGAAGATAACATGCAGCTACAAACTGATTTAGATAAATTGGAGGTTTGAGCAGAAAAATGCTTTTAACACACACTAAAAAGGAAAAACTGTGTAAAACAGTGATGAAAAAAAAACCTAGGGGTTGTAGTAAATAATAAACTAAACTGTAAGGATCAATGTTGGGCAGTAGTTGGCAAGGCAAACAAGATCATGGGGTACATCAAGAGGGACATAGGTGCCCATGACCAAAGCATAATTTTACCACTGTATAAGTTGCTGGTCAGATACCATATGGAATATTGTTTACAGTTCTGGGCACCAGTGCATACGAAAGACTTCGTGCAGAACTTTAGCGTGTTCAAAGGCGAGCCACTAAATTAATAAACGGAATGATGGAACTAAAGCACCCTGAAAGATTGTCAAAGTTCGGTATATTTAGTTTGAAAACAGAAAAGAAGCACCTGAGGGGTGACCTTATAAGTATATATGGGGTCAATATAAAGATCTGTCCCACAATCTGTTTAAAGCCAGGACTGTAAGTAAAACTTGGGGGGATCCAGTAAGGTTAGAAGAAAGACGCTTCTTGCATCAGCATAGGAAGGGATTTTTACTGTAAGAGCAGATTATGGAACTCTATGCTCTCTGAGGAGGTAGTCCTGAAGAATGCACTAAAAGAGTTCAAAAGCGACCTGGATGCCTTCCTTGCATGTAATAAAATTACCATCTATGGCTACTAGTCCACTTATAAAGAAGCTGAACTGGGTGGACTAAAGTCTTTTTGTTTTTCCACTGCCAAGGCTCCACTTTTTTCAGGAATGCTGGCTGCCATGACCCAGCCCACTGGCCACATCCCCCGCTTCCCTGTAAAGTGGGGAGCACTCCCGCCCCCGGCCTATCTGAATGATTGGAAGCGGGAGCGCGACACAGCTATAGGAAAGCCCAGGGATGCGGACGCTGAAAAGACAGCGCTGTGGGAGGAGCCGGTAATCGTGAGCATTTTTGTGAGACATAAGCCAAGGCATTGGCTTGCAGACCTTTCAGTGAAGCCAGTTTTTTGTCTCTGTTTAGCCCACAGCCAATTTGAATCTTTGTAAAAAAAAAAGTAAAGTAAATTTAAATTCCAACCTTTTTATTTGAAACCAGAAGCCGTATTGAGCGACAGGATCTCAAGGTGACTCGGTTCATGGCCTGGCTTCCAGAAATAGGTTGCAACAAATACATCAGTTTTTTTAGTTTTTAATGGTGAACTTGTGCAGATTTATTTGCTATCTTAGCGTCTGCCCAATATAAATTCCAGAGGGGCCCTGCACATACAATCGCCTGTACTAAATTACTTTTTAACCGAAAATTTATTAGCATTATAATGTATTAAAAAATACATAGCATACCTCTCAGGGCCAAGAGCTTGCGTGAAGTCTGTATGTTATGTGGGCTGTATTATTCTCAGAAAACTGTATAATAATTGAAGAATAATACAATATAAGAATATGATGAATATCAATATAGTGATCTTTTAGCACTGTAATTATTGAAACCTACACTCCACGATTAGGGCATCTGGAGATTATTTGTAAAATTAAAACATTCTACTCTTACCTCCCAGGTAGCTGATTCCTCCTGGTCTGGTCTCTAAAGTGGACCAAAACCCACGGAGATCGGCCTAGGAATCTATAAAAGACTGAAGATTGATTACCCCCAGGGGCACCCTGATTCTTGAGCTGTGTGAAACCCCCCTGGTAGCCCAGATATTTTCCTTCGTTCCTGTCCAACGGCACATGTGCAAGCAGCACCCGGCATCCCTGCTATCCCTCTAGCAGGGCACTTGTCCACACCAGGCATTTGTGAATGGCTGTCGCAGGCATGGTCCCTGTTAAAGGTTAGCTGGGGATGCAGCCATCAGCGAGCTCGGATCCGCTCGTATTAGACAAACTCCCGGACGAAGGGGCTTGAGCGGATCCAACTGTGCTGATTGGACGAGTAGCCACACCGGGAAGATGTGAGTTTGTTCGGTCGACCTGGGGGATTTCACACAGAGGGGCATCCCCGATCGGGGTTCCCCGGGGGCAAGGACCAAAACCCAGGATAGTCAAAATCTTGGGTTTTGGCCCACTGTAAAAGGTTATGGTTGCTGAGTTCTAGTCCCCTTTCTTTAGTGATTTCCCCAGCTATCTCTCTGGTCAGGAACATCGTCTGCTTGGAGCAGAGCGTACCTGAACTCATTTTAGGACCTGATCACTGTAATAGCTCCCCTTCCCAAAAGGCCCACAGCACATTCACGAGACACTTCCGCATCCCCAGCATCTTGTGTCCAGCCATTCAGGTAAGCTGGGGTTGGGAACATGCTGCAGACTGTAGGGAGACCAGGAATGCAGCCTTTCCCCTTTTTCTATGCTTTCTAAAGAAAGCTGTAATTAATATACAGGGAATACAGCTGTTATTGGACAAGAGCCTGCACATGTGTCGTAGGACCACCAGGAAAGTGAGTTTTGACAGCGATTGGCTGGGTTTTACACAGCGGAGCATTACAAATCGGGATGCCCCAGGGACAACTATCTAGTGATAGGGTCCACTTTAATAGAATGAACTTCATGCTAGATAAAGAACAGTAGAAGCAACACTGTGCAGCTGTACTGGACAAATACAGATCAGTGGGGTTTAGTTTCTAGCTCATGAACAGGCATTTGTAGTAATCCTATTCTTATAAGGTTATCTATAGCATAATATAAAGTCTTGGTACTTAAGCAAAAAACACATTTTATTGAATTAATAGGGAAACTATTCCTTGTAAGCCAGACATTTTTCTGAAAATGTTTTCCATTTGAAATCCTAAAATGACTCTAGCGTTGCTGCACAGTAAACTAGTAACACATTTCTTTGTAAACTCTATTCCGACCACACATTCGATTCCGCTGTCATCTCTGAAGCCCGTCCTTCCCCCTGTGGTTTTGTAAGCACATAAAGGTGCCAGAACTGACTTGGCTGAAAAGCCAAATGTGACATCACAATAGGATGAGCAAAAACAGAAGTTCAGTACTAAAGAACTATTTTTTTGTTTTTTCACGATTCTAATGGCAACAAAACAATGAAAAGTGACTTGGCAATTACTGACAAAACAAGTCAACTGAACCTGCTGCATTTTTCTGGGAGAGATTCTGCTGGTCATCTGACTGGCTTTCTTAACCTGGAATGACTTGCTAAATGCCTTTAAAAAAAAAAAAAAAATGCAGCTAGTCCGGTCGCCTTCTATTAATAATAAAGATATACCATGCCCTGGGCGAATGGGAACTTTCAAAAACATTGCAAAAAATCTCATTTTCCTAGTAAATGTACAGTATAATTTGAATAGAATGTCCAAAAAGAAATACCAACAGTAATACATTTATTTTACAAATACTGATATGACCTGATATGACATTCACATATGTTGCTTGTGGGCTCTTCATGTAACAAGGTAGATGTCTGCACCAGGGGTTCCCATCCAGTGGTAGTATTCTGTTTTGCTCCATTAGCACAAAACTGCACAAAAGGTAATAAAAACAGTATGTACATGCTTCCCCTCCCTTTAAACCAGACAAACAGCCTGGCACAATAGGAAAAGAAAAATAGCGGACACTTTGGAGCTTCCTCTTCCAGCATCTCAGCCATGCTGCTGCCTGGATTCAACTGACATAACTGACAATGCACAGTAACAGGAAGCCTGGCAGCACTTCCTGTTTGCAGACGGCCTGCAGATGCATGAGCTGCCACTTTATTTTTTAGACAAGAGTTAAAAAAAATGTAAATGTGCAGCATAAATTGTCCTGAGGAGGGTTAGTCTGAGTTAAGTCATTTTGGGCTGTTGGTCTGCTTTAAATTGGTGTTTTGACCTTGAATTTAGGTGACTGAAAACCCACATGCGCTAACTATTTCTTGCTTAAAATAATGTAAGCGCTGTGGAAGTGGGGGTATGAATACCTTGTCCATATCTTATATATCTTCATATCATTGTCCATATCTTCATATACCCCCCCCAAAAAAATACAAGGAAAGGGGGGGGACCTCAATGGACAACATTGCACCCAGTCTTGACAATCTAACATTCTGGAAGATGCTGGATGAGGTAGCAGCATACATGTCAAAATGCGGCCGGGCACTTCTTTCTTTGAAACTGGGGCAACAACTATTTGGACAGCATATTGAGGTAGGTGAATCATGTAAATGTCTGAAACACACCGCACTTATCATGTTCACTTTCAGTGTGTTATGTTTTCCATGCCCCAAAGTTCGCTTTACTACATAACTGAAACGTGGCTTTGTCGGTGAACATGAGTTTGAGTCTGACCTTAGAGCTGTATAGCAAAGCTGAATGGAGCACAAGCCACTGATTGCTCCCTATCTGCTCCACATATTCATGCTAGTCATTCAGAAATGCCTGGCGTAGGTAGGTGCATAAGCCAGCCTGGAATGCTCAGACGCCATGGGATAGCCGTCGAGGTGAGCATGTCATGCAATTTCACACATTGCAGCATTTTAAATTGGGATTCCCCAAAAAGAGCGAGACCACTGGGCCTATTGGCTTATAGAGACAACAGTTGCTTTTCTTTAAAGTCCCTGTCTGGACAAACATAATAAATTAGATACTTGCCTACAGTCCTGTGCAGCTGATGCACCTGATACTGGTATTTTGAAACGTATCAGCATAATCAATCTCGCCCCCCACCATTCCAGTGGCCCGGAGTGGTGCGGCCCCCACTCGGCTCCAGTTACGGTGACTGGCCGTGCCTGCTCTGTTCACTACAATGGAGGGACCATGTAACAAGTGGGGATTACAGTATGTGTTGTTTTTTTATTTTTGCCTGGACAGGTGTAAAAATGCATCAGATGGCCCGTTTTTAATAAAACAATAACAACTTACCTCATCTCCCCTTCAGTTACTTCACCAAGGCCCATCAGTCTAATACTAAATAATAAATTGGGTTCCGCTGCGTAATTGCGGTGCACTACCCCTGCTTGAGGCGGGCAAACCTTGACTTGTTCTTGGGTTGAGTGAGTTTTGGCGATAGGACAGGCACTTTTTTATTTTTTTTTGTCGAAGGCACAGGTGAGTAAAACCCTGCTTATTCTAGATGCTGATGACTATATCACAGCCTGTGTTATGCTGCCTTGAGATGCTTCTTGTTTTCAGTAAGCCAAACCAGGCAGTAAATTTATTGTGATGGACTGTCTTAATCTCTTCCTCTCAGGAGTGTATTTTCCGTGTGGAAATCCATGGTGGAAGGCACATCATTTATTGGACAGACACGAGTTACTGCAGCAGATAATTACAGAAATGTCACTGCTGAAGCTGCAAAAACTGCACGAACGGCAAAAGAGCATCTTCTGAAAAAGGTCAGCGTATACACTGTCTGCTTCTTGTGGTGATTTTTGTTCTAAAAGAAGCGATAGAGCTTATTTTCAGGGGATGTCTCATTTCACCCTAAACAATCCACATTTGTTCATTTTTATTCCAAAATTGATAGAGCTACTGGTATATGGCTGCCCAACTCCTCCCTATGTTCCTGGTTGGGGCCATTCTGTAAAAAATGTTAGCGTTTGCTATGGGGTGGACAGCCGCCAATGAATAGTGTGCAGCGTGAGGCGTGCTGTATACTTACAAGTCCTGGCTTCTGCGTGCAGCTCCCAGCATCTCTGTGGCTCACGAATATAATACTGTCACATCAGACTGTGTCATTTTGAGTTGCTATCGTGGAGGGGTACCTGGGGCCCTGGGCAATAAATGGCCCTAACCTTGACAATTGCCATATTTGCCTATGCAGCTGCAATTATGGCTTATTTTCAGGGTAGGGCTTATATTTAAAGCAACCTCTACAAAAATGTATAGCTTATTTTCATGGTAGGTCGTGTTCTCGGGGAAGCAGCAATTTCAATGTTTTTCCAATGTTATTTGGCATTTAATCGTTGTAGCCCTACTGTATCTAAAATGTAAAAAGCACCTAATCTCTGCTTGTAGCACTACATGCCTGCTGGTATACTTTTCCTAAAGGTACCAGATCACATGTCTACTCTTAAAGCAGAGCACCACACGGCTTGGCAATCTTGACATTGCAACATTGGTATAATGATGCTGTTAACTAATAGATATAGTGTTATCTGTTTTATGTTCGACATACAGGACTAGGTGATAAGCTTTACCTCTGCCACACGAGCCCTTTAGGCATAGATATAAATCTTAATTCTTCTCAGGGACAGGACAGCAGCCTTGTCCAGTACCACCTGACAAGGGCCTTGATTCACAGCTTCTTTTACCTGAACTTTCACATGAAAAAGCATGTGTATGTATTTTTTCCATTGGGTTTAGGCCATTTGTGAGTTTCTCGTTGGCTTTTTCCATCCTATTAGTGTTTTCGTTGTGTGTGAAAGTCTGTTCTGTTGTGTGTAATTGCGTTGTATTTTTCTCACATTCATGTGTAAAACTCGGGATGAGTGAGACTTCCACATGATTCAGAGCCAAGATTTAGCATGTGAGAGAAGGCTTTGCAACGGGAAATTTCCGACGGCACTTCCGGGTACTATTTGTTGGTGAGATTGTGCTTTCGTGGTGTGTGAGAAAACAGAATTGAGTTCTTAAGGCACTGGGAGGCTGTCACCTTCTCTTAAGCACCCCCCAAAATAAGCATTTTTTAATAAAATGTGACTTATTTTTTTACTTTTATATTTTCTAAAATTACATTTTAAAAAAACATTAACCATCCTCAAAAAATATTAAAAATAAAAATACATTAAGAATAATAATTTAATAGTTTATATATGTATATGTTTTTATACAACTCTTAAGGTCTGCTTGAATGTTATCAAATTGTCCCCATTTGTTGATTTAAAATTTTGGTCACACTGCTTAGGTGACTTGCCTGGAAGTAGGAATGTTTTTTTTCTGGGGAGCAGGGGAAAACTGGGGCCTGGTGCAACAGGTCAGGAAGTTAGCTTTTTTTATAATTTTTTTTTATATATATATATTTTAACCTAGGTGCAAGAAACAATACCTAACCCTGTGTTACAAAAGTGTTATTTTGCAGCCAAGAGAGGTCACACAATGATTTGAGCAAAAAAAAGTTAAATTAAACAAATTAAACCCCATTGAAATGTATGGCAGAGCGACACTGAGTAACATAGTAACATAGTATGTAAGGCTGAATAAAGACTTTAGTCCATCCAGTTCAGCCTGTTTAACTCCTTCCAGTGGTCTAGTAGCCATAGCTGGAAATGTTATTACATGCCAGGAAGGCATCAAGGCCACTTTTTAACGTTTTTACTGTATCCCTCATTACTACCTCCTCTGGCAGCGAGTTCCATAGTCTCACTGCTCTTACAGAGAAGAATCCCCTCCTATGTCGGTGGAGAAAGCACCTTTCCTCTAACCTTAGTGGATGCCCCCGGGTTATGGTTACACTCCGGGGTATAAATAGATTGTGGGACAGATCCTTGTATTGACCCCGAATATATTTATACATAGTTATTAGATCACCCCTCAATTGTCTTTTTTCTAGACTAAATAAGCCTAACTTGGACAATCTTTCCGGGTACTCTAGCCCCCGCACTCCTTTTATTAACTTTGTTGCCCTTCTTTGAACGCGCTCCAGTTCTGATATGTCCTTCTTAAGCACAGGTGCCCAGAACTGTACACAGTATTCCATATGGGGTCTGACTAGTGACTTGTACAGGGGTAAAATTATGCTCTGGTCATGAGCACCTATGCCCCTCCTGATGCACCCCATGATCCTATTTGCCTTGGCAGCAGCTGCCTGGCATTGATTACTACAGTTGAGCTTATTGTCAACTAAAACCCCTAGGTCCTTTTCCATTGTTGTTTTACCAAGTGTCTCTTTATTTAGTGTGTAATCATGACACAGATTTCTCCTTCCCATGTGCATAACCTTACATTTATCTGTGTTAAACTTCATTTGCCATTTAACTGCCCATGCTTCCAATTTATCTAAATCTGTTTGTAGCTGCCTGTTGTCCTCTTTTGTTTTAATTACTTTACTCAGCTTAGTATCATCTGCAAAGATTGAGACTTTACTGTTTAATCCATATCCAATGTCATTTATATATATATTGAAGAGAATTGGTCCCAGAACTGACCCTTGTGGTACTCCACTAGTAACAGTGACCCAATCTGAGTGTGTACCATTGATAACCACCCACACGTTTTACCCCAGTCCAAGCATTCTCATCTTTTGTACCAGCCTTTTATGTGGCACAGTATCAAATGCTTTAGAAAAGTCAAGATATATGATATCCAATGACTCCCCCTGATCCAAACTTGAACTTACCTCCTCATAAAAGCTGGTTTGTCTGGCAGGAGCGATTCCTCATAAATCCATGCTGATATGGAGTAATAAGGTCATTTTCCCCAAGGTGCTCCAGGATAGTGTCCCTTAAGAAACCTTCAAACAGCTTGCCCACCACAGATGTTAAGCTTACCGGTCTGTAGTTCCCAGGTTCCCCCCTAGATCCCTTTTTGAATATTGGCACCACATTTGCCAAGCGCCAATCCATCGGAACAGACCCTGTAGTTATGGAATCCACAAATATTAGAAATAACGGCTTGTCTATTACTGTACATAACTCCCTTAAACACGAGGATGTATGTCATCTGGTCCCAGTGATTTATCGATTTTTATCTTCTTGAGACGGTGCTGGACTTCTTCCTTGGTTAGACCAGTGACATTTAATGGAGGGTTTCGGTTATTCCCCTGCATTTCACTCGGCATGTCAAATTCTTTTGTGAATATAGAAGCAAAGAAGTTGTTAAGCAAATTAGCTTTCTCCTCATGTGAGTGAAAGTTAATATGTGGCGGTCCTGAACCTAGAGCGCCGGCGCTATACGCTGAGCCTCCTGTAGTAATGTGATGCTACATGACGCTGTTAGAGGCGCTCACCAGATTTGCTTTCTTATATGTGGTTTTACGTACACCACCCGGCGTTTATCAGACGCTACCTCCCGCTAGATAACATTACCTCAGTAATTTTGACAATATATCCATGTGGGCATCCCAAATATTCAGCTAGGAAGAAGTAGAGAAGAATGGCAAGCATTAAAGTGGTTAAGTTATGCTTTATGAATTAAAAAAAGAATGCATGAAAGTGGTTAAGGTATGCTTTATGAATTAAAAAGAATGAATTAAGGTAGTTAAGGTATGCTTTAGAAGAAGAATGCATGGCATGCATGGCATACTAAGTACTTTGGAATAGAAGAGACTTGGCACAGCAATAAATAAGTAATAGGCTAGCAGGACCAGGGTATGTGAAACAGTTAAAAAAATGGGGTTGCATATGTGTAGAAGCCAGCAAACAAGCCAGTGTCTGTGTATAAATTTCACAAAAAATGAAAAGTTCATGTAATTTAGGAGCTAAATGAAAGTAAAAATGGGAATTTTCCGATGGAAACTAGAAGAATCTCACCTGAGATTCACACATCTCACCTGACATTCACACATTTCGTGGCAAAATCCGTTCAAAAACGCTCTAAAAACGCTACGAGTGAGAATTTCACATCAACATACACAAGAGCTTCGTCTGTGAAATTGGCTTTGAGAGAGATTCTCACAGCGTTCTCAATGGCTCTCACATCTACAGGAACAATACAAGTCGCTCCCGATGGAGGCTCTGAATCATGTGAACGCTCCGATACTGAAGAAAGCCATGTGTATAATTCACACGGAGAGAAAAAAACGGGAAGGAATATAGAGGGCTTTGAATCAAGGCCAAGGTGTCAGGTACCATCAGTGGTACTAGTATTGGTTGGGAACCCTTGTTGTACACAAATACAGTTGTGAAATTATCTCAATACATATTACCAGGACAGAGATATTTAAATTACAACTTGAGTAAACACATTCTTCTAAACCTTGTAGCAGTTTGACTACCTTGTACACTAGTTCTAATATGTCCTATATTTTGCAGAGTATTGAACAACTTGTGAAAGTGCAAAATGAACTCCTGGAAACTGTGAAAGAGGTCAGCAAAACAAAGAAACGATATGTTCAAATGGAGAGGGTAAGCGAGGTGGCCAAAGAGAAAGCGGCTGACACAGAAGCTAGGTAAGAACCTGCAGGCTTTGGTGAGGAAGGACAGAATGGAACAATAGTGGCCAGAGTTTATATATTACCTTGTTTTTGGCTACTGCTGCCCTTTCACGTGCTCCCAATTGCATTCTGTGATCACAGTTGGAAAGAGAATTGCTCCTGCAATGTATCACATGAAAATCCTGTCAGTCTCCACTGCGGTCACTTGTCCCAGCTCGGTCCTCTGTGTACTCGGCAGCACCCTGATTCTGCTGCTGGGTCTTTATACTCCAGGTCCTTTTGCCACTTGTCCTTCACCCTCATACCGCCAAAATGAAGACCGAGAGGTGCCTACAAAGACGGAGAACCCATTGGGGACCTTGAAAAGTTAGCGATGGTATGAAAAGTGGCAGAGTGTTTCTAACTGCACTTCATCAGGGCACATACAACGTACAATACATGCACTTTACCTGTGTTGCCCATAGATTTCTATGGCGTGTGCTGTGCTTATACTGCAGGCAAACCGCTTGTAGATGTGAAATGGTCCATTCATTTCAATGGGCAGGTCTTTGTTAATTCTACTCCAGAGCAAAGAAAACAGGAAAGTGTTAAGTACCCAGAGGTTGCAGTTTTATCTTTAAATTAACGGACTATAGGTATGGCAATATATAGGTCCCGATTCAGTTGAGAAAAATTTTCATGGTAGTAAAAAAAAAATCACTTTATGAGAAAATAATTTTACTGTTACTGAATCATCAGCTGAGAAGGCAATGCAATTCAATAGCATGTTTTACTACACTGTACAAGGGAGTAAAAATGTCACTACTTTGCTTAGAAGCAAAAAGTACCATTGACTTTTATTGTGTTCCTAGCTGGTATTTCAGCAACAGTGACATTCTTTGGCTTTTTTATTACAATGGGGTCGATTTAGATCCTGGAGAGAAAACTCACTTTTTCAGCAGAGAAAACTGCCATTCACATTTGTTGTCTACCGGGTGTACATTTTCACCTGGCTCTGAATCCTCCCCAAGGTAGACAATGAAAGTGAATGGCAATTTTCTCTCCTAAAAAAAAAAAGTGAGTTTTCTCACCTGGTTCTGAATCGACCCCTATGAGAATTTTTTTTTCAACTCTTTCTGAATCAAGGCCATACTGTAATAATGGATCAAAACTCAGGTTTTTGACCCATGTCCCAGATTTGGGATGCCCCTGCTTTATGAGAACAGGTGATTTCACAGCACGTACACAGGCTCTCTTCCAATCCACTTCCTTAGCCATGCAAATTAATGCAAGGCTATTAAAAGATAGATAAAAGCTAGTCATGCCCCTCCCACTAGCCTCTCCCCAACGGCTGTGTTTATTGGCACCATTCATACTGGCCTTGCGTGAGTGCACAGCAGCCGTTCATGAGCATGTTCATGTGCTGTGGGACCACTGGTGAGATAAGCAAATGCGGCAAACTGGGGGGCTTCACACATTGTAGTCCCGGGGACTACAAGTGATTATCAGATGTGGCCCCTCACCTACTGCGGAGAAAGTGGGAGGGGTAAATAGAACTGTAGTTAAATAGAAACTCCGTAAGGACGATTGCAAGGAGAGTGACACATTGCCAAATAGAGGTGGCAGTGGGGGCTTGGATGAATGTGGTGACACCCCTGAGTGAATCTATAGCACTATAACAAGATAACAGTTTTTTTCTATATTTAATTGTATGTTTATCATTGGTAGGCATTTAGATGGGTTTAGTATTGGGAATATGGGTGAAATTCTGAACCTACTCACTTTAGCCCATGGCCAAATTCCCCCCCAAAAAAGACCAAATTCCAAATAGCTTAAAGTGGACCAACACCCAGGATTTTGACTATCCTGGGTCTGGTCCACTTCGGTGGGGTGCCCCGCTGTGTGAAACCTCCCAGAAGGCCCCGAAAACTCATCTGACCCCGCTCCCACGTGACCGCTCCAGCGAATCTTCTCCCCGTTCCAGCACGGCCCGCTGCCGCCTCCCGCACGTCACTCTTACAGGGAGCGCGCCCGCGCCGACCATTCCCGGTGGCCCGCGCTGGAACGGGGAGAAGGTTAGGCTTGTGGGCTTCCTGGGGGGTTTCACCCAGCGGGACATCCCGATTTCAGATGCCCCGCAGGGAGGGATCTGATCTGCCCGGGAATCTTATAGGTTCCCGGGCCGATCCCCCCTGGGTGTTGGTCCACTTTAAATGGCCCACACTCTTCCCCTGCTCTTGATCATATGACAGGAAAAACTGGCTTCTTTATTGGTTGAGTCTTCAACGCTGACATACTATGGTCACTGCCATTTACTTGCCTAAATCAGACCTTCAGCCTCGGTCAATGATAAGCCAAAACTCTGAAAAACTTTTCTCCAGCATCTGAAGTTGCATTTTTTTAAGTTTAGGTGGCACATAGGTTTAGGTGGCTGCTTGAGACTCCATGGACAGCCATGTTTGATTTTTAAAGGCTCTAAAATTAGCTAGGTGCAGGTAAGATTTATAATGTATTGTAAGCGGGCAAACAATTAGCAGTGACGGACAATGGATTTGAACGGCAAAAACGGCTTTTATTCAGCAAAGTTCAGTAGATAGTCCAAAAGATTGCAGCATGAATGCAGTAAGCAAAAAGGGTTACTTCACCAACCAAACAGTCCTGGGCTGGGTACTCCAGCAAGCTGATGAATTCCAGTCCACTTTACAGGGCATATCAGCCCTCTGCTCAGTGTCCAGTGCTATCCTTCACCACAGTGCAGCTCAGCCTGGGCTCACTCCAACAGGCTGGTCATAGACAAAGGAAAGGCCGTGTGCTCTCTTCTTATACAGGCTTCTCCTGTAATCAGCGTGCACACTTGTGGAGGGCCTTAGAACATGTAACAACTTAGGGAATTGGGGAAGTGACCTGGGTCCTGAAAACCCGGCCCGGATTGTGCTTTATACAGCCAAGCAGGGGAGAAATAGACATTTTGATACAATTTACCACAGTATGTACGGGGACCAAATAAATCAGGCTCTTGCTCAGGGGGAAGATCCGGTCTAAGGAAGATAGATGTACTGTACACTGAAGAAAGGTAGCAAGCATTAATGAATGAATGATGACTTGACCATTGACCACAATCAGATAGACATGTCTGGGGAGTGGAAGCTTGTATAATGGTCTTTATTGTCCAGCACCTATGTAATAGTTTTCTCTGTGGCTGGCAACTGCCTCTGCATTGTAGATACCTCCAGTTGCCTATGGAATAGCTGGAGTGTGGATGGGGTGTTAATGATTTGATGAGTTAATTTATTGCTGTTCTTTGTCATCAGGTTGAAGAAGAGTGAGCACAGCATCTTCCATTCCAAGGCCAGCCTGCAGAAGCTCAGCGCCAAGGTATACTCACATCCTGCAGTGGTTTTCTGGCAGCAGACTGGAAGTTAATACACTGGCGTTACTTGTCAGAACACCCAGACAACAATAATCTTAAAGACCTGAGTGAGCTTCCAGACAAATTAAAGTCAGGCCTGATGCCAGGAACCTCAAAATGCACAATAATGCATTGGATTATGTTTTCATGTGTTAATTGAACTCTTTCAAGTTGTTTCCTTTTGCCAGTACAAAGTATGCATAATATAAGTAGAATTTATATGTTACACCAATACAAAATGTGGATGTGTCTCCTATAGTAGCCTATAATATGACTGGTAACATTTAAAACATGATAGAATTTTATGAGCAACACCTTTTACAAAGTGTTTAAGACCTTCATAAGGGGTTTCCTTTTTCATAAAAGAAAATGCATAGTACCCATTTATTAGGTATACACTAAAATCTGTATAGCTTTCTCTAACTCTGTACCAACATATATTCCTACTTTCAGTCTAGAAGGCTAAAAGAGCAGTCACTCTAACCCCCCCCCCCCCAGTATTGAGGCAGGGTAGGGGTTTAAAAGAAAATCTCTTATTTGGTTCCAAGATCCAGTGCATTTCTCCAGTGCTCCCAGTGACTCTTTTACAGGCACCCTCTGCCTTCGTGCCTGTGTCCACCAGCCCATTAACTTCAATGAGGGGTGGGGGTGATCACAGAGCAGGGGATGGTGCTCTGTGCTGCCTTACAGTGACTGCCGCAAAAATCAATAGTTGAACCCCCCTTCGGAGGTCAATTCATTTCGCGGACCCTGGAAAATGGTTCAGTGGATGGGAGCAAGTTCTTTAGGGTTTATCAGGGAATGCAAAGTGCTGGGTAATATCTCGTTCAAACTTGATCCTGATTTACACTATTATTATGCAAACAAGTTTAGATAATCTTTTATCATCAGATGTCCTTCTGCTCAGGGGCTCTGCTGCTGTTGTATAAGGGATTTCCCCTTTTATTGATTTCCGGGCTTGCCTGGGGATACCACCCAAATCGATGTCACTGTGTTCCTCCTACCTACCCCTGCCATCTCTACTTGCTAGTGTACCCCTCCTACATAATTCTCCATGTAACCTCTCATCCTTACTGAGCCTCTATTTAAAGTGGAACAAAACTCAGGATTTTGACTATCCCCCCTTTTTTTTTCTGTCCCTCGGGGGCATCCCAAATTGAGTCCTATGGGCCATGATTCAGGCCCAAAAGCAGACTTCATCAAAGATTTACACTTTGTGTGAATCTAAAGGTTTTTCCTGTAGAATGTTTTCTGTCCCCAGAACTCTAGAATTTTGCAGAAGGCCCTTCAATTAAACACTCTAAAATGACAGATATCTGCTTTATCTATCTTTTTTTCAGAAACCCATTGCTGAAAATAAACTTATTAGGACATTTTTGCAGGGGTCACTCATGTACATCCTCCTCCTAAGCCTCTTTTGCCTGTCACTAAGCTTAATGACACTTAAGGTAATCTTTCTAGTAGCAATTACTTCGGTACGGCGGGTTTCTGAATTAGCAGCTTTATTGGTTAAACCTCCTCATTTAGAGTTGCATAAAGACAAGGCCATCTTCTGTTTTATGCAGGATTTCCTTCCTAAGGTGGTTTCCCCTTTTTATCTTAATAAACAGGTGGTTTTGCCTTCCTTATGTCCTGCTGCAGTTAGCCAGAAGGAGAGGGTTCTTCTTTCTCTGGATGTAGTGAGAGCACTAAAATACTACATCTCTGCTACACAAGCCTTAGTCCAAGCATTCTTTCCCTCAGACTCCTTATTTATTATAGCTGAGGGGCCGCAGAAGGGTCTTTCGCCAGCTATGTCAACCATCAGCGATGGATTAGACAAGTGGTTATATGGGCCTATATCTCCAAGGCGAAGAATCTCCCCTTTAGAGTTACAGCAGTTTCTACACAAGCTTCCTGAGCTTTTCAGCACCAGGCTTAGGTGGAACAAGTATGCAAAGCTGCTACTTGGTCCTCAGTTCATACATTTACCAATTTTTATAGGGTAGATGTTCGAGCCTCGGTGGATGCTGCTTTCGGTAGAAAGGTATTACAGACAGTAGTAAGCTAGAGGTTTGATTTTGGAATAGCTTACTCTTTGTTAGAAGAATATGATTTATTATTTGGGATCCCACCCTGTAAGCGTACTGCTTTTGGAGATCCCAGTTGTGACAGATTGCCTGGAAGCCTGGAGTGGAATTGGAGAGGAAATACCTGTAGAATTGCTTTTTGTTCTATATCCACTTCAGAGAGTCAGAGCCCTTCCCTATCTGCTAAAGTCTGACGCCCTGAAGTGGATCCATTCTTCAGGATGCCTAGTCCTAGTGGAGCTTGTAAATATGTAAATAGTTGTTCAGCATCAAAAAAAAAGAAAAGAAACAGAGAGAGGTAGAGAGGAACTTATTTTCTCTCTCCTTTTGACTCCAAGAAAGACATAGGGCTTCTTAGGATGCCTTATCCTCCCAGATGGCTGTGGCTACTGCTTTTTAATTACTGGATTGTGGAGGTGCAGCCGGAAGTATATATAGGCCGGGAGTAACCACACCTTTGTTTTGCAGTCACCCTTTGGTCGATAGTTAACCCAATCGTGACTGATTGTCTGATGCCCTGGAGTGGATATAGAAGAGAAAGCAATCATTTTTACAATATTTTTTTTCTCTTTGTTAAACTTCCCTCCAAAAATGCTGAATACGGGGGAAGTGACGCATTACCTGACGTCACTTCTGTGAAGCTGAAAACTGGAAAGAAATATGGCATGTCTGCT
Organism: Gastrophryne carolinensis; assembly: GCA_027917425.1. Lineage (NCBI taxonomy): Eukaryota > Metazoa > Chordata > Amphibia > Anura > Microhylidae > Gastrophryne > Gastrophryne carolinensis. The sequence goes on from CM051238.1 coordinate 74,470,810, forward strand.
CTCCTGGCATTCAGAACACAGTGGGGCAGGCGAGAGAAAGCCTCGGGGCTCACATGGACAGTAATGTTCCTTCACAGGACCTGATAGCTACTTTACCAACTCTTAATAGTGCCATTGCCTTTCTTACTAATGCTTCACAGGAACTCATCGGAGCACTCTGGTCAGGTGATGGTGTGTCTAATACTAAACTTTGCTGTATCCCATTCCATGGTGGTCTTCTATTTGGGGAATTGGATGTGATCCTAACCAGATCAAATGAAGCAGGAAAAAAGTTTACTACTAAGAGGAGGGATAGCAGGTCCAAGCCTGACTCAGCCCAGACAAAGTGATACCAAGAGACCGTTGGGCTCAGCCTAGGCCCCGAAGAAGGTATTCTTAAGTTAACAACAAGCCTTCGGAGGGGCCTAAGCCGCAGTCCTGACAAAGACTATCCGGTGGGGGGGACTATCCTGGTTCATGCCCGCCTGGAGAGAAATGACCCAAAATCAGTTTGTACTGCAAACATTGGAAAAAGGGTATCAATTAAAATGTCCATCCCTCCCCCAGTCATCCTTCTTGGTAACCAGACTACCAAGAGAGAAGCTAGTGCTTCAGGAGCTTCTACAGAAAAATGTGATTGAAGTGGTCCCCCCGACCTCCCTGAAAGAAGGGTTCTACACACGTTTTTCTGGTTCAGAAGCCATCAGGAAAGTTACGGATAATTTTGAATCTTAAAAGATTAAACAAATTCAGTCAATACAAGAGGTTCAGGATGGAATTAATATATTCGGTCAGAAATATCCTGCTAGAAAATGTCCTGATGGTGAATCTAGATTTACAAGATGCCTATCCCTATTCTGATAGCATATGATACTGGATGACCTTTTATTGTTAAACAAGTCACAGGTGGTATTGTTAGCAGACCTAAAAAGGATGCTGGCAGTGTTAAAGAATCTGGGGTAGGAAATAAACTTAGAGAAGTCCAGCCTAACGCCCAGTCAACAGTGCAAATTCCTGGAGTTCAACATAGACAGCACCCAGCAAAAGTTATTTCTTCCACAGGAAAAAAGACAGTGAGGGTGATACTCATCGCTCCGTTCTGGCCAAAGAGAGCTTGGTTTGCAGATTTAATAAAGATGGCAAGGAAAATTTCCAGACATCGTTCATCAGGACGTCATTCTGCGTCAGAATCCGTCGAGGCTACTTCTAATAGCATGGATCATGAAAGGACCATATTAAGTAATAAGGGTTGTTCATTGAGGGAGATTGAAACTCTTCTGTCCAGCCATACGTTAACTACTAGGAAGATCTATGATAAGGTATGGAAACGTTTTTCTTCTTTTTGTGAACTGAACAAGTTGAAGAAAGAAGACAACCAGAGTACTAGAATTCCTGCAAGAGGGTTTTGATAAAGGGATGGCTGTAAGTATCTTAAAGAGCCCATGGATGAAGTGTCAGAGAAATGCTTATCACTGAAATGTTGGTTTTTGCTAGTTATTACCTCGGCCAGGCGGGTAAGCAAACTACAAGCCTTATCCGTTAAGGAACCATATTGTGCAGTACTACGAGACAAGGTTATACTTTGACCTTAACAAATGGAGCAGGCAGGGAAGAAGATCTCTCACTGCTGAATGTTAGAAGAGCTTTGATCATTTATTTGGAAAGGTCAAGAGAGTGATGCACAGCGGAACAGCTCTTTATAACTTTTAGTGGAAAAAAGGCTCAGCAGCTTCCAAGTCCACTATAGCCAGATGGATAAAACAGACTATTGCACAAGCATATTCGACTAGGGGGGAAGCAGAAGTCTCTGCTCATTCTACAAGAGCTATGGCTATGTCATGGACAGAAGGGACTGGTGCTTCTATAGATGATATCTGCAAAGCAGCAATGTTGTCATCACCCCACACCTTCCTCAAACATTACAAACTTGATTTACTATCTGAAAAACACCAGGCCTTCGGTAGAAGGGTACTACTTGCAGCTTCCCACCCCTAAAGTATAATTACTTGCCTAATCCTCTCCATGTGGTGAAGCCGAAGGATGACTTGGAAAAAAACACCAATAACAGACTTACCGAAAACTGAAGGATTCCCGAAAAATCTGTTACCGGTAAGTCTAACGCTGTTTTTGTTTTTTTTTTAATTAAAAATGACTTAGGGGTCCCCCCTACACAGCATAACCAGCCTGGGGACCAGCTATAGGGGCTTGTAGAACATGGCGCAGGGGTCAGCTTTGGTGGCCCTCCGCTCTGCAGGCTACAAGCCCGCACAGCCTAAATGGCTCCGGGCTCTTATGCTTCTCCTGGGCTTTGGGGAGGCAGGTAATGGGAGGGGCTGAGGTTTAATGACAAGTCACATGCTAGCCGCAGGTGACTTGCCAGCCCCCTAAGCCTTGTGTACTGGTATTTGGGTCTCATGGATCCCTTACCAGTTCACAAAGGGTTAAATGTAAAAATAAACACACGGACACCAGAGGATGAAATTCATTTTGTATTCATTTTTTTTTTTATCTACTCACCTCTGATCCTGTGTCCCACAGCAATCCGATGACAGATGCCGGTGGTGATCGGTGCAAGGCAGGTGGTGGGGCCAGGATATCGGAGCCCCCTGCCCTCCCACCCACTCTGCACTGGTAGTGCTGTCAGATGCGGAAACTACGAGGAGCGGGATGACATCATCCTGCCGTCTGAATTGGTGCAGGGGCCCTGTTCCGGTTTGTGTTACCCAATAGACCAGGGGATTTGTTATGTTTGACCAGGTGGTAACTGAATATCCAATAAGTGCTCATTTACTATATTTCTCCTGTTTAAGTGCCAAGCACATAGTTTCTTCGTGTTTGCTTCTCCTACCATTAAATGCCAAGCACGTAACTAAATATGTGCCGGACCTCATACCGAATTGTCTTGTTTTCCATTTAATTGCATTTTTCCTTTTTTGTTTTTCTTGTTGTCGATTATCAGTGTTTCAGACCCAAATGTGTATCACTAGCATGGAAACCTCATATTTTGCACTGGGCTTCACCTTTTTTTTCCCCAATGACACCAATATATTTTTAATCAGTAAACGTCTGCCTTTGGTGGCCAAATAGCTTCTCAAAAATGTAAATCTAATCCTTCCCTGTTGTATATAAAACAATATCACTTTGCAAGGGCTGGGTCGTCTGTGCTGTTAAGTGGTCTAATTTGTCTGTGGCAGTAGAGCTGGGGGTCATTTAGCAGAGCATTAGGATATGTGACAGTTCTCCAAGGCCTTTGCTGCTTTGGGGTTCCAGGTTACTTGTCAGATTTAATGTACTGTATAACACTGTCCCTTTTTAAATACCAGTATATTCAAATGCTGCATTTAATGACCTCCGTTTTTATTTTTCTCCTTGTAGTTTTCCTCGCAGCTGGTGGTCTGTACCCAGCAATTATCAGAGGCACGGAATGAGTACCTGTTAGCTTTGACAGCTGCTAATGCCCATCTCGATCTATATTACTTAACACACCTACCTGAAATTATGAAGGTAAGTTGTGCACAACCTGTTTTGGATTTGTTTTATTTTGCTTTATTAAGGAGGTTGATCGTTTTTTTTTTTTTGCCAATTTGCTACATAAGTTTTCAACTGATTAGGCACCCAATCAGATAGTGGAAGTTGGACATTTGGAGCTTGACTTCAGGCAGCAACAATCCGCATCGTTAGTTATGGTTAGTGTCTAGACTAGTGATTGGGTGATTAAAGCATCCCCGGTTTACCTTTAGTTGTAGCACACGCCCATGCAAAGCCATTCAGATTGCTGGGAACGGGAGCACTTCTCAAACGGGAAGAGCCAAAAATGCGACCTGTGAGGCTGGTTACATCAACCCGCATTCATGAGATCAGCCAGTCATCGCGGAGGGGAGGGTGGCAAAGGGTTTTTTTTACCGCTTTTACCATGTATTTACTCATGAACCAATCAAATCCTTAGGTCATCTAAGGATCATGTAGCATACTTCCTGGATACTCTTGATTGTCAAATGTAGATTCCACAGAGTGCCTTGCTCTGCATCAGCATTAATGATCTGTGCATTTTACACAACCAGCAGATCTTCTGATCTACCATTTGGGGCACACTCTACAGGGGGAGAAGGGAAGTTACTGCAGAGCAGAGCTCTCGGCAGAAACTGTATTTGACTGGTTCTGGACTATTTTTTTATCATAAAAACTATAACTTTGTGGACCAGCCACCCACAGAAACTTGTTACACCAGCAATATGCATATTAGAAGAAAATAACATTGTTACTGTTAGCTATTATCTGTAATTGTATATAACTGGACATGTATTTTTCCTATTTTCTATGTATTTTTCTCCTGGGTGCCACCGAAATTAGCAGGTTTTAGCACCACAAGATGAAAAGGTGTGGCTACTCCCAGTCTACATACCGTTATACTTCTGTTGTGCCTCCCACTTCAGTTTAATATTGCCATAGCACTGGGACTGTGAAGATGTGGCTAGGACTTTATTTATCAGTACTTTGCCTCTCCCTGTTCCTCCACTCTCCTACCACCTTCCAACTCTAGATATATATGGATGATCTAATAAAAAATAACAAGGCTCATAGAAATCATATTGTCTTTTTAGGCTGCTGTTAATTTTTTTTCTGGAGATAGATTAGCTGATTTGTATGCCTGATTCATTATTGGGTAAATCTTTAAAGATACCAGCTAAGGATCCACCTAAATAATCTGGCAGACCCAAACAAATCAAGCTGTTTTCAAAGCTGGCACATTTTACTGGGATTATCGAGAAGGCATGGGAGAATCCAGATAAGATTCCTTCTATACCAAGGGTTCTGCATACTAAATATTAGTTTCCAGAGGAGCTGATCCACCAATTCCTGACCTTTTTGAGGTGGCATGGGGTTCGTCCGAAACAGGATTTTTTGGGTGAGTCCACAAGGAAGCCCAAGTCTCCCTGGTGGAACAAATTCAAGCCTTCTCTATGATCCTAATTTTACTGGTCCATCAGATGTTTCTGCAATACGCTCAAGACAGCCATTGCTTGTTTGTGGCTCTGCCTTTCAGCCTGTCCTCTGCTCATGGGTATTAACATGTCCTGGTGGGACTCATGCCCACCCCGTATAGAGAAGACCTAATTTATTTGGCTTCACCCACTGTATGTTGGCTAGGGTCACAATGAACCAACATACCGATGGCTATACAGGAAAAGTTCTGTACAGGCATATCTGTAACCAGCAGGGATTGAGCAGGAAAAAAATTCAAGGCAAGTCAGGAGCTGTAAATTAATGTTGCAGGCCATATAAGGGCAGTATATAAGGGGGCAGTTTATCATATTTGTTTCCTCAACATAGCCTGCAAACTATCCTGGGTTCTGTTCCTTTCCCGGGGGCCCCCCCGCTGTGTGAAACCCCCCCACCCCAGATCGCTGCAGCCAAATCCCCTCTTCCCGGGCCCACTGCGCATCTAAGAGCAGAGGCTCTGATGGCTGTATCCTCCGCTCTAGCAGTGCACGTGACCGTGCTAGGCATTTGTGAATTGCCGGCACGGGCACACTACCTTTTAGAGGGAGGCGGAGGATGCGGGCGTCGGAGCCGCTGCTCTTAGACGTGCCATGGTACCAGGAAGAGGTGAGTGAGATCGGACGATCTGGGGGGATTTCACACAGCAGGGCACCCCCAAAAGGGGTCCCCCCGGGGAAAGCATCAAAACCCAGGATAGTCAAAACTTTTGACTATCCTGGGTTTTGGTCCACTTTAAGACGTAACAAAGGCGTAAAACAGGTGAAATAATGTATTTTATTTCTTTTTTCTTTCATTAACGTTCAGTTTGCACTAACTTGTCTTGGCTGGTAACCGTAATGTTGGATTTTGATAAAGCAGCCACAGATCAATGATTATGAATTTTCTTTCACTCTGTTCCCAATAAAACTCTGCCTGGTTGTTTTAATGTCTAGCTCTTTTGACATTAACTACGTATTTCAATGTGTTATGGGCAGCTGGATGTGGTCACAAGTAAATGTACGGTAAATATTGATCGATGTGTCAGTAATTCCAATCCATAGCCTAAAAATGGAAAGATCAATTGTATGGAATTTGAACATTTTTTAGGCTGGATAGGGATTTGTGTCTACAATCCTCCTTCAGCTGAACTTAGCCACTGACCCAGAGGTGTCCAGTTTAGAAGCTAGAGCATGCCTATGTTGAAATGAAAAGGGGCACTCTGAAAACTGACTTGAGGTCCACTGGATTTACATTTGCCCCACTGCTCATCACACATGGGAAGCCCAGGACCGAGCAGCGCATGCACACTGCTCTTTACTGTGTTGATTGTCAGGTGGTATATTTTTTATTTTTATTTATAATTTTCAAATACAAAGTTACGAAGTTACAAAATTCACACACACACACACATCAACTCAGGCAGTTTGGGGTTGTCCCAAAGAGGTGTGTTAGGGGAACATTCTGAGGGAGGACTGGGGGATCCCTCCATGTCCTGAACCTTCCACCATACATGCAGAGTCATTCTCATGCACGGGGAGGCATAGGGGGAGTCCCTTCACTCCCCTGTACGCTAGTCCCTGTAATGGGATTTCAGGACCCATCAAAGAGGACTCGAGGGCTATCACTGGATTATCCACCAAGGGGGTTCATCCACCTTGGAATATACACTAGTTGGACGGCATAGAAATATAGTAGCATGTGCGGCTCCGCCAAGCCTCAATGGAGCTCTTAGGATGGACCAATTCATTTTGGGGGGCGCTCCATAGGAATTTAACTAAAATGGAGTCTATAAGCAGAAAGTGGGAGGACGGCAGCACAACTGGCGATGCAAGATACATGTATAAAAATTTAGAGAGGAAAACCATTTTAAATATGTAGATATATACCGACGGGGAGAGCCGCCAACTGACCAGTCTTCCTCCTAAGGGCGTCGGCTACTGGGGAGATTTTAAGTGCAATAAATTTGGAGGTGTCCCCATGTATAACAATTTCCAGGTATTTAAATCTGTCCACTCTCCAGAGTGATGAGATTGGGGAGATCTGGGTGTCCTTCAGCCTATCCACCAAATATAAGCCAGATTTCTCCCAGTTGACCTTTAAACCTGAAAATTATCCAAATATAGTTACTATTTCCAGAAGAGCCTCTAAAGAACCATTAGCATCAGCCAAATAAACCAGAGTATCATCTGCGTACATGGAGACCTTTTCCACTTTATGACCTCCACTCACCCCTGTATTTCAGGTGAGTTTCTGATCAGCGACGCCAAGAGCTCTATAGCCAGTGCAAACAGCAAAGGTGAGAGCGGGCACCCCTGGCATGTGCCTCGCCCCAACAGTAATTCCACCGTTGTGACCCCACTTACCCTAACCCTTGGAATTCTTGTATAGCAACTTTATATAATTAATAAAGGTTGGGGACGGTAGCTGAATTTGGTCAGAACGGCCCATAAGTAATGCCACTTAACTGAGTCAAAAGCCTTTTCATAATCTAGTAAGTCTGCCACCCTACTCCCAACATTATCATGCTTGATTTGCTAAACAGTGTCCTTAAATTGATACTCGTCGTTCGGTCTGGCATGAAACCCGATTGATAGGACCCTATAAGCTAGAGTATTACCTTATTTAGGGAGCGTGCTAGAATCTTGGCATCCTGATTCAAGAGAGAGATTGGACTATACGAACTACAGGAGTCTGGGGGGGGGTTCCTGTCTTTATAAATCAGGATTATAGTTGCTTGTGCAAAGGATTCAGGGAGGATCCAATTGCAGGGCCTCCATGAAAACTTCCAGCAATCTCTGTGCTATGGCTGCGTTATTCTTCTTGTACCACTCTGAGGGCAGACCGTCTGGCCCAGGGGTCTTCTGGTTAGGCATTAAGGTCATTGCTTTAACGATTTCATCACAGGTTATCGGACTATCGCTCTATCTGAATTTGACAAGGATGGGAGGTTTATGGAAGCAAGGTAGGCAGCCAGATCCACTGGGTAATATTGCACCCTGGAGGAGTAGAGATGCCTGTAGTACTCATATAATTGCTTAGATATTCCCTTCCCAGGCCTGATTAGTAATACCTGCTATTAATGTTTGCAGACTCTCTGCCTTAGAGAGATATGCCAGGGTTCTTCCATTTTTATCCGCTTTCTAAAAAACTTAAGTTGGGTACCTGGTAACTTTTTTTCTAAACATCTGAAAGGGCAGCATACGCCTGAGACCTCCGGGCTCCTCCCACCAAAGGGGAACACGTGACCACCAGCCAGAATAAAGTCTTGACTCCTCCTTCTATTCCCCAGTTGTTGTAGAGACCTGAAAGAGAGAAAAGAAACAGACCCACAACTCCAACTCCAACATATAATCAATACATAATCCAACTCCACATAAGAAAAAAAGGGAGGGAAGCCGGCGTATGCTGCCCTTTCGGATGTTTAGAAAAAAAGTTACCAGGTACCTAACCAGGTACCTAACTTAAGTTTTTCATAACATCCTTCGGGCAGCATACGCCTGAGAGATAGGAGAGTACTACCTCATTGGGTGGGAAGAACAGCATGGAGGACACTTCTGCCAAAAGACAGATTCTTCTGGGACAGAAGATCCAACCGAAAGAGTCCAGCAAAAAACCTTCACTGAGGACCAAGTGACTGCTTTACCCCAGCCTGCTCTGCCCCAGATGTAGCATCACTTCTTGTAAATGAGACGTGATGCCATTTGGCCTGACATAATCTCGATAAGCCAAATCCTGTAAAGAAGACTAGAACCTCTTTGTCCTTACTCGGACCTACAACGTACATGAACCCACTGTCGAATCTCCCTTAGTTTGGTAAAGGGACATCAACAATGTGTAAAACATCTAAAGTATATCATGCGAAGCTTCCTCATCAGTTATTGAAAGAAGGACCATTCCTTGCGTCCAAGAAAAACTGATGTCAATAGCAAGGATCCACTCTCAGAATACTGGATCTGGGAGAAAAGCTCAAAAGGTTGAACACTTAAACCTGAATAAAAATCTTAACCCTAAAAGTTGCTCGGATAAGTGTAAGGACTAGCCTAGTGCTAGAGTCAGCCTAGGCTGTCATAGAACCAGAGCTGTTCCTCTTGTTCCCCAGCAGAGGGCGCCAAGGTTTCCCTTGCGCTCGCATTTTCGCACTAGGGCCAGTAAGCGCAAGATTATGCGCGCGCATTTGTGAACTGTGTAGTTCATTTCATCAATTCATGCGCATGTGCGATTATGAGCGGACATGCGCATTGCAAACACGTGAAAATGCACTCGGTTTTGCGCACGCGCAGAGGCCTTTAAATACTGGCGAGTCCTTGGCTCCATTGTCAGTTGGTCGTTTCTCCTGCTTGTTCCTGAGTTCCGGTCTTCCATTCCTGTGTACCGACTCGGCTTGATCCTGACTACGCTCCTGTTCTCCTGATGACCTTTTACGACTCTGATCCTGATCTGCCTGCCCACGACCTCGGCTTGTTTACGACTCCGATCCTGATCTGCCTGCCCACGACCTTGGCTTGTTCTACATTCCTGTCCAGCTCTGGTCTGTCTTCTACCCAGAACTTGGCAAAAACCCACTCCTAGGTTGCCTGACCTGGGGCCTTCCTGCAGCCCAGTCTATCCTCACCATCAGAGGCTCTAGTAAAAACCAGGTTGGTCCTTAGACTCCAGGCTTCCCGGTCGAGAGGTGAGCCGGTTTTTAGTCTCCGCAATCAGGGTTCACAGCTGGTAGTCTGACATAGGCCCAGAGTCAGCCTAGGCCCAGGGCTAGAGACAGCCCAGGGCTGGAGACAGCCTAGGATAAAAGATCGCCTAGGGCCAGAGGTGTCCTAGAGACCCGAATGGATAACACCCATCTAACCGGAAAAAAGCATAGGCTGGACAGAATACAGAGTAAGGGCTAAGGTGTCCGCCCCTACAGCTGGATCCGCTGGATTTAGAAAAAAGTATTTGCTTGAGACTTCTTGCTGAAGCAATAAATACAGTTCTGAACAGTCCGTTAGAAGCCGATCTGCTTGAATACCCTAGAATTGATCGATCATTCTGACCCTCTCAAATGAGAAGCACTCAGAAAATCTGCCACAAGATGCAAAATTCCTTACTGAACACAGCTGAAGGAGACTCGGGTCTTCTCCTAATCCAATAAGGATTTCTAATGCGCCCCCCATCCAGCAATGAACCTCGCTCTCTCCTGATAGTTAATACATGCTACTGTTGTAGCATAGTCTAATCTTATGCCAAATCTCGCCACAGGCTTCCTAACCCAAAGCTGAGGTATCTGTAATAACCAACCTTCCTTTTTGGGGTCCCAGATATAGTCTCCCCTTCCCGAGAAGTGGAACTATATCTTCCAACCTATTCCGTGAGCCGTTCCAACTGCTCAATGTACTTGAATAGTACTTGAAAGCAAGTGACAACACTTCCAACGGGAAGACCAATGTCAATAGTCCTAACACCCTCATGGATAGTGTTATTGAAGATCCGAAATCCTTTGAGAAAGCAGAATAAGAGTCTGGAGAAAGGTGATGATTCCAATCCCAATAGATCATTACCTGAGAGGAAACCAGACTCAAAGTCTCAGGGTTTAATTCGAACCGAGCTGAACACCGCTTTAAAATGTAATTGAGGGTCTGTGGCACTTTGTCCCCTAAGAGGACAAAAAAGGTAACAGATCGTCTAAATCAGCCAACTACGGATCCCTCTCAGTCTCCGATATGCCCGCGGTTCTGCCAATACTCTTGCAGAAATTCTCAGGCTGAATCCAGCCCGAAGGGAAACGACAAATTGGAAGCGCAATAACCAGCTCTATCTTTACTGCGAATCCCAAAAAGGACTGAGCCCAAGACTCATTGGAACCTGCCAGCAAGCATTCCTCAGATCCACTAAGACCATGAAAGAGCCCCGTGGAAGCATGTCTTTCACTGAAAATCTTAATTCCATTCGAAATGTTTGTATCGAACACAGAGATTGATCTTTTATAAAAGCAGAATTAACCTCCATCCAAGGCTAAATTCACCAGAAAGATAGAGGAATAAACACCCCTCCCTCGCTGGTGACGGGGAACCGGGATAAGACTCCCCTGGCTCCCATGGTTAGCACATTTTCTGAATATCTGATCATTCCTCCAACCCCACAGATATAGGGGAGACCAGAATTCTGACTGAGGAGTACAAGTAAATACTATGTGAAAAACCCTCATTCATGCCCCTGGGAATGAAAAGGGGCAATACAAGGTATTCAGGCCCCAACCCGAGACATGGCGTCATTGTTCCTTGGATTTGGGCCAATAGGTTCCAGATAGAGCGGAGCTTTTTAAAACCTCCTTCCCAGCAGAAAAGGTAGAGGAGGAAGGTATCCCCGGATCTTTTAGTAGCTTCCCTGTACAGCAGGAGCATCTAAAAAAGAAGTTCTAAAAGAGCACTTCCTTTTAACAGGAGGCCCAGATGGGGCAGAAAATACTTGTAGTTATCGGTCGCTATTTTTAAATCCACCCGAAAAGAAATGTCCCTTAAAGGGTATTGCACAAGTGTACGGAATTCGTCCCAAATTTCTGATCACACAAATGGAAGCCAAAATAGGTCTAAAACATTATATTCTACTTGTCATACCTTTTTGAGCAGTGAATCTATTTATTATCTAGGGGATTGCTAAGAACCCCAAGTCTTTAAAGGCTAACCCTGCTTCCTTAGACTCTGACACAAGGGCATCCAACTTAGGGCATTTTCCCAAAAATTCTGAATCCTCTTCCGCAAAAGGATATCTAAGCTAAAAAAACCCTGTGACCCAGCCCAGACAGAGCAGAACTCTAGGGTCCAAGTACTGATCGGGCCCGATACTGCTCAGCCCCCGAGACCAGACGCATTCAGGGTGGCGTGGCCCATAGGTCTTGAGACAGTAAATATATTCTAAGATGGATCCTTCCATTTGTCCATAATCATATCCTTTAAGAACTATAAAAAGGAAATGAATAAGAAGAGTCAAAGTGCCAAGTCTGGATAAAGCCCATCATGAACATACTATGGGCCTGAATCCTTTTCTTTTATCCCTATGGATAGGTAAAAAACGAAAGGGAAGTCTCCCGGAGGGAATAATACCTTCCTTTGGCCGAAGTTATAGAACCGGAGACCCGATCTTCCACCTTCCTAGAGGAAGAACTCCCTTATTCTGACTGGTGGTGACGTGTTCCCCTTTGGTGGGAGGAGCCCGGAGGTCTCAGGCGTATGCTGCCCAAAGGATGTTTTGAAAAAATGATTTGCTGTTTAATTAACAGACTCTTTTTGGTGGATTCAGTTAATGCAAGGTTGTATTCCCTTTGGAGCGATTGAACTAGATCGTGGTCCCACAAATTTCCCTTCTGCCTCAGCTACTTTCACCTCTAATTCACTAGTGGACCTCCCCCCTCTTTACCCTGACCCCTTTAATAGCGCTAATGGCGCTACCTCTAATGACCGTCTTGAATGTGTCCCAGTGTATGTTGATTGAAGTCTATTCCCCATTACCTCCTGCTCTTCGGCTATTGTGCTGCAGACCTCCTCGTCATCCAGCCACAAGGGATTGAGGGACCAGGATATCAAACCCACGTGGTTTTCAGATCTATGGACAGTCACCATCAGTGGAGAGTGGTCAGATATACCCCTCGGCAAGTACTCACAGGCAATGATTCTGGTCAGAAGACACCCAGACGCAAAGGCCACATTGATCCGTGAGAGTGACCTGTGGGTCTCCTGCAATATTATGATGTCAGGGCTGTGACGATCACTTTACACTCCATCCAGACTCAGTCTGGAGATTATATTTGCCAGAAAGACTACTAGGATCCCAATGGCTCACATCCTCCCCTAGGGCATTGTAACAGCAGGCCACACCACACACACTAACACTCACACATACATAAAACCCCAAAACAGATACAGGTAAGACACTATTAAACTTCTCCAGGCTTCAACAGAAACTCTTACCGGAGTACAGTGCCCCAATCCACCCAAAAATATACTAAACAGTACCCAAACCCACCCAGCTCTACCTCCCTTCCAACTGTAGCTGGCTCGCTCATTAACCTAATAAAGGTGGACACTTCCAAATACCCCACACCCACCCGGCTCTACCAAACCCAACTGTGGTGAGCTTAATCCCTTAACCTAATAGCAAAAACAATTAAAGCTGGTTAACAATAGTGCCTATGGGTTGTATATACTATGGCAGGCACATCGAGGGATGGTAAAGGATGTATATTCCCTTGAAAATCCAGACCTCCCACGATCGGGGGGGGGGGGGGGATAGGGAAGAGAGGGACCAGGACGAGGGTGTGGGAAAGGGGGGGGGGGGGGGAGGATGAAAGGGAGGGTACAGGACACTAGGGCATCTGAACATATGGGCCAGTACAGGGAGGCCCGTCCCCAGTGCCATCCCACCCACAAAAAGTGGGTGTAAAGCTTCCTTAGGTCCGAGGTAATACTTTACAAGTTTGCCCTAGCCAGTGTAGGCACCCAACCGAGGCAGGGGAAAGTATACCCCGCAGTCAAAGCCTCTCAGGAGCCCCAGCCTCACTGGGCAACAGACAAGGGGTGTTCCAAAATGTGCTGCAACATTCAGGCAGTCAGCGAAATTAAAACAGGATCTCAAACTGCGGGTAGTGAGTCCACCCAGTCGCCTCCTCCGCCATGAGAAGAAATGTTCTGGTTTTCTGCACTCACAGCTTAGCAGGGAATAGCATGGTGTATGATATTTTTCCTCCGGATATTTTTTTCAGCGCTGCTTCTGCACTTCAGATGTAAAAGTTGGGGAAGGAGGATAATCTTGCACCGCTATACAAGATGTCTCATTGCTTCGAGCAGCCGCTAGTATGGTGTCATGATCTCTAAAGTTCATCATCTTCAGAATGAAGGAGTGCGGGGGGGCCTAAACAGAATCCGGTGCGCCCACTCAGCTATGCAGAAGGACGAGAGACCCTCCTGCGCCAGAACCTTTTGGATGAGGCTTTCCACACAATTTTCAGGGGCATCCCCTCCCGCCCTCTCCAGTATCCCCAATATTCGAATTATTGCGGCGTTTCGGTTCTATTGAGTCCTCCACCCATTCCGTGAGGGACTTCACTTGGAGCTTCAGAGATTCATCCGCTGAAACCACCATTGACAAACTATCATCTGCCTCACCAATCCTCACTTCTGATTTTGTGTAGGTCTTGCTTAAAGAAATTGTGTTTTCTTGCTGCCATTATTGCAGTAGTATCAGGGTTAGAAGTATGAGAAACCATTCACTCCCCTGCTGACTCGCCCATTGTTTGCATGCCGCAGTGTAGTAGCACCGTGCTCCACTTCTTATTGCCTTTCATATAGAAGAGGGTTCCCAGCTCATCTTGCACTCTGCCCTCCCCCCCCCCCCCATTTCATAGGCTGGCTATAGAACTAATGCAAAGGGTTGGGAGGGGGATAAGGCAGGCAGTCCCCCCTCCCCAAGTGTCACTGCACCAAAGAAATAGAAGATGTGGTTTTACAGAACATAGGTAAATGATTTTCACTCAGTGGTGTAATTATTTTAGCAATCGGTGGTGTAATGATTTAAGCAAGCGGTGGTTGAATGGTTTTAGCACACGGTGGTTGAATGGTTTTAGCACGCTGTGGTTGAATGGTTTTAGCACGCGGTAGTTGAATGGTTTTAGCACATACATGTGAATATAGACAGGAGGAGCACCAACACTATTATGTCCAACTCCATTACAGGAAAGGCAGAGGATTAATGGTTTTAGCACATACATGTAAACATAGACAGGAGGTCCACCCCCACCTTTAAACTTGTGCAGAGTTAATGGAGGACGATTGGGGGGGGGGGGGGGACCCCCAAGGCGGTCTGCCTCAAACAACCGGCGGGAGCAGCCAGAGGGTCCCGCGGTAGGAAGGAAGATAGGGGGTGTCGAGGCAGGAGCTGGAGAGGTGCACGCCCCGCACCGGGGAGCAATATGCTGCAGCCCACCAGCCAGAGAAGTTGTCTGACGGGCTCAGCAAGCATGGCCAGCAGGTGACGCCTCTACCAGGAGGGGGAGGTAAGGCCGGTAGAGGAAGCCTGGCATCACAGCCTTGAGGGAGGGGCTGGCAGCGCTGTTGTTAGCGCAGGGCGGGAGAGGGATATGTTCCAGGTCCAGCCGCCAGAAGGACACGATCAGGTGGGGGGGCCAGCCACCGGTCGCACTGCCCACCTCACTGGCTCAGTCCCACAGGCAAGATGGCGCAGTCCTCCGCGCCCATTCCACGCCAAAGACCGCTAGATGACTTGGCAGAGCAGCCACACTCCAGCAGAGACCAACAGGAGATCCAAATAGGCCTGGGAGGAGGTCCTGATTGCCTGGATAGGGAAGCCGAACCAGATTTTTGGGAGTTTTCAGGATTTTCCACAGGAGCCCTCGTGCCACAAGTCTGCTTTGTCTAGCTACATGGCCACATCCCAGGAGGTATCATGTTAGAGCAGAACATTAGTTCAGAAGACTTTTAAACACTGAACACATCTGTTGCCCATTCTATTCTGACAGTCTATTGGACAGTCCAAATTCATGTAGGTCTATAACCCTGGGAAACTATAGCAACAGGAAAGTTCATAGTTTTGCTAATCACCTGCTAGTCAAACACACTCCACTATTGCACTGAAAATGTGGGTGAGCTGGTTTGTGGGGATGGCTGGAGCTGTTGATTAATGTGTCTGCTCCCCCCCCCCCCCCCCAGTTCAAGCCAGGAGCCTATCCAACTCATAGAATATCGGTGACAGACTTTATACAGTGTATATTGTGCCTGTCCCCCATTCTCTTTTTTTTTTTAATTATTATTCATTTTGTGTTACAATATGCAAGGAACACAGAACAAAGAATAACATAGGGAAGATAAATTGACCGTCCACTCAAAAAACATACATTTCTACATTTGACATCATGAATATGTTCACCCCCATTCTCTTTAATGTTATGGCTAATCCTCATGTCTGAACTTCAGTTTCCTATATAATCAATATATGACTGGGAATACTGGAGTGAGCCTGTTTACTTCAAACTAAGACCCAAGCCATTACATATAGGTTTCGGGGGCAGCCAGGAACTGATTGTAAATGTTAGTTGTGTGTCTATTGTAAAGCTGGTCAGTTAACCATAACCATGTCCTTTATGTGCTTGCCAACAAGCATTGGGCAGCTGGGATATACAGTATTTTATGATTTGTGACAGGGACTATCTGCAACTGGCTCACTCTTCTAATTATATATAAAATGCATTCCTTGTTTATTGAGACAGGCTATAAAAATCCTATCTGTGCGTCTAGAAGTTTGCAGATCCTATCTATCCAACCCCTGCCAGGCCTTATCTTTAATTGCTAGATTAAGAATATACACTTCATAATAAAGAGACGTGTTTCTTGGCACAGACCTTGTTTGGAGAAGTTGTGTAATTAAAGTTTCAAACAATTTCCTGTCCAACTGCACTTTCAGTTTTCCAAAAGCAAAAATAAAGCTGCTAGCGCCACTTTGTGTCCGAACGTCGTCGTTTCAAATAAAGCAGTTTGCCTTTGAAAGGGATGGAAAAACCACTTGTTGGAGAGGCTGGCTCTGCTGCAGGTGGAATATTATTTCATCTGGTTAAAAAAAAAAAGTAGACAAGATGTTCAAGACGCAGCATTGATGCAAAGCAGCAAAATCTAGCCGTCTGAAAAAGCACACATTCAGTATTCATGCAGAAGTCCAGACAAGGGGTAACCCTGCCACCCTCTGACGCTGAGGCAGGATGGGGGGAAAAAACCCTTACCATGACCGTGGTCCAGCACCATTCTACTGGGATCGGGCAATCTGCTAAATGTCCCAGTGCTGGGCTATCAGCGATCACCTATGGGGGTTTAAAGTTGAGTATAGATTTTTTTATTTTGTTGCCTGCAGAATTACTTTGTTTTGAAATGAGCCCCTCCTCAAGTATTTATGAATTATTGTCTGAACTGAAGCCAGCTAGATTATTCCAATTCGAGTCTGCCTGCTGCTGCATGTACAAAACCTGCCCGCTTAAATCTTTCAAGGAATTTGGGTGTGCTTTTTCTTGAAGGACAACTATCTAAAATAATAACTTAAAAAGCAACATTAACATGTTAGATGTCAAGAGGGGAGTCTGATTATATGCTCCAAGAAAAAAAGGAAACCTCCTGGCTTATTTACTTTTTTACTAACATAATGCATTTTTTAAGGGTAGCTTAGAATCATATCTGTGCGTGAGGGTTGGAGGATTGGAATTGCTGGGCTCCTAAAGGCAGATTGTTGTCTTATGTGCTCCTTCTTAGCTGTAAATGTAGGCCAGATTGGTGTGACACAACTCCACCAAGAAGAAAAGGCTTCAAAATATAAAATTTACATTCATTTTTCATGTAATGTTCACTCCTGAATTTGGATTTTAATAATACCCTTGTATACTGTGCAGTTGCTGAATTGATTTTAAATATAACCTAAATCTTTTGTCTAATTCCAGTGCCTAGATGGGGATCTTTATGAGAAGCTGCGGGATTACCTGTCACTCATCAACAAGACCGAGCTTAATATTTGTAAATCCGCTCAAGAGCGATTTGCGGACAACCTGGAAGCTTCACTTCAGGTATGATTAAATGGTAATTACACTCATTGTCAGAGCATAAAAACAAGAAAACCTATACTCGCCTTTTATCCCCCACAGCCAGATGCTCTTATTTAAGCACTTGGAAACTCACTTGATCGATTGAGTGAGTTTTTTTTTTTTTAAATGCCATGACGAGCACTTGATGTCAGCTTCAGTCAGACAATGAATAATCTATAGGTGCTCAGGCAGCCACAACAGTGATCGTTCTCCAAGCCATTTGTAGACCTCCCTAGTGGGGACAGAGAAACTTTAACCCTTCTCCATTTATTGAAAGTGTTTTGTCACTTTAAATCTGTAATTGAAAACTCAAGTTGTGCATGGTTAACACGTTTTGAGTAACCTTTTAGCTGCCTTTGTTCATATCGTGGACAATTTTATATATTTCTTTCCTTCTATTTGGCTATTGAAAACGGGTAGTGTTGCTGTTTTAGCAGCCACCAGTGGCTGGGCCTTAAACAATGACCGCAACCAAAGCCAAGTGTAAGCAGGATATTGTTACAGACACAGTCCCCGCAGCTAGGGCTCGCAATTGCAGAAATGTTGACTTAGACACCCACACACTAGTAACTTGGGGTAAAAACAAGGCTTTGCTGATGAATAATAATCAGTTTAGATTACAATGTAAACTAATGAGGTTTCTTAACTAGGAAAAGCAAAACAAGTAAAAACTAAAAACTAAACCGTACCTTATTTCAGGTGACAAAGTCATAATACAGAACACTCACTCAGAACACACATACAGGCTAAGTTGTTTGCAGAATTTACAGGGCTAGGTGGGAAAGATTCCAGCAGCCCCTTAGAAGGAAAAGGGAGACCTGCTGACCCAGACTTGGATAGGCAGGATTCCCCAGCGACAGGAGAAGAGAGACTGTCTGGCAACGCACAGGTACGTAAAGGTAGGTTCCCCAGCGGCAGGAGCTCAAGGGCTTGTTTAATAGATGGATAGTGGAAGAGGGGAAGATATATATTATCATTCTCTCTCTCTCACTCTAGCACATTGCCACCAGCAGGCTGTCGGAAGAAAAATCCAACCATCACAGGTTTATTTAAACTGCCTCGAAACCCAGGATTTTGACTATCCTGAGTTTTCTAAGTATACAGCACGTCCTGTTTCACTAATATTCTTTACGCTTGGGATATCCGCCACAAGGTGGCGCAGTGGACTGCAGAAGAGACTTGTGGCATCTCCCGGCCCTATAAAAGGACAGGAACCTTCCACAAATTCCCAGTTTCCTTCTGCAGCCTGGACTGCGAAGATAGAAGATGGCTCTCTATATTACGCAGGCGAGCGGGGCTTACCAGCCTGTGGCCCTGCAGGACTATTTCCATCCGTTCTGGACCCATTGCCTCCCAGCCTCGGCTGCCTGGTTCGGGTGAAGGTAAGACAGCTCCAGGGTCAGGTGCTGGAGGAGCGCTGCTCCAGCCGCAATCCCTGTACCTACAAGGGTAGGCGGTTCAGGCTTATGGTGAGCCTTGTGGGATGCCTTATTGTGGGCCTTCCCTAACCACCCCTCCACTGCCCCCCCCCCTCCTTCCTAGCTAAGCATGCTTTGGGTGCGCCTACCGTTGCTCTTCCCCGCCTCGCTCTCTCCCTGGGGAGCTCTCCGGGGGGGTAGGCGGTGTGTTTCACATTGTATTTTATCTGCTTTTTTACTCTTATTGTCCGCGCTCGCCGCCGCGCCGTTTTGTATGGCGCTCCGCGGCTGGTGGCGACATTCTCCTCATGTTGCTGCGCTGTTATTGGCGCTTGGGGGTCACGTAGAGCGTGCTTTGCGCTCTTCGGGGGCGGGTCCCGCGGATGACGCTTGCGGGCGCCATATTTTGTTTGGAGTTTATCTTCTCCTGACCTGCGGTACTGCGGCGCTGCTGGCCTGCCTGGCTGTGTGATCGGCTTTTTGGTCCATGGGTCCCCTTCGGGATTGTATTGTGCTCTTGTCACCACATTATGGGAATGGTATGTGTGGTTTTCTTTGTCTTTCAGACGGGATAAATGTGTCTATGGTTTCACCTGGCCCTCTTCCCTTCCTTCTCCCACCTCCCTTCCTTCTCCCACCTTCCCTAGCAGGGTTTTTGGGCATCCCAGGTGGCTCTTGTTAGCCTTAACCCTATACTTGCCAGTGTGCCCACTCTAATCACCATATGGAGGCTTTCGGGGATAATGTGCTTGGGGTTTCTTCGGGACAAGTCCAGCTGTGTGCCGCGTGTGGGGTATCCCCTGTGAGTGACGGTGTCAGGGTATGTGTGCCCTGCGCTCAGAAAGTACTTGCGCTGCAATCTGCCTGCTACGCTGCCCAGCTCAGAAGGTACTTGCGCTGCAGTCTGCCTGCTACGCTGCCCAGCTCTGCGCCCCCTTCTACATCACCTACCCCCCCCCCCCGCCTGCATTTGACCCCTAGTGAGGGACATGCTAGTGGAAAATCAAACTATGACTTGGCCTTGCGGGTGGCCAGCCTGAAAAGGCATATGGCTGGGCCAGTCCCTCGTAAGGTTTCTGGCAAGAAGCGGCATTCTACTCCCGCTGTTTCCCTTTTTCCTGAGGAGGATGAGGGACAGTTTTCTTTCCCTGGCCTGTACCCCCTAGAAGAGGGGGAACTTTTCTCTGATTCCTCTGAGGAGCAGCAGGAGGTTTATGGTGGTACTGGGTATCCTTTTGGAGAAGACTCATGGTCTCCTGAGGATACTGACAGGCTATTGGCTAACGTTTTTGAAGTACTGTGTATTACACCTCCTGTCCCGGCTAAAAGGCAGCACGGTTAGCTTTTTCACACTGTTAAACAACGCTTGGAGTTCCCTGAGCAGATCCACTTCAATAATTTGGTGCTCAAGGAGTGGGAACGTCCTAGCAGATTGCCCGCGGTGCCTAAGAGTTGGGATAGGAGGTATCCATTTCCTGCTGATGTGGTTATGCTCTGGTCGTTTCCCCCCGAGGTGGATGCTCCCGTGCTTGGGTTGTCCAATACCTCTGTCATGCATTCCCCTGACACTTCTACTCTGAGGGATGGTGAGGACCGGCATGTTGATCAGCTGGCCTGTCACGCATTTGCTTGTGCGGGGACTACGCTGCGCCCTGTGTGCGCTTTTGCCATCACGGCTCTTGCTAGTAAAGGGCTACTCAAGTGCCTTCTGGATAATGCCTTGGATGCCAATAGGGGGGAGCAGTATAGATCCCTCCTGCTTTGCTATGCATTTGTGGCATTCTTTCTGCTATGGATGATGCGGTCAGGATGTGTGGTAAGACTTCTGCCCTTTTGGTGGCTATACGCCGCTCTGTTTGGCTGCGTCAGTGGGCGGCTGATAATGCTGCTAAGAAGGCTCTCACTGGCTTCCCCTTTACTGGGCTACGGCTCTTTGGGGGGCTTCTGGATTTGTCTGCTAAGGATGGTAGGCTGCCTCAATGCAGGAGGCAGCCGCGGCCCTTTCGGGGGGCTGGTTCTTCCCTCCCCTCCTTCCGTGCTCCCAGGTCCGGTCGGGGTGCACCATTTGCGGACGAACATAGGTAGAGGGTAGAGGCCGTGGTTGCCCAGGTCTCTCATGGGGTCCCAAGTCCAAATCTTCCCCCAAGCCCCCTCAGGGATGAGGAGGCGCCCTCACCCATTCGGGAGGGGGGGCGGTTGCGGCTCTTTGCTCACGTTTGGAGACTCCGTTTCTCCTTATGCTCCGTTTCACATTAGA
Source organism: Gastrophryne carolinensis (assembly GCA_027917425.1). Lineage (NCBI taxonomy): Eukaryota > Metazoa > Chordata > Amphibia > Anura > Microhylidae > Gastrophryne > Gastrophryne carolinensis. The sequence continues at coordinate 74,492,051 of CM051238.1, forward strand.
CCTCTTCAGTTGCACCTCTTGTCAGTTTGGGATCAGGACCCTGTGTCCCTGGATCAGACATTTGTTCTGTCCCCTCTAGTCAGTCAGTCCCTCTCGTGGTGGCTAGGAATCTCCTAGTTGGCAGGACCTTTCTGCCTCCGTGCTGGGAGACTCACCACAAATGCCAGTCTGACAGATTGGGGGGGTTTTTGGTAGTATCTGAAGTTCCAGGGTCAGTGGGGCCCTCAGGAGGCTCATGCCCCCATCAACATTCTGGAACTGCGGGCGATAAGGTTGGTCCTTTCCCAGTTGACCCCACACCTTCGGAGTCGGGCGGTTCAGATCTGATCGGACAACCAGACGGCGGTCGCCTACATCAATCATCAGGGAGGGACTCGGAGCAAGCGAGCCCTCAAGGAAGTGTCCCTGATACTGTCCTGGGCGGTGGAGAATGTCCCCTGCATCTCAGCAGTTTACATCCCGGGGGTGGAGAACCTGGAGGTAGACCCTTTGAGCAGGGGGATGTCTCGACTGGGGGAGTGGTCCCTCAGCAACAAGGTGTTTCCCTCCCTGTGCCACCGCTGGGGTCTGCCGGATGTGGACCTGTTTGCTTCACGTCACAATCACAAACTTCCATTCTTTGTCTCTCTGTCACAGGATCCTCTGGCCTTTGCCACAGATGCGCTGGCAATGTCTTGCAAGGGGATTCGGCTCCTCTGTGTTTCCCCTGTTGGGCAGGGTGCTGTGCAAGGTAGCCCAGGAAGGGGTGCCAACCATTCGGGTGGCCTCCTGTTGTCCAAGAAGGGTGTGGTTCGCAGACATCGTGCAGTTGGCAGTAGATCAGTACGTCCTGCCCAAAGATCCAGATCTGCTCACTCAGGGGCAGCTGTGCCATCCCAATTTACAAACGCTGGCTTTGACAGCTTGGCTGCTGAAACCACCCTCTTGATGGAAAAGGGGTTGCCTGCCTCTGTTGTTGATACCATGATTAGGGCTAGGAAGAAGTCCTCGTCCTTTATCTACTACAGGGCCTGGCATGCTTACATTGCCTGGTGTGAGTTCAAATCTCGTCCCTGTTGGGTGTTTTCTGTTCCCAGGATTCTGGAATTCTTGCAACATGGTTTGGATTTGGGCCTTCAACTTAGCACCCTCAAACGTCATGTCTCAGCTCTGGCAATTTTTTTCCAAAGATCTTTTGCCAGTCACCGTTTGGTTAAGACTTTTTTCAGGGGGTTTCCCATGTGCGTCCGCCACGTAAACCTATGTTACCAGTTTGAGATTTGAATCTGGTGTTATCTGCAGGGTCGTTCTTTTGAGCCTCTCTGTGAGGCCGCTTTGCCCATCTTGACTCTTAAGGTAGACTTTTTGGTGGCTATCACTTCTGTCAGGCGTGTTTTGGAGTTGGCTGTGCTCTCCATCAAACCTCCTTATTTTGAGCGACACCAGGACAAGGTGGTGTTTCGGTTTTAAACCAGATTTCTTGCCTAAGGTTGTGTCTGCTTTTCATCTCAATCAGGACATTGTCTTGGCTTCCTTGTGTCCTAATCCTGCTAATTCCAAGGAGAGGACTCTGCATTCTTTAGATGTGGTCAGGGTTCTGAAGTTTTACTTGGTAGATACTGAATCTTTCAGGAAGACTGATGCTCTTTTTGTTCTTCCGTCTGGTTCTAGGAAGGGTTTGCCTCCAGCTAAGTCCACTATCAGCAAGTGGATTCGTCAGGCAGTGGTGCAAGCCTGTTCTGCTAAGGGGAAGGAACCTCCCTTTCACCTTACTGCTCATTCCACTCGTGCTATTGGGGCCTCTTGGGCCTTTCAGCACCAGCCTTCTGTTGAACAAGTTTGTAAGGCTGCAACTTGGTCTTCTGTTCATATTTTTTCCAAGTTTTACAAGGTTGATGTTAGGGCCTCAGCTGATGCTGCTTTTGGCTGCAACGTTCTTCATGCGGCAGTGGTTTAACCTGCCCGCTGTTGTTCTTGGGGATTCCACCCTACTTTACGGACACTGCTTTTGGACGTCCCAAGCGTAAAGAATATTAGTGAAACAGGACGTGCTGTATACATGGAAAAATGCAATTCTGTGAGTACTCACCTGTAGAATTGATTTTGTAGTATACAGCACGTCCTGTTTCACCCCTCCCTTGTTAACATTATTCTTGGTTACCTCTGTATGGTGATTTGTTCATAGTTTGGTTGGGGTCTCCTTCATTATTTTTCTCCCAGCTTCTTGTCTAACTGCTTTGTAACACTGGGAATTTGTGTTCCGGTCCTTTTATAGGGCCGGGAGACGGCACAAGTCTCTTCTGCAGTCCACTGCACCACCTTGTGGCGGATATCCCAAGCGTAAAGAATATTAGTGAAACAGGACGTGCTGTATACTTCAAAATCAATTCTACAGATGAGTACACACAGAATTGTATTTTTGGTGCTTTTCTCCTGAGTATCTTGATTTCGGATACACTATCAGATGAAACCCATAAGGTCTCCTGAAAGAGATAACTTCTCTTTGGTCCCATGGCACAGATGCAGGCTTTTAGTCAAGCAGTGCTTTATGCCATGCATATTAATGCACAGCATAATTCGCTGTTTTGGAGAGAAAGCCCAACATAGTGAAAGAGGAGTGGGTGCATCCCTGGTCTTTCTGCAGTCTGCGGCACGCTTTGTCCCCAGCCCAGTAGATGCATGGCTTATCGGATGCAGCGTGGGAACAGTGGAAAGGTGGCTCACAGGGGGAGAGATTAATCATAACCATAATTGGGATGCCTCAGTTGACTAGAGCACCGTTTCCCAAACAGCAGGGCACTTACCCCAGGGGGCAGGGGGGTACGCGGTGGTGTTTAGGGGCATACCACAGGGGGTGTCTGACTGGTCTCTTATAATATTTTATCAGTGAAACTTTGTCCCTTCTTGCTTTAAAGGTACTACCAGGCCTGTGCCCCCACTTTTTTGGTACTTTTTATAATTGTTCTCTTACTTGGGGGTAGTTGGTTGGAATTGCTTGTTGCTACTTGGCATAAAAAGGTTGAGAACCACTGAAATAGAGCCTCCCCATCTTATAGAAGTAGTTGCAAGTACTGTGCCACCAACAGCAGTAAATGTAATGGTGTTAAGGACCACTACAGAAAGCGTCTTTAAATAGGCAATGCTGAATTGATGTTGTGCATCTTGTCATGGCCAGCCTTTGGGGTGTTCATACATGTTTTTGGTATTCTAAACAGACGTTGTGGTCTGGTCCGGGTGGGGGCAAAGGCGCGTCACCATGGCACATCTTGGGCTTTGCCAGATTAAGTTAGTAGGGTTCATTGGAGGGCATTTTGCCCCTGAAGGGCAAGAGACATTAACTGCTCACCTGGGGGGGATTAACTTAAAGCAGAACAAATCCCATGAATTTGACTTTCCCAGGTTTGCCTTCTGGGGCATCCCGACTTGGAATGCCCCACTGTTTGAAACCACCCAGTTTGCCCACTAAAACTCATCTTTTCCCACTCAAACGACGCATGTACGTTCACTCGTTGAAACAGAGCCCTTTGCCTTGTTTACATCCTTTGGCAAAGGGCCGCCTATCTGAATATTTGATTGGACAAGAGCCCAAGCATGTGCGGTTGGAGTGGGGCAGGGTAAGTTTTTACTGGGCGGGGGAGGTTTCACACTGCGGGATACCCCAGGAAAGGCCATTGGCGGTCCCTGGAATCTTTTAGTTTCTAGGCGGCCGCTGGTGGGTTTTGTTCTGCTTTATAGAGGAATTCTAAGATTTTTGAAGCCTCTCAGCCACCCCACCCTCCCCCTGTGCTAAGCTCAGTTTGGGTGTTAAAATATTAAAACAACTCACCTGGTCACCACAATCAGGGTCAGCTTTTGAAGCCCACTGTGTTTAATACGTTTGTCACTGAGTTTTTAGTCTTGACTTCTTTTTACAAGTGCTTCAACCCTTGACCACTCTCCAAATGGAGCTGCTAAATGAAATTAGGATTGGTTTGAGGAACTTTCACCCTGGTTGTACAAGGCCATGACCTAGAGAGACACAGTCAAATCACAGAGGGAGGCAGCAGGGCTTTAATGGTCATGTAAATGTGTAGGGCTCTGCATATGGCAACTGGGATAAAAAAAAAAAGTAAATAAAAATAATGATTCAGTGATTACACACTGAATTTAACTGCACGGGTTGATTATATATAATAGCAGACAAATAATTATATTTACACTGTATTTTCCCCCTGTATCCTCGTCTTTAGGTTTCACAACAACAGAATTTACAGCTCTTCCTGAAAGATACCAGCTTGTTCTCCTTATTACCTATTCAGCAGTTTCAGCCAACTGGGGCTGACAAGGTAGGGTATATTAAATAAATACTAAATCAAGCTAAAAATTGTATTGTAGAGTGAAGTGTGGTAAGGTAATACTTTGTAAATCCTTTTTTCAAATGTTTTTGAAAAAGTAGTTACTTAGGCTATGCAGTATCACGTTCAGGCAGAGTTCTGATTGAGGGGAACCAGGAACCCCAAATCTAAGGCAACCCCAGTCTTCACTAGAGCCCCCCCCCACAAGGGAGCTTAGGCTGGGCTGTGTAGGAAGCCCCAGGTTGTGCCCCAGGAAATCAAGGGACCGAGTAGGCAAGCAGTGAGCCCCTGGTCCAGGTGGCCTGTCAGCATTGTACCAAATGCGTGGTGAAGCAAACTTTGGCAGCAGTGGTTCAGAAAAAGTGTCCATGGCAACGGTTGAGGGCATGGACTGGCAGCAAACAGGCAAAGTCAAAGTCCAGGCAGAGGACACCACTGAAGAATCCAGATCTAAGGGCGACAGTAGCTCAGGAGCAATAGATAGAGCACAAGATGGATCCTGTGAAGAACTTCTTGAAGCTATCCTGGAGCTGATACTTCCAGCACCCGTGTCATCAGCACACAAGACTTAATCACATCCCATAGGGTGCAGTTAACAAACTTTCCCCAAAAAATTATTTTAATTGGAAAGTTATGTACCTTACCTATAAAAATGCCCATCACAGATGCTAGTGATTTTTATTTTTTTAGACGAAATAAAAACCTTTATTGCACTTTTTTGTTAAAGTGATTGGCAAGCTCAAAATTAAATATCGGTAGCTTACCTTACATTAAGTCCCTCCGGCCCTCTCCTTCCTGCTATGTATGTCTTAGTGAGGAAATCTCTTCCTCATTTAGCTTTCAGTCCCCACCCCACTGAACTGGTCCTTCAATTAACCTTCAGTCGAAAATAGACTCGCCTCCCACTCCCTCCCCAGATGTCCTGATTGGCTGCCTCTCTCTGCAACTTCAAAACCCCGTTCTCCTCCCTGGTCACACTATGTTCTGGCAGACTGGAGACTGCAGCATCTCTCACTATGATAAATTTAAAGCACACAGTGTGCTTACATCACATCGCTGTTGCCACACCCACTCGTTTTTTCTCTGCATCTCCAGTTTTCTAATGCTTTTACAAATAACTTGGGAACTACAGGGTCTTTTTGAAAACAGATTGAAGTTTGGGGCAGTGCAACCTGTAGCCCAAAACAATGGGACAACAATCCTTGCCTTTAGTATAGCTTTAAAATAAAAAGCTCACTCAAGTTTCAGTTCAAAAAGTACACCCGAAGTTAAACTTGTTTCACAAATGGCGTCTATTGAGTGAAAAAAGTGTCACTCACAGTCCTAGCAAGGCCAGGGGTTGCTGCCGCTAAGAATACAGCATGAAGATTCTTGTGGGCAAAAAAACCCATTCCATGGTTCTGATGGGAGTGTGTTTCTGGTTTTGGTATGACAAGTACATTGTGAGAACATTATTCAAATAGAACGTGTCCAAAGGCGGGCAACGAAAATGGTGGAAGGACTTAAACTTATCTTAAAACTTATCAGGAGAGACTTAAAGAACTTAATTTGTATAGTCTGGAGGAAAGAAGGGAGAGGGGGGACATGATTGAGACCTTTAAATATGTGAAAGGATTGAATAAGGTTCAGGAGGAAAGGGTTTTTAAGAAGAAGCTTAATGATAGAACAAGGGGGCACAACCTGAAGCTAGTCGGGGGGAAGATCAGGAGCAATGTTAGAAATTATTATTTTACAGAAAGAGTAGTAGATGCTTGGAACAAACTTCCAGCAGAGGTAGTTGAAAAATCAACAGTCACTGAATTTAAACATGCCTGGGATAAGCACACATCTATCCTAAGATAAAGAGTACATACAGTATACACATAAGGGCAGACTAGATGGACCGTATGGTCTCCTTCTGCCGTCAACCTTCTATGTTTTTAAGTAGGATGGACTTTGAAGTCCACTTTTGATTGAATATTTGTGTGCCAAAAGGATGTGCTTATTAAGGTGCTGATCTTATTTAGTATTTCAATTCTTATATTGGCAAATGTGCATTTTATGGAAGCAGTTTTCACTAACTGCAATCTGTTGCTATTGCCAACTATGCACTAGGAAACATGAAAAGGGAGAGGTGAGGCCTGTACGCAAGGTTGAGTGAGCTCCCTCACCTCAGCAGTGGCCATAGCCACAGCATTTTGTGTGTGGACAGTCACTTCTCTCTTCTTGTAGATCTTGGTGAGTGGTTGCCAATAGCAACCGATTGCAGATAGTGAAAACTGCTTCCTTTATAACACACATTTTCTAACATAGAAGATAGATTTGTCTGTGCACTGTGCAGCAGGTTGATCAGCTGCCCACCATAATGTAAGCAGTCTATCTTGCATTTTATTCTAAAGCCAAAAATGACTGATTTAAAGTGATTCTATACCCAGAAAGACATTTTATGTCATCACCTTCTATCCCCAGCTCAGTGTCCCAAAATAGCCTTTGTCCAATATTCATAAAAACAAATGGATACAGTCTGCTGTATGTATAGTCAACCATATTGCTCCCTGGTACTTTCCAGCGATGATCCATTCAGTTAAACACAGCTCAGAGTTGGGGGTCAACCTCATCAGTTATAATAGCTGCCATTATGTGGCAGGTTACCTTGGAACTGAATGGATTGGCTTATGGAATGCCATTCAACATCATACTGCTTCTTGTTAGGGTTATTATGTATATTGGACAAAGGTTTTAGTAAAATAAGAAGCACGGACCGTTTCGGGGCATTGGGCTGAAAATAGAAGGTGAACAACATAAACTTCCTATCTGGGTATAGGTGCAGTTTAACCCTAGAAAGCTGGGAGAGTGGCTATAATTTTCTGCAGTAGTAGGCCAGGGGGAATCCCTGGAGGTAAGGTTAAAATGTATTTATGGCTGTACTCCTCTCTTTACTGGCCTGATATGGCAATATGGCTTTCCCTTGTTTGACATCATTTGTGTATTTGTTTAAAAGGTGCTTAAACTGGAAACCTTCACCAAAGGTACAGAAGCAGAGAATATACTAGATAAAGAGGCCCGAAGATGGACAAGTCGAGCTGCTAGAGATTACAAACTCAAAACCCATGGAGAACGGGTAGGTTTATGGGTATACTAACGGGGCATCCACAGGCTAAATTTAAAATCAAAGCATACTTACCCTACTCCCAGGCAACTGGTCCCTCCTGATATGCTCTCTTGATACCAATATTGCTTAAGGGTATGGTATCAAAGTAGATGAAGTACCAAGAGAACACATTTTCCCCAGTTATCTCTGTTTGTAGTGTCGGTTTCATCCTTTTGCCTCTAGATTGATTCCTCCCCTGGCTGTTTCCAGTATACGCAGATAATAGAATAGGAAACTTGCTTGGATGGCTGCCTTTGCGCTTAAAAGCTTAACAGGGGCATGTTGATTTTGGTTACCTCTGTGTATGAAACTCCATGGAATGCCAAGTCTCTTTCCTTGCCCATGTTCAGGCTCTTATCCTATCAGATTAGATTTGCATATCCGTGCTTGACAGTCTATTCCGAATGAATGGATTGCCATGGCTCTGACCATATTCCTCTGTATTCGCGCACCTGGCGACAGGCATGCAGATAACCTGGCGGAGGTGCGTGCCTCACATAGTGGAGTCCTAGGGATGATATCAAGATGACTATTGGGACGCTCAAAAGGTAAGGTCATTCACCAAGCCCTGTGTTGGGCTAGCTGGAACAGTTTCCCAAGAATATATATATATATATATATCTCACAATAAACAAAATTCTCAATATACAGATGTGTAATTTAGAAAAGTCATCTCTCCAGTGCGTCATTGCATGAAGTTTTGAGAGCGCAGGAAGCTGGCCAGCTTTTTCAAATGTAACGGTACCAGCTGCACAGATTGAATTGCAATGAGCACTGCTGCTTCTGTATACTGTAGGTACATTAAGATTAAATCAGCCTATTTGTTTAGTATACCTACCTACATACCTACACGGAATTTTTGCTGACAAGACAGGTGCAGTGGCGGCGGGCTTGCCGCACCACGAGGAGAGTGAGCTGAGCTAGATGAGAGGCTGTGGATGAGCGGTGATATAGGGGTACGCGCACCGCTTCCGTATATCCTAAAGAAGTGAGGAGAGGGGAACGGAATCCACATTGGCTAGCTTCTCCTCCCAGGGGCGATGACGTCACTTCCATGCGGGTTCCCTGCTGAGCGCACGTGTTTTGTAGCAGAGTAATATACATGTGCGCTTCGCAATTACCTGTATTATTTTGGCCACCCTCTTTGGTAAGTACAGTGGGTTAAAAAATCTCCAGCAATTTCTTGGGAATGGCCTGCTATTTCATTCCAGAGATGGTGGATCAGGCAGAGGAGGTTGTGTTAATCGGATCAACACAATTCAGATCCCAATCCACAGTTTCACTCTGTCACTTGTTCTCAGCACAGTCTTGGAAGAAGAGGTCCAGCTCTGTTCATGTAAGTCCCTTTTTTCAAAACATCCTCCGGGCAGCATACACATGAGACCTTGTGTCTCCGTGCCTCAAGATGGAACACCTGACCACCAGAATTAGATAGAACTTTTACTCTTCCTCCCAGTTCCCAGTTATTTTCCTGTTCCTGCCCAGATAGGAGCCAAACCACTAGCTCCTGAACAAATAGGTTTAGGTAAGTATCTGGCGCTATGGGTTTGAAGCAGGCGAACCCATTTCCCGGCTCCAGAGGGGGACCGGCAGGGACCCGGGATACCCCCAGGGAACTGGATAGATTCCTATTCTTTGACTTGTTTGATCTAGTTCATTTTGAGCACCAAGGGGGGTAAGCGGTGCTTCCCTTTTACTAAGGATGACATTTTGGAGAAATTTGGGGTGGCCAGGTCCCATTTTTCCCACCCCCCCTTCACCCTTTTTCTACCTCCCTACACTGTGGGAGTTGGTATTGCATTCCCTCCCCCTTCTTTCTCTCTCTCTCCCTCCCATTCCCTGCCACATGGGATGTGCGCATTGGTCAGGTGGCGGGAGGGAAAAGAGGCTCGCTGCAGTGTTTTTGGTGATAGTGTCGGAGCATTTGAGGCTCTGATGCTATTAGTGGGTGGCAGTAGAGAAGGGCGGGAGGAGAGATTCAGCTAGTCTCTTACCGCCAGACGCTCACCTGTCCCGTCTGCTGCTAGACTTGCGTGTGCGCTTCCATTATATTCTCAGTGTGCCACACACCCCGCTTCACCTTTAAATTCTTCACAATTAGGTTACTCACCGCCAGGTGACGCTGTTGCAGAGAGGAAGTCTTGTAACGAGCCCCCTTCCGGCCTATATATACCTGGTACCTCCCATTTATCACCAGTGTTTTTCTCTCTGCATGACGACAAGACAGAAGAATGAAGTCTCCTGCTTGCAGGTAGCCGGGGTCTTACCCCGGCACCCCCTTTGGTCTATTTCTGCCCGGTTTTGATTGTTTGTTACCTTTGTGGTTAAATGGAAGCCTCCCAGCCTAGGCTGCTCACTGGGCAATTGGTAGATGGCACTATAGGTGCCTAGGAGCTTATCTCCTCCGCTCGACCCCCTGTTTTGGGGGCAATGCGGCTGTCCGGCATGGTGATCCGGATTTGAGATGCCCCTGTCCCGAGGTTCCCCTTGGCCCCTTGCTCTCCCGTTACGGTCCCTTCTCCCTTCACTATGGGGGGGGGGGGGTGGAGGGATGTGTATTTTCATGTGTGTTTTACTTGTATGTTTACTTGTATGTGTTTTACTTATTTAACACTTGTCAGGCTGCACCGCAAGCAAGGGTGCACTTGGCCTGGCTGATTCTTCCTTACATGGCACGTTGGTTATTTCCACTGGCAGTTCTGCCATTTTGGCGGGCTGCTGCTGGCCTGTATGGCCAGAGTTTGGGTCAGCTTTAAGGCGGCCGGGGCGGGCCGCGCTGTGGCAGGCATGCCTGAGGCTGCCTGCGTCCTTTCTTAGGTCCCCACAGCTCCCCTCCCCCTTGTCTCCTCTTTGAAACGGCACCGCCGTTCGGCGGGCCGCGTTGTCAGCACTATTGGTGGGCAGCGCAGGCTGCCTAGCAAGCTCTCGTTTCCCCCCCCCCCCCCTCCATCTACTGAGGGCGTTGTGCGCCCTCTTGTTTTGCGGCACCGCCATCTGGCGGGCCGCACTGTTTGAATCTGGAGGGGGGCGGGGCCTGGATGACGTCAGAGGGGGGCGTGGCGGCGTCATTCAACCCGGTCCCAGCCGCACTTCCTTCCTTTCATTAGGAGGACAGGTGCGGGGCTCTCAGCCGCATTTATGTTTTCGCTGCTGCTGCTGCTGCCGCTACTGCTGCTACTGTTGCCATTGCTGCCTTTTCTGCCATTACTGCTGGTCGGGTGCCTTGGCTATTCAGCCTTACTTGGGCAGGTAAGCGGCCTCACCTCGCGTGGGGCCATCTATTGTTATCATGATTGATTTTTATTTGAAAAAAAAAAAAGGAGGAAAAACAAAGGACAAGATTCTTTGGCCTCTTTAAAGCACTCTGGTGTGTGTATTATTATGTGTTACTTTGTTGCATGAATGTTGTATTGCATGCTGCCACTTGTTTTCTGGGGGTCTTACTGTTGGTTTTTCTTCCCCCACAGATCCTGGGACTCCCTCAATACAGTGGCCTCCCGGTTCTATTATACCTGGCTAGTCCTTTTTCTCTAATTTTTTTTTTTAATTTAAAAGGGGATCATTATTATTAATTAAATCCTCCCTCCCGGGACATTAACATAAAGGGGCATCCCGGGTGGCTTATGCCTTAAACCCATGGTTTTGCGAATACCATAAGTCACCATATGGAGGCTTCCGATAATACCGGAAATGGTTCTTCTGGGCCATCTAGGCTGTGTGGGGGCTGCGGGACTCCGCTCCCAGGCGATGATGTTATATTATGCATTCCTTGTGCAAGGCAGAATATTGCGCGTCAGTCCGTCGTTCCGGCTGCTGGCTCTTTGCAACTTCCATCATCCCCTACCCCTCCCTCCCTGTTCCGGACCCCGTGTGATGTTGTCAAAGGTGGGGATTCGCAATCCGAGGTGTCTGCACGATTATCCAACCTCGAGAAGATAATTTCCGTCAAAGCAGGGTTGAAGGCCACTGCGAAACGGAAGCACCTTTCTCCTGTACCTCCGGCTTCACAGGATGAGGTATGTGAGCCTGTGGATTGGTCCGATTGCTCCCTGGACGAGGAGGGGGAATTCCTGGCGGAGTCAGATGAGCCTGCAGATCAGCTTGAGGTTGATGCTATTGGCGTTTTGACTGCGGGGGTTTCCCTTGACACCGTCTCCATTCTGGCTCAAATGTTTGAAATTTTGAATTTAGATCCGCCTGAGGCTGTCACCCTGCCAAAGGGTCAGTTGTTTAATGTGCCTCAGCCACGTTTGTTTTTTCCCAGACAACAACACTTTGAGAGGGTTGTGCTTCAGGAATGGGAACATCCCACGCGGTTAACTGGAATTCCTTCCAGTTGGGAGAAACGTTATCCCTTTCCGCCGGAATTGGTGAAGCTTTGGTCGGTTCCCCCTGACGTCGATACCCCTGTGCTAGGGCTCTCTAGCACGGCTATGGTGCAGTCTTCTGAGACCACTGCCCTTAAGGATGGTGAGGATCGTCGGATTGACCAGTACGCTCGCCATGGTTTTATTAGTGCCGGATCAACGATGCGCCCAGTGTATGCTTCGGTGCTTCTTCTATTGGCGGTTAGGTCTGTTATTCAGGATCTGTGTGTGGATCTTGATCCCACTTGTAAGGAGTTTACTGCTCTCAAGCAGTGTGAGTCTTTTGTTTCTTATGTTCTGACCGCTCAGGACGATGCGCTGGCTATGAGTAGCAGGACAGCGGCAATGCTGGTGGCTATTCGTCGGGCAGTCTGGCTGCGCCAGTGGTCGGCGGACTTAGTTTCTAAAAAGGTGCTCACAGCTCTCCCCTTTTTGGGCTTGTGGCTGTTTGGTGATAAAATTGATTCAGTTGCAAAAGGTGGTAGAATGCCGCAACGCAAGAGGCCTTGTCGCCCCTTTCGGGGGGCAAGTACTGTTAGGCCTTCCTTTCGGGGATTCAGAGCGGGTAGGGGGGCTTCCTTTCCCGCTACCAGAGGTGCAGGTTGGACTCGGGGGAGGGGCCGTGGCCGTCCCACTCAGTCCTGGGGCACCAAGCCCAAGCCTGCTGGTAGGCCCGCTCAGCAATGAGGGGCTGCCCTCACCCGTGCGGGTGGGGGGACGATTGCGGCACTTCTCCCAGGTTTGGGACCAGGAGGTTCCGGACAGATGGATCCGGGAGGTGGTGTCGTCCGGTTACAAGCTGGAATTCGAGTCTCGCCCTCCTTCACGGTTCTTTCGGTCTTGGGTGCCCATCGACCCTTTGACCGCACAGGGGCTCCTGGCGTCGGTAAAGAATCTGTTAGAAATGGCGGTCATCCGGCCGGTACCGCGCTTAGAGATGGGCCTCGGTTTCTACTCCAATCTTTTCGCAGTCCCCAAAAAGGACGGGTCGGTTCGTCCCGTCCTGGACCTGAAATTGCTCAACAAGTTCATCCGTTTTCGGAAGTTTCGCATGGAAACTTTGCGTACAGCCGTCGGTTCCCTTCGGCAGGGGGACTTCATGACTTCCATAGACATCAAGGATGCTTATCTTCATGTTCCCATCTGCCAGGCTCATCGACGTTTTCTTCGATTCGTGATGAAAGATCAGCATTTTCAATTCGTGGCACTTCCGTTTGGCCTTACCTCGGCTCCAAGAGTGTTCACCAAGGTGCTGGCAGGGGTGATGGCCATTTTCAGATCTCGGGGCATTCGTGTCGTACCTTATTTGGACGACCTTCTCATCATGGCTCCATCACTCAATCAATCGGAGACAGACACCAGGATGGTGGTCTCCACGCTGGAAAGCTTTGGTTGGGTGATCAACCTCTCCAAGTCCTCCCTCGCTCCGGCCAGGGTGGTGTCCTTTCTGGGGATGCAGTTGGACTCTCATCAACACAGAGTGTTTCTCCCCCAGTCCAAAATTCATCTGATTCAGGAGTTGGCTCGGGTCCTACTTTCCAATCCTCGGCCGTCCATCCGTCTGGGGATGAGGCTGGTAGGGTTGATGGTCGCCTCTTTCGAGGCAGTTCCTTTTGCTCAATTTCACACGAGGACGCTTCAGCTTTATCTGTTGGCGTCCTGGGACCGGCAGCCTCGGTCGCTGGATCAGCCCTTCCAGTTGTCCTCCCGAGTCCGGCAGTCCCTCCGGTGGTGGTTGGTCTCGGCCAATCTCGTGAAGGGCAGGTCTTTCCTGACCCCTCTTTGGGAAATTGTCACCACGGACGCCAGTCTTTCGGGATGGGATGGATTCTGGAAGGAGCTTCAGTTTCAGGGGCAGTGGGGACCTCAAGAGGCCCTCTTACCCATCAATGTTCTGGAACTGAGAGCCATCCGTCGGGTTCTTGCTCTCCTGACTCAACACGTTCTGGGCCTTCCGATCCAGGTGCGTTCAGACAATCGAACAGCGGTTGCTTATATCAATCATCAGGGAGGGACTCGCAGTCTGAGTGCTCTCAGAGAGGTGTCCCTGATCCTGACCTGGGCAGAGGCCCATGTTCCTTGTCTCTCGGCGGTATACATTCCAGGAGTGGAGAACCAGGAAGAGGCCGGTTGAGCAGGGGCTCTCCCCGTCTGGGAGAATGGGCTCTCCATCCTCAGGTTTTTCGCTCACTGTGTCTCCGATGGGGGACACCGGAGGTGGACCTGTTTGCCTCTCGTCACAATCACAGGCTCCCGAACTTCGTGTCGCTCTCCCAGGATCCTCTGGCTCTGGCAGTGGACGCCATGTCCCTGAGCTGGGGGGATCTGGGATTTCTATACCTGTTTCCTCCGATACCCATGCTGGGCAGGGTGGTTCGGAAGTTGGCTCTGGAAAGGGTGTCCGCCGTTCTCGTGGCCCCAAGGTGGCCAAGGCGAGTGTGGTTCGCAGACATCGTTCGGCTGGCAGTGGACCAGTTCGTTCTGCCTCTTCGGCCCGATCTGCTCACTCAGGGTTGTGTTACCCCAATTTACCAGCGCTGGGTTTGACGGCCTGGCTGCTGAAACCTCCATCTTGAAGGAGGAGGGTCTTTCTGACTCAGTCGTTAAGACTCTAATCAGTGCCCGGAAGAGGTCTTCTTCTATCATCTACTATAGGACTTGGAAAGCCTATATCGCTTGGTGTGAGATGAGATCTTTTCCTTGTAGGGTCTTTTCGGTCTCCAGGATTCTGGAGTTTTTACAATCTGGGCTGGACTCTGGTCTTCAGCTAAGTACTTTGAAAGGGCAAGTTTCTGCCTTATCTATCTTTTTTCAGAAGCGTTTTGCGCTTTATCCTTTAGTTAAAACTTTTTTCCAGGGGGTTACGCATGTGCGGCCTCCCAGGAAACCATTACTCCCGGTTTGGGGTTTGAATTTGGTTCTTTCTGCTCTGCAGGCTCCTCCTTTTGAGCCTCTGCAAGATATTGCTTTGTCTACCCTGACTCAGAAGATTGTCTTCTTGGTAGCTATCACTTCGGTCCGGCGTGTCTCGGAGTTGGCGGCCTTGTCTATCCAGGCGCCTTACTTTGAGAGGCATCAGGATAAAGTGGTCTTTCGGTTCAAACCAGACTTTCTTCCTAAGGTTGTTTCTGCTTTTCATTTGAATCAGGATATTGTTCTTCCCTCCTTGTGTCCTAATCCTAAGAATGACAAAGAGAGGGTTTTGCATTGTTTGGATGTAGTACGCTGTGTTAAGTACTACTTGATTATCACGTCTCCTTTTCGTAAGTCGGATGCCTTTTTTGTTGTGCCCTGTGGGCCTAAGAAAGGTTTGGCACCGGCCAAATCTGCCATTAGCAAATGGATACGTCAGGCCGTTATTGCGGCCTATGCTGCTAAGGGGAAAGTTCCCCCTTTTCGTATCACTGCTCATTTTACTCGCGCCGTTGGAGCGTCTTGGGCTTTTCAGCACCAAGCTTCTGTTGAACAAGTTTGTAAGGCCGCCACTTGGTCTTCTGTTCATACTTTTTCTAAGTTTTACAAAGTTGATGTGCGAGCCTCAGCGGATGCTGTTTTTGGCCGCAAAGTTCTGCAGACTGCAGTCATTTAAGTTATGCTTCACCTTGCCTTTGGATACCCATCCCTTGTGGACACTGCTTTTGGATGTCCCAATCGTGAAGAATTTAAAGGTGAAGCGGGGTGTGTGGCACACTGAGAAAATACCATTTTGTGAGTACTCACCTGAAAAATGGATATTGTCGGTGTGCCACACACCCCGCTTCACTCCCACCCTTTTCGGTATCCCGAATCCTTCATATGGTGAAGCTTTTATTTATTTTGAGGTTACCGGTAGATTACTGGTACCTTGTCTTTCTGCTTTTTAAATCACTGGTGATAAATGGGAGGTACCAGGTATATATAGGCCGGAAGGGGGCTCGTTACAAGACTTCCTCTCTGCAACAGCGTCACCTGGCGGTGAGTAACCCAATCGTGAAGAATTTAAAGGTGAGTACTCGCAAAATGGTATTTTTTATGCTGATCAGAGAAGGGGTGGCAGTTGTCCTGATCGGTGCTTTTACCGGCCTGCGACAATGATGTTATTCCCATGTGCCGCCGGGATTCCTGCTTAGTGCACGTGTTTTAGAGGTTATAGGAACACACACATGCACTATTTAAAAGCTATACAAGCTTTTAGCTTTCTGGCCTCCCTCTATTGGACAATACAGAGGGTTAAATGATTAACAATTTTATGATATCCCAGCCTTTAAGGGTGAATTATGTGACAACCCATTACCTAACTCCAGATATGGCAGATCAGGCAGAGGAGGTTGTGTTTATCTCTGCCTTTTTGTCTATATCTTTGTGAAGTTTTGCTTCGAATCAACACAATCCAGATAAGTCCCTTTTTTTATTATTATAATGGGTCATGATTTTAAGACAGATACCTGTGTCTGGGCTTCTGTAGTCTCATTGATTGGCAGCTCTGCAGGTGAACTGACACAGAGATGTACTGATTACAGGGCTGATTGCACCTTTTGTGGTTTTTACAACAGGCTTAGCAATTTTGTAACCTGGCTGAATGCAGAGACGGTAAACATTATTGTACAACTTCTTTTCCTCATGCAGGAGAATTTCCCATTTTGTGGAAGTCAGGGAATCCTTGCACACACATACAGAAGCTACATAGCTTCCATTGGAAGACATGCTTCATTCCTGTGTGCAGCAACTTCCTGTCCCCAACAGGCTGCCATGATTGATTGTCCTTTCCTATTTAGGATCAGAAAAAGGTTTTAATGGCAGGTCTTCTTTAAGAAAGAAGCTAACTAGTATTATCCAACTTCTCCTATTGTGATAGGTGTAATAGGAGTGATATGCTGTTTTGCATTTCACTTTGCTCTATTAATGTTTATTTATATAGCGCCATCATCTTCCGTGTCGCTACAAGGTTTAAACCAAGTGTTGTCAGCGCAGGTGTTCAGTCTTCTTACATGTTCATACAGTGTGTAATCGACATTCAGCATAAACCATTCCTGTCTTCCAAATAAGAGGCCTGTTGTTTGTAGTTGTTTGCACCACTAGATGGTGCTATAACCTCACTAAAGATATGACGACAGGGCAGAAATGAATTATACCGCTGCTGGGCAGAACAGCAGGAGACAGTAGGAAAGAGACCTGCCCTTGTGGTTCTATCTAAGCTCTCTGTAGAATACACGGTGCTAATAGCCGGCTTTACATTACTTAAAACCGGAGCAACAGCCTGGCACAGAGGAGAAAGAAAACTCCCCGAAACTCACTTGCCCCATCTGCATGCATAATACTGTAGCATTATCAGCATTTTATTTTTTCTCTGTTGTTAGTCATTTGTGACTGTTAGTCCACTGTAAATGCCTGTGTTGATACCCTATGTAAACGATGCAGGGAGTCTCAGCACCTTTTGGCTGTAATAAGTGTTTCGCTGGTACTCTGTTTTTTCCTATCCCTGGTAGATGGGGACTCGACAGTTCTTTATAACCTAAATATGTGCTTATTCAGCAATAGGCAGGTTATAAATGCAGCAGATTAGGTGGGGTACAGGTACAGGTGCAGCCACAGTCCTGTTGGAAGACTTTAGGTACCACCAGTGTTACATTTACCACTGGTTAAGAACCCCTGAGTTTGGACGTGCCTATGGTAATACGTTCATTCTCTTTTCATCAGGATGACAATCTGGTTTGGCCTGCACCTGACTTAAGGTGAATTCTGGATTTGTGTTCTTTTAACACTTATAAGGGAACATAACTTGGTATTACCCTGTTGTTTGCCTTTTTTTCCTTTCTTGGTGCTCCCACCATTTTTATAATTTGCCTTTTACTCAGACAAGCTTCCGGGAGTCACTGATATATGAGACATGTTATCTGTTGTCCTTTTTATGCACTTTAAGATTTGGTACGTTTGAGTGGACATTCTAATCTGAGTGGCTGTAGTATTTTACTGTACATTGACAAGGGAAGGATAAGATTATCTATCTGGTTCTTCCGGATTGTTTGTCTTCCCTTTGGCCTGGCATCAGCTCCCAGGCTCTTCTCCAAGGTTCTGGACGATCCTCTGGCGTATTTTAGGCATAGAGGGATTGGGATCATACCTTATTTGGATGATCTGCTACTCTTTGCCCCAAGCCGAGATAAATTACTTCAGGATTTTTATGTAACAAAGGGGTTATTGCTCCGTCTAGGGTGGGTCCTGAATTATGAGAAATCCAGTCTAGTTCTGTATCAGGGCATGACGTATCTAGGGTTGATCCTTCAGAATATTGTCTTGCCTTCACCAGAAGATAAGGACCCTCCAGGAAGCAGTTCAGTCTTTGTGTGCCAGTCGGATGGCCCTGGTGCGTCAGTCCATGAGGGTCTTGTGACTTTCTGATGTCAGCCTTTCCAGCAAGAGGTGGCGGCAGCTAAACTCAAGGACTCTCCAGCCTCATATCTTGAGCACCTGGGAAAATTCTCCAGAATCCCTGGAAGATGTGATAGAGACCTCCTACCTGGTGAAGAAGTCACTAGAATGGTGGATGTGCAAGGACAGATTTTGTCAACAGTTTGCCTTGGAGAGATCCCCGGGATCAAATTGTAACAACGGGTGCCTCCTCACAGTGTTGGTGAGCCCATTGTGAGGTTCTTCCTCAAACCTAAGGGAATTGATAGCAGTAAAAGAAGCCTTATTCACCTTCTCACACCAGACAATGCAACGACCATGGCCTTTTTGAATCGACAGGGAGGGACAAGATCTCTCTGAAATTCTGCTTTGGGCAGAACAGAACCTGCTTTCTTTGTCAGCCATTCATCTGAAGGGGTGTCTGAAATCAATTGGTGGACTTTCTAGGTCTCTCCATTGTTGAAGGAAGAATGTTCTCTGAACCAGCAGGTGTTTGATCAAGTTTATTTCTTGAGAGGGACCCCAGAAGTGGACCCTTTTGCATCAGGGAAGAACCACAAAACTGAAGAAGTTTTTTTCTCTAAATCCCTCTGACTCGGCTCTGGGAGTAGACACTCTGGCACACGCGTTCCCTCCAATGTGAATACTCCAAGTTCTCAACAAGTTATCCAGTCAGCCAGCTACAGTTTTACTCCTGGCCCCCTGGTGGGCCAAAAGAACATGTTTTCAACATCTGAGGAGACTGGGCCTTCTACCCCATGGACCATTGTCACCAGAGATGGTGTTTTACCCTGTGGAGCCTTGCTTCTAAGGAAAAGTTTTTCAAACAACGTTATCAAGACCCTACTCTCCAGTAGAAAGGAGATGACAAGAAACTTGGAAAACTCAGAACAGTAAGCCTGTCTCTAACCTTCAAGTTGTACTTGATTTCCTCCAGAGGGGGGTTGATTTGGGCTTCAAGGGTCAGTACTCTAAAGGTCCAACTGACAGCTCTTTCAGTATTTTTGAATAAGAGACTGTCATCATTTACGTCTGCATAAAGGTAGCGTCTAAATGGGATCTGGCTATAGTCTTGACAGCAATGAAGGCTCCTCCATTTGAACCAGTTCTAGATTCTCCTAATAAATTCCTCACATGGAAAGTACTGATTTTAGTGGCAGTTACTACAGTGGACAGTAAATATTCTTCTATAGATTAGTCTTTGGATGTCAGAGCTTGTCTTTGGGAATACATTTGCCAAACTAAGGATTTGACATTTCATTCTCAGGTCCTAGGAAGGGCCATCGGTTGCCTAAGTCAATTTTGGCCCCTTGGATGAAAAGCGCAATCAGTATGGCCTATAACGGATCTCCGGTTCCAGGGAAATTACAGCTCACTCTACGAGAAGTATCTCTACGTCTTGGGTGGGGCAAGCTGGGGCCTCTATTGAACAGGTTAGTAAGGCAGCCACCTGGTCTTCAGTTAAGATGTTTGTTAGACATTAACTTTTAGACTTGCTGAACTTAGAAGATCAGTCCCTTGGCAGGAGTGTACTTCGGGCAGCCTTTCCCACCCAGTAGTGGTAGATCTTGCTTATCGGCTCATAAGTATGCTGCTCGGGGGATGTTTTGAGAAAAGTTAGTTAGTTACCTGGTAAATTCTTTTCTAAGAATCCTCCCTCAGGCTATTGTTGGATGCATAGTCAGTATATCATTGGATATATTTCATGCTTAATTACCAGAAGTGTCTGGTCTGTCTTTTGCAGATCTCTATAACAACTGGAGACTGGAAGGAGGGGCCAAAGTTTTCTATTCATTCTGGTGGTCATGTGTTCCAACCTAAGAGGCGGAGACATAAAGTCTTATAAGTATGCTGCCCGTTCGGAGGTGTGGAAAATAAGTTACCATGTAACTAAATTTTTTCTATACCTTGGTTTAGGCTGTATTGGTTGATACTTTTATGCCTTGTTTGTGATCTACAGTATGTCATTGTTTGCGGAACTACTAGACCTATATGGGAGCTTTCCCCATTATCTTTTCACTTGACTCTTTAATGACCTTGCTTTCAGGACAGTTATCGATTTCATGTGGTTTGTCTTAGCCAGCTATTACTGTGTCTGAGGCTTTTTGACCTTCATTTAAAAAGAACAAAAGATTGTCTATCCAAAGGCACAGGCAAGAGATTTTGACTTCACAAAGCAGATGCCAGACATTCTATGGTTTTATGCGGAAAGCAGACCATTCACTTTCACTTGATTTTTATTAAGGATATAATGTAAACCAGCACAGCAGTATACAGTGGCTGGCATATTAATTTTACATTGCATGCATTCAATAAAACACATTTTTAAAGTGGACCAGTCACCAAGATTTTGACTATCTTGGTGATCGGCTCTTGCCTCGGGGGCATTCCGAATTGGGATGCCCTACTGTGTGAAACCTCCAAACTGCCCACTCCACCTTTTCGCTGTTCACACCTTTTGACTCCACGTCACCTTTTCGCTGTTCCCATGGCACATGCGCGGGGGCTCATCCAATCAGCGCTTTATGTCAAGCATTTTAATGCATGTCATAAATTAGTTGTTTTGGATGGAGCTTCGGCACAGGAAACGCAGGCGGTCAAATCCGTGGCTCTCATGTAGAGTATGCGCTGCTGCTCCCAGCCTGTCTGAACCTGCATGCCCTAGGGGCACCTAGATGGCTGGCTTCTTTTTCTTTCTTCTTCTTTTAGACTCCAGGGCCAGCATTGGCTGTGATTAGACCACTGTAAAACCAAACAAAATGGTGTTGTTTTTTATGTATTCAGCCTGGGCAGAAGAGAAATGAAAAAGGAGGGGAGATTGTATTCTCTTTGGCTTTCTTTCCAGTTTAGTACCTGAAGGTTCATATATTCTGGGGAGAAGACTTCAAATAGGCTTTATGTCTACCCTTTGAAGGGACTGTCAAACTTACTGATATTGGATATCAAGTGTCCCAATGGTGCTCTCTGGTCCCAAATCACCACAAACGCATCTGGTTTCCACGCCACAGCATGTGCCTAGGCGGGTTCATACAGCATGCCCCCTCCATTGCAATAAATTGACTGGGCACTGGGCGGTGAAGCTCTGCTAGATGAAGGTGAGTAGCATTGTATTTTGGGCTGGACAATCTCTTTAGGTCATTGTTTTGTACCAACGGATAGGATGAAATGGTAAATCTCCTTTCATTAAAGATACACCTGTGTCAAACTTCCCAGATCGCCCACTACAGTTAATATTCCACTGTACCCATGGCATATGCGCAGGCTATCTTCCAATCAGCGCTTTATTACATGCACACTAATGCGTGGTTAATGGGGGGGTCTGCCACACGACCTTTTAAAGGGGGGGTTGGGGGAATTCTGCATGCTGCCTGTTATATGGGAATGGGGGATTTATTTTGTAATTATTGGGAGGGGGGGATCTGCTACATTGCCTTTTATAGGGGTTTGGGAGTGTTCTGCATGCTGCCTGTCCCAGAGTAAAAGGGGGGATTATGCCACTTCCTGTTCTTGCAGGATATTTTAGTACACCATTTAGTTCAGAATATTTTTTCCTCCTCCAAACCCTAGCTGTGTCTTATAGTACAAACAATACAATAATAAGGGATATCTAAAAGAGTAAAATTATGTGAGTAGCAGTAGAATGCTATAGATAATAGACAGCAGTGGTCTTTTACCATGAAATGTGCATTACAGCAGGGTTATCTCATAGTTATTTAAACCTTATATAGCCTCTGTATGATAGCCTATGGGTGAAGGTGCCCTAAGGCTAACAATGCAAGGGCTTGATTCTAGGAGGTATCTAGTTCCTGAACCCACCATATTCTTTCCTGTTCTAAAGCATTTTGTAGAGACAGTATGCACACTGCTGTAAAAAAAAAAAAAAAAAAAACTTGCAATATACTGTATTCTCTGCAGGTTCTCCAAAGGCTGGAAGCCAGGAGGAAGAATGCCACAGAAGATGAGTTGCCCAGCATGGACCTGAAAATAGATGAAGTAAAGGAGAGTGTGCGGAAAGCTGAGGTGCGTATATTGATCATTGCTCATTTTCGGTTTTGCAAAAGCATACATGAAAAACACACACCCCATAAATATATATATTTCCACAGTCAAATGCGCTTAGTATTATCTACATGCTATACTCGAGCGGGACTTGAGTCTGTTTCTGCAAGGCAAAATTGCTAGCCACTATCAGTGGTGGTATTTAAGATATTAGAAGAATATTCCTAACTCGCTCAAGTCCCCTTTGCTGTAGAGTGCTTTGATCCGACGGAGGTGGTGAGACCTGTAAAGCAGTACTCTTTCCAGATGAAGAGTGCTTCTATCTTCCCATGGATCAGTGAGGCAGTGATTTCCATTTATTTTATTAAACTGGCCCAAATGCCTGTTTTCAACTAAATGGAGTGTTGTACCGGGCAGGGCGCAGGGAGGATTACATAGGCCCGCCTAGTGCCGACAAGAGAGAGTAATCTTACCTGTCTCCTTATTCCCCCAGAGGAATCAAGTGCTGTGATAGGCCACCATGGTCATGTGGGTGTCAGCACCTTCTTTTGATGCAGTCTGTGATGTGTAACGCATCTTAGGGCCTTCTTGTGCTCTATAATAAGGCTGCTGTGGACCGGGTCTAAAGTACCACGTCTCAGCTCCTATTTAGCCATCACTCCCTGAAATCAAGTTTTCAGCAACTGCCATGGACTGTTTTTTTTTGTTCTAACTTCCACATTGTCTTTTGGAACTTATTTTTGGAGGTGGTATATCCCTTCAGGTTTATGGAGGTAATTGTCACAGTGCCCCTTTCAAAACTAGGTTCAGAATTTTTTTTTCCAGTCTTTAAGGTTATACACTGATAAGAGAGAGAGAGAGGAAAATAACCGAGAGAACAGTGCCCTTTAAGACAATGGATTTGGTGATTTGAGGATGTTGGGTAAGAGATGGTGGTCTACAGTGTCAAATGCAGCCGAGAGGGATTATGAGTGTTTGAATGTGGAAGGAAAGGTACCAGAATAGAGAGAGGTTAAATATTTTTGTTAGATGGGCAGTGACAGCCAGAGAAAGAGACTGGAGAAGATGTGAGGTGCTTGTAGGGTGAGAGGAAGTGCAGAATCTGGAAACTTCAGTGACTGGGTCGAAGGTGGAAAGCGAATCAGTAGAGACGGAGTAGGCAAGAGAAGCAAGGACCCCTAGTGAATAGCAGCCAATTTCTTGACAGATATCTTCAATTTTTTCTTTGAAAAGGGTGGCCAGGTCATCAGCACAGAAGTCTGTGATTGGCATCTGTACTTAAGAACTGAGCAGGGAGTGAAATGTTTTTTTTTTTAGATAGTTGGATAGGGAAGATATGAAGGTTGTGAAAGAAATTAGTTTGGCAAGTTAAAGGTTGTGAAAGAAATTAGTTTGTCAAATTGAAGAGCAGTGAAGAGTTGTAGGTTGTCAGAATGATGTTGTAATGTAAGAGCTCTTCTGGAATATGTGTGTTCCTCCACAGGGGTTTAGCACTTTTGGAACATCGCTGAAGAAAACGAGTTTGAGGTGTGTGCCAGGGGTTCATGGGCCTCCTTTGTGGCTTGAACCCTACCAATTATTACAGTGATACTTATGGGGTGCATTTACCAATGCTAATTGCTATGATGTAATTCTGGTCCAGGAAGCTTTAAGTTCTCCACAGTTTAATTCCTTTTCTGAGTGCTTGGTGGTATTTTTTTTTCTTTGCTTACACATTGCTATAACTGAAAACAGGATTTAAAGCGGCTCCAAGGGTGTCAACAGGACAAAATGAAACTACCAATTTAACAATCTTTTCCCCCTGCTTCCTATCCTGCTGTATTTTGTAATTATGGTGCAGGACAGTTAGTAATGGAACACATTCAATATCATCAGGTAGACAAAGGTTTAAAATCACTAAAGTCAGGGCTGGCCTAAGGATGGAAGGCACCCTGTGCGAGAATTACAGAACTGCACCTCCCCCCAATACACTTCTGCACTTCCTCGCTACTGTTCTATTGCCCCACCTGGTTGCCACCAGCCACTGGGGTTTGACAGAAGCCCCCTGTGCATAACCTAGCATAAAGCCTGATGCCAAACAGAGGTTTGCATTCGCTAGAAGTTCACCCCCTCATATGGGGTAGTGAACTGGCAGATGGTGGATGGTATGCAATGGAACACCTCGCATACACTGATTAAAGTAATGTTTATTTTGCCACATTATCGATTTACATGTATTTGGTGTGCATTATTAGAACCATATTTTACATTATTTCTAATCTGACCTGTATTTATTACAATGTTTATTAGGTCAGTAAGGTAAAAGCCGATGCTCGGGTGGAGTTGTTGCGTCAAGTCGGAGTTAATGTAGACACTTGGCTATCTAGTGCCATGACTCAAGCGAATGAAGAGTTGGAGCAGGAGCGACGCCTGAGTGAAGCCCGCATGTCCAATGGAGAGATGTCACCAACTGTAAG
Organism: Gastrophryne carolinensis; assembly: GCA_027917425.1. Taxonomy (NCBI): domain Eukaryota; kingdom Metazoa; phylum Chordata; class Amphibia; order Anura; family Microhylidae; genus Gastrophryne; species Gastrophryne carolinensis. The sequence goes on from CM051238.1 coordinate 74,516,703, forward strand.
TGTGGCGATGTTGTATAGCGGCTTAAGTTATTTTGTTATTTCACTGTCTAGGCATATAAAAAAGGTTATTCACCAGTTCTCCCTCAAGGCAGCTTTCACCTGGTCCGGTGCTCAGAAATGTTCCAGTTATTGTGATCAGCTCTGACAGTGACTTGCCATGCTCCCGGCACGCTCCTATCGCCCCCTCTGGAGCTGTTGGTTTAGTGCCATGTTTGACTGCCGCAAAATTCTGGAAATAGTTGAGTATATTCTTGGTGTGCCACACACCCCGCTTCACTTTTAAATATTCTTCACTTAATGGGTTAACTCACCGCCAGGTGACGTAGTGCAGAGAGGAAGTCTTGTAACGAGCCCCCTTCCGGCCTATATATACCTGGTACCTCCCTTCAATCACCAGTATTTTTCTCTCTGCTTGACGACAAGACAGAAGATTGAAGTCTCCTGCTTACAGGTAGGCCGGGGTCTTACCCCGGCACCCCCCTTTTGGTCTATTTCTGCCCGGTTTGAGTGTTTATACCTTAATGGTGGAATGGAAGCCTCCCAGCCTAGGCTGCTCACTGGGCAAATGGTAGATGGCACTTTAAGTGCCTAGGAGCTTATCTCCTACCGCTCGACCTCATGCGTGGGGCAATGCGCTCTCCCGTTACGGTCCCTTCTCCCTTCACTATGGGGGGGGGGGGGTTTGAGGGTGTGCATTAGGTATGTGTGTTTCACTAGTATAACTTTATTACAACATGTGTGTGTTTACGTTATGCATTGAGCTTACTTCAGCATGTGTGCACTCTTTGTTCACTATGGTTTAGGTCTGCTTGGGTGGCAGACCGCGCTGGGTAGGTGGCTTGCCGCCTAAGTGGCCCCCTCCCGCCTCCCCCCTTCCCCGCTGGTCTTGTGGCCACTGTATGTGGTTTGTTTTGGCATGGCTGCGCTATGCGGTCTTTTCTCTTTCCTCCCCCCTCCGCTGCCTGTGCGCACGTGTAGTGGGCCATCTGGTGTAATCTCCAGCTGATTTGGCCGCACTGATCAGCGTAGGGGGTGGGTCCCGGTGACACGGGGGCGTGGCGCCGGCGGCGCCGTCATGCGGCGGCCCCAGCTTCACTTCCTTTCAAAGGGGAAGTCACGTGGGGCGCGCGGCCGCACTTGGTTTCGTTCTCTCCTGTGCTGCGGCTGCTGGGTGGGGCCGTTGAGTGGGAATTGTATATCTTCTTGTATAGATATGGTGGGGAGTTATTTTTTATTAAGGGGCATGGCTTTTGCTCATTTTTAAAGGCACTTTGGTGCCATGCATATATGATTGTTGCACACATGTGAGGATCTGATTGTGGTTTTTCTTGCCTTACAGATCCCGGGATCCCTGTTTATGGTGGCCCTCCGGCTCTATGTTGCCTGGCTAGTCTTTATTTTTTAAAGGGATATAAAATATTAATTAATTGGGATATTTAAAAATGTGTATATATATATATATATATATATATATATATATATATATATATATATATAATCTATATATATATATATAGATTATTAAGGGGGACCTTAATTAAAAAAAAAAAAAAATATATATATATATATATATAAAAATCCTCCCTTCCGGGACATTTACAAATAAGGGGGCATCCCGGGTTGGCTTATGCCTTAAACCGGACCTTCACCCTGATTTAATGAAAAGCCCAAACTCTTAAAAAACAATTCCTCAGCATCTAAAATTAATATATTTTACATGTTTAGTCACTAATTTATTATACTTTCCCCCACTGGGCTGCAACTCTGTTCGGGAATTTAGGATACGGGCGCCGCCATCTTGACTCAGAAGCATCACACTTACTGAGGAGAGGAGATTGGGATAAGGTACAGGGGGGCGGGTTATAGCTGTGCTTTGCTCAGACAGAGCAGAGCTGGGGTCAGGGAAAGGTCAGCAGTCCCAGAATGCAGAGCAGCACAGTCACTTCCTGTTTGCAGGCACTTCCTGTTTGCAGGCTGCCTGCAAAAATGGCAGCTTCCATAAGCCGCCATCTTGGATGTTTAAAGGCTTATAAAATGCAGTAGATGCAGGTAGGATGATTTTTAATGTGAGCAATCTGTATGTACAGGGTGTGGGAAACATATAAGATAGACTCTTATTTAGAGTGAAGGTCCGCTTTAAAACCCAAATATTGCGAATACCATAAATCACCATAGGGAGGCTTCCGTTATTGCCGGAAACGGTTCTTCTGAGTCATTCGGGGGGTGCGTAAGTTGTGGGGCTCTACTCCCAGCTGATGATGTCTTTATTTGCATCCCTTGTGCAAAGCAGACTATTGCGCGCCAGTCCGTTGTTTCAGCTGCGGGCCCATCGCATCCTTCATCATCACCTACCTCGCCCTCCCTGTTCCGGACCCCGCATGACACTGTCAAAAGTGGGGATTCGCAGTCCGAGGTGGCGGCACGGTCGGCCAGCCCCCGGAAAGTAGTGCCCGTTAAAGCAGGGTTAAAGGCCGCTGCAAAACGGAGGCACCTGACTCCGGTACCTTCGGCTCCACAGGACGAGTTATGTGAGCCTGTGGAATGGTCCGATGGATCCCCGGACGAGGAAGAATTCCTGTTGGAGTCAGATGAGCCTGCAGATCAGCTTGAGGCTGATGTGATTGGCGATTGGTCGGAGGGGGTTGTTTTTGACACCCCCTCCATTCTGGCTCAAATGTTTAAGATTTTGAATTTAGATCTGCCTGAGGCTGTCACCCTGCCAAAGGGTCAGTTGTTTAAGGAGCCTCAGCCGCGTTGGGTTTTTCCCAGACAACACCACTTTGAGAGGGTGGTCCTTAAGGAATGGGAACATCCCACGCGGTTATCTGGAATCCCTTCCAGTTGGGAAAAGCGTTATCCTTTTCCGCCAGAGTTGGTAAAGCTTTGGTCTGTCCCTCCTGACGTCGATACCCCTGTGCTAGGGCTCTCCAGCACGGCTATGGTACAGTCTGCTGAGACCACTGTCCCTAAAGATGGGGAAGATCGTCGGATTGACCAATACGCGCGCCATGGTTTTATTTATTCCGGGTCAGCGTTGCGCCCGGTGTGTGCTTCAGCCCTTCTTCTGTTGGCGATTAGGTCTTTAATTCAGGGGCTATATGAGGATCTCAATCCCGCTTGTAAACAGTTTACTGCGCTTAAGCAGTGTGAATCTTTTGTGTCCTATGTCCTATCCGCTCAGGACGATGCGCTGGCTATGAGTAGCAAGGCAGCGGCTATGCTGGTGGCTATTCGCCGGTCAGTATGGCTGCGTCAGTGGTCGGCGGACGCGGTTTCTAAAAAGGTGCTCACAGCTCTCCCCTTTCTGGGGTTGCGTCTGTTTGGGGAGAAAATTGATTCAGTCGCAAAGGGTGGTAAGATGCCACAACGCAAGAAGCCTCGTGGCCCCTTTAGGGGGGCAGGTTCCGGTAGGCCTTCCTTTCGAGGATTTAGAGCGGGCAGGGGGGCTTCCTTTCCCGCTACCAGAGGTGCAGGTTGGACTCGGGGGAGGGGCCGTGGCCGGCCCGCTCAGTCCTGGGGCACCAAGCCCAAGCCTGCTGATAAGCCCACTCAGCAATGAGGGGCTGCCCTCACCCGTGCGGGTGGGGGGACTATTGCGACACTTCTCCCAGGTTTGGAACCAAGTGGTTCCAGGCAGATGGATCCAGGAGGTAGTGTCGGCCGGTTACGACCTGGAATTCGAGTCTCACCCTCCTTCACGGTTCGTTCGGTCTCGGGTGCTCATCGATCCTTTGGCCACGCAGGGGCTCCTGGCGTCGGTAAGGAATCTGTTAGAGACGGCGGTTATCCGGCCGGTGCCGCGCTTAGAGATGGGCCTCGGTTTCTACTCCAATCTTTTCGCAGTCCCCGAGAGAGATGGGTCGGTTCGTCCCGGCCTGGACTCTCATCAACACAGAGTGTTTCTTCCTTTTGCCCAAATTCACACGAGAACGCTTCAGCTTTTTCTGTTAGCGTCTTGGGACCAGCAACCTCGGTCGCTGGATCAGTCCTTCCAGTTGTCCTCCCGGGTCCGGCAGTCCCTCCTGTGGTGGTTGGTCTCGACCAATCTTGTGTAGGGCAGGGCTTTCCTGACCCCCCTTTGGGAAATTGTCACCACGGACGCCAGTCTGTCGGGATGGGGCGGATTCTGGAAGGAGCTGCAGTTTCAGGGGCAGTGGGGACCTCAGGAGGCCCACTTAGCCACCAATATTCTGAAACTGAGAACCATCCGTTGGGTGCTTGCTCTCCTGACTCAGCACGTTCTGGGCCTTCCGGTCCAGATGCGTTCAGACAATCAAACAGCGGTTGCTTACATCGGTCTTCAGGGAAGGACTCACAGTCTGAGTACTCTCAGAGAAGTGTCCCTGATCCTGACCTGGGCGGTGTCCCATGTTCCTTGTCTCTCTGCGGTATACATTCCAGAGGTAAAGAACCAGGTAGCGGACCGGTTGAGCAGGGGCTTTCCCCGTCTGGGAGAATGGGCTCTCCATCCTCGGGTGTTTCGCTCACTGTGTCTCAGGTGGGGGACCCCGGAGGTGGACCTGTTTGCCTCTCGTCACAATCACAGGCTCCCGAACTTCGTGTCGCTCTCCCAGGATCCTCTGGCTCTGGCAGTGCAGGGTCTTTCTGATTCAGTCATTAAGACTCTGATCAGTGCCCGGAAGAGGTCTTCTTCCATCACCTACTATAGGACTTGGAAAGCCTATATCGCTTGGTGTGAGATAAGATCTTTTCCTTGTAGGGTCTTTTCGGTCTCCAGGATTCTGGAGTTTTTACAATCAGGGCTGGACTCTGGTCTCCAGCTAAGTATGTTGAAAGGGCAGGTCTCTGCCTTATCTATCTTTTTTCAGAAGCGTTGCGCTTAAGCCTTTAGTTAAAACTTTTTTCCAGGGGGTTACGCATGTGCGATCACTTCGGTCCGGCGTGTCTCGGAGTTGGCGTCCTTGTCTATCCAGGCACCTTACTTTGAGAGGCATCAGGATAAAGTGGTCTTTCGGTTCAAGCCAGACTTTCTTCCTAAGGTTGTTTCTGCTTTTCATTTGAACCAAGATATTGTTCTTCCCTCCTTGTGTCCTAATCCTAAGAATGACAAAGAGAGGGTTTTGCATTGTTTAGACGTAGTACGCTGTGTTAAGTACTACTTGATAATCACGTCTCCTTTTCGTAAGACGGATTCCTTTTTTGTTATGCCCCATGGGCCTAAGAAGGGTTTGGCACCAGCCAAATCTGCCATTAGCAAGTGGATACGTCAGGCCGTTACTGCGGCCTATTCTGCTAAGGGAAGAGTTCCCCCTTTTTCGTATCACTGCTCATTCTACTCGCGCCGTTGGGGCGTCTTGGGCTTTTCAGCACCAAGCTTCTGTTGAACAAGTTTGTAAGGCCGCCACTTGGTCTTCTGTTCATACTTTTTCTAAGTTTTACAAAGTTGATGTGCGAGCCTCAGCGGATGCTGTTTTTGGCCAGAAAGTTCTGCAGACTGCAGTCATTTAAGTTATGCTTCACCTGGCCTTGAGATGCCCATCCCTTGTGGACACTGCTTTTGGATGTCCCATTAAGTGAAGAATATTTAAAAGTGAAGCGGGGTGTGTGGCACACCAAGAATAGTACCATTTTGTGAGTACTCACCTGAAAAATGGATATTGTTGGTGTGCCACACACCCCGCTTCACTCCCACCCTTTTCGATATTTCCGAAGCCTTTATATGGTGAAGCCTTTTTATTTATATCAAATTGATTTTGAGGTTACCGGTGGAATACTGGTACCTTGTCTTTCTGCTTGTTTAATATACTGGTGATTGAAGGGAGGTACCAGGTATATATAGGCCGGAAGGGGGCTCGTTACAAGACTTCCTCTCTGCACTACGTCACCTGGCGGTGAGTTAACCCATTAAGTGAAGAATATTTATAAGTGAAGCGGGGTGTGTGGCACACCAACAATATCCATTTTTCAGGTGAGTACTCACAAAATGGTACTTTCTCTCCCAGTCTATTCCAGGTCGTCAGCTTCAGTAACGAGGACTTATGCAGAAAGCGGGGGATTTTAACCCTGTCTGTCATCCAGGCTCTTATTTTTAGGGTGTCATTGGCACTCTGGGCTCAAGACTTTCAATAAAAAAGCAATCAGCTGCAGGTTTCAGTCTGGTGAACCTACAGGGGGAACCTGGGTATATATATATCCCCCTCTCCTTCTCACATGTTTTTTTCTCACTTTTACTTTACTTTTAAGGAAGCGGGAACTTGTCTTCGTCGGCTGCTCGGGTGGCGTCTCGCTCTCCTCTTTGCCGGTGAAGCGGTGCTCGCCGGCTTTGCTCTCTACTTTTCCTCAGGCATTGCGGCCTCCATTGCTGCCTCTGTCGCCTCCGCCACTGAACCCCGCTGCCTTCCGCCGCTGCTTTGGCGGCCAGCGGGGATCTCCATCTTGGTCACAGCCCTGCTCCTGTCTTCGGGTTCCATGCCGCTTCTGGGCTGCCTCTGTTCCGTAGCCCTGCCGCCTGCTTCCGGGGTCCGTAGATGAGCTGCAGTATCCTATTAAGGCAGCACTCCAACCCTGGACATCCTGGAATGTGAGTGCGTTTATTTTTTATTATTAGAATTGCTTAGATTATGTCATTTTTATGTCATTTTAAATATCTTTATTTTGTCTTTTATTGTAGATTGTGGGAAGAGGGATAATTAGTTGTGGTTTCTCCTATTCTCTCAGAGTAGTCACTTGTGACTATCAAGGATGTGTATACTTCAGTCTTAGGCCCTTTAGGGTTATTTAGACTATTGTAAATCACCATGATGGAGGCATATGGGGATAGCAAATTTGGTATCTCAGCAGACAGGGTACAGTTGCCCAAATTGCGCAGTTTGTGCTAGATTGATTTTTACTGATCATAGCAGGAAGACTATTCCGTCAGTGACTTGATGCTGGTCCCCCAGAACCTAGAACTCCTTTTGCAGCTCAGCTTGGCCAGGCTAGCGAGGGGGGCATTCAGCCAGATATTGCGGAGAGGTTAGCTCGCCTTGAGAAGCAGCTTGTTCCGGCAGCCCCTAAGAAAGCCTCGGAGAAAGGAAAACATTTCAGTTTCTCTGATTTATAGGCATTATTAGCTTTTGGGGTAGAGGAGGAAGAATTGTCTGAGGGTGAGCTCCCCTCTATTAGTGAAGACAGTTGTTCAGATCTAGATTCCTCTTCTGAGAAGGATTCTCTGGTCAAGGATGAGATGGAGAGCCTCATTGGTGCCATTTTTGAGGTTCTGCACATTTCACCTCCCAAAGCTTCCAAGAGGAAGAAGGGAAATTTATTCAAGCCTGAAAGAGTTTTTCCCCTGAACAGTCTCATTTTTCCAATATGGTCCGGAGGGAGCAGGAGAAGCCAAATAAGCTTCCTCCCAGTCCTCTCATTTAGTTAAGTTATGGTCTCTTCCTCCTGTGGTAGACACTGCTGTTTGGGGTCTTTTGAACACCACTGTCATGTCTTCTGCTGACAATACTTCTTTGAAAGAAAGATGCGGAAAAGCGCATCGATCAGTTGGCACGTCACGCTTTTTCTATGGTAGGGTCGCTTTTACGGCCAGCCTGTGACACTTCTATAGCATCTTTGTCATCTTTGTCAAATAGAAGGTTGTTAAAATGGCTTCTTGCTAAGACTAGGTCGCAAGGTCATTCTCGTGACTCTGGCTCCCAATTATTCAAGACCTGTTTGGAAATTAATAAGTATGTCATTACGGCTATGGATGATGTGGTTAGATTGGGCACCAGGGCTTCTGCTTTACTAGTAGCATTATGGTGCTCTTTATGACTAAAGCAATGGTCGTCAGATACGGCTTCTAAGAAGTCCTTGACGGGTCTCCCCTTTTTAGGTGGTCAACTGTTCGGGGAGCATCTTGATGACATGGTAAAGGAAGTAACTAAACTTCTGCAGAAGAAGTTCACCCCCCTTTTTCGCAGGTCCTCTGGTTCCTTTTCGAGGGGGTAGATGTTCCACCTCTTTAGTATCCCGTAGCGAATTCTGGAGCAGGCCTAAATCGCAGAGCAAGGCAAGAACTTTTTGGTGGAACAAGTCAAAGCCCCCTACTAAGTCCTCTCAGGTAAGTCAGCTAAGTCCTCTCAGGCATGAGGGGATGCCCCCACCCTTGCAGGCTGGGGGACGGCTTCTGCCGTGTCCTCCCATTTGGAGGCACCACATATCGGATCACTGCATAAAAAGGAGTGATGTCTTCAGGCTACAAGATCGAATTTACAGCCAGACCTCCCCGAAGGTTTCTTCGGTGGGGGGTCCCCCAAAATCCGGTAAAGGCAGAAGCCTTTTTCAGATGGGGGTTATCCGTCAGAGAGAGGCCAGGGGTTTTACTCAAGTCTATTCACCATCCACAAGAAGCATGGATCGGTGCGCCCAATTTAAGATCTGAAGGGCCTCAACTGGTACATCCATATAAGACACTTTCGCATGGAGTCCTTAAGATCCACAGTGATATCACTTCAGCCAGGAGATTTGATGTCCACAGTGGATATTAAGGATGTCTATCTGCACGATATCTGCACTTTGCACTGGGTGTCCTACATTTTCAGTTTGTGGTTCTGCCATTCGGCCTGTCCTCAGTCCCAAGAGTGTTTACCAAGATTTTAGCAGGACTCATGGCCTTCCTTGAGGGCACAGGGGATACACATAATCCATTACTTAGACGTTTTACTAATCAGGGCCCTGTCTTATCAGGAGGCCGAGAGGGATACACAGATAGTTTTGTTGAGAGGTTCGGCTGGATTATCAATGATCCAAAGTCGCAAATAATTCCGTCAACAGTGAGGTCTTTTTCTGGGGATGTCATTAGACACGGCGCAGGCCAGAGTATTTCTTCCAGAGCAGAAGATATTACTGCTTCAGACCAGAATACAGGCTCTCCTGGCCTGCCACCGGCCAACAATTCATCAAGGGCTGCGGCTAGTGGGTCTGATGATATCTTGCTTCGAGGCAGTGCCCATTGCACAATTTCACACGAGGCCTCTGCTGACGAAGTTGCTGTGGGTCTGGGATTGGTCCTTGGAGTCTCTGGATGTCTCTGGCTAATCCCAAGGAGAGGGTCCTTCATTCTTTGGTCGTTGTAAGAGCTTTAAGATATTATATATCTGCTACAAAGTCCTTCCGTAAGTCAGATTCCTTATTTGTTATAGCCGAGGGTCCTCAAAAGGGTCAGCTAAGACAGGCGGTTATAAGGGCCTATATTGCCAAGGGAAAAGATCCTCCTTTTCGGGTTACAGCTAATTCCACACAAGCGATTGGCGCTTCTTGGGCGTTTCAGCACCAGGTCTCGGTGAAGAAACGCCTGCTACTTGGTCTTTATCAAGTTCTCTATAAGGTAGATTTTAGAGCCTTGGCGGATGCCGTTTTTTGGTAGAAAGGTTTTACAGACGGTAGTGATTAAAGTTGTTTAGCTTCAATTGCTACTTTTATTACTCTTTGGGATCCTGCCCAGATGAAAGGGCACTGCTTTTGGAAGTCCCGTTTGTTACTGAAGCTGGCGGCCTGGAATGGATTGGGAGAGAAAATACAATTCTGTGACACTCACCTGTAGAATTGTTTTCTCTTCTACATCCAATCCAGGCCATCAGAACCTTCCTTCTACTGGGTTACTGTTTCTACTCCTTAGATGCCTAGTCCTGGTGGATCTGTATATATGTAAATAGTTTTTCAGCATGAAAAAATTTTTTGAGAAAGAAAATAAGCGGGGAAGTATGTAGATTAACATTTTGTCTCCAACAAATTATAGGGCTCTTGATGCCTTAGCCTCCCAGTCAGTTGTTCTACTGCTTTTCAATTGTGATGGGACAGCCAGAAGTATATAGGGCAGGGAGGAGCCACACCTTTCTGTCTTACAGTCCACACCCTCCGGGCCCATTGGTTACTGAAGTTGCCGGCCTTGAATGGATGTAGAAGAGAAAACAATTCTACAGGTGAGTGTCACAGAATTATAGTTTTGGACCTATCTGTTCATGAAGCATTAGTATATGTTCATAGGTTTTCATTGTTTGATCTTTAGTCTGCTGTGGGCACTGTAACTAGGGAACATAGCGGCAGGGCATGCCAAATTCGGTTGCTCCATAGAAAAACTACTAGGCAGGCTAATATATATAGACTTTTGGTCTGGTTTAAGGTGGCTATTTTAGATTCCAACCACTGTCATGGATTTAGAATTCTCCTGTGGATCAGCCCCAGTGGAGTGAAGTGAGTCATAGAAAATTAGCCCCCACACTTCAATCAATGACTAGGAAATATTGTTTGACTACAGTTGTAACTTGTAGCAGTCTAAATGTATTAAAATGTGAAGCTGTAACCGTAACCCATTCTCTATTTTAATAGCAGAGAGATATTTGATACCACCCCCACCCCAAAACAAAAAATAAATAAATGATGACGATTTCTGTCTTACGTTTATAAGCCTGGTTGCAATTGTATTCCCATCTGCTATTATCATTTATTCATGTAACTGTTGCCCAGTGATATATTTCAGTCACATGCAACAAAACAACGTCACCAAAACCCTCCCCATGCTATCCAAAACTAAAATAAATGTACAAATGCTCCTGTGCACAGACCAACAACCAAAGCAATGATACAAAACATATATGGATAGATAAATAGCCAAGCACTGCACAATATGAGAAGTAATATCACATTTATTTAGATATTAAATACATACCAAAAAGGGGTTGGAAACTCATAAAAGATATACAGATGAATTTCCCCCAAAAATCCCTGCACCAAATGTACAACATAATCTATACATATCACATAGATTAAATAAGTGCTTTATAAACATTGCAGAGATAAAGCACTGCGGAATATGGTGGCACTATAGAAGTAAATATTATTATTAATATTATTTGATTCTGGGCACTACTTTAAACAGAGCATCCGGCCTTCCTTAGCCTATTCACTCCCCCTGAGCAATTTTGAGAAATAGGAAAAAATACTTACCTTACTGCTGCAATCCTTCTTGTTGTGCCCTGGCGCAGCTATAATTGGCGGAGTCAGAGGCCATGGCAGTTCCTAGATTCTCTTCTGTCATGCAACAGTTCCTTGGCTGCCTATATGGACAAGGTGATTATTTTTACCTCTATTCTCCAAATTAGGCACTTGTGTGAAAAAGGGGCGACGTTTCAAATCTTTGCCCCAGGTGCTAGATAGATCTGATTCAGCAGAGCCTTTTTTTCAGCTAGACTTTTTGTTTGAAATATTTTTGTGTGATTTTTTTTGTTTAGTAGCAAAACCTCCAGAAAAATGGTGAGAAAGGAATTCTGAATCAACACGAATATCTCATTACTTAAGTATAGGTAGTTGATGACAGCAAAATAATCAATAATCAGTTGGTTCCAACTCTCACTAATTATAACATATGATGGTTAACATCTTTAACATAAAGATGGTTAGGTTAAGTTGTTTCTTTAATTCAATTTAACTTTTAGAGAAATACTGTAAATCTTAAATTGGTGTTTCATAACGTAACAGTTAATTTAATGATGTCTGTAATAGCAATTACACTTAGTAATTATAAAAAAGCTAAATATTATTTAGTAATAGAACAATACCAAATTCCACCACAAGATGGCTCACTGAGCCACTGTAACAAGCAAAATAAAATAGAGGAGCGCCCGCATACCGTATATACTCGAGTATAAGCCGAGTTTTTCAGCCCACTTTTTGGGCTGAAAAAAGCCGCCTCGACTTCTACTCGAGTCAGTGAAAATTTTGGCCGAAATGGAGGAGAAAAAGGGGCAGGGCCATCACTGTTCCCGCTAAGGTACGCTCGCGCGGCCGCGCACTCACGCCTGCCCTCCCGCGCAGCCCCGCCTGCCGTCCGCGCATGGTCGCCGTCGGCAGTGAGGATGTTCAAGATGCTGGAGCAGTGCGGGGCATGTGGTCCTCTTGTGTCCCCCTCATCAGGTAGGTGTGTGTGTGTGTGCCACACAGAGGTGACGGGTGACTTACCTGTGTGCGGCGGAGTCAGTGCGGGGCGGCGTCAAAAGCCGGAACTGGAGCACAGCGCAGCGGAGTCTCCTCACACAGCGCAGCCGTGTCCCCTTCCCCAGAGCCAGGCCACAGCTTCCCCACCTGCAGCTCAGTCACACTGTCCCTGCCGCCCCTGTCCCTTCATAGAGAGCCTCCGGCTGTAAGACGGCTACTGGGATATATTGCCTTTTCCACTGATGAAGCTGGGACACGTGCACTGCAGGGGTAAAGCATTTACAACTATTAGTAATTAACTTTTACACATCTCTCTCTTTTACTCTTTCTTCCCTTTTCCACATTCTTTCTTTCTTATTTTACGCATTTACCTTTTTTTCTCCTTTTCAGATTGCATCAGTCTTCTCTTTTCTACATCCAACATTTTCCACATTCCCTCCTTCTTGCTCTTGTTTTCTTCCACAAACAGCTAAAGAAATACTTTAGGTAATATCCCATATGGACACCCTCAGGGTTTTTGTAGGCAAGGCAATGATTATAATTTTAGGGGTACTGGCCAAAATCTTGCTTTGCCTCGGCCAGCTCCGTAAGCATAAATCAAAGATGCCCCTAACCTTGTATGGTGCAACCTTTTGAAGCGCTTTCAGCTCTTTTTTTAGGTCTTTTGAGAAGCACCGTCTGGCTTCCACACTGGAGCTAATGTGCTTTTCGCTTCCTGTGCTTCATCTGCTGCTCCAGATATAGGAAAATGACATGATATGAATGGACTTCAGATTTAAAGATCCATAGGAAGTCAGAATGAGGCATGGAGCACTCTTTCATGGGAGACTGGAATGAGCTGCACACTGCATTGAAGCAAGTCTAGTGGTGGAGGTGTGGTTGGCATGCCTCTGCAAAGTTGTTTTCTGTCCATCAGATGAAAGGTCTAACGCAGAGCTCACTGATGATGTGGGGGTGGATGATTTTAGTTTAGTGGCCCCTGTGCATCAGGACGCTCTCTGGCTTGAGTTAAAAGGGAAATGTCTACTTCAATGTAATGTTGCTGGATCTGAATAGGAGCAAGTAGCATTGTCACCACTAGATGGCAGTACAAGCAAAATTAAAAGTTCTGAATTACATATTTGCCTTATATATGCCTTTTTTACAGCTGAAGAAGAGCGGCAAGTAAAAAAAAACCCAAGATTTGGCTTTGTATCAAAGCATTAAATGGACTTGAAATATAATTTTATGGGAGTTAACATTTCATATCTCCCTTTCATTTTTTCTTATTTTAGATGGAAGATTTTGATTTTTCTGAGTTTGAAGATGATGGTGGGGAGATATTTGAGGAATCCAGTCTTCAGCTGAGTGGCTCTCGCTCTTACCCGTCACCCTGCCAAGTCCTATACAGCTATAAGGTAAGGGAAAGGAAAACGTGAGGCTTACAATGTTATTGTGATGCTAACAGTAGAAAGAAGACATAATATGAAATTTGGAGACTTAACTAGGCAGCCAGGGTTCAGTTCCCGATACTCCTAAGTCAAATTCACGTATTTTGTTCCGTTTTAAATATGTAGGTGTTGGATCACTTTATAAACTAATTTTATAGTACCTAAGCCAGATTCCCGCTTAGATTTTTACAGTCCATAGAATTGTGAGAATTTGAGGTTTATGTCTTTGTTAAAAACTGACGACTGCTAGCTTACCCCGGGGGCATTCTACAACGGATGCCCACAGTATGTAAACCCCCCCGGGGGCGATCTTACCTGATCCCAACAGGTCCTGTGACGCAATTTTTGCCACTGGAGAATATTGTGCCAGGGATGTGGCCAGCCGGCTGCACCTTGTCACAGGAGCCAATAGGGGAAGTGCCTTTGATGGTGGAAAAGCCTTGTTGCCCGGGTGGATGGGCACACACATTGACCGGTGGACCCAAATATGGGTTTCCATCTGCTTTAAGATAACGCTCTCTGATCCTCTGAAAAAACAGCAAATATACTGTATAAACCTCTTAATGCCCAACTAATGTTTCTGCTTTTATTTTATTCAGATGGGGCCCCACTGCTATTTAATTTATATAAATATCCCAACTTTTCCTGACATTAAAGTCAGGCTAGCCTATTACTCCCAAGACGGACCTAACTGGCTCTGCATGCATTGAAGCCTCTAAATGTCGTCCTGAGCCTTCATAGTGACAGATTCTCTGTAACATAAAACTATTTACAGATGTCCCGAGATTGGCCGCCATTCTCGCCGTTGGCTCGTTATGAAGGTGAGTAAAACAAGTTATTTATGCAGTTTGCTGCAAAGGGGGGCTCAGAATTCTGGATGCCCCCCTCACTTCTTACAATGACCACACAGCCAGACCAACACCCATTAAGGTAAAAAAGAGTGTTGGTCCGGTTTAAGGCAACTAAAAAATCTAAACGCTGTGAAGAATGTAGCATTATGCTTCTGGATACTTGGAAGAAGCCTCTGTGTCAGGATTTCAGAGAGGCTAAAATGGATGCACACTCAGTGGCCCTCAGGGAGATCCTTGCAATGAGGCAGGTGATGGTCTCAATTCAGGATGCCCAAAGGGGTTTAGGGGCTCATTCCGAGTTATCCATTGCTACCGCACCGAATACTAATTCAGATATAGAGAGGTCAGGTGGATAATACGGGGTATCCCTTACTGCTAATACTCCCAGTACCTTTACTTTGGGCCCACTTCACATTCACAGAATTGAAATTCTTCTAAAAAGAGCATGGGACGCTATCACATTTATGTTTAGACCCCCATTGTCATCTGATGGTATCCTAAGGAGCATGGAAGTTTCGCTCAATAACCTCAAAGGTTACATGAAGGGTAATACCCCAGTAAAGAGCTTGCTGACTTTTTTCAGTGCTGTTTCTTTCCCTACTAATGCTTCTGAGGAAGCTATCAGAGCTACTGCAAAGGCCTCAGCCCTAGTTCCTGCTCTAGAAGGGCCCTTAAAAACTTGGTTAGGGGACAATGTTTCTAAACCCAAGCTTAGTGGGATCCCTTTTCATGGCAATCTCCTTTTTGGAGAGGAGTTAGATGTTATACTGTCTAGATCAAAGACAGGGTCCTAACAGGAAAAAGGTTTTCCGTTAGGAGAAGGAGATTTAATGCCCACAGTAGTAATTGAGGCAGAATGGCGGTATGTATAACTCCGCCTACACAAAACAAGCAAAAGAGGTCCCAAAAGGGGGCTAGGTCCCAAAAGGGTTTAGTTTACTCTACAAACCTCCAGAGGGGCCTAAGCTCAATCCTGACAACGAACACCGGGTAGAGGGCAGACTCTCCCGCTTCATAGTCCCCTGGAGAACAGTCACCCAAAATCAGTTTGTGCTACAAACACTGGAAGAGGGTTATCTCCTCCTTTTTAGTGACCAAGCTCCCAAGGGACCTCAAAAAGAGAGAAAGAGAGAGAGAGACAGGAACTTCTACAGAAAAATGTGATAGAAGCAGTACCTTCAACCTCTCAGGGAGGGGGGTTCTACTCTCATGTTTTTCTGGTACAGAAGCTGTCAGGATAATCAGAAGAGGTTGAACAAGTTCATTCGATACAAATGGTTCAGAATGGAGTCAATATACTCAGTCATTCTAATAGAGAATGCCCTGATGGTGAATCTAGATTTACAGGGTGCCTACTTTCACATACCCATTATGAACTCACATAGCAAGTCTCTGAGATTTGCGGTTCAGGTAGACAAGAAAATCTTTCACTACCATTACAGGGCACTGCCATTCAGTATGTCCTCATCTCCGCGTATCTTTACAAAGATCCTAGCAGAACCTGATACCTCAGGCAACAGGGAATCATGGTGATAACTTATTTGGGCGACCTCCTCCTGTTGAACAAGTCAAGGCCATCGCTCCTAGTGGATCTAGAAAAGACCCTGTTCTTATTGAAGTGCCTGGGGTGGGTGATCAATCTAGAAAAATCTACCTTAACACCCAGTCATCTGCAGATTTCTGGGGTTCGACATAGACAGCACTCTCCAAAAGATCTTTCTTCCACAGGAAAAGGTAGACAGGATAAGAGCAGAGTCCCAAAGGTTAATCGAGGTCCCTCAGGTCTCCATTTGGGAGATCATGAAAATCCTAGGGCTCATGACCTCGGCAATTCAGACTGTACTATGGGTTCAACTACACACAAGAACAAGAAATTCCCTCTAGAAGAGTGGGACAAGCAACAGTACTCATTGGATCGGCTAGTCCAGTTACATCCGACTGTCTTAGAAGTCCTCAGGTTGTGGACAGATCCAGGGGTACTAGGGAAAAGAAGAGAATGGAAACAAACCAACCGAGTGGTAATCACGACAAACGCAAGCAGTTGGGGTTGGGTAGCCCAACTGCTTGCATCTGACAGGAAGCGGGGTCATCTGCCAGGCTGGGCTACTACCAGTCCAGCCACACAAAAAACCTCCGCCCAAAAGATTATGCCGCACACTAAGGGTACTGAGTTAAAATGTTGATATTTTATTGAGCGCAATTATTTATACTGCTGCAAATAAACTATTATCAATCCTTTATGACGCGTGTGGGTGTTCGCAGTAAAGAACGGCTCCAACTATCTGGTGATGTACTGATACATATTTGTTGACTAGTTCCTGTGTTATTAGATTTGCACACACTTTCGTGTCATAATGGATTGTTTATAGTTTACTTGCAGCAGGCACGTTTTTTTCTAGTATCTTTTAGTATATATTATTCAAAGCACTTGTCACTTTATAGCACTGGTCACCTTGTATGAGCATACAGCATAGAGAGAAATACAATCTGCCTCTATAGCTGTATTAGGGTTTTTTTTTGTTAACACATTATTGTATAAGCACTGTCATATATATATATGTATATATATATATACATATATATATATATATATATATATATATATATATATATATATATTATTATTTTTTTTTTTTTTTTTTTTTTTTTTATTATTTTGGCATTTCTTGCACAATTAACTTGTGATAAATAGGGAACATTCTCATTACTTTTGTTAATATAAGATTATTAAAGACCCGTCCTTTTTAATGATGTATTTTAAATGTATGTGTTATATGTTGAGTGTAAATAATTGCGCTCAATAAAATATCCACATTTTAACTCAATACCCTTAGTGTGCGGCATAATCTTTTGGGCGGAAGTTTTTTGTGTGGCTGGACTGGTGGTCTACACATTTGTTATTGTTATACAGTACTCCTTGTTGAGGCATTTTTGCCCTTGCCAGCACCTATTTTAGTATATTGTGTGGTGCAGGGTCCATTCTTTGTTTTTTAAAAGGCTGGGCTACTACCTCGTGGATTGCGGCCTTTCCTGCCACTTCAATCTCGGCTTGTCTTAAAATAGAACTCCAGCCCGATCGGTCTGTGAGTACTTATTTTTATTTATGTAAGATTTCTTAAATTTAGGATCATCTTTTTATGGCTCTTGTAAGTAATTTATTTTTATTGTTTCTGTTATAGATTGTGGAAAGAAGGGATAGTGGGTTGTGGTTCCTCCTAGTCTGTCAGAGTAGTCACTTGACTATCGAGGACTTGCATATACTTCAGTCTTAGGCCCTTGGGGTTATTTAGACTATAATTAAATCACCATGACCATCTGGGGATAGTGGACCTGTCAGGTCCCAAGGAAGCTTTGGAAAAGAGGAGACCTCTACCTTCCTCTAATTCCGAAGACGATTTGCTCTCTGAGGGCGAGCTTCATTCTAATGGGGAAGACAGTTGTTCGGGTCTTGATTTCTCTTCTGAGGAGGATTCTTTGATCAGGGCCGAAATGGAGAACCTTATTGCGCCCATGTTTGAGGTTCTGCATATTTTGACTCCCAGAGCTCCGGAAAGGAAGAAGGGAGACTTATTTACGCCTGAAACACCTAGACTTGTTTTTCCTGAACCCTGAGTCTCATTTTCTAAGTATGTCACACACCCCGCTTCAAACATTAATAATTACACTTGGGTTAACCCACCTGTAGATGGCGACGTTGCAGAGAAGTCTTGAAAAACTAGCCCCTCCCGGTCTATACATACCTGGGACACCCCGGCCCCCCTTCTGGTCTATTTCTGCCCGGCTTGTTTTATTTTATTTGCCCCTTAATTCATCGTGTAGCCTCCCATCTTAGGCTGCCGGCCGGGCAAGGGTAGACGGCACCCTAAGGTGCCTAGGAGCTTGCTCCTCCGCTAGACCCCATACTATGGGGCAACGCGGTTATCCGGCCTGGTGATCCGGATTTGGGATGCCCCGTCCCGTTGCCCCCTATGGGTATTTGCCCTGTGTCCCGCTTGGTTCCCTTCTCCCTGCGCTAGTAAGGGGGGGGGGGCTGTGTCTGTATGCTTGGTACATGTTGTTTGTCTCCACTTCATGTGTCTGACTGCTTCTCTTTCTGCGGCTGGTGGGGGGCGGGCCCGGGCCCGCCTGTCTGACCGGTTCCCTGGTTTGTGAGGGGCTCTGGTGAGCCCCTTCTGGCTGAGGAGCGGGCGCCCGCTGAGTAAGGCTTGTACTCCGGAGGAGGAGGGGGACGGGGCCGCGGCCCGCGCTGTGCTGCTGCTTGGAGGGGGGACGGGGCAGGAGCGCTTGGCGCGTTTGGGTGGGCCCGCCCTTCTTCCTCTTCCTCCTCGTTTCTGGCTGTGGATGGTCGGTTGCTGCTGCGGCTGTCTTCTGCGCTGCCATTTTACAGATCGGCTTTTTAAGGTAGTCTGTGTTGTTTAGTTAAGGTGGTATGTTTTATTGCGGGTAATTCTGCCTTTTTACTGGACATTAGAGCTGGCTTCTTATGTCAGGGTGCGGCTGACAGTAACCCTTCAAGGATTGGGGTTTTTCTGGGTGCCGTCCGTGTCATCTTTACTTATCAGCTGTACTGCAGCTGGGTCCCTTGCCCTTGTGTGTATACATAGATATATGTATATATATATATATATTTCTTTATATTTTACTGTGTACTTGCCTGTGCTTGTGTTTGCAATTTATTCACGTACTGATGCATGCTTGTTTGTTATTTGCCTTGGAGTGACTGTTGTCCTTTCCGTTGCAGATCCTGGGATCCCGTGCTGAAGGGGTCTCCCGGTCTTAGATACCTGGCTAGTGGGGTTTTGTTCATTACAAAGATTATATATATATTTTAATTTGCAAATCCTCCCACTACTGGGACCTTAAAGGGGCATCCCGGGTCGCATGCGGCGTAAATCCCTGGGTAACTGCGAATACCACAATTTCACCATATGGAGGCTTCTAAGGATACCGGAAACGGCCCTTCGGGGCAATCCAGGCTGTGTGGGGGTTGTGGGGCTCTGCTCCCGGGGGATGATGTCATTATATGCATTCCATGTGCGCAGCGGAACATTGAGCGCCAGTCCGGCACTCCGGTTTCTGGCCCCTCACCGCCCGTATCATCTCCTACTCCTCTCCGCCTGTTCCGAACCCCGTGTGACGTTGTCATGGGTGGGGATTCGCAATCCGAGGTAATGTTTTCTGCTGTGGTTGCTCAGAAGGCTCCGGCTAAGCGGAAACACTTGTCCACGACTCCGCCGGACCCAGATTTGGATGTTATTGAGGCATTGGACTGGTCAGATTGCCCCCCGGCTGAAGAGGGGGAGATTCTTGAGGAATTGGATGACCCTGAGGTCCGGCAGTTGTTTGGTGCTGAAGGTGACCAGGGGGCGGGGTTGGTATTTGACACCCCTTCAATTTTGGCTCAAATGTTTGAAGTTTTGAATTTAGACCCTCCTGTGGCGGCTCCTCCGTTTGGAGTTTCCCAGTCAACGACATTTTGAGAATGTCGTCCTTAAAGAATGGGAGCAGCCTACGCATCTCGTTGGTGTTCCGCCTAGTTGGGATAAGAAGTATCCTTTTCCGGCGGACTTGGTGAAGCGTTCTTTTCCTCCCGAGGTTGATGCCCCGGTTTTGGGGCTATCTAACATGGCTGTGTTGCATTCTCCTGACACTACTACCCTTAAGGATGGCGAAGATCGCCGGATTGACCAGCTGGCTCGCCACGGTTTTGCCTGTGCGGGTTCGGCTTTGAGGCCTGTTTGTGCTTCGGCGCTTTTGTTGTTGGCGGTTAGGTCCATTGTCAGGGATTTATTTGCGGACCTTGATCCTACTTGTGATGAGTTTGTTGCTCTCAAACGTTGTGAGTCTTTTGTTTCGTTTGTCCTAGACGCTCCGGATGACGCCATGGTGATGTGTGGCAGGACCACGGCTTTGTTGGTGGCTATCCGATGGTCGGTGTGGTTGCGGCAATGGACTGCTGACTTTAATTCTAAGAAGTCGCTTACGGCCCTTCCCTTTTTGGGTTTGCGCCTGTTTGGTGAAAAATTGGATTCGGTTGCCAAGGGAGGTAAGTTACCTCAGCGCAAGAAACTTCGTCGTTCCTTTCGGGGGGCGGCCTCTTTTAATCCCTCCTTTCGGGGATCCAGAGCTGGCAGAGGTGCGGTCTTTTCGGCCTCCAGGGGTGCAAGCTGGAACAGGGGTAGAGGCCGTGGCCGTCCCGGTCACTCCTGGGGTGCCAAACCCAAACCCGCTGCCAAGCCCGCTCAGCAATGAGGGGGCACCCTCACCCTTGCGGGTGGGGGGACGGTTGCGACACTTCTCCCGGGTGTGGGACCAGGCGGTCTCGGACAGGTGGATCCGGGAGGTGGTGCCGGCCGGTTACAAGCTGGAGTTCGAGTCCCGACCTCCTCTAAGATTTTTCAGGTCTCGTGTTCCTTCAGATCCTTTGGCCGCGCAGGGGCTCCTGGCGGCGGTGAGGAATCTTCTGGAAATGGCAGTCATCCGTCCGGTCCCTCCCTCGGAGGTGGGCCGCGGGTATTATTCCAATCTCTTCACAGTGCCCAAGAAGGACGGGTCGGTTCGTCCCATCCTGGGTCTGAAGTTTCTCAACGTGTTTATTCGTCCCCGGAAGTTTTGAATGGAAACTCTGCGCTCTTCGGCAGGGGGATTTCATGACGTTGGCGGGCGTGATGGCCCTTCTCAGAGCTCAGGGGATTCGCATTGTGCCTTATCTGGACGATCTTCTCATCATGCCTCCTTCCTTCAGTCAAGCGGAGATGGACACCAGGACGGTGGTATCCACTCTGGAGAGTTTCGGCTGGGTGATCAACTATCCCAAGTCCTCTCTCGCTCCGGCCAGGGTGGTGTCCTTCCTGGGGATGTCCTTGGATTCTTGCAAACACAGAGTGCTTTTGCCTCAGGCCAAATTTCTCTTGATTCAGGAATTGGCGCAGCTTCTTCTTTCCCATCCTTGTCCGTCCATCCGGCTAGGGATGAGACTGGTGGGGTTCATGGTAGCTTCCTTCGAGGCAGTTCCCTTTGCTCAGTTTCACACGAGGACGCTTCAGCTTCATCTGTTGGCGTCTTGGGACCGGCGACTGCGGTCGTTGGATCGGCCCTTCCGGATGTCCTCCCGGGTTCGGCAGTCTCTCCGGTGGTGGATGGTCTCGGACAATCTCTTGAGGGGCAGGTCTTTTCTGACGCCTCTTTGGGAAACCACGGACGCCAGTTTGTCGGGATGGGGAGGTTTCTGGAAGGATCTTCAGTTCCGGGGGCGGTGGGGTCCTCAGAAGGCCCACTTTCCCATCAACGTTCTGGAATTGAGAGCCATCAGGTTGGTTCTGTCTCACTTGACACAGCATTTACAGGGCTTGCCGGTTCAGGTTCGGTCGGACAATCGGACGGCGGCTGCTTACATCAATCACCAGGGAGGGACTCGCAGTCTGAGTGCCCTCAGAGAGGTGTCTCTGATCCTAGCCTGGGCGGAGACTCATGTCTCTTGCATCTCGGCAGTGTACATTCCGGGAGTGGAAAACACGGAGGCGGACTTTCTGAGCAGGTGCTCTTCCCGCCGGGAGGAATGGTCTCTCCATCCCCAGGTGTTTCTGTCTCTTTCTCTCCGGTGGGGGACACCGGAGGTGAATCCGTTTGCCTCTCGTCACAATTACAAGCTTCCGACATTCGTGTCGCTCTCTCAGGATCCTCTGGCTCTGGGGGTGGATGCCATGTCTCTGAGCTGGGGGGACCTGGGGTTCCTTTATCTGTTTCCTCCGATCCCCATGCTAGGCAAGGTGTTTGCGAAAGCTGGCCCTGGAAGGGGTTCCCGCCGTTCTCGTGGCTCCAAGGTGGCCAAAGGCGGGTGTGGTTCGCAGACATCGTTTGTCTGGCAGTGGATCAGTTCGATCTGCCTCTTCGGCCAGATCTTCTCACACAGGGTCAACTGCGTTACCCCAATTTAGCAACGCTGGCTTTGACGGCCTGGCTGCTGAAATCTCCATCTTAAGGGAGGAAGGTCTTTCGGATTCTGTTATTCAAACTCTTATTAGTGCCAGGAAGAGGTCCTCTTCTACCATCTACTATAGAACTTGGAGATCTTATATTGATTGGTGTGAGGCTAGATCTTTGCCCTGTCGGGTCTTTTCTGTTTCCAGGATTTTGGAATTTCTTCAATTGGGGCTGGACTCTGGTCTTCAGCTGAGTACTTTGAAGGGGCAGGCTTCTGCCTTGTCTGTCTTTTTTCAAAAGTCTTTTGCGCTTCATCCTTTGGTCAAGACTTTTTCCAGGGGGTCTCGCATTTGCGGCCTCCTAGGAAGCCTTTGCTCCCTGTTTGGGATTTGAATTTGGTTCTCTCTGCTCTTCAGGCTCCTCCTTTTGAGCCTTTGCAGGATATTGTTCTTTCTACTTTGACTCAGAAGGTTGCCTTTTTGGTGGCCATCACTTCGGTTTGGCGTGTTTCGGAGTTGGTGGCCTTGTCGATTCAGGGAGAGGCATCAGGACAAAGTGGTTTTCCGCTTCAAACCGGACTTTCTTCCTAAGTTGGTCTCTGCTATTCATCTTAACCAGGACATTGTTCTTCCTTCCTTGTGTCCTAAGCCTCCTCCTTTTGAGCCTTTGCAGGATATTGTTCTTTCTACTTTGACTCAGAAGGTTGCCTTTTTGGTGGCCATCACTTCGGTTTGGCGCGTTTCGGAGTTGGCGGCCTTGTCGATTCAGGGAGAGGCATCAGGACAAAGTGGTTTTCCGCTTCAAACCGGACTTTCTTCCTAAGTTGGTCTCTGCTTTTCATCTTAACCAGGACATTGTTCTTCCTTCCTTGTGTCCTAAGCCTAGGAATGACAAGGAGAGGGTTTTGCACTGTTTGGACGTGGTACGCTGTGTGAAGTACTATTTGCTTACTACGTCTCCTTTTCGTAAGACTGATGCCTTTTTCGTGGTGCCCTGTGGGCCTAGGAAGGGTTTGGCTCCCGCTAAGTCTTCCATTAGCAAATGGATTCGTCAGTCTGTTGTTGGGGCCTATTCTGCCAAGGGGAAGGTTCCCCCTTTTCGTATCACTGCTCATTCTACTCGTGCTGTTGGGGTGTCCTGGGCTTTCCAGCACCAGGCCTCTGTTGAACAAGTTTGTAAGGCTGCTACTTGGTCTTCTGTTCACACTTTTTCCAAGTTTTATAAGGTTGACGTGCGGGCTTCAGCGGATGCTGTGTTTGGCCGCAAGGTTCTGCAGGCTGCAGTGGTTTGAGTTTTGCATTATTGCCTTGTTGGATACCTGCCCTTTCTGGACACTGCTTTTGGATGTCCCAAGTGTAATTATTAATGTTTGAAGTATTAGAATAATACCATTTTGTGAATACTCATCTGTAAAATGGGTATTATAAGTATGTCACACATCCCGCTTCATCCGCCCTTTTTGGTATCCTGGATCTTTATATGGTGAAGCCTTGTTTACAGTTTGAGGGTTACCTATGGTTTTTTTCTGGTACCTTGTCTTTACTGCTGTTTGAAAACTGGGAGATAAGTGGGAGGTCCCAGGTATGTATAGACCGGGAGGGGCTCGTTTTTCAAGACTTCTCTGCAACGTCGCCACCTACAGGTGGGTTAACCCAAGTGTAATTATTAATGTTTGAAGCGGGGTGTGTGACATACTTATAATACCCATTTTACAGGTGAGTATTCACAAAATGGTATTTTTTCTATGGTTCGAAAGGAATGGGAAAAGCCAAATAAGATTCCTGGTCCTGGTCTCTTCATCTGGTATTAGAGGCTCCTGTTTCGGGTCTTTCTAACACTACAGTCATGCCCTCTGCCAACAATGCTTCTTTAAGAGATCTTACAGAAAAGCGCATGGATCAGTTGGCCTGGAACGCCTTTTCTATGGTAGGCTCGTTTTTGCGGCCTGCCTGTGCTACTTCGCTAGCATCCTTGGCAAGTAGAAAATTGTTAAAGCAGCTCGCTGCTAAGACTAGGTCCCGAGGTCATTCCCGTGTTTCGGGTTCCCGATTAAGACCTGTTTGGATATTAACAATTATGTAATTACGGCTATGGATGATTTGGTTAGATTAGACGCCAGAGCTGCATTACAGCGCTACCTATGGCTAAAGCAGATGCCGCTTCTAAGAGGTCTTTGACCCTTCCTGGAGGGTAGACTGTTTGGGGAGAGTCTTGATGTTATGGTTAAAGACTAAACTAAACTTCTGCAAAAGAGGAGGTACACCCCTCGTTTTCGTAAGTCCTCTGGCTCCTAGCCCTTTCGGACTGTCAGATCGTTGGATACAAGAGGTGGTGTCTTCAGGCTACAAGATCGAGTTTGCAACCACACTTCCACAAAGGTTTCTTTGGTCAAGGGCATCCCGAAATCCGACAAAGGCAGAAGCCTTGAGAGCTGCTGTTTTGCATCTGTTTCAAATGGGGTCATCCATCTGTTTCCCCTCCCAGAGAGGGATCAGGGATTTTACTCCAATCTATTCACTGTCCCAAGAAGGATGGATCCTTAAGATCCGCAGTGATGTCCCTTCAGCCAGGAGACTGGATGTCCTCAATAGATATAAATGATGTGTATCTTCACATCCCTATCTTTTTGGGTCATCAGAAGTATCTGCGTTTTGCACTAGATGGCCTACATTTTCAGTTTGTGGCTCTACTTTTGGGCCTGTCCTTAGCTCCAAGGATTTAGCAGGCCTTTCCTGAGGGCACAGGGGATACACATAATCCCTTACTTAGATGACTTACTGATCAGGGCTCTGTCCTTTCAGGAGGCCGAAAGGCATACCCAAATCCGACAAAGGCAGACGCCTTGAGAGCTGCTGTTTTGTATCGGTTTCAAATGGGGGTCATCCATCTGTTTCCTCTCCCAGAGAGGGGTCAGGGATTTTACTCCAATCTATACACTGTTTCCAAGAAGTATGGATCCTTAAGATCCGCAGTGATGTCCCTTCAGCCAGGAGACTGGATGTCCTCAATGGATATAAATGATGTGTATACTCACATCCCTATCTTTTTTGGGTCATCAGAAGTATTTTGCACTAGATGGCCTACATTTTCAGTTTGTGACACATCCAGTCAGGCAATCCCTTCTGTGGTGGCTGGACCGCCAACATTTGTTTATAGGGAGATCCTTTCTGCCTGTGGGAGATACTTACCACAGATGTCAGTCTAACAGGTTGGGGAGGTGTCTGGAGGTCACAGACAGTCCAGGTACAGTGGAGTCCGGAGGAGAATTTGCTTCCCATAAATATTTTAGAACTAAGGGCAATTCTCCTAGTCCTCTTAACGTTGGACTCCCAGTCTGAAGGGGCATCCAGTCAGGATGCAGTCAGACAACTGGATGGCGGTGGCTTACATCAGCCATCAGGGGGGCACCAGGAGCAAGAGCGCTCTCAGGAAAGTAAACCGGAATATTCTATGGGCCGAAATGAATGTTCCCTTCATTCTGGCAATTCACATCCCAGGGGTGGACAATTCGCATGCCAGCAGAGCAGCCCTGCGCCAGGGGGAATGGTCTCTCAGTCAGAGGGTGTTTCAGGCCATTTGCTTGCGCTGGAGACGACTGGATGTGGATATTTTTGTGTCCCGACACAATTGGAAGCTTCCGAGGTTTGTGTCTCTGTCCAGGGACCCTCTAGCATTAGCAACGGATACACAGACCTTTCCCTGGTCAGCGTTTTTAGGTCGAGTCCTAAAGAAGATAGCTCGAGAAGGGGTCCCAACCATTTTGGTGGCTCCTCGCTGGCCAAGAAGGAGCTGGTTCTCAGACATAGAAAGAATGTCGGCAGTGGAGCATTGGCGGCTCCCAGACAGTCCAGATCTTCTCACACAGGGGCCTCTTCAGCACCCCAGTTGACGAATGTTGGCTTTGACGGCTTGGCTATCAGAGAGGGGTTTATCTGCCAAGGTTATTCACACCATGGCCCAGGCATGGAAGCAGAGTTCTTCAAAGATTTACTACAGGATTTGTTGGGGTTTCATCGCCTGGTGTAAATCTAGGAACTTTTCTTGTAGAAAGTTTTCTATCTCCAGGACCTTGGAATTTCTACAGAAGGGTCTGAAGGATGGACTCCAACTAAGCACGCTAAAGGGGCATATTTCTGCCCTATCCATCTTTTTTCAGAAAACCATTGCCGAGAATAGACTTAAGACCTTTTTTCATGGAGTCACTCATGTGCACCCGCCACGCAAGCCTATTTGACATGTTTGGGACTTGAATTTAGTTTTGTCGGCTTGCAGGGCTTAATGAGGAAGTTGTTTTAAGGTATATCTCTGCTACAAAGCCTTTTTCGTAAAATCAGACTTCTTGATTGTTATAGCCGAGGGTCCTCAAAAGGGTCTTCCGCCAGCTAAGTCTACCATCAGCCGATGGATAAGACAGGAGGTAGTCAGGGCCTATGCTGCCAAGGGAAAGGAGCCTTCCTTTCGGGTCACAGCTTATTTCACTCAAGCTATTGGCGCTTCCTGGACTTTTCAGCACCAGGCCTCAGTGGAAGAGGTATGTAAAGCCACTTCTTGGTCTTCGGTTCATACATTTGCCAAATTCTATGTATATGTTAGAGCCTCGGCAGATGCCGCTTTTGGTAGAAAGGTTTTACATACAGTAGTTAGTTAACTTGTTGTTGGCTACTCTTTATGCTTTGGGATCCCGCCCAGACATAGGGCACTGCTTTTGGAGGTCCCGTTCATTTCTGGAGCTGATGGCCTGGAATGGATTAGGAGAGAAAATACAATTCTGTGACTCTCACCTGTAGAATTGTTTTCTCTTCTATATCCATCTGCGGTTTTCTATTCCTTAGATGCATAGTCCTGGTGTTCTGTTTATTATGTAAATAGTGTGTTCAGCATAGAAAAAGAAAATTGAGAAAGAAAATAAGCAGAGAAAGGTGTGGATTTTCATTTTTTTCTCCTATAGATCATGTCTGCCTGAGCCTTCCAGTCGGTGGTTCTACTGCTTTTCAATTACTAACTAGTGTTGAGGCTAGATGTTAGAAAAGCTCTGATCATTTATCTGGAAAGATCCAGAGAAGAGCATATAGTGGAACAACTATATAGTGACTTTCAGCAGTAAAAAGAGATGCTTAGCAGCCCCGAAGTCCACTATAGCCAGATGGATAAAACAGACTATTGCACAAGCTTAGTCTACTAGGGGAGTCTCTTCCCCCAGAGGTGTCTGCCCACTCTACGAGAGCTATGTCAGCGTGTTGGGCAGAGAGGACTGGCGCCTCTTTGGAATAGATCTGCAAGGCAGCAATGTGGTCATCACCCCACACCTTCCTCAAACATTATAGACTTAATCTACTATTAGCAAAACATCAGGCCTTTGATCGAAGGGTACTACTTGCAGTTTCCCACCTCTAAGGTATAATTACTCGCCTAATCCTCTCCCTGTGGTCATGCTATTAGAATTTTTTTTCTCAAGCTTTTAATTTTTAAAATTATATTTTGTTAGTGCAATTTAGCACATTTTTTTGCTGTGCATGTTTTAAAATCATTTGCACAGCTAAAGATGATGCTGAATTGCACTAATGAAAAAAATGTAAACATTTTTATTTCTCAGAAAAAATGTGAGGAAAAAAATTCTCTGTGTTAAATCAGCTCTTAAAGAGGAACAACACACATGAATTTCACTTACCTGTTTGTTGTTCCTCTCTGTGGCAGCATCCCGAATTGGGGTGCCCCACTGTGTGTGCCGCCCCCCAACTCTCCCCGTTTCACTCACCTTCCTTCCACTCCCATGGCATAGACTTGGAGACAGCGAGTGCGCTGATTGACTGTGCTGCGCCCTCCCTGTCACTCAGCGCCGCTGACGGCTAGCCATTAGCGAAGGGCGGGTGCGCGCATGGCTAGAGGGGAGCGGGGATGCAGCCGGAGCGCTCAGACACGGCAAGGGCTCCGGATGAGGGTCAGTGTTTCTGGAACTCGGGAGGCCCTGGAGTCTTTTAGTTCCTCCACACCAGCACTGATGCAAAGCGCTCACTCTCTTGGCGAGCTCCCGCAGCTGCCTGTAGAAAGCTGTCCATAGTAATAACGTATAGTTGGGGTGTTTGCAGAGCACTCGGCAAAAGTTTTGCCAACCGTGTTCTGAATGCGCAGCACTAGTGATCTCCCTCCATGTGAGTGGAAAGCGCTAGTTCCGGACCCCCTTCAAACACTGACATCAGTGATTGCGGGATGCTCGGGTTTGGGCTTTAACAAAAAATGTCTTGTTTGTCATTTAAGTGTATTCTCAATATTTTAAGGTGAAATATGTGGAAAAAAACAAAGTTTTTTTTTACAATTTGTTTTTTTTTGTAATAAAAAATGTACTTTTTTAAAATAAAATCTTATTGCAATAAAAGCCCAATTTCTCACAGTTACAATGGTACCACATATGTATTGGTAGACACCCTTTCCTGCCCTGCCCCAAATTGAAACAGCGCTTTAGGAGATTTTCAGATAAAGTACAACTGCTATGCACACCTTGCAATTTAAAAAAAAAAACCTTTTACATCTGAAATGCCCCCAACAAACTCTCTGAAAGTATACACCTTTCTAGGGGTACCAGGCTTGTTGATGTAGGCACAGTTTTCTGGAAGTAATCCCTCAATTAATTCTTTGGTTGCACAGGGTTTCCCTAAAAAAAGAATAAAAGAGCAGAATCAAAGCCACAAAAAAACAAATATGCAAACAAGAAACAACAAGTTAAATCTGAAAAAGCAAGATCCACTGAACAGAACAATACCCAGCATGCATAGGTACTGTCAAGGGAAGAGTTGCCAAACACCACAAAGTAAAGCATGCACGTTTAGCGGTAATTTTACTTTAAAACTTCAGCTGTGCAGACAAAGTGTGCACCTTGCTCTTTTTAAAACCAAAAAACCCTTTACATTTGGAATACCCCCCACAAAGGTAACCAGATTGTAGTGGGCGCATCTTTCTGGAAGTGATCCCTAGAAAAATTCTTTGGTTGCACAGGGTTTAGCTAAAAAAATGAATTAAAAAGCAGAATAAAAAAACATTTTGGTATCTTAACATTTGGGTCTCATGGATCCCTTACCAGTTCGCAAAGGGTTAGCAGTAAAAAACACACACACGTAGAGGAAATTACTTATTTAAAAAAAAAATCGTCAGCTCCTCTGCCCCTCTCCGATCCAATGTCAGCAGCGGTGATCGCTGGGGGGGGGGGAGGGGGGGTTGGAGGAGGCAGGGGATCAGAGGATCCCAGGACCCTCCACTCCTCTGCCCAGCGATCATCGCATCTGACAGCTGTCAGGTCGGGAGCAGGATTACGTGGGCAGAGTGACGTCATCGACTTCGCCTCTCTCCTTAAGCCGGAGGAGTCCAGTGGGGGGGATCCGCCCCAGTGAAGATGAGACAGTGCGGGAGTGATCTTTAACAGGAGATGCAGGCAGCAGGTTAAATAGGGGGGGCCGCCCTATCCCGGGCACTTTCCTGAAGTCGTTGGAGCCTGGAGGGGGATTGGAAGCCGCCTGATTGAAGAGGAGACCCGGATGGATTAATAGAAGGGTCAGGTGAGTGTTTTTTTTTTTTTTGGTGGGGGCGCTAGCAGGGGGGGAAGTCAGGCACATATAATTTATGCGGCTGGCGTTTAAGTGAGGGAGAGGCAGCCCTTATCCTACATGCACTAACTTGCACTAACTTGTACCTGACAGCATCATTTATAAAAGTGCCGTATCTTATTTCTAATAAAAATATTGGAAAAAAACAGGACTGTGATTTTTTTTATTACATGTGCCATAGACTGCACTCTGTAAACTAACATTTTACCTTTAAACTAAGCTTTGAGTGAGTTTGTTTTTAATTTTATGTATTGGCAGGCTTCCCAGCCAGATGAACTATCCATTACGCAAGGCGAGTTACTGGAAGTCATTGAAGATGGAGATGTAGAAGAGTGGGTGAAGGTCGGTTGACAAAATTCTGTTTCTTTCGTTATAAGGCTCAATTTCGACACTTTCAAAAACAGTGTGAATGCTAAAATCCTGCTAAATTTCTTCAATGGGCTGCATTGTGCTGGGTTGTGGATGTCTGTGTGTAACGTTTTGACCCCAGCACCGGTAAGTGTGGTGCATGGCGGTTTGTAATTTTAAAGAATTTTGCCATAGACTCACAAACTGCAACACAGGTAATGTATAATACACAAAAGTGTGCTGTGCTGCATTTTCGCTCCTGTGTCTTCAGTGCTACACCATGAAGCACAATGTGTATGTGCCCAAAAACAACATCAAATGGCAGTCTGCAGACACAGGAATGGGGCAGCACATCTAATGTAGACCATTTTCCATCATATATATTAAAGTGGACCAAAACCCTCCCGCCACAACCCCTAGGGTCAGGGCTAACTGCTAGCCTTCCCCTGGTAATTCCAAAATCTTGATTCACCACTGTGTGAAACTTCTGGGGTCGTCTGTAATCTCACCTTTACTGGTGGCTCCCATTGTGCTTCTGCTGACCATGCCAGCATTCCTGGCTTCCCTGTAGCTGGGCCACGCTTTTGCGCACCGCCATTCAGGCTGGGGGTGAGACTGCATAAAAATCTGTCTGCACAAATAATATCACTGTCGTGCTACTCCCCAGGCCCAACACAACTCTACTAAAATAGAGCAGGCGCCGCAAAAAGTTATATCGTATTTATTGCACATACACAGAGACAAAAACTACTAAACAATCATAAAATCCATTAAAATAGACAAAACAAAAGGAGGTAAGTATTATACAAAACTTACTTTTGAGGATCACAGAAACTGAATGTGCAAAAGAAAAGCATTCATAGGTGACATTAAAGTGAATACTTGTCTATTCAGGTGTAAATGTGCCAAGGGGTCACATGAGTCTCAAGTATGTTTGTTGTGTATATTGTTAGCACTTTAG
The DNA here is from genome assembly GCA_027917425.1 of Gastrophryne carolinensis. Lineage (NCBI taxonomy): Eukaryota > Metazoa > Chordata > Amphibia > Anura > Microhylidae > Gastrophryne > Gastrophryne carolinensis. The sequence goes on from CM051238.1 coordinate 74,547,736, forward strand.
AGACACCTTTCAGACAGTCTCTATTCATTTATAAAATATATATATTTTAATTTTATTGGGAGCAATCTGTTTATGTCCACACTTAGTGGGACTATGTGCCCACTTAATTATTTTCCTATTATTAAGCCTGAATAGACAAATGAAGAGACTTGGAAGATGCTTCCTTCCACACTGTCTGTAATAGGGGGATTGTGGGGGATCCTGCACACTGTCTCGCTGTCTGTAATGGGGTGATTGGGGGGGGGATTCTGCACACTGTCAGTAATAGAGTGATTGGGGGTGGATTCTGCACATTGTCTGTAATGGAGTGATTGGGGGGGGGGGGGGGGGTTCTAGGCACTGTCTGTAATGGGGTGATTGTGGGGGATTCTGCACACTGTCTGTAATAGGCTGATTGGGGGGGATTCTGCACACTGTCTGTAATAGGGTGATTGGGGGGTCTGCACAATGTACTGGGGTGATTCGGGGGGATTCTGCATATTGTGATGGGGGGGGATTCTTCCCACCATATTGGGTGCTGCACACTTTCTGTAATGGGGTTATTTGAAGAGGATTCTGCACTCTGCTTGTTATATGGTGATTATATGGTGATAAGGTGGGTATTATAGCACACTGGTTCAGAATATTTTTTTCTTATTTTCCTCCTCTTAACCCTAGGTGCATTTTATGGGCAGGTGCATCTTATAGAGCGAAGAATACTGCTGTCAATGACTGCATAGTAGTGTGTTTCACACAGCGGGGCACCCCTAATCCGGTTGCCCTGGGGGCAGGCTAGGCCCTGGAGTCTTTTAGATGGCATACATCATACATCTTTCTGTAAGCTCCCAAGAGTTTAAAGTGAGGCTCATTTTAATCATTTAAATGATCATTGGTGTAGTGCAGTGTTTTGGAGTTTCTGCAGCCTGAATAGTAAAGTGGTGCTTTAGACACTATCCAGAGCTGAACAAGCTGAAAAGAACAAGAACACTAGTTCAGTTCTCATTCAAATGAAAATCTAATTAATTTATGCCTTAATAAAATAGAATAAGCACAATATGTTCTGTTCTCCATTTGCATGCAGGCACGGAACAAAAGTGGCCAGGTCGGCTATGTACCAGAAAAGTACATTAACTTCATTAAACAGAGTGCTGCTGATTCAGTGGATACTGGGCCCTGCAGGGGACTCTCTACAGATTCATCTTTCACTGCGATAGCTGAGCTGGAATGGTCTGATGCATCAGGTAGATAATCCAGACTGGTATTCTTATTGATTGTAATACATTACTGCTGTAAAGTACAAGGCTATCTATAATTTACTGTGTTAGCATTGTGTGCTGCAGCTTCCTCTCCCATGTTGGATGGACACCCTATATAATAAGAGAACACTGTAGCTTTTAGCAGGATTAGAGGGTGGTATGAAGAAGGTTTTTAGGTCTCCATATGGACCTACACCCTCTCCCAGGCAGACTTCCCAGGAAGGGGTGTAGGCAGTAAAGGCAGAGTGTTAAATGAAAGCCTGAGAATCCTACCTGACAGCTTTTTCTGCTAGTTTGATCTCTCAGAAGAATATTGTTGGAATTATTTAATCTGTTATACAGTTATGGCTTCAGCTTTCTATATTGGGCATTAAAAAGACTGGGAATATTTTATTCACGCTTTGAACGCAGGGGCATAATAATTTTTTTTTCCCATCATCTTTCATGACGAACCACTGAGAAAGGAAGGCTCCGCCCCCTGGGAGGAAACACAAACTGAACAGAGGTTAAAACCCCACCCCTTTCTCTCTGCCTCCGTTATTTGTGTTTCCCCCCTAAGGAACTACTGGACAGAGAGCTAGACTTCAACCAATTATTTATTTTTGTTTTTTGTTTTCAGCTCCAAGAGTTCTGGAGGAGCCCGCTGAGCCTTGGAACAGCTGTAACTGGGTGTAGTTCACCCGAGGTTCACAGGCTACCAGGGCAGTCCCACAAAGTGTGACAGCACACTAGTTGTGCGCTGCCTTCTTTAAATCTCAGCTGATTCTGGGTTAATCGGGTGTGTGATGCCTAGTGGGACCCCTGGGGTACTCACCTGAGCCTCCGGTACCAGCGGTCTCGGGCTTCCATTCGTTTTTCTATTCCCCTCCATTTTGATCTAAAGGTAGAGGATGCGTTAGCAGTGGATTGTCGGCTATGATGCTGGAAGTCCATAGTACCCCTCAACTGCACGCAGGGGCATCCACTGCTGGCGCATTTATCCCTCAGGCAGGCCAGAGGAATCAGGAAGCAAAGCCTGTTGTTTTCCTTACCACAGCTACCCCCAGGTAGTTCAGTTCAGGTCCACTTCAAATCGAAGTAGGATCTGAAATAGTAGAGGAGAGTGAAGGTGAAATCTCCTCTGAGGATTGCCTTTAATGAGGAAATACAGGGTAATGAAAGCAAGAGGGCCTCTGGTCCCTCAATTTGCCAGCGAGAGAAATTGACAGGGTTATTAGATGATATTTATGACAAGTGTGAATATACACCATGTGTAACAATTGTATGGGGGGAGAACCTCCAAAGCATTCCCCATTCATTCAGTACTTAAAGTGGACCAACACCCAGGATTTTCACTATCCTGGGTTTTGGTCCACTTCGGTGAGGCACCCCGATCGGGGGTGCCCCTCTGTGTGAAACCCCCCAGAACGCCCGGAAACACTCACCTCCCCACGCTCCTACGCGGGCGCTCATCCAATCAGAGCGCTCAGAGCCGCTATGGTATGCACGTATAGGCGGCGTCCAACCACAGCGGCTCTGAGCGCTGGAGGCCGCGTCTCGCGCTTCCCTCTAACAGGGAGCGCGCCCGCGCCAGCCATTCACAGACGGCCTGCGCGGGTGTGCGCCTTGCTAGAGGGAAGCATGAGACGCGGCCCACGCATGCGCCGTTGGAACGGGGTTAAGGTAAGGCTTCTGGGCTTCCTGGGGGGTTTCACCCCGCGGGACATCCCGATTTCGGATGCCCCGCGGGGAGGGATTTGATCGGCCCGGGAATCTTATAGATTCCCGGGCCGATCCCCCCTGGGTGTTGGTCCACTTTAAGGATATCATTAGGTCTGAATGGAAAAACCCAGAAAATACATTCTTTATGCCTAATTCGTTAAAAATTAAATTCCCAGTTTATGAACAGGACATGGAGCTTGGAGTATATGTCCAAAACCTGGATGATCCACTGAGTCAAATGTCCAGAGCAGCAGCTTTAGGATGATATGGGGACATTATGTGATCTAATGAATCGCAGGATAAAGGGCATCCTAAAAACAGCTCGGGAATGCCGCATTGTTTGCATTTAGACTTACTTTGATAGCAGATGGTGTTCTCAGAAGCATGAAGATGTGGCTTAGTAACCTTAAGGGTTATCTTGAGAATGACACTCCTAGGGAGAATGACCTAGATACCTTACCTACTCTTTTAGAAATGTTTCCTTTTTAGAAATGTTTCCTTTCTTACAAGAGGAGGCCACCAGGGCCACAGCTCAGTCCACAGCCTTGCTCTCCAGAAAAGCACTTTGGAAACCAGATCCCCTGACCACGTCTTAAGCCAAAGCCAAGCTTTGCGGGATCCCTTTTCAGGGTAATCTCATTGTTGCAGAAGAACTAGATACCATCTTGACTCGTTCTAAGGAAAGGGGGGAAGCATTTCCCAATAAGAAAAGAAAGTTTTAGACTCACACCAGTAATGGAGGTAAAACTACCTTGCAACTGGCTCAGAATAAACAGAGCAAACATAGTAAGCGTTGGACACAGACTAGGCCTCAAAGAAGGCAAAGTTTTCCTCTGCAATCCTCCAGAGGGCCCAAAGTCTCAGTCCTAATAGCGAATACCAGGTGGGGGGGGGCAGACGCCTGGTATGTAGCCACCTGGAGAACAATCTCCCAAAATCCTTTTGTGCTACAAACACTGAAAAGGGGATATTAATATGAATTTTCATCCATCCTGCAATCCTTTTTTTCTAGTGACTAGGTTGCCAAGAGACCCCAGGAAAAGGGAAGGCTAGTACAAAAAACGCCAGTTAAATATCAAATGATTCTAAATCTGAACAGATTGACACTGATTCATCCGATACAAAAAGTTCAAGATGCAATCAATCTATTCGGTATTAAACATCCTCATAGAACAAGCCCTAATGGTCAATTTAGACCTACAGGACACTTACCTGCATATACCATTTCTGGCATTGCATCGCAGGTATCTGAGGTTTGCGGCTCAAACAGACTAGGGGCACTATCATTTCTAATGCAGCCCCACGAATCATTACAAAGATTTTGTCAGAGCCGATGGCACACCTCAGACAGGAGGGAGTCAGTTATTCCTTATCTGGACGGATCTTCTACTGTTAAACAAATCAGAGGAGTCACTCTTAGCAGATCTAGGGAAGACTCTTCTTTTACTAAAAACGTTGGGTTGTCAATTTAAAAAAATCAAGTCTAACACCCACTCAACTGTGCAGATTCCTCAATATAGACCATGTCCTCCAAAAGATTCTGCTTCCACAGGAAAATATACAGAGGATCATTGACCCAAAGATTCATTGGTTCTCCTCAGGTTTCCATTCAGGAAATCATAACCCTGCATGGCCTCATGACTGCAGCAATCCCAGCAGTAACATGGACTCAACTACATATGGGAACCCTGAAGAGGTTCCTCTGATCCCGTTGGGACAAGTGCCCAGACTTACTAGATGAAGGAGTCCAAATAGAGACAAAGGTCTTAGAGGGTCTCCTATGGCGGACAAATCCAGGGTTACTAGAGAAAGGGTTACTAGGTCAAGCTGGCACTAAATCATTTTCTGCAAGACATCTCAGGCAGAGATGTCCAGATCCGACAATGCTTCCACAGTAGCTTACCTAAATCATCAGGGTGGGACCAGGTCCTCTGCACTGATAAACTTCTCAAACTCGATTATGTCTCCCTTACAGGAACAGTTCCTGTCAATTTCTGAAGTGCATCTAAAGGGAACCCTGAACACTCTCGCAGATTATCTGAGCCAGATCAGGGTTCAACAGACCGAATGGTGTCTAAACCAAGAAGTTTTCCTTCAGATTGTGAGTGCGAGGGGTCTCCCTCAGATAGGCCTCTTTGCCTCTGCCATCAATTTGAAATGTCAAACATTTTAGTCGTTGACTAGAGGAGACGGTGCGTTAACAGTGGATCCCCTGGCTCATTCCTGAAATTTTTACCTAGCTTATGCCTTCCCTCCTTTAAGATTGCTGCCACAGGAAGTCCGAAGGATAACATTGATTTCTTCTTGCGCTATCTTCATAGCTCCCTTTTGGCCAAGAAGATCCTGGTTAACAGAGCTGAAAAGGATGGTGAGTCCAAATTGATTTCACCTGGGTCCCATTTTGCATCCAGACCCATCAAAGCTTCAACTGGCAGCATGAATCTTGAAGGGGCCATCTTAGAAAGAAAGGGTTGTTCGGCAAGAGTGATTGAAACTCTCCCGGACAGTCGAAAATTGACCACTAAACATCAAAGGTTTGGAAGTTTTTCTTTGTTTTGTGAAGCCAACAAACCGAAGAAAGAATATCTAGCCGCAGTCCTAGAATTCCTGAAGGATTTGAGAAGGGGCTAGCAGTAAGTATGCTAAAGACCTAGAGTTCAGCCTTATCAATCTTCCTAGACTGCCAGTTGAGACAACATCAGCTGATCAATCAATACTTTAAATCAATTACCCGCAAAAGACCAGCGCTATTCAAGGGGTTTCCAACATGGGACTTATCAGTCATAGTCAAATGGTTGCTGGATCCTCCATTTGAGCCATTAGAGGAAGTCCCAGAAAGTGGTTATCTCTGAAAATTTTGGTTTCTGCTGGCTATCACATCAGCCAGATGGGTAAGTGAACTACAAGCCTTATCAATAAAGGAACCTTACTGTTCAATTCATACAGATTAGGCCATATTGAGACCTGATCCCTTATTTTTGGCATGGTTGCTACATCTACTAACATGCCCCAAGGTATAGTTCTCCTGACATTGCCAGATGGAGCAAGAACTGAAGAATATCTCGCACTTCTAGATGTGAGAAGAGCACTGATCATTTACTTAGAAAGAGCCAGAGAATGGTGGATACCGGAACAGCTTTTAGTAACCAGATGGATAAAATGGATTATGTACAGGCCTACTCCATCCAGAGGAGTACCCCTCCTCGGGTTTCTGCGCATTCAACCAGAGCCATATCAGCTTCCTGGGCAGAGAGGACAGGTGCCTCTATAGAACAGATCTGTAAAGCAGCAATATGGTCTTCACCTCACACTTTGCTCAAACACTATAGACTAGATCTCCTGTGTGCAAAGCATTGGGCTAAGGTATAATTACTTTGCTAATCCTCTCAGTGGATCGTCGTAAAGGATGATGGGAGAAAACCCCTACTAGACTTACTGGTTATGGCTTTTCTATGCATTGTTCATGACGACCTCTTAGTTCCCACCCATAGTCCTAGGGTTTACCCTATGTTACTTTACTAAGACTGAGGTGGCAAGGAAGGAGTGGGGTTTTAACCTCTGTTCAGTTTGTGTTTCCTCTCAGGGGGTGGAGCCTCCCTCTCTCTATGGGTCATCATGAAGGATTCATAGAAAAACCATTACCGGTAAGTCTAACAGGGATTTATTTCACCGTCGGTGAAATTGGTACTGAAATCACAAGCACATAAGAAAGACAGGCAGCTCACTCTTTGCATATGCTGGGGAATATTCCTAGAAAGGAAAGTGTTCATTTACACAGGGCACAACACAAAAAATAATACATTTACCCATCACTACATGCAGTATGCCGGAGCCTTGCAAATCACTGATTTATGTCCCGGTGCCATACAAGCACTCAGCAAGCGCAGTGCCAATGACTAGCTTAAAATGTACACATCCAAACACCTTCCACTTGTGCACAAGTGTTTCGGCTTGTGGCTCTCATCAACACAAGGCTGAATGTATTTGACTGTATGGGGGGTGAGACTTTGTGAGATGTCACAAGCCATCATGTGGAGAGATCCATTGGTACACAAGTCTCACCCCCCATACAGCCCAATACTTTCAGCCCTGTGGTTATGAAGGCTACAAGCCTGAAATATGTGTCCAGAAGTGAAATGCATAAATTGGACTCGCAACTATATTCTAAGCAGACAGCACGTCCTGCTCCAGACATAGTCCTTACATGTGGGTATACCTCCGCCTTCAGCGCCGTGCACAAGAAAACAAGCTCCTCCCGGCCCTACATATACCGGAGGACCTCCCACAAATCCCCAGATTTCTCTACAGTGCTAGAACTGCGAAGACATGAAGTATCACGGTTAAGGCGTATGGTGAGCCTTCAATTGGATGCCCCTCCCGCACTAGTGCCCCTCGCCCGATGTAGCGGTGAACCCAGCATATTGGATCACCTTCCTCCCTAGATTCCCCCGTTAACGGGGGGAAAAAAGAGGGGGGGGTGTGTACGACGGCTAACCCTTGTCCTATTCACACCAGTCACCCATTGTCTTAATTGGTTAACTGGAGTCAGAGCCGCGCTTCACGCAAAAGCCTTTTGCTTTCCTACTGCGCTTTACATGGCATTACTCGGCGCGTGCTTCGGCTCTATTTTATTGACGCTTGGCGTTCTATCACGGTATTCACCCTGTCAAATATCTCTGAGGTGATTTCTCCCTGACAATATCTATCGCTTCTGATTGGCTGCGCGCCTTCGAGCTTCGCGCTCTCTGGAGGGGGGGGCGTGGTTTCGTTTGGCGCGTTCCGTGTCATCGCTCGCTCTGGCCCGCCCTTCGAGGTTTGCTTGGCGCCATTTCCTTCTCACATGTGCGTGGTGAAGACGGTCCTCCCCTCGCTGTGCTGTAAGTGCCCTCATGGGCGATCCCTTTCCTAGCTTTGGCTTCTTCGCGCTTGGCTCTGACATCCCTGTTCCCTTTGTGTCTTTCAGACCGCGGATTTCGGCGGCTTCTCTCGGCCCAGCGTAGCATCCGGTCCAGACCCTTTTAAACAAATTACTCCCACTTCCCAGCGGGTGTTTGGGGCATCCAGAGTTGCTTTACAGCGTCAATCCCTACTGGCATATTGAATATAATAATCACCATATGGAGGCATCTCAGGAGATTGTGAACGGGGTTCCTTCTGGACAAGCCCATCTGTGTGTAGCTTGTGGGGTCACACCTAGCAGTGGTGACAATGCACGGGTCTGCGTCCCTTGTTCCCAGCAGACGCTAGCTGGCCTACCCACCTCTTCCGAGGCTGGGCCCGCACCTCCTCTTTCCTACTCCCCCAAGCCTGAGCCTAACCCCCAATACTAGCGGGGACTCTCATGCTGATTTTGCCACTAGACTGGCTAGCGTGGAAAATTTAATCGCTGGCTTCTTGGCGCGCAAGGCTACCGCCAAAAAGCGCCATCTGAATCCTGAAGCCACTATTCTTCCTGTGGAATCCGATGATTTACACTTGTCTTATGCACACTCCCCCTCAGAGGAAGGGGAACTGTTTTCTGTTGAGTCCAGGACTCAGGATGAATTGGGTTCTGATCTTTGGTCCCAGGATGACATTGATAGATTGCTGGCCCAGATCTTTGATGTGTTATCTCTCTCTCCCCCACCTGCGGCTCCTCGGCAAAGAGGTGACCTGTTCCATACCGCTAGGGTGCGGTTGGAGTTTCCTGAACAAACTCATTTTAATAATCTCATCTTAAAGGAGTGGGAACATCCCAGCAGACTCCAGGGGGTTCCTAAAACTGTGGATAAGAAGTATCCATTCCCTGCTGACCTGATCAAGTGTTGGACTTCGCCACCCGAAGTCGATGCCCCGATCCTTGGTCTGTCCAATACCTCTATTATGCACTCCCCTGACACTACTACGCTGCGGGATCTGGAGGATCGGCGGGTTGATCAACTGGCATGTCATGCCTTTGCATTTGGGGGAGCCTCGCTCCGCCCGGTTTGTGCCTTAGCCATTACGGCGGTGGCACTCAGGACGGTGGTGAAGACTGCCCTTGAAGGGGCGGATGACTTGCCGTCCGCCGCCAATGCTTTAGTTACCTGTGAGACTTTTATCAATTATATCCTGTCAGCATCAGATGATGCTATTAAACTGAGTGCTAGATCCTCTGCTCTGGTGGTAGCCATACGTCGTGCGGTCTGGTTACGCAAGTGGGCCGCTGATAATGTCGCCAAGAAGGCTCTTACGGGGCTTCCATTCAAAGGGCTGCGCCTTTTTGGAGAAAGGTTAGATATCTTCGCCAAAGGGGGCAAGCTGCCCCAGCGCAAGCGTCGGATTCGGCCCTTTCGTGGCCCAAGCTCTCACTCGACCCCCAATTGTGGGGCTAAACAGGGAAGAGGGGTGTCCTTCGCCGGAGCTCGCACAGGTTCCTGGAACAGGAACAGAGGACGCCGCCCCAGTTCTTCCTGGGGGCCCAAGCCCAAAGCCCCTCCCAAGACTCCCCAAGCATGAAGGGGCGCCCTCGCCCGTCAGGGTGGGGGGACGTTTACAGCATTTCCAGCATGTCTGGAGACCACACGTCCCAGACCGGTGGATTCAGGAGGTAGTGTCCTCCGGTTACAAGATGCGCCCAGAGGACTTCATGACATCTGTGGACATCAAGGACGCTTACCTGCACGTTCCGGTGTTCCCAGGGCATCAAAGGTTTCTCAGATTCGCGCTGCTGGATCAGCATTACCAGTTTGTGGCTCTGCCATTCGGACTTACGTTTGCCCCCAGGGTATTCACCAAGGTGCTGGCAGGAGTAATGTCTCTAATGAAACAAAAAGGCATACGAGTGTTGCCCTACCTGGACGATATACTCATCTCTGCTCAGTCTCTGCAGCAGGCAGAGCTGGACACGCGGTCGGTGGTGGCCACTCTGGAGTCCTTCGGCTGGGTAATCAATTACCCAAAGTCTTCGCTGTCCCCCTCCTCAGTGACACCGTTTCTGGGGATGATTCTGGATTCAGTTCAGTCAAGGATATTCCTTCCTCCACAGAAGGTGGAAGCTCTGACAATGCAGGTGAGGTCCATGCTCTCGAGCCCTCATCCCTCCATCCGGCAGGGAATGCAGTTGGTGGGCTCGATGGTGGCAAGCTTCGAGGCGGTGCCCTTTGCTCAATTTCATTTGAGAACTCTGCAGCTTCACCTTCTGTCAGTTTGGAACAAGGACCCAGCGTCCTTGGACAAGATCTGGGTGCTTCCCCCCTCGGTCAGACAATCCCTTGCATGGTGGTTGGACCACGGAAACTTGACGAGGGGCAGATCCTTTCTGGCTCCCTCCTGGGAGACGGTCACAACGGATGCCAGTCTCTCGGGCTGGGGGGGATTCTGGAAGTCCCTGCGTTTCCAGGGGAGGTGGGGCCCTCAGGAGGCCCATCTACCCATCAATGTCCTGGAACTCAGGGCGGTCAGATTGGTGCTGGAACAATTGACCCAGCACCTGAAGGGTCTGGCGATTCAGGTACGCTCAGACAACAGGATGGCAGTAGCCTACATCAATCATCAGGGAGGAACCCGGAGCAAGGGTGCTCTCCAGGAGGTATCTCTGATTCTAACATGGGCAGAGACCAATGTTCAATGCATCTCGGCTGTGTACATTCCGGGGGCGGAAAATCTGCTAGCAGATGCCCTGAGCAGGGGGTCGTCCCATCAGGGGGAGTGGTCCCTCTCCAACACGGTATTTCAGTCTCTGTGTCACCGTTGGGGTCTCCCAGACGTGGATCTGTTTGCGTCCCGTCACAATCACAAGCTCCCGAGCTTTGTATCCCTGTCTCAGGATCCTCTGGCTCTGGCCTCGGATGCTCTGTCAATGTCTTGGAGGGAGTTTCGGCTCCTGTATGCGTTTCCACCAATTCCCCTTCTGGGCAGAGTGCTACGAAAGATCGCTCTGGAAGGGGTACCCACGATTCTGGTGGCCCCAAGGTGGCCAAGAAGAGTGTGGTTCGCAGATGTGGTTCAAATGGCAGTAGATCAGTACGAACTACCAAGGATACCAGACCTTCTAACTCAAGGGTCTCTACGCCATCCCAATTTACTAACTCTGGCTTTGACAGCTTGGCTATTGAAACCACCATCTTGAAGGAAAAGGATTTGTCCGCTCCTGTAGTGGCTACCATGGTGCAAGCCAGGAAGAAGACTTCTTCTGCTATATATTATAGGGTATGGCATGCCTACATTGACTGGTGTGAATTCTTAGTCTCCAGGGTGCTGGAGTTTTTACAACATGGTCTAGATTTAGGTCTTAAACTTAGTACTTTGAAGGGCCAGGTTTCGGCCCTGTCTATCTTCTTTCAGAAGACCTTTGCCCAGCACTCTCTTATCAAGACCTTCTTTCAAGGGGTCACTCATGTGCGTCCCCCTCGGAAGCCTATGGTTCCTGTTTGGGATCTGAATTTGGTTTTGTCGGCCCTGCAGGGCCTCCTTTTGAGCCTATTCATGAAGCAGCTCTTGCTGTTCTCACACTCAAGGTGGTCTTTCTGGTAGCTATTACCTCGGTCAGACGTGTGTCTGAATTGGCTGCCTTGTCTATTCAGCCTCCCTACTTTGAGAGACCGGGATAAGGTGGTGTTTCGCTTCAAGCCAGACTTTCTGCCTAAGGTTGTGTCTGCATTTCATTTGAATCAGGATATTGTCCTTCCTTCCTTGTGCCCTAACCCTAGTAACCCTAAGGAGAGGGTTTTGCATTCCCTGGATGTGGTTAGGTGTGTCAAGTCTTACCTGGTTACCACTCAGGCCTTTAGGAAGACTGATGCTCTCTTCGTTGTGCCTCATGGGCCTAGGAAAGGTTTGGCTCCCGCCAAGTCTACCATCAGTAAATGGATTCGTCAGGCTGTGGTTCAAGCCTATACTACTAAGGGGAAGACTCCCCCCTTTCGTCTTACTGCTCATTCTACTAGAGCTGTTGGGGCTTCTTGGGCTTTTCAGCACCAGGCCTCTGTGGAGCAAGTTTGTAAGGCCGCTACCTGGTCTTCTGTTCACATCTTTACAAAGTTTTACAAGGTTGATGTTAAGGCCTCAGCTGACGCTGTGTTTGGCCGCAAGGTTTTGCAGGCGGCAGTAGTTTAAACTGCTTGCTGTTGCCTTTCTGTTTGGGATCCCACCCTTCCTTACGGACACTGCTATTGGATGTCCCACATGTAAGGGCTATGTCTGGAGCAGGACGTGCTGTCTGCTTAGAATAATACAACTCTGTGAAGTACTCACCTGTAGAGTTGGTATTATATGCAGACAGCACGTCCTGCTCCACCCCACCCTGATTTCACTTTGTTCTGGATCCCCTGTTTGGTGATTGTTATCTTTGATATTGTTTGCCAGTTTTGGGTGGTTGTTTCTCCTGGCCTCTCATTCTCACTGCTTTTTAATGCTGGGGATTTGTGGGAGGTCCTCCGGTATATGTAGGGCCGGGAGGAGCTTGTTTTCTTCATGTTCCGCAGTGCACGGCGCTGAAGGCGGAAGTATACCCACATGTAAGGACTATGTCTGGAGCAGGACGTGCTGTCTGCGTATAATACCAACTCTACAGGTGAGTACTTCACAGAGTTGTATTTTTCCATATGATTATTTATGCAGATTCTTGTAACTGCATTGTTACAGTTTTGCTCCTAAAATTCCAAATTTTCATTTTCATCACCTTTGTCTTTCAACACTGTCTAAATTCTTCTGGCCATGCTCTCGATCAGTTTTAAGCATGGTTTTAACTAAAATCTGTTCCCAGTGTTGGTGCATACTGGTCGACTCACTTGGGTAGGAATACAGCTTTTTCTTCAACTCTACCCACAGGTGTTTGATTGGGTTGATGTCTGGAGATTGTGAGGGACAATACAGCGCCTCTTCATTGTCATAATGTCATTCAACCATTTTTTTTGCCATTCTCTATGTATGCTTCAGGTCATTGTCCTGCTGAACTACAATCTGCTTTGCATACCTTTTTTCTACTCAAGTATATGGTGTAGGATACTCACATATGGCTCAACACTGAGACCACCATCAACCCTTGTCAAGTATCCAACACCTTTTAGCCTCCTAGGCTTCCTCCATGGAATTTGACAATTCTTTCAATTTCTCAGTACTTTAGCCCCCCCCCCTTGTTTCTTTCCGAACCATTTGCACTCATCAAAACCTAATCTATTGACTTTTGCCCCATTGCTCCAAATCAACCGTTTCCAACCTTCTAATGTCTAAATTTTTTTTGCAAACTACAGCCAGCAGTTCTGATGACGATCTTGAAGTCGAGGCTTCTTCACCTTTTTTCTAGCCACCATTCCACACTTGATAAATCGTAATTAAACCACACAATAAATCACACCTCTACCATGCCCATCACCCACAAACTTATTTAAACTGTCCCACTTTGAGGACCCCAAGAAATGGTCAGTTGACATGTCCCTGAACTGATAGACCTTGTAATGACTTGAATATTTTGCCTGGAAGATCACTACTTGGCTTTGGAATCGATGGAAGGACTTTTGGCACTCACACAATGCAGTTTGGAAAATGTCTTGGCTGAGGAAAAAACTGTTGATGATCCAGAGGATGCTGTTTCTTTTTTTGGGAAATCATCTTCATGGCTGTTCCTCAACTTAAAACTAGTGATTTCTTGGGAATCAACCTAATAACTGAGCTATTTTGGAGTGTGAGAACAGGTTGTAATATGTAGTATACAATAAAAAAATGATTGTTCAACCACCAGAAGCCAACCAGTAACAATGTAGTGACGTGACAAGAATCTGCATAACTAAGCATCTGCCAATTAGCTACTAGTCCAATTGATGTATAAGATAGCAAAGATAGTAGTCTATTGAATTATGGTAGTCTTGCCTTCGTAAAGGATCGTAAAGGTGTGTGTATATCTGCAGTCTGCAATGGTGCAATGAACTCCATTGTTACTTTTGAGTGTATTTGGTTGAAAAGTCACCACTGTAATATAGTTTGGGCTAGATCATGATCATCATGTCTAATTTACTAACCATCACTCGTCCCAGTTTCTCTTGCTCGAGCACTTTATGACTATGAAGGACAGAGTGAAGAAGAGCTCAGCTTCCCTGAGGGAGCCATTATTCATATTATCCGTAAAGAAGAAGGTGGGGTAGATGATGGTTTTTGGAAAGGAGAATTCAATGGCAGAGTTGGAGTGTTTCCATCACTTGTGGTTGAAGAACTGTCGGGAGAGAATTTGGAACACAATCAGGTAAGGCTCCAAGGCTACATTTAATAATTCAAATTGATGGATGATCATTTTGCTCTAGATCTATAATTCATATTATAATGCAACGTCTATATTTAATGTATTCTTGCAAATATTTTAGACTGTTTATACAGTATAAGTGCAGCCCAATTTATTTTTAACATGCACCATGGCAGGACTTGGGTCACTAAACCCCACCACTGCCATTTAAAAGCACCAAGGGTTTAAATATTTTTATATATCTAGATTGAACCCTATCATTGTCAGCCATGGGAAATTTACTTTGTGACTTTGGCAACCTTTGGCTGACATTTACTCCCCCCTAGAGATTAAAAACAAAGAAAAAAAAGTCTCCCTGTCCATGATCCAGTGCTGGGTGATGTCCTCATCCTCGGAAGGCCTGCCGAACCTCGAGTGGGTGTCTTCAGCACAACAGCCTACACAGATTGTCTGTCCCATGCTGGGCTCCTAATGGCTCACTCCCTGCCACAGGGAGGGGCTTTTGATACCAGCACAGTTAGCTGACATGCTGTGGGAGTGAGCACCGGAGGCCGGGAGTAGGGTAGAGGGCACAGATCCCCTGCCCTGATCCCGGACGCTCACTGAAGACCGCATAGATCAGCATGGGGAAATGTCAGATGGTGTAGGACAAGTGTTTTTTTTTTTTTTTTTTTTTTTTACTTGACCCTTTGTGAACTAGTAATGGGACCTTGAGACCCTAGTTCAAAGGGCAGGAGGGGCCAGGGGGTGTAGAAGAGCCTGACACCCTTGTGGGCTGGTATTCTTTAGGGCCTCCGTGTTTTTTTTATTTTTAAAAACCCTTTAACCCTTGATCGTTATTGCAAGTTAACTGCAAGGTGTGCATAGCATAGCAGTTGTATCTTATTTGAAAACCACACAAACTCTTATCCATTCAGGAGGTCTCTTGTCAGGAAAGGGTGTCTATTGATACATATGTTGTAATCGTGAGAAATTTCCAAGCAATACGATTTTCTTCAAAAACAATTCCTTTTACACTTTGTATGGCTGCTGTGTTGTGTGGTGGTTTGTTTTCATTATGAAAATATTAATGAAGAAAAATGTATATTTTCAGTTAAAAAAAAAAAAAAGCTACATTAAGAAGCTTTTTTAATTTTTTTCCACATATTTCATCCAACATATTGAGAAAGCATTGAAAAATTGAAAAGCCCCAACTCTGCTGGAAAAAAAGCAATATATAATTTTCCTGGAAACACCTGGAAATTTTTGCAAAGATGACCATCCAACATATATAGTGCAAAATGCTTAAAAATTGCTTGGTAACATTGGGTGATAACTTATCTAAGTAGGCTGGCACTGAAAGGGTTAAAGGGCACAGTGGTTTATGACAAGTTTTTAATTTTTATCTCTGTAGAAAAGAAATGTGGCTGCTCACCCAGGCAAATTTTTCTTGTTGCTTTATCAGAAGGCAATTGAGGTCCAAAGGTTGGGAACCCTTTTGTGGCTTTGGCGGCAACAGGAAAAGGGTGATAATATGAGCTTCTCCTCAAGCTCAAGAAAACTTGAGGAAGAAACCAGCTCTGGGGAGTTTCCTCCCTCCTGTGGGTATGCCATTTACAGGGGTTCACAGGCAAGTGGAGGGACCAGTAGGAGGATATAAGCAGCAACAGTAATCATGCAAGCACTATTACCTTTTCAAATTCTGGTTTTCAGTATTTATTTGGCACTTTATAATCATGTTGCATGCCTTCCTTGGCACAGAGAGTGCAGAAAATACAATTCTGTGATTACTCACCTGCAGAATTGGTATTATACTTATACAGCTCGTCCTGTTCCAGAATATTCCTTACACTTGAGTAATACATCCGCAAGATGGCGCTGGACTGCAGAAAACAGCTTGTGGCTCCTCCCAGCCCTATATAAGTCAAGGATCTCTCACAAATTCCCCAGTATTGACAAGCAGTTAACAAGAAGCCGGGAGAACTGAAGACCAAGTAGCGGCCTTGCAAACTTGTTCAACAGAAGCTTGGTGCTGAAAAGCGTCACCAATAGCACGAGTAGAATGAGCAGTAAGGCGGAAGGGAGGCTCCTTCCCCTTAGCAGAATAGGCCTGTACCACAGCCTGCTGGATCCACTTGCTAATAGCGGACTTAGCTGGAGCCAGACCATTCTTAGGACCAGATGGGAGCACAAAAAGAGCATCAGTCTTCCTGAAGGATAGAACTTCAGAGTTCTGACCACATACAGAGAGTGTAAAACCCGCTCCTTAGTGTTATTAGGATTAGGGCATAGAGAAGGCAAAACAATGTCCTGATTGAGATGAAAGGCAGACACAACCTTAGACAGAAAATCTGGCTTAAAACGAAACACCACCTTGTCCTGGTGTCTCTCAAAGTAAGGGGGTTTGATGGAAAGCGCCGCCAACTCAGAAAAACAGAAGTGATAGCCACCAAAAAGACTACCTTAAGAGTCAAAATGGACAAAGGGGCCTCACGCAAAGGCTCAAAGGGAGACCCCTGCAAGGCAGATAAGACCAGGTTCAAATCCCAGACTGGTAACATAGGCTTACGTGGAGGACGCATGTGAGTAACCCCCTGGAAGAAGGTCTTGACCAGACGATGGTGAGCAAAGGATCTTTGGAAGAAAAGGGCCAAAGCAGAAACATGACCTTTGAGGGTACTAAGTTAAAGACCCAAATCCAAACCATGTTGCAGGAATTCCAGAATCCTAGGGATAGAAAACACCCTACAGGGAAACGACTTTGACTCACACCAGTCAATGTAAGGCATGCCAGACCCTATAGTAGATGGAGGACGAGGACTTCTTCCTAGCCTGAATCATGGTAATAACAACAGAGGCAGGCAGCCCCTTTTCCATCAAGATGGAGGTTTCAGAAGCCAGGCCGTTAAAGCCAGCGTTTGTAAATTGGGATGGCGTAGCTGCCCCTGAGTGAGCAGGTCTGGATCCTTGGGCAGAGCATACTGATCTACTGCCAACTGCACGACGTCTGCGAACCACACCCTTCTTGGCCAACAGGGGCCCACCAGAATGGTTGGCACCCCTTCCTGAGCAACCTTGCGCAGCACCATTCCCAGCAGAGGAAAAGGAGGGAACACATAGAGAAGCTGAAAGCTCTTCCAAGACATTACTAGTGTATCCATGGTCAAGGCCAGAGGGTCCCGGGACAGAGAGACAAAGACTGGAAGCTTGTGATTGTGACGGGACGCAAACAGGTCCACATCTGGCTGACCCCAGCGGTGGCACAGGGAGCGAAACACCCTGCTGCTGAGGGACCATTCTCCCAGACGAGAGGTCCCCCTGCTGAGGGAGTCTGCCTCCAGATTCTCCACCCCCAGGATGTACACAGCCGAGATTCAGGGAACATTCTCCTCCGCCCAAGACAGTATCAGGGACACTTCCTTGAGGGCCCTCTTGCTCCGGGTCCCTCCCTGATGATTGATGTAGGCAATCGCCATCTGGTTGTCCGAGCGGACCTGAACCGCCCGACCCCGAAGGTGTGGAGTCAATTGGGCGAGAACCAACCTAATCGCCCTCAATTCCAGAATGTTGATAGGGGTGTGGGCCTCCTGAGGGCCCCACTGACCCTGGAATTTCAGGGATTTCCAGAAGCCCCCCCAACCTGTCAGACTGGCATCTGTGGTGACTGTCTCCCAGCACGGGGCCAGAAAGGATCTGCCCACCAACAGGTTTCTTGAGTCCAGCCACCACGAGAGATACCGTTTGACCAGAGGGGACAGAACCAACACCTGATCCAGGGACCGAGGGTTCCATTGGTACATGAAGGTAAGTGTCCTTGATGTCTACAGAGGTCATGAAGTCCCCTGGGCGTAGTGAATTGACAGCTGAGCGCAGAGTCTCCATGCAAAAGTGTTTGAATCTGACAAATTTGTTGAGGCACTTTAAATCCAGGATAGGTCTGATGGACCTGTCTTTTTTGGGAACAGTAAAAAGATTGGAATAGTAGCCTCTGCCCCTTTCCCTCAAAGGCACCTGGCATATGACCCCCAACTCCAGAAGGTTTTGGACAGCAAGGCACAGACCCCGAGCTGACAGGGGGTTTTGAGCCATCCGGGATTTGATCAGTCTTGGGGGCGGCCAGGCTGCAAACTCTATCTTTTAACCGGAGGACACTACCTCCTGAATCCACCGGTCTGAGACGTGAAGCCTCCAGACATGAGCAAAGAGCCAAAGCCGTCCCCCCACTCGGATGGGTGAGGGCGCTCTTTCATACCTGAGGGGGCTTGGGTGAGGATTTTGGCTTGGGACCCCAGGAGAGGCCTCTGCCCCTTCCCCAGTGATCTTCGCGGGCCCCAGTAAAGGAGACTCCTCGGCCAGGTCTGGAACCACGGAAGGATGGGAGAAGGGCACCCATCCCCCGAAAGGACGAGACGGCCTCCTACGTTGAGGTAACCTACCGCCCCTGGCAAATAAATACAAGCGTTCACCAAAAAGGTGCAGGCCCTTGAAAGGGAAACCAGTAAAAGCCTTCTTAGCAGCATTATCTGCTACCCACTGACGTAGCCAGACAGAGCGGCGTATAGCCACCAACAGGGCAGAAGTTCTTCCACACATTCTAATGGCATCATCCATAGCAGACAGGAAATATGCAACAAATTCATAGCAAAGCTGTAGAGATCTATACTCTTCTCCTCCCGCGTCATCAGAGGCCCCCTCTAAGAGACTCTTAAGCAAACCCTTAATAGCAAAATTAATAGCTATTAATAGCGGTCCCCACACAGGCAAAGGCATGGCAAGCCAGTTGGTCCATACGCCGGTCCTCACCATCCCTCAGGGTAGTAGTGTCAGGAGAATGCATGACAGATGTATTGGACAGCCCCAGAACGGGCGCGTCCACCTCGGGAGGACATAACTCACATCAGCAGGAAAGGGATACCTTTTGTCCCAACTCTTGGTTACCCCTGGCAGCTTGCTAGACCGCTCCCATTCTTTGAGCACCAGATTATTAAAGTGAGACTGCTCAGGAAATTCCAAACGTGGTTTAACCGTATGAAAGAGCTCGCCCTGCTGCCGCGGAGCCACGGCAGGAGGGGATATACAGAGCACTTTAAAGATATGAGCCAAAAGCCTGTTAGTGTCATCTGAGGACCATAGATCTTCCCCAAAGGGAGACCCTGTAGCACCATAAACCCTAGGCTGCTCCTCAGATGATTCTGAATCAGAGAACAATTCCCCCTCCTCCAGGGGGGAATAACCAGTAGTGTCAAATATTTCCTCAGTTTCCACAGGAAAGAGGGAGACAGGGGGAGATAAATGCCGTTTCTTAGCAGAAGCCTTACGCGAGGCAATATGTTTCTCAATGCAGGCCACCCGTGCAGCCAAATCAGGCTGAGACTCCCCGCTGGTATGCTCCTCGTAGGGGGTCAGATGCAGGCGTGGGGGGGTAGGCGAACCCCGAGGGGGCGCAGGCCCAGCAACAGGTAACCCAGACTGCAGTGCAAGTACCTGCTGGGCGCAGGATAAACATACTCTGACATCATCACCGATTGGGGATACCCCACACGCAACACATAGCCGGGCTTGTCCCGAAGGGACCCCAGGCGCATTATCTCCAGAAGTCTCCATATGGGGATTTGAAAGGCACAGTAGGCCAGTAAGGATTAACGCTAAAGAGCTACCCAGGATGCCCCCAATAAACCGCTAGGGAAGTGGGAGATAATGAGGGGAGATGGCCAGGAGAAACCACAGTGCTAAAGTTGTAACCCACCTGAAAGACATAACAAGCATTCCCATGAGCATACAGCCAGAAAATCCAGAAAGATCTTACCCCATCGGGGTTACACACGGACCGCAGGAGCTAGGAAGCCCACACCACAATGGCAACAAAAATGGCGTCCGCAGACCTCAAAAATGTGACATCAAAATCATCATCCCCAGAGCCCGCCCCCCCGAAGAGCCGGAGCCCGCCCCCCCAAAAGAGCGCAAAAAGCGCACACGTGATCCTGCCGGCCAATAGCGGCCCGGCAGCTCTGAGGCGAATGACGCCACTGTCCGTGGGGCGCAGTATAAGCGCACGGCGGTGGCGATATACAGTAAAATAAACACACAAAAGTAAAACACAAGCTTACAACCGGAGATCACCCAGAGGGAGAACGAGAGGGGTTACATACGGGATTCTCGGAGCACCCTGATAAGTGAGAGAGGAGGGGAATACCATGGTCACAGGATTAAGTGCACAGGAGGAGCCTGGCAAAACCCAAGAAGCAGTGGGGGCATCCCAAAGAGGCTCACCATCAGCCTAAACCGCCTACCCTGTTAAAGCAGGGACTGCGGTAGGAGCGTAGCTCCTTAGCACCTACCCTGGTGCTTACTACCTACCTTCACCCGAACCTTGTCAGCCGAGGCTGGGAGGCAATATATAGTACGGAACGGGTGGGAATAGCCCTGCAGGGCCGCAGGCATATAAGCCCCGCTCACCTGCGCCACAAGAAAGCTATTTTCTATCTTCTCAGCGCAGACTGCAGAAATGAACTGGGGAATTTGTGGGAGGTCCCTGACCTATATAGGGCCGGGAGGAGCCACAAGCTGTTTTCTGCAGTCCAGCTCCATCTTGTGGATGTATTACCCAAGTGTAAGGAATATTCTGGAACAGGACGTGCTGTATACTTAGAATAAGCAAAGTGCTCCTGTTTTTTGCTTTAGCATGTCGCTGTGCAATTCCGGAATAAGGTACGTATATAGCAAAGTCGGGGGGGGGCAGGGGTTATGCTGCGGGGCATCTCAATTTGGGATATCCCCTATAGAAAGGTTTAGTCCTCTTTAAAGTTGTCCTTTTTAAACATGACTGTGGACATGCTTTGAATAGTTGGGTTATTGCTAATATGTTTCCTCTTCATGATATATATTGCAGGATCTTCCCTCTCCAGCTCCACCTACCTGCCTTCCTCCCATGCTTTCGCCACTTTCTATGCAACGGTCCCCAGTACAAGGAACAGCAGCTGTGGATTTAGGTATGTATTATGTTAAAACAGATTTACTTTTTGCAATATATTTTTCAGAAAAGCCATTGGGTGATGGAAAACAGGGCTACTCTGCACAAAGTATTTGTAAAAAATATGGTTGTGCAAATGCCAAAACTATATAAACCAATAACGTTGTTTCTTATGCCATTCTGGATACAAACTATTTGGGAGACTCTATTTGGACAGGCAAACAATCAAGCTCAACCTTCTCTGTTAATATGAATGCTTCCAGTATAGTTCCACCCCTTTACACCATCCCCCCTTCTCACCCCAGCCTGACCCTCTTAGTGGGTTCCGATGATCACCTTAGTCTCCCTAGCCAATACAGAGATGGGGCTAAGGAGATACCATTTCCCTGTGGGTCAGACTCTCAGAAATGTTGGTTTTGTGATAATAGATCACTGCTGGAGTATCCCTGCAGACATTTTGACAGCGTCAAGCAGTCTATCGCAAAAATGTTGCAAATCCAAAACTTTTTTCCAACGTTTTTTTCTTTTACTGGAAGGAAATTGAATCAGGGGTTTTTAATTACACATTTTACTGTTGCTGTTATATGAAAAAACTGCTCACTTCTAACTACCTGTCCCCTGAGCTACATTGTGCTGGAATAATGCTTTATTGCTACTAAAGCAATGGATGTAGTTCTGTGTTTCCCAACCAGTGGGACTTTTTCATGGAAGAATGTAAGTCTACTTTAAAGAGGACCTCGACTATATAGGAATG
Source organism: Gastrophryne carolinensis (assembly GCA_027917425.1). Classification (NCBI taxonomy): domain Eukaryota; kingdom Metazoa; phylum Chordata; class Amphibia; order Anura; family Microhylidae; genus Gastrophryne; species Gastrophryne carolinensis. The sequence continues at coordinate 74,569,569 of CM051238.1, forward strand.
GTCCTATGGCACACATGCTGTCTGCTGCTTTGTAAACTTTCCACTTTTTACTCCTCCTTATATAATAAGGTTGGTAGCAGCTCAATGGGGCAAGTGTTAAATTGGTTCTATCCCCTGAAAACTTGTGAAATATCTATAAGTTTAGAAAAAGGAATAACACATACCTATTAGTAGATGCAATTATGGGGTGCTACACCCTTGTTTTATTGCCAGCAGTGTGAGCGTTTCTTGTGACAAGCCTATCCATTCCATCTTTTGTCTAAAACAGAATGTCCCACTGTGGGAAATCCCCCTGGGCACCCATAAAAACTCTTTTTCCCGCTCCGACACATGTGTGGGCTCTCGTCTAATCGGAGCCGCCCGGTGAACTGACATAATTCGGCAGACGGCTCTCATTGTTGGCAATGGGGAGTGCGCGCTGCCGTATCTCCATGTGTCACATGCGTGTGATCCTGTCCCAGCCAGTCACATGAGGTGGGAGCGTGCACACCCGGAGATGCAGCCACGAGCGCTCCCCATTATAGTCCATGAGAGCCGTTTGCCAAAAGATATAAACATAGCAAACTGTTTTGCTTGGGTGTAATTTTGCTCATCTCTAAAATTACACCACATTTTCTAATAAGTTAATTTGTCAGTAACTCCAAGGAAAAGCTAGAGTTATTTTTATACCTTGCTTGCAAAAAATATACAAATACAAACAAGACTACAAGCGCTGTTACAACACAGAAAGCCTCAAACAGGGCAAAAGCAAAATATATATTAAAACGGATTACTCATCTGCTTAATCTGATACAGGCATAAATCAGCAGGCCTCATCCAATCTCCAAACAAGATGGCTGCTGTATTCAAGTTCACATAGCAGGTCTCTCTATCCCAAAGCAAATCTCATCATCGTCCGTCTCCATTCAAAACATGACTGTATGTTCTTCAGCTGCCCTGAGCAAATCTCTTCCGCCTCTCACCAGCCAGCTTTTTTTTCCAGGCTGACCCCTTTGTTTCCATTTGAAATAGCGCAGGTGATCTCTGATTGGCTCAGACAAACTAACCCATGTGATACTCTGATTGGCTTTCTGCTGGCCAATTTAGTTTGCATGAAACTAAACTCAGGCTGAAAGCTACCAAGCCCAGTCTGCAGAAAAAGGAAGGTCTCCCATCAAGCTGCATTTTAATTAAGGAACCAACCATGCTGGCTAAACAAAAGGGGGACATCCTATATACAGTGCAATTTTTTTTATTGTATAAGATCTTTACAAATTTCTTTGTGAACAAAATATTTAAAAATATCATAGCGTTATAGGCGCTCATTGGCAGAGCGCCCGCGCATGTATCGTTGGATTAGGGAGAGGCAAGTAGGGGGGGGGGGGGTTCACACAGCGGGGCATTCCCAAAAGGCACTGAAAGCGGTCAATGTCCTGCAATCCAAATGGTTGTTTTGTGCTGATAAGGTCATTGACAACCTTTACAATATATACCAACCTGGTGGTACTTGAGATAATTAGTGGTGGTACTTCATGAAAAAGGGTTGGAAACCCCTGATGTGATGTACAAAAAAGAATAGAATGTAATGCGTTACGGTGGCTGCTGGCTATGAAACCATTGTCAATCATTGTTGTAACTGCATTAGGACTAGAAGTCTTATCTAGTCAATACTATTTTTTTTTCAGACTCCAGACAGAACGGTTCAGGGAGTGCTCAGAGCTCTCCACGCTTGAGACCAGTAAGTATATAGAAGTTACTAGAGATGTAACCGCAGATTGCTTATTCATTCAGATATATACATGTCCATCCATCCATTCATTCACCCATTATGCCTTTATCCGGTGTAGACTAAATAAAGGCATGCCTCTTGCACCACTAATGTGCAGCTCAGCAAAATCACATAGGTTACAAAACTAACACCAAAAAGGATCCCAGTAATATCCACAAACTAAAACCTGACTAAAATAAAGATAACCCAAAAATCTAGAAAACATTAATTGGATTCATCCCACCATTCCTCAGCATTTTTATCATTAATGATATTAAACAAAGGGCAAAGTGTCCAGAGACTCACACATGTGGCCATCTGATCAGTTCTCCAAGGTTAGGCACTTCTACATACACTCACACTTTTGGTCTCTTTTCCATACCAGCATTGTGTGGTTAGGCACATTGGGCTGGTGTTTTGCACCACTGCACAGGGCCAGTAAAAGGTTTGAATGTGTGAATCATGCTTTTTAAAGCAGAACAAAACCAACCAGCAGCCAGCCTGGAATCTAAAAGATGACCCCACAGGGCTAAACACTGCTTTCATGGTCCAGCTGCGCATGCACGATCTCTGGTCCAATCAGAAATATTTGCCTTTCAGCAAACAGCTCTGATTATTTACAGTGGGAAGCGCATATTGCCCATTGAATTCAATCAGAGCCATTTTCCGAATTATGTAGTCATGGCAAATGGCTGTAACTGGACAAGAGCCCGCACATGCGTCGTTTGAGGAGGGGTGAGTTTTACTGGTCATTTGGGGGGGGCTTCAAACAGTTTGGGATGCCCCGGGGGCACGGAACAAAACTTGGGAAAGTTTGTTCTGCTTTCACTTCCACTAGACTTCAAATCAAATTTCATGGTGCTTTTCAGAAGATATTTTAAGGAAAGTACATTAATTCTCCTTTTATCTCTAACTTTATTTTTCAGATGCGGGCAGCCCCTCCACCTCCAACAAAGGCAGCAGATACCTCTCCACCAGATCTCTGAGGTATCCCAGAAAACCCTCCGCTCACATTTTGGATTGTAAGAAGACTATCAGGGCACAGTGTTCTCCTAATTACTTATTCTGTGAAACTGGAACCGTGAACTGGACCATATTTCAAAAGATAGTGACCGCTTTCCTGTGATGCCATTTCAAGACAGATTAATTTAAGCCTGTAACAAAAAACAATCTGCCTGTATTGCTTTTACTACTGGCCAGCTAATTCAGCTCTGAGCTGACTGCAGAAGAGGCCACTGTTCTGGTCTGGATCCAGCTCACTCTCCTGCTCGCAGTCATAAGGGAGCGGGCTCTCTCACTAACTGGGGCACGAAAAGGCATGGAGCCCATGTTCAGAGATGATAATAAGACTCTGGATCAGCTCAGCCAGCATAAGAAGAGATGTAAATATAAATAGGCTTAATGGACTATAAAGCATCTTCCCTTAATCGCGGTTTTCAATATTTTATTATTCTTTAAAATAATTTATATATATATTGTATTTTAAACGCTTTAAAGGGAAATTAAAACCATATTTATCAGACGGTACTTGAATATGACAGTAACCCTGTGTGATTTGTTTATTTTAAGTCTGGAAAGTCTGAATGCGCTGGTCATTCTAATGAATATAATGTATTTAATATGCTGGATTCCCATATGAAATATGAATCTATAGTAGGTATTTAAATATGCATTTAAAGAGGACCAAAACCCACCCTGGAGTCTGAGACTCCAGTGTAGACATGCTCGCTCCCCCTGGGGCACCCCGATCGGGGTGTGAAACCCCCCAGGTCGCCTGAAAACTCGCCTTCGTTCCTGGCTCAGTGGTGCATGTGCGAGCAGCGGCCGTATCACCGCTATCCCTTTAGCAGGGAGCGTGCCCGCGGCAGGCATTTGTGAATGGCCGATGCCGGCACCCTCCCTGTTAAAGGGTAGGGGGAGAATGCGGCCGCCAGCGCACTCAGATCTAGTTGCATTAGACGAGCTCCTGGATCAGGGGTTCGAGAGGATCCGAGCGCACTGGTTGGACGAGCAGCTGGCCATGTGCCGCAGAACTGAGAAGAGGTGAGTTCGTTTAGGCGCTTTGGCAAAATCCTTTGATTTTGGTCCACTTTAAGTTTAACTATAAGCTATTTTGGAATATACTAATGTTCCACATTCCACTGTTTTTCACCCCTAGTGTGTTTGGCTGGGAGGGCAGGTGCACAGAGGGAATGTGGAAGTAGGTAAGTATCAGGCTTCAATACTTCAATACTTTATTGAATCGCCAAGTAAGTACAGGGTACAAACAAGGAATGCTTTTTTGGCAAGGAGATACACCATGAGAGCTATAACAATTACATACATAACAAAGTATAACAAGAATAACGATACAGTTCAGGTAATCTATAGTGATTGACATAATTGTCAGTAATGCAGAGCAGAATGTGGTTTAGTGTCACTCACACACTGGGATTATTCAGAGCCGTAACGGCCAGAGGAAAAAAAGTGTTTTTGTGTCTGGAAGTTTTGGTTGAATGAGCCATGAATCTGCGGCCAGATGGTAGGAGCCTGAAGAAGGAATGACCCGGGTGTGTCACGTCTCCAGATATCTTCTTTGCCCTTGAGGAGATTCTGCTCATGTATTGATCATCCAGAGAAGGTAGGGGGGATCCGATTAACCTCTCAGCAATCCTGGTTATTCTCTTCAGCCTCTGCTTGTCTTTGGCTGAGGCCCCTCCATACCAGACTGTACATGAACTGGTCAGGATTGATCCAATGGCACCGTTGTAGAATGCCTTCAAGATCTTTTTGGACAAACCGTATTTTATCAACTGTCTGAGGAAGAATAACCGCTGTTGGGCCTTCTTTAAGATAGCAGACACTTGCTTGCTCCACTTCAGGTACTGTGTGATTTGAGTACCAAGAAATTTAGCACTGGTTACTATCTTGACAGTCTCCTCACCAATCAAAATGGGATGGTGTGATTGGTGGGATCGCCTAAAGTCAATTATAAGTTCAACTGTTTTATGAGTATTCAGTATAAGATTGTTTGCTTTGCTCCAAGAGTCAAGGGTTTCTACTTGGGTCCTATAGCTAGACTCATCATTGTCACTGATAAGGCCTACTATGGTGGTGTCGTCAGCGTATTTAATGATCTTGACCGATGGATCTGAGGAGATGAAGTCATTGGTGTAAAGTGAGAAGAGTAGGGGAGACAGGACGCATCTCTGTGGTGCACCCATGCTTGTGATCCTGGATGTGGAAACAAAGGGTCCCAGTCTGACCCTCTGGGACCTGCCTGTCAGAAAACTAGAAATCCAGCCCGATAAGTTTAGTGGGATGCCCAGGGAGAGCAACTTCTCATGAAGAATTTGTGGATCAATGGTGTTGAATGCAGATGAGAAGTCCACGAATAACAGTCTAGCATAAGACTTGGGACGATCAACGTGATCCAATGTGTACTTGATCGCCAGATTGACCGCATCCTCTGCTGATCTGTTTTCTCTGTATGCGAACTGTAGTGGATCCCAAAAAGAACCTGTGGCCTCCTTCAGGAATGACATAACCAGTTGTTCGAATATCTTCATGACCACCGGGGTCAGAGCAATTGGTCTGAAGTCATTCAGGTCCGAAGCGGATGAAGATTTTGGAACTGGGATAATAAGTGAGCTCTTCAAACAGTCAGGGACTATTCCACAGTCAGGGACTATTCCGGGACTATTCTTGCAGTGGGAGTTTAGGGTGGACAAAGAAGCACAGGGAAAGAAAGAATTTACTGAAGTAGGTGGGATAGTGTCACTAGTGCAGAGTTGCCAGGGAGGGATTAGGTGCACTTTTATGACTTATTTCCACCAAACAATGGATGAATAATCGCTAAAGTGACCACAATTGGACAATAATCAATCAGTGCAAATGGTCACTGCGATCAAGGGATGAAAGGGAATTTATTCATTGGTAGAGCGTCGAATTGTTTTGCGGCATAAAATTTCCCATTCGTCATCCGCCGGCATGTGGAACAGGTAATCTTTCCCAAATTGTACACTCTAACGAACAATTTTGCGACAAATCTTCTGTGTCTGAGCATAAGTCATTTGATCACATGCATTTTATATGGTTGTTTGCACGCTAAACGAACAGCTCTGTTTGTGTAAATGGACCATTAGTCACATTTTTACATATCCTGCATGCAATTTATTGTTTACATTTGTCCTTGGGGCACATCTGGCATCTCACCTCTAGACTAGTGTATTCTAATTAGTGGTACATGTACCATTGGTGGAACCTGACGAAACCTGTGTGCCAACCCAGCCCACTGCAATCTATAATTTATTAACCCAGGGTCCCTCTAGATGGAGCTAACTGTACTGGTGGTGGCACAGACTTCCCCACAGCAACCCAAACATTTCTCCTTGTTACTCCTAGTGTGAGGTATATTTAGCAAGGGTCTGGCTGACTGGGCCTATAGACTGTGGCATGCACAGCTTCATCATGTGCTGTGGCCCCCTGAACAACTGGATGGATCTCCCCATTGTGGAATGCGTAGTAGCAGGAGGTGTGCAGGGTACAGGATTGGCATCTGTCCCATGGGGAATGAATCTTTGCTATAGTTTAACGCTTATGGTAATAAAGCCCACGGTACAGTTAGTCATTATGAAGTAAGTCACAAAAAGACCTTGAAGACTCCACTGTTGTGGACGTTCCCACAGACCTTGGATCAGAAGTTGCCAGAGAGCAGGAGACTCCCTTGCTTACCTACCATCCCCACCTGCGCCGCTGATCACTCTCCTGCAGCGAGAATCCAGACCAGCAGGTGGGCGTGGCTTGTTTGCATCCGCTCCTATTGAGAATAATGTGTGTCTCAGTACATGGACGTTCCCGGGAGTCTCGTCCCCTCTAATCACCTCTGATTTATTAAAACTAATGCTACCCAACAATACAATTTGAAACCCGGGTTCGTGCAGCGGATGGACGTGGCCTGCACTGAGCCGGCGCAGGCCACACCCACCCGCTGCATGGACCCTGCTGTTCATGTGTGCCCTGGCCACAAGAGGCAGGAGCGGCGGGCACTGTGCCTGTCCTTACCACTCCTTACTGGCCGGGCCATGCAGACACCCGCTCCATAGAGCGGGTGGGTGTGGCCTGTGTTGATGCAGTGCAGGCCACGCCCACCTGATTCATGGAGCCGGGTGCTTGTGTGTGCTCAGCTGTAAGAAGGAGCAGCGGGGGCGCTCCTCCATCTTCTACTGGTCTCCTGCAGTATGGCAGCTGGGCCAGCAACGCGGGAGCACCGGTAGCATGTGAGTTGAATATTCTCAGTGTGCCACACACCCCGCTTCCCCTTTAATACTTACGATCGGGTTACTCCGCCAGCAGGTGGCGACGTGCAGGGAGAAGTCTTGAAAACTAGCCCCTTCCGGCCTATATATACCTGGGACCTCCCACTCAATCACCAGTTTTTTCTCTCTGCATGATGCGACAAGACAGAAGAATGAAGTCTCCATTGGTGCCTAGGAGATTAGCTCCTCCGCTCGACCCTTCATTGCGGGGCATAGCGGGATTCCCGGAGTGGTGATCCGGATGTGGGATGCCCCATTTAATAGGAGGTTAGCGGTCAGGATGTGCCTAGCCCTGGGATATTGTTATTTCACATTCCGGGGTGTGGGGCGCGCTTGGGACGGTGACATGCTGTGCTGACATGCTGTGTGAGTGTGGCTGCTGCGCTCTACATTGTGAGGCCTTTCGTGATTTTTACTGTGACTAACTTTATTGCAAGTTTTGCCTGCCTCTGTCCCCCTGTCTGTGTGTCTGTCCTCTCCCCTCAGGAGCCGGGGGGGCGGGGTCCCGCCTGTGGCTGAGCGCCGTGTCTGGCGCTTGCAGCCTGCTTGTCCGGTCTGCTCAGGGGGGGGGGAACTGGTTATCAGTGTGTGGGTCTGTGTCTGGTGCGCACTGGGAACCGGCGGGTTGCTCCGCCGGTCCCGTCCTTGAGGTCTGAGCTCCTCCTCCCTCACAGCGCTGTGTGCGGGCCGCCATCTTCTGCGGTGCCTGGCTGCGCGGTTTCTCTCTCCCTCTCAGGTAGGCGTTTTTAGTTTTCTTGCGATGGCCCCTCGGATTGCGTCCTCTCCTCCTCCTCCTCCTCCTTCCTCCTCGCTCCGGCGCATCTTTAAGGTGCTGGTTTGTATTAACCATTTCCTGTGTCTTTGGTTAATGAGGGGGGGGGGGTGGTGTAAGGGGGGTTTTGTATGTTATGTTGGATTTTGGTATATGGTGCTGGATTGACGCCTGTCCCTCTCCCTTTGTGTCTTTCAGATCCTGGGATCCCGTCTGGCAGGGCTCTCCCGGTCATATATACCTGGCTCGTGGGGGGGTGTTTTTTCATTGCAATATATATATATATATATATATATATATTTATATCTTTATATATTTTTATAAGGGTCTTATGCTATTCCCCTGGGTCAGGATCTTGTGACTATCCTTAGACAAGTGTTAGGTTATTAAGGGGCATCCCGGGTCGCGTACCGCATAAATCCCTGGGTTCTGCGAATACCATAAATTTCACCACATGGAGGCTGCCACAGATACCGGGAATGGTTCTTCGGGACAATCCAAGGTGTGCGGGGGTTGTGGGACTCCGCTCCAGGGAGATGATGTCATTTTGTGTATCCCTTGTGCACAGCAGAACATTGCACGGCAGTCCAGTACTCCGGTGCCTAGCACTTCTTCAGCCGCGCCATCTCCCTCTCCCCCTCGCTTATTCCGGACCCCGTGTGACGTTGTCCTGGGCGGGGATTCGCAGTCTGATGTATGTGCCCGCTTGACCAGCCTTGAGAAGCGGTTTTCTGCTATAGCCGCTCAGAAGGTTTCAGCTAAGCGGAAGCATCTGTCTCCGCCCCCGCCGGATTCAGATGAGGAAGTGGTGGGAGATCTGGATTGGTCGGATCGTCCCCGTGAAGAAGGTGAGCTCATTGAGGAAGAAGATTCTGATGTTCAGCAGTTGCTGGGTTCTGAGGGGGATCAGGCTGATGGCCTCCCTCTCGATTCCTCTACCATTCTGAGCCAGATGTTTGAGGTTTTGGATTTGGAGCCTCCGGTGGTTGCTCCTAGGCCTAAGGGTCAGCTTTTTGGGGTGTCCAAGCAGCGTCTGGAGTTCCCCAGCCAACAGCATTTTGAAGAAATTGTTTTCAATCAATGGGAGCAACCTACACGTCTTGTTGTTGTGCCGTCTAGCTGGGATAGGAAGTATCCCTTTCCGGCGGAATTGATGAAGCGTTGGTCTGTTCCCCCTGAGGTAGATACTCCGGTCCTGGGACTGTCCAACACGGCGGTCGTGCATTCCCCTGACACGACTTCGCCGGGTTGATCAGCTTGCCCGTCATGGTTTTGTATGTGCGGGTTCGGTGTTAAGGCCTGTCTGTGCCTCGGCTCTTTTGACTTTTGCTGTCAGGTCTATTGTCAGGGACTTGGGGGTGGATCTCGAGCCCACCAGTGATGAGTCCCTTGGGCTTAAGCAGTGCGATGCTTTTTTGTCTTTTATCCTGGCCGCTCAGGAGGATGCCATGCTGATGTGTGGCAGGGCTACTGCCTTGCTGGTGACTATCCGGCGCTGTGTGTGGTTGAGACAGTGGACGGCCGATTTTAATTCTAAAAGATCGCTCACGGCTCTGCCCTTTTTGGGTTTGAGGCTTTTTGGTGAGAGGCTGGATTCTGTCACCAAGGGAGGTAAGTTACCTCAGCGCAAGAAATTTCGCCGTTCCTTTCGGGGGATGGTCTCGTTCAATCCGTCCTTTCGGGGAGTCGGCGCCGCTAGAGGTGCGGGCTCCTCGGCCCCCAGGGGCGCCAGTTGGAATAGGGGCAGAGGCCGTGGCCGCCCCACTCGCGTCTGGGGTGCCAAGCCCAAGCCGGCTGCCAAGCCCAGCCAGCAATGAGGGGGCGCCCTCACCCGTTCGGGTGGGGGGACGGTTGCAACTTTTCTCCCGGGTGTGGGACCAGGAGGTCCCGGACAGATGGATCCGGGAGGTGGTTTCGGCCGGTTACAAGTTGGAGTTCGAGTCCCGTCCTCCTCCAAGGTTCTTCAGGTCTCGGGTGTCTTTGGATCCTTTGGCCGCGCAGGGGCTCCTGGCGGCAGTAAGGAATCTTCTAGATTTAGCTGTCATTTGCCCGGTTCCTCCTTCAGAGGTGGGGCGCGGGTTTTACTCCAATCTCTTCACGGTCCCCAAAAAGGACGGGTCCTTCCGTCCTATTCTGGATTTGAAGTTTCTCAACAGGTTTATTCGTCCTCGGAAGTTTCGCATGGAAAACCTGCGGTCTGCGATCGGTTCGCTTCGGCAGGGGGACTTTATGACGTCCATAGACATCAAGGATGCGTACCTGCACGTGCCGATCTTTCCTGCTCATCAGCGGTTCCTCAGTTTCGTGGTGGGGGATCGGCATTTTCAGTTTGTGGCTCTTCCATTCGGTCTCACCTCTGCTCCGAGAGTGTTCACCAAGGTGTTGGCGGGGGTGATGGCCCTGCTCAGAGCTCAGGGGATTCGCATTGTGCCTTACCTGGACGATCTTCTCATCATGGCTCCTTCCTTCAGTCAAGCAGAGGGGGACACCAGCACGGTGGTGTCTATGTTGGAGAGGTTCGGCTGGGTGATCAATTACCCCAAGTCCTCACTGGTTCCGGCCAGGGTGGTGACCTTTCTGGGGATGTCGTTGGACTCCTGCCAGCACAGAGTGTTTCTTCCTCAGGCCAAGGTTCTGATGATTCAGGAATTGGTCCAGCTGCTCCTCTCCCATCCTCATCCGTCCATTCGTCTGGGGATGAGACTGGTGGGGTTGATGGTGGCCTCGTTCGAGGCAGTTCCCTTTGCTCAGTTTCATACGAGGACTCTTCAACTTCATCTTTTGGCGTCTTGGAACCGGTGTCCGGGGTCGTTGGATCGGTCCTTCCGGTTGTCCCCTCGGGTTCGGCAGTCCCTTCTGTGGTGGTTGGTCTCGGACAACCTTCTGAAGGGCAGGTCGTTTCTGACTCCACTTTGGGAAACTGTCACCACGGATGCCAGTTTGTCAGGCTGGGGAGGTTATTGGAAGGATCTTCGGTTTCAGGGGCAGTGGGACCCTCAGGAGGCCCACTTGCCCATCAATGTTCTGGAATTGCGAGCCATCAGGTTGGTTCTGTCTCGCTTGACGCATCATTTACAAGGTCTGCCGGTTCAGGTTCGCTCAGACAATCAGACGGCGGTTGCTTACATCAATCACCAAGGAGGGACTCGCAGTCTGGGTGCCCACAGGGAAGTGTCTCTGATTTTGGTCTGGGCGGAGACTCATGTCCCTTGCATCTCGGCAGTTTACATTCCGGGTGTGGAAAACACAGAGGCGGATTTTCTGAGCCGGTGTGCGTCCCGTCGGGGGGAGTGGTCTCTCCATCCCCAGGTGTTTCGGTCACTTTGTCTCCGGTGGGGGACGCCGGAGGTGGATCTGTTTGCCTCTCGTCACAATCACAAGCTTCCGTCCTTTGTGTCCCTGTCCCGGGACCCTTTGGCTCTGGCGGTGGATGCCATGACCCTGAGCTGGAGGGACCTGGGGTTTATTTATCTGTTTCCTCCGATTCCCATGCTAGGCAGGGTTCTGCGAAAGTTGGTTCTGGAGGGAGTTCCCGCCATTCTCGTGGCTCCAAGGTGGCGAAGGCGGGTGTGGTTCGCGGACATCGTTCGTCTGGCCGTAGATCAGTTCGATCTGCCTCTTCGGCCAGATCTTCTCACTCAGGGTCAACTATGTTACCCCAGTTTACAAACGCTGGCTTTGACGGCTTGGCTGCTGAAACCTCCATCTTAAAGGAGGAGGGTCTTTCGGATGCGGTCATTCAGACTCTTATTAGTGCCAGGAAGAGATCTTCTTCTTCCATCTATTACAGGTATTGGAGATCTTATATTGATTGGTGTGAGGCTAGGTCTTTGCCTTGCCGGGTCTTTTCTGTGTCTAGGATTTTGGAGTTTCTTCAGTCGGGGCTGGACTCCGGTCTTCAGCTGAGTACCTTGAAGGGGCAGGTTTCTGCTTTGTCTATTTTTTTCCAGAAATCTTTTGCTAGTCATTCCTTGGTCAAGACTTTTTTCCAGGGGGTTTCGCATGTGCGGCCTCCCAGGAAGCCTTTGCTCCCAGTGTGGGATTTGAATTTGGTTCTTTCCGCTCTTAAGGCTCCTCCTTTTGAGCCTTTGCGGGATGTCGCTTTGTCCATTCTTACTCAGAAGGTTGCCTTTTTGGTGGCCATCACCTCGGTTCGGCGTGTTTCAGAGCTGGCAGCTTTGTCTATTCAGGCTCCTTATTTTGAGGATCATCAGGACAAAGTGGTTTTTCGTTACAAGTCAGATTTTCTCCCTAAAGTGGTCTCTGCTTTTCATCTTAACCAGGACATTGTTCTTCCTTCTTTGTGTCCTAATCCTAAGAATGCCAAGGAGAGTGCTTTGCACTGCTTGGATGTTGTACGTTGTGTCAGGTACTATCTACGTGCGTCTTCTTTTCGTAAGACTGATGCCTTTTTCGTTGTGCCCTGTGGGCCTAGGAAGGGTTTGGCTCCTGCCAAGTCCTCCATTAGCAAATGGATTCGTCAGGCCATTGTTGGTGCTTATTCGGCTAAGGGGAAGGCTCCTCCTTTCCGAGTTACTGCTCATTCTACTCGTGCGGTTGGTGCGTCCTGGGCTTTTCAGCACCAGGCTTCGGTTGAACAAGTGTGTAAGGCTGCAACTTGGTCTTCTGTTCATACCTTTTCTAAGTTCTATAAGGTTGATGTGCGGGCTTCAGCGGATGCTGTTTTTGGCCGTAAGGTTTTGCAGGCTGCAGTGGTTTGAGTTTTTTCTGCGTTATTGCCTGATTCGGATTCCCACCCTTTTCTGGACACTGCTGTTGGATGTCCCTAGTGTAATTATTAATGTTTGAAGTGGGGTGTGTGACATACTTAGAATAATACCATTTTGTGAATACTCACCTGTAAAATGGGTATTATAAGTATGTCACACACCCCACTTCACCCGCCCTTTTCGGTATCCTGGCTCTCTATTTGGTGAAGTTTGGTTCTTTACGTTGAGGGTTACATTGTTTGGTTCTGGTACCTTGTCTTACTGCTTTTCTAATACTGGGAGGTTCTTGGGAGGTACCAGGTATGTATAGACCGGGAGGGGCCTGTTGAAGTTTTTGGAGAGTTCTCTGCAATGCTGCCACCTAGCGGTGCGTTAACCCTAGTGTAATTATTAATGTTTGAAGTGGGGTGTGTGACATACTTATAATACCCATTTTACAGGTGAGTATTCACAAAATGGTATTATGTTTGCCTTATTGGTTATGTATGATTGTGGTGCATTCTGGCTGGGGGACTGACTGTGGTCTCTTTTCCCCCACAGATTCTGGGATCCCCTCACTGCAGTGGTTCTCCCGGTCTGTTATACCTGGCTAGTCTTAGTCTATAAATTGGGATTTTCCTAGGTTTAAAAAAAAAAAAAATCCTCCCACTTTCGGGACTTTAATTACAAAGGGGCATCCCGGTTTGCTTAATGCGTAAAACCCTGGGTTGTTGCGAATACCACAAGTTCACCATATGGAGGCTTCCAACGTTACCGGAAATGGCTCCTCGGGGCTATCTAGGCTGTGTGGGGGCTGTGGGGTTCCGCTTCCAGGCGATGATGTCATTTTATGCGTTCCATGTGCAAAGCAGAACATTGCGCGCCAGTCCTCGCAACTTCTGTCATCTCCTATCCCCCCCAACCTAGTCCGGACCCCGTGTGACATTGTCAAAAATGGGGATTCGCATTCCGAGGTGCATGCGCGGTTGGCCAACCTCGAGAAAATTATCTCCGCTTCAGTGGCTCAGAACTATGGGGTGCACCACTATATCCTATAATGATGTGCTCACTCCTCAACAAATCCAACCATTTCTATGGGAGTGGTCGTGAGAAACACACCTCCCTCCCCATAAGGAGCACCAAAAGATATTACTAACAAACCTATATATTCAAAAATTTATTAATACATATAAATACATAAAAATACACAAAATACACATAACACAGGACAATTAAAACCAAATAGCAGGTCCCTATTATTGTTACTCTGAATATATATCTTAGCCGACCCAAATCATGGGTAAATCACTATAAATTTTCTGTGATGCAAATAATGCTCCAAGAATATGTGGAATCAGTATGGGCGATCCTGTAACTGTAAATAAAGTACAGGAGTCTGTGTGCGCAGGGATGATATATCCCTGCACCCACTTACCCCCGTACCTGTGCCGGCACCAAACCGGACCCAGAATAGGTCCCTATTCACTAATCAATAATAATGACCAATGATGCCCATTAAAAAATATATAAACAACCCCTAATAATCAAACCCTGTGCAAAGCATCTGCAATTTAAAGTGCTAAGTGCTAGAGTATATATACACATAAATTTAAACTCAATGCAAGTAAATATAAAACCTGTAAACAAAATCAACTATCTAAATAAAGTGCAATATAAAGTGAAAATACACAATAGATGAAAACCTTAATAGGTACTAAATGTTAGATGAAATACAAATAATTAATACTACAAACCCCCATAACTAATCACTCAAAAATACATGAACCAATATGACAAGTGGTATAGAATTTCAAAAGGTATAAGAGGCCAAATTAGAGGTGTCTGCACAGTCAAATAGACATACTACCAGTGCCCGTATGGACCAGGAAACATATCAGCATCACATCAGGAAAGGGACCGCAATTGACCCAGGCCACCTGCGCCCGCCGCCCCCGTGCGGCTTCAGAAAGGGTGCAGGTGAGTCTTGCCGCTGCTCCAAATCCTTTTATGGGCCCACCTACCTATTGTGTGGCCCGCCGGTGCTCCCGCCAAAAGCCTACACCGCCAACTGCGTTCGGGCAGGGACGCGCCAGCCCGTCAAGGGGGGATGACGTCAGCCGCCGGCTGCAGCACGTGACCCCGCAGAACGCAGGATACACAGCCACTGGCGCGCGCCCGTGCCCGTCCCCGCCGGGCGTCATGTGTTGCCACAGAAACCCAGCAGCAGGAGGAGGGCGTGCTACCCGTGCGGCCGAAGGCACACACGGCAGCAGGACCAGGAGGCGTGGTGGAGCCCCAGCACCAGCGGGGCACAGAGCAAGCAGTGTCCCACTATCTAACTTCTATATGTAACACAATAAAATTAACTACTATAATAAGTCATATGCAAATATCTGGAATAACAAGCTGGCCAAAATCTATACCTTATTAGAGCCATTGCGCCCATCAAGACAGCAATTATTAACTGTATGTATTTACATATTTACAACAAAAAGGTCTATTAATTATACTTAAACCTTGTCCTATATTGTCTGCTGTACCTCACACACCTTAAAGCAGACACAAACTATTAAGGACACTGTACTGTAGTAGCCAATAGTGAGCAACCTGTATCCTTAAAGTGAACCCAAATCCCGGTCTGTCCTTAAAGAGGACCCAGATCTAAGTGGAGAAATTAACCCGATGTGTCCTCCTTCACAGCAACAATCTGAACATATGGTACTCTTATCTTGATCCCAACTTTGTCAGCACATTAGACAGCTTCACAATTCCACATGGGGTGCCCAACTGTCCTGGAACCATTCCTGCAGAGACATGGTGAACTGTGTGTATCCCAGTGGAATTCTCTCTAACTCTGAGATGACCTTCCAGCGGGGGATTTTTTGGCAGCGGTGGACAATCTCATCCTCAAGCGAAAATGCAGTCCCACAACCAAATCGTGCTATGTATATAATCCTGTGAATATAAACTGAAGAAAGCATCCGTAACCATCATGCTCACTAAAATCATAACCAAAAGAAACTATGATCATGATCAATAAGTGTCATTAAAACAATCAAAGTGTCAAAAAACTCAAAACCTAGTGCCATCAAATAATATATAGTAGTGAAGTGAGTGTACTGTAAGTGAATATTCAAATCTAACCCTTGAAAATTAATAAATGAATAAGACCACCCCTGCCCATCCCCACTGTCCCAGGGGAACACACATCTTCAACCAGGATCAATTCTCCCAGGAGATGGGAAATCCCCACTCCTTGATGTAGTACCTGGATCTATATATCCAAGACTTGTCCAAAGTGCATAACACATACCCAGGCAACCCCGCGTAGAACAACTGCCCATCCATCCCAGATTATAACCTAAAAACGGGGAAAACGACCAATCCTCATTCAAACCCATTGGTGACCTCGTGTTTAATTCGAATATCCAACGTAACTCCCACTGTAAGAGTCGGCGTTTAAGATCGCCACCCCGTGGTCCCAGACGGACCCTTTCAATCCCTATCACTTTGAAGGACGAGTAGTCCCCCCCCATGGGTCTCCAAAAAATGTCTGGCCACTGGTGAAATGGGCTTACCTGCATCTGTGTCACGTCTGGCCAGTCTAATATTAGACAGGTGACCTTGTACACGGGTCCTTAGGGCATTTTGCATTTCCCCTACATATTTCTTGGGACAGTCGCAGCCGAGCAGATAGATGACTGAGCGGGTCCTGCAGTTAATAAAAGAAGAGATCTTATAACTTTTGTGAGTCTGATCATTCATAACCACTGTGGCTCTGGCCATATACTGGCAGATAGAGCATTTACCACAGGCATAGGAACCCTTGAATCCTCTATCCAAAAGCCAGGTGTTCGTCGCTGGTAGATGACTTCTGGACAGTTTATCCCTCAGATTGGGAGCTCGCCGGGCTGTCATCCGTATCCGTTTTCCCAAAAATGGGGAGATCAGAGGGTCTGTAGTTAATATATGCCAATGTTTTGTTACCAACCGTCGGATCGAGTGCCATTGAGCATTACAGTCCGTGATGAATCTTACCTCTTTCTCTGGTTCCTTCTTCTTGCCGGTCATGATTCTGGGACACAACAAATCCGATCTATCCGTTCTCCGTGCCCTCACATAGGCCTTCTGTATCACCCTTGGTGGGTATCCCCGCTCCAAGAATCTCGACTTCAAGATGTCAGCTTGTTCCTCAAAATGGATTTCCTGGGTACAATTACGTCGAGCTCTCAAAAATTGTCCATATGGAATTCCATCTTTCTGATGTCTAATGTGTGAACTGTTGTATTCCAGAAGGCTATTGACAGCGGTAGGCTTCCTGTATAAGTTGGTACCAATTGATCCATCAGGCTCCAAGGAAAGTTTCACATCCAAAAACATGGCCACTCACGGCCACTCCCATAGAAATAATCAGTGGCTCAGAAGGCTACGGCAAAGCGGAAGCACCTTGCTCCGGCAGTGCCTGCTTCGGAGGGTGAGGTACCTGAGTTTTTGGATTATTCCGATTGCCCCCCTGATGAGGAGGGGGAATTCCTTGAGGAGTCGAACGAGCCTGCAGACCAGCTATTGTTTGACACTGCTGGTGATCAGGCTGTGGGGGTGTCTCTTGACACTCCTTCCATTTTGGCTCAGATGTTTAAAGTTTTGGCCTTGGATCCGCCTGCGGTGGTCCCTCTGCCAAAGGGTGAGTTGTTTGATGTACCCCAGCCGCGTTTGGTGTTTCCCAGGCAACAGCACTTTGAGAGGGTTGTCCTTAAGGAATGGGAACAACCCGCGCGCCTGGCTGGAACTCCTCCTAATTGGGATAAGCGTTATCCCTTTCCGGAGGACTTGGTGAAGCTTTGGTCAGTGCCCCCCGACGTCGATACCCCGGTGTTAGGGTTGACTGGCTCGGCTGCGTTGCACCTTTCTGGCACCACTACCATTAAGGATGGTGAGGATCGTCGGGTTGATCAATTGGCTCGCCATGGTTTTATCAGTGCCGGGTCGACACTTCGGCCAATTTGTGCTTCGGCGCTTCTTCTGCTGGCAGTTAGATCCATTATTAGGGATCTGCTCGCAGATCTTGATCCTGCTTATGATATGTTTAGTTCTCTCAAGCAGTGTGAGTCGTTTGTTTCTTTTGTCCTGACTGCTCAGGACGATGCTCTGGCGACGAGTAGCAGGACAGCGGCATTGCTGGTGGCTATTCGTCGGTCTATATGGCTGCGCCAGTGGACGGCGGACGTTAACTCTAAGAGGGCGCTTACAGCGCTTCCTTTCCTAGGTTTACGCCTTTTTGGCGAGAAATTGGATGCTGTTACCAAGGATGGTAAGTTGCCTCAATTCAAGAAGCCTCGTCGCTCCTTTAGGGGTGCGAGTTCCTTTAGTCCCTCATTTCGGGGAGCCGGAGCGGGCAGAGGGGCTTCCTTTCCCGCTACCAGGGGTGTAGGTTGGACCCGGGGAAGGGGCCGTGGCCTCCCGGTCAGTCCTGGGGCGCCAAGCCCAAACCTACTGCTAAGCCCGCTCAGCAATGAGGGGCTGCCCTCACCCGTGCGGGTGAGGGGACGATTGCGACACTTCTCCCTGATTTAAGGCCGGGAGTTTCCGGGCATGTGGATCTGGGAGGTGGTGTCGCCCAGTTACAAACCGGAGTTCGAGTCTCGCCCTCCTTCACGGTTTTTCCTGGAAATGACGGTCATCCGGCCGGTGCCGCACGTAGAGGTGGGCCTCGGTTTTTACTCCATTCTCTTCGTAGTCCCCAAGAAGGACGGGTCGGCTTGCCCCGCCCTGCATCTGACGTTTTTCAAACTTCCCAGGTCCCCCCTTGCTCCGGCCAGGGTGGTGTCCTTTCTGGGAATGTGGTCGGATTCCGGTCAACACAGGGCGTTGCTCACTCAGTCCAAAATTTGTCTGATTCAGGAGTTGGCTTGGGTACTTCTTGCCAATCCTCGGCCGTCTGTTCTGGAGCTGAGAGCCTTCCATCTGGTTCTTGCTCTGTTGTCCCGTCATGGTCTGGGCCTTCTGGTTCAGCTACGCTCGGACAATCAAACAGCGGTTGCTTACTTCAATCATCAGGGAGGGACTTCTAGTCTGGGTGCCCTCAGAGTGGAGTCCCTGATCCTGACCTGGGCGAAGGCACATGTTCCTTGTCTCTCGGCAGTCTGCAGTCCGCTCCGGTGGGGGACACCGGAGGTGGTCCTGTTTCCCTTTCGTCACAATTGCAGGCTCCCGATCTTTGTGTCGCCCTCCCAGGATCCTCTGGCGGCGGAAGCCATATCCCTGAGCTGGGGGAACCCGGGTTTTCTGTACCTGTTTCCTCCGATACCCATGCTAGGCTGAGTGGTACGGAAGCTGGTTCTGGAAAGGGTGTCTGCCATTCTCGTGGCCCCAAGAGGGCCAAGATGAGTGTGGTGCGCAGACATCCTTTGGCTGACAGTGAATCAGCTCATTCTGCCTCTTCGTCCCGATCTGCTCACTCAGTGTCGGCTGTCTTACCCCAGTTTACCAATGCTGGTTTTGATGGCTTGGCTGCTGAGACCTCCATCTTGAAGGAGGAGGGTCTTTCTGACTCGGTTATTAAGACTCTGATCGCTGCCCGAAAGAGGTCTTCTTCTATCACCTACTATAGGACTTGGAAAGCCTATATCGCTTGGTGTGAGGTTAGGTCTTTGCCTTGTAGGGTCTTTTCGGTCTCCAGGATTCTGGAGTTTTTACAATCAGGGCTGGACTCTGGTCTTCAGCTGAGTACTTTGAAAGGGCAGGTTTCTGCCTTATCTATCTTTTTTTCAGAAGCGTTTCGCGCTTCTCCCTTTAGTTAAAACTTTTTTCCAGGGGGTTACGCATGTGCGGCCTCCCAGGAAACCATTACTCCCTGTCTGGGACTTGAATTTGGTTCTTTCTGCTCTTCAGGCTCCTCCCTTTGAGCCTTTGCAAGATATTGCTTTGTCTACCCTGACTCAGAAGATTGTCTTCTTGGTAGCTATCACTTCGGTTCGGCGTGTCTCAGAGTTGGCGGCCTTGTCAATTCAGGCGCCCTACTTTGAGAGGCATCAGGACAAAGTGGTCTTTCGGTTCAAACCAGACTTTCTTCCTAAGGTTGTTTCTGCTTTTCATTTGAATCAGGATATTGTTCTTCCCTCCCTGTGTCTTAAGCCTAAGAATGACAAGGAGAGGGTTTTGCATTGTTTGGATGTAGTACGCTGTGTTAAGTACTATTTGATTATTACTTCTCCTTTTAGTAAAACTGATGCCTTTTTTGTTATGCCCTGTGGGCCTAGGAAGGGTTTGGCACCGGCCAAATCTTCCATTAGCAAATGGATACATCAGGCCATTATTGCGGCCTATTCTGCTAAGGGGAAAGTTCCCCTTTTTCGTATCACTGCTCATTCTACTCGCGCCGTTGGAGCGTCTTGGGCTTTTCAGCACCAAGCTTCTGTTGAACAAGTTTGTAAGGCCGCTACTTGGTCTTCTGTTCATACTTTTTCTAAGTTTTACAAGGTTGATGTGCGGGCCTCAGCAGATGCTGTATTTGGCCGCAAAGTTCTGCAGACTGCAGTCATTTAAGTTATGCTTCACCTTGCCTTTGGATACCCATCCCTTGCGGACACTGCTTTTGGATGTCCCGATCGTAAGTATTAAAGGGGAAGCGGGGTGTGTGGCACACTGAGAATAATACCATTTTGTGAGTACTCACCTGAAAAATGGATATTATCAGTGGGCCACACACCCCGCTTCACCCGCCCTTTTCGGTATCCTGGATCCTTTATATGGTGAAGCTTTTCTTTATTTTGAGGTTACCGTTGGATTTCCTGGTACCTTGTCTTTCTGCTTTTCAAATAACTGGTTATTGAGTGGGAGGTCCCAGGTATATATAGGCCGGAAGGGGCTCGTTTTCAAGACTTCTCCCTGCACGTCGCCACCTGCTGGTGGAGTAACCCGATCGTAAGTATTAAAGGGGAAGCGGGGTGTGTGGCACACTGATAATATCCATTTTTCAGGTGAGTACTCACAAAATTGTATTTTTTTTCTGCCGCCTATGGGGCACTGGAGGGTGGTGCAATGCTGCTTATATGGGGAATGGGAGGGGGCATGCCACACTGCCTATATGGGGAATGGGAGGGGGTGCCACACTGCTTATATGGGGAATGGGAGGGGTAATGCCACACTGCCTATATGGGGAATGGGAGAGGGGATGCCACACTGCTTATATAGGGAATGGGAGGGGGGAAGCCACACTGCTTATATGGGGAATGGGGGGGGGGGCACAGTACCTATATGGGGAATGGGAGGGGGCATGCCACACTGCCTAAGGGAATGGAAGTGGGGGGCACGCTGCCTATGGGAATGGAAGGGCTAATGCCACACTGCCTATGGGATGGGGGAATGCCACATTGCCCATGGGAATGGGATGGGGTAATGCCACACTGCCTATGGGAATGGGAGGCGTAATGCCACACTTCCTATGGGAATGGCATGGGGTAAAAGGCCACACTGCCTTTGGGGAATGGGAGGAGGGGTGCCACACTGCCTATGGGAATCGGACGGGTAATGCCACACTGCCTACGGGAATGGGATAGGGGGAATGCCACACTGCCTATGGGAATGGGAAAGGGGGGATGCCACATTGCCCATGGGAATGGGATGTGGGCTAATGCCACACTGTCTATGGGAATGGGAGGTGTAATTCCACACTGCCTATGGAAATGGGATGGGAGGAATGCCACACTGCCTATGAGAATAGGATAGGGGGGATGCCACATTGTCCATGGGAATGGGATGGGGGGTAATGCCATACTGCCTATGGGAATGGGATGGGGGGGTAATGCCACACTGCCTATGGGAATGGGAGGGTTGATGCCACTCTGCCTGTAATTGGAGGATTCTGCACCTTGCCTATTATTTGGTTCAGAATATTATTTTTCTTATTTTCCTCCCCAAAATCCTAGGTGCGTCTTATGTGCGGGTGCGTCTTATAGGGCTTAAACTAGTACTTTTGCAGGTCCCTTCTGGCACCCAACAAGGGCCCACAACCTTTACATCTACTTTTCCTTTGGAAATCACCCAGCCCCTCCCCCCCCCCCCCCCCCCCCAAACACCAGCCCTGGGTGGATGCATAGGTATATCCATTTTAGATGTTTTTCTTCTTACATTTTCAACCCGGAACAACATTCATTTTTCACAAAATGGGGATTGTTTCTAGTACAAGGGGGCATCACGATTGCTGGTGCCCCACAGGGCTAATCACCCAGTTAAACATGAGAAATCTTGCCTTTCTTTACAGTCCCTGGCCGATTTGAGTTTTCATTAGCTTCTCCCCATATTTTTTGTTTCCACTATTTATTCTTTAGAGGAGATCTGATTAACTTGTATAAATATATAAAGTGAAAACTCTCAAGTAAAATGTAAATACTGTAAATGTAAAAGTTGTGTAATCTTTCTTTAGAACTTAGAACTTTAGAATTTCCTTTATGGGTTTGGTGGATCTCCTCTGCCCCCTTTCCAAAATCAGCGCATCCTTTCTATGAACTGCCCAGAACTGGAACTTCTGTGTGATCTTGATCTGTGTGGTCTTTGTACTTTTGACGAAAAAAGATTTTTATGATTGGGTCCCCAATTTTGTTGAACATTATTGGCTGGGTGGGAATATTAGCTCTGTGTATCCCATTGTTGTATTACCTCATCCTCTGTCCTGTCCAGGATGCGTGAAGCAGAAGGAAAAGTCCTAAAAGGGACTTTGTAACTTTAGTTAATAATTCAGCCCATTTGCTTGTCCAAACCTGAGCCTCAACAGGGTAAATTTCTAGGTTGTGAATAACCGGATGGGCCCAGCTAATGCATATTACTTCCCCACAGCCGCTCTGGGAGACAGTATTTGCCCAATTTTCACTACTAGCTATTCTAGAAAACGGCTACAAAATTATGGTAAAATAAATATGGGGGGGGGGGGTAGTCTTTTATTAGAGGGGTTTAAGTTTAAACAAATGGCAGTTCAAATGCATCATCATATGACCATGAAATGTTTACTGTAAATGTGGGTAGGACCATTTACATTCATACTGTTCATAGGAAAATGGGGAAGGGCTGTCATGTCGAAGAGGAACATTGTGGTGGAGCAATAGCAAAGCTTCTCCCTAGATGCTCTGCAATGGAAAGCAAAGTGTGTATCGCACCTTCCATCTCCAGAAATCTAGATTTGCCTTTGTCCACAGTGTAATCTCCCTGGGCGTGGAATGAAGAGAAAAATTGATGAAAGGTGTCAATGCAGGATAGTCCGGATGGTGGATAAGCAGCCTCAAAATAAGTTCGAAAGATATTCAAGCTGTCCTGCAGGCTCAGGGAACATCGGTTTCAGCGCAATCTATCTGTCGACATTTAATGAAATGAAACGCTGTGGCCATAGACATAAAAAAGCAAGACTACATCTTGCCAAAATGCACTTGAGTAAGCCAAAATCCTTCTGGGAAAATGTCTTGTGGACAGATGAGACCAAGATAGAGGGAAACAAGGAAATTCTCAAAAATCAAGCCTAATATTTTATCTTAGAATATAGGTTCCAAATCTTGGCAATGTTAAAAAAGATTAATTACATATAGACAAAATAAGATTAACCCTTTACCTGCCAGCCTTCCTAGAGCTTTTGTTACCCTTTGTTGACGAGCCATTGTTCAGGATGCTGCGCTATATATGTTTAACTGTGATTTTTATAGGGATTTCCAAAATTATATAGTTTTAGCCAGTGGCTTTACATACCATAGAGGCAGTGCAGGCATGTTCCCCCGAGCCCGGGGAACCAGTGCAAGCTACCCGCACCACTGCTTCAGAATGTACGCTCCCTCCTAGCTTCATACTTGCTTACCCAGCAACGCATCTGGTTTCTCCTATGAAGCAGCACCTCACTCGCCTGCACCACACGCCCACCGCACCTCCAGCAGATGCGCCCGGGACCCGGCCAGTGAGTGTCTGCCTGGCTATGGAGCCCCATCAGGGCTATGTACACCACTGGTTTTAGTAGTGTTTGGGCTTTAACATGAAGATGTAATTTTTTTTTAGTGCTTTCTCAATTTTTGTAGGTGAAATATTTGGGGGCTGCCTCAGGCTGTGAATATGCTAGGGGAGTCCCAGGAAAGGTGATTTATGTGGGTGACCCTGGGGGTTTTACACAGCAGGGCATCCCGATTCAGGGAGAGCCAAACACTTTAAGGTGCATGTCTATTGTGAGGCATTAATATTGCTGCCTGTCTGCCAGCTCACACTGTATATCCTGAGCCTCTGAATACATCTTTTCTCGTAGATCTCTTTGGATTAAATGTTTAACAAAGTCACCAGCTACACATAGTTGCTGCCTGATTCATCTGTGCATGTGCTACAATGTTTATTTTAGCTGGAATCCAGAAACACTTTGCATAATGTGAGGCCGTTGTCGAGATGCGAAGTAGGGTGATATGCCTTAAAAGTCAGCTGAGTATTATACATGATGGCGGGAGTCCTCTCACTGGAAAAATGTGGCCCAGTTGTGAACTTAGAACTCCTGATGCTCCAGCCCCAGTGACCATGACATCTGTTGCCTATTAAATATAATGTCTGTGACTAGCGCCCTACAAAACGAAAACTGCATACCACAGAGCCTGAATGAAATCCATCTTAAATACACACTGACCTTCTTAGCATGGGCGCTGCATGAGCTGACCTAATAGTTTTTCAGTCAGTAAAAGTGATGCTCAGATGCCTCATAGAGTGTTGCGAGAGGCTGCGCCCTGGAACTCCACTGTGGGGGCCTACGAAGGATGTGTATGTGAACTATTGCCCAGTTTATTCCTTAAATTCCATACATGACCTCATTAAACCTCCTTAGTCCTGCCCCAAACACCAAAAAATCAAGGTCTTGATTCAGTAAGAGCTGAAAAAGATTCTCATGGTTGTTAAAAATTTACCTAAGAAAAAAAGCATTTGAATTGTTTCCCCTAAAGTGATTTTTTACTACCATGAGAATTTTTTTTCAACACTTACTGAATTAAGGCCATAGTGTAATTGCCCCCATTGATAAACGTCAGTGTCCAGTTCTACTCAAAACTTGTTTCTATAACTTAGGGGACACAGCTCTGTCATCTTTTTGGGTTTAACTGCCTACCAGGAGTTTGGACACTGTTTATAGACCAAGCAAAATAAGTGCTCTCCATTTTCACTATGAAGCCTGCAATAGTGTGGCTGTTGCACACTGATTGGTTGACTAGCGCAGGGCCGGATTATGAGGGGGCACAAGGGGCGCATGCCCCAGGGGCCTCCACCAACCTTTGGGTTATGGTCTGGTTCATGAGGCTTTTCAGTCTTTGGTCTGACAGGCCCCGGGGCCAGCAACAAAGCTATTGGAAGAAGTGCCCCCCCCCCCCCCGTGCATGGGCAAGCCTATTTTGTTTTTGCAAACTTGCAGTCAAAGCCACCACAGGGTAGGATGGAGAGGCTAGAGCAGCAAAGCTGCCATCAGCAATGCTACAGTGATGGGTGGATGCAGAGCTGTCAATTGGCAGCCATTTACTGCACATCAGCTGCTGGCAGCTAACTGCACAGGACTGTTTTCTGCAGGACCAGCTATATGACTGCACTACCCCCCCCCCCCCCGCTCAGAAGGGCAAAGCAGGAGTTCCCGAGCAGCACGCACCCGCACAAGGGACTCGATCTGATGTTCCAGTAAGCAGGCGGGTGCCAGACAACCACCAATAAGTTACCTTGCTGGACTATTATTTAAAAGAAAAAAAAAATACTGTATCTAGGGCATCTACCACACTTAACTCTGACTTGGATCATGCTAATTACTTGGTAAAGCATGATGCTCCAGTAGTGGGGCCTTGTGGTGTGAATTGCAACCTGCATCTCAGTAAGCTTTTTAATTTTAGCACATAAAGTGCAATAATTTTTTTTTTTTTTTTTAAATATCAGCTGTACATGTGATTTTTGGGCATTTTGAATGTTAGGGACATCATTTTTCCAATGAGACAGAATTTGCTGTCTATGGGCTATTCAGAATAATTTGCCCTTTTTTGCATACCCCATGGGGCCCTGTTGTTTGACCCTACCTCATTGGAAAAATGATGGACCCAACCTGTAAGAATGCTTCATCGCAAGTACGGGTCACTTTTTGGGGAAAAACTGTAACAAACATTTTTTATTGCTCTTTATTGTGTGTTAAAATTAACAAGCTCACGGAGATGCAGGTTGCAGTTCACTCCACAAGGCACATCACTGGTGCACCCATTCACAAACGGCCGGCGCGGGCGCGCGCACGTCTAGAGGGGCGCCGCCGATGAGGTGAGGTTTTTTTGGGGTTTTGGGGGGGTTTCACCCCGTGGGACATCCCGATCTCGGATGTCCCGCGGTGAGGGAGGTGATCTTCATACTTGAAGATGTGCTGGTGTTGGGGTTAATTACATATCAGAATCATATTATTATTTGCCAAGTATATTCTTTACATACAAGGAATTCCTTGTGGCAGGATGGCAAGTACATTGGATTGGACATACGTATGGAAATAGAAGGAGACCATTAGCACAATCATATTAAAGGGTTGGGGCAGAAAAGTTATTTTTGCCATAGAGCCTCCTGCACAGACAGCCAGTGTATTCGCCACATGCAAAAAGCAGAAATGCCCAGAAAGAAATGCCCAGGAAATCCATAGAGTGCACCTCAGTCTTCTCAATATCTCAGAAACTCAGAGCAGCTCTGGTTCACTACAATCACGTCCTTCTACTCACTTTCAACTGCACCCAGGCCTCGTCTGTGTAGTAGCCCAAACAGACATCTAACACAGGAGGCTACACCAGTCTTCCCTTAGTATGGTTTTGGACGATCTCCCCCTCTATTCCTCTGGCCTCCCCTTATAATACCTCTGCTCATACATTTTTTTGCTGCCATTATGCCAAAAATGCCTCTTCATTTTTGTCTTATACTCCAAACATGGAAATAACCCCATCTTCACATTAATGAATAATTCACACATAAATCCCCTTTTGAGCACATACATTTGTGAGCATGTTTTTTTTTTTTTTACTACCACATCTCTCTACATAGGGCAGTTTAACTCTAACAGCCATGCGCTGGCTAGCTGAGTGAGTCCATGCAGAATATCTCACAGGTCAGAAAAACTGTCCTCTTGTAGCCTTGTAGCAGTTATCTGTCTGCCCCAGTGCAATAATGCACAATCAAGGAATGCTATTTTTCTGTATGCTAGCTGCAGGTGACTTGCCAGCCCTCTAAGCCTTGTGAACTGGTATAGGGGTCTCATAAACCTCTTACCAGTTCAATGTAAAATGTAAAAAAAACACACACATGCAGAAAGAAATGTTTTATTTATTTTTTAATACATTTCATCCATCCCTGATGACTGTGTCCCAACAATGAATCCTACGCCGCTCTCTCTGGTTTATGCTCTTCCTGCTGGAAGCCTTTTATACCTGCTGGGCAACAGGACATAAGGGGTTAATTTAAAAAAATGACATGAGGTCATCCCTACCCAGCATAACTAGCCTGGCGACCAGCTATGGGGGCTGGTAGAACATGGCACAGGGGCCACCCTTGGTACCCCCCTGCCCTGCAGGCTACATGCCCACACAGCCTGAATAGCCCCAGGCTCTTCTCCCTCCCCCCGGACTTTGTGGACGCAGGTAATAGGGGGCTGGGGGTAAATGTCAAGTTACCCGCTAGCTGCAGGTGACTTGCCAGCTCCTAATATAGGATCATTTACCAGTTCACAAAGGGTTAAATGTAAAAAACAAACACACAGAAATGTTTGTCCTCCGATGTCCCCCGGCGATCAGATCCAGAGAGCACCCTGGCACCAGCTTGGATGGGTGCGGGATGACTTCACTGGATGCCATCATCCACCTGCCCACAAAAGGCGGGACTAGCGGCGCATCAGTGGAAGCGTGTGAGAGGGCTTTTTTGGCCCTTGTTCTCATTGCGGAAGAGCCCAGGGGGGGTGATCGGAGGCCCCCTGGGTGAAGAGAAGACCAGACGGGAGGGATCGTGGCTGCAGGTGAGTAAATTATTTTTTTTTTTTACAGCTGTCAGCGGCAGCCAGAAGAGCCCCGAGGGGGGATCGGATGCGATCGATCAAGGGGTCAGGTGAGTGTTTCTTGTTTTTTTTGACCACTAGTAAATGTAAATGCCAGGCCTGTGAATTTTATGTGGCTGGCACTTAATGGCTGGAGAGGCAACCACGTGAAATTTATGTGGTTGGCACGTAAAGGGTTAAGATTCCTACAGCAGCATTAAAGAACCTGCAGGAACTTCTGGCAAGTACTGGTTGTGTACTTTCTATGCCAACAGTCTCCCATATTTTTTATATGTCTGGGCTGTGGGGTAGGCTGGCTGGCCTTTTCATGCAAAGGAAATCATCCAAACCTGGCTATGTTTTGCAAAAAATATAAAGTCTCCCAAATGCATGTGGGAAAGCAAGATGAGTTTAAACTTTTGGCGATATTTTAAAATGGTTTGGCACAAAACTTACACTGCACATACTTTTACATTTGTTCACATCACTTTTATTTGGCATTATTTTAAAAAAACGGGTTCTGGAATCCTTAATCAGGCACTGGTTTAATTGTACTTGCATGCAGAGACAATTAAAAGGTAATGCTGCCATCAGCTAACAATACGATTGGCCTGTGAGGACACCATACACACAGAAATGCACAGAGCCCTGCTGCAGGCAGCGGCAGGCTGACCATGGGGAGACCCGGGACAATGCCCAGTGGGCCACACTGCTTTAGGGCTAGTTGGGCTGTTGCTTGTAACAGCCACATTCAATTCCTGCCCCCTTAGTCTCCCTCTCAACCCCCTGTACCAAGCCCCACTGTACCTACAAGCCAAGGAACCCCAGTCCCAATGCTATGATTAAGGGCGCCTAGCCCGAAACGCGTTAGAGGAGACTAGGATTGCTCTGATGTTTTTACCGCTGTTTCTTATTTTGATCATTTTAACCGGATGGCAATAAAAGCTACGTTTTAGGAGTGCGGACCCTCTACTTTTCTTTCTATAGCCCCGACAGCATGGTTGGGGGGGCCTCAGCACGAACGCCTCGGGCCAGCCAGGGGCTGGTAAAATTCAGGGCAGATTTTTGGCCCCAGTCCGCCACTGGCTGCAGGCATCAAGATCTGACCTGATGCTACTCCTACCTAAAACACTGAATGATATCATAAACTGAAAGTATAATTATACAAATCATTAGTTTATGCAGACACATAAATAAAATGTTTCCATTCTAAAAGATTGAAGTTTGTTTTTCAACTGAATTTCACAGATTAAATATGACATTAAAGAGGAACATCAGAGGCCTCAGGGTCTAAAATACTCCAGGGCTATCCGAGTTCCACTCCTTGGGGCATCTCCCATCTTATCCTCTTGGGAACCGTATACACTTTTTTTTTTTTATAATTTTTTTTTTTTTTTTTGGGTGGTCAATATCTTCAAGCAGCTGCACATTGGGTGCCAGAGTGAATAGGTGACAAATCATTGCTTGGTGCTTGTTAGTTACCGCCCCCTGCTCTTTTGGGCTCACCGCCCCCTGCTCTTTTGGGCTCACCAGCCCCTGCTCTTACAGATTACAGGTTAGGGGTTGGCAGTGAGGCATTCTGAGGCCTTACAAAACGCCACAGAAAATTAACATTTTTAGGGAGAGCTTAAGCAAGCAATCACCAGTTGATCATTTTCTTGGTGTAGATTCTATTTCATAAAATCGGATTTGAAACAATCCTGCTGCAGCATAGGTAACTATTGTCAGAATTTGTTAAATATAATCATTAAATATCCATAAATAAAAACACATAAGCTAAGACGGCAACCAAGCAGCAGCAGCACCGGGGCCTTTTTATAGAACATAAACAGATCATCTACTGGACTGACGATATGACATGTGATGTGTGCTGTGTGAAAGCGCCATCGGCTATTTATCTGTTCTGACCCCGACTCATAATTCTAGATATGAGGAATGGCTCTAAAGATTCATTCCTGAAAGCTGCACTCTGAACATTGAAGTGGAAAATAACCGGCAATGTTTTACTATCTCACTGGCGTTCCCCTGGCAGTGTCAGAATTCATTTCCTACAACGACAAGACAAACTAAAGCACAAATAAAATGACAGAGCCATTCATATGCAAAACAATTTGGATCTTTATGGCCATCGCCCCCTCTCATATTTACTCAGTAGCCTTACTTAAAGGAAGGCCTCTACCACAAAAAAGTTGTCCAACTGGCAACCAGGATAAAGGAGGGCACTGCAGCAATCACTCCAGTGCTGGACACAAGTATATAACTATAGGAAGTGCAGGGGGGGGTGACTGCACCGGGTCCAGGATGTCATGGGGGCCTCTTCATTGTTGCTCCTCTGTCTAATTTATCATATTTGGCTCACTTGGCATTATTTGCCAGGACTGTTTCAGTCTTCAGTCAGTTGTCTAGCTGCATCCAATTGAGTTAAAAGACAAGAAAAAGCATCAGGGCTTTAGTTATGCCACATAAAAGTGTCCAGCAGTTGGGCATTGCTGCCCTCCCAGGTCACATAGGACCTTGAGTGACCAACATGGCAAGGAAAACAGGGGCCAGTAGTTGCAACCTCCCAGCTGACAGCGGGGCCTGAATTGGTGCTCCTGTAGCTGCCAGACCAAGCACCACTAGTGTAGGTTATACAGTAATCCATTGAGCGTGGTAATACATTTGGCACTGGAATTAACTCTGTATCAGGTCAGATCTTGATGCCTGCAGCTAGTGGCAGACTGGGGCCAAAAATCAGCCCTGGATTTTACTAGCCCCTGGCCCCGTGCTGAGGCCCCCCCAACCATGATGCCCGGGGTATATAGCATTGGGGCTGGGGTTCCTTGGCTTATGTGTGCAGTGGGGCTGGGTACAGGGGGATTAGAGGGAGACTAATGGGGCAGGAATTGAATGTGGCTGTTATAAGCAACAGCCCAACGGGCCCCAAAGCAGTGCGGCCCACCGAGCATTGTCCCCGGTCTCCATATGGTCGTGTGTATGGTGTCCTGACAAGCCAATAGTATTGTTAGGTGATGGCAGCATTACGTTGTAACTTTACCTGTGTACAAGTACGATTAAACCAGCGTCTGATCAAGGATTTCAGAACCCCTTTTTTAAAAATAAAGCCAAATAAAAGTGATGTGAACTAATGTGAAAGTATGGAAAGTTGTTTAAACGTGTAATTACCGTATATACTCGAGTATAAGCCGAGTTTTTCAGCCCACTTTTTGGGCTGAAAAAAGCCGCCTCGGCTTATACTCGAGTCCAGGGGCGGACTGCCAGGGAAGGCCGCAACCCTGAACCCAATAGATGCTGGAGGGTGAGGGGCGGCCGCTGCCGCCGCCGCCGCCGCTCTCATTCACACAAACACGCACACACATTCACACACTGACCGGCACTTCCAGGCTGCTGTGCGCTGGTCGTCAATGGGCGGCGTCCAATGTTTTCATTGGACGCCTGCCATATGGGGCACGCCCACCGACGACGAGCGCACAACAGCCAGGAAGTGCTGGTGTGTGTGCGAGAACGGCGGCGGCTGGCGGCTGCGGAGGACTGGAGGAGGGGAGGGGGACCTCGGTAACCTCGGCCAAACCCTGACCCCCGACACCTGTGTGTGTGTGTCTGTTTCTTTTTCTGTGTGTGTGTCTCTGTGTGTGTGTCCCTGTGTGTGTGTGTCTCTCTCTTTCTGTGTGTGTGTCCCTTTCTGTGTGTGTGTGTGTGTGTGTGTGTGTGTGTCTCTCTTTCTGTGTGTCAACTCCAATTCCAATTGAAAAAAGCCGCCTCGACTTATACTCGAGTCAATAACTTGTTCCATTTTTTTGTGGTAAAATTAGGTGCCTCGGCTTATATTCGGGTCGGCCTATACTCGAGTATATACGGGTAACTATTCAATATAAAATATTCCATATTCTATAGAAAAGCATATAAATCTGTGGCTCTAATACACATTTGCTCAACCTGTGATCTGGGGACCACATCAGATGGCTCAGAGGGCCACATGTGATCAGTTGTGGGGAAAAGGGGCGAGGTAAATAGAACTGGTGTGTAAGGGTAGTTAAATAGAGGCTCAGTTTGGATGACTGCAAGGAAAGTGATTAAGGAGGAGACACATTGCCAAAGAGAGGTGACAGCTGGTGGCTTGGAGAAACCTGGTGACGTTGATAGTGGAGCTAATCCCCTATTTTCAGGTTTTAACTGTTTTACTAAATGCGTTTTTAAAGGCATCCTATTTAACCTTAAAACTGCCTGGGGGTTAATAAAATGACAGCGCCATTCATATGCAAAAGCCATTTGGATCCTTATGGCCATCGCCCCCTCTCATATCAGTAGCCTTACTTAAAGGAAGGCCTCTACCACAAAAAAGTTGTCCAACTGGCAACCAGGATAAAGGAGGGCACTGCAGCAATCACTCCAGTGCTGGACACAAGGGTATAACTATAGGAGGTGCAGGGGGTGTGACTGCACCGGGTCCAGGATTTCATGGGGGCCACTCCATTGTTGCTGCTCTACCTAATTTATCTTATTTGGCTCACTTGGCATTATTTGCCAGGACTGGTTCAGTCTTCAGTCAGTTGTCTAGCTGCATCCAATTGACTTAAAAAACAGAGGTCCCGTTACATTTAGTTATGCCACTGGCTGGACACATAAAAGTGTCCATTATAATCTTATTATTGGAAGACAGGGCTCTAGGGGACATGTTCTCAAATTGAATAAGAATATCAGGGCTTACTTGAAATGATGTCTGTAATGCTGAAGACATTGCGGCTCCGCCCTCAGCCTCCGCCATCTTACTTTCTTTCAGCTGTGAGGTAAATTCTAAAAATAGCCTCTGTATAATTGCAGCTGCCTCAACACCCCACAAGGAATTTGCAAACTGAGCGCTCTTTCTCCACAGGTTTAATGCTATATTAAACCACACAAATTATTTCAATAACGTTCGCCTCAAGGACCGCCTCCATCTTAACTTTCCCGCCTCACACAGTGTCTTCTCTGTAGTTCTACCGGCCGCAAATCACTTCATGTATCATCCTGGCAAATGCTATTCACAGCACTTCTCAGCGTTCTGTAAAATCTCACCATTCAGCGTCCTTTTAATCACGCTATAGCCCTTTTTCTTCGCTCCTGTTCCATACTTGCTACCCAGCAAGGGACTGAAGTGAGGGCCGGGGGAGACGACTTTTATACTTGGCCTTCATGGAATCTCCCTGGCATCATTGCTGACATCACAAAAATACAATTCTGTGAAATACTCACCTGTAGAATTGGTATTATACACATACAGTACGTCCTGCTCCATCTATAATACTTACACATGGGTAATCCTCCGCCAGATGGCGCTGTTCACTGCAGATATGCAAAAACAGGCTCCTCCCGGCCCTCCATATACCCAGGGACCTCCCACAAATCCCCAGCATTGAAAAGCAGTTAGAAAAGAAGCCAGGAGAAACCAACCACCAAACTGGTAATAATAACAATGATAACAATGGTAACAATCACCATACAGGGGATCCAGAACAAGATGAAACCAGGGTGGGGTGGAGCAGGACGTACTGTATGCGTATAATACCAATTCTACAGGTGAGTATTTCACAGAATTGTATTATTCTAAGCATACAGTACGTCCTGCTCCATCTAGAATACTTGCACATGGGACATCCAATAGCAGTGTCCATAAAGTAGGGTGGGATCCCCAACAACAAAGGCAACGGCACGCAGTTCAAACTACAACCGCCTGTAAAACCTTACGGCCAAAGGCAACATCAGCTGAGGCCCGAACATCAACTTTGTAAAACTTTGTAAAGGTGTGAACAGAAGACCAAGTAGCGGCCTTGCAAACTTGTTCAACAGAGGCCTGTTGCTGAAAAGCCCAAGAGGCGCCAATAGCACGAGTGGAGTGAGCCATAAGGCGGAAAGGGGGAGGCCTCCCCTTAGTAGAATAGGCCTGATTCACAGCCTGACGAATCCATTTACTGATGGTAGACTTGGCGGGAGCCAAACCTTTCCTAGGCCCCGAAGGCACAGCAAAGAGAGCATCAGTCTTCCTGAAGGCCTTAGTGACAACCAGGTAATACTTAAAGCACCTGACTACGTCCAAGGAATGCAGAACCCGCTCCTTGTCGTTGTGAGGATTGGGACACAGAGAAGGAAGAACAATATCCTGGTTCAAATGAAATGCCGAAACCACTTTTGGCAGAAAGTCGGGTTTGAAGCGGAACACCACCTTGTCCTGGTGTCACTCATAGTATGGAGGCTGAATAGATAGAGCGGCCAGCTCTGACACACGCCTAACCGAAGTAATAGCCACCAAGAAGACAACCTTGAGAGTGAGAACGACCAGAGCAGCCTCTTGAATAGGCTCAAAGGGAGCACCCTGCAAGGCAGACAAAACCAAATTCAAATCCCAAACAGGGACTGTAGGCTTTCGAGGGGGACGCACGTGAGTGATCCCCTGGAAAAAGGTCTTAATCAGGTGATGCTGAGCAAAGGTCTTCTGAAAGAAGATAGATAGGGCAGAAACCTGACCCTTCAGAGTACTAAGTTTGAGACCTTAGTCCAAACCATGCTACAAAAACTCCAGGACCCTAGGGACAGAGAATTCTCGGCAGGGAAGAAAGGAATGTAGGAACGCCATACTCTATAATAGCAGAAGTCTTTTTCCTGGCCTGCGCCATAGTAGCCAACACAGAGGCAGACAACCCCTTCTCCATCAAGATGGAGGTTTCAGCAGCCAGGCCGTCAAAGCCAGCGTTTGTAAATTGGGATGGCGTAATGACTCTTGGGTTAGCAGATCTGGTACGCTTAGCAGATCGTACTGATCTACTGCCATTTGAACCACGTCTGCGAACCACACTCTTCTTGGCCACCTGGGGGCCACCAGGATCACAGGTACCCCTTCCAGAGCAATCTTGCGTAGAACCCTCACCAGAAGGGGAAACGGTGGAAACGCATACAGGAGTCGAAACTCCCTCCAAGACATGGACAGGGCATTCGTGGCCATGGCCAGAGGATCCTGAGACAGGGAGACAAAGGCCGGGAGCTTGTGACGGGAAGCAAACAGATCCACATCCGGGAGACCCCAACGGTGGCACAGGGACTGGAATACCGTGTTGCAGAGGGACCACTCCCCCTGACGGGACATTCCCCTGCTCAGGGCGTCCGCCAGCAGGTTCTCCGCCCCCGGAATGTAAACAGCCGTAATGCATTGAACATTGGCCTCCGCCCATGTCAGAATCTGAGACACTTCTTGGAGAGCACCCCTGCTCCGGGTCCCTCCCTGATGATTGATGTAGGCAACTGCCGTTCTGTTGTCTGTGCAAACTTGGACCGACAGACCCCTCAGGTGTTGGGTCAATCGCTCCAGTACCAACCTGACTGCCCGTAACTCCAGAATGTTGATGGGCAAATGGGCCTCCTGAGGGCCCCACGTCCCCTGGAAGCGCAGAGACTTCCAGAATCCTCCCCAACCTGACAGACTGGCATCCGGTGTGACCGTCTCCCAGGATGGGGTCAGAAAGGACCTGCCCCTTGTCAAGTTTCCGTGGTCCAACCACCACGCAAGGGACTGTCTGACCAAGGGGGGAAGCACAAAAAACCCGTCCAAGGACGAAGGGTTCTTGTCCCAGACTGACAGAAGGTGAAGCTGCAGAGGTCTCAAGTGGAACTGGGCAAAGGGCACCGCCTCGAAGCTCGCCACCATCAGGCCCACCAACTGCATTCCCTGCCGGATGGAGAACTGTGGGTTCGAGAGCAGGAACCTCGCCTGCGCTGTCAGAGCTTCCACCTTCTGTTGAGGAAGGAATATCCTTGACTGAACCGTATCCAGAATCATTCCCAGGAACGGAGTCACCGAGGAGGGGGACAGGGATGACTTGGGGTAATTGATCACCCAGCCGAAGGACTCCAGGGTGGACACTACCAGCCGGGTGTCCAACTCTGCCTGTCGCAGAGACCGAGAGGTGATGAGAATGTCGTCCAGGTAGGGCAGCACGCGTATGCCCCTTAGCCTTATCAGGTACATCACCCCTGCCAGCACCTTGGTGAACACCCTGGGAGCCGACGTTAGGCCGAATGGCAGGGCCACAAATTGGTAATGCTGATCTTTTAGTGCAAATCTGAGAAACCTTTGGTGTCCCGGAAACACCGAGACGTGCAGGTAAGCATCCTTGATGTCTACGGACGTCATGAAGTCCCCTGGGCGCAGTGAGCCAATGGCCGAGCGCAGAGTTTCCATGCGAAAGTGCTTGTTCTTGACAAATTTGTTGAGGATTTTTAAATCCAGAATGGGCCTGACTGACCCATCCTTCTTGGGTACTGTGAAAAGGTTTGAGTAGAACCCCGTGCCCCTGTCTCCAGGGGGGACCTTGCAAATAACCCCTAGGTCCATGAGACCCTGCACGACCAGCAACAAGACCTGAGCTGAGGCAGGGTCTTGAGGGATTCGAGACCCAATGAACCTGGTGGGGGGCCGTACAGCAAATTCTATCTTGTAGCCGGAGGACACTACCTCCTGAATCCACCGGTCTGAGACGTGGCGCCGCCAGACGTGCTCGAAGTGCTGTAGACGTCCCCCCACCCTGATGGGTGAGGGCGCCCCCTCATGCCTGGGGGGCCTTGGGAGGGGCTTTGGGTTTGGTTCCCCAGGAGGAACCTGAACGGCGTCCTCTGGTCCTGTGTCACGAATCAGCGCGGGCCCCTGCGAAGGACGCCCCTCTACCCTGCTTGGCCCCACGATAGGGGGTTGATAGGGAGCCTTGGCCACGAAAAGGCTGAATCTGTCGCCTGCGCTGGGGTAACTTGCCTCCCTTGGCAAAGAGGTCTAATCGATCCCCAAACAAGCGCGGCCCTTTAAATGGCAGCCCCGTGAGGGCTTTCTTGGCGGCATTGTCTGCGGCCCACTGGCGCAACCAGACCACGCGCCGTATAGCAACCACCAGGGCAGATGACCTGGCACACATCTTAATAGCATCGTCCGATGCAGACAGGATAAAGTTCACAAACGCATCACAGCTGGACAGAGCGTTGACAGTATCAGGAGGCAACTCATCTGTGCCATCGAAAGCACTCCTAACCACGGCCCTGAGCGCTACCGCCGTAATGGCTAGGGCACAAACCGGGCGCAGAGTCGCTCCTCCAAATGCAAAGGCATGACATGCCAGTTGGTCAACACGCCGGTCCTCAGAGTCCCGTAGCGTAGTAGTGTCAGGGGAGTGCATAATAGAGGTGTTGGACAACCCAAGAATAGGAGCATCGACCTCGGGTGGCGATGACCAGCACTTAACCAAGTCAGCAGGGAAGGGATATTTCCTATCCACGCTCTTAGGGACCCTGTGAAGTCTGCTGGGATGTTCCCATTCTTTAAGAATGAGGCTATTGAAATGGGTCTGCTCGGGGAATTCCAAGCGAGCTTTAGCAGTATGGAAAAGATCACCCCTTTGGCGGGGAGCCGCAGCAGGGGGAGAGAGGGACAGAACCTCAAAGATCTGAACCAGCAGTCTATCGACATCATCCGAGGACCAATGCTCGAAGCCAGACTCTTCCTGACCCCTGGACTCATCGTCATATGACCCTGAGTCAGAGAACAGTTCCCCTTCGTCTGAGGGGGTATGGCCATAAGAATGCAACAAATCATCAGATTCTACAGGGAAGAGGGTCGATTCAGGGTTCAAGTGCCGCCTCTTGGCGGTGGCTTTACGCGCTAGGGAATTAGCAAGTAAGTTTTCAACACTAGCCAGCCTCGTGGCCAGATCAGGATGAGAATCCCCACTGGTATTGGGGGTTATACTCAGGCTTGGGGGAGTAGGTGCGGTGGGAGTAAGTGCGGCGGGGTGCAGGCCCTGCCTCGGAGGAGACGGGAAGCACCGATAGCGCTTGCTGTGCACAAGGAACACAGACCCGTGCATTGTCACCACTGCTAGGTAAGACCCCACAAGCTACACACAGCCGGGCTTGTCCCGAAGGAACCCCGTTCACAATATCCTGAGATGCCTCCATATGGTGATTAAGTCGGCACAATATGCCAGTAGGGATTGACGCTGTAAGCTACCCTGGATGCCCCAATAACCCGCTGGGAAGTGGGAGTAAGTTTTATGGTCACGACCGGGAGAAGCCACTTGAATCCGCGGTCTGAAAGACATAAGGGGAAACGGGATGTCAGAGCCATGCGCAATGGGGATAAGAGTAAAGAAAAGTCGCCCGCGAGAGCACTTACATACAGAGAGGAGGGGACGATCTTCACCACGCGCGCGGAAGAAGAAAATGGCGCCAAAAGAACCTCGGGGGGCGGGCCTGAGCCGATTGTGACGCGTAGCGCGCCAAGCCGAAACCCCCCCCCTCCAGCGAGTGCGAAGCTCGTAAGGCAACCAGCCAATGGTGGTACAGACAGGAGAAGTAAAAAGCAGAAGGCCTATTAAAAATGGCGCTCGGAGCCGTGGCAGGTACAGCCGAGATCTGTACTCGGGCTCTTCTGAGGCTCCCCATCGGGAAAGAATCCTGGTCTGTGACAGTGAAACTGTTATTAAGACAGGCGCTCAAGCCAGCGCAACCTATGAAGAGCCGATAAGGCTAAGAAGGGAAGGAGGGAAGAAGGAGACGCCAGGGCGTCCGCGAGCCGCGACCGTACGTGCGGTGCGAGCAGAAGGCAGAATACTAGTGCTGCTTAAACAGTAAGGTAAGCGTGTGGCTCTGATCCCCGATCCCAGTGAAAACAGTTAAGCCATAAGCGTGTAAGTATACACTAAGGCCGCTATACACACAACCCCCCCCCTTTCTTTTCCCCCTGACTAAGGAGGGAATGAGGGAGGAAGGCGACCCGTTAACATAGGGTCCACCGCTACATGCGGCGTGGGGCAATGATGCGGGAGGGGCATCCCCTGAAGGCTCATCAGCCTTGACCGCCTACCCTATGGTGGGGGATTGCGGTGGAACGTTGCTCCGTAAGCACACATGGTGCTACCTACCTTCACCCGACCAGCGCAGCCCAGGCTGGGAGGCACATCTTGTCGAAGAGGACGGGTGGGAATAGTCTCACAGGGCCGCAGGCTGTAATAGCCCTGCTCACCTGCGAGAGAGTGATACTTCATGTCTTCGCAGTCAGCACTGCAAAGAAATCTGGGGATTTGTGGGAGGTCCCTGGGTATATGAAGGGCTGGGAGGAGCCAGTTTTTGCATGTCTGCAGTGAACAGCGCCATCTGGCTGAGGATTACCCATGTATAAGTATTATAGATGGAGCAGGACGTACTGTATGCTTAGAATAAAGGAGGGGCCTAGAGGGGATTTTCCCATGCCCCCTCTAAGTCCCTCCCCTTTTGTGATGTCGTAAGCAAAGTTTGGGGAGATTCCAGAGAGGTCCCGTCTCCCCAGCGGCTCATCATGGAGTCCCCCAGCCAGGAGCCGGGATGAATGGAGGGGAACCTGTGTTTCCCTCCTTGCTAAACGCCGCCAGAGCGTCCTTAGACCTCCTGTCTGGATACATTTAAAGGAGCCATGTGTGGAAGCCCTGAGGGGGAAGGTAAGTATAAGTTAATTAAGGTTAATAAAGTTATTTTTTATCAAACTTGTGTGTCTGTTTTTTCACTTTCACTGGTATACCAGTTCATACTACATTACCCGCACCACCAATGGGCATGATGGTGCAGATGAGCCTGGTGGTCCATTCCATGGTCTGATGCTGGGAACCTGCGAGTTGTGGCATAAGGGCTTGTAATGGTCAGGCCGGCCCTTGAGTCCTGGAATTACAAGCACTTATGCTTGGTTTGCTGGGTTGGTAATGCTTAGATGGGGGAAGCCCGCTTATTTTTTTTTCCATTTTTGGCAAGAAAATTATTTGAAATTTAACCACACCGCCAACATGTTTAATTTTATTTTTTTTTAATGCATGGGGTCCCCCCATCTAAGCATTACCTGCCCGGCAAACCAAGCATAGGTACATCCATCTTTCATTGAGATCTAATATACATAAATATTTTCTAACAGAAGGCTTTCAATCAAGATAGAACATAATACATTCAAAGAGCTGCTCTCTGTCTTAACTTCCTACTGTGTCCTGGGCTTGAAATGTTGCTATTTGTTTGAAATGTTTTCCACTTGTAAAAGATTACCCAGACAGTGAAATGATTGCTGTCCAGTTGTTTGCCATTGGTTTAAATGCCTTCCTGGACACGTATAATTATTCTTCAGCCTCCAGGCAGCTCCTTCCATCTAGGCAGGAATGCGGGATAATAGCTCCACAACAAACAGCAATATATAATAAATTACTGAGTTTTTCAATGACATATTCATCCCAGATCCTCACTATTTGGTGGACATAATTCTAATTTTAGGTATCTACTTTAGGGATACATGTAATGCAAAATATGTATTTGTTTCACTATTACAAAAGGGGTCATGCTAAATATTTGGTGAAGCCCCTGTGACTTGCGGTGTGCATTGTGGTGTGGATTGCAGCCTGCATGCCGGTGAGCTTTTCAGTGATAACGCGCAAAAAAGTCTCAATAAATCACGGGTACATGTGATGGTGCATTTTACAGTTTAGTTCCATTAATTTTCCAGTGATATAACGATATGTTTTTAAAGTTTGGAGATAACAGCACCCTACGGGCTATGCTAACGTTTTTGCCATTTTATTTTGCATAGCTCATAGGGTTCTGTTGTTTCCAAACTTAAAAATAAATCTCCTTACCTCACTGGAAAAATAATGTGCTTAACCTGGAAAAATGCCCCATCACAGGTTTGGGTTAATTCGGGGGAAAAAAGGTAGAATTATGTTTTTGGTGTCCAAACACTAAAACACTCACCCAGGTTGCAGGTTGCAATCTACACTGCAATGCACACCATTGGCTTCACCAAATATTTAGCATGACCCCCAAAATGTGTATCTTATACCTTCTTTATTGTTGTAATGACAGTCAAGTAGCTGTATGCTGAAAGGGTAAAACATCTCCATGGTATTTAACTTTTTCTGATCTTAAAGAGCACCCTGTACTGGGTTCATACAAATATGGGATGCCTCATGGTGTGACACCCCCTAGCCTCTCCCAATACTCTCCTGGATCCCACAATGCATGCACAAGCCTGACAGCCCTCCGTCTGCATTCTTGCTGTGCCTGAGAGGCTTTAGTGTCTGACATCAAGGCCGCACAGGCCAGGGGAGTGGGTACGCAGCAGGGCAATGCAGAGTACACTTTAGCCACAGCCCTGGGTTTGACAAAATAGGTATAGAGGAGAACCAGTGGGTTTCAGGGCAGAGTTCCGGTTTAGCAGCATAGTGTCTATAAGGGCCAGTGGTCCCTCTCTCTCTGTGGGGCATCCCGATTTGGGATGCCGTGAACATTTAACACCCTTTCCCTCCAAAATTCTACTCTCCCCCCCCCCCGTTTTCAAAGCTGAGGCATTTGGGGCACTATCCCACTGGCACCCCAATCTAGAATGTTCTGCCATGTTAAACCTCATGGAATACTGGGTCTTCTTGCACTCTCCTCCGCAAGCATTGCTGCGACTGCTTTCCTCCCGCTGTGTGTACCAGTGACCAGCAATTCAAATAGGCCTAACATAGTGCGTCCATCACTTGGAAAACATAATGCTCTAGATCCAGGAGTAAATAAAAGGCACATGGGAAATTGTGTTTCTTTGATGATAATAGATCTGATTAGTACTAATTAAATTACTCCTAATGAAAACATCATTCTTTACTACAAATCACAGTTTGCAGAACTGCCTGATCTCACTTAGAAAAATGATTAAACATGTCATGGCAGATACTGACATATATAACCAAAAAAATAGCATCCTAGGAAGGATCTAGAGCAGCGGTTCTCAACCTGTGGGTCGGGACCCTGGCGGGTGGCGAACGACCAAAACACAGGGGTCGCCTAAATCCATCGGAAAATACATATTTCAGATGGCTTTAGCGGCTGAGAAGTCGCGCTACAGTCTGCAGAAGCGCTATTCAGCTGGAACGCACGCCGTTATGGATGCGCGTTCCAAACTGAATGCCTGCGCGCATACGCAGACGTGATTGTATCATCCGTCCGGGGTCTAAGGGGCGGGGAAAGCAAGGGGAACACTCCACAGTCCATAGTAGCGCGTTACGTGTGTCCAGCGCCGGTTGACATCATCAGTGGGCGGACGCAGCAAGCGCCGGAGGACAGAAGCCTAGGAGGCGGAGAGGCAAGAGACCCTGCGATACAGCCTGCTGGAGTAAAAAAGGTTAATAATGTAAAAACAGTACACACACCATACACACAATACTGTGTAAGTGTAAGGTGCTTTGTGTGTAATCATTACAAAGTACACAAAGCAGCTTACACTTACACAAAGCACCAAAAATTTATACAGTGTGAACTACATCGGTCTTAAACTATAAGAGACCACTATAAGATGTAGGTCACACTGTTCCCCAATGTATAATTATCTCCCACTGTTTTCCCATATTCTGAATGAGGAAACTGCTGAAATCAGCCTCCTATTGATTTCATTGTGAGTGTGGCAGATTTTGTGGAAGAGAGCTCCCGAGAATCTCGAGTTACCACACAATCCGCCGCAGCCTCCTATTAATTTCAATAAGAGGCGGAGAAATGACAGTTTCCGACACATTTCTTCCTCTCCAATTTAAGTCAATGGGAGGCTGCGGCGGATTCCGCTCAAATATAGAGCTTTTTGCTTAATTTTTCCACGCTAGGCTTTTTCCTAGCGCAGATTATTATTATTTTTTGGTTTGGGGTCACCCCAACATGAGGAACTGTATTGCAGGGTCACGGCATTAGAAAGGTTGAGAACCACTGATCTAGAGGAACACAACAGGATAATTTATTCCTGTTTACTGATGTAAATAAAACAGATGCTGCAAAATGTGTTTGGCTTACCTTTAGTCTCTATTTGTGTCAGTTAATTTTGGAATAGGTAGGGTTTTTACACACAGTACTAGTCAGGGCCAGTTTTATAAAAAAATGTGGCACTAGGCAAAATCTAGAAGTGGGGCTCCCCAGCCAGGGAGAGGGATTAGGTGTTGGGGTTCGGGTAAGTGGATGTGTACTTCGAGGGCAGATCCCGTTCCCAACCATTAAGATATGTGGCTGCCCTGCCCCCTATGCCAATGAGGAGTCCAAAACAACAGCTTTATGTTGTGCACTTAGTATGCACAGAATAAAGCTCTGATTGGACGAGCGCCCGCTCATGCGTTGAGGGAACGACGGAAAGGTGAGTGGTGTGGGTGATCTGGGGTTTTCATACAGCATGGCCTCTCAAATTGGGATGCCCCTGAGGCAAGATAGTGAAAATCCTAGTGATTGGTCTTAATTATTCGATATATTTAAAAGCGAACCAAAACACCCTTAATCCCACCTTAGGACGGAGTGAAAGCCCTTCCAGAGCATCTACATTAGGGATGCCCTGGTAGGTAGGTAGGTAGGTAGGTAGATAGATGGACTGAGAGATAACAGGTAGATGAATAGGTAGATATATAGATAGATAGAAATGGATGGATGGAGGGGATAGTGATGAGACAGCTAGATACATGTAAGATAGACAGATATAGTGATAAAGAGATACACACAGAGATAGGTAGATGGTTAAATAAATAAATAGGAAGAAAGAGAGTGTTATAGACAGATAACAGATAGATGGATAGACAGATACACTTTGGAATAAATAGAAAGTGTGATGCATGATAGATAAATAGATGGATAATGAGAAGATGGATTTATAGATAAATGCAGATGGATGGATAGATAACAGATGAATAGCTATAATGTTGGATAGAAGATGATAGACAGATAGAT
Organism: Gastrophryne carolinensis; assembly: GCA_027917425.1. Lineage (NCBI taxonomy): Eukaryota > Metazoa > Chordata > Amphibia > Anura > Microhylidae > Gastrophryne > Gastrophryne carolinensis. Next base: position 74,612,872 of record CM051238.1, read on the forward strand.
ATGGGATCAGAGGATGATGCAAGCGACATTGGGGGTTTTGGCAGCCATCTAATTGGTTGCATCGGTCTGTCAGTGTGTGGTAGATGGTGGGAGGTCTCGGAATCACCCTGGGGGGACAGTGGAGTGTAACTGGGCAGTGTGCAGGGTGAGGTGACAGCAGGTTGGCCAGGAGGGTGAGGGGAGAGCCATTGTGTGTGTAGGTGGCGGTGACACTCACCAGGGCAGAGGCATTGACAGGCAGTACCCCCCTCCTCCATGGCCTTGTTCTTCTGTGGAACCGCCGCGCTAGAAATCTTCCTCCATGTGAGTGGAGAACGCTAGCGCTAAATGTCCTCCACACGCTGACACCAGCGACTTTGGGGTGCTCGCCAATCGCACTGGTGTGAAACCAGCCTAAGACTTTTTCTGTGTACACTAAAGGCTTTTTCATTCATCAAATAATGTTCACAAATTAGTCTAAATCTCCTATTCTGAGATATTCCATCCACTGCACAGGTGTGGTATATCAAGATGCTGATGCAGCATGGTCATTGCACAGGTGTGCCTTAGGCTGGCCACAATAAAAGGCCACTCTTAAATATGCAGTTTTATCACACAGCACAATGCCACAGTTGCAAGTTTTGGCATGCTGTTGCCAGTGTATTGTATGTTCCATTTCTCTACCATAAGCCACTTCCAAAGGAATTTCAGAGAATTTACATCCAACCAAACTCACAACCGCAGACCACACCAGCCCAGGACCTCCACCTCAGCATCTTCACCTCCAAGATCATCTGAGACTAGCCACCCGGACAGGGAAGGTAAGCTCATCTGTATGCTCGTCATCCTCATAGGGATCTCTGACTGCAGATCATTGTTGTAACACTGTACAGGGCTTATTGTGGTGGATGGTTTGCTGATGTCAGTATTGTATTCTCATCAGATATTTCCCATATGTTTGGGATGTCCTGGATCGGCGTATACAAGTTCCAGGTCCTGCCAATAGCCAGCAACTTCTCACAGCCATTCAAGAGGAGTGGACCAATATTCCACAGGCTACAATCAACACCATGATCAACTCTATGCAAAGAAGATCTGCCTTACATATATCATAGTAAAAAATAAGTGCATTGTTGTGCCTCTAGCCTGCCAGTACATAATGTGATTAGAGCGGGAGGGGGGGGGGGGCAGGGTTTCAGATCTGCAGCAAGAGGCAGCCAATCAGGACATCTGGGGAGGGTGTGGGCTGTGTTTCCGTTCTCGATCCACTGAAGGTTAATTGAAGGACAAGGTCAGCAGGGTGGGGATTGAAAGTTGAATCAGGAAGTGATTTCCACACTAAGTAGACCGACATAGCAGGAAGAAGAGCACTGGAGGGACTCAATGTAAGCTACTGATATTTTTTTTAACGTTTGACTTTCCAATCACTTATGTTGAATTTCAAAGATCAGCACTCTGTGGGCTGATCTGCTCTAGGTAGAGACATAGCTACTGCAGACCTTAAACTGTTTAATGTAAAATAAAACATTAAGGTCTATTTTTAAAATCACTCCAGGGCATCCCAATTATGGCCCAAATCAGGATGTTCAGATTTTAACCAAGCAACACCTTCAGTATGAATTGTAATGCTTTCAAGCCAGGTTCCACAGCCCAACATCAAAACTTGACTTTATTGATGCTGCCAAGCCACCCCGCACTCTGTGCAAGCCCCACCATTCTCTACAGTGCCAGGCACTAAGACACTGCCGCTCTGCTTGTTGCTGGCTGGCCACAGTATAATGGAGCACAGAGGGCCAGGCAGCTAGATGGCGTCAGCGGGAAGCTAAAACAGCCGGCACTGGTGGTAGCAGCTGCACCAGGGCTTTGGCATGAATTGTAGGTAGCAGCTATAAGGGAAAAGGGAGGATGGAGGGAACAAAAATACCATTTTGTGGTATTCCCCTGGGAAGACCGGCACATGAAGGTAAGCGTTCTTGATATCTATTGAAGTCATAAAGTCACCGGGACGCAGGGAGTTGACGGCAGGGCGCAGAGTCTCCATGCAAAATTTTCTGGTTCTGATGAACCGGTTGAGAATTTTTAAGTCCAAAATGGGTCTCATGGAGCCATCCTTTTTGGGCATCGTAAAGAGGTTGGAGTAGTACCCCTGACCTCTCTCTATGGGGGGGAACCGGACAAACGACCCCATATCCCGAAGGATTTGCACCGCCAGAAACAGTCCCTGAACTGCCCGTGGGTCCGAAGGAACCCGAGACCTGAGGAATCTGGGAAGAGGCCGGTCTGCAAACTCCAGCCTGTACCCGGAGGAAACTACCTCCAGGATCCAATTGTCTGTGATCTCTAGAGTCCAGACCTGAGCAAAGAGCCGCAGCCATCCCCCACCCGCAAGGGTGAGGGCGCCGCCTCATTGCTGAGCGGGATTGGCAGCGGACTTGGGTTTAGCACCCCAGGAAGCCCCGGGTCAGGCACGTCCGCTGCCCCTACCCCAGGAATCTCCTCTGAATGCAGTGAAAGACATTCCCCTGTTCGTCTGAGAGCCACGAAAGGAGGGGTTGAATGAGCCTCAACCCCGAAAGGACCGGCGCTGCATCTTGCGTTGAGGTAACTTACCTCCTTTGGCAACAGAGTCTAAACGATCACCAAACAGGCGCAGACCCACGAAGGGAAATCCTGTGAGCGCCGTCTTAGCAGCGTTATCTGGCGCAACCAGACCAAACGGCGTATAACAACCTGCAATGCAGAGGTCCTGCTACACAGACAGATAGTGTCATCCAAGGCTGATAAGATAAAGGCAATGAACATCTCACAATGAGTCAAGGCTGTAACTCCTCACTGGAAGGATTCAATTGGGAACCATCCAAAATGCCCCTAATTAAAGCTCTAGCAGCAACGGCCGATAGAGCGGAAGCACAAACCAGGCGCAAGGCCGAACCCACACAAGCAAAGGCATGCAAAGCCATCTGGTCGAGACGCCCGTCCTCACTATCCTTCAAGGTAGTGGAATCCGGGGTATGCACGACCGACGTATTGGACAATCCCAGGAAGGGAGCGTCGACCTCTGGGGGTGTAGACCAACGCTTAACCACATCAACAAGGAAGGGATACTTCCTATCCCAACCCAGAGGAATACCAGGGAGCCGGCTAGGCTTTTTCCATTCCTTAAGGATCAGATTGTTAAAGTGCTTCTAATCCGGGCTGCGGAGGGGCCTCCGCTGGAGGGGAAATGGTAAGCACTTCAAGAACCTGGGTAAGGAGCCTGGGGGTATCCACGGTATCCCCGGCTCCGTATCAGCATCAGCCTCCAGGTACTGCTGATCATGAGAACCATCAGAGTCTGCAAACAATTCCCCTACCTCAAGCGGGGAATAATCAGACCAATCAAAAGGATCAAAATCATCATAGTCAAAGGCTGGCGCAGCGGGCGCCAAGCGCCGTCTTCTAGCTGGGGCCTTCCTGGCCGTAAGGCTAGCAATCATTTTCTCAATGTTGGCCAGTCTGGCGCAGACGTCGGATTGCGACTCCCTGCTAATGACAATGTCACTTGGGGCCAAGGCCAGGTGTGGGGGTGTAGGTGATGAGGCCAGCGGAGCCGACCCGGCCGCACGGGCCCGCATAGCAGCGCAATAGCCTGCTGTGCACATGGTACACAAATATGCACATTGTCCCCCACAGGGGATACCCCACATACTACACACTGCCGGGGATGCCCCGAAGGAAACCCGAGCCCGGTATCCTGGGAAGCCTCCATATAGTGATTTTAATGGTAGTCGCAATGACCAATGGGAATTACGCTATGAAGCTACCCGGGATGCCCCTTAGAGTCCGTAAGTGGGAGGATTTTAGTAGACATAAGAGGGAACCCAAATTGACCGAGGGACCTAGGGAGGGAAGAAAAACCCCTAATTGCCTCGGTAGTCTCACCTGCCAGACCCAATAGGTGGGGGCCCCATAAGCAACATGCATACTGCACAAAAATACATAAGGGCCTGATATATATCACCTAAAGATATATATACACAAGCTACATACACACAAATATATAAAAATATACACATATATATATACATATATATTCATAAACACATATCACCACAATGGCCATATAGTGGGAAAGTGCCCAAAAGTCCCCAAAGACTGTAAAAACGTGCAAGCTAATAATATATAATATAAATACAAGGGGCCCCGAGGGGCACTCACAGAAGCCCGCAGCCATGCGTGAGGGAAGATGGCGGCGTAGAGCCAGCAGAAGGAAGGAGGAGGAAGGCGCGCCCGGGTAAGGCCCTGCCCCCTCCTGACGACGCGGGAAGCACACAACCAGCCGCGCTCCCAGCCAGTAGGACTGGGAGCCGGCCGAGCGCCAACTGAGGGGGGGGGCGTCGCAAGCGCGGGTAGCGCCAGACCCCGCCCCTTCCCCGACTAAAACCGAACAGCTAGCCGCGCTCCCCAGCCAAGGCTGAGGAGCTGGCATATATGAAACCGGCCCGCCGCCGCCCGAGAGCGAGCGTGCGGGCCGCAACAAGTGTAAACAGCGATAAACACCCTAAGGCGCACTGGCAGTAGCCAGCGCCTAATAGTAGTAACGAAAAACGTACACCAAGCACACTAAAACACACTCTCACACAATCTAGGGGAGATTAACCAAGGAGGGAACCCCCCCCCAACTAACCGGGAACAGGGAGTAATGGGGGGAAGCCGATATCTACATTTGGGCATGTAGCGAGGGCTTCATGACGGACAGGGCATCCCATGTCAGGTTCACGTAACCTGACGACCGCCTACCCTTTGGTGGGGGATATGCGGCGGAGCATAGCTCCTGTTCAAAACACCTCTAAAGGTGTGCCCTACCCTCAACCGGACCTACAGCCAAGGCTGGGAGGCATGGGGAAATTAAAAAATAGTCCGGGTGGAAATAGGAAACAAATGGGACCGGGTGTACACCCGGCTTACCTGCAAAGGAAAGAGACAGCCATCTTCTTGACTTGCTTCGCCGTCTGCAGAGACTTATCTGGGGAATGTGTGGGAGATCCCAGATATTTATGGACTGGGAGGGGCTTCTTTTTCTAGTCATCTCTGCAGAAGTTTGCCCTCTACTGGACCATAACCCACGTGTAATGAATACTTCCAAAGCAGGGTGTGAGGCATACTTGGGATATCCAAGATTTTCAATAACCTGTTTTTTTGTTCCTCAGCAACAATTCTATATTTTTTAATCTTAATTTTTATTTTCATTACTATTCAGGAACCTCAGCCAGTCCTGGCATCTAAAAGACACCAGTGACAGCTGTTCCCAAATGGGGATCCCCCCTCCATGTGAAACCCCCAGGGTCTCTGCTAATTATTACCTGATCAGTGGTCTCACAGGACACGCACAAGATCACTACCATTTTGCTCGGCTGTATCTTCATTCATGTGACCTAGCTGTGTTTGCACAAGAGTGGATTGAATGAATTTAAAGCTGATAGGGGGAGCCTGCACACGCGCTGTAGGATCACCGGTCAGGTGAGAATTCACTAGGGTGGTTAGCACAGCGAGGCATCCCAAATTGGGAGGAACTGGCTCTGGCATCATTTAAACACCACCCAGCTATGCCCTCCTGTTCTTCCAGCGCTGCCCCACCCATTCTTTTCCTCCCAGTGCTGCACCATCTATTCGTCTTCTCCCAGCACTGCCCCCATCCAGCCTTCTCCTCCTATCTCTGCCCCATCCATCCCTCTCCTCCCAGCACTGTCCCCCAACCATTCCTCTCCTCCCAGCCATCCCTATCCTCCCAACACTGCCCCCAGCCATCCCTCTCCTCCCAGCATTGTCCCCAGCCATCCCTCTTCTCCCAGCACTTCCTCTCCTCCCAGCACTGCCACATCCATCCCTCTCCTCCCAGTGCTGCACCATCTAGTCCTCTAGTGCTATCTCTGCCCATTCCATCCATCTCCCCCCAGCACTGCTCCCAGCCATTCCTCTCCTCTCAGCACTGCCCCCAGCCATCCCTCTCCTCCCAGCACTGCCCCCAGCCATTCCTCTCCTCCCAGCACTGCCATCCATCCTTCTCCTCCCAGCACTTCCCCCTTTTCTCCTAGCACTGCCCCCATCCATCCCTCTTCTCCCAGCTCTGCCCCTCTCCCATTCATCCCTCTCCTTTTAGCACTGCCCCCAACCATCCCTCTTCTCCCAGATCTGCCCCATCCATCCCTCTCCTCCCAGCACTGCACCATCTATCATTCTCCATCCCGTCTTCTCCCAGATCTGCCCCATCCATCCCTCTCCTCCCAGCACTGCACCATCTATCATTCTCCATCCCCTCTTCTCCCAGATCTGCCCCATCCATCCCTCTCCTCCCAGCACTGCACCATCTAACATTCTCCATCCCGTCTTCTCCCAGATCTGCCCCATCCATCCCTCTCCTCCCAGCACTGCACCATCTATCATTCTCCATCCCCTCTTCTCCCAGATCTGCCCCATCCATCCCTCTCCTCCCAGCACTGCACCATCTATCATTCTCCATCCCCTCTTCTCCCAGATCTGCCCCAGCCATCCCTCTCTTCCCAGCTCTGACCCAGCTATTCCTGTTAGCCAGCCAGCATAGTACTTAAACTCCCAGTCCAATTTTTGGCCCCACTGCACTCCTGCACATGGTGTGCACATAATACACTTGGGGGGCAGATTACAATTAGTGCACTATGGGTCAGAAATGTAGGCTCCACAAGGCCAAATTAAAATAATGTGCTGTTGCCCCCCCCCCAATGCCCAACACATATAATTCTGGAGGGGGGGCAAGCTCATAGAATATGTAGCCCCCTTGTGCGATGACTTCAAGTCCCAGTCTCGGACCTTCAACTTGTGGCAGACAACAGTAAACTGAACTCTACAAAAAGTATTTTACTACCCTTGCAATAGCGGATGTTGTAACAGGAAAACACAAGACAAGCACTACAGTTTCGACTATAGTCGTGGAATTGTTTAACAAGCAAATATGAGTGATGGATTTATTGGTACATTGTAATATATAAGGGCACACCATTAGAAAAAGCATGTGGACTGGATGTTGGTAAGCAAAAGATAAAAAACATAAATCCGGTTGGTTTTACTTTTACCACAGAAATAAACATAGGTGATAAAAAGACTTTAAAATGGAACAGAGGGGCAAACTCTGGAAAACTGCTACACCCTTCACAGTGTGCTGCAGGAAAATTCAGAGAGGCACATGGGACAAGCTTCATGTAAACTTATAGCTGCTTTATGATTGCTACTGCATGGACCGAGCCTTGAATTTGCGCTGTCAGTTGCCTGAAGACTTAGGACTGCTTTTAGCCCCCCCACCCTCAATACTGTTTTTGTAATCTGAATAGATATCAGAAATCTCTCCCCTTTTTAGAAACCAATCCGCTGCAGAAGTACAGAAGAACAGAAATCTGTTTTTGGGTCTTCAAAAATCTGGGGCTCCTTAGTATAAATTTCTGTCTATAGAAGAAGTTGGGAAACTCCTAACAGTATATACCATTGCTGCTACCACCATCCATTCGTTGTCCAGAAGGAAGAGGAACAGTAAAAATAATAATAGTTGCTCCTGAATGCTGATACCTTCAAAGGTGTTAATGAGTGCCCTGTGTCAGAGGCCACTGTATGGAACTGTACCCAACCTGCACAATACTTGTTTTGGTCTCTGATCACACATTTGCAACCTCACCTTAAAAGTTTTGGAGTTTGCTAGCCATGTTGGGGGTCATGCTAAATATTTGGTGAAGCCAGTGTGACTTGCAGTGTGCACTGCAGTTTAGATTCCAACCTGCATCCTGGTAAGCTTTTTAGCATTTAGATACAAAAAAAGTGAAGGTTAGGCACATTATTTTTCCAATGAGGTAACAATGTTTGTTATTAAGTTTGGAAACAACAGAACCCTATGAGCTATGCAGAATAAAATGGTGAACTCTTTAGCCAGTAGGGTGTTGTTATTTCTAAACTTTAAAAATATATCCCTACATCACAGGAAAAATTATGTACCTAAAAAAAGCAATTCTGTGAGTACTCACCTGTAGAATTGTTTTTGTTCTTGCATGGCAGGGTCCGCTTCGGTATTCATAACAGTTGGGTTATTCCGCCACAAGGTGGCGCAGTGGTACTGCAGAAAAGCTGTGGCTTGTCCCGGCTCCCTATAAAAACGGGCTCAACCATAGAGTTCCCCAGGCTAAACAAGCAGTGAGACAAGAAGCCGGGAGAGAATAAAGTAAAAAATGTGAAAAAGGTAAAAAAAAAAAACAATCACCATAAAGAGGCAACCAAGAATAACGATAACAAGGGTGAGGCGAAGCGGGCCGTGCCATGCAAGAACAAAAACAATTCTACAGGTGAGTACTCACAGAATGGGATCCCCAAAGAGTAACGGCCAGTAGTTCAAGTCACTACCGCCTGAAGCACCTAGCAGCATCCGCTGAGGCCTTAACATCAACCTTGTAAAACTTTGAGAAAGTATAAACAGAAGACCAAATACTGGCCTTGCAAACTTGTTCAACAGAAGCTTGGTGCTGAAAAGCCCAAGAGGCACCAATAGCACGAGTGGAATGAGCAGTAATCCTAAAGGGAGGTTCCTTTCCCTTAGCAGAATAGGCCTGTACCACCGCCTGACGGATCCACTTGCTGATAGTGGATTTAGCCGGAGGCAAACCCTTTCTAGGTCCAGAAGTGAGAACAAAAAGAGCATCAGACTTCCTGAAAGTCTCAGTAGCGACCAAATAAAACTTCAGAGCCATGACCACATCCAGAGAATGCAGGGTCCGCTCCTTGGAATTAGTAGGATTAGGACACAATGAAGGCAAGACAATGTCCTGATTAAGATGAAAGGCAGACACAACCTTTGGCAGGAAACCCGGCTTAAGCCGGAACACCACCTTATCCTGATGTCTCTCAAAATAAGGAGGTTTGATGGAAAGTGCCGCTAGCTCAGAAACTCGCCTTACAGAAGTGATAGCCACCAGAAAGGCTACCTTAAGAGTCACAATAGACAAGGTAGCTTCACGGATAGGCTCAAAGGGAGGCCCTTGCAGAGCAGACAACACGAGATTCAAATCCCAGACTGGTAGCAAAGGCTTACGGGGTGGACGCACATGAGAAACACCCTAAAAAAGGTTTTAACCAACCGGTGATTGGCAAAATGTCTTTGGAAAAAAAAAATGCCAGAGCTGAAACATGGCCTTTTAGGGTACTAAGTTGAAGACCCTGATCCAAACCATGTTGCAAGAATTCCAGAATCCTGGGAATAGAAAACACCCGGCAATGTAAGCATGCCAGACCCTGTAATAGATGAAGGACGAGGATTTCTTCCTAGCCCAAATCATGGTATCAACAACAGAAGCAGGCAACCCCTTTTCCATCAGTATGGAGGTTTCAGCAGCCAAGCCGTTAAAGCCAGAGTTTGTAAATTGGAAAGGCGTAGCTGCCCCTGGGTGAGAAGATCTGGATCCTTGGGCAAGACGTGCCGGTCTACTGCCAACCGCACAACGTCTGCGAACCAAACTCTTCTTGGCCAACAAGGGGCCACCAGTATGGCTGGCACCCGCTCCTGGGCTATCTTGCGCATGACCCTGCCCAGGAGAGGAAACGGAGGGAACACATAGAGTAGCTGAAACTCCGTCCAATGTATTGCCAGGGCATCCGTGGCGAAGGCCAGGGCATCCGTGGCGAAGGCCAGAGGATCCTGAGACAGAGAGACAAATCTGGGAAGTTTGTGATTGTGACGGGACGCAAACAGGTCCACGTCCGGCTGACCCCAGCAGTGACAGAGGGAGAGAAACACCTGGTTGTTAAGAGACCACTCTCCCAGACGAGATGTCCCCCTGCTCAGGGAGTCCGCCACCTGGTTCTCCACCCCTGGGATGTAGACCGCTGAGATGCAGGGAACATGCTGTTCCGCCCAAGACAGAATCAGGGACACTTCCTTGAAGGCTCGCTTGCTCCGAGTCCCTCCCTGATGGTTGATGTAGGCAACCGCCGTCTGGTTGTCTGAGCGAATCTGAACAGCCCGACCCCAAAAGGTGAGTGGATAGGCGAGTAAGAACCAACCTGATTGCCCTCAGTTCCAGGACGTTGATGGAAGCATGGGCCTCTTGTGGGCCCCACCGACCCTGGAACCTCAGGGACTTCTAAAAGCCTCCCCAGCCGGTCAGACTGGCATCTGTTGTGACCATTTCCCAGCACGGGGGCAGGAAGGACCTGCCCCCCAGAAGGTTACTTGAGTCCAGCCACCACGAGAGAGACTGTCTGGCCAGGGGAGACAGAACAAATTCCTGATCCAGGGACACAGGGTCACAATCCCAAACTGACAAGAGGGGCAACTGAAGAGGTATCATGTGAAACTGAGCAAAGGGGACTGCCTCGAAGCAAGACACCATCAGGCCCACCAACTGCATCCCCTGACGGAGGGAGGGATGAGGACAGCAGTGCCCGAGCCAGCAGCTGAAGACCCTCCACCTTCTGCTGAGGAAGGAACACCTTGACCTGAGAGGTATCCAGAGTCATGCCCAGAAATGACCTCACCAAGGACGGGAACAGAGAAGACTTGGGATAGTTGATCACCCAGCCGAAAGACTCCAGAGTGGATGTCACCAATTGAGTGTCCCGCTCGGCCTGAGGAAAAGACTCGGCCACAATCAGAATGTCGTCCAGGTAAGGAATGATGCGGATGCCCTGGTTCCTTAGCAGAGCCATCACTCCTGCCAGCACCTTGGTGAACACCCGATGTGCCGAGGTGATACCGAAGGGTAGAGCCACAAACTGGTAATGCTGATCCTGCAGCTCGAACCATAGAAATCTCTGATGACCTGGGAAGATAGGCACATGAAGATATGCATCCTTAATGTCCACAGTGATCATGAAGTCGCCCGGGCGAAGGGTACTGACAGCAGAGCACATGCGGCCCCAAGAATCTCTGCGACCACTGGAGAGGGGGGAGCCTTGGCTCCCTCTGGGAATGCGAAAGGAAGGGAGGGGGGTAGAGGACCCCCGAAAGGGCCGAGACTGCCTCCTACGCTGAGGCAGCCTCCCATCCTTGGCTAGAACATCAAGACGTTCCCCAAACAGCCGCAGCCCCACGAAGGGGAGGCCAGTGAGAGCTTTCTTAGCCGCAGCATCAGCTGCCCACTGGCGCAACCAGACAGAGCGGCGCATAGCCACCAAGAGCGCAGAGGTCCTTCCACACAGCCGCACAGCATCATCCATAGCAGTAAGGATAAAGGCCACAAAATCAGTGCAAAGTAAAAGAGTCCTATATTCCTCCCCCACACTACTAGCTGTTGTGCCATCAATGAGACGCTTGAGCAGTTTCTTAAGGGCAATAGCAAGGGGGTGACAGACACCAAGATCATCAATCCCCACATACATCTCAGTAAGGGGAGCAGGCCTGGGGTCCATGTGTCTCTTCATGCCAGAGGCCTTCCTAGGAGCATTCCTGACAAGCTGCTTTTCAATGTTAGCCACCCGCAGAGCCAAATCAGAATGTGACTCCCTGCCAACATTCCCCTCATTGGGGCCCAATTGCAGGGGCGGGGGAGTAGGTGAAGCCGAGTGAGGCGCAGAGCTGGGAAGCGAAGCAGGCAAACCAGCTTGAAGCGCAAGGACACTTTCAGTGCATGGCACGCACACCGTGACACTGTTACTCACAGGGGATACCCCACACATGGAACACAGCCATGCTTGCCCTGAAGGGCCCCCAAGCACACTATCCCCAGAAGCCTCCATATGGTGATTAGCACAGGCGCAATAGCCCAGCAGTGGGTACTGGCTTAAGACAGAAGCCCCCCGGGATGCCCTCCCACAGGATGCCCCCAGAAGTTAATAAAGGGGGGATGAGGGGGAGAAAAGGAGTGGAGCCGGGAGAAACCACAACCCAATGGTATCCCGCCTGAAAGACAGTAAAATCACACATAAGCATCCCGCAGCAAAATACCCTAATTCAATTAAAACCCCCCCAAGGGGGACTCACGGACCGCGGGGTCACACAGGCACAGACAAGTTAGAGGGGAGGGGAAGAGAGAGAGACGAGAAAGCTGCGGCGAGCAGCCATGGTCCGGGAGGGGGGGACCCAAAGGAAAATGAGGGGACACAGTCCCCAAACTACTTACCCCCTCAGAAGCTAGGACAGAAACTCTGCATCCCTAATAGGCTCACCATAAAGCCTATGGCCGGCTACCCTTTGTGTTACAGGGTCTGCGGCTTGGAGCTCTTCTACCTTCACCCGATCTGTCAGCCAAGGCTGAGAGGCAGTGAGGGTCCAGAAACGGATGGAAATAGACATGCAGGGCCGCGGGCTTGGTCGTCCCGCTCACCTGCGCAAGAGAGAGAGAGACATCTGCTAACTTCGCAGTCCACTGCAGAGGAAACACTGGGGAACTCTATGGTTAAGCCCGTTTTTATAGGGAGCCAGGACAAGTCACAGCTTTTCTGCAGTACCACTGCGCCACCTTGTGGCGGAATAACCCAACTGTTATGAATACCGAAGCGGGCCGCGCCATGCATGCTCACCAGGATGCAGGTTGCAATGCACACTGGAAGTCACACTGGCTTCACCAACTATTTAGCATGACCCCCCTTGTGCAGAGAGGAGGAAGCAGGGCATTTTACTGCAGCATTTGGAACCAAGAAGAGGGTGATTATCTAGCTTGCTTATGGGCTTTCTGTTCAGCTTATCAGTGCAGGGTATTAACTATATGATCCTAAAATATTTTCAAACTTCGAATCACTTAAAATTGTGAGGGCAATATGTAATGGTAGATGCAACCACTGCTGTGTGGTGCAAGTTGACCTTGCCTACCCTGTGCCTGTAATATGTCGCCTCGCCCCAGAAGCTCTGATGTCTTTAGCGGTCACGGGGATGAGGAATGGGCAAGAAGCGCCAATTCTTATTAGAGGTGTTGCCTTTAGTCACACACTGGTTTTAAGTATAAAGTCAAGCCAACATGTGCTATTCTGTCAGTCCACTGCAAAACGGTGGTGGTTGCATCTGCAGTGAAGTATTATTTGCAGACAGTCTTGGTACAGTAAATGCAGACATGGCTCTGATTTCTCAAAAGATCGCTAAACTGTACTGATGTAATGTTTTATGTATGTCTTTTTATGCTTGCTCTTTGAGGAAGAGGTCTTGTACAACCCCCAAAACTTTGTATTACTTCATAACTAAATAAAGTGGGGAAAAAGTTGTTGAATTTGCTTATTCTTCTGAATATATTATCCATTGTTCTAAAGAAGCATCTTTGGGTAAACTGCCTGGTTTTCCAACACCCCCCGCATCTCTTCTTTGTAATGCTACAAAAAATCTTTCAAAAATGATTTAAGGTCGGGAGCTGTTTTGTGTAGTGTGAGGGACACCCTAGGTGTCATCTGGTAGGATAGGCTTTGCCATGCAGCCATATCTCCAGAGATATGATTGACACATCATTCAGCGCCATATTGCAGGGAAGATGTGCACAGTTACGTGTCCTTTCTTAATCTTGCTTCTTTGTAAAGTAACTACCATCTGTTGCTCTTCATCCTTCATTTTGCATGCTCCTGCATGGTGTGTTATTCGCAACTTCTTCACTTCTGTCTTTGTAATTGCCCATTTTCCTTTTATGCATGAGATATCAATTGAAAATCTGCTAGATAAAGGAAAAGCAAATTGTTAATGAAACAGAATGACATGTAAACTAGAAAAACTATTTGGCAACATTTTGGCACATACCATGGTACAAAAGGACCAATGGCTAATTTCTAGGGCCGAAGGATTATATTTCAGTGTTTTGCTGTGCTAAGCAGACCTGATTGTCATGGATCTAGGAGAGCAAACGGGGGAAACTGAGGGTATTCATACTCCAAGGCATCTCAAATCAGGATGCGCCTAGGGGAATCTTTTATAGAGGACCAACTAATTTATATGAGTTCCGGTCTACTTTAAAGTGGACCAAAGCCTGACATTTTGACTATCCTGGATTCTGGTCCTCACCACTGGGGCATCCGCATTTGGGATGCCCAGCTGTTTGAAACCCCCCAGCTTGCCCATAAAAACTCACCTTGTCCTGGCCCTACATCGCATGCGTGGGCGAGCTACTCCAGACAAAATGACAGTGATCTGCAGCTAGGTATAGACGAGCAGCATAGACTGACCAGAATATGGATGATAACAACATTGCCCCCCCAGATAAGGCCTAAGACAACACAACTTCATCTATGGGAACACCAGGAATAGGTCTCCCAAGAGCTTGAGCTAAAAAGGTGAAGCCAAGTCAACTTGCAACCACCAGAAACTGAATAAGAGGGGATCACACCTAAACCCCCTGTAGACAAAGAGCCTCACACTGAGGAGCCGATACAGAGGTGAGTCTTCTCATTTTATTCTCCTAGACTCTTCAGATAAACTCCAAATCACAAGCAACATTCCCTAATGGCAAGGGTTCTGCGGGATCCATTTATAGCGAGGGGCAGCACAGGTATGTTAGGCTTATTTGACTAGGCTGATTTTCCCATATATAACAAAGGTCATTGCATACGGTATCTAACTTTTAATTGTATATATTGGTCAGTGATGGTGATGGCAAGCGAAGGTTGATGACAGGAGGCTAAACCCTAACAATAAAATATTTGTAGATGTGTAAAGAAACAGTGATGACAAATGATGGGCATGTGCCAGTTACTGTTATATTATCATCAAAACCTAGAGATGCTTCAGAAAATGATTATTACCAAAGTAGAGAATATAAATGGGACCTTACATATCATTTCTATTGAGATTAGTCTTTGTTGGCCTGTGGAATAAACAAAGGGATTATAGCTGTGCTTAATGTTCCAACAGACAGATCCATCTATTTTTACAGTGCTTGCAGGGCTCAGGACATGATTTATTAAGTCACAGAACTCACAGTCCAGACATTCCTAACACATTTGTACATGATAAAGTAAATGATAAAGCAGAGAGCAATGTCCATGATGGTATAATTCAGAGAACCAATGCAAAAGTAATATGTAGTAGTGCAAAAATCTGATTATGAAATACTGGGCCAATGAATACAGTCCACTGAAATAGGGATGGGGTTGCAGATTTAGGATTTACTTGTCCTGGTTCAAAAGAGAAATAGGAGAAGAAAAATACAATTCTGTGAGAATCTCACCTGTAGAATTGGTATTATATGCATACAGCACGTCCTGCTCCAGAACATATTCATAACGTATGGGTATACCTCCGCCTTCAGCGCCGTGCACTGCAGATCATGAAGAAAACAAGCTCCTCCCGGCCCTACATATACCGGAGGACCTCCCACAATCCCCAGCATTGAAAAGCAGTGAGAAGAGAAGCCAGGAGAAACAAGCCACCCAGAATGTCTGGCAATAACACCAAATGAGCACAATCACCATACAGGGGATCCAGAACAAAGTGAACCAGGGTGGGGTGGAGCAGGACGTGCTGTATGCATATAATACCAATTCTACAGGTGAGATTCTCACAGAATTGTATTATTCTAAGCATACAGCACGTCCTGCTCCAGAACATATTCATAACGTATGGGACATCCAATAGCGGTGTCCACAATAGGGTGGGATCCCCATGAAAAGGCACAGCCAACAGTAAAGCGCTGTCACCCTTAACCATGCTATCATCAACGAGAGCAATGCTCTAACCTCAACCTTTGAACCTTGTAAAGGGAGAACTGAACTCAAGCAGCGGACTGGCCGGCTTGACACCAGAACATAGTGCTACAGGACAAGCCAAGCACTGATAGTACAAGAACGAATAACAATAGGGAGGAAGAATCTTCCTCTAAAAGGACAGGCCAAAATAACTGTCTAACCATGCCGCTACAAGAGGGGGTAGCCATGGCAACTCAAAACTTTTCCCAACGGGGAATACATGTCCAGGTCACAGACGGAACCAACCGAAGAGCTAACAACAATATTCAGCAGAGCCGAAAGATTCCTACAGGTCCGTAAGGTCGACCAACCAAAAAGGACCAGGCCAGAGGGCCCTAAATCCATGGCAACAATCAACCCGGTACTTCCAGAAGGGGCACCGGCAGACCCCAAGATAAGATCCCATCAGGGACGAGACAGTTCCGGCAGATCTCTAACCCCAGTAGAGGGGCACAGATCCCTTTCATCTCATAGTAAATTAGATCATAGTCCCGAGACCAGAGGATCCGACCAAGGCAGAAAGGACGAATAACGCCTGAATCCAAATTAGAGTGAAGCGAGTACCCTCACCTCATGGTATAGATCTATACCAAGGCATGTCTATATATAAGAAAATATATATATATAATGACTAGGACCACAGCGACTCAGCGAATAGCATAGGGACAACATAAGCTAAACCAGCGTGTCAGAAGGAAGCAAAAAAAAAAAAAAAGGCCAATTCCAGAGCCTCCAAGGAGCAAGACACCCCAAGATCCGTGATCTCCGGCAGGTTGAGCCCCCGATCCTGCCAACGCTCAGGTAGGTCTCAGGTAAAGGAACATACTATGTTAAAAATAGTCCTCATGAGGGAATTTACCGTCCAGTTGTACTCATAGCATAAGGTGCTGCTTGCCATTAGGGACTAGCGCAAGCTCTCCCCGCGCCCGGTAGGGCAAGGGTATAACATCTTCCAGTAAACTACCCAGCCAGAACCGCTAGCCCCAACCAGGGCAGACCAGTCTGGCCAATAACAGGGGAAGACCCCAGTAATAGAGGCGGGGTCCCACAGAACCCTGCCAGTGTGAGCCCAGAGGCACAACAGAGAACCTCCCAAGGGAGGGATACTTCAGGAGGGACAAGGAATATCAAGTCCCCTAAGGAATCAGGGCTCCCCTGGATAAGATCCAGACCCAAGAATTCCGCAGGAACAGGGAGCAACCACTGTCCTATTAAGGCAAAAAGTGCCCCAATGGACGGGCACAAGAAGGAATAGTCCCCAACTAGGACTCACAACGTGCTCCTTATGAGCAAAATCACCTAGGAAGCCCGAACCTTCCAGGTCCCTCCCTAGTAACCCCCGGGGGATTCAGAAGAAAAGGCCCCCTTTGTCATCCTGCCAGATTAGGTACCATGGTAACCATCAGGGAAGGCAAAGAGTATGGAATGCTCCCCCACGGTAGTAACGAGTAACCAGTAGAAGAATAAGCGCCTCCACAAGGGGTAGGGTGAGCAGACCCAGACCCAGGGTGCAAACCCCTCATCCAGGGCTAACGGCTAAGTCACCTCAGAGCCCAAGATCCCCGAGCCCAATGGTGTCCGAGGACGAGCCGCCAATCAGCTCACCAGAAGCGAAGCTGTCTGGAGGAATAACTATACAGGACGGAGGACCTGTAAACTCCTTATAATCAAGGAAAAAAGGGCACTGGGTGAAACCTACCTGGGTGAAACCTACCTGGGTGTAAACCAGGGATTAGAGGATGGAGCCGAGTAGGTTTTTTGTCAAGTTCCATCCCCTCAGCACTGCGTGAGGGAACAGGAGAGCCTAAAAGGTCCCCTGTGAAAAACGCCCCTTGGTGCCGTGTGAGCCATCACACCCTTCCTGAGCCCAGTGCGTACAAGGGCGCAACAGGGGGCTTAGTTTAAGTCTCGACGGTGTTAGTGAACACCAATACCAGTCGTAGAGGACTCAGTATCCCGAAGGCTCCCCAGAGCCTAGAAAAAAATCCAAACACGCCCAGCGGCCAGAGGGCCCCTGGGGCATGGGGCACAGACAGCCCGGTCAAGGGCGCCAGGCCGAAAGATTTATGGTACAGATGCCACACCCCCCTAGGTGTTAGGCAGATAAACTCCCTCATCCTAGAAGGGAGAGAAAGAGGGGCAGACCCACTCAGGGGCCCCAGATTTTATATGATAATGGCGTTCAGCAGGGAAACCATACCTGACAGGCCCAGTTAAGCCTGCACCCATGCCCGAAGACGGGCATGGACCCATAGTCCTCCTAACCGACTCAGGGAAGGACCACCCAGCAAACACTGTTCCATCTCTGGGGTAACTACCTAAAGCCACGAGAGCGAGGCAGGATGCCTCCTGATAGGAGTAAGGTGCTGTGGCCATCCCCTCACCCAGGTGGGTGAGGGCGTCCCATCATGCATGAGGGAAATCAGGGAAGGAAAAAGACTTAGCCCGACCGGAGGGCCCCGGGCCTTGAACGTCACTCCTGGGACAGGAAATCGAACCAGACCCAGCAGGGGGCAACCCCGGTTCCTGTTCAACGGAATGATATGGAGGGGGAGGGGTCTCCCTGCTCCGCGGGGGGCGCAACGGCCGCCTCTGACTGGGTGGACTGGCCTGTTTCTCAAATAAGTCCAGACGTGCCCCAAACAGGTGATGCCCTCTAAAGGGGAGCCCCGTCAAGATCCTTTTAGTGTCATCGTCTGCCCCCCACTGACGAAGCCAGAGCAGGCGACGTATAGCCACCACTTGGGCAGAAGACCCAGCACACATTTTGATGGTGTTATCCAAGGCCATAAGGATAAATTTAACAAATATATCGCAACTAGAGAGTGCATAAAACACCTCCCAGGGTAAATCTTCAGGCTGATGCTCCAGTGACTTACTTATAAGAGTCTTAGCGGCCACTGCCGTGATAGCCGCGGCACAGACAGGGCGCAGCGCCGTGCCAGCACAGGTAAAGGCGTGGGAAGCAAGCCTATCGATACGCCGATCCTCGGCGTCCCGCAGGGAGCTGTAAGTCGGAGATGTAAGGAATGGGGGGTTAGGGACCCCAATAATCGGAGCGTCCACTACTGGGGACGAGGACCAAATATCTACCATCTCGGGGGGAAAGGGTATTTCCAAGCCCAATCCTCCGGAGTCTTTTGAAGAGCAGCGGGATATTCCCACCCTTTAAGAACAAGGGCATGGAAGTGAGCCTGCTCGAGAAATTCAAAGCGTGCAGGCGCGGTATGAAAGCGCCCCCCTCTCGGCCTGGAGACCGCACGGGGAGGCGAAACGGACAGTACCTTAAAAATCCTGAGTAACATCCCGTCAATGTCAAGCTGGTCCAAGACATCTAGACCAGCATCATCCTGACCCCTCGGTCTCTCGTCAGGTGAGCCCGGGTGAGAGAACAGGTCCCCTTCCTCCGACGTGGTACTAGCACGCGTAGACAAGGACTCCACAGAGCCCATAGCACAGGCCGAAGCCGCGGGAGAAGAAGGCCGTTGTCTAACTGGGCCGATCCGGCCAGCCAAGCCTTCCACGATCTGGGCCAGCGTGGGCCGCCTAGGAGAGGGATCTATTTGTAACTCCCCACTTGTACAAGACTCAACAGGAGTGAGGTTTCGGGAAGGGGGAAGGGGTGGGAAGGAGCGAGGAACAACCGCAAGTGTCACTCGCAGTTCCAGTGTCTGTTCAGAACATGACGCGCAGACACGTGCCCCGTCCGCCTCGGCATGGGGGAGACCACACGATATACACAGCCGGTCCTGTCCCAAGGGGACCCCGGTAACACAATCCTGAGATGCCTCCATATGGTGATTGTTTAATTATAGTATGTCGATAGGGATTTATGCTGTAAGCAACCCTGGATGCCCCAACTACCCGCTGATCAATGTGGGAGATTTTGGGAAGGCCCGCTCCTTATACTTGTGAGTATAGCAATGTATACGTATAAGGTAAATATATGAATAGGTATATAGGTATATATGTATTTGAGGCCGGGAGAGGCCGCCGGGAACTCAGCGTCTGAAAGACACAATGGGAAAGAGATGTCAGGAACATGCGCAGATGGGCAGACAAGAGGGATTCGCCTCGCAAGGGCACTTACAGCTCTAGTGGAGGAGGAGACCACCACGACGCTTGCGCGGGAAGCTAACCAAAATGGCGCCCAGCGAAGCGAAGAGCAGGCTAAATACTCTGCCGTGACGCGGACAAAGGCCCCGCCCATTCTAAAGAGCGCAAAGCTCTGAAGTAAAAAATAAGGCAATGGTGCAACAGCCGGCCTAACGTACAATAGAGCGGACACCGACAGTAAGCGCGGGCACCGCGGTAACCATATTAAGAGGCTATCAAGTAAAAAAAAAACACACAGGGGCAGCCGAAAAAGAAGCAGGTAGCGCGGCCCTGACATCTCTGAGCTAGTAAGGGCAGGATAGAAGTCACGAGCGTGACACACCGGTACACTGGGACCGCCACACGCGTACCCTCCCCTCCCCCTTTCTTTTCCCTCAGTAGATGGGGAAAAGAGGGAGAATGGCGACCCGAATAGGGCTCAGCACTACGCGGGGTACGGGACAATAATGCGGGAGGGGCATCCCTTGGAGGCTCACCATCAGCCTAAACCGCCTACCCTATGGTTGGGGAATTGCGGTGGAGACTAGCTCCATAAGCACACCAGGTGCTGCCTACCTTCACCCGACCCGCGCAGCCCAGGCTGGGAGGCATTAATTCACAATGAGGACGGGTGGAAATAGTCCCGCAGGGCCTCGGGCTGTCAAGCCCCGCTCGCCTGCGAGAGCGTGATACTTCATGTCTTCGCAGTTTCAGCACTGCAGAGAAATCTGGGGATTGTGGGAGGTCTTCCGGTATATGTAGGGCCGGGAGGAGCTTTTCTTTATGATCTGCAGTGCACGGCGCTGAAGGCGGAGGTATACCCATACGTTATGAATATGTTCTGGAGCAGGACGTGCTGTATGCTTAGAATAAAAGAGACCTAACCAAACACAAAACATTTATATATATAGCAGGCTTTTGAATGGTTAACATATTAAACAATACCAAATTAATGGTACAAAAATTAGTCCTGAGACATCTTATAAAGGTCATCGCGGTGGTAAGAACAGCCTAGGTTCTTGGTTTCTCCTCTGTGAATTGGGAGAGCTATTATAGACCATTAGTAGCTAGGGATAAAGTGCGATGCTCGCAGGGCTTGGCGGTGTTCCAGCACGCTGCAGCTTGTTCATTACCAGAAACAGCCGTGTACATCGAGTATTCTGAGGATGTAGACGTGGCTAGAAGCAGAGTACAGGAAAGACTGAGGCTACTGGCCGCCCAGCATGTTGTTATTCCTGCTATAGATCATAGGTTCTTTCAAACATGACAAAAACTAAAATCTTTCAGACAATAAGGTTAAACACATCACCATGTTTTCCTGTCAGAAGGGTGTGAGGTTTCCTTCTTCTTCTTATACAGTACAAAACATACTGGAATTTACTGCAGCAATTGCAGGGAGATCCCTGACTGGGTTTATCTTCTTCCTATTCCTGGCTTGTGTAATGTCTGACTGAGCTACTGTCTAAAATCTGAATTAAAGGACGACACTATATATCTGGCTCATGCTCAGTTGCTCCAGCAGGGCCATGCTGGGAGTGACCGAAACCCCCTGACCAGTTTGGGGCATTGCACATGAGCAAGGAAATGTATGGGCTATGCCCAGGGGGGCATCAGCAGTCGGGATACCCTCTCCTCCGTGCAATTTGATTGACATCCTTTTTAATTAAATTGCTGTTGGGTGACTTTAAAAAAACATTGTTACAAAAAAGACTGTAATTCAGTTATATAAACTACCTTTGTTTACCTTTTCTCATTTTACCAGAAAGGATAGAATGCAGCCATATGGGGCTAGTTTGTTTACCCTGGCTGTCATTTTGACAGAATTACAGTACATAAAAGTTTTGGTCCAGGAAAAACAAAAAAGGACATGAATACATACCTTTTCTTTTCCAAATCTGAAATTCTTAGTCCAGTTGAATAAAAAAGTACTGGATCCGGAGACTGAGTCCTGCAAAGTTCTTGCTTATCGAAGAGACACGCAACTGCCCCAACTTCATCAGGCACAGAGACAGGCTATATCTTCTCCATTCACCTCAATAGAGGAAAGGTTCCGGAGGGGCAGCTATTTATTACTGATAAATTAAAATACGGGCTGGCAAGGGTGAGTATTCATGTTTTCCCTTTGCCCGGACTGTACCGTTAAATACAAATTTGTTGGGACATCCAGATTTAGGATGACCCAATGTGTAAAACACCTGGTGAACACTGCAAAACCCACCTTTCCATCTTCCATCGTTCCTAATCTTACAGTGAATGCATGGGCCTCACCGCTCACCTCCACCTGTGTGTACCTGTGCCAGCCATTCAGAAAAGCCAGCAGCCTGCACATGTGCCGTGAGAATAAGGGAAACATAAGTTTTCAGACAATCTGGGGGATACACACAGTGGCGCATCTCAAATCGGGATGACCCAGACAAAAGGAACGAGACTCAGTATAGGGAATATGCTGGGTTTTGTTCCTCTTTAAAGAGGATATCCAACCTTGGGGTACCACCGCAATACATTTATTTCATTGCTGACACTGGATAATACTAAAACTTTAACACCTTTTATTTTTATAGTTTTTATTTTTATTATATTTTTTATTATATTTGTATAGTTTCTATAGTTTTTCAGACTTGAGGGCTGAGTGAAAGTGCTACCCGATTTGTTATATACTCACTTTTAGCAGGTGATCCCGTGCCACAGCCCACTGGCAGAATCTCCAGCACCCCTTCATTTCATGCGTAGGATGTATAATTTAGGGTTACTATGGACCGGTACCCTCCCTGACAAAGAGTTATGAAGGAGGTTTAGGTCTGTCCTTTTTAAATGCATTAGATCTTATGCACAGAGAAGGGGTATGGTGGGATCTTCATTAATAAGAAAACAATTGTAAAACTATTACTCAATAGCAGAGCTTTCAGTTGACTGATGCAGTGAAAAATGGTCATTTGTGTACTCAAAGATAAATTTCCTTTCTCGTCCTCTCATCTTTTCCTTACTCGTGGGTTAATCTCAGCCGTAGGCGTGGACTGCAAGATAGAATAAAACTAGCTCCTCCTGGCCTATATAGGGCAGGCTGTGTCATGATCTCCTCAGTTAATTAAAAAGCAGTTCAGTCAAAGTGTAGATGGCATCAACCGCCACCGACGGGTATGGTTCCCCGGAATGTAGGAGAACAAGAACTGAAATTTACCATTGAGTACACAAACTTCTCATCTCTTCCATTCGGGGGCACCACCAGTAGCAATACGTGGAACGTCCCAAGATACCCTCAATAAGGGTGGGAATGTGCTAGAACAAGCAACAGCCGGCTGCGTCAACCTAGCCAAGAACAACGGCACTGACACCTCAAGCTTAGACCCCCGGAGAGGGGTTCACCACCATCTGCAACACCTTACGCCCCAGAGCAGCATTGGCAGATGCCCTGACATCAAGGTTGTAAAACTTGATGAAAATGAGGAGAGACAGCCGGGCCGCCACCTTGCAGACCTGTTACGCTGACGCCTGGTTTTGGAAAGCCCAAGACGTGGCAATCGCCTTGTTGGACTGAGTGAAAACCCAGAAGGGCGCCTCCTTCCCCTTGCAGGCATAGGCTTGTATGACCGTCTGCCTAATCCATCTGCTAAGAGCGGACCTGGCAGCCGCCAGGCCCCTACCTGGCCCTTCTGGGATCACGAACAACATGCAGCTCTGAGGATATTACCACAAGAAAAGCCACCTTCAACGTGAGTGTCGTCAGGGAAGTCTCCGCCATGGGTTCAAACGGGGGCCCCTGAAGTGCTGATAGGACCAGATTGAGATCCCAGGGACTAGCGACCGCAATGGAGGCCGAAGATGCGCAACATCCTGCATAAAATTGCGTATTAATCTATGCCTTGCAATCGTCCATTGGAAAAAAATGGACAATGCCGAGACCTGGCCCTTAAGGATGCTGGGCTGTAGGCCAGCGTGCTGGCCTTGCTGGATGAATTCCAACATTTTGGGTGCCGGGAACCTCTTACAGAAGTGACCCTTAGATTCACACCTAGACACGAAGGCCCTTCAAGTCCTGTAGTAAATTCTAGAATCAAGGTCCGAATTACTGCGACAGACAAACCCCTCTCCTCTAATATGCTGGTCTAAACAGCCAAGCCGCTAAGGCCAGTGCTGGAGAATTGGGGTGCCACAAAGGATCCTGTTGCAGAAGATCTGTGCGGTTGGGAAGTCGCAACAAGGGTTCTGCCACCAGGCTGACCGGATCCATGAACCACACCCTGCTGGGCCAGTGTGGGCCGATCAGGATGATAGGAATCTGCTCACAGTTGACATGACCCAGAATTGGCTGACCATTCCCTGATCACGGAATGGCCAGCGCATCGACCACCATGACCAGGAACCTTTCCTAGCTGAAATGCAAAGAGGTATTCCTCACCGATAGCAGTGGTCTTGAAACAGGTCCTGGTGAAGAGACCATACCCCCTGGTCCACCGTCTCCCTGCCCAAATAATCGGTCTGCAGATTCTCCAGCCCCAGAATGTGAACCGCCGAGATGCACAGAATGTGAATTTCCACCCACCTCATGATGCGACTCACTTCCTGGAACGCCTACCAGCTCCTGGTACCCCCTGATGGGTAATGCAGACCACAGTCATGAAATTGTCTGACTGTACCCTGATTGGAAACTTCGAGAGCTGGACAGACCAATGCCTGAGAACCAGCAGAATCACTCTCAGTTAGTTCCAACAAACCGAATGGAAGACTGTGCTCCGCTGATCCCAGAGACCCTGAACAGTCTGTTTGTCCAGAACACCACCCCAACCTTTTAGACTGCCGTCTGTGGCCAGAATCACCCACATCACTGGAAGGAAAGACCGACCCACTGCCAGCGACTGCTGACCCAGCCACCAGTTCAGGAAGAAGGACCTGTGCCCATTGAGCATCCAATGTCATATCTAGATAGGATCTTGTATCCAGAAGACACAACCTCCCTGACCCAGGCATCAGATATTAGTTTCCTCCACACCGGCGTGTAGTGCAAAAGCCGCCCCCTACCCAATCGGGTGAAGGCGTCCCAACAACCATGAGGGGGCTTGGCTGGGGGCCTGGGCAGGCTAGCCCCTTGGAGTCTCGGTTTACCCTGTGGCTTTCCGTTACGCAAAAAATCTTTGAGGCTGGAGTCTGTAGAACCTCTGAACTTCTGGAAGGGACGAAAATTCGGCGACCTGCTAAACTCAGTTTCCTGCTAAACTCAGGTCCTCAGTTTCTGTGGAAGCCTAGTCAACATCCCACCCGTGGCCTTCCGGACTAGATCATCCAGAGGAACACCAGAAACATGACCCCCAGAAAGTGGAGGCCATTAACAGCCTTCTTAGAAACAGTGTCGGACAACCACTGTTTCAGCCAAACCGTACATCGCAAGGTGACCTGCGAAGTCCAGCCCCCCAGCCACCAGATGCACCAAGTGTGCAGAAAAGACCGGCACTCCCTGCGTCTCCACACCCGCATTGGAGTATTAGAAATATGAATAGGTGTGCGGCAGCCACTGACCCACCAGACGAACCAAGTTGTCCATTGCCAGCACCATATATCTGAAGTGATGGAAGCTTATCCGGTTTCACCCACCAGCCTGTCAAAATGGGCAAGCTTGTGAAAAACCTGCCAGACCTTCTGACACTTGTAAGATCCACACTTCTTTAGCTGCCGCTTTGGCTGAGGAGTGGAGAGGTGCAGAACCTCCAATATTGCCTCAATAAGCTTCTCAATCGGTCCGATCCGGACGGTTCCGACCGGCTGGAGCTAGATCCTGAACCCCTCTAAATAGGTCCTCGATGTAGGAGCTAGAAACATCCGAGGATTATGTCTGAATATGCCTTCACCTGACCTGCGAGACAGACTCAGGAAGCCCCTGCTGACGAAGACCACTGACCATGCTCTCCAACCGAGCCACCCTGTCCGCCATGCCCATTCGTGGGCAGACCCTTGGACACAAATGGAGCTCTTGAGGTGGTATCCCACTCCGACGAGTCCGAGTCTGAAGTCGCAGGGGAAACTGGACGATCTGACCGAGGCGCGAATCCTGCCAGCCTGCGCACAGGGCTCCCTGGTCCGAGGTCAGACGCACTTGGCACATGGGACACGTGGCATCACTCTCCTTAAAAATTCGAAACCCCGGTGCCTCTGATGCCTCTGACATGGTAAAATGGC
The DNA here is from genome assembly GCA_027917425.1 of Gastrophryne carolinensis. Classification (NCBI taxonomy): domain Eukaryota; kingdom Metazoa; phylum Chordata; class Amphibia; order Anura; family Microhylidae; genus Gastrophryne; species Gastrophryne carolinensis. Next base: position 74,638,756 of record CM051238.1, read on the forward strand.
TGCTGTAACTGCTAAGCTGGAGCCACCTGCCTGTCCACTACTAGACAGACCTGGCTGCACCACCGGAAAAGCAACATCCCTGCAGCTGAGATCCACCGGCCAAGGATGCAGCAGCTTCCGGATCCCTGCAACAAGAAGAACAATGTTCTGTTAAAGGAATCAGTACAAGTCAAGAGGCTTTGCCCCCAGAGGGAGCCCTACCTGACCAGGGAAAAACATGGGGCAGCAGTCGCACTAGATCTGATACTCAACCCAGAACAGGGAGGCAGTGCAGGAGCTGCCAAGCGACGAACCGGGGGTGCAGCAGGGACCACCGGGCACTACACAAGATGGCACTGTCTCATGCTGTTAGTGAGAAGAAGGAGGGTGGAGCCCCGAACCTCGCAAATTTGGCCGTCCCGGCGAAGCTTAGCCAACAGGCAGACCCTATGGCGTCTTAACAACCGCCCCCCACCTCCAAACGCTGACAGCCGAGCTCTTAAGAAGCTCTGACCAGCATGGCTGCCAGCAGAAGTAAACACAAACACACTGACACCAGGGAGCCTGGCCACCTAGCTCAAGCCCCACCCAGCAGCCATTGGGAAAGCAGACTGCGTCTTTCTTTGGGCGTCATAAAGTCATGGGCATAGATGACCCAGGGGGTAGAGGAACTGGGGCTCAGTGGGAGACACACAGCAGGGCCACCATGCAAGGCCCCGAGATCAGGTACCCTGCTGAAGCTCAGATCCAGTTGGACGAGCCCTGGAACACTTACCTGGACCCATGCATACTCTCCTCACTCTGCATGATCCCACGCTATTGGCTTAGGAACCAACTTCAGGCATCTAACAGGGGTCCCCAGGAATGCTGCAGCTGGTGAGGAGCTGAGAGACAGACAGAGTCGAAGCTCCCGCTTAGCACTGTAACTAAAAAAAAATCCAGAAATCTTCACAGTCCCTTGCGACTGCAAGAAAAGAACTGAGGAGATCCTACCACTTATATAGGCCAGGAGGAGCTAGTTTTTTTCCTATCTTGCAGTCCCTGCCTTTTGTATCATATTGCATCAAATCATCATAATGTAAAATAGTAGACCCCTACAGTCATACCTGTTCTTCCGATACTTCTGTATTTTTCGGTGTTCTTGTATTTTGAAGTATATTTTCTCGTTGTTCCATTGTCTGTTCCGGTGCACTGCTCCGTCTCTCTTTACCCTTTGTCAAGTTCTTTTTATTTTTCCCCTCTAAACCTTTAATTCCACTTTCCGTATCCAGTTCTGTCTTTTGGCAGTCCAGTATTGTCATTCCCACAGTTTCTGGTCCATTCTGGGACAGGTTCAACGAGGCCCTGTGGGTGGGGAAACCATTTTTGGATATTGTGCTTTGTTGCTCCTCAGGATCTTTGTCAGATGCTATGAGCTCATTGGTGACATTGGCGTCATCCTGTGATGACTGAACACTGGATTTTTTCCCAATGTGTGTAACTCTAAATCTAATAAAAGATAAAAAATGTATTCATTATCTTCACACATAGATACACGCAAATGTTTCATATCTCAACTAGAAGAAATTAGTTAAGTCATAAAGGTTAGCAGCCTAAATTTATTTTTAGGATCCCTCAAGGACCTACAAGCTCTGCTTTAGAACTACAAAGATAGCTAGCAACTGTGGTCACGTCTAGATGTGTTCAACTAAAACATGAACCAGACCAACAGCCTGGCACAGTTGGAAAAGAAAAGTAGCAGCCATTTTCGTGTTTCCTCACCAGCATCTCAGCCATGCTGATTTAACTGACATAACTGACAATGCAAAATAACAGGAAGCCCAGCAGAACGTCCTGTTTGCAGGTGGCCTGCAAAAGCATGGGCCACCATTTTGTTTCTAAATTTACTACAGCAGGAGTTAGAAAATGGTAAATGAATGTTTATGTGCTGCAATCGAAATTGCCCCGGTTGGTTTGTTGTGTTGGTCTCATTTAAGTCATATTTTACTGTTGGTCCGCTTTAAAAATCAATTTTAGAACCAACACCAATCCTAAGTGGGTGTACAAAAAGATGTTCTTCATCTCTGTTACTTGGAAGCTATTTTATACAGTTAAATGTAGTTTACAAAACTGAAGTCTGAAGTGTTTCCTGTAGTAAGGGGATGGGGGTGTCTGCTTACTGCATGTTTTAAAGAGGATGGAGGAGGACTCTGCAAGCTGTCTGTTATAAGGGGATGGGGGGGGGGATTCTGCTCACTGCCTGTTAGAGGGGATTCTGCCACATTGCCTGTTATGGAGTACTGGTCGTATTCTGCACGTTGCCTGTTATAGGGGATCGGAGGATTCTGCCACAATGCCTGGTACAGAGGATTGAGGGATTCTGCCACACTGCCTGTTATAGGGGATTGGGAGCATGGGATTCTGCATTCCGCCTGTTATGGGGTGAATGGGGGGATTCTGCATTCAGCCTGTTATAGGATATTAGGGGGATTCTGCCACACTGCATGTTATGGGGGGGATTCTGCCACACTGCCTTTTATGGGGGGGGGGGGGGGGATTCTGCCACATTGCCTGTTATAGGGGATTTGGGAGATTCTGCTACACTTCCTATTATTGGAGGATTCTGCCACAATGCCTTGTACAGAAGATTGAGGGATTCTGTCGCACTGCCTGTTGTAGGGGATTGGGAGGATGGGATTCTGCATGCTGCCTGTTATGGGGTGAATGGGAGGATTCTGCTTTCAGCCTGTTATAGGATATTAGGGGGATATTGCCACACTGCCTGTTATGGGGGGAATTCGGCCACACTGCCTGTTATGGGGTGACTGGGGGGATTCCGCACACTGCCTGTTATAGGGGATCGGGGGGATTCTGCCACACTACCTATTATGGGGTGATGGGGGGATCTTATAAAGCAAAAAATATAGTATATAAAAACAGTGTCACATTTCCTCAGGTGAAAAGGACAGCTTGCTGGATGAGACTGGCACTAGGATTAGTTTTAAAAAATACCAATTTCTGTGTATGATACTTTATACATGACAAATGCAAAGTCATATTATGCTTTATATTATTCTGTTTCTACAGTGGCATCACAACACATCTATGATGTGGACATGGGGCAGGAGCAGAATTCTTACTAGAAGAAAAGGAAATAAAAGTAGCAAATACAAATACAAGATGGGTTTCCATAGAATTCCAGTAATAATTCGATTCCAGCAACACAGCACCAGCTAGCATGCAAAGAGATAGAACAGTTACGTGTGTTACAATGCAGCCCAAGCCTTAGTACTTTCCATGGGCTCATTTAGCTTCTATCCTCCACATTTTAAAGTCTACAAAGTATGAGTCAAGGAATGTGTCTCTCAATTTGCCTGTTTTATCCTACCTCCCTATTTGCACCAACCTCTGCTGGACTTTACTGGCCCCCAGCTGTTCCAGGATTTTGACTATCTTGGGTGTTGTTCCATGCCCCAGGGGAATCTCAAATTGGGATGCCCACTGTGTGACACCCACCAGAACATCTACAGAAACTCACCTTTCCATGGTCCTACAGCGTATGCGTGGACTCTTGTCCAATCAGAACCGTTTGCCGTGTGCATGTAATGCTTGGTAAACGGCTCTGTTTATATGCAGACCTTCAGCAAATTGGGGGTACAGCGGCTGCATTTCCAGCAGCACGCGCAGGATAGCTCTCACAGCCCGAAGATGTTGTGGCCGGATGTTGAAATCGAGAACGCCAGAAAGCAGGTGAGTGTTGCAGCGCTCCGATCTGAGATGCCCCTGGGAAAGGCCAGTTGCCCGTCCAGGGTTTTGTTGGCCCTATGACCAGACAGAAATGTTCTCAATCTCAACATAGAAGAAGCAAAACCTATGGGGGGTTTCACTCTGTGGGGCATCCCAAATCGGGATTCTCCGGGTTCGAGGACCAAAACCTGGGATAGTCAAAATCACGGGTTTTGGTCCACTTTAAATTCTTTAAAAAATGTTGAAAATGTGTTTGATTTAAGAGAATGAAGTTTCATGCACAAGTTACAATAATACATTGCTACGGGAGAAGTTACCTTCCAACAGAAAACACTGTGACCTCCCCCGGATGTGGCTTTCCCTTTCCCTCCTTTGACCTGCCCATGCGGTGCAGTAGGCTTCTCTTCTTGCGGGTACAGTGAATGCAGGGTGCCTGAGTGGATCCAAGATGAACTGTATGGTGGTGGGAAGGACCGGCGTCCTGACTCTCGCGATGAGGACAAAGGCTAATTAAACGTATTATTATAGTTATTATCAAACAAGTATTATTATTAAAAATAATTTAAAAATGTGCAAAAAGATTTACGTATAACATACAGTCTTTAAAGCATCATGAGACATAATTTACTAAGTTATTATATGCAACGTATTAAAGTGAAGAGGCATAACTTAATGAAATTCTTTACAAATATTCTCATGAGGTACAGTAATTCCTTCACACAAGGTAATTTTTTTAGCCTTTAAATTATTGAGAATTCACATAATAGTTTTGACTATCCTTTTGGTCCTTTCACCGAGGAGCCCTGCTGTGTGAAACCCCTCGGACACTGAGCCCAGCTCACCTCTTCCCGGTCCCACGGCGGCCATTAACAAATGGCTGGTGCGGGCACGCTCCTTGTTAGAGGGAAACGGAGGATGCAACCGTCCCAGCCGCTGCTCTTAGAAGCGCCATTGGATCGGGAAGAGGTGAGCTGAGTTTGGGCGAACTGGGGGGTTTCACACAGCGGGGCACCCACAATCGGGGTGCCCTCGGGGAAAGGACCAAAAGCCAGGATAGTCAAAATACTGGGTTTTGGTCTACTTTAAAGGGACTGTTAAAATTAAAAAAGGATGGGCCCAGATGGGCTTCCAGCTCAATACTATAAACGTATGCTCCCACTCCTGGCCGCCAAAATGTTGGCAGTCTTTAACTCCATCAGGGACGGACACCCGATGGACTCCCTGAGGGCGTTCATCTCCGTTCTGCCGAAAGAGGGAAAGGACCCCTCGCAATGCGGTAGTTATAGGCCTATTTCACTTTTAAATTAGGACATTAAGATTTTTGCAAAGATTTTGGCCACTAGTATCGCCCCGCACCTCCATCACGTTTCATGCCGCACAGAGAAGCAAGGGACAACACTATAAAAGTGTTGAACCTAATCCACGCGGCACAGCAGAAGAACATTCAGGCTCTTCTCCTTGCGACCGATGCCGAGAAGGCCTTCGGCAGGGTTAATTAGCATTTTATGAAGGCCACCCTACAACATCTGGGGCTGGGACATAACCTGCTAAATTGGATCCTCAGCCTTTATGTGGGCCTGTCGGCATCGGTGCGAGTGAATGGCACGTTTTCAGATTCTTTCGTAATTTTCAATGGTACGGGACAGGGGTGCCCTTTATCTCCCTTGATTTTTATAATGACCCTTGAACCACTACTTTGTAGGGTGCGCACACACCCAGATATTAGAGGTCTGATGGGGGTGGGGGGTGAATATAAAGTAGCTGCATATGCAGACAACCTAATCTTTTGCCTTTCAGGCCCTGAAATCAAATTGTCCAATCTAATGGAGGAATTAGACATTATGGGAAACTCTCAGGTTATAAAATTAACTACTCAAAATCAGAAATTCTTAATGTAAACATCCCAACGAACAGGTTCACCCGCATACAGAATTCCTTTTCATTCAAATGGGCTAGGGAAAGCATTACCTACCTGGGAACCAAAATTGGAGGGGATCTCTCAAAAATGTACAGCTTAAACTTCCCCCCACTCCTGAAAAAATTCCAGGAAGACGTTTCAAGATGGTCCTTAGGGAAAATGTCATGGTTCGGGCGGTGCAACGCTTTTAAGATGAACTTGCTCCCTAGGTTGCTGTATCTTTTGCAGGCACTCCCGGTCTCGATCCCACTAGCCTTTCTCTGGAGGGTTAGAACTCTCTTTGCCAAATTTGTTTAGGGGGGAAAACGACATAGAATTAGACACGCTTACTAAGACAAAAGAGAACGGGGGGATAGGATTCCCAGACCCGGTACTCTATCATACCGCCACGCACCTGGGGAGAGTAGTTGACTGGAGTCTACACAGGAACAACAAGCAATGGGTGGGTCTAGAACAGGAGTTCGATGAAGCACCGCTGGTGAATATTTTACTTTAAAGGCAGGGACGAAAGCCTCTATCCACCCGGAGATTTCCCCTTGGCCCTCCCCATTGATTCCAGTCTTGGGTAATCCGAGCTTCCCTCTGGGCTGCGAGGGGTCCAGAACGAGGGAATGGAGAAGGGCAGGAATTTATAGAGTTAACCACTTCTGGTCAGACGAGGGATGGGCAGACCTGTCGGCATTGGCTCAAACCAAGGGACTATCGAGTTGGACGAGCTGGCAAAGCACTCAACTGTCCGGCGCATGCCCACTCCATGACTGCAGTAGTGGTGGTGTGTCAAGCGCTGGCACTCCCACTCCCTTGTATCCCCACATTTCGCCCATTACACTCACCTCTCATTTGGGATGCCCCCCCTCAGAGGAGAAAGTAACATTTCTACGTGTAGTTCCTCTTGAAAATGTTGCTGCTTGGTACTACAGATTGCCATTATAGCCCTGAACAATACGCAGTGCAAGCCAGTATAAAGCATAAAATAAAACAGGCAGGTAACATGCTTACTTGGGAACGATGGGCACCTCCCGTTCTGTGTCCCCCAGCATCTGCTTAAGAGCTTCTGCATTTGCTAAAATGTACAAAAGTTAAAAAAAAAAATATTTCAATTGCACACTGTACCTATTTCTATTTTTTTTTAAACTGCATTTAGGCTAAAATGACTTACCCTCATTCTGAATAATGCACTTCACTATACGCTCTACTGTGTCTTCATTTGAGAGCTCATCTGTATCTGTGCAACAGATAATCAAAGCAACGTTGTTTTTAATATGGCAAAAACCTTATACAGAAACTAATGTAAGCACTGATAACACGGGCTTGCTGCTACACAGTGGCTAATATTACAGCATTGTGGTATTGTTGTCCTCTTATAAACCTTTAAACATCAAGCACATAGAATAAACATAGCTGTCTCTCTGACAGCTACGTAGATTTTATGTGCTTGGCGTTTCACTGGTTTGCAGCCAAAAACAACCCCAAACCGCTCACCTCTGTCTGGAATCCAGCACTGGGGGGTTTCCTCTCCCGTCAGGGGGCCTCCAATTCTCCCCCGAGGTCTTTAGTGTCTTCTGACCCGCTGCAGGGAGGGGCCTATTATACAGCCAAATGGCCAATCATGAGGCTGTATCTTGGCCGGGGATGAAGGTAAGCATTGCAGGGGTTGATGCAGGTGGACTCCAGCAATCTGGATGCCCCCCCCCCCCCCCCCAGGCATGTCACAGTGTACCATTAGGTATGAAATGGTAGTGGCTCCACTTTAAGAAAACCCTTCCAGGAATAAATGAAGATAATATATGCTGCCCAGCCCTGCCAAAGTTCTGATCGTTTAACAGACTAACTAGCCACAGCTTGTACTTACTTTCTTGCTCTACATCCAGAGCTTCCTTCATCTCAGGGTCCAGCTCCTCCGGAGATGTGCGGCATCGGTAGCCCTTTTTTTTCAAGATATGACAGATCATAATACCAACGAGACCCATGATAAAAAAGACCAAAACCAGCAGGAAGAGCATATATGGGCTCTGCTGTTGATTTTCTTTCCCATCGTCACTCTGATTCTCCTCCATGTTGATCTGGAAAATAAAATATCAATGACCTTGTAAAAAGGCTGGGTGTACACAGGGCTTTATTTACCATTCTGCATCTGTAGACACGTACCTAGGGGTGCATGGCCACTAGGGGGTGCATTTTTAAATTGGAAAATCAATGTGAACAGGGCTGTTAAGGTGCTGGGCTGGTTGTGTTTCACAGAGGCTGCTTACAGCCTGCAGTTTCGTCTTTTGACCACTGGGGGGGAAGCCTAGCCAGGAAAGACATTATAGATAAGAACAGTACATTATGGACATCATTTTGGCACACACTAATGCTATTGAAATTTGAATTTTTCCTTAAGGTTCATTCAGAGCAAAGACTTCAGTCGAAAAAAAACGCTCAGTTATACTCACCTTGACCCATAATCCCACATCGCACGCATGAGCATGTGAGGGCAACCGTACTCAGAGTGTCTGCATGCCTCGAGGAATTGAATGCCTGTCAGTGGCTGTGTGCATTTAGGAGGATGTCTGGATACCACGTGGTGCTGCAGAATGTGGCTAAGCTTAGCCTTATAAGTGGGATTAAGTATTGAGGTGAGTAAATCTGGATGCCCCAAGGAAAGTCTCAGTGACAACTCATTTATAGGAGTAATGGTCCAATTTACTATAACAAAGTACATATCAGTTTAGACAATATGACAATAGGTAAATAACTTTGTCAAGCAGTGTTGGTCTGGGTTGCCTGGGGCCCACAAGTAGAACTGCCTCTGGGGTCCACCCCACATATGGATGCAAGTATTCTGGCCCAAACTTTATTGTCTCAGTGTGTGCATTGGGGATGCCACAAATAAGCTATACTTAGGCCCTTATTTAACAAGGGATAGCGCCAGGTAGCGAATGGTGAGCGAACGGTAATGACGGTCACCGCCACGAGAACGCCGGCTCCCCTCCGCAATCACACATTTATCAAGCCGATCCTGCTTAGCGACTGACAGAGCGCCAGATAGCGAATCATTCATCATTATTCCAGCCTCACCCCACAGCGCCAGCGAGCGACCTTGAACAGCGATAGGTATGACCTCTCGCTACCTGGCGCTCTCCAATGCATTTTAATGGAGCAATCTTTAAATATTCATAATTAATTGCTATTAATTTTTTTTTTTTTTTTTAAATGTAAAAAATTCTGTGACCACTTCTGCAATGTTAGATATTTTTTTTTAAGGTCAAAAAAAAAAAAAAATTTGTGCAGAATTGATATTACAGGTCTGATATTAATGTATTCATATTACAAAATGTTTTGAAAAACTTGTTATTTTTTCTTCCAAAAATATGGTTGTTTGGGGGTTAAAAAACGACTTTTAACCCATCGCCGCCAGCGCGCTGGGGTTTAAACATGCATTTCACAGCGCGAGAATTTTTTGAGCGTGATTTGTTAATGAATATGCTGGGAGCCGTTCGCTATGGCCATTCGCTGTCATGCGCTCCCATACAGCGCGGAACCTGTCAAACAGCGACTCCTAACCCCGTATTCCACATTACCGCACACCGACTGAGTCGCTGTCAACAGCCGAACAACGGCCAAGCACAGCGAATACTAGCGGGCGCTGTGAAAATACCGCTACTGTCGCTCATCTGTCGCTACCTGGCGCTATTAATGAATCGGCCTCATAGTTCAAGTTTTTGGAATGAAGGTCCTGGGATTATTTCCTGGTTATTAATCTGAGCCTGTTTCCAAGGTTTACAACAAGAATGAACCTCTCCATACCCTGCATAGGTGGCTGGTGCTCAATTTGTCAGTGTGTTGGGCAGAGGACGTTTATCTTAATAAAGGGTCAGGGAGGGGTGGAGGAGTGGGGAGAGAGGGGTCCATCTGTAATAGACCTACGTGTACATTTATATAAGTCTCCTGAGTTTGTATAGTAATTGGATCATTTCTTTTCAGCATAATGTTGGCTTTCTGGACTATCTGGAGTTCCTCTTTAAAAATAGCATAAAGAATCACTAATAATATATAAATAAATTGTAAGGAGTTTTAAGACTAGAGATCTATTATTCACATGCAACAGTAAGGACTTCAAAGGCTTCCCCTGCTTGTTTGAATAGGCTACAGTGCTATTCTATGATGTACTTCCTCAGGAGCTGGAGGAAGTCTTCCATGATCTACGTTGCATCTAGGTACTTAGGAAGGAAAAGTATTCTGGGAACAATCATTGTAGTAATAAAAACCACATGCTTGTAATTTGAGTTTAGAAGTTAAAGTGGAGCAAAACCCATAGCCACTGAATTTCCCTTGATTTGGGATGCCCCGCTGTGCGAACCCCCCCCCCCCCCCCCCCCCCGGTCACTGCAAAACTCACCTTTGTCCTGTAGCAACGTTAACAACACCGGCCACGTCCCCCAGCATCTCTTGGCTGAGAAGCGCTCTGGCGGCGTTAAAGCACGTTTCTCACTATTGCCAAACTCTGCCTCAAAACAGAGCCGTATGCTGGGAATTCTTATGCACAGACGAGAAGCCACGTATGTGATGCAATGGGGCCGGGAAAATGTACGTCTTTATGAGCGATAACATTGGGTGTCAAATCGGGATGCCACCAGGGCAAGAAACAAAATAAGATGTAAGTGGAAATTCAGGGTTTTATTTTGATGATTAACACGAAAATAGTCCGATATTGTACAATTAATTGTGATGGCAAGAGAACTTACGTTTAATTGGCGTTTGACAAAATGTCTCCAAACTTGCATTTGCTTTTAAAAGAGAAAAAGGTGATAGACACGGCCAACTCTAATGCCCTTATTCATCAAGCGATAGCGCCAGGTAGTGTCTGACGAGCGCCAGGTAGCGGCAGCTAATGCGACTACCGACTCAAGTACGCCCGGCGGCGGTCACAATGACGCATTTATCAAGCAAAATGAGGCTAGCGCCGGCGAGAGCGACGGCTAGCGCGGCATTCATCATGAAGCCGCCTGGACCGAACAGCGCCGCTGCAAATTCCCTCACAGCGCCAGGTATGAGCTGTCGCTCCCTGGCGATGTCCAATGCATTTCAATGGAGCAATCTATAATTATTCATAATTAATTGGTATTAATTTTTTTTTTTATTTTTTTAATGTCAAAAAATCGGAGACCACTTCTGCAATGTTAGGATTTATTTTTAAGTCAAAAAAAAAATTAAAAAAAATATGTGCAGAGTTGATCTAACAGGTCTGAGATTAATGTATTCATATTACAAAATGATTCTAAAAACATGTATAATGTTACATTCAAAAAATATGGTTGTTTAGGGGTTAAAAACTAGTTAATACACATCGCCGCCAGCGCTCTGGGGTTTAAACAAGGAATGGACAGCGACAGCACATTCGGAGCGTGATTTGTTAATGAATATGAAGCTAGCCGTTCGCTCTGGCCATTCGTTGTCAGGCGCTCACATACAACGCTGAACCTGTGAAACAGCGACCCCCCAGCCCGTATTCAACATTACCGCACACCGACTGAGTCGCTGTCATCAAGCTAACGCCGGCCAAGCACAGCGAATACTGGCTGGCGCTGAAAAAATCACGCTACAGTCGCTCATCTGTCGCTACCTGGCGCTATTAATGAATCGGCCTCCCAGTATATGTGGGTTCATGGTCTATAGAGTCTCAAGGAAAAAAATGGGGACTTGCACTATAACCTATTCAATCTGTATAGAGGTGCCACTCCCAAAGCTGCAAAAGAGCTCAGACCAGGAACAAAAAAAGGATGTAGGGAGGCTCTCAACTCATAAATTGATCAAAAAATACATTTTTATTAATTACATATTTATAATCACTACATACAATACACTCAACATATTAAAATCCCTTTAAAAACATATAAATGAGACAATAACACACAGGACAAACCAACATGAAGGTGTGTAGGCGATGGGGAGAGTCTCACCACACTAATTGATATCAAACGCCTAGATAAATGTGCTAAATCATTCAACAAAGTGTTCCAACAGTGCAACTAAACATGTGCAAATCCTGCCTATGATCCGGATCACTACAAATTCTATACATTTATAAAGTGCAAATGCTACTAGTCAGACAATCAATTAAAAACATATCAATCTACTATATTCACCAATGAAAATATAATCACTTGTACATATTATTTAGGCATCCCAAAGGGGAACCACTGATATATATCATAATACCAATCAAAAAGTAATATTACAAAAAAAAAACATCACCAGAAATAAAGCCAAGGTATCATGAAAAAAACATGTGTGAAGTCTCCCCACCGCCTACCACACCAGGAGCCACGCATTCCGTGGGCACATCACCCACTTCATCAGGCTATAGAGTCTCAAGGGGCCACATGATGTTACCTTTCAGCTCCACTGTCACTGATATGTCCTCCTCTGCCACTGATCACCCTCTGATGCTCACCGCCTTCTCCACTGCTACTAACTGTCCTCTGGTCCTTGCCACCTTCTCTGCTGCAGCTAATTGCCCTTTGGTCTTGTGGCCTTATCTAGTGCCACCAATCGCCCTCCAGTTCCTGCTGCCGCTGTTCATCCTCTAATTCTAGCTGCCTTATTCTTCGGCCCTTCATTCCTTGCCACCTTCTCCATTGCTGCTGGTTGTCCTTTCGTTCTGAGCTCAGCCATGAGCAGGTCTGCAAAAAGAAACACCCAGTCCAGTGGGAGGGGCTTACTGGAGAATCATCCTGTGACCCAGTCCACGCCTGAATGGGCCCCTGAATATGCCATGGGCCCCGGCACTATGCCCATTGCTAGCGCCATTCCCAGTGCAACTTTGCTGGGGAAGACTGACAAACTTTAACTACATGTCCCTGACCCAGCCTGGGCCTGATAGCTTACTGCTATCCCTTCTGATGTCTGTGCATGTGGTTATCTGGTCTGACCCAAGAGTTGAAGCCATTGCCCTCTGGTTTCAGCAATGTTTGCTCAAGTGCTGACATTCCTCTTTCTTACCGGCCCGAGTGCCTTGCTCTAAATTCAGATCAGAATGGGGTGCTCTAAAGGCTAAGCAAAAATGTACCTGGGGATAAGGCTTACCCCACAGAATGATGGGAGCTCTAAACAGTCCAACCTCATGTCAAACTGGGAATGAAAATGAAACCACCAGCAATAGGCATATGGATATTTAAAAAAGACAATGCAATGTCTTACATTTTATTATTATTCAACAATCCACATATTAAAAACTTGTTATAGCACTACACACAGCCTTGCAGTCATCATAAGGTGCCGGCCTAAACAATAATACATGTCACTCAAGACAATCTTTCTATACTTGGGTTTCCAATGATCAGATAGGGCGGACTAGTTTTGCCTAGTTTGCTAAGCTTCTTCAGCACCACTTTGCATAAATCACTGTTAGTACAAATATCATAGTTAGCTAATAAGCATATTACACCTATAACACATATACAATATCATTTTATAATTTTATTCCAATAACATGAGTACCTGAAAGTACCCCAAAATGTATGTTCAAGATTCCGGACATTTGGCAACAGACACAAACCTGGGAGTCACATCTGACACTTCACTGGCTAATGCCCTTATTCATCAAGCGATAGCGCCTGGTAGTGTCTGACGAGCGCCAGGTCCCGCCAGCTAACGGCGGCTACCGACTCAAGTACGCCCGGCGTTGGCCACAATGACGCATTTATCACGCTAAATGAGGCTAGCGCCGGCGAGAGCGACAGCTACCGCGGGATTCATCATGTAGCCGACTGCAACGAACAGCGCCGCTGCTAATCCCATCACAGCGCCAGGTATGACCTGTCGCTCCCTGGCGATGTCCAATGCATTTCAATGGAGCAATCTTTAAATAATCATAATTAATTGCTATTAATGTTTTTTTTTTTTTTTTTGATGTCAAAAATTCTGTGACCACTTCTGCAATGTTAGGATTTTTTTTTAAGGTAAAAAAAAAAAAAATGATTTTGTGCAGAATTGATATTACAGGTCTGATATTAATGTATTGATATTACAAAATGTTTATAAAAACTTGTATAATTTTACAATCAAAAAATATGGTTGTTTGGGGGTTAAAAACTATTTTAAATCCATCGCCGCCAGCGGTCTGGGGTTTAAACAAGGAATTTACAGCGCTAAAAAATTCGTAGCGTGATTTGTTAATGAATCTGCAGCAAGCCGTTCGCTCTGGCCATTCGCTGTCAGGCGCACCCATACAACGCTGAACCTGTGAAACAGCGACCCCCCAGCCCGTATTCAACATTACCGCACACCAACTGAGTCGCTGTCAACAAGCAAACCCCGGCCAAGCACAGCGAATACTAGCTGGCGCTGTGAAAATCACGCTACTGGCGCTCATCTGTCGCTACCTGGCGCTATTAATGAATCGGCCTCCCCGATGAAGCCAAAAAGCTTCAAAGACAATTAATGAAGGAGCCTGCTCCCACATTACTCAGGAGTGCTGTGAAGCATGGAGAGAAGCATGTCGGTGGCACCAGAGCTGACAGCAGTTTTAAACCGGACCTTCAGCGTGATTTAATGAAAAGCCCAAACTCTTAAAAAACGGTTCCCCAGCATCTAAAATTAATATATTTTACGTTTTTAGTCACTAACTTATTATTCTTTCCCCCACTGGGCTGCAACTCTGTTCAGGAATTTAGGATACGGGCGCCGCCATCTTGACTCAGAAGCATCACACTTACTGAAGAGATGAGAGTGGGATAAGGTACAGGGGGGTGGGTTATAGCTGTGCTTTGCTCAGACAGAGCAGAGCTGGGGTCAGGTAAAGGGCAGCAGACCCAGAATGCAGAGCAGCACAGTCAGGAGGCACTTCCTGTCTGCAGGCTGCCTGATAAGATGGCGGCTTCCATAAGCCGCCATCTTGGATGTTTAAAGGCTCATAACATGCAGTAGATGCAGGTAGGATGAGTTTTAATGTGGCCAATCTGTATGTACAGGGTGTGGGAAACATATATATATACTCTTATTCAGAGTGAAGGTCCGCTTTAAGTAAGTGGACTGGTAGGTAAGTGACCTTTGTTCTGTTTTTTGCAGCCTAGAAAGGGACATTAAAAAAGAAATATGTTCTAAAATACCAGCAGCATCCCAATCTGGGTTGCCTGCTGTGCAGCACAGCTCAAGACCAAACTCTTCAGCACTCCAGAAGACCCCTGAGCACCTGTAACCAATTAGGTTCAGCAGGCGGGTTGGCTGGACAGTGAACTTGACTGGTTGCCGGAGGTCAGTCACCTGTTAGACTGTCATTGCTGCAAAGTGGAAGTGCTAGGTAAGTATTGGCATGCCTGGTTCCATGCTTGCCGGGCAAACATCCCAATTCAAGATGCCCCTATGCTGCTGGTATTTAAAAAAGAATAAAGGATGTAAAGTTATTCAGCAGCCAAATTAAAAAAAGGATACTTACCTATTGTCCCCAGCCACTGATTGTTGCTAGTTTATCAGCAACTTACATGATCACTGGATCCAAGCCGCACCACATCCTGTGATGTCAGGGGCCCGAACATTGGTCCAAGATTTATAGCATGTCAAGCTTGTGATCCATCATCAGTCACAGGAGCGCTGGCACGCCCTCCTCGTGCATTGCAATTGGGGGGGGGGGGTGCCGAGGCCTGACACTCCATTGTAGTGAACAGAGAGGGAGTGGCCACACCCCTGTGACTAATTTCAGGGGACAGGAGCCAGCATGGAAGTGCCGGGGAATGGAGTTCAGGCCCCAGCCAACACGGGAAGCAAGGGCGGCGGTGTGGGCCAGGATTCAGCAATCACCAGGCTAGCACCGGTCAGCGGCAGGGGACAAAAGTTAAGTCCCCCTTTGTTTTTTTTATTTGGCTACCTAATTACTTTAAATAAAAAAGGTATCCCTTATGGGAAACTTCGTTTCCTCTCTGCTAGAAGTGATGGCTACTTACTTTTTACAGCCCTGTGGGTAATTGTTAAGAAAGAAAAAAAAGCAAATGCTGAACCCTCTGCTTCCCCGATCTTGCGAGAATATCCACAGAGTCCCAAGAAATGCAGGATATGTAGCTCAAAACAGTTATTCCTGCATTCTGGATGCTCGAGGTAACGATCAGCAGGATGAGCCTGCCAATCCATTCATCCTTAATTTATTTCCACTCACTTAATATACGCTGAAAAGAAGGTGATTGGAAGAGGGCTCGCACATTCGTGTAAGAAAACCCTGGGGGGGGGTTTCACAAAGTGTAGTATCACAAATCAATATGCCTTGGGGGCATAATCACAAAAACAATATTTAATTATATGTTGAGAAATATGTATTACTAATTTAAATAAATAACATTTCACCATGGCATAGCATGTGTCGGAAACTGTCATTTCTCTGTCTTTCATTGAAATTAATAGGAGGCTGCGGCGGATTGTGTGGTAACTCAAGATTCTCGGGAGCTCTCTTCCACAAAATCCGCCGCACTCACAATGAAATCAATAGGAGGCGGATTCAATGCCGCAAACCGCTGATTTCAGCTGTTTCCTCATTCAGAATATGGGAAAATAGTGGGAGATATAGGAGCTAATTATAAATTGGGGAACAGTGTGAACTACATCTTATAGTAGTCTCTTATAGTATAAGACACTGTGTAAATGTATGGTGCTTTGTGTAAGTGTAAGCTGCTTTGTGTACTGTGTAATGATTACACACAAAGCACCTTACACTTACACAGTATTGTGTGTATGGTGTGTGTACTGTTTTTACATTATTAACCTTTTTTACACCAGCAGGCTGTCTCGCAGGCTCGCTTGCCTCTCTGCCTCCTAGGCTTCTGTCCTCTGGCGCTTGCTGCGTCCGCTCACTGATGATGTCAGCAAGCGCCGGACACACGTAATGCGCTGCTATGGACTGTGGAGCGTTCCCCCCTCTGCTTTCCCCGCCCCTTAGGCCCCGTATGGACGATGCAATCACGTCTGCGTATGCGCGCAGGCATTCAGTTTGGAACGCGCATCCATAACGGCGTGCGTTCCAGCTGAATAGCGCTGCTGCAGACGGTAGCGCGACTTCTCAATGGCTAAAGCCATAGGAAATATGTATTTTCCGATGGCTTTAGGCGACCCATGTATTTTGGTCGTTCGACCCACAGGTTGAGAACCGCTGTCTTAAAGTCAGATTGTTTTACTAGAACCATGTGAACAAGTTAGCCTAGCCTACCTGATGGCAACAATCTCTTGGAAAAATGCCATTTTAAATTTCAATTTTACAGCGGAAAGTCAAGAGGGCATCTTCCAATAAAAAGTGGATGGAGATCAGTGCCAATAGTAGGCTTAGAGGCCGATTTATTAATAGCGCCAGGTAGCGACAGATGAGCGGCAGTAGCGTTATTTTCACAGCGCCCGCAAGTTTTTGCTGTGCTTGGCCGTTGTTCGGCTGTTGACAGCGACTTAGTCGGTGTGCAGTAATGTTGAATACGGGGTTAGGAGTCGCTGTTTGACAGGTTCCGCGCTGTATGGGAGCGCATGACAGCGAATGGCCATAGCGAACGGCTCCCAGCATATTCATTAACAAATCACGCTCAAAAAATTCTCGCGCTGTGAAATGCTTGTTTAAACCCCAGAGCGCTGGCGGCGATGGGTTAAAAGTAGTTTTTTAACCCCCAAACAACCTTATTTTTTGAAAAAAAAATAAACAAGTTTTTATAAACATTTTGTAATATGAATACATTAATATCAGATCTGTAATATCAATTCTGCAAAATTTTTTTTTTTTTTTTTTTACCTTAAAAAAAATATCTAACATTGCAGAAGTGGTCACAGAATTTTTGACATTTAAAAAAAAAAACATTAATATCAATTAATTATGAATATTTAAAGATTGCTCCATTGAAATGCATTGGAGAGCGCCAGGTAGCGAGAGGTCATACCTGGCGCTGTGATGGGATTAGCAGCGGCGCTGTTCGTTGAAGTCTGCTACATGATGAATCCAGCGCTAGCTGACGCTCTCGCCGGCGCTAGCCTCATTTAGCGTGATAAATGCGTGATAGTGTTCGCAGCCTGGCGTTCTGGAGTCGGTAGCCGCCGATAGCTGGCGATACCTGGCGCTAGTGAGACACTACCTGGCGCTATCCCTTGATAAATAAGGCCCTAAGTATGGCCCAGTTCACAGCAACTCCTTAAACATAGCCTTGGAGGCTGAGGCTAGTTTCACACCAGGGCAGATGTGCCCCACAGCCACCTGTGAAAAGCTGCCAATAGTGATCTATGGGCGCTTTCTCGTGTACTACGAACGTTTGCAGAGCGCACAGTGCACTTCCGGCGAAAGCCCTGCCAGCAGCGTCCTGAGAGCGCAGTGCTCCATGTGAATGGATTAGGTTAGAGCTGAACGCCCTCCACACGCTGCACACATTGATTGTGGGCCGCTCGTCTGAAAGTGTGAGCGCTCCGCAATCAGCCTGGTGTGAAACCAGCCTGACAGACAGTTCCCAGGATGCAGCCACCATTATTCAAGTTGTTATTTCTTCCATTTCATCATGGAACAATGTACATTCAGAAATAAATGGAGCATGTAGTGTATTTGTTCCTCTGACAATGCTGTGAGCTCTACATAAACAAAGCCTAGTGCTGTGCCTGAGGCCCTTATCCCTCAGAAGCACTTCCTGCCATCTGGATTATATATCTATATATTCTGTATAGTGTACGGACACTTTTTTATGAAAACATAAACAGAAATTTCCCTGGCTGAAGTAAGGACCTACTGAGTATAATAGATGTATTTACCTGAATACTGGGCCCAATGTCCTTGCCAGCAATGTGTGAGTGGCACTGCGGAATACTGTGATACTCCCTGTCCAGGCACTCACTAGCTTCCTCTCACCCTGTCTCATATAATACAGTGTAAGCAAAGCAAATCAAAATCTCTGATTATACGTAAATACCTTATGGGCCTTTGTATGAAGTTCGCTGTTTAGCGCAATTTTACTGGTATAGCACTGTTTTTTGAGCATCTACATCTCATTCTTTATTGGTGCTGCTATTTGAACAGAATGGTGCTGGACAGTGGTGGACTGGGGCCAAATATCAGCCCTGGATTTTACCAGCCTCTAGCCGTCCCCAGACATCCTTGCTGAGGCCCCCCAACAAAGATGCCGGGGATATAGCGTTAGGGGCTGGGGTTCCCTGGCTTGTGGGTACAGTGGGGCTGGGTACAGGGGGCGTAGAGGGGGACTAAGGGGGCAGGGGTTGAATAGGGCAGCCCAACTGGCCCCAAAGCAGTGCAGCCCACTGGGCATTGTCCTGGGTCTCCTTATTGCCAGTCCGCCCCTGGTGCTGGAAGTCGCAGCGCCCGATGATAACGCATCAGCTCTTATTGCTGCGCTAGGTATTAGCTGACCTGTTTCAGCGCCAGTTGGACTGTCGATTTTAAAATAGTGAGTAAGCGTCGTATTTTAGGAGTCGCACAGTGTATTTATTATTTACTAGCAGAAAAGACTGGCGCTGTATATGTTTCATAATTACACTCACACATGCCTCCCAACTGTCCCGATTTTCCCGGGATTGTCCCGATTTTTGAGAAGGATCCCGCGGTCCCGGAACATTACCAAATGTCCCGGGACGCCCTGCGCTGTGACAGCCCAGGGCCGCAATGACGCCGGCGCGAAGATAACTTCCTGGCGCGTGGGGTGAGAGAGTGGGGCGGGCGCACAGGGGTGGGTGGGCAGGCGCACGGGGGTGGGGGGGGGCGGGCGGTATGCTGGTTTGGGGATACGTACCGTACACATGCAGGGGTGAAGGCAGCCGACATTGCTGGAGCTGGAGAGCGTGGCCGGGGCGTGACGGGGGCGTGGCCGGGGCGTGACGGGGGCGTGGCCGGGGCGTGGCCGGGGGTGTGGCCGGGGGCATGGCTTGTCCCGCTTTCACGTTTGCAGAAGTTGGGAGGTATGCTCACAGGATATCACAAACCTTATAAAAAGCAAAAGGAGCCATGAAAAATGATTTTACTGGAAAAAAATAATATATTTGGTAACATCTAGATCCTACTTTTACATTACTGGTCACAATGCAAGTTCTGTACAAATATTTGTGTTTACTATTATTTATAAACATAATAATGTTAATAATAATAATACAGATCTGCCAATTGTGCTCTATGCCTGGGATCTTGACCTACGGCGTCACTGGCATTGCGACCTATTTGGAGTGCCGCTGAGGCAAAAATATTGGTACTGAGTGGCATAGTGGTATTAACGCGGACCAACAGCCTTGCACAGTTGTAAAGGAAAACACCACCAAACTCACTTGCCCCATCTGCATGCATGATACTGGAGCATCCTCACCTCCAAGAACCTCCGGGTTCTGAGACCCCAGGGGAATAGTGCTGCATTCCAAGCAAGGTAAGGTGTTTTTGTACCCTCCACCTGGGTTGGGGTTAAATTAGACCAGACATCCAATTTAAAGCAGGACAGGACTGGGGCAGGAGATCCCCAAAGATGCGGGGATGCGGCTGCTCTCGCTCCCCGTGGTAAACAATCATACGTTTGCCAAATTACATAGGCATGGAAAACAGCTCCGATTGGACACGAGCCTGCACACAATTGAACCGGGGAAGTGTTTACTGGTAATCTGAGGGGTTTCAAATAGAGTCGATGCCAGGGCCATCCGCCCTGGGTTTTGTTCTGCTTTAAGAACCAAAACCCCCAGCAGGGCTTCTGGGGAACAGTATACTCGCAGAAAAAAATAGCAGGTTCCTCTGTTCTCCAACAATTCATGGATTAAAGCGTAACAAAACCCAACACAGCCAGCCATGACATTTAAAAGATTCCAGGGCCAACTGTTTGCCTTCCCCTGAAGTGTGGGGTGCCCTGCTGTGTGAAAGCTCCTCCCCCCGGTCGCTGCAAAACTCACTTGCCGTCACTCATGCATCCGATTGCCGAGTGCAAAGCTCTTTCCTGAACATCACATTTGCACGGCAAACGTCTCTGATTGGACGAAAGCCTCTTTATGCACCATAGGACATGGAAAAAGTTACATCTGTACTGGCTGATCTGGGGGGTTACACAGCGGGGCATCCAAACCAGGATGCCCCCGGGGCAGGGGACAGAACCCAGAATAGTCAAAATCCTGGGTTTTTTCTGCTTTAAAAAGGAGACAGAGAGGACCCTTGTATTTTATCTTAGAAACAAACTTAGAAAATTCATGGATGGATAGGAAGTTGAAAAAAAGAGAATATCAATGTATGATGGTGTAATCCATCTGCTCATCACTGATCTGAATCTTCCTCCTGACCCGTTTCTTCCAAAGCTTCATCACAGCTCCATGACTTTAGCTATAGGATGTATCTGGCTGTTACTGCCACTATAGAGGTACTGGCCATTATATGATCTAAACCCAAGGAAACCTTAATAAGAAATCTATGGGCCATATTTTCTGTCATTGCCAAGACATAATATTAGGGGTTCCAATGCAAAGGTGCCACTTGCCAAAGACTTCTATTACAGCTCAGTCTGGTAGAGGCCATCAATCTGGCCATGGTGCAGATGTGTTGAAACAAATGTTCTTTGAGAACATCTATTGTTTGAGCCAAGTCGGATACATAAAGCCTAATTTAAGAACTGAGATTAAAAAAAAAAAAAAAAAAAAAAAACATACTAGATCTGTGCTGCTTCAAACATGGCGGCACCACAGACCTGCATGTAGCTGTGTAGGGATTGAGCGACTGCTGACGTCACTCAAACCTCACTTCTCTGCTTCACTCATGGTCTAATCAGTGGTGGATTTCGGTGTTTTTTCTATTATTATGCCCAAATTGGGTTTACTGTGCCACCACTCTCCTGTGAGCAAACTTTTTGAGCAGATTTTAATGGTGTGTCTGCAGGGATATCCTCATTATCATGAGTTATCATAACAACAGCACAACAAAACCTTGGCCAGTGGCAAACATTATATTGAGGCTGGTTTCACGCCAGCGCGACTGTGGGACGACTGTGGGACATTCGCCCTTTAGGAACAGCGAATCGCAGTCGCTGGTGTGCAACGTGTGCAGGACGTCAGCGCTTGGGCTCACCAGTCACATGGAGTGAAATCGCAAGCGGCACGCCCTCCGGACGCTACTATAAAAGGCTTTTGCAGAGCCATGTGATCCTGCCACAAATGCCAAAGTATATGTGAAAACGCCCATAGATTACTATGGTCGGCGTTTCACAGGTGACTGTGGGGTGTTCCCCCCAAAAAACTCCTCGCAGTTGTGCTGGTGTAAAACCAGCCTAAAAAAGTCCAGTGAAGTATAGATCTAATAATAAACAATTCTTCATAACCTTCCCATTGGGCTTTATGGGGGTGAGCCTCACTGTGCCAGCAAAAAGAAGGCAAGCCCTCCGATAAAGAATTCTTTCTGCGTGTGAGCACAGTGAGGCCAGTGCCGACCTAGAGTACACTATGCCAGACCGACACAGCCAGACTTACCTTTAGGAAATCAGGGCTTGATAAAACGAAGAAAATCGGCTGTAAAGTTACACGGTGACAACTCTGACTGGCCCACAGGATTACCCAGGAATCCCCTGGTGGGCCCCTGGACTTTCAGGGCTTTTATCACCAAAACCTGAACTACCTAATTATTTTAGCAAGTGCACAGAGACAATACAGTCTGGCATAATGTTTTTGTACATGGACCCTGATTACTAGCCAGTGATACTAACATCAAAGTGTGGGGTGGACCCCCAATTTCAGTTCTACTGATGGGCCCCAGATGGTTACAACACTTGGAATATATTGAAATAGACGGGGAGGCCGATTCATTAATAGCGGCAGGTAGCGACAGTTGAGCGACTGTAGCAGTATTTTGACAGCGCCCGTTAGTAGTCGCTGTGCTTGGCCATTGTTCGGTTGTTGATAGCGACTCAGTCGGTGTGCAGTAATGTTGAATACGGGGTGACGAGTCGCTATTTGACAGGTTCCGCGCTGTATGGGTGCGCATGATAGCGACTGGTCAGAGCGACCGGCTCCCACCACATTCATCAAAAAATCATGCTTAAAAAATTCTCGCGCTGTGAAATGCATGTTTAAACCCCAGAGCGCTGGCGGCGATGTGTTAAAAGTAGTTTTTTAACCCCCAAACCACCATATTTTTGGAAACCCCAAAAAAAAAATTTTGAAAGAATTTAGTAATATGAATACAATAATATCAGACCTGTAATATCAATTCTGCACAATTTTTTTTTTTACCTTAAACAAATTAACTAACATGGCAGAAGTGGTCACAGAATTTTTCACATTTAAAAAAAAACCAAAACATTAATAACAATTAATTATGAATATTTAAAGATTGTTCCATTGAAATGCATTGGAGAGCGCCAGGTAGCGAGAGGTCATACCTGTCGCTGTTCAAGTTCGGACGCTGGCGCTGTGGGCTGAGCCTGGAATAATGATGAATGAGTGGCTATCTGGCGCTATCTCAGTCGCTAAGCAGGATTGGCTTGATAAATGTGTGATTGTGGTGGGGAGCCGGCGTTCTCGTGGCGGGGCCCGTCATTACCGGCCGCTCACCAGTCGCTACCTGTCGCTATTCCTTCATAAATAAGGGCCAAAGTCTTATGAAACAACATAATAATGTCATTGTTGGCAGTGTTAGTACCTTCTGTTCTTTGCCTGTTTTTAATAGATAAATTCCCTATTCTCAGCTCGGATAAATACCTAATGGCAATATTTCTAAACTCTATAAATAAATGATCACTCTTTGCTATGATAATAATGACAGGAAACATTAGCACACTCATCTGTACAAGGAAACATCACTCACACATTCTGGTCTTTGGGATAGAATGTAAGTCGTACAAGGTGAAAAAAGACAATTCCGCAGTATAGTTGGTGTAGCACTTCAAAAGGAGCAACACATGGGAATTTCATTCTTCCGGGTGTTGTTCCCCTCAGAAGGGACATCCAAATTTGGGATGCCACGCTGTGTGTATATCCCATGGTTCACCAAGGAAACTCACCTTACTGGTGTTCCAATGGTGCAGGCATGGCTATAACCAAGCATGCTGTTTGCCTGAGCCGGCTACTTAGCCAATCAGCACAGAAAGTGCACAGATCAGCATCCCTCGCTTTGTGCGCGACCCCGTTCCGCCAAGTTACTTGTGCATCAAGTTTTAGACCAGGGTTATTCAACTGGCGGACTCCGGTCCAAATGCAGACCTTGGGCACCTGTTGTCCGGCCCCCAAAGAATCAGCTGCCCGGAGCTGGAGATAGTGGGTGACCGCTCACTCCCCGCAGTAGGGACAGACTGCTCTGCGGAGTCCCTGGGGCGGAAGCTTGCATTCAATAATATACACTCACAGGCGCTCTCCTATTGAGTACCCCTCAGCTGTGCCAAGGATTTGAAACACCGAGGGATAGGTGCTGGATCTTGGGCGAGGTAAGGCTTTTTTTAACTCCTCCCTTCCTCAGCGCTGGAGAATGCCAGTGACTGGACTTTTGCTTTAAAGAGGAAAAAAACTAGGATTTTTACTTTCCCGGATTCTTTGCTCCCAGGGCATCCCAATTTGGGATGTCCTTCGATGTGAAAACCCCCAGATTAGCCATACAAACCCACCTTTCCCCGGTCCTATGGCACATGCAGCTCTAATTGAATCAGAGCTGTTTGTCGTGCATATTAAATGTTCACATAAATGGCTCTGTTTATGGCAACTGGAGTAAAAGCAGCTTCATCCCTATCAGTAGGCGCACTCCTGCCCCCAATGACTGGGGATGGGAGCATGCGCAAAGCCCAAAGATGCTGGGGATGCGGCAACTCTCACTCCCCATTGTTTAAAGTGCTGCGAGAGATGCCAGACACTGTGAGTTTTGCGGCACCCTGGGGGGTTGCACACAGCGGGGCATCCCGATTTGGGCCAGTGGCCGGCCCTGGCATCATTTACGCTGCCAGCGTTGGGTTTTGCTACTGCTCAAAACGGAACAAAATCCACCAGCTGGCAGTCATGGAGTCTGTATAGAGCCCTGGTGAGGCCACAGCTAGAATACTGTGTGCAGTTCTGGAGACCTTACCTGCAAAAAGACATTATTCAAATAGAACGTGTCCAAAGGCGGGCAACGAAAATGGTGGAAGGACTTACACTTAAAACTTATCAGGAGAGACTTAAAGAACTTAATTTGTACAGTCTGGAGGAAAGAAGGGAGAGGGGGGACATGATTGAGACCTTTAAATATGTGAAAGGATTGAATAAGGTTCAGGAGGGAAGTGTTTTTAAGAAGAAACTTAACGATAGAACAAGGGGGCACAACCTGAAGCTAGTCGGGGGGAAGATCAGGAGCAATGTTAGAAAATATTATTTTACAGAAAGAGTAGTAGGTGCTTGGAACAAACTTCCAGCAGAGGTAGTTGAAACATCAACAGTCACTGAATTTAAACATGCCTGGGATAAGCACACATCTATCCTAAGATAAAGAGAACATACAGTATACACATAAGGGCAGACTAGATGGACCGTATGGTCTCCTTCTGCCGTCAACCTTCTATGTTTCTATGTTTCTATGTAAAAGATTGCAGGGCCGGCCACTGGCTTTTGCCTGGTGTGAAACCCCCCAGGGCGCCCATAAAAACCCACCTCCCCCCCGCTCCAACAGCGCATGAGAGATGCCTATCATGACTACGTCATCTGGCATTGTTTAGGGAGTGCAAGCTGTCGCATCCCCGCGATGTGCGTGTGCTCCTGTCTCAGCCTTTCAGATAGGCTGGAGCGGGAGTGCGCACGAGGCAGGGATACGGGGGAGGCATCAGCATGTGCTTCCCAATTTGCCAAAAGAGGTAAACATGGCAAACGTCTCTCATTGGCCGCTGGGACGCGGAAGGGGTGAGTTTTTCTGGTGGGTTTCCCACAGCAGGAACAAAACAAACCCCGGGAAAGTCGAATTCCCAGGTTTTGTTCTGCTTCAACAGAACAAAAAGAGGAAAGCTCTATTTCACCTATGAAGGGGAAGCACAGGGCTTCATCCTCCACCTGGAACTAGCTTAGGTCTGCTTTAAAGCAGACCTACAACCATATAATCTCCTTCCTGTCCCTCATTTAGCATTTCAGGACAGGATCATCACCTACAGGGCAATGACAGGGCCAGCTGAGACCCTGCTTCTCTGGTAAAGGGGACCAGTCTGCATTTTTCCAAGTGTGATGGGAGTGTGGATAGTGGCAGATGGAGGGAGGCCTTACAACACTGAGGATGTCAAAATAATGGCTAAATATTGTTGGGCCACACCAGCAAATAGGCTGTAACTTGAGAGGGTTCAAGGGGTGCAACCGCACCGGGTCTAAAAGGTCAAGGAACCCCATCATTGTTCCTCCTCCACCTTATTTATCATATTTGTGCTCACTTGCCATTAAGATAAAGAAAGGACATACCATTTGTCTCTGTTGTTGCAGTCTTTAGTTATCTAGCCATATCCCATTGACTAGGAAGACAAAAATAGATTTACTGTTGGAGCCTGGGCAGTGCCCGTCACATTTAGTTATGCCATTGCTGCTTGTAATTCTAACTTGTTAACAATATTAAGAAATAATTCAACTTTAGTTCTAATAGGGCCTTATTTATCAAGGGATAGCGCCAGGTAGTGTCTCACTAGCGCCAGGTAGCGCCAGCTATCGGCGGCTACCGACTCCAGAACGCCAGGCTGCGAACACAATCACGCATTTATCACGCTAAATGAGGCTAACGCCGGCGAGAGCGTCAGCTAGCGCGGGATTCATCATGTAGCAGACTTCAACGAACAGCGCCGCTGCTAATCCCATCACAGCGCCAGGTATGACCTCTCGCTACCTGGCGCTCTCCAATGCATTTCAATGGAGCAATCTTTAAATATTCATAATTAATTGATAGTAATGTTTTTGTTTTTTTTTTTAAATGTCAAAAATTCTGTGACCACTTCTGCAATGTTAAATATTTTTTTTAAGGTAAAAAAAAAAAAAAGAAAAATTTCTGCAGAATTGATATTACAGGTCTGATATTAATGTATTCATATTACAAAATGTTTATAAAAACTTGTTTTTTTTTTTTTTCAAAAATAAGGTTGTTTGGGGGTTAAAAAACTACTTTTAACCCATCGCCGCCAGTGCTCTGAGGTTTAAACATGCATTTCACAGCGCGAGAATTTTTTGAGCGTGATTTGTTAATGAATATGGTGGGAGCCGTTCGCTATGGCCATTCGCTGTCATGCGCTCCCATACAGCGCAGAACCAGTCAAACAGCGACTCCTAACCCCGTATTCAACATTACCGCACACCGACTGAGTCGCTGTCAACAACCGAACAACGGCCAAGCACAGCGAATACTAGCGGGCGCTGTGAAAATAACGCTACTGTCGCTCATCTGTCGCTACCTGGTGCTATTAATAAATCGGCCTCCCCGTCACACTTTCTCAATAAGAAATAATATTCATGGTATTATATTTGATAAAATTTTGCATTTGCTTATATCTTCCAGGCTTCTATGACGGGGAGGCCGATTCATTAATAGCGCCAGGTAGCGACAGATGAGCGCCAGTAGCGTGATTTTCTCAGCGCCAGCTAGTATTCGCTGTGCTTGGCCGGGGTTTGCTTGTTGACAGCGACTCAGTCGGTGTGCGGTAATGTTGAATACGGGGTTAGGGGTCGCTGTTTCACAGGTTCAGCGTTGTATGGGTGCGCCTGACAGCGAATGGCCAGAGCGAACGGCTTGCTGCAGATTCATTAACAAATCACGCTACGAATTTTTTAGCGCTGTGAATTCCTTGTTTAAACCCCAGACCGCTGGCGGCGATGGATTTAAAATAGTTTTTAACCCCCAAACAACCATATTTTTTGATTGTAAAATTATACAAGTTTTTATAAACATTTTGTAATATGAATACATTAATATCAGACCTGTAATATCAATTCTGCACAAAATCATTTTTTTTTTTTTTTTTTACCTTAAAAAAAAATCCTAACATTGCAGAAGTGGTCACAGAATTTTTGACATTAAAAAAAAAAAAAAAAACCATTAATAGCAATTAATTATGATTAATTAAAGATTGCTCCATTGAAATGCATTGGACATCGCCAGGAAGCGACAGGTCATACCTGGCGCTGTGATGGGATTAGCAGCGGCGCTGTTCGTTGCAGTCGGCTACATGATGAATCCCGCGGTAGCTGTCGCTCTCGCCGGCGCTAGCCTCATTTAGCTTGATAAATGTGTTATTGTGGCCGACGCTGGGCGTACTTGAGTCGGTAGCCGCCGTTAGCTGGCGGGACCTGGCGCTCGTCAGACACTACCTGGCGCTATCGCTTGATGAATAAGGGCATTAGGACATCCTGCAAGTTTCTCTACTATTCATGTGGCTGAAGTTCTTCCCCCTCCCCCATCATTCCTGCAGCCCAGGAGCTTCCTGCATCCCTCAATGTAATGTGTCTCCGGCATTCCACCGGTTAAACAGGTTGAGCGACAGGTAACAAAGGAAATCCCTCCGATACAAAATGGCAAAAGACAATAAGAAAACTACTGCAGCTGCAACGATTCCAGTCTGACTGCACAAGCATAACCACTGATATTTCCTGCATCTCTAACTATTGCTGAACGTTATGCGTGACCTTGACTGTCGCTCCCTATGCAATGCATTTAAGAATCTTAATAATTCATCGCTCGCAGACTTGATTAGACTTATTTTCTCCAGGGCGTGTGTGATCATCATGTCTGCATCCAAACTAAGCTGCAGTGCCCCCACTCCCTGCTTACCTGGGTACCTGTCCTCCAAGAGGATGTGATCTTCCTCACCGGTATCCTAGCAACCCATCCCCATCCGCACTTCTAGGAGCCGATTTCGGGAGATTCCACACAAAGTATGTAGCAAATCCCATTTCCTATGGGTCACATAGCTGAGAGCAATAGCAGAGGCAGCTGCAGGCCTGCTCCCACAACCCCTCCTCTCCCCCCTCCCCACATCGTCCTGCATGTCTCTCCCAGTCTCAGGCAGATCATTAGCACCCAAGAGAACACACAGATCATTTAGCTCATGGCAATAAAATTGTCAGTCTTATTAATATCAATGTGACACAGTACTCAAGCATAATCCCAATATTGTGCGGCTTTGGGTAGCCTCTGAATAGATGCTGGCACATGGGCTGGATAGTAAGTGACGGGTATTATGTAGCATTGTGTATGCTCATACCGTCATGTCAGCACAGCTATAGTGAATGCAAGAAAGAACTTTGACCGCAGGAGTTCAGGGCAAACACGAGCAAATATTTCCCAAATCAATGTGCATATTGATGCAGCCTTTTAGGAATTATTCAGATCTAGAAAATCATTCCGGTAGCACAGACACAAGGGCACAAGGGCTGAGGCTCTGCTAGAAATGGAATAATATGGATGTTCCCTTGGGAACGTTGCAAGTGGACCAAGATTCTAATTAGAGTTTTGGTTCAGCTTAAAGGACATCTAAGGGCTTTGGACCAAAGCAATTGACACACATGACACTTTAAAGGGATTATAAACCAAATGACAATATAAGGCAGCAAGCAGCCAGTTTGGTGCGGGCACGAGGGTAGCGGGGGATGCGGCCGCCACCGGGCTCGGATCTGCTCGCCTTAGACGAGCTATAAGACGAGAAGGCTGCGCATGCGCCGTAGGACAGAGGGACTGTATGTTCTCTGTGTAGGTGGCATGGTCAGGAGTGCTAGGCTGTGTATTCCTTGTGTAGGGGGGTACAATCAGGGATGCCAGGCCGTATAATCTTTGTGTTGGAGGGTAGAGTCAGGTGTGCCAGGCTGTGTATTCTCTGTGTCGGGAGGGGGGGAACAGTCAGGGATGCCACGCTGTGTATTCTCTGTGTAGGGGGGTGCCATCAGGGTGTGCATTCTCTGGGTCGGGAAGTACAGCATTCTCTGTGTTGAATGTAGAATCAGGGATGCCAGGCTATGTATTTTTGTATTTTCTGTGTCGGGGGGTACAGTCAGGGATGCCAGGCTGTGTATTCTCTGTGTCGGGGGGTACAGTCAGGGATGCCAGGCTGTGTATTCTCTGTGTCAGGGGTACAGTTAAGGATGCCAGGCTGTGTATTCTCTGTGTCGGGGGGGTACAGTCAGGGATGCCAGGCTGTGTATTCTCTGTGTCGGGGGGTACAGTCAGGGTGCCAGGCTGTGTATTCTCTGTGTCAGGGGTACAGTTAAGGATGCCAGGCTGTGTATTCTCTGTGTCGGGGGGTACATTTAAGGATGCCAGGCTGTGTATTCTCTGTGTCAGGGGTACAGTCAGGGTGCCAGGCTGTGTATTCTCTGTGTCGGGGGGTACAGTCAGGGATGCCAGGCTGTGTATTCTCTGTGTCAGGGGTACAGTTATGGATCCCAGGCTGTGTATCCTCTGAGTCGGGGGGTACAGTCAGGATGCCAGGCTGTGTATCCTCTGAGTCGGGGGGGTACAGTTAAGGATGCCAGGCTGTGTATTCTCTGTGTCGGGGGTACAGTTAAGGATGCCAGGCTGTGTATTCTCTGTGTCAGGGGTACAGTCAGGGATGCCAGGCTGTGTATTCTCTGTGTCGGGGGTACAGTTAAGGATGCCAGGCTGTGTATTTTCTGTGTCGGGGGGTACAGTTAAGGATGCCAGGCTGTGTATTCTCTGTGTCGGGGGGTACAGTTAAGGATCCCAGGCTGTGTATTCTCTGTGTCAGGGGTACAGTCAGGGATGCCAGGCTGTGTATTCTCTGTGTCGGGGGGTACAGTCAGGATGCCAGGCTGTGTATTCTCTGTGTCGGGGGGTACAGTCAGGGTGCCAGGCTGTGTATTCTCTGTGTCAGGGGTACAGTTAAGGATCCCAGGCTGTGTATCCTCTGAGTCGGGGGGTACAGTCAGGGATGCCAGGCTGTGTATTCTCTGTGTCGGGGGGTACAGTCAGGGATGCCAGGCTGTGTATTCTCTGTGTCGGGGGGTACAGTCAGGGATGTCAGGCTGTGTATTCTCTGTGTCGGGGGCTACAGTCAGGGTGCCAGGCTGTGTATTCTCTGTGTCGGGGGGTACAGTCAGGGTGCCAGGCTGTGTATTCTCTGAGTCGGGGGGTACAGTCAGGGTGCCAGGCTGTGTATTCTCTGTGTCAGGGGTACAGTTAAGGATCCCAGGCTGTGTATCCTCTGAGTCGGGGGGTACAGTCAGGGATGCCAGGCTGTGTATTCTCTGTGTCGGGGGGTACAGTCAGGGTGCCAGGCTGTGTATTCTCTGTGTCGGGGGGTACAGTCAGGGTGCCAGGCTGTGTATTCTCTGAGTCGGGGGGTACAGTCAGGGATGCCAGGCTGTGTATTCTCTGTGTCGGGGGGTACAGTCAGGGATGTCAGGCTGTGTATTCTCTGTGTCGAGGGCTACAGTCAGGGTGCCAGGCTGTGTATTCTCTGTGTCGGGGGCTACAGTCAGGGTGCCAGGCTGTGTATTCTCTATGTCGGGGGGTACAGTTAGGTTCCCAGGCTGTGTATCCTCTGAGTCGGGGGGTACAGTCAGGGTGCCAGGCTGTGTATTCTCTATGTCGGGGGGTACAGTTAGGTTGCCAGGCTGTGTATCCTCTGAGTCGGGGGGTACAGTCAGGGTGCCAGGCTGTGTATCCTCTGAGTCGGGGGTACAGTCAGGGTGCCAGGCTGTGTATCCTCTATGCAGAGTAAACAGAACAATGGCTGCCAGTCAGTCCATGTCCTAGGTGGGGATATGTGTAAGCTCTGGGGGTGAATAATGGGCAGCAGAGCTGACACTCTTACCAGGTCAGGTGGGCAGCAGGCGAGGCTGGACCTTCTTTGGGTTTGTCTTGCTCCACAGCAGCATGAATCAGGGATGAGATGAAGGACAATATTTTCTTTACAACCCCCGGGAAGTGTCCTCCGGCCATGGCGGGTCCTCGCAGGCTCACATTACACCCCACAAGTCATTCTCTTCTCATTGAAGTTACATGGAGCGCAGAGGAGCTCTACACCCGCCCATCCAGACGCATGGCAGCATTTCTCGCGCTACCTACAGAGCCGGATCCGGAGCTCATTGTGGAGAAGCCGGGAATTCGGGTGACAGAGGGGGAAGCGGGGCAGAATTCTCCACCTCACAGGACAAACCGCATCGCCCTGCTGAATGGAAGATTATCTTATTGCAGCGCCTCGAGATAACCGGCGACACCTAGCGGCGACTTAGCAGAATACACACCCAAAGTCTTGCTCTCAGAGAGCGCTGCCTAATACTGATGGCTGCCTCGATTTATTATATATATTTGCCATATTTATATTGCCAACACTGGACAAAAATAAATTATTCATTAAAACAGTCAATAAAATGTTTTCCTTCAAAACAGTATTTAAATTAGAAAATTACCAAAGGCATTACAACGGAACTCCAGTCAGAAATATGCGGACTCGTTTATTAATATGCTGCAGCGGGGGAGTTCCTCTTAAATAGGGGCCCTGGCATTGCTCCTACAGCTGATGGCTGCCTTCTCGCTGGAACCTCTTCTTGCCAACACTGGACTAAAATAAATTATTCATTAAAACAGTCAATAAAAATGTTTCCTTTAAAATAGTATTTGAATTAGAAAATTACCAAAGACATTACAGCGGAACTCCAGTCAGAAATAAGCGGACTTGTTTATTAATATGCTGCAGCGGGGGAGTTCCTCTTATATAGGTGCCCTGGCATTGCTCCTACAGCTGATGGCTGCCTTCTCGCTGGAACCTCTTCTTGCCAACACTGGACTAAAATAAATTATTCATTAAAACAGTCAATAAAAATGTTTCCTTTAAAATAGTATTTGAATTAGAAAATTACCAAAGACATTACAGCGGAACTCCAGTCAGAAATAATGCCAATGCACAGAAAGGGAGTCCGATCCCATAATTTCTGACCAGAGTTCCTCTTTGAATAGGGGTCCTGGCCTTGCTCCTACAACTGATGGCTGCCTTCTCGCTGGAACCTCTTCTGAAGTTCAGTGGCTTTCTTTGAGAGTTGAGGAGAGGTCCATTTATATTCCCATTTCCTATGTATTGAACAAAATATTAATGGTAATAGGAACTAAGCGAGCGTGCATTATAGGGGCACTTTAACCTTAAAATAGACCTATAGTTAAAAATGCCTTTAGGTCCCCTTGAACAATCTTCCCCCTGTGGCATCCTAATTTGGGATGCCTCTACAGTTTTGGTTCAATTTACAGGAGCATGGAGGGATATGATTTCTGTTCCCATGGTACATGCACAGGGCCTTCATCAATGAGCATTTATTGCTGTGCACATGGGTGGCTGGGGGGAATTAACTTCAGGAGTGTGACTGGCATGTCTGATAATTACCCCACAACTACATTTTTAGGTCTGTAAAGGGGGGGGGGGTGCTCTCTGCTTATCTCTGGGGGATCTCCTCACACACTGACCACCAATTTTTGTGGACAAGGGAGAGGCTCAGCTTGCTTTCTAGATATATATTTCTGAAGCCGGGGTGGTACATTTATTTATTATGGGGGGCTGGGAAGCCTATGTTCACACTCATCATTTTTGGGGGGATGTTCACATTTTGCCAATTTTTGCAGTCGGAGTTGCTGTTTACATCTGTATTTCCTGTACAGACAAACAAAAATTTGATAAAAATTCTGTTTCTGAGACTGAGCCCTGTCATGTTCTCATGCACCTGGGACCTCTAGGATGAACAGTCTCTCCTTTGTGGGAATGCAAAGCATCTCCACTTTATTGGGGCCAATCAAATCAGTGTGGTGAATGGAGTTTCCATGACTAACACGGATGGGGGAGCATTGGTCCTCTGTGCCCCTCGGTGAGCAGTGGACGATCATGGATAATGCTGGAGTGTGAAAAGGACAGACCAGCAGCATAGCATCAAAAAAGGATGGACCAGCTTCAGAAAACAAAAGGCGAGTATGACTTTTTATTTTGCCGTGCCTTTAATTTTTAATAATGAGAGTTTTGTTCAATCCTACTTGCAAAGGGACCCCCTACGTCTAATGCTCAAGAAATACCTGGAGCCGACCCTGGATGTAAACATTACACTATCTGCCGGAAGCCATTCATAAATGCCTGGCATGGATGCATGCAGGGCTTGAAGGGATGCTGTTAGAGGGCCACACATATGTAGAAGGAGTGAAATTGGAGGTGACTTTATGGGAGATCACAGAGGTAAATCCCAACCCTGGGGAAGGCTTTCTATCTTTTAGGCTCTGGGACCTGGTTCAATAGGTTTTGGTACACTTTAAAGAGGAGAAATGTCCCCCTTTTTGTGTGAAATCCACAGACATTGCTGCAAACTCACATTCCCTGTGGTCCTATGGCGCATGTGCAGGTCATGACAGCGCACGCGCTCCCTATTCGATTGGCTGCCACGGGCATGCATAGCTGTAGATAAGCAGCTGCGGGGATGCCTGCCACTCCCTATGCTGATTATTAACGTGTAAAGCATAGAAAGCAGATTAGAGGACAGCCTGCAAGGTAAGACAAATCAGCATTCCTTTCATGTACACCCAGTGGGGCATCCCAAAATGGGACACCTCCTGGAAAAGAAACAAAGGAGAGTGAAAATCCTGAGATTAGTTCATTTTGAAAGACCTCCTAGGAAGCCAAAATCAGGCTTTAAAGAAGAACAACACCCCCTCTGTGTCTAAAGCACTCCTGGAGTAGCAGTTTAACTCCTTATGGGGCATCCTGAATAGGGACGCCTCACTGCGTGCCCCCCCCCCCCCCCCCCCCGTGATTTCCCAAGCTCTTGACGCACCTCGCGCCAGGGCTGCATCCTCATCATACCTCCAAAGAGTAAAGGAATGGGGGGGCATGGAAAATACAACCAATGGGATGGGGAGAATAAGAAGGATGAAAAGGGAATAAGAAGAAGGCAATATGGGGAAAAGAGAGGAAATAAAATGGCAGGATTGAGAAAAAAGAACGTAGTAAAAAAATATTAGAAAGGACAGGCAAAAAAAGAATCAGAAAAAGTAAAAAATGAGGAAAAAAGAAGGAAAAGAAGTGATAAGGAGACTGTAAAATATAGAAAGTCTGAGACACTATCAGGGCGAACAACATGGTAAATAAATGAGAAACAGCAATGAAGGAAATGTGGGGATAACAGGAGAGAATCAGTAGGAGAGAAAGGCAAGGAAGATGTCTGAAAGTACTTAATCAAACAGCTAGCCAGTAATTTCAGGTACTGCTGCCATCTGCTGGCTGTGCGCAGGTAACAGCTCATTACTATTTGTATATTCACTCCACTTCTCATGAATCCTTAAAGCAGAAAAAAACCTGCAGCGGCTTGACTGAAATCTAAAAGATTCCAGGGTTGGCCGCTGGCTTTTCCCCAGCGCATCCCAAATCTGGATGCACCGCTGTGTGAAACCCACCAGGGTGCTCATAAAAAAATCAGCTTCCCTCGATCCAAAGCGAAAATGAGCTGCCGCATCCCCCACATTCCTAGCCGTGCATGATTTCAGTGAGAGACGCCTGCCAAATAATGTAGTCACAGCAGGCAGCTCTCATTGGGTGAGAACCAGCGCATTCGGCATTGGAGCGGGGAACGGTACCTTTTTATAGCCTAACGGGGATTTCACAAAGCGAATTCCCGGGTTTTGTTCTCCTTTAAGTAGGAACAACACATAGGAATTTCACTTTCCCTTGTGTTGTTCCTCTCAGATGGGGCATCTCAAATTGGGGTGCTATATAACAACCCAGTCCAGGGCCCCAAGATGCCCCCCCAAAAAAACCCTGTATACAATGTGCTACACACTTAACTTAAAGTCACTAAGTATTTATGAGAAAATGGCATACACTACTTTCCTTACATAAAAACATAATCAAAATGGACAAATCTAGCATAAACCAGAGAAGGAGGAAGAAAATGGCAACCCTGATGAAGTGACCACGCTGGTCTCAGAACGCATGGGCGCCTGACGCGTGTGGCCTGCCCTGGCTTTGTGTCTCCCTCACCTTTGACATTTTCTTTTTCTTTCTATGTAAGCTCTTCTCTTACACTTTATGTGGATAGATGCTATTTTTGGATTGATTATTATTATTCTACCTGCGCTGATCTGAGGATTGAATTGAATGATTTATTTTTTTTTCTTTTATTGTAGTTTATACAAACACTGGTACTTTGCCATGTAATAGAAAAGTTCTTTTTGCCTAAACAGGGGTTTTTATATGCACATTGACACTTAAGTTGTATATTTAGCACTGTCACTTTATTTTGCAATAGTTTTTGTATTTGTGGTAATTCTGAGAAGGTTTTGGAATTACTGCCAAACCCCTCACCCGAGCGACACTCACTAAGCTGCAATCCAGTGAGTATTTGAATTTTGCACAGGAAGTGCATGCAGCAAATAATAAAACTGTGACCCATGGAAGGAGGAGGGGGAAACACAATGAAGATGTAATGCAGTCAACTATTTGCTTCACCCACCTTGGCTAAAACCAAAACAGGACCATAAGTCTGAAAAACTAAAACTGAAATAGGTAATAAAGTTGACTCTCAGTGTAAAGGTAAAAAAGGATGTGCATGCAGCAGCACCCCCCTCCTCCCCTTGCTGTGCATGCAATTCATAGTCTGCCTGTACCACATTTGGATACAGCGCTGGACCGGGCTTGGTAAGTACAGGGGCTTGAGCGAGAGAAATCATAGTGAGCAAACCAAAAACCAAATTGTGACTGGGACAGTCCAGACAATGAGTGAATAATAATGCTGCTCACCTGAAGCCTGAGAAGAGGGACAGAGGGAGAGACTGAGATACTGTGAAAAAATAGAAGGGACCGAAAAAGGAGCATGGAAGCAAGAGATAAGAGGAGGGAAATTAAATTAAAACAGAAAGCAAGATGGAGGAAATGAGAAAAAAAGTTAAAATCAACACTCAAATTTCTGAGATTTTCCTTTTCTGGCTCACTTCTATGGCGGCATACTATGAAGTGCCCTGCCTTAACCCTGATAGGACCAATACTATAAATATTTGGGTCCCACCATGACATTCAGTAAAAAGTCCTCAATATCACAAGATGGGGAAGGGGGTGTATGCTGTCACGGACAGTTAACTGCACCGTGAAATAGTATTTTTTGTAAATTGTAGTGACATAAATCCAGTCAGATCTACACAGCAGTGTCTAATAAATGTATTGGAAGACGACCAGGATGCTGTCTTGCAAATGCTTTCTAGAGACGAGCCAGCATACGCTGCCCAGGTGGCTGCCAAAGCTCTTTCAGGTAATTGTTTCCTTCTAGCTTCATAGACTTTCCTTATTGTGGTGACAATCCAACTGGAAATGGTTTTAGTGGAAGGCACCATACTCTTATTCTTTCCAAAGGGTATCACTAATAGATTTTCAGAGTTCCTGATAAGCTCCGATTTCTACAAATAACCCTTCAGACATGACCCATCATTTAGCGGGTGTAGACAGCCCTCTAATGATTCGCCATGAAATGGCGGAAAATGCAGCTCCTTATTCATATGAAAAGTTGAAGAAACTTTGGGGATGAAATCATTAAGAGGTAGTAACTGCACTCACTTTCAGGAAGGAAGGTGATATAAGGTTCTCTGGCTCCTAACGCTCTTAGCTCCGAAACCCTCGAAGCCCAGGAAAGCGGTCTTAAGAGTTAGATTCCATAAAGAGCATTCCTGTATAACAAAAAAATGGTGGATGTGAGATATAAGGGTTGATTCAGAGCCCCTTCCTCAACGTTTTATGGAGGTCTTGCTACCAAACAAAAAATCATGCAAAAATGAAAACATTTTCCACAAAAAATCTTGCAGAAAAAAAGGCTCTGCTGAAACATGAGGGAGGAAAATGAACGAGAATGGAAATTTTCACGCAAAAAAATCTGAATCAACCCTATAGTCTAGGATTACCGTCAGATCCCACTCAGCGATAGCAGTACATCTAAGTGATTGCTTTCATAAACTGAACAATTAAAGGATCCAAAGTCCACTTTTTGCCATCAATGGCTGAGATGGCCGAGACATGACCTTTAAGAGTCCTAAGGTCTAAGCCTTTTTCTAGGCCTAACTAAAGAAATTCTAAGATTTCAATAACTCCATACGATTCTTTCCCAGAGGAGCATCTCTCCAAGAAGGATATGAAAGTCTTCCATGCGAATCCATCATCCATCCACGGAGAGAGTGGTTCCGCCCCCTGGGAGGAAACACAAACTGAACAGAGGTTAAAACCCCACCCTTTCCTGTTCTTCCTCAGTTCTTTGTGTTTCCTTCGTAAGGAACCATTGGACAGATAGGCTGCAGCCAATTTTTTGTTTTTTATTTTCAGCTCCAGGAGACCCTGGAAAAGCCTGCTGGGCCCAGGACCACGGAAGTGTAAGCAGCATCGGTTCTACAGCCACTACACAGGCTCTCGAGATGGAGAAGGATGGCAGCAGCGGCACAGCAGCACAGTGGCAAATCACCTACAGCCCAGCAGCCCACAACAGCATGAAGCCTCCGTTTTCAGCCCACTAGAGGTCAGCAATCTTGGGCAAAGGAATCCAGGAGCAGGCAATGTATCACCTAGCCTTAACACCCTGTTCAAAATACCACAGGAAAAGTCAGTAATGTAAAAATCCTGTTTTATATTTTACCCTTTATGCTGATATCTGGGGGTATGTATACATATTTATGGAATTGTATTTTACCCTTTTAGTCTTATCCAGAGCCCAAACACATACGTCCATAGCATTTAGCTGCAGAAACAGCGTCCAGCTCACACAACGCGCAGTGTACTATACCCACCCAGACACTAGAGGGCAGTGTGATGTAGCTTTTCACTGCATACACCGCTCTGCTCTTCACAGACAGGACTGACTATGCTCGCTGTCTCTCAGGTATTCCCACACTCTTTTTGTCTAGCTGATTAGGGTAAGCCTGTGTGGTAGGTTTGGCATGTAGAAATGTTGGAGGGACAGGGAAATGTGTTGGAGACAGAGAAATTCGAAGTACAGAGAGATGGAGGGGAGCAGAACAGAAGAGACTATGTGGAGGCTGCTGCTGCCTCATCTAGTCATTATCCTGATGTAATATTTGTTTTCCACACCTTTAACAACATTCATACACCCCAGCCCACCAGTTACATCATTTATCTGTGCCCCAACCTGCAGCTGCAGGTGTATACACAGAGATGCCAAGTCACCCGGTTGTTTAGGGAGTCACACGGTTTTTACCCCCTTCACCCTGCCACCCTGTCAAACTATGAAATTGCCCTGCAAAATAGAAATTTCTTCCTTCTCCCCACCGATTGGCTGACTGGCAAAATACCACTAAATGATTGGCTGGACATCCAGCCACTCACTATTGGCTGCCTCTGACTCCTTCTCAGTGTCTGGTTGGTTGGTTAGAGTTGCCCTTAGGGTGTGGCAAGGATACCCTGCCAACCTTGAAACTGGAGGAACAGTGTGGTGACTGCATAGCAATCTTCTTGATGCCACATTTCATCACCTCAGAATCCTGGAAGTGGGTGAGCATGCTGCATGGTGGGGTTTCATAGAGAATTACCCTGTGGGGCATCCCTAATCAGGCTTCCCCCTAGAATGCATTCTAAGTATATAAAAAATATATTTAAACTTTTGGGCTGCTTTCATTTCTGTGATCTCTGGTGGGCACTTTGGGTTTTTTCAACATTGCGAATACTCCAAGTGTCATGGACGGCATCTATTGCATGCATGTGGCTCTGGTTCCCCCAGCTGCTCAGGAGTATATGTTTCTGTATGTTTAGGTCCACATTGCTCCTCCTTCTTGCCCACTTCTGTATTTATGCTATCATTGCTTCTGCTCCCCCTAAGTATTCCTGTTGCCCATGCATTTTTTTTTGTATTTGCTGTTCAGTTCTTCTTGACAGTCTTTTGACCCTTGACCCCAATCCAGCAAAGGTGTGTACAAGTGACAGACTGACCGCCAGAGTGGCGACATTCGACCAAAGGCACATGACGGGGTGCACAGGATCAACAGACTAACTGGGTTTTTATAGCATTTCTAACTCGATACAAGAGCCAAATCATACCTGACTGAGGAATATTCAGACATGTAACAGGCCAACATTAGTGTGCAACCCCACATGTGCTCAAATCCCCGGAGGCATATGCTGCCACTGTCAAATGTACCACTCTGGACTGTTTGGACGCTGGGGTGCTGAAGTGTTGGGTTGTTAGATGATTTTGGGAACCTGTTGCAGGGTCAGACAGGATAGAGACCACAGACTTTAGAAAACACAAAGTAATACAAGTAATGGCGGAGGGGAGAGTTAGATGCGCCACTTGTCAGTGAGCACTATCCGACAGTTCTAGAGGGGGTGAGCTGGCATAGACAGGCATTTGCTGTTTGCAATTTTTTTAAAGGAGAAGGCAAGTGCATGTGGACATAAACGAAAATAGGGAAGGTCAGAAAATAATTGTGCAATGGTTTGCACAAGCCCAACACCCATAAAAAGAGGACGCTGGGAGAGGACGTGGAAGCACATCCTGAGCGAGCAGGGCAAGACGACTTACACCCACAGAAAAATTATGCAACACCGGCCGGTCCTCAAACGAGAAAAGTGGCCCCGGCTGCCCCGGTTCTACAGTCAGAACTTCACAGGTAAGTGGATGTACAAGAGAGAAGATAAGCTATCAGGCTGAACTTGGTAGGGGACTTTTTCTCTATTGTAGCTGGGGAGTTCTGGTTGCGCATAAAGGCAACCCGGAGCTGCAAAGATGTGTTGTAGATGTAAGATGGCGGCCCCAACCACTGCCAATGTCTTCTTTCTCCTCTTCAGTCTCCCCACCACCAGCCCTGGAAACCGCTGAAGAGGGGGAGGTGTTGGGCTTGGAGTCGCCACAGCTCAGCAGCAGTCATGTAGGCCAATAGACAACAAACACCAAGGTTGTGGGAAGGGATTCAAAAATGAC
Organism: Gastrophryne carolinensis; assembly: GCA_027917425.1. Lineage (NCBI taxonomy): Eukaryota > Metazoa > Chordata > Amphibia > Anura > Microhylidae > Gastrophryne > Gastrophryne carolinensis. The sequence continues at coordinate 74,679,185 of CM051238.1, forward strand.
TTATAAGTGCTGGTGTCTTGTGCTCCTCTTTCCCTACAGAATCCTTCAAGGGGAAATATGCAGTGATGGGGCCACCTAAGAAGGGTCCAGCACCAGATTTAAGTGTGTGTAAACCCAGTCAAGCAGACCAATACACAAGCAGAACCCAGACAACACATGTAAAGAAAGGTAACAGCAGTTTTATTTTCATTAGACCCGCACCGGAGGGTGGCCCCATAAAAGAACAATGTTGTATGTCAAATTTGGGGGGCATTGACAGCCACACATGTATACAAACAGGGATTGACAGTTTTCTTTTGTATTTACAGGTGCCATGTTGGTCCCACAGTCTATTTTTATAAAAACATTAACATAAATGTTATTCAAAAATAGTTTTTTGAATACATAATAAAAATACATAATATTACAGGCAAGCCCCCCACACAAACATACATGCAACCAAGCTCCAAACACAGAGACAAGCAAGCCCCCCTCACACACCCAGGCAGGCAAGCTCCCCACACACACGCATACAGACAGGCAACCCCCAACACATAGGCAGATAGCTCCCCACACACACACGCATATATAAAAGCACCCCACACACAAGCATACATGCAAGCTCCCCGCACACACACACATACACGCATGCCCCGTGGCACACTCGCATATATGTTTGCCCCCTTCTCACATGCATACATGCACGCTTCCCCGCACACACGCATACATGCAAGTCCCCACGCACACGGCAGGCAATCCCCTCCGCACACATATGCAGGCAAGCCCCCATTTTGCCTAAAAAAACCGAGGCAGTCAAGCACACACACACAGGCAAGCCCCCCTGCATCTCTCTCATATGCTCCGCTTACCCAAAGTCCCCTGTGTCTCCCTGTGTTTTCCCCAACCTGACAATCTCTCCCTCTTTCTAACTTCCCTGCAACCTCGCTCTGCGCTGAGCCCAAGTGTCATAGAGGGTCGTCCAACAGCTCCGCCAGCTCCACCCAAAAGTCCCGTTCACAGCGATGCCTGAGTGGCATAGCAGGGCTGGTGCCCAGCACCACCAGCTCCACCCGGAAGTCCCGGTTCCAACGGTGCCACACCGTCCCATAAGCAGTCACATCCACAGTGTCCTTGCAGCAGCGTCCAACCACTGCGACAATCCTCCCCAGCTCCCTCGGGAAGATCCGGCCACAGTGACCTCACAGCGGCACCTCCCCAACCCACCCGGCACCATCAGCTCTACCCAGAAACCACAACAACAGCCCTGTGGGACCCATGCCAGCGGCATGGGACAAGGGACGCAAAGTGGGATTGTCTAGCGAAAATTTGGATACTTGGTGCCTAACCCCTCTACCCCCTGCTGCAGTCCTCTACCACTCACCTAACTCCACCACTCCCCTGCTGCTCTCCTGTACCACTCCACTTACCACTTAACAAACCCCTCCACCAAGAGGTGCTGTCCTCCACTGTTAACCTAACCTTTTCACCTTTGCTGCTGTCCTCCATCAATAACTTAACTCATCCACCCCCTGCCACTGTCCTCTACCGCTCATCTAACCCCTCCACAGTCCTCTACTGCTCACTTAACCCCACCACCCCCTCTACCCATCACCTAACCTCTCCACCCCCTGTCACTGTCCTCTACCACTTACCTAGCCAAATAATCCCCTGCCTGGCCAGGAAAAGAGGGGAGCTCACACTAGTAAATAAAGACCTAATGAAGTGGGGTTGTTAACCAGTTTGTAAATAAGATTCAAATGAGGCAGGGAAATCTTTAATAATTCAGTGAACACTAGCAAATTGAGGTGGGGATTTTCTCCACCCTGGCTAGGTGAGGTTGATAAATTGTCCCCCAGTATTTGTATAGGAGGGTGAAGATATTCTCTGTAATGTATTAAATAAATAACTGGAAGAATCTAAATCTCAGATAAAGGCCAAATAAATGGAACCCTCCACTCGGCTAGGCCAAGGGTGTGAAACTCATTTTCACTGAGGGTCAAATCAGTATTGTGGTTGCCTTCAAAAGGCAGGTAAATAACTAATGCCAAACCAAATGCAAGTGCAACCAACTGAATCTGTCTAAATGTATGGTAAAAATGTAACTCAATAAGGTTTTTTTTGCCCAGGACAGTCACTGAATTGTTTAGCCCAGGATAGCCACATAATTAATATGCAAAAGAGAGCCACAGAATTATTTTGCCCAGGACAGACATGTAATTATTTTTCCCAGAACAGATGCAGAATTATTTTGTCCAGAACAGCCCTACAATCACCCACCGGCCAATCAATAACCCCTGCAGTAGCTGTAACACTCTCTGATATGGCAGTAAGTTTAGTGGGTCAGGTGGACCCTGCTTTTGTATTTGTAGCTGGTTGCACAGAGGCACAGAATACTTTTAGACTACTCTCCCCCAGAAACAACAGCCGCATTTATAGGCACCGCATCTGGGGACAGGATGAGAGGCTGTACTGTGTTCAGCAATGTAGTACAGTATACCCTCGCATCACTCGTCATCTCCACAAGCAGACGCGATGAAGTGCTGCCATAAAAAGGGCCCCTCAGAGGGCCGCATCCGTCCCTGGGCCTTGAGTTTGATGCATGTGGGCTAAGCCAGTGGTTCTTTGCCAAATAGTACCCCCTAACTGCACTAAGTTCCAAACAAGGACACCAAAGGGGGTGGTTAACTATATATAATACCAAAATAAGTAGGCCACTTATAAAGCAAGAAAGGACTAGATGCCTAGTTTGCATCCTGACCAGCCCACATGTCACACAGCCCAATACACAAAGTGGTCACCTGAAGATGTAATGCTGGAACAGGGAATGGTGGTTGCCGAATGAGGCTGCTGGAATAGGGCTTATATTGGGGCTATGTGTGATGGGGCCCCAGCAATCATGTCTTTTTGTAGCCCAGAACATTCTGAAGCTCCCTGCAAGTTTGTGTTGCACATTCTCTATATATTCAGATATCTAGAACCGAAGACTCAATAGTCTGATATTTACTAAAACGTATAAAGTTATTCAAACTGCATAACCCACTGTTTCTCAACCTGTGGTACACATAACCCAGGGGGTTTTCTGAGGCAAACCTTCAGGGGGTTTCTGACTGGTCTGAAATATTATTTTACAAGTGAACCCTTTACCTTTCTTGTTTTAAGAGTGGCCTACTTTTGTTGCAGAACAACCCCCATCATCCCTATAGTAGACTATGTGACAGAATCCCTCATCACCCCCATAGCAGACTGTGTTGCAGAACAACCCCAATATCCCAATAGCAGGCTGTGTGACAGAATTCCCCATTATCCCTATAGCAGCCTGTGCATCAGAACAACCCCCATAGTAGACTTTGACAGAGCCCCCATCATCTTCCATAGCAGACTGTGACAGAGCCCCCATCATCCCTTTAGCAGACTGTGACAGTGCCCCATCATCTTCCATAGAAGATTGTGACAGAGCCCCCCATCACAGCATACCAAACTGTAATAGAGCCCCCATTATACCATAGCAGACTGTGACAGAGCCTCCCAACTGTGGCAACCCCCCCATCATCTTCCATAGCAGACTTAGACAGAGCCCCTCCATCATACCATAACAGACTGTGACAGAGCCCCCCCATCACCCCATAACAGACTGTGATAGAGCCCCCCATCACCCCATAACAGACTGTGACAGAGCCCACTCATCAACCCTTAGCAAACTGTGACAGAGCCCCCTCATCACCCCATAGCAGACTGTGACAGAGCCCCCCCCCCCACCCCCGTCCAGCAGTCCATTAACCACCTTTTCCAGGTTCGGGCCGAATGCCGAATTCCAGCTTGGACTTCTGACTGAAGTATGTGTTTGTGGTCGGGAACCCGAACTTTGCATTTCAGGTTCGCTCAACCCTATTTATAGAGTGATAAAACATATTTGACAAACTTGTCCAGGATTTACTAAAATCTGGAGAATGTCTGGTCTTTCCAATATTTACTACAGTGTAAATTTCTTCCAACACCTCACCTGAAAGATATTTAGTAAAATGGTGAGCACATCTCCTCACTCGCCCTGAATTTGCTAAAATGTAAAAATATGTACTGCGCAATCGGTTCATGTTTACTAAAATTAAGAGGGTTTTCTTCACCTCACTTAGCCAGTATTTACTAAAACAGAAGACGGCTCGTCTTTATCTGGTTATTTACTAAGCTGTAGAAAACCAAACTCACTTGGTCGCTATTACCCTGTAAAGAATGCCAGGCACTTCCACTGATCAGCATTTAATAAGAAGCTAAAGTTAATGCAATCTTTGCAGGTTAAATGATTGGTATTTATAAAACTATGAAACATTGCTCTACCTCACAGAAGCAGAAAGTGTTATAGTTGGGAGGACTTCTACCTCACCGTACTTACTAAATCATGGATTTCTTGTAATCCTTGCTTGACTGGTATTTACCAAAATGCAGAGAAATTGTAGCACTCACTTCATGTTATAATACCTGAAGAGTGTCGCTGTCACTTAGCCATTATTCATTATAGTCTAAATAGGACTTGGCTCAATTGGCAGGGGATTCCAGAGAAATCACACACAAGTAAAAGAGGCTTGTACAGCAATTTTTACCCACTGGAATCTATAAGAAAGCTGGCCGGTGGCCTTCACCTGGGGCATCCCAGATTGGCATGATCCACTCTGGGGTGCTGGAAAACTCACCTGCTTCCTGGCTCCCTCACATGTAAGCATTTAATCATACCTTCCAAATTTTCAGGGTGTGATGGGATTTTTAAATTAAGCCCCCTTATTGAGGGATGGAAAAGTGATGATGAGGTTGTAACAATATAAACACTTTGAATAGGTAAATTAATCATTTAATAATACAAATCTGCATGTAAAAAGTGGGACAGTCCCTGCAGATCAGGGACAGTTGGGAGGTATGCGTTATAATATATGTACATATGTACAGCAAATGGCTGATTGGACGAGAACACGCATGCACCGTAGGACCCGGAAGAGGTGATTTATACTGGACAATCTATTGGGATGTCTGGGAGGCAAGTAACAAAGCTGGGCATAGTCAAATTCACAGGTTTTGTTCCACATAAATATGACCCTAAGCTGAACCACAGACTGTGAAAGCCAATAAGATAAGCAGCCATGGATTACATTCCGAGGCATATGTATACAATGGCCAGCACCCCCATTGTAAACACATGCTAAGTATACCGTAGGCAAATAAAGAGAGAAGGGTCTCAGTTTTCAAACCTAAACCTCAGCCAAAAATTTTGCTCTGCTTTGGACAGAGTGAGGAAGGATTAGAACCAAAGTAGTAATCTTACCCGAGAAGCCCTGGATGTCTCAGGGATCTATTTTGTCTCTCATTGCTCACTTTTTGTCTCTCAGGTTTAAAGCAGACCAACATTTTTAACTAGCCTTCCCTGAATTGCTTTACTCTGCTCGCTGCTAATGCTGCTTGTTTTAGCTGTAAAGCTCTGCCTCCTCCATTCATTGCCACTGTAGTGAGTGGCAATGATGTCATTGCCGCATCTATGCAATAAATGATACTCTGCAATCTTACAAAGAGGGACAGCAGTTAAATCGGTGTCCTATGGCAATTCTGTAAGTGAATATATCAATTTCTAGGTCTACACACTGAGAAGAGATTACTGGCTTTAGACAAATTTATTTCAAAAGCTCGGTGGCTTTAAATTATAGCACTGCCTAAAAAAATATTAGATAATTTAACTACCCAAAGTTTTTAGTTCGCATTGATTGTTGCCTTTATAAATTATTATATTTTAAGTATGCCAGTGATGTTGTAGAGGAATATATATATATATATATATATATATATATATATTGTAATCAGTCAGCAGGGCTGGTCCTGGATGGGACATATGTGCCACTGAAGCTGAAGCTTTCAGTGACATAAGCATGCCTCCCAACTGTCCCGATTTTCCCGGGATTGTCACGATTTTTCCCTAAATCCCGCGGCCCCGGACTGTCAAAAGCTGTCACGGGACGCCCTGCGCGGTGGAGGTGTTCCCTGGGCTGCCACACACTGGACAAGGGACTTGCTGTGCGCCGCCCGTGAGGCCGGTGCCTTCTGAATTAATAGTTCCTGGTGCCTGCGGGCGCAAAGAGCCCCCCCCCCCCCCCCCCCCCCGTACCAGCTGGCAACTTTTGGGTCCGGGATTTAGGAGTGGCTGTAAAGTCTGGGTGGAATGGCTGCTTCCGTACTCCAGTACAGGATTCCCAAACTGCTGGCTGAACACTCTGCATTGATATAAAGGGAAAGGCTGCTGGAAGTCAGAGAGACAAAAGAGATGTGAACTGAGCAGCAGGAAAGAGCTGACCCCGCTGCTCTGCTGGAAGCTGGAGTTGAGTCTGACTGGAAAGCCTGTTACTAGGTGAGCTCTGAAATTATGTGTTTGACTTTTTTTTGCTGAAGAAAGCATTATTTGTTTGATTGACTTGATCCAATGCTGAACTGGAACTGGTGACTGATCTCTGCCAGTGCCTGCTTGTTTTATGCCAGTCAGCCCACTATATATAATATTACCTGAAACTTTGAGTTAAAAACAGCAGAGCACTGGTCAGCACTTTGTCAATGTATGATGGCACGGTCACATACAAAGTTGTTGTGGCAACGGCTCTGCAAAGAAGAGAAGACGCCAAGTGCAGGTTAGAAAATCTTGGTAGGTAGAAAAAGAAAAAAAAAAGAGAATGTCATTGGCTGAACCTGTAAACCTCTATATCTTGGCCATTTCTCTTTAAAGTGGACCAACACCCAGGATTTTCACTATCCTGGGTTTTGGTCCACTTCCGCGGGGCACCCCGCTGCGTGAAACCCCCCAGAACGCCAGAAAAAACTCACCTCACCCCGCTCCTATGACGTATGCGTGGCCGCTCGTCCAATCAGCGCGCTCGGAGCCGCTGTGGTATGCGCGTCCAAGGTACGTACAACCACAGCGGCTCTGAGCACGCTGACGGCTGCATCTCACTCTTCCCTCTAACAGGGAGCATGCCAAATGGCCGGCGCCCTGCTAGAGAGAAGCGCGAGATGCGCCCACGGCCCGCGCATGCGCCGTTGGAACGGGAGTAAGGTAAGGTGAACTGGGTGTCCTAGGGGGTTTCACACAGCGGCGCATCCCGATTTTGGATGCCCCGAGGGGAGGGATCTGATCGGCCTGGGAATCTTATAGATTCTCCATCGCCTCTCCGGTATGTACCGCATACTTACCTAGCCATGCCACCTCCTGTCTGCTAGAACACGGACCCATGACCCTGTTGCCACGCGGCTCACATCTCTATTGTTGCCGCACGCTGTCCCGCTTCTCCGTCAGAGTAACTCCCTCACTTCCTTTCTGCTGTGTGGACAAGGCTGGTCTATTAGACTTTACAATCAGTGTGTCAGATAACCTTACTTTCTGGCTGTAAAATGTAGTGCTATGTCACCCATGACAAAACCCAGGATTTTGACTTTCCAGGGTTTTGTTCTGTCCCCCCTGGCATTCTGACTCGGGATGCCCAGATCTTCCTTTCAAACTCAACTCTTCCCAGTCTAGGAGTGAATGTGTGGGCTCTTGTCCAATCAAAACCTGCTATTTTCTCAGGTTTTGTTCCTCCTTCCTTGGGCATCCTGTTTTTGAATGCCCCACTATGTGAAAGACCCCTGATCGTTAATCACTTTACCAGCAACCCTGTAGCAGATGTGTGCCATGTTACTAGGTGCACATTCATATGCATAAATAGGGAACTTGAATTGTAATCTATCTGCTGGCCGCTCCCCTTCAGATGTGTGGACTCTCACGGGTACACACATCAGCTAGAGGAATGCCAGGGATGCCGCTGTGGCCCACAAATGTGGAGTAGGATTGCTGGTGGAGTGAGTAAACGAGTTAATGTGGAGAATTTACAAAGCGAGGTACCAAATCGGGAGGCCCCAGGATCAAGAAATCAGTTGGACTTGGAGTAATTCAGTACCTCTTTAAAAAAGAATTTGCTTTGTTAGTGTCTTGCTTGGGCGTAATTTAACTAAAATTTACAAAATATATTTGCAGCCCTCAAATATATAAGGAAACTTAAGAGCTCAAATACATGTATATCTCCAAAAAATTACACCTTGTTTGTCTAATAAGTTCGTTTGCCAGTAATCTCCAAGGAAGATGATGCACTTTAAAGTTATTTTATATACCTTGCAAAATGTACAAAACAAAAATACTACAATCTGTGTTACAACATAGAAAGCCTAACAGGGCAAAAGCATATATATATTAAAACGGATTACTCATCTGTTTTAATTGCTCCACGCAGAAAATCAGCAGACCACGTCCAAACAAGATGGCTGCTGTACTTGGCTTCACAATGCAGGTCCATCTACCCAAGGCAAAGTCCCATCATCGTCCGTCTGGTCAGGCGCACCAGCACAAATTTTCTCCAGCTGCCCTCCAAAAGAAATCTCCCTTCTCTCTCCAGCCTCCTGTTTTTATCAGGTGGACCCTTTGTTCCATTTTGAAATCTGCAGGTCGTCTGTGATTGGCCCAGGCAAAACTCACAAATGAATACCCTTAGTCTATCACAGGTAGCCAGCTTAATTTGCATACAAATGCACACCTGAAACTGGAGCTACAGTCAAACCAGTCTTCAAAGAACAAAGGGGGTTACCCACCATTCTGCACCAAACAAAAGGGATTGTCCTATATACAGTTATTGCATGTATAAGATTTTTTTTTTTTACAATTTCTATGGGAACAAAATATATAAAAAATATCATAGCTTCACAGTTAGCATGGAAGCATTGCTGGATACTATATAAATGTTCCCTTGCATTGCGTAACCCCAGGTACGCCTCTAGATTTTCATTTTAATTATTGCAAATCTCTTACACCTTCATCGCTAATACTGCTTCAAGAGGCTGGAAGGAGTTTTTTTTACTCTTCTGGAAAAAATGTAGTGCAACCTCTGGTGGGAGCTAATGGGGACCTTCAGTTAAACTGACAGGAGATGACTCTTGCAACAAGGGGCTTCCCAATTATACTGCCATGACGTACAATACTGGGATAGCTGCAACTCACCATTTTTGTGTTCCACCAGAGTTCGCTGTGCCACATGACCTCCAGCAGATTTGCACATCACTGTGCGCTGCCAGCTCTGCGAGCCCAAGCTCTCTAGGGGTGTGAAAGGGGGTGCGTATATGTGCGGCTTAGGGTTGGGCTTTCAGGTGAGTGGATGTGTAGCGGACATGGCCTCTGTACTGCCAGGGTCTGGAGATCCTTTTTAACTTGTTCTATTGTCCTATTGAAATCTGTTTCCATTAGAAGGTTGAAGATCCAGACACATAGGGCAGAGTGTTGTGTCCTGACACACAGGGCAAGGGGCAGTAATGGTCAGCCATCTGCTCACCAAACGTAAAAGCTCCTTTTATCAATCCCTGGGCAAAATGGTAACCACAAGTGAATCAAAATTTGGGATTTTAACATTCCTGGGTTCTGTGCATTCCAATTATGGATTCCCCTGTCCCGTGAAACCCCCGCTTGCCTAGTTTACTTACTCCACCAGTGATCCATGTATGCCATGCAGATGCATGAATGGTATAGACTCTGTTTCAAAAAGGTCCTGGAGTCTTTTAATTTTGACTTAAGATACCCCCTGTGTGAAACTCAGTGGAATCTCCATGTCTTCACCTCAATTCCCATAGCACATAAGTCATACCTCCCAACTTCTGAAAGCTTGAAAGCGGGACAAGCCATGCCCCCGGCCACACCCCCGTCACGCCCCGGCCACACCCCCGTCACGCCCCGGCCACGCCCCGTCACGCCCCCGTCACGCCCCGGCCACGCCCCCGTCACGCTCTCCAGCTCCAGCAATGTCGGCTGCCTTCACCCCTGCATGCGGTACGTAGCCCCCCACCCCTGTGCGCCTGCCCACCCACCCCCGTGCGCCTGCCCACCCACCCCCGTGCGCCCGCCCCACTCTCTCACCCCACGCGCCAGGAAGTTATCTTCCCGCCGGCGTCATTGCGGCCCTGGGCTGTCACAGCGCAGGGGGTCCCGGGACATTTGGTAATGTTCCGGGACCGCGGGATCCTTCTAAAAAATCGGGACAATCCCGGGAAAATCGGGACAGTTGGGAGGCATGCATAAGTGTCTCGGCCTCTGGCCTCCTTTTTATTTGTGCTCTGTGTGCCCCACTCACATCATGTCTGTGGATGCGAGTGAATACAGAATTAGATGCGTCACAGAGCAAGCTTTGTTGTTTTTACTTATCTATGCTGGGAGATGCCACGTCGCCTCCTGTAGCCGGGTCCGAGCCACACATGCACTGTAAGACTAGGCCCAAGGTGAATATATGGCAATAATATGTTGGGATTCACCTGACCCTAGAGTCTTTTAGGCTCTTAAAGCAGAATTTGTTCAAAACTAACCCCCCAGGCAGGACGGACCCCCTTACCTCACCCATGGTCCAGCGCTGTTCTAGTGAGTCTGTGCAGCTACTGCTCAGAAAGACACAAAGCGTCATTCCTTGGCTCTGTGTGTATTCCCACCCGTCTATTCGAATGAATGGGTGGAAGCGTGCACGGAGCTGGGGGTGGCGCTGTGTGTTTTTTTCCAAGATGGTGGCGCACAGGAGCAAGAACGCCATGAGAACGCTGGACTTAAGGTAAGGAATTATTTTCTTTGTAACTTCTACCATCCTGCCTCAGCGCCAGGGAAGGTTGGCAGTGCAGGGGGTAAACCCTTTAATGAGGTTCTCATGTTTTTCCCAACTATCCAAAACAAATTTAAAAAATAAAACAAAAGTTTGTATTTTACCTGTCAGATTAAAGTGAAACAAAACCTGGTGTGGGCAGCCCTGGAATGCCTTCGCCCAGGGCATCTTGAATCGGAATGCCCTACTGTGTGAAACCCCCTGTGGTCCCAGTAATCACCCAACTTTCCCCGATCCGTGCATGTGTGGACTCTCGCCCAAATGGCTCTGATTGTTTACAATGGGGAGCGATAGCTACAGCATCCCCTGCATCCTGATGCTGTGTGGCAATCCCATCCTAGCCATTCAGATAGGCTGGGGCGGAAGTGAGCACCACTGGGGATGTGGCCGCTTTCGTTCCCCATTGACATCAATGAGAGCCATTTGCCAAAGGATGTAAACACAGTAAAGAGCTTTGATGGACGAGAGGCCGTGCATGGCTGTTGGACAGAGGGGAGGTGAGTTTTACTGGGCAAACTGGGGGGATGTCACACAGAGGGGCATCCCAATTCGGGAGGCCCCAGGGGCACGGAGCATAACCTGGGAAGTCACAAACTCAGGTTTTGTTACGCTTTAATACCCCCCCGCTTTGATAAACAGTATTCTCTTGCTGAGAACCAGCAAATTGCATTCCTTATGTTGATGCTGGAATGCATAGCACAGTGTATTGTGTTATGTCTGTATAAACCAAGCTGGGCATGGATGGCATAAAAGGGACAAATAACCAGTCATATTCTTAATACAGGTTGAATTTGGTGTCAGTTTCACTTTGTCTCATTGTAAAATACCTGTTTTTAAATAAAGTTTCGTAGTTTAAAAATGTCACTACTATTTATGGCTATTTGGCCCCATCTTGTGGTCATTTTTATTAATGCATCTGCTTTAGTTCAGCAATTGGTCACAAAGTTTTGCATGTGCCTTGCTGCTGACCCCACTGGCTGTTGCTGAATTCAGCACACCTAAATTGGCCCCAAGTGCCCCCTTCAACAGTGTGGTATTGTGTAGTATTAGCTGGAGGCTATTGAAATACTAACATTAAGCAGTGAACAAGAAAGCTCAGTGTGTATGTTATCATACAGGTTACAGGTACCCAACACGTTTCACATAAACTTCCTCTGGGGAGTGTCACTGTCCTATTTATATTCTTTACCGTAGAAGGAATTCCTGCTAATGACTCCAGGCAGATTGGGCCTACATCCTCCCCCTCTTTTAGCCAGATGCTGGAAGGACATATGATCCCTGTATACGGTATGTTGCAGATCCTCTACTTGGCAGCCCACATTCGAAACCACCATGCGATTTCCTTACTCTGACTTACTACTTACCTTAGTAGGGCCCACCCCCAGAACATTTAGAAGTGCCACCCGAAGGCTGTAGCTAACCCTATTCATACTGTATCTAAGATCTATAATTATTAGTACAATTACAATTATATTCTACAATTTAGAGCTGCCATGCAGTACCTGTAGTAAGGAGACCATGCATCCACCCCTTCATCGATTTAAAGTTGAGTGGAACTAATGCAAAGCAAGTAAGGTGTAAAGGAGAGGACTTGTCCCTGCAGGATGGGCTTCCCCTCTGCACCAATACCCCCCCTCCCGCACAACTACCCAGGCCCTGTAATAAAGGGCCACTCACTCACCTTTTTCTCAGATCTGACAGATGCCCAGGATTAGGGACAGCCTTAGGAAGATTAGCCACAGCAGAGCTAAATATTTCCATTTGACAAGCTTGTCAGGGAGTCCACTTTTGATTAAATTTATAAAAGTGTAAATTATTCTGTGCCAAAAGGATGTCCTCAAGGTGCTGAGCAGATTTAGAGGCCGATTCATTTACAGCGGCAGGTAGCGACAGTTGAGCGACTGTAGCGGTATTTTCAGAGCGCCCGCTAGTAGTCGATGTGCTTGGCCGTTGTTCAGTAGTTGATAGCGACTCAGTTTGCCGTAATGTTGATTATTGGGTGAGGAGTCGCTATTTTACAGGTTCCGCGATGTATGGGTGCGCATGATAGCGACTGGTCAGAGCGACCGGCTTCCACCATATTCATTAACAAATGACGCTCAAAAAATTCATGCATGTTTAACCCCCAAACAACCATATTTTTGGAAACCAAAAAAAAACAAGCTATTTAAATAATTTTGTAATATGAATACATTAATATCAGACCTGTAATATCAATTCTGTAGAATTTTTTTTTCCCTTAAAAAAATTATCTAACATGGCAGAAGTGGTCACTGAATTTTTCACATTTAAAAAAAAAAAAAAAAAAAAAAACATTAATAACAATTAATTATTAATATTTAAAGATTGTTCCATTGAAATGCATTGGAGAGCGCCAGGTAGCAAGAGGTCATACCTGTCGCTGTTCAAGGTCGGACGCTGACGCTGTGGGCTGAGGCTGGAATAATGATGAATGAGTCGCTATATGGCGCTATCTCAGTCGCTAAGCAGGATTGGCTTGATAAATGTGTGATTGTGGTGGGGAGCCGGCGTTCTCGTGGCGGTGCCCGTCATTACCGGTCGCTCACCAGTCGCTACCTGTTGCTATAAATAAGGGCCATAGTGTTTTTTTTTTCTTCCTATATTAGAAAATGTGTGTTTCATGGAAACCATTTTCACTACTTGCAATCTGTTGTTATTGCCAACGGACATCAAGTCTGTACACCAAGAAGGGAGAAGTGAGCCCTGTACATACAGAACAAGCTGCTATGGCCACTGCTGAGGTGAGGGAACTCACTCTACCTTACACATGCCCAGCAGCAGTGTTCTGTGTGTACAGGACTCACTTCTAATTTCTTGTAGATCTTGGTGTATAGACCTGGTACACAGTTGTCAATAGCAACAGATTGCAGATAGTAAAAACTGGTTTCATAAAACTCACATTTTCTAACATAGATAAAAATAAAAAACCCTAAATGAACTCAGCGCCCTGAGGACATAATTTTAGCACACAAACATGTACACTTTCATTGACAGTTGACTTACCTTTTAACTCCCAACAGCCCTATTAAAATAGAAAAAAATGTCACATGGCAAGGGCTTTAGACACGCAGAGCGGAGTATGGAGTCCTGAGCCCCCCCCACCAACCATATATATATCTATAACATTGGGGGCTGGGATTCCTTGGCTTGTGGGTTTAGTGGGGCTGGGTACAAGGGGCTAAGGGGGAGAATAAGGGGGCAGGGATTGAATGTGGGTGTTAAAAGCAGCAGCGCTCCAAAGCAGTGAGGCCCATTGGGCATTGTCCAGGGTCTCCCTATGGCCAGTCCACCCCTGGCTGGCACACAGGGTGAGGGGGCAGTAACAGCATGCCTCCCAACCATCCCAACTTGGACGGGACTTTCACAGGATTGCGCATTTGTCCCACACTGCCTCCATGGCCAGTCCGCTCCTGGCTGGCACACAGGGTGAGAAGTCAGTAAGGGCATGCCCAACCATCCCAATTTGGATGGGACTCCATGTGTCCCGCCACTACTGCCCGCCAAGGAAGGAGCTCTAATGCAGGAAAGAAGAATGCAGTGGCAGGTAAGGTGTATGTCTGTGTGTGTCTTGCCCAGTTTTCTGGGGGAGGGATGTGTAATGGAGGGATGCCCCTCACTGGCTGTAATGGAGGGATGCCCCTCACTGGCTGTAATGGAGGGATGCCCCTCACTGTCTGTAATGGAGGGATGCCCCTCACTGTCTGTAATGGAGGGATGCCCCTCACTGGCTGTAATGGAGGGATGCCCCTCTCTGGCTGTAATGGAGGGATGCCCCTCACTGGCTGTAATGGAGGGATGCCCCTCACTGGCTGTAATGGAGGGATGCCCCTCTCTGGCTGTAATGGAGGGATGCCCCTCACTGGCTGTAATGGAGGGATGCCCCTCACTGGCTGTAATGGAGGGATGCCCCTCACTGGCTGTAATGGAGGGATGCCCCTCACTGGCTGTAATGGAGGGATGCCCCTCACTGGCTGTAATGGAGGGATGCCCCTCACTGGCTGTAATGGAGGGATGCCCCTCTCTGGCTGTAATGGAGGGATGCCCCTCACTGGCTATAATGGAGGGATGCCCCTCTCTGGCTGTAATGGAGGGATGCCCCTCTCTGGCTGTAATGGAGGGATGCCCCTCACTGGCTGTAATGGAGGGATGCCCCTCTCTGGCTGTAATGGAGGGATGCCCCTCTCTGGCTGTAATGGAGGGATGCCCCTGTGTGTCAAATGTCCCTTTTTTGAGTTTTCAAAAGTTGGGAGGTATGAGTAAGGGTCATCAGTTTGCTTAGGCAACACTGTATGCTGCATTTCTCAATGCACAAGCACAGCATGGGTAATACTCTTGGTAGGTTAAAGGTGGACCAAAAAGCTTTTGACAAATAGTCCCTAGGGGGCACCATTGCTATGCACCCGCAGTGGTCCAATGCGACATTCACAGGGCTCTGCTCCCTCCGCTCTGCTTGCCCAGTAAACTGATGGTCTTCCGGTGGTGGCACACAGAGCAAAGTGGGGATGCTGCTGCTCTGCTGAATTCTGCATTTGAATGCCACGGGATCCAGAAAGCTAGGTGAATATGAAGAGCGGGTTTCTATATTGATTCACACTGAGGCGCCCATTGTAGGTATGCTCTAGGCACATTTCCCTTAGGGAACATTGTGGAGGAACAAATGTCTATTTGGATTTTTAATCCACATTACATCTGTCATTTAAAGAATCTGTGTATGAGAGTATTGCCTTTGCTGGATGTACAGCTGATTGTTTTCTGTGTAAGGGAAGCTCCAATCCAAAATGACTTCAAGTTTAAAAGGAATCTCAGAATCAGGGAATATTCTCACCCTTCTGTAGTGGTGCCCACCTCTGATACACTCTATAGCTCCATTCTTGTATTGCCTAATGCGCATGTAACCAGCTTGCAAGGCGGGCATGCATGTGCCATGTATGGTGCCACACACCCATCAAACACGGCACCAGTGGTTACGTCAGATGCCACTGGAGTAGAGCGAAAAGTGGACTTCAAATATCGCTTCCATTTATTTTTTTATGGAATAATAAAATGATACAACTTACAGTGCTGTACTGTGACGGGATATGCAGCCAGTGTTTTAAATGGTGTCTTTGCAGGGCCGGACAGGCATGCCACTTACATGGGGCACAACTAAAACCAGGTTTGTCCGTCAGCTATCAGGTGCCATACGGCCAGGGCATAAATGTACAAGGGGGCATTGGCAATCAGGATGGGCAGAATCTAATTTCAGGATAGACCAGCATTTTAAAGCAGAACTAAACCTGGAAATTTGACTTTCCCTGGTTTTGTTCTGTGCCCCCGGGGCATGACCCCACTGTGTGAAACAACCCAATTTGCCCAGTAAAACTCCCCTCTCCTTGGTCCAATGGTGCATGGACTCTTGTCCAATCAGAGCCATTTGCCGTATTTACATCCTTCGGCAAAGAGCTCTGATTGAATTGAATGGGGAGTGCGCACTGCCGCATCCCCATTATCCCTGTTGGTGTGCACACTTCTCTCCCATCTAAATAGCTGGGGCAAGAGCACATTCACGCCAGCAGGGATGTAGGGGATGCAGCAGCACGTGCTCCCCATTGAAAACAATCCCTTTGCTGAACGGCTCTGATTGTATGAGAACCCGTGCATGCGCTGTTGGACCAGGGAAAGTTGAGTCATAGCCGGCATCCTGGGGGGGTTCACGCTGCGGGGCATCCTGATTCGCTGTTCCTCCAGGGGAAACCCAGTGGCTGTCCATGGAATCTTTTATATTCCAGGCAGACTGCTGGTTGGTTTTATTCCGCTTTAAGTTTTTATTTAAGAAGGGATAGCGGCAGACAGTGCTTCGTAGCGGCAGGCAGCGTCTGGTGAATGCAGGGTGCTGTACGCAAAACCACATTTATGAAAGTGAATCTGGTGAGCGACTCGGGCCATGTAGCGCCACATGTATTAATCCAGGCGGCTCAGCATTTAGCGCAGGTGCTCTAGCTTTCACTCAGAGGCCGATTCATTAATAGCGGCAGGTAGCGACAGTTGAGCAACTGTAGCAGTATTTTCACAGCGCCCGCTAGTAGTCGCTGTGCTTGGCCGTTGTTCGGTTGTTGATAGCGACTGAGTCGGTGTGCAGTAATGTTGAATACGGGGTGACGAGTCGCTATTTGACAGGTTCCGCGATGTATGGGTGCGCATGATAGCGACTGGTCAGAGCGACCGGCTCCCACCATATTCATCAAAAAATCACGCTCAAAAAATTCTCGCGCTGTGAAATGCATGTTTAAACCCCAGAGCGCTGGCGGCGATGGGTTAAAAGTAGTTTTTTAACCCCCAAACAACCATATTTTTGGAAACCAAAAAAAAAAAAAATGTTTAAAGAATTTAGTAATATGGATACAATATCAGACCTGTAATATCAATTCTGCACTATTTTTTTTTTTACCTTAAAAAAATTATCTAACATGGCAGAAGTGGTCACAGAATTTTTCACATTGAAAAAAAAAAAAAAAGAAAAACATTAATAACAATTAATTATGAATATTTAAAGATTGTTCCATTGAAATGCATTGGAGAGCGCCAGGTAGCGAGAGGTCATACCTGTCGCTGTTCAAGGTCGCTTGCTGGCGCTGTGGGCTGAGGCTGGAATAATGATGAATGAGTGGCTATATGGCGCTATCTCAGTCGCTAAGCAGGATTGCCTTGATATATGTGTGATTGTGGTGGGGAGCCGGCGTTCTCGTGGCGGGGCCCGTCATTACTGGCCGCTCACCAGTCGCTACCTGTCGCTATTCCTTCAAAAATAAGGGCCTCAGTGTCACTCTCCCATACATTTCAATGGCCATTCATTTGCTTGTGTTTAAACAGCGTGTTTGACAATTTTTTTTTGTTTTTTTGCTCAAATCATTGTGTGACCTCTCCTGGCTGCAAACAAACATTTTTAGAATTTTTTTTTATATTTTTATGCAGAATTGTCATTACAGGTCTGGCACTAAAGTGTTATTGTCCCAGTGTTACAACAATGTAATTCCATGTGTTTTCGCTTTGTTACAGGTGGATATGAGTTCAAAAACAGACTTTAATCACACAGCGTCTGGCGCTCTATGCTATAGCGACCAGATTTAGAGCGCCGAAGCGCTCTCTGCAGCGCTGTACTGGTGTTAGAGCGCCTAACATACATCACTTTAATCAATGCGGGCCAAGTTACTACAGCTACTGAGGCGCTCTGTTAGAGCACCCGATACCCGTTTACAGCGTCTTCTAGTGGTCGCTTTAGGAGCTGCTATACAGATGCGCATCTGCCGATACCTGGCTTTAGTAGTGAAGCAGCCTCAAAGTCAATCAACAAGGGAACCTGATGACTGGTAGCAGGTTTGTGCACTGAGGCTGGTTGGGAAGCATGTCTGCCTGCACCGGAGCTCACAGTGAAGAAAACACACGTTCCTAAAATATTATTATGCAAACAAGAAAGAACAAGCTAAATCTAAAAAGCGCAACCGACCATCTTAACCCCTAGCACTTGCTGTACAAGAGCTTTTATAACCACTCCTGGACCCTGGAAGGAGAAGAAAACAAAACGCCATGTTTTTCTTGTTTTTGGCAAGGCTCATACAAGCAATGCTGAGGCTTCCTGTGACAGTTCATTGCTTGCTCAGAGGTATGTTCTTTTTTCTTTTACTACAAAAAGACTTTAATCTTTCATGTTTCTTTTTTCTTGACAGATTTTAATGATTTCTTAGGCAAATAAAATAAATCGTAATGTGTGTCATCTAATTCAGCCAAAATGAACACTTAGGCCCTTATTTATGAAGGAATAGCGACAGGTAGCGACTGGTGAGCAGTCGGTAATGACGGGCACCGCCACGAGAACGCCGGCTCCCCACCACAATCACACATTTATCAAGCCAATCCTGCTTAGCGACTGAGATAGCGCCAGATAGCCACTCATTCATCATTATTCCAGCCTCAGCCCACAGCGCCAGCGTCCGAACTTGAACAGCGACAGGTATGACCTCTCGCTACCTGGCGCTCTCCAATGCATTTCAATGGAACAATATTTAAATATTAATAATTAAATTTTATTAATGTTTGTTTTTTTTTTTTTTTTTAAATGTGAACAATTCTGTGACCACTTCTGCCATGTTAGATAATTTTTTTAAGGGAAAAAAAAATAAAAAAATTTGTGCAGAATTGATATTACAGGTCTGATATTATTGTATTCATATTACTAAATCATTTAAAACTTTTTTTTTTTTTTTTCCAAAAATATGGTGGTTTGAGGGTTAAAAAACTACTTTTAACACATCGCCGCCAGCGCTCTGGGGTTTAAACATGCATTTCACAGCGCGAAAATTTTTTGAGCGTGATTTTTTGATGAATATGGTGGGAGCCGGTCGCTCTGACCAGTCGCTATCATGCGCACCCATACATCACGGAACCTGTCAAATAGCGACTCTTCACCTTGTAGTCAACATTACTGCACACTGACTGTCAACAACCGAACAACGGGCAAGCACAGCGACTACTAGCGGGCGCTGTGAAAATACCGCTACAGTCGCTCAACTGTCGCTACATGTCGCTATTAATAAATCAGCCTCCCCTTAAAGACAAAGGTGAGATTGCAGGTCAGGGTGTACCAAATGCCCCCTCCCTCTAACTGCGCCTGCGTCACACTGTAACACCCCTAGGCGCTTTCAAAGGCTACCGCCTACCAAACGCTCTTTTATTTTAAATAACAAGCAAGCTGTCACCTATTTAATGTGATCTCAGCAAAGATTATCCTTACATTAGTTTCAAAATTTTTGGGAAAAAAATATACATCTCTGCCACCATTTTAACACATATTGAAAGCTGAATTCTGAGCCATCAGAACAAGCGTTTATCTTAATTGTTTCTCCGATATGTGCCTGGAGGCTCAGTATTTTTATTAGACATTTTTACCATTACACTGTGTTATGTTTTTGCTTTTATTTCTATTTATTTTTGAATATTTTGGCTATTTTGTGTTGCAGCCTGCAGTTACACCTTTCATACACCAGATGTGTGCCATTGAGCTAAAAATGATTCAGGTACTGCAGTGAGGTCAGCAGATTTTCATTGGTTGGAGCTGGCAGATGATTTCCTGTTGCCAAGGGAACTGCTCGTCCTACTTCCACCGTATCGCTCACCCCCTCCTTCCTGGTCCCCGCCCAAGCGTCATAACCTGGGAGGAAAAAGAAAGCAAGACGCCATGTTTTTCGCATTATAAAAAAAAGACGTAACAGAAAATGAGATGCTGAGCAGGGAAAGGTGACATAAGGAAAATCTTTTCTGGGTGTCATAAGGAAATGTAATATAAAGGGTGTACTTTTATTATTTTATATCTTATACCATATCACATATACAGACAGAGCTCTTTATTTAACCTGATTATAAGATAACAGATGGGACGGGGGGCAGATCGTTGATCAGGCTTATCGGGCTGATTTCCAATGTGTGAAGGATTACCGCATGCTAATGATGTCAGTAACATGGCGGCAGCATGTCACCCTGTGACGCAGAGCATGGCAGGCTGCAGACATTTACACGCTAACACACACAGGGGGTGGGGGCTTGCTGAGACATGTAGTTCTATGGCAGCTGAAAGGTTAATTGCTGATTAGAACAAGAGAAACATTTGATTTAAACAAAAAATTAAAAACTATACCTTTCATAGATAGATAGATAGATAGATAGATAGATAGATAGATAGATACATAGATAGATACATAGATACATAGATACAAAGAGATGGGCAGATAGATTTAAGACAAATGGAGGTCGAGAACGTGATGGGAGGAAATCAATAAAAAGTGATTGGGAGACAGGTGCGTATATAGATAGATTGAAAGGAAGATATATAAATAATAAAAAAATAGAAATAAGCATGAAGGTAGATGGACAGGCAAACATAAGTAGCTGTATGTGTGTGTGTATATATATATATATATATATATATATCACACACACACACCAAAAACCTCAGATGTGGAATAACAGAGCAAACCATTACAGAGAAAAATAAATACTACAAAAAGATAAATGAAACAAGGAAAGAGATAGATAAAGAGATAGACCTCGATTCAATAAAGGTAGAAAAAAATTCTCATGGTAGTAAAAGATTCAATTCATGAGAAAAAAGCCTGAGAATGTCACTGTTAGTGAATCACCAGATAGGGAGACAATGCAAATCAATGGCAGCTTTTTACTACAGGTAAAAAGTTCAATACTTTTTTCAAGAGTAAAAAAGTGCCATCGACTTTCATTGTTTTCTTAGCTGGTGATTCAGTAACAGTGACATTCTCAGGCTTTTTTCTCATGAATTGAATTTTTTACTACCATGAGAATTTTTTTCTACCTTTATTGAATCGACGCCATAGACACAAAGAAATGGACAGATAGATTTCATACAAATGGAGGTGAAGTACATGATGGGAAGAAATCTATTAGAAGTGATAGGGAGACAGGTGCGTATATAGATAGATTGAAAGGAAGATATATAAACAATAAAAAAATAAAAATAAGCATGAAGGTAGACATAGATAGATATTACACACACTGGAAAACATAAGTAGCTGTGTGTGTGTGTGTGTGTGTTATAAAATGACTTCGTTGATAAGAGGGACCCAGGGAAGGGGGTGTGTGTGTGTGTGTGTGTGTGTGTGTGTGTGTGTGTGTGTATTACACACACACACACACACACACCAAAAACCTCACATGTGGAATAATAGAGCAAACCATTACAGAGATAAATAAATACTACAAAAAGATAAATGAAACAAGGAAAGAGATAGGTAAATAGATAGACACAAAGAGATGGACAGATAGATTTAAGACAAATGGAGGTGGAGTACATGATGGGAAGCAATTTGGACTGGAATGAATAGATAAGGGAACAGGTGTGTATATACATATAAAAAGAAAGAAGTAAAATAGAAATAGGAATGAAGCTAGATAGATGGGACAGGCAAACATAGGACGATATATATATATATATATATATATATATATATATATATATATGTTACAACAAATACTACACACAGGTAGATTAATAGAGCAAGGAATTAGAGAGAGAGGAAGAGAGAGAAATACTGCAAAAAGGTTCAACAAAACAAAGCAATAAATAGAAAGAGCTAGGCAGATGGGTGGATATTATTTAATTAGGTAGAAATTAATAGATAGAATGAAGAGACAGACAGAAGGTCGGATAGATAGATGGAGGTTGACAGTGGGATATGAAAAAATCAAAAATCAAAAGTAGAGATAGGCAGAGAGATGGACAAAGACACGTGGAGGCTGATTTAATATTAGTGCCACGTATCGCTATGTGAGCGTCTGTATAGCAGCGCTTAGAGTGACCGCTAGTAGACGCTGTAAGCGGGTGTAGAGCGCTATAACCTAGCTTAGCAGGCAGACAAGTGGCGATGTACTATCCCGTCCAGCATTGATGTATGTGATGTCTGGTGGGCGCTGTAGAAACGCTCTCCCAGATTCACTGCAGAGCCAATCGCGAACACTAGGTGGTGTCCCAAGGTCATATCGCCCAAGGCTACGCTACATCTCTCAAAAGGACAACGCTGCAGCGAGCAATAGGTAGCGCCAGCTCAGTGTGTCCGGCACTTAGCGCTCCACACCATATTTAAGAAAAAACGACACACACCCAGCGTCGGCGCTCTAAAGCTGGGTGCTCTAGCATAGAGCGCCAGATGCTGTGTAATCAAAGTCTGTTTTTGAACACATATCCACCAGTAACAAAGCAGAAAACACGTGGAATGGCATTGTTTTAACACTGTGACAATGATACTTTAGTGCCAGACCTGCACATACAATTCTGCATAAAAATATAAAAAAAAAAAATAGGTAACACCTGGCGCCTGGAAGCTAGAGCGCAGGCGCTATACGCTGAGCCGCCTGTAATAATACATTGGACGCTACATGGCGCTGTTAGAGTCACTCACCAGATTCGCTTTCATAAATGTGGTATTGCGTACAGCGCCCAGCGTTCACCAGACACTGCCTGCCACTACGAGGCACTACCTGGCGCTATGCCTTCCTAAATAAGTAAATCAACGATAAAAAAAGATAGGTAATATAGGGGATCATGCTAAATATTTGGTGAAACCAGTGTTACTACCGGTGTGGATTGCAATTTGCTTCCCTTTGTGAGCTTTTTAGCAAAAACAAAAACAAAATTACATTTTCCCCCAAAGAATCACTTGTACATGTGACCTGTACATTACAGTTTAGGTATATACAGATATATTTTTAAAGTTAATAAAGAATAACAGCTCCCTATGAGCTACGCTATTTATTATCTGCATAGCCCATCGTGTTCTGTATCCAAACTTAAAAACAAATCTCTTTACCTCATTGGAAAAATAATAACTAACCTGTAAAAATGCCCCGTCACAGGAACAGGTCATGTTGTGGGGGAAAAGGTCTAAAAAAACTTTTTTCTGCACTTTTTTGTGTCTAAAGGCTAAAACACTCACGAGATGTAAGTCGCAATCCACAGCGCAATGCACACTGAAAGGCACACTGGCTTCAGCAAATATTTAGCATGACCCCCATAGATAGGCACATTACAAAGAGATAGGAATGAAGGTGCAAATACATAGGTAGAAAGAAAGAATGAT
Organism: Gastrophryne carolinensis; assembly: GCA_027917425.1. NCBI lineage: Eukaryota > Metazoa > Chordata > Amphibia > Anura > Microhylidae > Gastrophryne > Gastrophryne carolinensis. The sequence goes on from CM051238.1 coordinate 74,702,502, forward strand.
AGAACAGACAGAGGCAGACAGGTAGATGGATACAGAGACACGTAGAAAAAAATAACAAGAAGAAGACAGAGATGGACAGAACAGATAGATAATATAGAACACAAAGATTGATAGATGGACAGACAGATTAATAAACTGATGGATAGATTGGTACTGTCGATTTATCAAAAAGCCAGAAAGGTACTACAAAGAGCCCAGGAGACGTGTAAATGGCAGGATAGATAGAAATGAACAGAGACATTAAACAGATCAGCCACAAGGGGGCGAGATCATGCAATCTATGCTTTATTCTCGATATATTTAGAGGCCGATTCATCAATAGCGCCAGGTAGCGACAGATGAGCGACTGTAGCGTGATTTTTTCAGCGCCAGCCAGTATTCGCTGTGCTTGGCTGGCATTAGCTTGATGACAGCGACTCAGTCGGTGTGCGGTAATGTTGAATACGGGCTGGGGGGTCGCTGTTTCACAGGTCCAGCGTTGTATGTGAGCGCCTGACAACGAATGGCCAGAGCGAACGGCTAGCTTCATATTCATCAAAAAATCACGCTCCGAATGTGCTGTCGCTGTCCATTCCTTGTTTAAACCCCAGAGCGCTGGCGGCGATCTGTATTAACTAGTTTTTAAGCCCTAAACAACCATATTTTTTGAATGTAACATTATACATGTTTTTAGAATCATTTTGTTATATGAATACATTAATCTCAGACCTGTTAGATCAATTCTGCACATTTTTTTTTTTTTTTTTTTTTACTTAAAAATAAATCCTAACATTGCAGAAGTGGTCTCTGAATTTTTGACATTAAAAAAAAAAAAAAAAAAAATACCAATTAATTATGATTAATTATAGATTGCTCCATTGAAATGCATTGGACATTGCCAGGGAGCGACAGCTCATACCTGGTGCTGTGAGGGAATTTGCAGCGGCGCTGTTCAGTCCAGGCGGCTTCATGATGAATGCCGCGCTAGCCGTCGCTCTCGCCGGCGCTAGCCTCATTTTGCTTGATAAATGCGTCATTGTGAGCGCCGCCGGGCGTACTTGAGTCGGTAGTCGCCGTTAGCTGCCGCTACCTGGCGCTCGTCAGACACTACCTGGCGCTAGCCCGTGATAAATAAGGGCCATAGAAAAAAAATAACAAGAAGACAGAGATGGACAGAACAGATAGATAATATAGAACACAAAGATTGATAGATGGACAGACGGATTAATAAACTGATGGATAGATTGGTACTGTCGATTTATCAAAAAGCCAGAAAGGTACTACAAAGAGCCCAGGAGACGTGTAAATGGCAGGATAGATAGAAATGAACAGAGACATTAAACAGATCAGCCACAAGGGGGCGAGATCATGCAGTCTATGCTTTATTCTCGATATATTTAGTTCCTTCTAAGCTGTATACAATGGGGAAGTGTGAATTCACTTTGATCCCCTTATTGTAATCTGTAATTCCATTAAAGAGATCCCCCTCAACTTTTTTGACTGTTTACATTTTTATGCAGAATTGTCATTACAGGTCTGGCACGAAAATGTCATTGTCACAGGCCCTTATTTATGAAGGAATAGCGACAGGTAGCGACTGGTGAGCGGCCGGTAATGACGGGCCCCGCCACGAGAACGCCGGCTCCCCACCACAATCACACATTTATCAAGCCGATCCTGCTTAGCGACTGAGATAGCGCCATATAGCCACTCATTCATCATTATTCCAGCCTCAGCCCACAGCGCCAGCGTCCGACCTTGAACAGCGACAGGTATGACCTCTCGCTACCTGGCGCTCTCCAATGCATTTCAATGGAACAATCTTTAAATATTCATAATTAATTGTTATTAAGGTTTTTTTTTTTTTTAAATGTGAAAAATTCTGTGACCACTTCTGCCATGTTAGATAATTTTTTTAAGGTAAAACAAAAAAAAAAAAAATGTACAGAATTGATATTACAGGTCTGATATTATTGTATTTATATTACTAAATTCTTTAAAAATTTTTTTTTTTTTTTGGTTTCCAAAAATATGGTGGTTTGGGGGTTAAAAAACTACTTTTAACACATCGCCGCCAGCGCTCTGGGGTTTAAACATGCATTTCACAGCGCGAGAATTTTTTGAGCGTGATTTTTTGATGAATATGGTGGGAGCCGGTCGCTCTAACTAGTCGCTATCATGCGCTCCCATACATCGCGGAACCTGCCAAATAGCGACTCGTAACCTTGTATTCAACATTACTGCAAACCGACTCAGTCGCTATCAACAACCGTACAACGGCCAAGCACAGCGACTACTAGCGGGCGCTGTGAAAATACTGCTACAGTCGCTCAACTGTCGCTACCTGCCGCTATTAATGAATCGGCCTCCCCGTGTTAAAACAATATAATCCCGTGCGTCTTCGCTTTGTTACTGGTGTATATGTGTTCAAAAACAGACTTTAATCACACAGCATCTGCCGCTCTATGCTATAGCGACCAGATCCAGAGCGCCGACGATGTGTGTGTGCCGGTCACACGAGCTTACAGCGTCTACTAGCGGTCGCTCTAATTGCCGCTATACAGACGCTGATCTGCCGATACCTGGCGTTAGTAATGAATCAGTCTCTGAGTGTTCCATCTCAATGGAAAACATCTACACCTCATCTGAAGAACTTTTCCTTCTCACATCCCAGTCAGGTGGAGAGCTGTTTAAACTTTTTTTCTAGTGAATGACCCCGATAATCGGGAACAGTTTGTCAAAATGTGGAGTATTGGAGAGATTTTTCCACTTTAATTCACCAATATTTAAGTGGACCAAAACCCAGCTGAGTGAATCCTGATTTGGGAGGCCACTGTGTGTGAAACCCAGTATTTTGCCCATTCCGCCCCTCATTCCACACTCCCACAGCACATACGCAAGCTCTCATCCAATTACAACTTATCTTTATGCATATTTATGCCTGGCAATGCGTTCTGAATGGAAACAATGCTGCTGCACCTACCCGCCATCAGGCATTCAGATATGCTGGCATCAGATGTGCGGAGTGCTGGGGAAAACACCTGAGACCTGTGTATCATTCTGTGGGATTACATCCTGAGGTGAGTATAAGGGTGAATCCAGAGGAATCCAGATGCCCCACACAACGGGACATCCAAAACCTGGATGCCCCAGGGGAGGGCTTTCACCATGCCTTGGAATCTTTTGGATACCACAGACAGCATAACTAGTGCCCTTATTCATCAAGCGATAGCGCCAGGTAGTGTCTGACGAGCGCCAGGTAGCGGCAGCTAACGGCGACTACCGACTCAAGTACGCCCGGCGGCGGTCACAATGACGCATTTATCAAGCAAAATGAGGCTAGCGCTGGCGAGAGCCACGGCTAGCGCGGCATTCATCATGAAGCCGCCTGGACCGAACAGCGCCGCTGCAAATTCCCTCACAGCGCCAGGTATGAGCTGTCGCTCCCTGGCGATGTCCAATGCATTTCAATGGAGCAATCTATAATTAATCATAATTAATTGGTATTAATTTTTATTTTTTTTTTTTTGTCAAAAATTCGGAGACCACTTCTGCAATGTTAGGATTTATTTTTAAGTAAAAAAAAATATGAAAAAAAATTTGTGCAGAATTGATCTAACAGGTCTGAGATTAATGTATTCATATTACAAAATGAGTCTAAAAACATGTATAATGTTACATTCAAAAAATATGGTTGTTTAGGGGTTAAAAACTAGTTAATACACATCGCCGCCAGCGCTCTGGGGTTTAAACAAGGAATGGACAGCGCCAGCAAATTCGGAGCATGATTTGTTAATGAATATGAAGCTAGCCGTTCGCTCTGGCCATTTGTTGTCAGGCGCTCACATACAACGCTGGACCTGTGAAACAGCGACCCCCCAGCCCGTATTCAACATTACCGCACACCGACTGAGTCGCTGTTATCAAGCTAACGCCGGCCAAGCACAGCGAATACTGGCTGGCGCTGAAAAAATCACGCTACAGTCGCTCATCTGTCGCTACCTGGCGCTATTAATGAATCGGCCTCTAGGTTTTGGTCCTCTTTAAAGCAGAACAAACCCCACTAATGGTCTCCCTGGAATCTAAAAGATTCCTGGGCCGGCTGCTGGCTTTCCCGGAATCGGGACGCCCTGCTGTATGAAACCCCCCCAGGGTTCCGGAAATAACTCGCCTTTCCCCGGTCCAGCGGCGCATGCGTGAACCCGCGTCCAATCAGAGCTGTTTGCCTTTCAGTAAACAGCTCTGATTGTTTTCAATGGGAAGCACGCGCTGCCATATCCCAGGTGGCGTGCGTACGCTCCGGCCCAGCCATTTAGATAGGCGCGCTCCCCATTGCAGGCAATCAGAACCCTTTCCTGAAGGATATAACACAGCAAAGGGCTCTGATTGGACGTGCGTCTTTGGACTTAGAAGTGGTGAGTTTAACGGGGGGGGGGGGGGGGGCTTCACACAGCAGGGCATCCCATTTCAGGATACAGGAAAAAGTCACATTTCTGTGTTTCGTTCCACTTTAAAGATTGAAAAATGTCTTACAATAAAAGGCAAAAAAGACAGTATGGCTTCCGAATTTTAAGTTATTATTGTTTATTTTGTTTAAGTGGCATTGTATTCTGTAAAGTATAAATTACAGGACAGTGGGATTAGTATCGTATCGTGTAAACATAAAAAAAGACATTATGAGTGGTACATAACAGACGCATACAGTATAATACATACAATATTATGAGTCAGTAGCAACATAACACTTTGGTACAGGAGAACACTGGAAGAGAACCCTGCCCTTGTGAGCTTACAATCTAGTCATCTTTTTTCTGTAGTTCTTCACTCAGTGGGGAAACACCAGTTGCAACACGTTTATTATTATTATTATTATTGGATGAGGGGCTGCTGCAGTGTCTGCGGTCATTTCTGATCCCCCACTGGAGGAAGACCCTTGAAGAAAATGGTATCTCTTTATTGTGGGGCTGGGGGTGGTAGGATTATATAAGTTTAACACCTACCTGCGACCAATGTGCCCAGGAGGTTGTAGGTTCTCTTAGGGAGACATTGTTTAAAGTGGACCAACACCCAGGGGGGATCGGCCCGGGAATCTATAAGATTCCCGGTCCGATCAGATCCCTCCCCGCGGGGCATCCGAAATCGGGATGTCCCGCGGGGTGAAACCCCCCAGGAAGCTCACAATCCTACCTTTTCCACGTTCCAGCGGCGCATGCGCGTCCCTCTAGCAGGGCGCACTCCCGCACTGGCCGTTTGTGAATGGCCGGCGCAGGTGCGCTCCCTGTAAGAGGGAGGCGGCGGACGGCGGCAGATGCTCTCTGCTTGTCCGGCGCTGCCTCTCGCTTGTCCGCCGGCGGGGATTGGCTGCAGCGGTCACGTGGGAGCGGGGAGAGGTGAGTTTTCGGGGCTTTCTGGGGGGTTTCACACAGCAGGGCACCCCTGATCGGGGTGCCCCACCGAAGTGGACCAAAACCCAGGATAGTCAAAATCCTGGGTGTTGGTCCACTTTAAAGAAACATCATAAAATGATAGAGAGGTTTTCTAGTTCGTGTTAAAGCGGACCAACACCCAGGAGGATGGGCCCGGGTATCTATAATATTTCCGGGCCGATCCAATCCCTCCCTGTGGGATGCCCCGCTGTGTGAAACCCCCCAGGATGCAAGCAAACCTTACCTGACTCCCGGTACAACGGCGCATGCGCGAGCCGTGGCCGCATCGCGCGCTCCCTGTTAGAGGGAATCGCGAGATGCGGCCGTCAGCGTGCTCGCAGCCACAGAGGTAAGACGTCGCATTGACGCGCATACTTCTGCGGCTCCAAGCACGCTGATTGCACGAGCGGCCGCGCATGCGCCGTAGAGGGGTTTCACGCAGCAGGACACCCCCGATCGGGGGGTGCCCTGGGCAAGTGGACCAAAACCCAGGATAGTCAAAATCCTGGGTGTTGGTCCACTTTAATCAGCAATGCATAGGAAAGACAGAAATGCTCTTGAATATTGTGTAGAGCCTTGCTACATGTTTAATAAATGAAGCCTTTTTATTACAGCTTTTAGGAGTGTTTCTGCTTATTCCCTTCTATTCCTGTATTGTGCGGGTGTGCTACGTCCTGCGTCTGACACTGCGAGACGGTAACGGAAGATGGAGGGATGTGAATGGACTTGTTGGAGGAAACTCCCAGAGACTGAGGCATTGTGAATGTCCCAACTGAAAAGCTGCGTAAGCGAAAACCCAACCTGCTGGTGGCACCGTGCCCTTGTGTTCCTCTAATGCCCGCAGGGCTCAGCGCATGGGAACAGGATGAATGATTAAGGATCAATGCAACTTCAATTATGACTCACTCACTCCGATGAATAATAGAATAATGGTGATGGGGCATTGCAGCACAGTGTCTCCTGCTACAGTGTGTATTTTTATTTAGTTAACTGAAAATATAATGTAAAAAAAGTGATTGTTTAAACAGAATCACACCATTCTTAGTGAAATAAAACATTTGCTGTGGCTTGCTGCTGGTCTACTGCCACCTGGTGGAACAATTGGAGATGTGCTGGTATTAAAGCCGTCCTTCACTCTGAATAAGAGTCTATCTTATATGTTTCCCACACCCTGTACATACAGATTGCTCACATTAAAAATCATCCTACCTGCATCTACTGCATGTTATGAGCCTTTAAACATCCAAGATGGCGGCTCATGGGACATCAGGCAGCCTTCAGACAGGAAGTGCCTTCTGACTGTGCCGCTCTGCATTCTGGGATTGCTGACCTTTTCCCTGACCCCCAGCTCTGCTCTGTCTGTGCAAAGCACAGCTATAACCCACCCCCTGTACTTTATCCCACTCTCCTCTCCTCAGTAAGTGTGATGCTTCTGAGTCAAGATGGTGGCGCCCGTATCCTAAAGTCCTAAACAGAGTTGCAGCCCAGTGGGGGAAAGAATAATAAGTAAGTGACTAAAAACTTAAAATATATACATTTTTAGATGCTGGGGAATAGTTTTAAAGGGTTTGGGCTTTTCAATAAATCATGCTGAAGGTTCCGTTTAATATTTCCAAAGCTAATTTTGGGACACTGGATAAATTCCCTAGAGGACACCACCCGATTCAGTGTGTACGCTGGCAAAAACAATTGAAATTGCGTTACACATACGTCCTCTTCTGGATTCTTGCAGTGGAAAAATGCGGAGCAGCATCATCCATACTCCCTTTACTTTGTTCTTTACCAGATGTCTTTTATGAATTGTGTTTTTTTATAAGTACAAAAAAACATAGGACTCATGGCATTACACCCTGTATTCAATTATATAGGAGGTCAGGTTACATATGCACACCTTGAAGAAGCAGCTAAAGGACTACACACCCTGTATTCCCCAATACTAGGTGCACTGTCCTGATTTCCACCAGTACTGCTCAACCCAGAGTAGGAGAAGTCCCAGAATTGTAGGCCCTTATTTAAGAAGCGATAGCCTAAGGTAGCGCCTGGTTAATGAGAGGTCAAGGTTTATGGGATGCCCTCCAAACACCCCCAAAATGGGTCCCTGGGGACTAACAATTGCACTCCACAACAATGAAAAATATATAATTCGTCTTTATTGATAGTAATCACACTAAAAACATATTAAAAATTGCAGCAAATCATGGTGCTATACCGTAACAAGCCACATGGGGGAACCATCGTGCCAGAAAATACATGATTATAAAGTGCTGAAGTGACTAATAATTAATACCTATGTACTGTCAGTATAAAATAATAAAGTGCTATGTGCAACAGCTAGTATACATCAATTTTCATAGGCAGGACCCCTAACTCAGAGCAGGCCCAATAGAAAACAAATGTGCAAAGTGTCAAACATAGAACACACAAATAACAAAACCTTACTGTGTCACTGGCTAAGACGGGTCCCCATGGCAAGCCCACGCGTTCCAAGCCTCTAGGGCTCTTTCTCAAGGCTATAGAAATGACAGACTTGAGAAAGAGCCCTTTTTTAAATCACAAATAATTCTGTGACCTCTTCTGGCATTGAAATAGCAGTTTTTTTCATAATTTTATTTATTTTTTTATTTTTAAAATATTTCCTCAGAAATGACATTACAGGTCTGGCATTAAAGTGTTCATGTTACAATGTTGCTACAATGTAATTCCATATGTTTTCGCTTTGTTACTAGTGGATAGATGCTTGAAAACAGACTTTAAACACACCGCCTCCTGTGCTCTGGGCTTCACACAAATATTTTTCAGCGCCAGAGATTAGAAAGGCTGTTTTTTTGCTGAATATGGTGTGAGTCGGTCGCTATGAGCAGTCGCTAACATGCGCTCCCATACAGCGCTGTACTGGTCAAATAGCGACTCCTCACAATGTATTCAACATTACTGAACAGCGACTGAGTCGCTATAAAGTAGCGACTCACGGCCGAGCACAGCGACTACTAGCGGGCGCTCTGAAAATGCCTGCTACAGACGCTCATCTGTCGCTACCTGCCGCTAATGATGAATCAGCCTGCCCGTGGAGGTTCTTTTGTAGTTGCTCACAGGTGGTAAAGGTGAGCCCTTAAAAAAATTTAATAGGGGTATGAAGGGGTGTTGAGAAATAGAAATAGGTTAAGAGGGTGTCCTCTATAATTTGGCTGTACAAATTAACAAGACCAGAGTTGGAGGTGGGGCGGAAACTGGCTGGAGCTCCACCACTAATGGCACCCCCTATCCTAAGCACCATAGGTGTTCCCCAGAGATCTGGTTTTGGTGTAAAATATGCTTTGCTCAGTGTTGGGAGTGAGAAGCTGGGTGGAATGGTAATCCTGACCTGTGCACAGCCCCAACACTCTGGGGAGGCCGATTCATTAATAGCGGCAGGTAGCGACAGTTGAGCGACTGTAGCGGTATTTTCACAGCGCCCGCTAGTAGTCGCTGTGCTTGGCCTTTGTTCGGTTGTTGACAGCGACTGAGTTGGTGTGCAGTAATGTTGAATACAAGGTTAGGAGTCGCTTTTTGACAGGTTCCGCGATGTATGGGTGCCCATGATAGCGACTGGTCAGAGCGACCGGCTCCCACCATATTCATCAAAAAATCACGCTCAAAAAATTCAAGCACTGTGAAATGCATGTTTAAACCCCAGAGCGCTGGAGGCGATGTGTTAAAAGTAGTTTTTTAACCCCCAAACCACCATATTTTTGTGAACCAAAAAAAAATATATTTTTAAATAATTTAATTAAGTTCTGCACAAATTTTTTTTTTTTTCCCTTAAAAAAATTATCTAACATGGCAGAAGTGGTCACAGAATTTTTCACATTTAAAAAAAAAATAATAATTAATTATTAATATTTAAAGATTGTTCCATTGAAATGCATTGTAGAGCGCCAGGTAGCGAGAGGTCATACCTGTCGCTGTTCAAGGTCGGACGCTGGCGCTGTGGGGTGAGGCTGGAATAATGATGAATGAGTGGCTATATGGCGCTATCTCAGTTGCTAAGCCGGATCGGCTTGATAAATGTGTGATTGTGGTGGGGAGCCGGCGCTCTCGTGGCGGGGCCCGTCATTACCAGTCGCTCACCAGTCGCTACCTGTCGCTATTCCTTCATAAATAAGGGCCTAAGTGTCATTTGTTTGTATGCAGGGTTGGAACTAAACAATACAGTACCTAGTAAGTAGGCCCTGGTGCTCAGATGCTGCTGCACAGAGCTGTACACTGCTCCAAACCCACCACCAGTAAATTACCTGCTTTTCTATTTTGTTGCTGATGAGAAGGGGAGATCATTTTTAATTGAAAGCTGTTAGGGGTGCGGGGGGGGGGGGGGGGGTAACATGATGCTGGTGGGAGTTGTAGTGGGGATTAATAATTGGATGCTGCTCCATTATTTGGGCAGCCCACGTGTATGTACAATGCACAATATAATGATAACATAAAAATATATATAAAGTAAAGTGACCATATACGCACATACTTTGACTCTGGTGGGAAGAGAAATTAAAATTGCATGCTGGTGGAGGGGGGGGGGGTAATAAAAGGATGCTAGGGTGGGGTGGGGGGTAATAATGGGATGCCAGGATGGGGGGGGGTGTACTGACAGAATCCCAGTTTCCCGCCAGTAGAGTCTTTTAATAGATTATAACATTCACAAAAAGAACTGGTCCCAAATATCGGAAGTTATGTCTTACATGTGTGTTGAATGTTGAATTTGAATTGCCATGAGCACAAGCAGGGAGGAATTCATTCAATATGGATTTCTCCCTGTGAAGTGTTCTAAAGGGAGGCTGGCTGCTTCCCAGGTGAGTAGCTCTCAGATATTTGTCTGCATTGCATGTCCCAACTTTGGGGACTCAGAATTAAGAGTAGGGACCACATTAAACACAGAGTGCCTTGCCGGGGCAGTGTGGCTTCCACATGTATCTGCAGATATATGCAACCAAATCTCTGTCTTTCCACATGGCTAGACATGTTTGTTGCTTGATATTTAGATGATGAGATGGTTAAACTGGGCGGTAAATTAGTTCCCAGGCCCTGTATAATAATAATAATTTTGTATAAATAATAGTGATTGAGCTGCTCCCACTCCCCTTTACATGTGTGTTGAATGTAGGCGACAACAAATCTTTTCCTTACAACAAAAGATGTTGCAGCATATTGTGAATTTGTTCATGTTCTCCCCCACAGAGTAGATAAGGGAAGTCACACAAATCGGGTCGTCCAGCATAATGAGCCCTTGTATTTAACATAAAAAGTGAATTGTTGGCCTATTATATTGTATTTATATGACACCATAGACGCCCAATTTGTAATGTGACCATTATATACATCTGTGGCATTGTGTGATCAATACGGCTGCAAGCAGGGCTTCACTTGTAACATGATCAGGACATCACAGCAGATGTAAAGCAGCAGCAGCTTCTGCGTTTAATTACTGGTGACTTTTAAACGCTCAACAGGGAATCGCCGTACTATCACATCAACATTAACCACCTGAGTACTGGCAAGGGTAAGTCACTTAGAGATCAGGGTGCCTATGGGGAAGCTGATTCATCATTAGCGGCAGGTAGCGACAGATGAGCGTCAGGCATTTTCAGAGCGCCCGCTGATAGTCGCTGTGCTCGGCCGTGAGTCGCTACTTTATAGCGAATCAGTCGCTGTTCAGTAATGTTGAATACATTGTGAGGAGTCGCTATTTGACCAGTACAGCGCTGTATGGGAGCGCATGTTAGCGACTGCTCATAGCGACCAACTCACACCATATTCAGCAAAAAAACAGCCTCACAAATCTCTGGCGCTGAAAAATAGTTGTTTGAAGCCCAGAGCGCAGGAGGCGGTGTGTTTAAAGTCTGTTTTCAAGCATCTATCAACTAGTAACAAAGCGAAAACATATGGAATTACATTGTAACAACATTGTAACAAACACTTTAATGCCAGACCTGTAATGTCATTTTTGAGGAAATAGTTAAAAAAATAAAAAAATATGAAAAAACTGCTTATTCAATGCCAGAAGAGGTCACAGAATTATTTGTGATTTTTTTGAAAAAAAAAAAAAAAAAACAGTTTAAAGAGAAGAAAAGGATCGTCCATTGAAATGTATGGGAGAGCGACAGGTAGCGAGAGGTCATACCTGGTGCTGTGCAAGGCTGAACGCTGGCGCTGTTCGCTGAGGCTGTGAAAATGATGAATCAGACGCTACATGGCGCTATCCCAGTCGCTAAACAGATTCTGCTTGATAAATGTGTAATTGCGTGCCGTGTCCGGCGTTCACCAGTCGCTACCTGTCATTAACCAGCCACTACCTGACGCTATCCCTTCTTAAATAAGGGCCTAAGTCTGCTGAGCATAAATTTCGTAACCGTTTATAATTATATATTGTTTCTTTAGATGTATCAAAATAAAGATAGCAAATAAAAATATATTGTATATAATAGATAAAGAAAGGTAGATAAATATAAAAATGCATACTTTCTGCTTTTACAGGGGAGCATCTAGGGGCCTATGTCCTGAGCCAGTCTGTGCTGGAATAACAGTGTACTGCTAATGCAAAGCTTCTGATGTGTGTAGAAGCTTTTACCCATCATTCAATGCTTTAGACATATATTAAACTGGTTTAATGCTGCTGCTCCCCACAGGCTGGCTCAGGAGACAGGCATTGGAATAGAGGAGATCACTGCTGTAAAAGTGAAATGGTACACGCAAAAACTTGTCACCCCTTGATTTTAGTTCTCCCAGAAAAAAAACCCACAAGCTTGGTGGAATTTGTTTAAAGCCAATGTGTATAAGTAGCTTCTTCTCTCACTATCCAATATATTTATATGGATCTTGAATATTGAGCAACTTTGCGATACAGCTCCTTAAAAGTGCACAAAACACCCATGTTACATGAATCCTAATTGATCATCCCCCCTTGTCCTAATCCACCTTTCCCTGACTTTCACTGTGTCTGTGACTGAGAATGGTCCATGTGACCACTGCTGGGCAATCACGGGGCTGCATTTCACCAAGATTTATAAGACTTGCAAGAGAGGTAAATGAGGTGGGGGGCCCTGGCAATCGGGGTGCACCTTCCTTCCCTGCAGTAACACAATACAGATTTTATAACAAAAAATGGGTTCAGGTCCAGTTTAAATACAATTTATATGATACAGGCCCAAATAATAGGCTGGAGTTTTATCTTACATAGCAGATAGAAAAAGGACAAAGCTTTTGCTGCAGATTTTCACACTTATATAGTATTTTATAGTATTACATGGTGGCAGACATGTTACATTTGATGGTTACAGATCTTTATCAGGATGTTGGGCAGGCTTATGGCTGTCAGATTATTCATGCAAGTATGCTGCTGTTTATGAGCCTATAGGGTAAATGTTTCAGATGTCCTGGTGAATTTATTTACAAGGCCTACAAGAGGTGTGCTGGGAACATCTGTGCCTCATAATTATAAGCAGATTATAAGGACAGGAAGCACTGTCACCACACCCGTGCACTGCGTACAGGACACATGGCTGCCACATGGGGTCCACCTAAAGGGTAATAAGTGTTTTGTATCCTATAAAGCCTGAGCAGGGCACTGTGTGCACAATGCAGGAGACCATAGTAATCAGCCAACCAAAATTATACAGGAAAGCAATTAATTTTATCCCTCTGATTTTAGTTTGGGTCAGTGTTCCTCAACCTTGTCCCGGAGAACCACTAACAGGTCATGTTTTATGGATCTCCACATAGCCAGCTTTATAGCTATGTCTACAGTTTAAATGGTCAGTGGGGGGTTTCACAATGTTGGGGACACGGATTTACCGACCTTTAGACACCAGGGATAGACACCACGGGTTTGAATCCTATTTAAAGCAAATCTAGACCCTTCCTGATGACTTTGTGGCAGGAAAAGTCCACTCCACAAAACAAATCTAACCCATTCCCTCCTTCTGTTGCTAAGCCCTACCATAAAGCTATACTTACCATTTATTCAAAGATCTCCATCCAGCAGAGGACCCAGCTAATGGCACAAATGCAGCAGCCAAACCTCCACCAAGAGGGCGTGCAGTTCCGGAGGCCATTTCTGTTTTTTTTGTAGGTGGTAAGTTTGTCTATATTGAGGGGCCTATGAGCAGTGAAAGTGTTAGAGTGCGGTGAACCAGGACCCTCCTTGGTATCAAGGTCCCATTTAAGTCTAAAATATATGGGCACATCTATACAGGGTATAAATATGGAAAAGGATCAGCAGTTTTCCCAAACTAACCAATCGATTTTTTTAGGTGTGCTAAACTAAAAGGCTGCAATTTTTGCAGGAGATCCATAGATGAAAACAAAGGAAGTTTGCATGTAACAAAGCTGACATGTCATTATACTGTAATAACTGATTGTATTCTGTTAGTCCACCCACACACATTACTTTGCACACTTTACTCATCTAGGTGACAGCACTGTTAGTAAGCTCAGTATTTCCTATTTCAACTATAATATCCTGACTTCACTCCCATTGCTCAGTTGTCTTCCTTTTTCTATGTAATCAGTAAAAGTAAAAGTTAATCTTGGTGAGATCACTCATATCCGGTGCATGGACATCGTCCTTCAATGATGTCTGAGAGAGTCGGGCCACCAATATTTGTTGAAATGCTGATGTTATATGTAATTTAAATGTAGATTAGCTATTTATATTTAGATATGTATTACGTATGGACACCTACCCTTGTGTTTGTTAAAGTGTCTTATTATTTACCCAAGCATTGGGCAATATTTTCTGTAAAGTATAGTTGGCTTCATGGATTTCCAAACCTGAAACATATGTCTGTATGGTTTAAATAACAATGAAAGCTGATGAAAGGCTTACTCACTGCTTTCATCGGCGCTGACCATGTGACAAGGACCATAAGACATCTGGCAGGATACAACCAAGATATAGCACAGTTTAATAGGTTCTTCATGTTTGCCTAAGGTAACTGAAGCTATTCATTGAGTCAGGGTCACATGCAAATGCTTGTCCAAGCTCAAAAGTCCCTTTGTAAACTGCCATCTCTTGGTTTCACCATTTACCATAATATAATCTAGAGCAGGGGTTGCCAATCTTTTTTCATCAAGCACCACTTTCTGTTTTTAACTACATCAAGTACCATTTGAGAGGTAAGTACTGTATAGGCTGTATGGATAAGTTACCTAAAACCCTATTAAAAAAAACAACAAAACAGATATTTAAACTGCAAGAAATACACAAAATGGACATAAATAGTTTTTATTACCTTTTGGAGCAGTTATGTACTTATGGCTTGTGTAAAGAATAGGTGGCAACAGATCAGGTTGGGGGTGGGGGCAGTCTGCTGCCTATCCTGATAGAATTTCTGGTACCACTTTTTGGGAACCCCTGAGGGAAGCGATAATGAAACATGCTTCTGAGGGAACCAGGTCTCCTGCCTCAGTGAGGGAGGGGGCTGGGGGCCCCATTTGAGACTATACGGTCCATATACATTGCATTCCAAATTATTATGCAAATTGGATTTTTGTCACTTCATAGTTTTCCAATTAAACTTATGGATGGTGATGTGTTTCTTGGAACACCTGTGAAAGTTACTATTCATGGTGGAACAATCACGGCCCAGACCTTTGACTAGGTCACGCTGAGGCATCCTGATTTTGGGGTGCCACACTTTGTGAACACCCCAGATCACCCGCAATCACCTTACCTTTCAGCCGCCCCCCCCCCCCCTCCTTGGAATCACTGGCCACGGCCACATGCCCGGAATCTTGATAGGCTGGGTGTGCAGGAGTATGTGGGGAAACTGGGGATGCTGCCACCACACCCTATGCCGCCACTCAACATAAACAACAGATGTTACAAAGTTCAAAAGGTGCTAATCTGATATAGAATTTATTTTATTATTACTAGCATTAACAAATGTGTGTTTTATGGAAGCAATCTGCCGCTCTTGGCATTGTACAAAAAGTGCAGACTTGGTGTATGTTGCCAATATCATCAGGTTGAGTGAGCTCCCTCACCTCAGCAGTGGCCATAGCAGCAGTGTTCTGTGTACAGAGCTCACTTCTCTTATCTTGGTGTACAGCTTGGTGGATGTTGCAAATAGCAACAGATTGCAGGTATAGCCCTTCAAGCTATATGAGAAAGAAAAAAGATCTCTGTGGCCGGAAAGCGTCAAATAGTGTGATGACTTAGTATGAAAATATTAGATATTTTACAAACTGTGATCATCATACTGTGAAGAAATGTATAATTCCGAGCACAGGGGGGTTTGTGCAGATAATGGCATATTAAGGAAGTTTCTGCCAGACAAATTCATTGGATTAAGAGAGCAGTTGCTAAAATGCCATTACAACGCAGCAAACTGCTGATAATGCCCCTGGAGTCTAGGATCCTCCAGAGCTTGCAGTTTTGCATAAGCCTACTATTCAGCCACCCCTAACCAGTGCTCACAAGCAGAAAGGGTTGGATTGGGATCAGACATACAGTACATAAAGACTATTTCTCTCTTGTTTTCTGCTGTGCAACCTTGGGTGTCTCCGACACTATGGAGTAGTGGATGGGCACCATGTGTTAACAAGGCTACAGTGTCAGCAAGGAGATGTCCGAGTCCTGTTATTGGCTACTATGGGCCTAAATGAGAGAAACTCATGGCGTGTGTGGTCACCATCCTGCTATGACCTCAACCCTGTTGGGAATCTTTGAAGCAGTATTTCTACCACCCTCATATAGTTTTTGCTTGTGATACTCCAAAGCAGTGTCCCCCAACCGCCTCCTCAACAGCCACCATCAGATCAGGTTTTACAGATCTCCACATGAAGAAACTAGTGCTGCAATGGTCCTATAGTGCCAATTGTAGCAATCTACAAAATATGACCTGTTGAGGGCTCTTTAGGAGCAAAAGGAAGTTAAAACATCAGCTTTAAGGCCGGCAGCCCCATGACTGGCCTGCGCTTCCTGCTGGAAGGTGACCAGCCATGGGATTGGGGGATGAGATTGGGGGAAGTGACCTCAGGGGAGGGGAGGGGGGAGTATAAAGGGGCAGGTTCCCCCCTCCTCTTCCTCTTTGGCCCCCGATCTCTTCACTGGAACGTGCTTTCCCATCCGCCCGCCCTTTATTGGGGGTGATGGAATGGTCGATTGGTCGTATAATTTGTGGGGTATTTATTGGGAATATGTGTCAATGCGTATGTATCGGGGGATTGTTGTACATTCATTGTTTACTGTATTATTTTATTTGTCACAGCTTTGGCGGTCTCCTCTGCTCGGTTCGGGTCTGAGATGGCATGGAAAGTGGGGGTAGGTTACAAGGAAGCGGCTGTTTCGGCTGAAACGGGACAGGAGGTTAGGTGACTGATCTCAAGGGGAGGGGAGGGACAAAGGGAAGGGGTTAAGGTGGATCTTGGCAGTTAGCCCCGTTGAGCTACCAGGCCTAGGAGGGATGCGGCCGGGCTCACGAATCGGCTTCTGTTTCAGATTCGGGAGGTAGTTGAGCCTTCGGGCCGCCTCCCCTCCCCTCCTGTTGGTAGTTACGGTATGGTGGAATCTCAGACCTGGATCGGGGAGATCGGGAGTGCATTGTTAATTGTTATTTGTTATTATTTTTATGTTGAGGCTGTGGCCAATTAAAATGCCATCAATTACGAAGAAGTGGTTGTTGGCTTCATTATTTGGGAGTGTGGGTGGGTTGGTGTCAGCTGAAGGCATATGGAACGCTAGCACAGTCAAGGCATTCTGACATCCTGCAAATAAAAGTAAGCAAACTAACCAAAAACTCACAATTTCAATAGATGCAAGAATTGTGAAGGTGGTATTAAAAAAAAAAGGGGGGGGGGGGGAGGTATGTTACCATGTAGGGTGTAGTGTAACTTCTTTTGTTTTACTTCCAGGACAGTGCCTTGAAGCTAGTTGGAGGAAAGATCAGAAGCATCATCAGAAATAGTGTTGTAGAAACTTGGAGGTAGTTGGAAAATGAACAATGAGTAAATGTTAACAAGCCTGAAATAAGCATAAATCTATCCTAAGATAAAGAGAACAGAAACTCACAGACTGGATGGACCATGTGGTTTCCTTCTGTCGTTATGTTTCTTTGAGATTGACCAGAGGTTGAAGTGCTGGACCAGCGGTGTCTGGGTTTGCTTTGCTTTGAGGAACGTGTAAAATATTTTAAAATGCTTCCTTCAAAGATGTTGAAGTTATTTGGCGCCTCTACTTTGTCTGATGTGATTTGTTGCCTTTAGGAAGCAGTGGGCATTAGGCAGATTGTTTTTTAAATCTTGGTTTCCCAAATGGAGAGTTTATAGATGGTCTTAGTATTTATTGAGCTGGGAACATGTTCTAAATGACCCCAGATTAGTGACCCTCTTCTATTGTGGTCAGTAGCATAAGCTGCTTTTAAAAAGTAGTGAGGGAGCTTTTATATTTTGGAAGGTCATGAAATTGTAGTTATTTCTGAAGTGAGATCAAAGAAGTCTCAAAAAGACGTGACTGGCTCATATGTGTTTAATTTACTTTGTGCCTGTTAAACCGTAACTCTATTCAGAGAGCTGGGAGACCCTCTGCTGCTGCCTCCAGCCATGCAGCCTGTTTCACAGTGTGACCAAATTCAAACTAATGAAAGAACATTACAATATGTGAAGAGAAGCAGTTACTGCTAATTTGTAGGAGGTGAAGGAATGACTGACTTTTCTGTGTGCGTGTGGGGAAGGAGGAGGGGGGGGGGGGGTTAAATCTGCACTGTACTTCTACCCTTGCCTACACAAATATGGATGGATTTTATGACCTGATGATAGACTTTCAAAGTGCTGTTGAGTGAAGTCCAATGGGAATGGTTACAGACAAATTATGTTAGTTATAAAGCTCACCCCCAAAATGCTTCATTTATAAAAAAACTTAGCTTAAAGGGACTATAAACCTAACATCAATAATTAGGCAATAAGCAGCTGACCTGTCCCATGTGCCTCTCCTCCATTTTCTCAGTTTGCAGCTACCTGGGGTACACCTACCATCACGAAAGGCGTCAGCACTAGGCATACCTGGGCATATGCCGGGGCCCCTGCACCTTGAGAGGGCCCACCTCATTCCCTCTACCCTGGGCAGCCCCTATGCAGGACACATGGCTGTGCAGTAACCAGGACTAAGGATTACATACCCATTGGGAGATCATTTCTTTTTGTCAGTCCAATTTTTTGTTTCTTTCCTTCATCTGTTTGTTCTGCTTTTCTCTCTTCGTTTTTCTCTATCTTTCATTCTTCTTTCCTTCTATTCTGTCTTTTGTCCTATTCTTCCTTTATTTCTTTCTCTTCTGTTTTTTCTCCCATTTTTTTCACCATATATGGAGTATCATACCACAGCATCAAGGGGCCCACTGAGACTTTATCGCCCAAGGGCCCGCAAAAACCTGGAGCCGACCCTGCCTACCATGGTCCCTGTGACACGACGGGGAGGCCGATTCATTAATAGCGCCAGGTAGCGCCAGATGAGCGACTGTAGCGTGATTTTTTCAGCGCCAGCCAGTATTCGCTGTGCTTGGCCCGCGTTAGCTTGATGACAGCGACTCAGTCGGTGTGCGGTAATGTTGAATACGGGCTGGGGGGTCGCTGTTTCACAGGTTCAGCGTTGTATGTGAGCGCCTGACAACGAATGGCCAGAGCGAACGGCTAGCTTCATATTCATTAACAAATCACGCTCCGAATGTGCTGTCGCTGTCCATTCCTTGTTTAAACCCCAGAGCGCTGGCGGCGATGGGTATTAACTAGTTTTTAACCCCTAAACAACCATATTTTTTGAATGTAACATTATACATGTTTTTAGAATCATTTTGTAATATGAATACATACATTACATCTCAGACCTGTTAGATCAATTCTGCACAAATTTTTTTTAAAATTTTTTTTTACTTAAAAATAAATCCTAACATTGCAGAAGTGGTCTCCGAATTTTTGACATTAAAAAAAAAAAAAAATTAATACCAATTAATTATGATTATTTATAGATTGCTCCATTGAAATGCATTGGACATCGCCAGGGAGCGACAGCTCATACCTGGCGCTGTGAGGGAATTTGCAGCGGCGCTGTTCGGTCCAGGCGGCTTCATGATGAATGCCGCGCTAGCCGTCGCTCTCGCCGGCGCTAGCCTCATTTTGCTTGATAAATGCGTCATTGTGACTGCCGCCGGGCGTACTTGAGTCGGTAGTCGCCGTTAGCTACCGCTACCTGGCGCTCGTCAGACACTACCTGGCGCTAGCCCGTGATAAATAAGGGCCATAGTAATCTATAACTGATAGGATCCAATTTTAACTTTGCTCCTGCTGGAAGCCATAAACCTAGTAAGAGGTTTGGGAACCTTCAAGAAGGGCTTTTTCTATACAGCAGAACAGAGCTTAAAGGGAAAGTCCAGGCTAAGGCAGCCATCAGATAACTGAAACCTGTGCCATGTGCCTCTCTTTCATTTCCTGCAGTGCAATAGCAGGGCTCCAACGTTTGCCCCTCCTTTCATTTCCATCTCTCCAGGAACCTGGCAAAAATAGGACATATAGGGTGAGCACAACAATTCACACTGGTCACATAGCTGTCTCTGACCACAGCTGAAGATGTTCATGACTCCTAAAGCTGCACCATGACACGCCTTTTCCAGCTCAGTCATGGTCCCGAAACTGAAGTGAAGAGATCAGCTTTGTATGGAACACGCAGTGTATTTATGTAAAATAAATTCTGAGATGTTTTAAAATCCCCAAGGATGATTACATGGGAGAAAGTCAGTGGGTAAAGTGGACCAACACCCACAGAACTTGTGAAATACATTTGACCAAAGCCCCTGCCAATACTCTCTCGTTAGGGTGTAGAAGTAGAAATGGTTATATAGGCTTACTGAATTGGCTTGCAACACTGATTTATTTGCTGCCCTCTCTGTGAGATGGCAGGTGATCAGCCATTGCATAGATCTTGCAATGACATCATTGCCACTCTTAACAGTGGAGGCGGGGCTTTACAGCTAAAACCAGCAGCATTAGTGGGGGTGAAGCAGGAGCCTTGAAAATTACCAAAAAGTACTAAGGATGCTAGTTCAAAATTGGGGTTTTATTTATTTATTTATTTATTTTTTTTTCAAACAGTCAGCAGTAAAAATGCTTCACCTCACCAAAGCGTTCCATCGTCACAATGGTACTATATGGTGTATAGAGTATGATTGCATCATAGTTTGTAAAGTATTAAATCTATCAAGCTCTATAACCGGAGTAGCTTGAGTTAAGACATGCTCAAATTGGGATTTTGATCAGTTTTAAAGAAGGGCAACTATTGGCCTAGAGTATATAAGCTGTTAAGGCCAGTGGTCTTCCTCTTTCTGGGGCATCATTGGGATGTGTGATATGAGGAACCCCCAAGGATCACTATGAATCTCTGCCCTTGGGATCTTCAAAAAGAAGGACTTCATGTGTGGCCAGTGTCAGCATCCATCCAGGTTATTCCAGGACTATGTGAATGGTTAGTGCAAGGATGGAAATCTGGAGGCAAGCAACTGTAGGAATGCCCGCCGATGCCCTTCCATTCAGCTTTCTATGCTGCCTATCTATATGTATGGCATAGAAATCCTACCTTGTGCCGCAGGATTGCTGGCAAGATAGGATTTCTCTGCTTTTTTTGTTTTTACACACAGCAAGGTATCCCTAAGAAGGACGCCAAGTGAAATAGCAACAAAAGCCAGGAGAATGAAAATCCTTGGTTTTGTTCCTCTTTAAGAGGTACAATGTGAGGTGGCAAGAGGAAGTGGGGAACATCTGGGAGAATCTTGGTTGGGACAGAGGAGCTTTGATCAAATCTCTCACGATTACAGTGCCCATTGTGGGAAAACAAGTCACATAATATCCAGGTATTGATTTTATTATTATTATTTAGTTTTAAAGTGCCATCATCTTCCATAGTGCTGTACAAAGTAGTGATTACAGATGGGGTAAACATACAGTACATAGACTTTTACAAATGCTACAGAGTTTATAATTAATACTTTTAATACAAGGTACAATAGGAGAGAGCCCTGGGGTGGAGGGATGGAGACAAAGGGGAAGGATCATGAACCGGCACTATTCATAGAGGCCCCTAAGCAAGGTTTTATGCTTGTCTGAATAAGTGGGTTTTGAGGGTGCTTTTGAAAGTTTGGAGAGTTAGGTAGTGGCAAATTGAGTGGAGAAGGGCATTCCAGAAAATTGGCGTGGCCGTGAGAAGTCCTGGATGTGAGCGTGAGAGGACAGCAGAAGGTTGGAGGCAGAGCGGAGACTGCATCTAGGGTGATATTGTTGAGAGTTTAGAGTTTAAAACTAGGTTACAAGAAAGGGATTCTGTAGGCATAAACATTCAGCAGCTCATCTCATCATGGCTGCCCCCTCCCTTCCTGTCAGAACACAGATGCTTCTAAAAGTAGAAACAAAGCAAAGAGTAGTGGCTCACCCCCTGAATTTCTTTGCCATAGAGGGATGCTTTTCACTGGCTGTAATAATGCCCCTCACTGACTGTAATAGGGGAATGCCTTTCACTGACTGTAATGGAGGGATGCCCCCTCACTGACTGTAATGGAGGGATGCCCCCTCACTGGCTGTAGTGGAGGGATGCCCCCTCACTGGCTATAATGAGGGATAACCCTCAGTGGTTGTAATGGAAGGATGCCCCTCACTGGCTTTAATGGAAGGATGCCCCTCACTGACTGTAATGGAGGGATGCCCATCACTGACTGTAATGGAGGGATACCTCTCACTGACTGTAATGGAGGAATGCCCCTCACTGACTGTAATGGAGGGATGCCCCTCACTGACTGTAATGGAGGGATGCCTCTCACTGACTGTAATGGAGGGATGCCCACTCACTGGCTGTAATGGAGGGATGCCCCTCACTGGCTTCAAATGCTGTAAAATCTAATGCTGGATGGCACACTGAGCAAGAGATATGCTTCAATATGTTACATTAAAGGGACTCTGTAGGCAAAGTACATAAACATTCAGCAGCTCACCTCATCATGGCTGCCTTCTCCCTTTCTGTAAGAACACAGATGCTTCTAAAAGTAGAAACAAAGCAAAGAGTAGTGGCTCATCCCCTGAATTTCTTTGCCATAGACCACCAAAAATAGGGATAAGTTGGTGGCCTAAAGCTCCACATCATCAGACTGTGTACAGGGAGTGAGGGAGAACAGCCAGGGTGACGAGAATGCCTGTTTTACAGACCCCACCCATTATGATGGTTATTATATGGCATCACAGAGCCAAGGGCCAGACCCAAATATTTCAAAAGATAAATCATAAGGTGAAACTGTAAACATATCTCCGCCATTTCTTCTTCAATTTAAAAATGGAGAACAGTTTAAAGCGGACCTTCACTCTAAATAAGAGTCTATCTTATATGTTTCCCACACCCTGTACATACAGATTGCTCACATTAAAAATCATCCTACCTGCATCTACTGCATTTTATAAGCCTTTAAACATCCAAGATGGCGGCTTATGGAAGCTGCCATTTTTGCAGGCAGCCTGCAAACAGGAAGTGTCTGCAAACAGGAAGTGACTGTGCTGCTCTGCATTCTGGGACTGCTGACCTTTCCCTGACCCCAGCTCTGCTCTGTCTGAGCAAAGCACAGCTATAACCCGCCCCCCTGTACCTTATCCCACTCTCCTCTCCTCAGTAAGTGTGATGCTTCTGAGTCAAGATGGCGGCGCCCGTATCCTAAATTCCCGAACAGAGTTGCAGCCCAGTGGGGGAAAGTATAATAAATTAGTGACTAAACATGTAAAATATATTAATTTTAGATGCTGAGGAATTGTTTTTTAAGAGTTTGGGCTTTTCATTAAATCACGCTGAAGGTCCGGTTTAAGGCAGTGATGTAACAATTGCCTTTGCCTGCTGTATCCCTTTAAAATCAGATGCATCTCTGAAACAAAAAAGAAGCAAGAAATCATGGTGGGCGGTGGAATGAGGAGGACGGTGAGAATAATGGGGAGCCGGGTGACAGGTGTGCATTTGCAGAGGGATTCATTTCAGTTGTACACAATGCTGAATCTCGGAAGGCTTTCCAGCCTCACACCTGTCGCCGAGCTGTCGGTGAAACAATACGCGGCTGCCAGTTATATGCAGTATGTGGGATTAACTGACGCATGAAACATGCTGAAGCATAAAATGACATTTCCCACTTCATGGCCAGATATGGCTGATGTAGGAAGATGAAAATTCTGTGCTTCCTTTTTTAAAGTGTGCATATGTGTTGTTAGGCTCCTGCCAGCAGGGGGCACTGTTGCTATACACACACATAGTGATATGTTCTTATTACCAAACGTGCAGGGGATGGGGAGGTTTTTCATGCTTCCTGTTCCTGTTGAATTTCCCCGATGTGGGAAAGAAGCACATGGCCTGTGAAGGATGTCTTCTTTACTTCACAGAGATGGGGAGTTTAAACAAAAGGAAAAACAAACTCTCTGGCAACTCTGAACTAGTGTGTAGGACAACTACAGTCATTTTTTTAATTCTATTTTATTAAAGCATTCTATTAATGGGCCGCATTAAAATGCTGAAAGGATGAGACCAGTAAACATCCTTATGGCCCATTACCCTCTGGCTGTTTGTACTTGCATCAGCTATTCAGGCGCTTGAACACCCATCCCCAGCCTAATACCATTACAGCAGCAAGAAACAGGCTGGGGCTGGTTGGGGCCTGGACAGAAGCAGCTTTCTAAAAAAATATGTTGGAAACTTGTGTGCTGACATTAGGGGAGGGAGGGGGGTTTATATCAGCCATGATTTTTCCATAGTTTGACTGCCAGCACCCATCCATGTGTAACATAGAAACATATAAGGTTGACAGCAGAAGGAGACCATACGGTCCATCTAGTCTGCCCTTATGTGTATACTGTATGTACTCTTTATCTTAGGATAGATGTGTGCTTATCCCAGGCATGTTTACATTCAGTGACTATTGATTTTTCAACTACCTCTGCTGGAAGTTTGTTCCAAGCATCTACTACTCTTTCTGTAAAATAATATTTTCTAACATTGCTCCTGATCTTCCCCCCGACTAGCTTCAGGTTGTGCCCCCTTGTTCTATCATTAAGCTTCTTCTTAAAAACACTTCCCTCCTGAACCTTATTCAATCCTTTCACATATTTAAAGGTCTCAATCATGTCCCCCCTCTCCCATCTTTCCTCCAGACTGTACAAATTAAGTTCTTTAAGTCTCTCCTGATAAGTTTTAAGTTTAAGTCCTTCCACCATTTTCGTTGCCCGCCTTTGGACACGTTCTATTTGAATAATGTCTTTTTGCAGGTAAGGTCTCCAGAACTGCACACAGTATTCTAGCTGCGGCCTTACCAGGGCTCTATACAGCGGCATCACAACCTCCCTCTTCCTACTGGTGATGCCTCGAGCTATGCAGCCGAGCATCCTGCTTGCTTTTCCCACTGCCTGGCTACACTGTCCACTCATCTTGCAGCTTTCAGTAATCAGTGTCCCTAAATCTCTCTCCTCCGAGGTCCTGGCTAACACAGTGCTGCCCATACAGTACTCAGAGCAGGGATTCCTTCTACCCAAGTGCATGATTTTACATTTAGAGACATTAAACTCTAGTTTCCACAGTTTTGACCATCTATCCAGTAAAGTTAAATCATTTTCCATGTTGCAGACACCTCCAGGAATATCCACCCCACTACTAACCTTTGTATCAGCAAACAGACAAACTTTTCCTACCAAGCCTTCTTCTATGTCACTTACAAATATATTAAAAAGAATGGGGTCCAGGACAGAGCCTTGCGGCACACCACTTGTAACTCGCCTTTGTTCAGATTGCACACCATTTACAACAACGCTCTGATACCGATCCCTCAGCCAACTGGAAATCCACTGAACTATGTACTATAATGTACTCCACTTACCACTCCCCTTGCTGCCAGCTGCTGCTTGAGTGTCCAGCAATCCCACTGGTGACCAATTAGTTTCATGGGACAGACTTTCTCATCACTGTGTGTCTGTCCATCCAGGAACCTGTGCTGACAACCAGTGGTCATGTTGAACCTCAGAGTGGTAGATGACAGAAAGGGAAGTGGTAAGAAGCCCTGCAATTAAGAAATTACCTTTTTTCTGGTAAAGCTCGATGGCCCTGGAAACAAAATTTTCACTCTACTAGTAAAGGTGTGGCTGCTGCATGTGTGCAGATACATGCAGCAGCCACACCTTTACCAGTAGGGTGAACATCCCCTTCCATACCTCCCAACATCCTTATTTTGGCAGGGCCACCCCAGGTTCGTGCTGGCGTCCCGTTGTCCTGCGCCACTCCCATGTGTCCCGACGTTGTTGCCGCTGGCCCTGAGTGTGCAGCTGAGCACACCTCTTCCCTGGGGTGGTGCTGGCTGCTGACTTTTTCTTCAATGGTGGTTCAGTGGGTGGGCGTGACTCCAAAAGGAAGAAGCCTGTCTGGGTGCAGGAAGTAGAATGCACTGAGAAGTAAGGTGTTCGTGTGTGTGTGTGTGTGTGTGTGTGTGTGTGTGTGTGTCCGTGTGTGTGCGTCCATATGTGTGTGTGTTCTGCTCAGCTTTCTGAGAGAGGGAGGGAGGGATGATGGAGGGATGGTAATGGAAGGATGTCCCTCACTGTCTGTAATGGAGGGATACCCCTCACTGGCTTTAATGGAGGGATGCCCCTCACTGGCCGTAATGAGGGATGCCCCTCACAGGCCGTAATGAGGGATGCCCCTTACTGGCCGTAATGGAAGGATGCCCCTCACTGGCTGTAATGGAAGGATGCCCCTCACTGGCTGTAATGAGGGATGCCCCTCACTGGCTGTAATGAGGGATGCCCCTCACTGGCTGTAATGAGGGATGCCCCTCACTGACTGTAATGGAATGATGCCCCTCACTGACTGTAATGGAAGGATGCCCCTCACTGGCTGTAATGGAAGGATGCCCCTCACTGGCTGTAATGGAAGGATGCCCCTCACTGGCTGTAATGGAAGGATGCCCCTCACTGGCTGTAATGGAAGGATGCCTCTTTAATGGGCATCTCTCACTGGCTGTAATGGAAGGATGCCCCTCAATGACTGTAATGGAGGGATGCCCCTCACTGGCTGTAATTAAGGGATGCCCCTTGCTGGCTGTAATGGAGGAATGCCCCTAACTGGCTGTAATGGAGGAATGCCCCTAACTGGCTGTAATGTGGGAATGCCCCTCACTGGCTGTAATGTGGGTATGCCCCTCACTGGCTGTAATGTGGGTATGCCCCTCACTGGCTGTAATGTGGGTATGCCCCTGTTACAACCGGATGAAACCAATGAAGCGTGGACCCACTGGAACTGCGGAACTGTTGGTGAGTACCGCGTCAGGGAAGCGGGGTCTAAGGAGCCACCGGTTTTCACCAGAGCCCGCCGCGAAGCAGGTTGGTCTTGTGCGGCTGATGACTCCCAGGTCGCTACCCCCCAACGGCGGCACAGTTCCACAATTTGCCGAGGTATTGTACAGCAGAGATAAACGATGGTCACGGTGAGTAGCCAGATTCAGGGCAGGCAGCGAGGGTTCAGCAGCGAGTAGACAAGCCGTGGTCGGGACAGGCAGCGGAGGTTCACAGACGAAGAGACAGACCGAGGTCGGGACAGGCAGCGGAGGTTCGTGGTCAAAAAGGTAAGCCGAGGTCATACACGAAAAAGCCACAGATTTAACTACAAATGATCACGGAAACACACCGATAATCCGGCAAAGGGAAGAAGGGCTGGCCAGAATAAAAAGGAAGTGATATTACCGGATTGGACGGCCGGACACCAATTAGAGATGCACTGGCCCTTTAAATTCCACAGTATTGCGGCGCGCGCCCCCTAGTGGCCGGGGACGTGCGCGCAGGAGAGGCAAGGAGGAAGAAGGAAGTGAGGGAGCCGGCCGCAGGCCCCGGCAGCCACGCCGGACGGAGGGCAGGACACCAGGTAAGAGAGGGGCGCTGCCAGGAAGGGACATAGCGCTCGGGCTAGGGGAGACCCGGCGGGGAAAGCCACGGGGAGGAAGCGCGGCTCTCGCCCCGGGAGAGGGACGGCAGGAGGCGCCATGAGGCGTCTCCGCAGCGCTAGCCCTAACAGTACCCCCCCCCTTTGGTCTCCCCCTCTTCTTAGGACCAAGGAAGTCCGAAATAAGGGTCCGATCAAGGATGTTTTCTTCCGGTTCCCAGGATCTCTCCTCAGGGCCGTAGCCCTCCCAATCCACCAAGAAATAGCGTCTTCCTCTGGAGATCTTCGAAGCAAGTATCTCATTGACCGTAAAGGTATCTTCAGTACCTGCGACTGGCTTAGGTTCCAATAATTTGGGGGAAAAACGATTAACAGTCACCGGTTTGAGCAGAGAGACATGGAAGGAATTGGTTATGCGGAGAGAGGGTGGCAGATGCAGCTTGTAACAGGCAGGGTTGATACGTTGTTGGATCTTAAAAGGTCCCAAGAAGCGAGGACCAAGTTTGTAACTGGGGATTTTAAAACGAATATACTTGGCCGAAAGCCATACCCTATCCCCCGGAGAGTATAAAGGAGGAGTCCTTCTCTTCTTATCAGCCTGGATTTTCATACGAGACACGGCTTGTTCCAGTGAATGCTGTGTTTCACGCCAGATGGAAGAAAACTGGTGCGAAAGGTCATCGACCGCAGGTACCGAGGAGGGCGTTAGTAAAGGCAGAGGAGGAAGGAGATGACGACCATAGACTATAAAGAAAGGGGATTTTCCGGTGGATTCAGAGTCCTTAAAGTTGTAAGAAAACTCTGCCCAGGGCAGCAGGTCCACCCAGTCATCCTGGCGAGTGGAAACAAAATGGCGTAGATACAGCCCCAAAGTTTGATTTACCCTCTCCACTTGGCCATTGGATTGGGGATGATACGAGGAAGAAAAGTCCAATTTCACCTTTAATTGATTACAGAGAGCCCTCCAGAATTTCGATACGAATTGAACTCCCCTGTCGGAGACAATGTGGGTTGGGAGCCCATGTAGACGGAAGATGTGTTTAAGGAAATTCTTTGCCAATAGGGGAGCAGAAGGTAATCCAGGCAACGGAATGAAATGCGCCATCTTCGAAAATCGGTCCACCACTACCCAGATGACGGTATTGCCCTGTGAAGGCGGAAGATCAGTGATAAAATCCATGGCGATGTGAGACCAGGGGATGTCCGGAATGGGAAGTGGTTGGAGAAGACCTGCGGGACGTTGACGAGGGGTCTTGTTGCGCGCGCACGAGGTGCAGGCTTGTACGAATTCTGCGGCATCGTTTGCTAACGTGGGCCACCAGTAGTATCTGGAGATGATGGCGCAGGTCTTCTTGATTCCAGGGTGACCAGCAGTATGGGAGGCATGACCCCATTTTAGTATTGAAAGGCGACGAGAGACAGGTACGAAAGTCCTCCCCGGAGGACCAGATTCTAGAGTAGCGGGAGCAGAGTGAACCAGACGATCGGGTGGAATTATAAACTGCGGAGAAGAGACCTTATCCGAGACATCCGAGGAACGGGAGAGAGCGTCTGCCCTGATGTTTTTTGCAGCTGGACGGAAGTGGATCTGGAAATTAAAGCGTGCAAAGAAGAGTGACCAACGGGCCTGACGAGGGTTTAAGCGTTGTGCGGATTCCAGATAAGAGAGGTTCTTGTGGTCAGTAAAAATGGAAATTGGGAAGATAGACCCCTCGAGGAGATGTCTCCATTCTTCCAGCGCCAATTTAATGGCTAATAGCTCTCTATCTCCAATGGTGTAGTTCCTCTCGGCAGGAGAGAAGGTTTTAGAAAAGAATCCGCAAGTTCGAGCTTTGCCGGACGAGGATCGTTGCGTAAGTACTGCTCCAGCTCCGACGGAAGAGGCATCCACCTCAAGAGCGAAAGGACGAGACGGGTCAGGTCTGGAAAGTACCGGTGCCGAGGCGAAGGCCTTTTTTAATGCAAGAAAGGCTGCTTCAGCCTGCGGAGACCATGCCTTGGGATTGGCTCCTTTTTTGGTGAGGGCCACGATGGGTGCTACTGTCGTGGAAAAGTGTAAAATGAACTGGCGGTAATAGTTTGCGAACCCCAAGAATCGCTGAATCGCACGAAGACCGACTGGTCGAGGCCATTCAAGGACCGCCTTTAACTTGGCAGGATCCATCTGGAGACCTTGAGCAGAAACTATGTACCCCAAAAAAGGTAATGCGGTTTGATGAAAAAGGCATTTCTCGAGCTTAGCATAAAGATGGTGTTGCAGTAAACGAGACAAGACTTGTCTGACGTGCTGATGATGTTCTTCGATGGACGAGGAGAAGATGAGAATGTCGTCAAGATAGACCACAACACAGGTGTACAACAGGTCCCGAAAAATGTCGTTAACGAACTCCTGAAAAACTGCGGGGGCATTGCAGAGGCCGAAGGGCATAACGAGATACTCAAAATGACCGTCTCGCGTGTTGAAGGCCGTCTTCCATTCATCACCCTCTCGAATGCGGACTAAGTTATAGGCGCCTCTCAGATCCAATTTTGAAAAAATCTTAGCTCCGCGAAGACGATCAAAAAGTTCGGAGATCAAGGGCAATGGGTAACGGTTTTTTACCGTAATTTTATTGAGGCCCCGGTAATCGATGCAGGGCCGAAGGGACCCGTCCTTTTTCTGTACAAAGAAGAACCCCGCTCCAGCTGGGGAAGAGGATTTCCTAATGAACCCCTTTTGTAAATTCTCCCGAATGTATTCCGACATTGCTTGGGTTTCAGGGACAGACAGCGGATAGATGCGTCTGCGAGGAGGAGTGGTGCCAGGTAGAAGATCAATCGGGCAATCGTAAGGGCGATGAGGCGGAAGTGCCTCAGCTTGCCTCTTGCTAAATACGACGGAAAAAGACCGATAATCCGGCAAAGGGAAGAAGGGCTGGCCAGAATAAAAAGGAAGTGATATTACCGGATTGGACGGCCGGACACCAATTAGAGATGCACTGGCCCTTTAAATTCCACAGTATTGCGGCGCGCGCCCCCTAGTGGCCGGGGACGTGCGCGCAGGAGAGGCAAGGAGGAAGAAGGAAGTGAGGGAGCCGGCCGCAGGCCCCGGCAGCCACGCCGGACGGAGGGCAGGACACCAGGTAAGAGAGGGGCGCTGCCAGGAAGGGACATAGCGCTCGGCCTAGGGGAGACCCGGCGGGGAAAGCCGCGGGGAGGAAGCGCGGCTCTCGCCCCGGGAGAGGGACGGCAGGAGGCGCCATGAGGCGTCTCCGCAGCGCTAGCCCTAACAGCCCCTGACTGGCTGTAATGTGGGTATGCCCCTGACTGGCTGTAATGTGGGTATGCCCCTCACTGGCTGTAATGAAGGGATGCCCCTCACTGGGTGTAGTGGAGGGATGCCCCTCACTGCTCACTCGCTGTAATGTGGGTGAGAGGGTTCCAGCCTGCATATATGTGTGCGGGGGGCTTGCCTGTAGTATTATTATTGAATTCTTAGGTGGCGTTTCCCTTTAAGGGCGTGGCTGCAAAAAAACAAAACACTGAAATAGCAAATACAATTGGTGCTTTCTTTCTGCACAGGATTCTACGTGAGCACTAATCGACTAAATAAAGTGGAGGGGCAACTATGGTGGGGCCACATGACCTCATGGACAGGGCTGGTCAACAATCTTATTCAGAAAATATATGTTTAAAAATCTTGTGCTCATTCGCTGATATGCTTTCTCTTTGTACATCCAGCATACATCCAGCATCTTCTACCATGAGGTCACACCCTTTATAAAGTTCCCAAATCTAAAGTGCTCCTAAGTAGTTCAGACTTTCCTTAATATCAGAAAGGCTGTGTAACCAGGCATGGGAGCGGGGATGGATATGCGCATAGAGGAGTGAGTGCAAAGTGCAGAAGAGACGCAGTGAGGTCCGTGAAGAGGATCACTGATGCCCATAAGAAAAGATGACTTCAGCAGCTAGTGCAATTGCTTCTTTGGTCACATTTTGTATAGCGAAGAGGGAGCTATACACTGCCCAGAGAATATCAAGCTTCTGGGGCTGAAGCTGGGGGGGGGGGGGGGCTTGGTGATGGTGGGCACTAATGCTGTGCCTGCTCGTGGGCCACGATGCGCTTGCTCCTCTACAACCCCTGTAGTTGCACCATTTAATCACAGAAGAACTGGCATCAAGAGTATGCAGGCAGTGACTCAAAGCCCAACTAGGATATTATACAGTTCTACCCACTTTGCTAAGGGAATGGGGCCAAACAAAATGGAAGTTGACCGCTTGTCTGGCTAAACACTGTCACCTGCAAGGCCAGGTTATGGAAAAGTGAGCACTGGTTGATTGATTATTGGGCTTTTAGTTGACTGTAAATAAATGAGCTCTAGGCTGGTTAACATCTTGCTTGTTGTATTTAGTAAATGATTTAAAAACTTTCTCATAGCTCTTGACTTCACATGATCCAAAAACTTTCCAGGGATCTATAGGTTAGGAATTTTCTTTTTTTTCCCAGCCTATCAAAATTTCCCAGGAGGCGGCTGCTTTTCTGTTACAGATTTGTTCTGCTGTGTAATATGGAACATCTGTGCCAAATGTCACAGCCTGGTGGGTCTGGACAGCCCAGCATTCCATCACATGCTCAAGAATGGGCTGAATAATTCCTTGGGATCTATAGCAGGAAGTGAAGTAAGAAGGTGCACTGAACACAGAACTGCTCTTTTGTAAGCGAAAAATATTTTACTGGAAACGAGTACCATGAAGGCTACATGGAGGTCACACGTTCTGTTCTTTTCTGGTAACTGTGTCAGCCTGAAGCCCTGTATGCTTTCCAGAGTCACAGAGGATGAAACAACTGCAGCAGCCGTTAATTAAACAAAGTAACAAAAAAAAAAGCATCTGAAGCAAAATGAATAGCCATTTTAATTCCTCGACCTTGAGTTTAATTTAAATTATTAAATGGGATTGACAAAAGATTGAACATTACAGGAATTTTTATATGCTTCGCAGTTCTCATATGTTGGTTTTTAAAACGGAACAAAATCCAGTTTTTTTTCCATGCCCCCCCAGGGCCTCCTGAATTGAGATTCCCCGCTTTGTGAAACCCCCACAGAACACCCTGTAAAACGCAGCTCTTCCAGGTCTTTCGCTCCCCATTGTAAACGATCAAAGCCATTTGCTGAATTACATGGGCACGACAAATGGCTCTGATTGTATGAGGGCTCTGGACATATGCTGTTGGAGCAGGGAAAGGTAAGTTGTTACCGGTGATCTGGGGGGGAGGGGGGTTCATGCAGCGGGGCATGCCTAATCAGGGATCTCTTGAAAAATATTTTAGATTGCAGGACCTGAACCAAAAGCCACAAAATAATAAAAGCCCAGAGGACTTACGCTCCTTCCGGGTGCAGGTCCGTATACTACTGTCAACTGTGCTGCTGCCTTTGCCTGCTACTTCTGCGTTCATTGAGTGAAAATCACGCTACATGAACCTTTTTGAAACTGCGGATCAATGGCAGTCGCCCAGGAGTCAGCTGAAAGGCCGCACCTGGGAGGATTATGGGATACATACTCCTAGGTGTAGGGAGATTTTGGCATAGGAGCGAGCTGTCCGGGAGCTGGCAGTCTGGTAAGGTGAGTAGGTCATTCATAAGCATGCAGTAGTTTGCATGCTTATTAAAGACCCTTTTTTATTTTTAGGTTTTAAAGTTAGAAAAAAAAGTTAGAAAAAAAAAAGGAAATCTGTGTACTCACCGGTAAATTTTGTTTCTCATCCTCTTCCATTACTGTGCACCACCATTATCAATGCATGGGCTAATCTCAGCCGTAGGGGAAATGCAAGATCGAAAAAACTAGTTCCTCCTGGTCATATATATGGCAGGCTGTGACAGGATCTCCTCACTTAATTAAAAAGAAGTTCAGCCACAGCCCCGGGAGGGGAGAACGCTAACCTGCACATAATGCGCGCAGCTAAGAACAGTGCAATAAGACTAAAACTATGTAGAAGCCATTGACTAGCACTGAAGCAGTCGTAACACAACAGAAGGGCGAGTGTACTGCAACGGATTGGAAGAGGCCAAAATTAAATTTACTGGTGAGTACACAAATTTCCCTTTTCTAATTTCTTCCATTCTGGGGCACCACAAGTAGTAACGCGTGGTACGTAGCAATGCAGTAACCTCAATAAGCATGGGTCTGTGCAAGAACAGCCAACTGCGTCAGTCTAACCAAGAACAACGACACTGTCAACCCTGGAGAGGGGTTCACCACCGTCTGCAACACCTTATGCCCCAGCGCAGAATAGACACATGCCCTGACATCAAGTCTGTAAAACTTGGTGAAGATGTGGAGAGACAACCAGGTTGCCACCTCACAGACCTGTCCTGCCGACACCTGGTGTTGGAAAGTTCAAGAAGCAGCAATCGCCCTGGTGGAGTGAACGGTGACTTGGAAGGGCGTCTCCTTCCCCTTGCGGATGTAGGCATGTATGACCGTCTGCCTAATCCATATGCTAAGAGTAGACCTGGCAGCCACCAGACCCCTCCATTCGTCTTCTGTACCTCTCAAGTAGTGGCCAAGTAATGCCCTGAAAACATCAAGGGAATGCAAGAGTCACTTCTTATGACAAGTGGGATGTGGACACAAGGAGGGTAGCACTATCTCCTGATGAAGATGGAAGGGAGAGACCATCTTGGGGAAAAAATCCTGCTTTGTCTTCATGCAGCACCAAAAAAGGTGATCTGATTAAAAACGCTGCCAGCTTCAAAACTCGCCGAATGGAGGTGATCTGCACAAGAAAAGCCACCTCAACATGAGCGTCAACAGGGAAGCCTCCGCCATGGGTTCAAAGGGCCCCTGAAGTGCTGATAGGACCAGATTGAGACCCCAGGGCGGGACTATTGACCGCCCCCAGAGGCCGAACATGTCCAGCACCCTGCATGAAGGTGTGGATTAACCTATGCTCCGCGATGGTCTGTAGAAAAAAAAATGGACAAGGGTGAGACCTTGCCCTTAAGGGTGCTGGGCTTTAAGCCAGCATCCAGGTCTTGCTGGCGGAACTCCAAAATTTGGGTACCGTGAACCTCCTACAGGAGGGGCCCTTAGATTTGCACTAAGACACAAAGGCCCTCCAAGTCCTATAGTAAATTCTAGAGGATGACTGTTTCAAATCAAGGTCCGAATTACCGCGGCGGACAAACCCCTCTCCTCCAATATGCAAGTCTCAACAGCCAAGCCACTAAAGCCAGCACTGGAAAATTGGGGTCCACAGAGGACTATGTTGCAGCAGTTGGGCCGTTGGTGAGTCGCCACTGGGGCTCCACCACCAGGCTGACCAGATTCGTGAACCACACCCTTCTGGGCCAGTGTAAGGAATCTGCTCGCAGTTGAACTTCTTTAACACGCGACCCATTAATGGACAGCACATCGACCACCACAGCCAGGGGGTCTCGCACCCTGGACATGAATCTCAGTACCTTTCAATTGTGCTGAAATGCGAAAAGATCCACCTCCGCCACTCCCCACTGGTCACAGAGGGCTTGAAACATGTCCTGGTGAAGGGACCATTCCCCCTGGTCTCCCTGTCCAAATAATTGGCCTGCAGATTCTCCACCCCTGGAATGTGAATTGCCGATCGTGAATCTCCGAACACATCATGATGTGACGAACTTCCTGTAATGCCTGCCAGCTCCTGATGGTTTATGTAGGCCACAGCAGTGAAATTGTCTGACCTGAATGGAAGCCCCCGGAGCTGGGCAGACCAATGCCAGAATCGCAGAATCGCCCTCATTTTCAACACATTGATTGGAAGACTGCACTTCTGCTGGTCTCATAGACCCTGAACCACCTGGTTATCCAGAACACCACCCCAACCCATCAGACTGGCATCTGGCCCTGCCACCTGATCGTGTGAGGGCACCCCATCAACCCTGAAAGGACTTGGCTGGAGGCTTGGGCCACTGGCCTCTTGGGGTCTGGTCTCCCCCGTGGCTTTTGTATACCGGAAAAATCCTTGCGGCGTCTGAAGTCTGTAGCCCCTCCAAACTTCCATAAGAGACGAAAATTCGGCGAACTGCAAAACAAGGTCCTCAGTTTCCGATTCTGTGGAAGCCTAGTCGACTTC
Organism: Gastrophryne carolinensis; assembly: GCA_027917425.1. NCBI lineage: Eukaryota > Metazoa > Chordata > Amphibia > Anura > Microhylidae > Gastrophryne > Gastrophryne carolinensis. The sequence continues at coordinate 74,737,942 of CM051238.1, forward strand.
CCACCCATGGCCTTTTGGACCAGTTCATCCAGAGGCATACCGAAAAGATGACCCCCCCAAAAAGGGAAGGGCAGTAAGAGTCTTCTTAGAAGCATTGTCGGTTGTGCACTATTTCAGCCAGACCGTGCGTCGCAAGGGGACCAGCAAGGCCAGCCCCCTAGTCACCACAAGCACCAAGTCGTCCATAGCCGGCACCATGTATCTGAAGACCTCCCTAGCGAAGGAGTTCAAATGTAGTGCAGAGGAACGTGAACCTCCATGTCACAAACACCTCTTCTGCTGCTTCACCCAGACCTTGCCTGCTGTAGCCACCATGGACATGAGCTGGGCGCATGGCCGACCCCCACCATGGAGAATGCAACCTCCTATCCATCGGGCCTCTCAAGGCTGCACTATCTGAAGAAGGGATAATGGTGTACCGAGCCAGCCCGACACTGGTTCATCTACCTCAGGTGGCGAAGACCAAACCCTGACCGCCTCATCCGAAAGGAAGGAGCAGAAGCTTATCTGGTTTCTCCCACTCCTTTGCCACGAACCTGCTGAATAGGGCAAGCCTGGGAAAAACCTGCCTGAACCTGAAGCTTGTAGGGTTCACTCTTCTTCATCTCCCACTTTGCCCAAGGAGTAGATAGGCGCAGAACCTCCAAAATTGTCTCAATAAGCTCCTCAATCTGATCTGTCGGGTGATTCGACAACTTCTGGTTCATCTATGCTGCCGGGTGCCCCTGCTGACGAAGGCCACTGACCATGCTCTCCAACCAAGCCACCCTGTCCGCCATGCCTGAAGGAGGAACCCCATCTGTGGACGGACCCTGGGACACAAATGGACCTGTAAGCCCCCCTGGGGGTTATCCTGTTCTGATGAGTCTGAGCCTGAAGCCACAGGGGAACTGGATGATCCAACTGAGACGAAGAACCTGCCAGCTGTGTAAGGTGGCGCAGGAAAGTAGTGCACCCAGCTCACAGGGGTCCCTCATCCAAGGTCAGGTGCCTCTGATGCCTCCCACATGGTAAAATGGCTGCTCTAACTGCTAAGCAATGAGGCTGGATCACTGGTCGCCACACCCTTCTGCCTGTCGACTACTGGTCAGACCTGCCTGCAGTACCAGAAAAGCAACCTCCCTGCAGCTGAGATCAACCCACCAGCCAAGGAGGCAGCAGCTTCTGGACCCCACTCTGCAACAACAAGAACAATGTCAGATTCCTAAAGGAATCTGTACAATTCAAAAGGCTTTGCCCCCAGAGGGAGCCCTACCTGACCAGGGAAAAGCACGGGGCAACAGCCGCGCTGGATCCGATACCCAGCCCAGGAGAACAGGGACCCAGTGCAAGAGCTGCCAGGCGATGATCCAGGGATGCTTTGGGCACTGTACAAGATGGCACTGCCTTGTGCTGTTGAGAAGGCGGGTGGAGCGGCGGACCTCACAAATGCATCCGTCACACCCCCTCCTCCTGTTCTTCATGGTAAGGCCCGAGACCGCAAAAGCCACGGCCCAGCCTGTGTCACAGGCACAGCCTACTGCCCCCTTCCCAAGTTAGCCAATAGGCAGGCGGCATGGCGGGTGGCCACACCCCCTCGCAATGTGGCCGTCTTCCCCCACCAAATGCCGGCAGCCGAGTGCGCTTACCTGGAACTCTGCATGATTCCACACTATCGGCTTAGGAACAGACTTCAGGCATCTAACGCGCTGAAGCCCCCAATCTTGGTCAGCGTTGTAACTAAAAAAAAAAAAACCAGACATCTTCACAGTCACAGAGATTAACCCATGCATTGCCACTTGTGGTGCCCCGGAATGGAAGAGATGAGAAAAAATAATTAGACTTTTGGCCTGCTTTAAGGAGTAACAACCACCCTCCTAGAGCTTATAAGACTCCTGGGGCGATGGTTTTCCTCTTTATGGGGCATCCCAAATTGGAGTTATAAAATCGGGATGCCCTCATCAGACAGAACAAAACCCTGCATCTCAAGGAGCTTTTTAAATTTAGCACACAAACAACTTCAGTAAAAATGTACTCTAATTGTTCCCATAAAATCACCTTCACATGCCATGGGGAATTTTTACAGGTAAATATATATTTTTTAAGTTTTGAAACGGCTCCCTATGGGATGTGCTGAAAAAATGTCAAATCCATACAACATAGGGTGCTGTTGTTTCCAAACTTAAAAAATAATAACCTTAACAGATGCGGCATCGCTTTCTCCCCATTGAAGTGAATGTGAGATGTTTGCTGAAGGATTTAAACACGGCAAATGCCTGCGTACCCGCGCATGCACTGTAGGAATGAGGAAGAGGTGAGTTGTACTGGGAGAATTGGAGGGTTTCATACAGTGGGGCATCTCAAATTGGGATGCCCCTGAGGAAGGGAACAAAACCTGGCAAAGTTAAATTCCCAGGTTTTGCTTTGCTTTTAAGGACAGGTATTGAATCCAAGCATTTGACCTCAGTTTGAAACCAAAGTGGCAAGTGTAAATAGCAGTGTGGATGGATGGAGGCCATGCGCCTGCAATAGGGATGCTTTGTGTTTTACGAGCACTCTCTGGAGCTCAGCCATGTGAAGCCTCCTGAAGGATGAGGCCGGGGAACAATGTTGTCTTTGGTAGGAGAGCACATGTTGTTTTTTCCAGTCTTCCTTTCCAGCGTTGGAGTGTTAAAGGCCCTGCAGTCAGGTCCTCGGGGAGGGCAGTCAGTCATGAAGTCAGCATCCTCTGTGGAAATTAGAAAAAATAATAAAAGCACAATGAATCTTGAATAGGTTTTGTTCCCCTAATTATGACACGTATACAGCAGGAGAGTGAAAACTTTACAGAGGTCCCTTGGCTGTCCTGGCTTATTTATTACACTGAAAAATGATGCCTGGAACAAGGAGATATCAAGTCACCAAGCGCCAGTAATTTTGTTGGAATTGTTTTCTTTTTCTGGGGAGGAATGCTGTCCTCTGTGCAACATCTGCTACTAATCAGACCTAACTCCCATAATCCTGTGCAGCACTCAGAGCATTGGTATTTGCCTGCTACTCTTGGTCCTAATTACAGTCTGATTCCCGCCAAAACTTGCATCCTAGCCTTGGACATAGCAGGATTGCATTCTGGAGATTTACTCTTTGTTAAACTAGAACTTCTGTGTGAAGTTTGTCTCACATATTGCTGTTATATGTACATCGATGCTTTTGTGAGGAATTAGGACAGGTAAAGATGGCCCTGTAGCTGATTCAGTAAATATAATAGTCCTTAGAAAGCCTAAATAGCCATTTACATGAAGTCACATGAACAGTTAGGCCCCCTAGAAGTGTACCACTCTGGCAGTACAAGGACTTTGCAGGACCAGGACTACCGCTTGGTACAGTGGTGTATACCTGAAGTTCTCCCCTTTCCATCGACACCTCCAGGTTCCCAAGGTCTGGTGCTCGGAAGTGTACTATCTTGAACTGGGTACATTGATTCCCTGGATGATTGGAAGCCTGGGGGGGGGGTAGAAACCCTCTGTAGGAGATGTTTGAAAGAGGAGGACTTCAGTTAAGCATCTCTGCAAGAGAATGTGGATCCATTCAGCGGTACCACAAAGTTCTGCTACTGTTGCTCACTGGAGCCGGGGGCTAAAAATCAGTGGATGGGGCTTGTTCTGCAGCTGAAGATCTCAGCTACATTCTCTGTAAGTTTCCTTTCCCTCATGATACTGGAGAACCGGGGCTCAGAAGTGGATCTCCCTGGGTGAGGTACATTGATTCCCAGAGTTACGCACTTTGGAGCCCTTGATCTCCGGACTTAGGGGGCTAGCAACCAACTGGAGGCACCAAGGACTGCACAGAGAGGTAGTGAGGACTGAAGCTGACAGAGACAAGTGGTGGACAGCGCCAAGAACAGCACACAACAGGTCTACCTACCCCCTCCCTGCCTACTGACCCACCCACCAATTTACCCACCTACCCACTCACCCTCCTACCTATCTACCTGCCTGCTGACAAACCTACCTACCTATCCAACTTCCTACTGATCTACTCACCTACCTATGTACCTGCCCACTCGCCTCCCTACCCAGGACCTGGAGCGGCAGCTGGCAGCCCTGGGGGAAAGGCACAATCATCAGACCCTGGAGCTGAGGTGGCGGTAGCCCACCCACCTACCTTACCACTTGCCCACCTTCCTACCTGCCATCCCTCCAACCTCGCTACCTTCCCTACCACTTACCTACCCACTCACCTACCTATGTACCTGTCCATTCGCTTCCCTACTCAGGACCTGAAGCAGCAGCTCGCAGCCCTGGTGCAATGGCAGAATCATCAGACCTTGGAGCTAAGGTGGCAGTTGCCCACCCACCTACCTTACCACTTGCACACCTCCCTACCTGGTCTCACACCAACCTCACTTCCTGCCCTCCCACCAACCTACCAACTCGCGAATCTGCCTAAACACTCACCTTCCTACCTACTCACCTACTTACCCAACTATATACCTGCCTACTTACCCACTCACCTACCTACTGACCTACAATGTATCTACATGTCTACCCACCCACCTGCCTACCTATTCTAAATTAATATCTAATAGGAATTCCTATCTATTACTATCTAAATTCCCACATACTCCTATTACTGAAATGTGTATGCATTGCTTTAATAAAGTGCAGTGCTGTACCCATTAGAGTGATTGGAGCAAGGAGCAATGATTGGTTTTGCAGTTTTACAGGGGAGGAGCATGGTTTATCCACTCAGTGTGTGAAGTGAGGGGGTGGGTCACCTGTTTCTACATACATGCAAAGCCGCAGCAAGCCCCCTCTATCACAGTGAATGGAGTGGGTGTGACATCATCACTGTGACAGATGACGGAGGGTGGCCTGTTATAGCAGGCAGGGCCGGCGTCAGCACCCGGCAAGGTGGGGCAGCTACCAGGGGCCCCTGGCCTCCAGGGGGGCCCACTGACAGGGCCGGCATCCAGATTTGGGTCATGTGACGCGACTCTTCACCACAAAGGGGCCCAATGAGAACATCCCGCGCAAGGGCCCACATAAACCTGGAGCCGGCCCTGATAGCAGGGGTTGCTTGGAGATGATACAGCTGGACTAGTACTTTAATACTTTAAATAAGATGTCCAGTGTCTTCATAACTTCATAACTACCCCGCCCCCCAAGGTGCTGAGACATGGGGTTAAAAAAAACCTTACTTCTCTCGTAATTCAGCACCGGGCATGGGCAGTGGCCGCACAGAGAGTGCACTGAGTCAGTGACCAGGACGGAGAGAGGAACTGCAGCCAATGTGCAGCCCTGGGGCCAGAAACAGTGGTTGCTGTAGATTTATTTTTAAGGGGGCGACAGTGGGGGCTCAAAATCCTGGGCGAGAGCGTGTGACCCGGGTGAGGGGGAATTTTTAAGTGAGACGACCGAAAATTTCGGGTGAGTTAGCATCTATGCCTCTAGCCTAGCACTACCAGGGAGGTAGTTAGCCTAACAGACCTACTCCTCCATAGGGACTAATGGTTATGGGGTGGTAAGCACACCTCTAAGAGCCTTATGTAGTAGATTATTGGTTGTCTGTGTCAGTAACTCGGATATTTTCCCATTACCAGTGGTCAGGATATTCTAGTAATATAGAAAATACTGTACACTAATCAAAAACAACCCACCGCACCAATAACGAGGTCAACACAAAAAATAATAATAAATAGTAATAAACAAACAAGCAGTGAGCCATACACTGGCCCTATTCCACTGAAACAATTGTACACAGAGAGGGTGGCCCAGACACCCTCAAGAGAGCCAGAAAAAGTATGCATCACTATCTATACATCAAACAATCAAAATAGTTTATTCGAGATTAATATGTACACATACATAGACAATAAAACTTAGCCTAAAAACATACACACACAAACAGGGGCAAAATATGCAGACACTAATTCATGTTCCAAATATAATACATACTACTAGTCCCTCTTAATAAATACACTCCCTTTGACCCCCATCTACTCTTCTAATCACAATTACCCAGAATCAAAATCAATACCAAACATTATATTATACAAAGGGCCATGTGCAAAATAAACAAATAATATATATATACATGGCTGTGTGAAACCCCACAGAACACCAAGCTAACTCCCCTTTCCTCAAACCCACTGTGCAAATGAATGTACGGCTACAGAAGCTGAATGGAATCCCTAGCCACACTTATGAGTGGACAGTCGCACAGTCGAGAAGGGATGCAAGTAATGTCAGCATTTTCTGGGGGGTTTGGCACAGTAGGGCATTCTAGTTCAGCATACCCAGAGGGGAGCGAGTAAGCCTGCCCTGGATTCTCATAGGCCCCAGGGTGGGTTTTTGTCCTTATTATGTCCTTATATTTATCGGCTAATTTCTTCACTTCATGTACTTTCAAAACAGAGCTACAATTTTAAAGCAGTTTTTGTGTATGTTTGGATGCTTTTAGATAATTGTTTATGCCATAATTTGGTCAAATGTTATAAATATATATATATTTGAGAAGCATATATACTGTATTGTATTGTATTCTGAGGATCATCAGCTTTCCGTTAAAGTGGTCCCACACCCATTCCCCAGTGAATGGGTGTGGGGCCACATAGTGACAGGCTCAGGGGGCATCCAGATTTCTTGCGCCCCCCCGCATAATACCCCCCGCTACACCCCACAATCTTTACGTGACTCTCGATTCTCGACTGGAATTCGGTCCTCCAATTGGCCGTCACGTGGGCAGGCTTTGACCAGCGGCCGGGAAAGATAGGCTACGTGAGCCCAATGGCCCAATGGTGTTGCAGAAGGTATTGTGAGGGGGCCTCCAGCAATCTGGATGCCCCCCCCCAAGCCTGTCACTATGCAGCCCTGCACCCGGTAACCAAAACTGAAGCAAGTGGGAGTATAGGATTCATTATAATCTTAATAGAGTTTTGTCATAAAAAATAGGCTAGTAATGAAAAGAAGATACATAAATATGATAGATGGGGCTTTATATACCCTACTTAAAAAAACACTAGACAAGCTTGTTTTTTTATTAACTGGATTTAAGAGAATTGGAGTGTCAGATGTGTTGTATGTACTATTTTGCCTTTACAGGGAAGTATTGCTCAAATCTAACTGTGTTGCATGTACGTGTGTGTGTGTAAATATTTGCCTAAATTGATGTTCTCAAGCATTTTGTTCAGTTAGTGTTGAAATGATTTTGAGTTATTTAGACCACTAGATGGCACTGTATCGGGGGTATGAATAAATGTACAGCTTTATTGTAGAACAGGAAACAGGATGTAGTAGTTAAAGTGGACCAACACCCAGGATTTTGACTATCCTGGGTTTTGGTCCACTTCGGTGGGGCACCCCGATCGGGGGTGCCCCGCTGTGTGAAACCCCCCAGAAAGCCCCGAAAACTCACTTCACCCCGCTCCCACGTGACCGCTGCAGCCAATCCCCGCCGCCGGACAAGCGAGAGGCAGCGCCGGACAAGTAGAGCGCGTCCGCCGCCGCCTCCCGCGCGTCCCTCTTACAGGGAGCGCACCCACGCCGGCCATTCACAAACGGCCGGCGCGGGAGCGCGCCCTGCTAGAGGGACGCGCGGGAGGCGGCGGACGCGCATGCGCCGCTGGAAAGTGGAAAACTTAGGATTGTGGGCTTCCTTGGGGGTTTCACCCCGCGGGACATCCCGATTTCGGATGCCCCGCGGGGAGGGATCTGATCGGCCCTGGGTGTTGGTCCACTTTAAGAGGAAGAGAAGAGAGGTAGCTGCATGTTGAGATTCCCTTCAGTCAGTGAGGGCCAGTAGCCTGCTTGTTATAAGAGCAGAAGCCTGTTTCAGAGTGAGAGGAGAGGAGAACTTGCAGAGAAGCCTTGGAGCTGTGCCAAGTAACAAAACTCAAAGACCAAACAAAGATAAACTGTGGGGGCTGTGACACCCTGACAGACACAGGTGTGATGATAGCTTACATATCCAGGACAGTCAAGGCACCATGATAATCAATATAAGGAAGGCTGGGTGCATATCTGAGAGCAGTCACCATCAGTTATCAAAGTTTCTCTGTAATCCCATCTTTCCCCCTGAAAAGAGGCCCCCAGAATAGAGAAGTGATGAAAGCATTATGGTGTCCACAACGTAACTGTCCATGCAGTATCTGACTGCTCTAAACACTGCAGCAAAAACTACAAGGGGCTAACCATGAGAACTGTGCTAATAGGTTTATTCATCTGGACTGTGAGCTTGAAGTGTCATCAACGTTATTAGACGTATACAACATTTGTGCGGCTGGAGCATCACTTTGTGGACACTGATGATAAATGATTTATTATAGTTGTTATACATTATGTATGTGGACTTTTCTTGTAGTTTGAGATGAAATAATTCTGTTTTGCTGGAGACCTTCTGAAATTCAACTAACTGAGCAATCTGAATTATGTTGATTGGGTCAATATCAAAACATAAAGCTTAGAGACTTTAACATGTCTCCTGTGCTAGATTGCACTCGATCTATCGCTCATGGCTTTTGCAATTTTTCTGATGTTTGTAGATGCTTTGACGAATTATGCAGGTCATTCTAGGTGGAGTGTATTAATATTGCTGTTTGCCAAGGTAAGTTCAAGAGACAAGCAGTTGAACAGTTCCTCCTCTAAAAATGGAATGGTACATTGAAAAACATGTCTGGCCTGGTTTTATTTTCTTCCAGTAAAAAAAAAAAACCCAACAAGCTTGTTTTTTTTTTTCAAGGGGTGTATTACCCCTCCTTGTTTTTAGATTATAATAATAGCTATTTTCACAATAGAGGTTTGGTACAGAGGATCAAAACCCAGGATTTTCCCTGTTCCAGGTTTTGTCTCTCCTCCCTGTGGCATCCTGATTTGGGATGCCCTTCTGTGCTTACATCACTGGCGATCCTCCTCATAAATAGAGCTAAATGGAGGTTAGCCGTTCACTGCTTCCCTTAGGTTGCGCGTACCTGCCAATGTAATAAATTAAAAAAAGACACTAACCTTCATCCCAAATCTAGCCCCCAAAGATGGCAGTGCCCCAGCTGGCTGCACTGAACACCCACCGGTGGGTCCTGGTTGGCCACTGGGAGTGGCGCTCTCCGCATTGCGCCCGCTCCCGCTGCCCATTCACGTGAATCTGCTGCGCAGAAAGAGTCTGCTCCTAGCGGCAGACCGGGACTTCAGGAAGATGGGGTCGGGCTTTCAGTGCCTGGATTCAGGGTGAAAGTCTTTTTTTTCAACAGGATCACTATTTGGAGGGGGCAGGTGGGGGTTATGTTTATTTTTCAAGAAGGGGCTGAAGTTGCCCTTTAAGTTGTGGGTCCGTACTAAAAAAACTCTGCATGTGAACACTGTATAATAGAATAACACTATACTCTAAGTACTCTAAGAAGGCATTTTCCTCTTTTTAAAATCTAATTAAATTTAAAGTTTAGCTGGTTCTCCTTAAACTGGTGCTCTGTCTGTTAGGAAAGAAAGTGTCAGCTCATTGGAGTAAATATAGATAACAAGGTGGCCTTGAAGAACTGGACTTGTTATAAACAAAGCCAGCAATTTCCTGCTTGTCCCTCTGCTGATGAAGGCCATCTGCTGACTCTGTCCCTTTGTCCGAGGAAAACACATCCTGGTTTCTTTCATCCATCTAAATATCCTGCTTCCTAACAACACTGCTTTCATTTCCTAATGATCTCATGATAGGAAAAGGCTATTAGCAACTACAGGGTTAAACACTAGACAGGCTATTCTCCTTACTTTGCCAGACAGTCTTTTTTATCTTTAGGTTGTTGTGTTGGTTGTTTTAGCAGGGTTATACAATGGTTTTATGTGCCTAATTGTCATTTATGTGGGGTTTATGCTGCATAAAAGCTATCACAAACACCTAGTAGAAGCAGGGCAGGGAAAGGCCACCAGAAATCTCAGGGCTCTATAGAGCTGATTTATGTGCCCCTCCCCTAAAGGGCATCTAAAACCTACCTGGTAACCATCCATATTTGTCATGTCAAACACTGAAATCTCCCGGAGCCTGGAAATGGGCTTTATATTTTCCTTACATCCAGTCCAGGTCGTCCCAATATCCTTACGACTGGGTGTTCGCCCCTAGGGGGCGCTCGACTGCAAGATCAAAGATGTAGCTCCTCCCGGACCCCTATAAAGTCAGCTGTCCCTCTATCATTCCCCAGTTGTTCATCTTGCAGTTTGGCTGCATAAGATCGTTGGTCCTAACAGAGAGCTCTAGGGAGGGTTGCCACCAGCCAAGTCCACTCTCAGTAAGTGGATCAGACAGGCGGTGGTACAAGCATATTCTACCAGGGGGAAGGAACCCCCTTTTCGGATTACAGCTCATTCTACCAGAGCTATTGGTGCGTCTTGGGCTTTTCAGCACCAGGCTTCGGTGGAACAAGTTTGTAAGGCCGCAACTTGTTCTTCTGTTCATACTTTTACGGGGAGGCCGATTCATTAATAGCGCCAGGTAGCGACAGATGAGCGACTGTAGCAGTATTTTCACAGCGCCCGCTAGTAGTCACTGTGCTTGTTGTTCGGTTGTTGACAGCGACTCAGTCGGTGTGCGGTAATGTTGAATATTGGGTGAGGAGTCGCTATGTGACAGGTTCCGCGCTGTATGGGAGCTCATGATAGCGAATGGCCATAGAGAACAGCTCCCACCATATTCATTAACAAATCACGCTCAAAAAATTCTCGCGCTGTGAAATGCATGTTTAAACCCCAGAGCGCTGCCGGCGATGGGTTAAAAGTAGTTTTTTAACCCCCAAACAACCATATTTTTGGAAACAAAAAAAAAACAAGTTTATAAAAACATTTTGTAATATGAATACATTAATATCAGACCTGTAATATCAATTCTGCACAATTTTTTTTTTTATTTTTTTTTACCTTAAAAAAAATATCTAACATGGCAGAAGAAAAAAAAAATTAATAACAATTAATTATGAATATTTAAAGATTGTTCCATTGAAATGCATTGGAGAGCGCCAGTTAGCGAGAGGTCATACCTGTCGCTGTTCAAGGTCGCTCGCTGGCGCTGTAGGGTGAGGCTGGAATAATGATGAATGATTCGCTATCTGGTGCTCTCTCAGTCGCTAAGCAGGATCGGCTTGATAAATGTGTGATTGTGGTGGGGAGCCGGCGTTCTCGTGGCGGTGACCGTCATTACCGTTCGCTCACCAGTCGCTACCTGGCGCTATCCCTTGTTAAATAAGGGCCTTAGTTTTACAAGGTGGATGTCAGGGCCTCAGCTGACGCTGTTTTTGGCTGAAAGGTGCTTCAGGTGGTAGTGAAACAAACTACATGCTGTTCTGCACTGGGGATCCTGCCCAAATGGACACTGCTTTTGGATGTCCCAGTCGTAAGGATATTGGGACGACCTAGACTGGATGTAGGGAAAAATACAATTCTGTGAAACTCACCTGTAGAATTGTTTTTGGATACATCCAGTCCAGGTCGTCCCACCCCGCCCTTGTGTTCATTATGTCCTGTATGCCTGTTATGGTGATCAACCATTTTCTTTTTCATAGGACGCTGTTTTTACTTATTTTTTGCTTAGAGAGAGTATAAGCTAAAGCTATGTGAAGTAACATGGTTTCTTAGGCCTCCCGGCCTGTCCTCTTTTTTGAATACTGCTTTTTAACCACTGGGGAATGATAGAGGGACAGCTGCCTTTATAGAGGGCCGGGAGGAGTTACATCTTTGATCTTGCAGTCAAGCGCCCCCTAGGGGCAAACAACCGGTCGTAAGGATATTGGGACGACCTGAACTGGATGTATCCAAAAACAATTCTACAGGTGAGTTTCACAGAATTGTATTTTTCCCTACATCCAGTCTAGGTCGTCCCAATATCCTTACGACTGGGACATCCAAAAGTCCATTTGGGCGGGATCCCCAGTGCAGAACTGCATGTAGCTTGTTTCACTACCACCTGAAGCACCTTTCAGCCAAAATGGTATGAGTAAAAAGATTTCCCTTTATTGTAAACTAGCATGCAGGTGGACATAACAAACAAGTAACACACACTATTAAAACCACTTAAAAATACATGCTAAGCCAACAGACCTCAAATCATTGGCTAAATCTTGAAACACAACAGGTATAAGCAGCTATGTCCATCATCACACATTTCGAAATAAGCACTCTTCATTTAACCCCATAGGGGCCAGTGTATCAAATGTATAAATCCAATACAGTTACTTTTTTAGAAGAAATTGCTTTACTGAGGGCAAAATTAAGAGTGGCTACTAGCTCCTTCAATGATTTGCCATCGAAGTTCTGAAATATGATGCCTCTTTTCATGGAAATGTCTAGCAACCCCCATTTCTCTTTTAAAGCCTTTAACATCTGGCCCAGTGGGAATAGGGGGGTGTAATTTTTAATGGCGCTTTTGTGTTCTATGATACGCAATTTTACTGGTCTGCTATTTTGGCCTACATAACGTAGCCCACAGGGGCACTGATATAAGTATACCACCTCGCAGGAGGTGCAGGTAAAGAACTCTTTAATGGGGAACTTTCTGCCCGACAATGGATGGAAAAACTGGTTGCCTTTTATAACTGCCAAAAAGGAATTGCAATTGAGGCTTGCTTAGATTCCTTATGATGGATGTCCCATCTAACTAGTTGGTCTTTAATAGATTTACTATTATGGTGTGCCAAAATGGGGGGTGGGGGAGGAAGGGAACAACTTGACATTTGGAAGAGACCCAATGTGATGTTAGGTCAACCAAGAGCAGCTGAACGGAGCCGAGCATGCTGGTTTGCTGTCCGTCCGCACATGTGATGTTGGATCGGCAGATAGGTAAGTTTATGCAACAAACCTTAGGGTTTTACATAGTGGGGCATCCCAAATCAAGATGCCCCTATTAAGTGGACCAAAATCGAGATGAGTGAAAAACTCGAGTTAGGTCCACTTTAAATGTGTGCTGTGGATTGATGCACATGCTGCTGCTGCTTGTATGCACCTGTTTCCTGTGTCCTCTTGTCAGGGTGCTCAGTAAGAGGTATTTAGACCAAAAGTAATTAGTTGACATTTGGTCTGCTTTAAAAACCCCAATTAGCTCACCGGTAATAACATTTCTGGTAGTCTTCCAGGACGGCTTAGCTGAGTAGCTCAACTCACCTACACAGGAAACACAAACTAGACATGGTTAAATAAACCACCCCTTCCTCCTGGACCTCAGTGTTTTAACTGAGGAATCCCAGAAGAAATATGTTTAAACCATAATATCAAGACTATCGGAAATGCCATTGCCAGTAAGCTAATTGGGGTTTTCCTAAAACTTCCACCAGGACAGATTAACGAGAAATACTACTAGCGTCCTACCTCAGGGAGGGGAAATAATCTGTAGAATCTTCCTGACAAAATCTTGACTCTTGTCGGAAGAAAGATCCACTTAGTGCTTCAAAAATGATGCCCAAGTCATGGTGATGCCCAAATTGCTGCTCTGCAAATCTCCTCCAGAGAAACTCCTGACCAATTCGTCCAGGAAGCAGAAACTGCTCTAGTAGAGTAGAGGGATTTTGGGGCCTGTCCCCGGGAACCTTTGTAAGCTAACTGGATGGCTTCCCTAATGCACCTGGCGAAGGAGGCCTTGGAGGCTTGCAGAAATGTATTCTTCCCTGCAAAATAAAACAAATGATCCGATCTCCTCCATTCCGAGGTTCGATCCAACTAATTTAACAGAATGCTTCTGGTATTCACCACATGCATCCCCTGCTGATTCTTAAGGTCCTCTCATATGAGACCTGGCAGGTAGAATTCCTTGGACCTGTGAAATTCCGAAGAAATCTTCAGCAGGTAAAGTGGGTCAGATCTGATGGTAAGATGATCTGAAAAATTCCTAAGATATGGTTCCTTGACGGACAAGGTTTGCAAATAATGAAATCGGAAGAGGTAAGATGGGCTGAGGTAAGGAGGGCATAGATGAGGCCAGGTAAAGGTGGCTAGAGGTAGACAGAGGTTCTTGGGGCCGCAGGTTGTGTATCACGATGCCCATTGCAAAATCCCCCAGATTGTCAGTGAACTGGGGCTGAGGTCGCTTTGCTGCTTAACCCCAGCTGAGACTTATACCCACACTAGGCATTCCTGAACAGGTAAGCAGTGGAGTAGCAAGTGGCTTGTACTCCAGTCAGCTTTTCTTTGCCGCTCTGAGCTCAGGGTGCCATAGTAAAAGCTGAATGGAGTAAGAGCTGCTGATTCGCTGGCATCAGGGCTGCCACTAGGAAACCCCGTACAGCTGCAATGTGTTCCCCCCCCCCGGTTTACACACATATGTATAACTACAATTTTTTTGTCTTGTTAAATCCCCCCCCATCACGTGTGCCATGCTCTTGATTGAGAATTTTTGGTTCTCAAATTTTTCTGAGAAAAAAATAATTCTTATGATTTGTTTTCCTCAAATTGTTTTCTCACAAAAAAAAGTGAGAAAAAATATTCCCATGGTGCTGCAGCCCTATAGAGAGAGAGAAAGAGAGAGAGAGAGAGAGGCATGGGCATCATGAACAACTGTGGGAGACAAAAGATGAGTATAGCTTTTTTTGTGCCTGGACAGGGACTATATAGACTTTTGTGGACTTACTCCTGCAGACTTCAAATCACTGGTGCTCTCAAGACACCCAACTCTGCAACTCTTACCCGTAGCGTTGGCTAAATTCAACTTACCCTTCAAATTCCCAGTACACAGACACAAAATTATGTTTTATTTCCCACAGCTGTTCCGGTGTGTAAAAACGGGTGAGAGATATGCAGCTCGGGAGCTTGAGGTCTGACAGGTCCTTTCCTTTTAAAGTGCAACTCCACCCTTTGCTGGACACTGCTGATTATACTGGTGCTCGCTTATTGGCTGACGAGGCTCAGAACACGGAAGTACTGCTCTGGATGGGGGGATAGCACATGAAGAGGAGCACTTTAGAATAAATAGCCAGCATGACAGTGTGGAAGATCGCTGATGCCCACAAAAAAAAGACATGTAACACCCTGGACAGTAGCAAGCTTCCGACGCTGACGTCAAGGACACCCTTGGTGATGGGGGCCCTGACAGTAGCAAGCTTCCGACCCAGAAGTCAGGGGCCCCCTTGGTGATGGGGGTCCTGTCTAGTTTGCCACATCCTAATGCTGGCCCTGGCTGCCATTATACCAAAGTTACACTATTGGGTTGATTCAAAGAAACATGTAACAGCTTGGATTTGGCTCACGATCATCCTATTTTTCCCGAACGCTCGTGCGTTCGTATGAACTTGCGAGTGATTCAATAAGCAAATACGTTTCTATCCTAAAATATACGTCCGTTCGTATGGCAGTTCGGGAATCAGACCTATGTCAGTTTCCATCCTGAATTTTCCGTTTCATTTCTCAGGTTGCAACATTGGTTTTGCCCTTTTTCCTTTTTTGTCTGGACGTAAATCCTTCTGATCTTGCGGCTCCGCACTACAAACTTACCTCATTAAAGTGCATTCTAAATATTTGGTCTTTTTCTTTATTTCATTCATTTTGTAGTAACCAACATGAATGCATTTGCATAAGTAAATCTTACTTTGTTTAATTTTTAGTTAACTTGCATTTTTTACTTGTGGATTTAATTTTAATATTTATGCTTCAAATGGTACAACTTTAAAATTTTTGTGTGGTTACCCACACCCTCTACATACAGATTGCTCACAAATATTAAAAAACACCCAGCAACTTCTGCATGTTATGAGCTTAGAAACAGCCAAGATGGCGGCTCAGGTATTATCGGGCAGCCTGCAAACAGAAAGGGCCTTGTGACTGTGTTGCTCTGGATTCTTTGATTTCTGACCTTTCCATGCCCCCAGCTCTGCTGTGTCTGTGCAAAATACAGCAGTAACCCACATCCTGCACTTTATCCCGCTCTCCTCTCCTCAGTAAGTGTGATGCATCTGCCCAAAGATGTGCTTAAATAATTAAACAAAGCAAAGGTAAACAACTACACCAATAAATGCAATCTAAAAATATTATTCTAGTACCTCAATTTTAAAATAAATAACAAAGGACATAAGTTTCTTTAATTAACGCAAATATATTGCCAAATAAAGGTTTACATGCAAAGGACTAATTAAGGTCCACATTAAAATGCTTTTATAAGGCATACATGTATCAGGTATGCATTGCCATACAATTTATGGCCTCGGCCATGCTGATACATGCAGTTCATTGGAGCTCAAGACGCGCAGACTCCTCCACATAGCCAAAAAACCTGTTCACGAACAGCAATCCGGCTGCTAAAAGGTGTCGGCTGTGGCTTTCTTTTAAAACGCGTTTAGAGGTTTCTCTGAATCACACCTAAACACATCCAATTAACCTAAGTTTTACGTTTTGATCCTAAGTTTTAGGATTTGATCCTAAGTTTTACGTTTTGATCCTAAGTTTTACGTTTTGATCCTAAAATTTAGGAACGGACTTCCGCTGATCGTAAGAGCATATACGCATTCGTACGTAGGCTCGTGCGAGTCGGAAATGGCCAAAAAAACAGGAAAAAATGACTAACACCCACCCAAACTTACGATTCTCGATACGAAATCAATTAACTTTTGCTCTTTGAATCGAGGGGTATGACTCTTTATGATTATCTTCAGGACTTTTCCTTTGTGGCTTTTTAGGTTTGAACCATTCACAGGCAAAATCGTTAGGATAGTATCCGGTTACTACATTATGTAGCTGAGCCGATGCTTTGGGTTGAATTTCTCCTCTGCTAACAAATCTCCCATCATGCTCTGGCAATTCAAACCTATACTGTAATCAGAACACACTAATATAAAGCCTCTAGACTTGGGATTAGGTCACTGTAAGAAGATATTACTATGTAATGGGTATGTGCCATTATGGATTGGGCCTGGTAAAAATCAAGGCAAGAGTTGACATGGTGGTATGCTTGGCCTCAGTGAGCTCATATATATATATATATATATATATATATATACAATGCACAGTGTTTACCCTGCCCGTAATGGAAAGAATTCCCTTTGTTTATTTTCCCAAATACACATATTAAAACCAAATTATCTAGGTCAAAATCAGTCCCCACTTTCCACCACCAGGTGGCACTGTTGTCAACGGCTAGATGTTCAGCCCTGGAAACCGGTGACAGATGTTCTAATGTGCTTTTATAGATTTAGGTTTCATCCTCCTCGTTTCCTTGACGACGGGGAGTTACAGGATGCTGATGAATGCAGCGTTAACCCCTCGTTTTCTGCTCCGAGGATGGAATTGTCTTACTGGCAATTCCCTTTTCCTGTCGCCTCTTTTCTGTTTTTTTGTGGTGACAGAATCGGATGCGGCTTCCTGTCATTCGGGGCTTCCCTGCTTGGAAGGGAAACAAACAGGCGTTAGCATTGCTTTATATCCTCCCCTTAATATGGACAGAGCGGAAAGCTTGTAGAAATCATTGAGCTGCAGTGGGGAGGGAGTCCAGGGGTTACTGCGCTTTAACATTTCATTAGCACAGGGATTGGGATGTCTATCTGCTGGTTGCTGGGGAGAGACGAGGAGCCGGGGGAGGGGGGGCTTCAATCTGAAATCTAATCAGCACAGGAAAACGCCTTTATTTTTAAATCTTAAAAACAAGAGCAGTGTACGCTTGTTAGGGCTGAGAATCTACGCTTTGCTAGCGCAGCGTGGGGGATGGGGACGCTGCACACTGGGGAGTCACAGATATCTATAGAAGCTGCATCAACAACCACACAGTGTGCTGTTTACAGCCATTTTAGGGCCCTGCCCACATTCACACCGTGTTGATATGGCATATTATAATGCATGGCAGGAAACATATCCAGGAACGTCTGTCCATAGCTTAGTGCTGTACTGCAGTGTTGCTGGAAGCGCCATGCAGCAGTCGCATGTGGCCGTGTGAAGGGAGTCTCGTGAATTCTAAATGTATATTCAACCAGGGTTTAAAAATGAACATCGGAATCCATGGAGTCTTTTAGATTGCAAATTTCACCTCACTGGCAATTCCACTGCACATGGGTGGGCCGCGCCCTCATCCCTGCTTACCTTTATCCGAGGTGTGTATCCACCCCAGACATTTCTATTATTTGTGACAGAGCTGCTAGTAAAAGCTGAATGGAGCGCGAGCCACTGATTGGTGGGCGTGCATGCGCCGCCGGAACACAAGAAAGGTAAGTTTTTATGGCAGTACCCAAGGATACACACAGTGGCCGCCATAAAGATTCTTGGGGCCCCACAGAGCCACATTGGGAGGGAAAGATGGGGACTTGCACTATACCCTATATTTTTAAGTGGAGGTGCCACTCCCCAAGCTACAAAAAGCTCAAAACAGGAACAAAAAACATATATAGGGAGGCACTCTCAACTCAAATTAATCCAAAAATATTTTTATTAAATTTCACAAATATAATACATATAAACGCTAAACATATTAAAACCCTTTAAAAGACACAAAAATCAAACAATAACACACAAGACAAACCAATATAAAAGGTGTATAGGCGATGGGGAGAGTATCACCACACTTATTGTTATTAGATGCCAAAAAATATACATATATGATTAATTAATAAACAAGGTGTGCAAATAACCACGTTCAAATCCTGACCTATGATCCGGATCCTAAAGAATGTATATATCTATAAAGTGCAAATGCAGACAATCAATCAATCGAACATTAATATTGCCAAACTAACATAATTTATAACAATGTCAATCTACCCTCTAAAACAATACCAAACTTATCATCAACCACAATTAATACAATAAAACATCCCAAAATAATCCACTAATGTATATCACAATACCAATCCTATAATTGAGATCACAAATATATCGCAAACAAATATCACATGCAATGAAACCAAGGTATCATGAAAATAACATGTGTCAAGTCTCCCCACCGCCTACCACATTGTCTGCCCCCCCCCCCCATCAAGATCCTATTGCTAATACAACACTGACTATTTTATATGAGACATTGTACGGCCCATTAGCTGTTTTATTTTATATCATTTAAAGCCAACCGAATTCCCCTTCACCTGATCCGTTAGTCTAAAAGACCATAGGGCCCATAGCTCTCCCCAGTGGCATCCAAATTTGGAATGCCCTGCTGTGAGAAACCACCCACCCCCTGTAAATGACCACTTATCTACCTCCTTGCGCTTATAGTGCATGTACAGGCCTCTGCACACCAAAGAGGTCATTGCCTGCATTAGGCAGCATGTCCACTCCCTGCACTGTGCATCCGCAGCCATTCAATGCTGTCTGATGCATGCTGCACATGCGCCATGGGAGTGTGGAAGGAATTGAGAGAAAGGCAATTCCCGGGGATTTCACACAGCAGGCCATCCTAAATATAAAGTGAACCAAAACAAACCCAGTCACCTTGCAAGAATAAGGCCCAGCCACCAACACACACAGGTTATAGGTCCCAGACGACACAAATTATATAGCGTATGGACCTCCA
The DNA here is from genome assembly GCA_027917425.1 of Gastrophryne carolinensis. NCBI lineage: Eukaryota > Metazoa > Chordata > Amphibia > Anura > Microhylidae > Gastrophryne > Gastrophryne carolinensis. Next base: position 74,757,340 of record CM051238.1, read on the forward strand.
CAATCTATATTGTGAGGACTGGCTCCATGGCAGCTACATCTGGATCAGGATGCTAGCATGGGGCACTGTCATCACATTGGGTTATCTATTATTGTCTGGGACCCCAAAATTTATAAAGTGATGACACAAATGACTATAGTTCCGCATTGCATCACCGCTGTGAAAATAAGGAAAGCGTAGCCAGCGGGCACATCTATTGGCGCTGGCCGTGAGTCTGATAGGCAGCGCTGCGGTGGCCACAGAAGAGGCTCAAAAGCGGTGAGTATCCGGGCACCTGTTTCTTATTTTCATGGTGGTGATGCGCAGCGGGGCATCCCGGATCCTGCTAATAATGCGGAACAATAGTCCTTTTTGACTGTAGTTCCGTCTTTAACAGTAACAAAAATACCGTCAGTTACCAAAAACTTACTGCCAGGTTACCAAAAATACCAGCTTTGCAGGTGAAATACCAGCAAGGTGTTGGGGCTGGGTGCAGCGGAGTCAAATCCAGATAGACATTTGTGATGTAACAGGCACTGGCTTTACTGGAGCATGCATGCAGTATGTCATCTTAAAGTGGACCAACACCCAGGATTTTCACTATCCTGGGTGTTGGTCCACTTCAGCGGGGCATCTGAGATCAGGATGCCCCGCTGTGTGAAACCCCCCCAAAAGCCCCCAAAAACTTACCTTTTCGGCGACAGACAAGCGACGGATAAGCCACTGCCTCCCGCGCGTCCCTCTTACAGGGCGCGCGCCCGCGCTGGCCATTCACTCTAGCAGTGCGCGCGGGAGGCAGCGGTGGCTGATCCGTAAGGTTTTTTTGAGCTTTGGGGGGGGAGGGGTTTCACCCTGCGGGACATCCCGATCTCGGATGCCCCGCGGTGAGGGAGGTGATCGGCCTGGGAATCTTATAGATTCCCGGGCCGATCACCCCGGGGTGATGGTCCACTTTAACATGGTGGCTAACACAGACAGGAAAAAGGAGTCATAGAGCAGAGCTGAATATACAAGAAATACAACGCATCAGAAAATGCATAGAAAGACTACAGTTAAGTTAAGCCATCTAGTATCAAAGTATAAACTGCATGAATCTAGCAAATATAGACAAAGTTAAACTGTTGTATCTCCAACAAGTAGGAGGTTGCATTTATTTTTTTTTTCCTTCTTGATATGCATGACTTACAAAAAGAGTTTGATCCGGAATTGCACGCTTGTTAACAAAGAAGATGTGACTTAATCCAGTTGGCAGGCACAAGATTCTGCAGTTTATTGCCTTCCTGTGTTGTAGGTGCTGAGGGTGACAGAGCGTGCCAGAGCTCTGCGGGTGAGAGCATTAAAATGGCACTTACTGGCCCCATGAAATACAAAACCCCTCTCATCTGACCTACTTCTAAAGCCAATGTTTAAAGGGATTTTTGATGCTGATATTTCCTGTGAGGGACCAAACAGAAAATATCCGTTTGCCTGAGCTGAGACTAGACTACAATGTTCTGCTTTATTTTGCCCTCACGATCAATAACACGTGAGCTGTGTAATAATTAGATTAAATGCAGGAAGGGATTTATCTGGCCAGAGGAACAGCCGCTGGAGATTTACAGGATGCTGCATTTTAAATATTTAAATTGGATCTATGTAGTACATTTTTATTACAATGTGTGTTTAATTTGTGAGGTATTTCCAGGTTACAGCAAATGAGCATTTATTTTCCTGGCTCTATTTGAAGAAAAACAGCGCCAGGAGAAGGCCTGCTTGCTTCCAAAATGGACATTCCAGACTGTTCTGGGCATATTGTGCGCCCATTATTCTTTGTCTGGGCTCTTTTTATTGGTTCTTCACATTTCTGTGCCCCACTATCATAGTTCCACTCAGCCCATAACCCCCCACCCTGACTCCATACCCTAGTGCTGAGGCAGGGCAGGGGAGGTACAAAGAAAAAACCCTTACCTGATTCCCCAGCCAGCGCTGCTCACCCGGACACAGAGCCACGTTCCCTGGGTCCGCATCCGCTCCCCCCCCCTGCCCATTCACTTAAATGATCCGGTAGACGAGGGGGGGGGGTGCAGCTCTGTGTCCAGGTGAGATGGCCGGCAGGTAAGGGGAGCACTGTGCTGACCCGGATGTCAGGTAAGGGTTTTTTTCCTTTGTACTCGCCCGTCCTGTCTCAGCACCAGAGTAGGGTGGCAAGGCAAGAGGGAGGGGCTTGAAGCAATGTGAGCTTCTTATTAATCAAATGCCCCGACGCTGGACTCGCTTCTATTATAAAATGCCAAAACCTTCCTAAGGAATATTTTATTCACTATCGCTTCCAGTCCTGTAGGAAATCTTCAGAGTGGACTTTAAAGGAGCAATATCGCAAAATTGTGTCATTTTTAAAACCCATATAAACACATTGGCTAATGAGACGAGGGGTCACTTATACAATGTTAATTCCAGGTTGTAGCACACTTTTAAGTAAGGATCATAAAAGAGATCATATATTAGAGAAAAATAAGGGGTTCAAAAATTCCAAGGTGCGTCTACTCTTTACACATCAAACATGAACATATACATATGGGAGAGGAAAATAGAACACCCAACAAGCGCAACTACATTCAAAAGAATGGTATTTTAATGCTGGTGAAAGTGAAAGCCAGGATAATGTGCAACATGTGAAAGCACACTATGGTGTATATACGGCATTATATACATATGTGTCTAGCACAAAAAATATATGACAAACAATATACCACAAGATGGACAGCTTAGAAAAAGGATTGGTGGTATAACAAGCATAATGAGGAACATCCAACCAGATTGCCTTGGGAGATGTTGTAGCAGACGAAGACCAGTATTCAAATGCAGTAAGGATAAGGAATTGCCTAAAGGTGCTCCTCCTGAGAAAGGCTGCCTACAGCCGAAACGTTGAGGGTTTGATCTGTTTATCCACCTGGTGTATCAACTTGTAAGCCTGTTGCTTTTGTTTCTATGCTCATTTTATTAATGCTTTTTCACTTGCCTTGCACTCCATTGAATGATCTGAGATACGGTCTTCCATCTTACCTTTGGGTCACTTATACACCTGAAATGAATAAAACTCCCACCAAGCTTGTGGTTTATTCTCATGTTTGGAATAAAATCCAGGGGTGACAGGTTTAGTGTATGAGGGGTGACAGAACCTGTCACCCGTTTCCCCTTTATTTCTATTAATAAAAATGAAAAAACAAGCCTGGCTGGATATTTCTTGATGCCTGGTGTATAAGTGACCTCTCTTCCCGTCATCCAGCATATTTATAGGAATTCTTATTATTGGCCCATTTTTTTTGCGATAGTGCTCCTTTAATGTCCCTGCATTGCCTCACATTATCCACAGAGTTTCTGTGGGAGACTCCCCTCCCTGTCTTCATGGCCTCCCCTTTAATGACTGACCTCCACTTTTACCATTATTTTGGGAAGTTGTGAATTAGACCTGGATAACTCATGGTAGCTCCCAGTTCTCTCAATGATGATGGTTTTGTAAGGCCACTTCTTCATAGTAAGTAAATAAGCAGGCAGTTGCGGCAGGGGCGGCGGGTTTCCTTTTCTTAGTCTCCATATGCTGCTGTGCAACAGTAGAAATTGAGAGCACTAATTTGGTATGAATACAGTTTTAAGCACAGATCAGTCACAGAATATGGGAACTGATTGGGGACAAATGAACGATGATTGAAATATGAAGATAGGGGCGAAGAATGATGCCCTGTAGGGGAATATCAACTGCTTTAGTCTAGCTCTTTTTATTAACAAGATGTGTACTGTTTGCCTTTTCTCTATTTCCAGCAGCATGCTGTAAATGTGGTAGCAGGTCTCTAAAGTGTGCCCCTCTTCTCAAATCCATTACTTTACGACTACTCACAAATATGGTCACACAGCTGCCCAGTCCCTTGGTTCTCCAAGCATGAACGAGTCCGTTCTGACAGCTCCAACCACAGCAGGGAGTATGCATGGTTCATAAGACAGTGTGCTGCCTGTTATGATCCATGGCCAGGAATGGTAGTGAAGCCAACAGGTTTGATTAGAAAACATAATAATCAGCTATTTTAAACTGCTTTTATATGGCAGATTTTACACTGCTCCCATAAGGGATAAAGAAGACACGTGAAGAAGTGTCCGGATGGGATGCTAAACAGCAGACAACTAGTCCCTTAAATGCAACAAGCAGATTCAGGTTACACAAGTAAAAGAGTCAACAAAGCAAGATTCATAATTACTTTTGAGTAGATTATGTGCACAGCAATACCTAACAGTGGGCTACACTGCAGGAGAAGAGCAACATTTAAAAACTGCCATAAAGGAGAACTCAATAGTGGCTATAAGCAAAAGGTGTCCTACTCCTACTGATTAGGTTTAGGTATAGAACCGGGTTATTTCATCTGGTGGTATCTGCTTATTTCAGCAGAGAGGCGCAACTGAAATTCCAGCAATCTTGAGAAAACTCAACTAGCCAGTGACCCAACAGAGTGTGCCACAGCTGTATCCATGCTATACATTTAGATATGCGTCTACCCAAGTCAGTAATTTGCCTGGCATGGGGTACCTCCCACAGCTAGAGGTGAGCGGGATTGAGGCCGGCAGATCACTTGCCACCTAGGAATCAGAGCAGCTAACAGAAGCTTAATGGTGCTGAGAATGCTCATCGGCTAGCCTTCAGCATCTACGCCACCAGAAAGGTGAGCTTTCTTTCAATCCAGGGCATACTCACAGAGGGACATCCCAAATTGTGACAAAAAGACACTTTGTGCACCTTCCTGGCATGTCAAGGGACATGCCCTATTCCAGAACCTACCATCTGGGTGACGTTTTTGCAGTACCAGCATGCAGGACTTCTAGATCTAGGAATGGTTTCTTCCCTTTGGCTGCACCCTTAAAATACTGCAGGGTCATCTGAGTTGCACTCCTCCCGAATTGGGGTCCCCATCGGGTAAAACCCCCCAGCAGCCCTGATACACTCACCCTCTCCTGGGGCCATGATTCTGTGCTGCGCCCGTATCCCTGCTCACCTCTAGCTGTAAGAGTGCCCGCGCCTGGCCTTTCTCAATGGGCAACGTGGGCACGCCATGGCTAGAAGGTGAGCAGGGGATGCAGCTGGTGGTGCACTCGGCACCGTGTGGCTAGTTAGCCGTCCAGACAGCTTAGCCATCTGTGGAGCCAAAGGGAGCTGAGTGAAAGTGTGCGCTGATTGGCTCACTTTCGTTTGAGTCTGCGCTGTGGGAGCAAAAGGAAGGGGAGTTTATGGGGCAACGTGCGGGGGTACACACAGTGGGGCATTCCAATTCGGGATCCCCCCGAGAGGAACAACACACGGGAAAGTGAAATTCCTGTGTGTTGTTTCTCTTTAACAAAAGCCAGGCGTCATAGGCACAAGCCCAAAGGAATGTGTACTTACCTGTATCACTTGCAATATGTATGTATGTATGAGCATCTATATCTCTGTATTCAGTGTAGTCCGAATCTCTTGTATTGATTTTCTAAGTCAATTGTATTATTTGTTGCACTATATATATGCTAAAAAGAATTCCTTGTTCATCTCTGATGTACTTGGCGAACCAATAAATTGAATTGAATTGAAGGGAGTCCTTCATGCCTATTGTCAGGCCATGCTGATTCTGGAGTTTAGCCCATATGTTTGTGGGTTGGCCTGAGAGTTCTTGGAGACTCTGATAGCTTGATCTAGCCTGAAATCTCTATGTGTAACAGTACCACATTGCACATTCTATTGAGTTTTGGAGAATGAGATTCATTTACCAGTTATGCTTGATTTGTTTGGCCTTGTGTGACCGACTGACATGTTCAGAAAATGTGATATGTGTCTGGGCCAAAAGGTCATATGTGTGTTGGTCCCATGCAAACCCTATTGGCCCGCTTTACACCTACGCCTGTGAATACTTTTTTGAAATTTCAGACATCATTTCTTCGTGGCTGTACAGTTCAGGTAGATTGGTGTTGGGTTGTGTATTATACACACACATACTTTATATATAATTATGGTTTTTAATACTGTATTTTCCAAGTTTTTAGTTTTTTTTGCATTTACAGCATATTTGTAATACTTCTTGCAAAAGAACACCTGCCAAAGTACATTTCTTGTAAATCTCTATGTACTTGGATGGTGAATATTCTGAATATGAATATTCTGAATCTATATTGCCCACACAGAGAGGAGTTCCAGGGGGGTGCAGGAAAAAACAGCAGAAGTGAGGGTATGTAGCCTAGACTCGATTATTGGAATATATATGTATTGTACATGGTACTTTTTTTTATCAAAATAAGTGTGAGAGAATAAAATAAAAAGGCTAAGGTGGGAATCCATGAGATTGGCCCAGAAGCTCTAAGGAAACCGAGTGGGATCTATGGTTGAGGACAGTTCAGATTGGCTTTGCCAGTACATTTGTGGGGGTAATATGTAGTTCTGTTTTAACCCCACATGCATCAGCATCTCGCAGCACATCCTCTTTCTTTCTCAGACACGACAGGATGCAGCCTGCTGGGAGAAGCATGATTTACTGTTTTGACGAAAAAATATTTGACCCCTATCCAGCCTGTCCATTCCAAACCTATGATGCAATTGTCCCATCTACTGAGCTTTTCCTGTCTAAAACCACTTATTGGCTGTTGAACCTTATGAAAAACCATTATATAAATAAACTGCAATACCAAAGTTTACTTGTAGTAGCGCTGTATATAAGATACAAGATTTTAGCATTGGACCATGTATACTTTTTATAGGGGAAGATGTTCAGTTTATCAGCAGTAACAAATTTGTATGACAACTGACTGTGAGAACGTGACTTTTAGAATTCCGTTCAAGGCTAAGCATTCTGATTATGTCATTTAATGATTGTGCGTGAGTGAATATGCCTGACCGTGACAGAAATAACCAGCCACTGAACGCTGTGTTTCTCACATATTTCATCCTTGGTGATAATTATAGCAGAGTGGCGGAGTCTTGTGACAAGATAAATGCTGTGCTTGGTCATTTCTCAGTAATCTGCAAGATTCATCAGAATTTCAAGAAATGTTTTCCATGTATATTGTAGTTATTTTTCTGTAAACATATGATTTACACAGTATGGGAAACTAAAGATGTCCCTTTACTTGGGCTCTGATTGCTTTCTCTCCAAATGATCACGACTTGATCACTGACAACATTATCACAATTATGGTTCCTCCAGGTTTAGTCTGTTGATGTTTTGTGGGTGCCACCTTGTATTTGTTATCTTGGTGGAGGCAGGTGGATGGCTTTCTTTAAAGTGGACCAACACCCTCCCGTGATCGGCCCAGGAATCTATAAGATTCCCGGGCCGATCACCTCCCTCCCCGCGGGACATCCGAGATCGGGATGTCCCGCGGGGTGAAACCCCGCCGCCGCCGCCTCCCTCGCGCCCCTCTAGACGTGCGCGCGCCCGAGCCGGCCGTCTGTGAATGGCCGGCGCGGGCACACGCGCGTCAAGAGTGACGCGCGGGAGGCGGCGGCGGAGGAGCCGCTTGTCCGCTCCTGTCAAATGGCTTGTTCGTCGGCGCGGGGAGAGGTGAGTTTTTCGGGTGATCGGGGGGTTTCACACAGCGGGTGCCCCACCGAAGTGGACCAAGACCCAGGATAGTCAAAATCCTGGGTGTTGGTCCACTTTAACCACCATACTGACACTATCCATCACTGCAGCCATTTTGCTAAGTGCTCATTCTGTTTGGTTATTTGTTTTGGGAAAGGGGTTAGACCAGTTATGATTAGCATGGTGGCGTGCACCTCTATGTGCACCCCTCAGTTAAACATTTCTCTGTTGATGCTAAAGGATAACTTAGTATGAATATCTGTGAATAAAGTACAATGTTGCAAGTGCGACTTATCACCTTAGATATTCTGAGATTGGGTTCACGCCACCCTATTTTAAAGACCAGAGAAATCGGGGTAGTAAAGGCATAAGTCCAGACAGTGTAAGGACAGTGCAGAATACCTAGAGGCAGTATGCAGAAAGAATTCACTGTAATATGAGCAACCCTTACCCTTACGCAGCATGGGGGCTGCGTGCGCGGGTAGTTTACATTGAGATTGGCCTGACCGTTGCCCTGGGTGTCACTACATGACGTGAGATTTAACCATTTATATTGTCTGCCGGCACTTGTATTTAACCATATATTGTTTTTGTCTTGATTTTAAGTCTGATTGGGGCGGTTTCTTTGTGCACTATTAGGTTTTCTGTTGGTTTATGTAATTTTCATATGCATTTGCACTTTAAATATTGATTCTCATAGGCTTTGGTTAATATATGTTTACACTGTAGATAGTGAATATTGATTGGTGTACATCATTAGTGATTTGTGTCATTATATTAGATATATATATATATATATTTGCATGTATATTTGTATATAATAATTTTGGTAGTGTTATATTTATGAATTTGTACACACATATATTTATATAGAAATTTTGTGCCGGCACAAAAAGATTGGCTATAGCCTTTTAGGTATCAACTTATATTGTTCACTCATAGGGCATTAATTTAATAGGCCCTTAGGGGCCATATATATTGATTCAGGTCCTTTGGCCATATTGGTTGTTTTTAATTTGTGTTGTGGTGTATGTAATTTTTAATTTTTAGTTTTTTTGGGCTAATAAAGTATTCAATATTCATTGTTGATTGTAGTGGTGCTTCCTTTGGGAGAGAGGTGTGTATATTACACGCCCACTCCAGGTTTTGTAAACTTCATAAAAGTACATGTCCCATGGATAGTCCACATAGATCTCAACCCACCCTCAAGTTTAGCACTGATGTACTGAATCATGTAATAATAATAATAATCTTTATTTATATAGCACCAACTTATTCCGCAGCACTTTACAATCAGAGGGTTTCCAGTCCCCTTTTTTATTTTCTGTTACATTTTGCTTACTATGTTTTTAGTCTCTTGTGATTATCATTAATAAATCCACCTAAAAATAAAACATTCTATTCTGGCTTAGTCCGTATAAAGTCCTTACCTCAGATGGGACTGGGGGCTGGTAGGGTAAGCTTTCCTTACTTGTTTAGGCTATTATTTATTCGTTTATTCCAATATCGGGATGACATGCTCTGTTTTTTTGCTGTAAAACTATCACTGAATTACTTTTTAGTTTGTTCATTAATGCAGTCTTTTCTCAATAAAAATATTGTAGAACAAAAGATGACATTGGGGAAGGGAACAAGAAATTATGGACTACCTGACATAACTACTGAGCAGATGTTGAGTGCAAAGTGGGGACTGAGGCATAGAATGAAAATGAAAAAAGAAAGGTCACACTTCAAATGTGTGGATTTTAATTAGAACTGTAATTTACCTTCTCAACTGTTCAATATATAGGATTTTACTCTGAAATAAGCAAAAGGAAGCAATAATTAAAATTCCTTTCAGGATCATGGGCTTAGGTAACTAATTAAAAGGACACCCAGAATGCCCCAAACTAAGAGGTCAATTTGAAGGTGCCCTGCAGCTCCCCTATACAACGCAAGGAATTGGCACACACAGGTTACACAGCTTGCAGATAGGGATGTGAGGCAGCCATGGTAGGGACCCCTGACATCCTATACCACTATTACAGATGCTTATTGGAAGCCAAAGGCTAGCTGATCCAATGGCAATTATGAGGCAGCAGGAAATTTCCCTGATACCTGTCCCAAGTGCCTCTCCTTTCATTTCTGAAGAGCCTGCAAAAGCCCATACCTTTCAATTTCATTCCTCCAATGCTTACCTCAATTCCATTGCGTTTTAATTTTACTTCCCTTTGTGCCCTTAATGCTTACCTCAATTCCATTGCGGTTTCATTCTTCACTTTGCGCCCTTAATGCTTACCTCAATTCCATCGCAGTTTCATTTTTATTTCCTTTGCGCCCTTAATGCTTACCTCAATTCCATCACGGTTTCATTTTTCTTTCCTTTGCGCCCTTAATGCTTACCTCAATTCCATCGCGGTTTCATTTTTATTCCCTTTGCGCCCTTAATGCTTACCTCAATTCCATCGTGGTTTCATTTTTATTCCCTTTGCGCCCTTAATGCTTACCTCAATTCCATCACGGTTTCATTTTTCCTCCCTTTGCACCCTTAATGCTTACCTCAATTCCATCGCGGTTTCATTCTTCTTCACTTTGCGCAACCTTAATGCTTACCTCAATTCCATCGCGGTTTCATTTTTCTTCACTTTGCGATTTTTTATTGTTAGTTCTTCCTACGTTTTCCTGTAACCAACCCTTAATGAATTTTTCTGTTACATAAAATGACACAGAAACAAGTTTTATCGTTTGTTTTTTTTATTATGAACTGCCATATTTTTTGGCCATTTTTGTTTTTTGTTGTGGAATTATGTTTTTTTTTTTCTAAAAATTGTAAAATTTTTAAAAACACAATTTAACCCTTTAAGTGCCAGCCTACCTAAATTTTTTTGTCACCCTCTGTTGCCAGACTACGTTTCACTTTTTTGCGCTACACATGTTCAACTTTGATTTTCGAAGGGATTTCCAGGGATTTTCCAGGAAAATTATATATTGTTTTTTTCAGGGCGTGAAATATGCGCAAAAAAATAAAAAAAATCTATTTTTTACAATTTGTAGTGTTTTTTGTAATAAAAAAATGTTTGTCAATAAAATCTTATTGCGTTTGAAAGCCACATTTCTCCCGGTTACAACGGTACCACATATGTATTGGTATACAACCTTTCCTGCCCAGGAGACTCCCCCCAAACTGAAACAGCACTTTTTCAGATAAGCTACAACTATGCTGTTAATTTAAAAAAAAAAACGACATAGGGGGGGGGCTGTTTTTTTTGGAATTTTAAGGGTTAAAAACCCTTAAAATCCCTCCCAAAAAATGACGTAGGGTCTCCCCTACCCAGCATAACCAACCCGGGACCAGCTATGCAGGGCTTGTAGAACAGGGCGCAGGGGCCAGCTCTGGTGGCCCCCCCGCTCTGCAGGCTACAAGCTGGCATAGTGCCTACGGAGCCAGGGCCCTTCTACCCCCCCCTGGCCGTTGGGGAGGCAGGTAATTGGTGAGCCGGGGGTTAATGGCAAGTCCCCCGCTAGCAGCAGGTAACTTGCCAGCCCCCAGCCTTGTGAACTGGTACAGGGATCTCACAGATCCCTTACCAGTTCACAAGGGGTTAAATAGAAAAAAATGACCCTGACAAAGAGAAAAAGTAATTTATTTATTTTTTTACTTTACTTACCTCTGGTCATGTTGTGTTCTCTGTCCCTCGGTGATCCATTTTGACAGCTGCTGGGTGCTCAGTGGAGAAGGGCTGGAGGGGGAGAGAGCTATCACAACCCTCTCACCCTCCAACCTTCCTCTGCTGAGCATCCAACAGCACTGATCATCGGCATCAATGTGGATGGAGATGTAGACTGCTGAGTGACGTCATATAGACATCACTTTTCCCCGCCCCCAAGGGGCGGGGCTAACAGCCGACATGAGGAAGGGAAGGAGAGGACCATCTTGGCCCTCTTGTTCAATACAGAAGAGCCTGGGGGGGCGATCTGAGGCCCCCCTGTGAAAAACAGAGGCAGCAGGAGGGATCGTGAGCGCAGGTGAGTAAATGTCATTATTTTTTTTTTCTTTACAGGAAAGAAAATCGCCAAATCGCAGGGGGGGGGGGGGAGGAGGCGCTATTTTGGGCACTCTCCTGAAGAGAGGAAAGCCCCAGGGGGGGATCGGAGAATCGCTGGCACTCTCAAACGAGGGGTCAGGTAAGTCTGTATCTTTTATCGCTTTTTTTTTTATGGGGGTTTAAAGTCAGCTACGTGAGTCTCACGTAGCTGGCACTTAAAGGAGCAGTTTCGCTAAATTTGCATTAAAAAAGATAAATAATTAAATAGCCACACAATAGCTTCTAACGTGTATAAATAATCTGGCGATAGAAAAAGGAAAAAATATCTGCCTTACTTTTAAATTGTATAATGACAATGGCTCAGTCCATTTGCTGAATAGGGGGATCTGCTGGGTTGTATTTAGTGAGCTGCTTCATTTAGCCCACTGGTCTCCTAGCAACACTTTACCTCAGAGGCTGACACTGTAATCAGTGGTAACGGCTGTGTGTGTGTGAGGTGCTGCTTTTGTTATGAGACCAGGTGACTCAAATGTGTAAAATCTATACAAAATAAACTAAACTGACCGAAAATGACTAAAAAATTCTACTTTGAATAACTGTGCAGGAAAATCTAAAGGTATTAAAGTGGAACAAAACCCTGAGTGGCCGACCCTGAAGCCTATAAGACCCGGCCATTGACCTTGCCCCTTGGGCTTTCTAAATCGGGATGCCCCACTGTGTGAAACGCTCACGCAGATAGTCATTTAGACAGGCCGGGCGGCCAGGAAGGTTACTGCTCAGGCTCCCCATCTGCGTGCAAACAGAGCTGATTGGGTGAGAGCCCGCGCATGCGCTGTGGGACAGGGAAAGGTACGTTTTCACAGGCGAACTTGGGGATTTCACATATCAGGGCTTCCCAAGTCGGGATGCCCCTAGGGGCACAAAACAAAACTCCAGAGCTGAAAGAAAGATCATATGGAAAAATGTGTTGAGAAAAGAGAGAGAAAATGGTAAACTGAAAGATTCTGCAGCAGAGCCAACATGAAGGGAAAACTGTCAAAATCAGCTAAATGACTTCTAGAGCTTTTCTCTCTGTTTTAGATATATGAGTTCTGGTCAGACAATGTTGTTATCTTATGCTGGACAGCTGCCAGCACTGAACAGCTGATACTTTGATACATTGTTTCCCCCTCTCCTCAGCGTGGAACAGGCCAGAGTGTCGGCTCCGACACTCAGCAGACATAAACATGAGCTATTAGTCTCCAGCTGCAGAACACAGACATAATTTTTTTCTAAATTTGTAATTCTTACTCCAACACTTACCGTATATACTCGAGTATAGGTCGACCCGAATATAAGCCGAGGCACATAATTTTACCACAAAAAACTGGAAAAGTTATTGACTCGAGTATAAGCCTAGGGTGGGAAATGCAGGTTCTGGGGGGTTGAGAGTGTATAAGAGGTCACATATAGGCCATACTATGTGATCTAAGAGGCTCCTGCTGCATTCCTGGTAACTGGGATTAAATTCCTCCTTAAATAAAAGGGTATAAGGGAAGATACAGGAGGAGAATAGCTTACAATCTATTAGGGCATAAGGGAGGATACAGAGGGAGAAAAGCTAACAATCTATTAGGGTATAAGGAAGGATACAGGAGGAGAAGAGCTTACACTCTATTAGGGTATAAGGGAGGATACAGGAGGAGAAGAGCTTACACTCTATTAGGGTATAAGGGAGGATACAGGAGGAGAAGAGCTTACAATCTATTAGGGTATAAGGGAGGATACAGAGGGAGAAAAGCTTACAATCTATTAGGGTATAAGGGAGGATACAGGAGGAGAAGAGCTTACACTCTAATAGGGTATAAGGGAGGATACAGGAGGAGAAGAGCTTACACTCTATTAGGGTATAAGGGAGGATACAGGATGAGAAAAGCTTACAATCTATTAGGGTATAAGGGAGGATACAGGAGGAGAAGAGCTTACAATCTATTAGGGTATAAGGGAGGATACAGAGGGAGAAAAGCTTACAATCTATTAGGGTATAAGGGAGGATACAAAGGGAGAAAAGCTTACAATCTATTAGGGTATAAGGGAGGATACAGGAGGAGAAGAGCTTACACTCTATTAGGGTATAAGGGGGCGGGTTGACAGGAGGGTTGGTTGGTGGGTATTTAGATGTGCGAGTGGGCAGGTGGTCAGGCAGGTAGGTAGGTGGGTGGGTGGCTGCCACCTCCACTTCAGAATCCGCTGATTCCGCCTGCACACCACTCCAGTCTGCTGCTGGTCCAGGGTCTGGGTAGGTAGGTAGGTGAGTGGCAGGTATATAGATAGGTGGGTGGATTAGGCAGTTGGATTAGTAGGTGGGTGAGTGAGCAGGTGGGTTAAAATTTAAATTTTTTTACAATGTCAAAAACTATATACAAAGCCATGGCAGGCCCCAGATAATTAATCTTCATCTGTGGTCCCCATCGAAGCTCTGAGCTCCTGTATATCGCCCACCAGCCGAAACACCGTCGCAGTGAGTTGGGCTAATCCCGCCTGTGTGGTGTCTATAAAAAAAAGAGAAGAAAATTATTTTTCTGCAAATACATGTTTCACAGCTGTGGATGGAATGATTATTCTGTTTTAATCTAACTCATGAGGCCATATGTCATTATGGTAAGGAATTTTTAAAAGGAAGAGTCTATATGTCATTATGCTAAGGAATTTATTAATGGATGAGGCCATATGTCATTATGTTAATTACATTGGCAAGGGATTTAGGTTGATTGGTGATGATGTCATTTTCCACATACTCCAAATATTTACATTACAACTTACTTCGGTGGTGGTTGACCTCAGCTTCGGGGACCACCCTCCGCTCTGGGACCTGCCACTGCTGGGAATGTGAGGCTGTAGAGACATTTAAAATAGGCTCACTTCTAATGTCTGATTGAACAGTAACCAAATGACACTTAGAATGTGTGTGTGACATCACCCACCTTCTCTATGTTCCTCCTGGGCATGATCTGCTGCAGTCTCAGCTCCAGATCTTTCACTCGCTACATATTCATCTAGAAAAAGAGATTAAGGGATTCAGTTTTTGTTTAAATAACATGTACCTGTATGTGGTAAAATCAGAGTCACATACCGGAGGGTAATGGCTGAGTCGTTTCGTATGACTGCCTGCCCATGCGGTGAGGCCCCTCCTCTGTTGATTGTTCCAGGGGCTGGTCTGACGCAGCTACAGAGGAGGGGTAGGAAGTTGGCCCTGGAGATCCACCACCTTCACTTGGTGGGGCAGATTCACGTCGCACTGGCCGGACTGCGCGCCTCCGGGTGGGTTGAATGCGATACTCCATTTCAGACACTGGAAAAGAAAAGCATTTCTAAATAAAGGCCTACCTTCTGTGTTTGTTACATCTAGCATGCAATCGGTATGTACTTACTTGGGAAATGGGTCACAAAAAATCGCCGCACCCGGGGCTTGTGCCGTCGCTTGAGGTCCTACCAGTGCTGCATGATCTGCATAAAGGTGAAGGTGGTGTGTGTGTCCTCGTCAACCTGGGCCACTATCTCCAGGGCCAGCGTCCTCTTCTCAAAATTGTTGGGCAGGTAGTCGTACCTGCGCTCCATCATAGTCTAGAAAACACAAAAATCAAAATAAATGTTAGATCAAACAGCATACAAATATCATTCACAATTAAATCAGTTGAATAAATGACATTCCACCACACATTTCTAGCCTTAACCTATCCTTCTAGATGTGAGTTGGTTCGCACATGTACGCACTAACTTCTGTTTGGCACGGTGTTTAAATTGCTTTTTAAAACAACTGTTTCTTCCTGTGCTTCCTTAAGGCCTATGCATGCATTTAGATGTCAAATCAACGTCCTTACAATACACTTACAAGCATAATGATATCTTGTTGTTGGCGGGTGAAGATCGTGGGCGCCATCTTTCTTATTGTCCGCAGCAGATAGGTAGTGCCCCAGCAGTTTCCGGGATGCGCACGCCCGGACGCATGCGTACGCGTACCCAGTCATTAGTATTTAAAGGGTAATGGACATACATTCTTTGTGAATGTCATCATGGCACCCAAAAAATATGGTGGAAAGCAACCAGTAGCCAAGGAGGGCAAGACAAAAAGGCCGGAGTGGCATGAGGACACATCATCCTCCAGACCAAGCACTTGGTTGCACAAATCGACTTCAAAGGTGCCTGAAACGCGGAGCAAAAGTGGCCACCGCAAGGCTACATTGGCCACAACTCCAGGCCCATCAAAAACTTCAAGCACCCGGAAAAGTTTAGAACCTTCCTCCAAGAAGAAGCCTCCCCGCGCAGCCACATCCAAAGTGCAAGGGAGCACAACTTTCAAGAGGAAAAGTAGAGGGCGAGAAGCCCGAGCCACCCAAGCACACCCTCTCCTGCTCCCCGCCCTACCACATCCAACGTGCAAGGGGCACAAGCTCCAAGGGGAAAAGGAAGTAGAGGGTGAGAAGCCCGAGCCCCCCAAGCACACCCTCTCCTGCTCCCCGCTCTACCACATCCAAAGTGCAAGGGAGCACAAGTTCCAAGGGGAAAAAGAAGCAGAGGGCGAGAAGCCCGAGCCCCCCGAACACACTCTCTCTTGCTCGGCCACATTTGCCACCGGCACACGTGGAAACAAGCAAGACCTATGCAACATCCACGGCTGCAAGTTCTGTGGCCACCCAGCCAATGACCCCCAGGCCTAATGCCAGCCCAGTCCATTCTTTTTCCAGCGACGTGTCCGCATATTCTTCACCACACACCCAGCCAAGAATGTCTCCTGAATTGCCACCAACCAGAGAAGAGCCAGAAGTACGACCATTAGGCCGAACCTAGCAGCGAGGCCACTTGAGCGGCTGGTTTGGTGAGACACAAACCCTAGCCTTGGCAAGTGGGCTTACCCTGATTTTTGATGAGCTATATGGCCGCAATTCCAAAGCAACCAGCAAAGTGTGAAAAAAAACAAATCTGAGAAGAGCTCACCAGACAGGTGAATGCAGCTGGGAAGAGAGGAAAGATGTGGAGCAGATCCAGAGAAAAATATCTGATCTCAAATATGCAGTAAGGAAGAAGCAGAATAAACGGCACAATCAGAGGTACATATTTGATGTTTGCATTTTGCAGCTTGTTGTAGTGACCACAATGCCAAATAATTTTTATACTCTTATTTTCAGCTTGCAAACAGGTGGAGGCTTCCCCACAAAATTACAATACACCAAAGCTGAAGAAATGGTCCTGGCTTTGATCCACCCAGTAGCATTACAGGGCCTCTCTGGCAGACACGACACGGACACCTAGGACAATTCTGCAGGCTAGTAATGATTGTTTTAATGTGAGATATTGCAAACTTTGAAAATGAGACTCACAGGCAGATATGAACACAGGCCCCTACGGAGTGGCTTTGAGGGGAGGTTACTGTGTAGGCGGGTGTTTAATGGCTGAGGAATGGGCTTAATGATGGACACTCTCCCAGGGTGCAAATAACAAACAATTTATCTTACCAAAGCACTGCATGTGATGTGAATATTGTCAAAAATTGTCAACACTTACTTCTTTGTCTTTCTATCACTGGGGTGTGAGCTGTGCTTTGGTTAGACAAACTTGAGCTGGGGTCAGGGAAAGGTCAACATTGCAAAAATGCACAGCAGCATACTCAGAAGCCAAATGCTATTTGCAAGCTGACTGTTGGCCCCTAAGGCGCCATTTTGGATGTGTAAAGC
The DNA here is from genome assembly GCA_027917425.1 of Gastrophryne carolinensis. NCBI lineage: Eukaryota > Metazoa > Chordata > Amphibia > Anura > Microhylidae > Gastrophryne > Gastrophryne carolinensis. The sequence continues at coordinate 74,774,623 of CM051238.1, forward strand.
CTTCTAACATGCAGTACATGCATGTTTTTATTTTTTAAGGTGACCAATCTGTAGGTACAGGGTGAGTCATACATATAAGATAGACTCAGAATCATTGGGAAGGTCAAGCTTAACCGTTGGGGGAGTTGTAATTCCTGCTTGCCCACGTGTCTTCTAAAGCATATGTACTCATCAGGCTCATCATGGGATGTTTATGGGTTTACGTGCCTTTTACTTTTTACCACAGCACAGCATCCTGCCACTGGAAGTGTGGAAGGCTCCTCCATTTTTAGCATGCCATCTATATCCCTGCTGCCTAGGACACAGGACCAGATATATAGGGTAAGTGTACTTTGCTGAAACTGGTGATGCATGTGAATGCACATGACTAATTGTTCCCAAACATATTTAGGCAACAGTCTGACACACTTTTTCACATTGGACCTTCGCAAATTACCCCTCTGGAACCTAATCTGCCACTGCCCCAGCATCCTACTGCACCAAATCCTCTGCAGCAGAGTGAAGCTGGACGCATGCTGCCAGCCCATTGTGGGCAGCAGGCTGAGACTGAGCCTTCAGTCCCCAGTGCTAGCTCTGCTGCAGAGGTTTTACCTAGTACATGTGGTAATGTTGCTCGCCCTAGACCTCCAGCATCTGCAGGCACTCAAACCTGGGGAATTGGAAGACGCAGTCAACAACGTTGACCAGTTTCCCAGGGGAGGCGCGTGCTGATCCTGGAGTCAGCATGGCGCCATGACAGCCGTTACTTTAGGCAGGTGACTCAAAGAACAACAGAGCAGATTACTGCACAATTTGAGAACTTAAATACTACCTTCACCACCATGCTGACTGAATTTAGGTCAAGCAACAGCCAGATGGTGGAACAAATGGCCACCTTAAACAGACAGATAGCAGAACAAATGGCCACCCTAAATACTAACTTCACTGCCATGCTAGATGAATTTAGAACTAGCAACAGACAGATGCTGGAGCAGTGGCAGATTATGAATGCCACACACGCCCAGGTGTTGGGCCACCTCCAAGGCCCACCATAACCATATTATGGGCAACATTAATATTAATAATTTGACCTGGATCTGCAAAACATCTTTCCTCTACATCCCAACTCTATTTACCTGTGTGGTAAGCGCAACCAAGATTGGATTGTTTATGGCTTTGCTGGTTTGTTTTGGAATTCACCCATATAGCTCATTAGAGTGCTCACATACCCCATTAGCCAATGGCTGAGCTTAAGCCTCAGTGAAGCGGCTGCTCAAGCTCCCACGCAGCAGCCTTGGGCCTAAGGAAATGCTGGCTGCCTTATCCTGTTTGCTGGCAATATTGGGGGACATTCTTGGCTGAAAAAAAATCAACATTTGGCCATGAAAAAGATTGGACTGGACTTGCATGGGGTCTGGCTGTCATAGGCTGGCAAAATTACAAGCAGGAGAGGGTGGGTATGTGGCCCTATGTATCCCTGGCCGACTATTCCCCTTGAAAGTTGTGCTCCCTATGGATCTTGATGTTGGTGGGCGGGTAAACTTGGACCTGGAGTCAGTTACCTTAGAGCTCCTGGATGTAGCCAATTGCTAGGGGCCAGGAGTCTGGGCCAATTTATACTTATGTTTGAAAATGTATGTCCATGGAGTCTGCGAGTGCCCTTCACCAAGAATTTGTCATATTTCCAGAAAATGCATGGAATTTGACTTAGCTGTTCTTGCCTAAGTTGATGCATTCATGTTTGTCTTGTTTTTACATTGATGAAGGTTTGTAATCACAAACATGAGAAAATAAACTGCATTAGGCTCAAATCAGGTGTAAAATGTTTTGTAATTAAGGCATTACAACATTCTTAAACAAAAAAAAAGGCCTTCACATAGGCAACAAATATAACAGACAGACAAAAACATAAACAAACTAAACAAATCTTAAGAAAAATAAGAATCAATAACATGGGCACGGACAGAATGCCCAGAGGCACTCGGGGTGCCATCCTATATCTCATCTGCCTCCTGCCTGGGTGGAGAGGGGGGCATATCCACGTAACGGGGGACACGCTGGCTCAGGGCAAAGTTATGGAGCATGCAGCATGCTAACATTATTTGTATAACCTTGTTTAGGTCATACTGCAGTGCCCCCCCCGTATGGTCCAAACAACGAAATCAGGACTTCAACAGGCTGAAGGCCCTCTCCACTAAGGCCCGGGTCTTCCGGTGGGCCCGATTATAGGACTCCTGGGCCGCATTCTGTGGGTGAAGAACGGGCGTCAGGAGCCAGGGCATGAGTGGATATCCAGAATCCCCTGAGGGAATAACAAAATACTAACATAAATTACACATTCTAAGCAACATTATTGTTTAACATGTCATCAAGGGCTAAAAACAGCCATTGGGTAAGACATGGGTCATCAACTAAATTCATAGCCAGACAGTGAAAAGGGAATGATTGAATTTGCCCAAACTTACCCAGGAGCCATCCACCAGATAATTCTCCAGACTCAAAACGATGAAATTAGCCAGAGCTCCTCAACATATAGGCATCATTAGCCGACCCTGGATACCCCGCAAGGACACTGAGGAATCGCATGTCAGGGCCAACCACTGCATGTATGTTCAGTGAGTGGCTCATCTTGTGGTTCCTGAATAATAATAAAAAAAAGAATTACACCAAGCCAAGGTAACCAACAAAAACACTAACTCCCAAAAAAATAAAAAATTCCAGTTCTACAATCCCAAAATAAATAACAAAGGACATAAGTTGTTTAAAAATCAAAAATTATATAGATGTGTTAGAAAATAAAGTTGAACATGCTAAGGACTAATTAAGGTCAGCATTAAAATGCTTTTATAAGGCCTACATGAAAAGTATTGATGAAGGTATGCATTCTAAACTGGTTCAAATGGACACTTGAGAAGGAGGGATTAAGGTATGCATTCTAAACTGGTTCAAAGGGATACTTGAGAAGGAGGGATTAATGTATGCATTATGAACTGGTTCAAAGGGGACACTTGAGAAGGAGGGATTAAGGTATGCATTCTAAACTGGTTCAAAGGGACACTTGAGAAGTAGGTATTAAGGTATGCATTATAAACTGGTTCAAAGGGACACTTGAGAAGGAGGGATTAAGGTATGCATTCTAAACTGGTTCAATGGGACACTTGAGAAGTAGGGATTAAGGTATGCATTCTAAACTGGTTCAAAGGGACACTTGAGAAGAAGGGATTAAGGTATGCATTATAAACTGGTTCAAAGGGACACTTGAGAAGGAGGTATTAATAGATAAATTAAGTTTGGCTAAACAATATAACAAAATGACTTAATTAACTTACCCATAGATGTACTCATCGGCTGCGGGAGGGACCAATGCAACATGTGTGCAATCGATCGCACCCATGATGTTGGGCATGTCGGCGATATTATAAAATCCCAGTTTAATTGCGTTCCAGGCTACCATGTCGTCCAGAAAAGAAATATATTTGGGACAAAGGGTAGCCATGCCATCCAGAAACTTGGATAGCGCACGGCTCAGCGTAGGCTGGGAAATCCCCACAGAGAGGGCACCCAGCCTCTGGAACGAGCCATTCGCCAAAAGTTGCAGGCAGCCAAGCATCTTGGTCATACCTGAAATTGCTTGCCCCTTCCTTGTGGTGCGGGCTAACCATGGCCACAGCTCGCTATACAATTTATGGAGGGAAGGACGATTGAGTTGGGTCAGCACGAACAGCTCAGCGTCATGCATCCGATCGATATTCATGCATCTCTGGTGCAATCTGGCCTCGGCCATGCTGATGCAGGTTATGCCATTGAGCTGAAGGCGCTCATACTCCTCCACATAGCCGAAAAACATGATCAACACTAATTCCAAGTCCAAAATGGTCCCGTAAGTGGAGCGGAAATGAAACCGTTATATTGGGCGGAGGTCCATCGGCAACCAGGTCTCAGAATCAGACGCAAGCCCATCCCAATAATGTAATTTATCAGAACTAACGCAAATTATCCGATTTCGATCCGTCCATCGAATGCGCATATACGCGTTAACGTGAGCGCATTTATGCATGGAAAAAGTTATGTAAACAGGAAAAAACAATGCAAACTAAATATACAGACACATGCGAAAGTGTCTCTGAATCAACCCTATGGTGTGGGCACATGCCTGGCTAAAGGAATAGCGGAGCGAGGCCGTGGCCCGCACATGCGCCATTGGATCGGGGTCATGTACATTTTACTGGGTACTCAGGGTGGTTCACACAGTGGAGTATCCCAAATCGACACCATGTGTAAGCAGACTTACACTAATCACCCAGGGAACTAAGTGGAGGGGGGCACTAATTTCAGTTTGGACTACAGAAGCCTGGAAGTGTTATAGATACTACTTTGAGCCACAATTTAGGGATGCCTGGCTCAGGCTTGGCCAAATTAAAGAGGAACAAAACCCAGGATTTTCACTATCCTGGGTTTTGTTCCACTGGATGCCCCATTGTGTGAACGCCCTCCCCCCTGGCCAGCACATATATAGGGCATAGCATAGATGGGTGAAAATCCTTGGTTTCATTCCACTTTAAGATAACCAGCCTGAGCCAGGCAGCTTAAAGTAGTTACACTTCCAGGATGTGGCTAAAGTTTCTCTTTAAAAAAGAGTCACTGCCAGTGCAGATACAGTGCTACTTGTGCTACTTACCTTGACACTCCCAGCAGCTCCCGCTGGTTCCACTTACTGTGTGATTGTGAATGACTGCGATGAATGGTACCCCGTGGTATCCACGGACCGATGTTGAGAGCTGGTGAGCGGGAGGAGAGTTAAGGGAGCGGGTGACAGCATGCACACACATCCGTCTGACTGACTGAAAGGCATTGTGGCAGTGGCTGCAGTCTGGAGCCCCTATGTAGGCTCCAATCACTACACTGTCAGCTCTGCTTCACTCCTGACCTGGTCTGTGCTGGTAGTGGGCTGTGAACTGTGGGATGGGGACCCCTGCCTTAGAGTTCTTAACACAAGTGAGAATGGCAAGCCACAGTGGACCCACAGCTGTCTCTGTCTCTGTATAAAACACAGCGCTTAAATTATTTTTATATCACAATTATACAACAAAAGTTATTGGGTTAATAATGAATCCCCTATTTTCATAATAGGATAAACCACCAATTGAAGCGTATCTTATAATTAACAATTTATAATCTTCTATCCATGTAGTGAGCTATGTGTCTCTCCAGTGAACCTGTCACCAACACTTGAAGAATAAGTGTGGTACCCAATAATGTCCCCAGGTAGCGCAAATTAAAATTCTACTAGTTGGATTTTAGATTTCCTCCAGGGAGATCCACAGGTCCTCTTAAACACAAGTTCATCTTAAAAACTTCAGATTCTGTTCTAAGCCACAAGTTCTCTTAAACAAAGATCCTCTTAAACCAGACGAACAGCCTGGCACAGTTGAAAAAAAAAATTGGTAGCGGCCATCTTGGAGCTTCCTCTCCCAGCATCTCGGGAAGCTGCTGCCTGGATTCAGCTAAAATAACTGGCAATTTACAGTAATATGAAGTCATACAGCACTCCCTGTTTGCAGGTGGCCTGCAAATCTATGAACTGCCATTTTGTTTCTTACTATAGCAGGAGTTAGAAAAAGGTGTATGAATTTTCATGTGCAGCAATATAAATTACCCTGGGGAGGGGTACATATGAGCACTGTTTGTTGTGTTAGTCTGGTTTAAGTCACTTTTGACTGTTGGTCAGCTTTAAGAGCCACAGGTTCATTCAGAATCTTCTTAATGATCCTCAGGATTAAAGCACAAAAGCGTAATAATGTTTATTTTAAATAACTTTAAAAAGATGCGCTGGCATATCAACACTGTAAACTTCATATACAAAGGATTTCGGACGTCCCTTCCCTCCAATGCTATATGTGGGATACTATACTACTTAAGCGTATGAGTAATTTTGAATTCAGCGTCCTGATGTCACTTCCTTGGTTTGCATTTCACCCAACCAGTTTCGTCCCTTCCAGACTTAGTCTAAGGTCTCTGACCACAGCAGAGCGCACTCTAGACTTATAAAGCTGCACCATGAGACCCCATTCCCATCCCAGCCACGACCTAAAAATTGAAGCAAAGAAAGCAGCTTTGCTTAGATTACATAAGGTAAGGTATTATATAATCATAGATTTTGAGATGCTTTAAAGTATCTCATTTTACACTGTTCCCAGAGGGGATAAGGGGGAAGTAAGTTAGCGTGTGCCTGGACAGAACCTTTAAATAGTGCTGCTGATGTCAGGTGCTGAATGTATTGAGAGGGGTGACGGATGAAGTCATCATATGCTTAGGATAATGTACAGCCCTTTAGTCATGCCAAGTTTGATGCTTGTAGCCCAGCACTGAGTTAGATCCTCAGTCAGCACTGTTGCTTGTCCCCGACTTCCTGTCCTAGTGACACTGATGACCTAGGTCCTATCTAAGTATCAGGGGTCATACAACGGCCTCTTTTGTACACACTTCCACACTGAACTCTTTGTTCCATGCTGCCTCTTGGTGTTTTCCATGGTGCTCCTGACTGATAAGGGTTCTGCGATTATAAGTTTGCTCAGGCTACACTTTATGTTCTGCCAAAATTGAATTTGTTAAATTAACCGCAGACACTGCTGTCACTAAACTGATTATACATTCGGCTTCATTTATGTCCCATTTCTAGGAATCGATTTGTGAGCGCAAAAATCTCTAAATCGACCACAACCAGATGATATCCCTGAAAATGCCTGCTCCGATCAAGCAACTTTGTGTCTTGGTGGAGCGTAGTATAGTCCTGACTGACATGTGGAAACAAATAGATGACAAATAGGAAGTGGAGCATACCACATGAGAATTTTCACAAATCTAATGAACAATTAGAGGACAATCCTCCACGCCCCCTCGCATACGAGTATTGGGACATAAGGAAACACATCCAAAGTATCTGTCCATGTAAGGTTTTAGGAAAAACTGACAAAACTGAACATGAGTGAAGCTTGAGATGTAATAAAGAAGTGAAAAATGGTCCACAGATTAACACTGTCAAAAATACTATGGGGGTTATTCATCAAGGGATAGCGCCAGGTAGTGCTTCGTAGCGGCAGGCAGCATCTGGTGAGCGCTGGGCGATGTACGCAAAACCACATTTATGAAAGCGAATCTGGTGAGTGACTCTAACAGCGCCATGTAGCGTCCATTCATCATTACAGGTGGCTCAGCATATACTGCCGGTGCTCTAGCTTCTGAGGCACCAGATATTACCTGTCGCTACCTGTCGCCCTTCCATATATTTCAATGGAACGTTCCTTTTCTTCTGTTTAAATAGGGTTTTTTTTTTCTCTCAAACAATTGTGTCACCTCTCCTGGCCTAGAAAAAGTGATTTTTGAAAACTTTTTAGATTTTTTTGTTTTTTATGCAGAATTGTATTTACAGGTCTGACAAAGTATTAATGTCACAGTGTTACAGCAATGTCATTCCATGTGTTTTCGCTTTGTTACAGTGTATATGTATGTGTTCAGATTTAAAACGCTGACGCTGTGTGTGTGTAGTTTTTTGAAGTATGGTGTGAGTCGCTGAAAGTCAGTCGGACTGAGCTGGCGCTACCTATCGCTCCCTGCAGCTCTGTACTGGTGTTACAGCGTCCAACATACATCACATTCATCAATGCGGGCCAGGTTACTAGAGCAACCAAGATGCTCTGTTACAGCGCCTGATACTCGCACAGGAGTGTTTACTAGCGGTCACTCTAAGCGCCACTATACAGATGCTCATCTGCCGATACCTGGCGTTAGTAATGAATAAGCCTCCAAGTATGGAAGATGGGTACAATCAACATCAAAAATCTAAAAGAATGCTGAAACAAAGGCCTTAATTTAATAAATGGGGTTTTTAATGTAGCGATGAGCAGAAGCAGTAACAATCTGGCTTGGAGGTCCCATTGGTTGGACAGTCCCCAGTATCTGTCATTCGGTACTCCTGAATGGACAGAGTAGAGTAGGAGATTCCTCAGGAAATCCCCCTCCAGGTCCCTCCCTTCCAATGACATCATTAGTTACACTCAGAGGCTCCTCCTCTCTGGTATAGAGGCTTCCTTGCCTGGCATTTTTTTGAGGGTACGCCAAGGAAGGAGGAGAGGTATCTGTATCCTCCTTTACCACAGATGCCAGCAGGGTGGCTGAAATTCCTGCTCCCGCCAGCTACAGACCAGCGCACGCTGGACCAGGAGGGAATCCCCCGACCCGGCAGGCTTGAAGAGAGGATGCCACCGGGAGGAGGAGGACACCAAAGGGTGTTACTTTCCAAGGACCCCTATGATATGATATATATGTTATTTATATGTTATAACAAATGTTTGTTCCAAAATATTATTTGTATCAGACTGCCAATGTGATAAAGGTAATGTGGAGGTTAGTCATAGCTGAATAACCGATGGTAGGCATATGTATGGAGTCACAGTGGCACCATTAAAGAGCTCTAGTTTTGTATGGCATGTTGAAAGGTCTTTAATTGCTGTTTGCCCCCCCTTTTGTATTCCAGTTGCTCAATACAGGAAACTGAGTTTGTAACTGCAGTCAGTATGTTAAGAAGAAGCGCAGGCAAGTGATCTTGGTGACACTACTATATAGACAGCCCTGCATCCAGCTTCCTTCTGTACTGTAGGTTGATATTACAGGGAGGCTACAGGAAGTGGCATAACTAAATGTGACAGGGCTTGGTGTGAACATTAATTGGGGCCCCTACAAGGCTCATACAGTGGACTTTTTTCTGTCTTTTAACTCAGTTGGATGCAGCTAGATCATTAAAGACTGAACCTACATAGACAAATGCTGATTCCCTTCTCTAAATAATGGCAAGTGAGCACAAATATGATAAAAAAGGTAGAGAAGCAACAATGATGGGGCCCATCTGTCCTTCTGGGCCCCAGTGCTACAGGCTCTGTCACTGTGTAGCCTTTAGTACTTTCCCTTCCTGAAGGGGAATCTCCATCATGTGGCCCCTGACACTATATACAATAGAAAATAGAGATTGGGTAAGAAAAAATGTTAGGAAAAGATTTCATTCTGGCGCATGCGAAATACTATTTATCTCACTTCCTCATCCCGAGGTCCTTGTGTGGGTACTGAGCTCATTTTCTAGAAGCAGAAACAAGAGAGGTTTTATATCTTTGTTTGCCATTAGGTGTATTGGAAAGTAAACACAATCCTGACACAGGAAATTGATCTGCACTGCAGCAAACTGGGAACGATCTGCTGAAGGTCAGCAAGAAATTCCCATTATTCATTCCCTGGGTGGATCTGGCATCTTTCCCATCCGCAGTCTCTTTCCTGTGTGCAGCCGGGCTGAGCATAATACAGAGCAGAGCCAGCGTGTACTGGCTAATATGATGTTAGTTCATCGTCTCTAAAACAAAATACATTTTGTCGGAGAGGCCAGTTATGGAATTCTTGGGGCATTAATATACATTTTGTGAGATATCTTTTTTTGATTGTCTTAGGCTAAGTATAAAAATAAGGAATTGTTTCCTTAGTTGCCATGCAGTTGATTCATCCTGATCTGTTGCAGTAAAAACCTACCATAAGTTTGTTCTGTAGCTCAGCCTCCAAATGTTATTTATGCACAACCACTTTTTTAAAGGGAAAATCCACTTTTCACTCAATTTTCGAAAGAGCATATTTTTGTGTGCCAAAATGTCCTCAAGGCACCGAGCTGATCTAGTATTTTTTAAACGCTTTCTTATGTTAAAAAATGTGTGCTTTATGGAAGTTGTCACTACCTGCAACCTGTTGCCAGAGGTGGGATTTGAATTTTTAACTACCAGTTCTCGAATACGCTATGTACAAGACACCCCACCTCACCAAAACCTAGCAAAAAAAATATACACTTTCAGAAAATCTATCAAAAGTAGACTTGCCCATTGAGCACTGATGAACCTTTCTCTACCTCTCTTGCAACAGCCTGCATGGGACACACTAATGTGTTCGCAGGGGAGATCTAGCTTATTCTTCTGTTTGTCTGTTTCTATGAGGTATTTGTAAAGTAAACCGCCAGCCAAATAATAAATCAAATGGTATTTTTGATGCCTGTACACCAAGCAGAAACTGATATAAAAGCAAACAGGAGAACCCCTTATTTCCGAGACTATAATGTAACATTCTGGCTGTGCTCACACATGCTGTAGAGATATTTTCAGCCATAGCTTTATGGGCGATACAAATCCAGCAACAAAGTTCTTCTGATCTGGATAGTTTCAGTAGGATTAAAATATTCCACGAAATTCCGGAAGGGTGAGTATTACAGACAGTTTTCAGGCGTCCTCAAACTTGTTAATTGCTGGAATATTGCAGCAGCGATGAACGAGGGGGGGGGGGGGGGGGGGTCAGGCTACCTGCAATGTTTTTTTTTTTAGATCCTTTTTATCTTTAGCAGGAGGGCACTCATTGTAGATTAAGTTGTTAATTGGATGTGAGTTTTCTAAGGCTATAGGATTTTTCATTTAGTCTGAGAAGGGTGTGTGGTTCCAGGGACAAAATACCTCTTCCCTTACCTGTTTGGAATACCTGGTCTTCCAGTACATTGAAGCCAGGTTCTGATGCAGTGAGTGATTTTACCTTGATGAGTTAATACAAATATGTCCCTGCATCATCCATCCCAGAATGAGTGCCTGAAAATGGCCTTTATAAAGGGATTTTGTACTGTCAAAGGTATTCTGTTGTGAAAATGCTAATCTACATAAATATGCCATATGAAAAAGGAAAGGATTACTTGAAGAAGAATTACAGACAATCCTATTTCCTTTCACTGAATCTAAGCGCAATCTGGAGTAACAGATTTTTGAATGTACTGTTCTACTTTTACAGGGGAGACCTACTCAGCTCCAGTGACCTGTGCCCTGAGTCAGCTGGTTGGAAATAGCATTAACAACTTGCATGGTGGGTAAAAGCAATTCCAATTTGAATGTCTTCCAGTGAAAGTTATTTTGATTGAATTTTTTATTATTCAGGATTAGAGATGAGTGAACCGGTTCGGACGAACCGGAATTCGCTCCGAATTTCAGGAAATATTCGATTCGGCACGAACCCGAATATTTTGTGGTTCGTGCCGATCGAATTTTTCCTGAAATTAAAAAAAAAAAATGCCGGCATGGTGGGAGCGGGCCGGCCGGTTCCGGTGTCAGCGGAGCCGGCCGGCGGGCCGGTAAAGCCGGCCGGCCTGCTCCCACCATGCCGGCATTTAAAAAACAAAACAAAAAAAAAAAAGCATTTTTGCCGGCATGGTGGGAGCGGACCGGCCCGCTCCGCTGTCAGCGGAACCGGCCGGCCCGCTCCCACCATGCCGGCATTTTAAAAAAAAGCAAACACTTACCTGCAGGTACGGAGCGTGGAGGCCGGCGCCGCTCTCAGCTGTCATCTGAGGGCGCGTCATCAGAGGCTCCGGACCTGCAGGTAAGTGTTTGCTTTTTTTTTAAATGCCGGCATGGTGGGAGCGGGCCGGCCGGTTCCGCTGACAGCGGAGCGGGCCGGCCCGCTCCCACCATGCCGGCAAAAATGCTTTTTTTTTTTTTTTGTTTTTTGTTTTTTAAATTCCGGCATGGTGGGAGCGGGCCGGCCGGCTTTACCGGCCCGCCGGCCGGCTCCCACCATGCCGGCATTTATGATGGGGAACTTCGTAAAAGTTCGATTCGGCCGAACCCGAATTTCTTTGTGAAATTCGGCGAATCGGCCGAATCGAACTTTTCAAAAGTTCGCTCATCTCTATTCAGGATGCATGCATGACTTACCCCTCCTCTTGCAATTTAGAATAGATTTATAGATTTTTTATTATCAGACCATTGTTTGTGAAAGAGGTCCTTTAACATTAGGAGTTGTATGTAATGATAATTTCACATGCAGCATTTTGGGCCTAATTTCTGCTGAATGCTACATGTTCAGACATGGCATTATAAAACATTTATTGCAAGAATGTACCAAACATGTATCGCACTATATAAAACTGCTCTAAAGTGCGTAATATAAATCCCTTACAAGATTTATCATATGTGATATGTTTTCCATCTGCTGACTTGCAGAACAAGATGAGAGACTGGACAGGATATGGAGGCAAGCTGCTCCCATAGCCTTAAGGGATCCTAGCATATGCATGGCTACATGATGTGCATCCATACAGGTCTCTTATTCCCCTATCAGTGCAGCACTGCCGTTGTGACTGGGTCACTGGCTATTTGGGTCACTAAGCTGTTTTGCGCTTACCAGCTCTTAATGATTAAATCAGATGTTTATGACTGATTTCCGCCTGCATGGCTGAGATTCTGCCACAGAGACACTGTACAATGGCAGGGGGAGCTCAGGACTTACATGTGGGTTGCTATGAGTAATGTGAGGACTGGGAATATGGCCCAGTCCCCCTACATTACCTCTTTAGCTTTTCTGTATCTTGGCTTTTCCAAATAAAACTTCAAGCTCCATCTGAATAAATAATCACACAGAAGGCAATTATGAGGACGTGACTAATAACAGATTGTAACATGAGATCAGAATATACAACCTTCAGTGATATTTATATTGGCTTAAACCGGAACTTTATTTAATAAAAAAGCCCAAACCCTTAAACTCTTCCCCAGCATCTAAAACTAATATATTTTAAGTTTTAGTCACATATTATTATTTCACTCACTGGGCTGCAACTCTGTTCAGGACTCCAGGATATGGGCGCCACCATCTTGCTCCAGAAGCATCACTTAATGAGGAAAGGAGAGGGAGTGCAGGGGCGGGTTATAGCCGTGCTCTGCACAGACAGAGCAGAGCTGGGGTCAGGAAAAGGACAGCAATTCCACATTGCAGAGCAGCATAGTCAGAAGACACTTCCTGTCTGTAGACTCCATGGGCCGCCACTTGGATGTTTAAATGCCCAGAAAATGCATTATTGCAGGTAGGGTGATTTTTATTGTGGGCAATCTTTATTTACAGGCTGGGAAAAACATACAAGATGTGCTTATTCAGGGTGATGGTCCAGTTTATTGTAGGTTTGCAAAAACATGGTAATAATTTTATTTTTTTTGGGGGGGGGGGGGTGTTAGAATCAAATATTATTTTATCTGTTTATCTGTTAATGGTTGAGATTTCAAGGAAAAGTTTAGACATCTTTATAGAAATGTAATTCTGCCCACAAACTTCCCCAACTACCTTCCCTACTGCTTTAACCCCCTCCAATCCTATCCTCTTGACATAACAAAAAACAATACACATGCTTCCCCTACTGTGAATGATTAGGCTATGCTCCTCTGCTGTAGACCTGCAACAATAAGCATTACCTACTGCATCAAACACTTCAAACTAACATTAATCGCTACACTTACTACAAGGACTACACAGCCTCCATTCTTAAAGAACATTTTCAGCCCAAAAAAACATTTTACTGATGTGTCCCATGCAGACTATTATTCGTAATTACATGCTTAAGATCTTACCTGATAGAGAGCGCGCGCGCGTGCCCGTGAGGAATGGCTGCCTAGGCTCACGGTCCCGCAGCAACGGGAGGCAGGGAGACACCATCCGCACGCGGACCTGCCGCAAAGCACACCGCCCACCCTCGGATCCCCCCCCCACCTACCAGCTGAATCGGCAGGGAGGGTATGAACACCCCGAGTGGCAGGAGGAGGGCCGGGAGAGACGGCCGCAAGCAGGCGGTGACGGCGGGAGCAATGGCGGCGTTCAGACATGAGGCTGAGAGTGGGCGATCTGAAGCAGTCCAGGAGGATCCAGCCCGAGAGGACCGGACTGGGGTAGGTGCTGGGGATGACATATCCCTCGATTCGGCTGACAGCTGGCCCAGATCTCCCCCAGTTTCACAGCGCCCCCCCCCCTAACGTGGTCCCGGACTCCAGCAGTAACCAGGAGATCCTCACACAACTAAGAGCCATTGTAAGGGAGGAAGTCACAGAGGTCACAGCAAAACATACTAACACACTCCTGAAAGAAATCAGAGAGCTGGGTTGTAGAACTGATTCGTTAGAATCCAGGATGGATAACGCCACTATAGTTCTGGAGGAGCAGAGTAATAAAGTGGAACAGCTATACGACGAAATTCTCCTCTTAAAAAATCAAAATGGGGAGCTGGAAAACCGTAATAGACTGTCTAACTTACGCTTTAAGGGCATCCCCGAGACCATGGAGGACACTGTGGGCACGGTTACTGCTATGCTGCAAGAGTTGCTCCCTGAAATCCCGATTGAAAGATTGGAGCTGGATAGGGCGCACAGGGCCCTCACTAAAAGGCCTTTAGAGGGGTCCTCTCAGGACATAATTGTAAATTTCCACTTTTTTCAAAGAGGCAGTCCTAAAAGCCTCTAGAGAAAAGGTGCCCCTGTCTTTCCAGTCACATAACTACCAAATATATGCGGACCTTTCTCAGTCCACCATACTTCAGGTTCAAGTAGCCTCCATCCCGGAAATCCTTACAAAATTCAAAAGCCTGGGCCTTAAAACTCCAGAATTAGATATAACTTCTCCCTCGCTACCATCCACCCCCCGGACCCCGAGAACCAGCCAGCGCAACACCGGGCAAGCCAGTCCTTCCCCAGGCCCCCACAAGCACACCCAAAGATCCCAGACGATGAAGAGACTCATCTCCCACAAATTTCAGGCAGTTTGAAGCTGCGCTCAAGCCACCTTCTTTTCTCAATACGGACTCTTTCTGTAAAGGGTCTTCACCCAATTATTCCAGTTCGTCCCGCTGGGCTTCTCCTGTTGAGTGTGGCAGCTTGGTCCTCTCCTTCCGGAACTGCACCTTTAAGCTAGACATGGGTTGTAGCTAACTTACATCCCACCCATCCGGCTCTGGGCCCCCTGGGTGGGAGAGCCGCTCCCCTGCCTGGACACCCAGCCTCTGGGAGAGGGAAGGGAGTCTCGTACCCTTCTTCTCTTCTCTACTGTGTTTTTCTTTATATAGTTACATGTTAATATCAAGTTCTTGTTGTATAGTTCAGTTATCCATGCCCAGGGACACGACTAACCTTTATATTTCAGGTACGCCCCTGGACTGCAGATTGTATAATGTTATTGAAGTATAGCTGCTGCTATTCAAAGTTTCCTTCAGTTTTTTGATAGGATGACGTAGCTGGGGCCCGCCGCCGATGTTCTCTTCTCTACTGTGTTTTTCTTTATATAGTTACATGTTAATATCAAGTTCTTGTTGTATAGTTCAGTCATCCATGCCCAGGGACATGCCTAACCTTTATATTTCAGGTACGCCTCTGGACTGCAGATTGTATAATGTTATTGAAGTATAGCTGCTGCTGTTAAAAGTTTTCTTCAGTTTTTTGATAGGATGACGCAGCTGGGGCCGCCGCCTATGTTCTGTGATCCCTTTAACGGCCCTCCCTGGAGGTTGTCTCCGGCGGACTGTTGCTCTGACCGGACGGCCCGTGGAAGTGACGGCCCAGTGGGACATCGGTGGTGAGACCCTACTATGAGGTCGTAATTATTTTTCAATCTACCTATAAGTTAAAATTACAAGTCCAATACTTACAGCTCATAGGTGCCTCCCGTTGTGCACCGTGCGTTTCCCTTACTTCCCTCCATAGGAAACCCCCTTCCCAGGTTTTTGGAAGTTTTTTGACATGCCAACGCATGGTCGATATCTATGCATATGTTCCGATAGCTTTTGTGTTCCCCTGTCTTTTAGTGTGGCCCCCTTCCCCATCTTTGCTTCTTCAAGGGACTCTCCAGGATGCTGAGGTCACTTTCTTGACATATTATGTGCCTAACACGAAGCAGCTCCCCTTCCTGGCTCACATTTTCTCCCTCTTAAGAGATCACCACAAGGGAGCGGTATTTGTTTGTGGTGACTCCAATCTAACGCTTCAGCCTCACCTGGCCAGATCCCTCCCTCCGAGCGCCCAAGTTGTCAAAGATGGGGAACACTTCAGAAACCTGTTAGATAGCTACCACCTGCTAGATGTATGGAGATCCCTTCACCCGCAGGCGAAAGACTTCACCCATTACTCGGCCCCACATAAGTTATCTACCTGAATAGATCACGTTCTAGTCCCCCCCTCCTTTATATCTTCTATTTATCAGGCTAAGATCCACCCAGTTCCCTGGTCGGACCATGATATGTTGGTAACCTCTTGTAACTCCCTGATCACAAAACCAAAACCCTCCTCTTGGTCCTTGAACGATTCCCTTCTTTCCTCTAAGCCCTTAGTAGAGGATGCCTGTAGGGCCGCTTCAGAATACTTCACTGTGAACGAGAACACACAAACTTCCCCATCCATGGTCTGGGGAGCATTTAAATCAGTGATGAGGGGCTACTTCATAGGCCTGGCATCAAAGAAAAAAAAAGGAGAGGTCAGCTATGCTACAGACGCTCCAGGCCCATTATGAACAAGCCTCCAATAACTTCAAATGCAACCCAAGCCAGATAAACCTAAATAAACTCGAGACCTCTAGAACTGAATTGAACCTCTTACAGGTGGCGGAGGCAGAAGGTAGGTACCGAAGAGCCAAACAGAAATACTACGTGTCTGCGAATAAACCTGGCACTCTGCTTGCCACCCAACTGAAATGCCAGAATCACATTATGAAACCGGTTAGACTCAAAACTAGTACAGGTAATATAACTAACAATCCCATCAGTATAGTGAAGGAATTCTCACAGGGCCTAGCGAATCTCTATGATGCCCCACAATCTCATAATAAACAGCAGGTCCGGGACTTCTTGGTGGCATTAAAATATCTCCGATCTCGGCCACTGTCAGCAGCATGGTCGATGAAGATGTCAACGCTGAGGAAGTCCTCAAAGTTATTAAAAATCTAAAAACCAACAAGAGACCCGGGCCTGATGGATTTACTGCCCTCTTTTACAAAAAACTAGCCCCTATTATCGCCCCACGCTTAGCGAGAGTTTACAATCATATTAAAAAGGGTAACCCGGTGGACCCAGATATGCTTAGAGCCTCAACTGTTATGATCCCAAAACCCGGTAAGGATCTTCAATCCTGGACAAATTTCAGGCCCATCTCCCTCCTTAATCTGGACTTGAAAATCCTCACTAAAATTATCGCTAACAGAATAATTGGGAGATATAGTTCACAAAGATCAGGTGGGCTTTGTACCAAGGAGGCAGGCAGGGGACGGGATTAGACCAATATTGCAGCTCTTGGAAGGAGCGCATTCGCAGAAGCTAGAGTCTTTGTTCCTTTCTCTTGACGTAGAGAAAGCTTTTGACTCGTTGTCCTGGCAGTAACTCCAACTAGCCCTCCGCGAGTGGGGATTTGGCTCGGGTCTGTTATCTTGGATCTCGGCTATGTACTCTGTCCCGACGGCTACGGTAAGATACGCTGGATACAGCTCCCAGGACTTCCGGATCAAAATGGGGACCAGACAGGGTTGCCCATTATCTCCCCTTTTATTCGTGCTTGCGCTTGAGCCACTAGCCGAGAAGTTGAGGCAGTCTCACTCGGTACAGGGAATACCCTTTGGGGGAAGAGATCATAAGATATCCCTATTCGTGGATGACATGCTCCTTATGCTCTCCTCCCCCCACGTCTTGGCTCCCAATGCCTTAGCCATTATTGAGAATTTTGGCAAGATTTCAGGCCTTAAACTCAACTCAGCAAAATCCATGGCTCTGGATATCACATTGTCTGACAGTACTAAACAACTTCTTTCCCAGAACTTTAACTGGATCTGGATCCAGAAGCTGCCCTATTTAGGGATAAAACTGACTAAGAAAATAGATGCACGTTACAAGGCAAACTACCCCGAACTGTTTAGATCCCTAGACTCTTTATTGCAATCCTGGTGCTTCCTGAGGCTGTCATGGCTAGGTAGGATAGCCGCCCCAAAAAATGACGTATCAACCTAAGATTCTTTATTTCTTTCGAGTTCTCCTGGTGGCAATTCCTGGAGGCAAACTGGATTCCCTACAAAGGAAAATACTCATGTACGCCTGGAACAAATCCAGACCTAGAATTAGCAGGGATACGCTATATTGCAAAAAAGAAGGAGGTTTATCTTTTCCTTCCCTCCGCAAATATTATATAGCTGCCCAAATTGCACCGCTAGTACTTCTACACACCCCCTATTATAAGCCTATCTGGGTCCTCAATGACATGGCTAGCTGTGGACGTATTGCATCGGCTTCTTTGCTCTGGACACCCAGGTCGGCTAGGCCTATTTTCATCCCCACCCTTCAAAAATTCTCTCTGACAATATGGGACTCGACCAGACATATTTTCTCCTCTCCGCATCTTCCGGCCTCCCCCCTACTAGGCAATCCATCTTTCCCGCCAGGCGTTTCCCATCAGCAAAATTTTAAATGGTGGAAAAGAAAAAACCTTACATCAGCTGATCATCTTTGTACTTTGTATGGCATGAAAAGCTTCCAGGATCTATCACCGGGTGTGGATTTCCCCCCGTCGGAGGTTTTCAGATATCTCCAGTTAAAACACTTCATTAGTAAGCTCTTACAGAAATCCTCCCCCCCCCTTCAGAAAGACAGAATTTGAGCGAAGGTGTATCCAGGACCATTTCTTGGGGGGTATGATCTCTAGTCTGTACACCTCATTGGTATCTCCAACCCCCACTAAGAAACATAACTATATGAAGAGGTGGGAGGAGGAGCTCGGAATGGAAAAGGACCAAAAGACATGGCAAATGATTCTGAGAAACACAGTAAGATTTCTTATAATGCCCTTACTCAGGAGAACGCCTACAAAATTTTGTTTAGGTGGTACTATATTCCTGACCGCATCCACAAGTTTTCCCCCTCATCCTCCCCCCTCTGCTTTAGAGGGTGCCAGGATAGGGGTTCAATGCTTCATATATGGTGGGACTGCCCAGTAGCTCAGATGATATGGCACAAAAGCTATACATTATTGGCTGATGTCCTGCAAATCGTGGTTCATGGCAGCCCTTGGGAAGCCCTTCTTTCTCTTAAAGCAGGCCCCTATACTAAACTGCAGTGGCGATTGATGCTCCATATTTTCTCGGCTGCCAGGGCTACGATTGCTAGAAATTGGAAACTCCCCACCATACCATGGGCGGAGATACAGGGCAGAATATCAGACATTATGTGCAACGAGAAACTAACAGCCATATCCAGGGATCAATACGATAAATTCCAAGAAACCTGGCTTCCATGGATAGAACACACTGGCCTTGTTAGGGGATGCACTGACCCGACGTTCCCGATCTAGCCAGGACCCCCACATAATGTTTTCGCTAGGCAGGTCTTCATCCCACTAAAGGAGATCAATCCTCACTCTAAGCATGGAGCCGCTCCTCCACACTCCATTTACCCTTACCCAAACCCTTCTCCTCCCCCATTATCCTCTTGTGTCTGTTGTATCCTTTTGTCCCCTCTCCCGTGTTTTGTCATTTACTTTTCAAAAAATTTATACTACGGTTTAAGGAAAGTATTTTATGCTGTAATGGAGCTTACCTGTAGCGTAACTACTGTTTACATATTAGATTTCCATAAGAAACCTTTTGCCAAAGGAAAGTAAAGTTTACGATACTGTCCACCAACCGTTCCACTTTTCTGCTTTATTTACAGTATCCACTTTATCATAATATACCTATGATATTGGATGTCGTTTGCACTGCAAATGTAACTTTTTGTAATGCCTAATATGTAAAACCAAGATATTTTACCCTGATTCATATCAAGCTCTATGCTAATTGTATGTACCCATTCTGTTTTTACTCAAACCGCAATAAAAACCTTTGAAAGAAGATCTTACCTGATAGCTGGATCCACGCCCTGTGCTGCCTGTACGATTGTGCGTCTCTTTTTTCTTCTGTGACCCTGGGGGGCCCCCAGCATCAGTCACTGTTAGCTGGTATGCCCCCCTCTATTCACTGCAATGGAAAGGGGTGTGTGAATACCTAACATGCCCATTTTCATTAGGGTGAATAGAGAGGGAATGCCAGCTAACAGCGACTGATGGGGGGGGGGCATCTTCACATCAGGAGAAGACGGAAGAGACACATCAGACATGCAGCATGGGCCATGGATCCAGCTATCAGATAAGATCTGCAGCATCGGACTATGAGTAACAGTCTGCATGGGACACATGGTGAATATAGTGTTTTTTTTGTTTTTGGCTGAAAATTGTCTTCAATTACATTAATAAACTCAAGGCCACAGTGGGCCTTCTGGCTTCTGTCTTACTGGGTGTGCATAGGGGCGTTCTAGACCAGGTGCCCATAGGAGATAATGGGCTGATACTCCACACAAGTCTACCTTGCGCCTAAGTGCCAGAACTGCAGGACTCGGCATGGAGATTGTGGAGGCATGGGCCCTGAGAAAAATATACCTTGTGATGGTAGCTGCAAACCTCATCCCATAGCAGCAGTTCTGGGCTGCGTTTTTTTGAGGAGGTCCGCTAAAAGCATTCTAAATGTAGCTTAATGCCAAGTATAACAGTGAAATACAATATTATTTTCATAAAATGATAGAACGCCCCCTCTAATTAAATATTTCCACAATCTGAGACTATTTTAAGCAAAGATGTTCATTCCTTTTGCCTTTTACTACAAGTACATATGCTGACCAGCCCTACTCTCTCGTTTTTAATTTTTAGAATGTAGGTGGTAATGTTATTATTGAGTTGTTGTAAGTTGTAAGTTGTAAAATGAGGGAATGGCAAAGATCAAGAAAAGGGGTGAAGAAATAACTGACCTAAATTCTTCAAGAACTCTTCAGTAAAGTCCATCCAGTCCTGGAGTCTTATTCACATTTAAATTATTTAGACTTTCTTGGATGATATTTACGTTGAGCCAATTTAAGATTTTTTCTCGAAGCATTTCCAGCAGTATATTGTCTCCTCTAACCTCCATTGTGTACACAGAGCTAAGTAACCCATTTAGTAGCTCCGCTTACACTTGATCCCTCGTGACCAATGCCCTATTACCATTAGTTAGGGCACCTATCTGTTCTGATTTTCTTTGAATTTACATATTTAAAGAAACCAAAAAGTTTGGTTTTGCTTTCTTTGGCAACATGTCTTTTATTGACATATGCTCTGCCAGCTTGTTTCCTTTTTATAGGCAGGGGCGGACTGGCCATAGGGAGACCCAGGACAATTCCAGGAGGGATTTAATTTTACTTTCTTATACTTAAATATATACTTAACAAATATACTTAAATTATACTTAATAAACAGATGCTCCTAGTCTATATCCTGGAGTGCAGCCTTTAGCCTTGGGAAGTTGCCCTTTTTAAAATGTAATGTTTTTCTATCCCAGCCAGAAAGTATTGTTTACAGTTGAATTTGAATGAAACTGTATTATGGTCACTGACTGTTACCAAGGTTCTCATGGACTGTTGCGGACCCTATAGGTCTCCCTATCTTACTGATGAAACTTTTCAACAAATCAAATTTTCAGCTAAAGTCTGACCTTACTGTGTACCTCCAACCATCTCAGACCAGAACGAGGACACCTCAATAGACAAGCACCTTCTATACTTGTGTTATTGTGTGTTATTGTACAAAACGACAGTAATGTCTACTACGTCTATTTTATAATAAAGGAATTAGTCCTTTCAAATGGGGGACCACTGGCAGCTATGGCCTGTAGGGATAGTACATATCTGCTGGTAGTAAATATCTACATAATAAAGATCTCCATTCTAAAAACCAAAACTAAAACCTGTGATTTCTTCACAGTAGGTACCAGTGTTTCAGTCGGCAAATGGTGAATAAGCAATGACCTAATTTGTGGAAATTGGATCATTGCCAATAAAAGGTTAAACATAAATCACTGGTCTAACTGATTTTGCTAAAAACAACAATTTTTGTGTAAAATGCAGCCCTGCTATGTGCAAATGTATTTCTAAAGCCCCAATCAATTAGTTTTTGTCACCATATAGAAGCCCCCCCCCTCCTCTTTTGTTCTTTGTAAATTCAGCTAAATGGTTTACCCATAATGCACTGTCAATTAGATGACAGTGCACAGCTGCAGAAAGAACATCGTTTATTATAATTATAGTAAAGGCTCAGTGTTGGGTAAACTGCAGCAGATCTGATTCATCTTCAATATGGAATAATTAAGTCAGCAGAAGAGGGAATGTACATGATTAGGACATGAGCCTTGATGCAGTAACAGTTGTTAAACCATTTGACTGCATCAGTTAAAATATTTGCATAGGAGGTACCCTGTTTTGCTTGGTGGATTTAGGACGCCCCTGGCAGGTCTTTACATGTGTTTCATCTTAGACAAAACGTAGCCGTATCATTTGTCTTAGGGGAGTGTTCACATAAAGCAGACTCTGGATCGGCCAGTGTATTCCCCAAACCCCTCCAGGATGCCTTTCTGCTCTTCTCAAACAGAGCAGGAAGACTAGAGAAAAAAGGTGCAAAGTGGAGAGAAATGAATACAGGATACGGAAAAAAAGAAGAGAAATATAAAAAGAGAAATAGAATGGACGTAAAATGTTATTTTTGATCCTCCATCTTTCATCCTTGATTTAAAAGATTAATTAGAATCTTGTGAGAAAGTGTCAGTTAGTAACTATTAGCGCTAGGATAGTTTGAACTGCACTTAAGCAAGGAAACCTAACCTTGCTCACCAGCCCTGTGGTTCTGGGCACGTGTGTCTCACTAATGGGTTAAATGTGGAGAAAAAAAGCCTATTTGTGCACATGCATACAATGGACATATATGGACAATCGTAAATTAAAAAGTGTTAGAATTTAAATGATTAAGAACTTAACTAAACAAAGGGGGGTGGGAGCAGCTCAATCACTATTTATACAAAATTATCAACATTATTACTCAGGGCCTGGGAACTCTCAGATATTTGTCTGCATTGCATGTCCCAACTTTGGGGACTCAGAATTAGGGACCACACTAAACACAGAGTGCCTTGTCGGGGCAGTGTGGCTTCCACATGTATCTGCAGATATATGCAACTAAATCTCTGTCTTTCCACATAGCTAGACATGTTTGTTGCTTGATATTTAGTTGATGAGAGGGTTAAACTGGGCGGTAAATTAGTTCCCAGGCCCTGAATAATAATGTTGATAATTTTGTATAAATAGTGATTGAGCTGCTCCCACCCCCCTTTGTTCGATTAAGAACTTAGTTATCAGTTGCAGTTCACAGATAGCTCACAAGGTGGCAATGTAGGATAAGAAATAAGAGATAACAAAATATTAAATAGTATAGAGTAGGGCCTTAAAGTGGACCAATCACCAGGATTTTCACTAGCCTGCCATGCCGCTGATTGGTTCACATTTAATTAGGTCAAAAGTATGATGAGTTAGAAAACAGATGGAAAAGTCTTAAACAGGAACCAGATGGAACTGGTTACAGCAGGAGTCAGAGACACTCTACCATGTTGCATGTGTACCGAACATGTGCAACATCTGATAACGGGAGTAACTTGGGGGAGCCAGAAAGTATTTTAGGAATGGCCCTACAATGAGTTCTTGTTCTTTGGGGGTAGAGAGCTGATAGAGACAGAAGTGAGAGTCTAGTTATGGAAGAGAGGAAGACCAGTGTCACGCCTCATGGTCCTTGGGCTGAGACATGTCCCAAGTACCCACACAGGAGAGATAGCTCCAGCAGTGACCTTCTCCAAGCTAAGAAGAGTGTATCAACTGTTATAAAGGCTATGTGATGTTCTAAGAAGCCATTATGACTGCTGGACCTGTGACTTGCTCCACAAGAGAATGAAGACCATTGTTGCTTTTATTACACCTTTTATTTAATTGGAGTCAAGTGTCTGCATTGGTGCATAAATAGCAAGTACTTGGGTTTGCACTACATCTTACCCCACACTTCAGACACATTCTCTGGGTGCCCCAGGGCCCTAAGAATCCCCATGTACTGCTGACACCACCACTGGCCAGGTGGCTGTCCCTTACAGGACTCCTTTAATGGTTTAGAAGGTGGTGGCTCAAGATACTTGCCCAGGTGGGTTGCCATTGACATTGTTGCTTTTGAAGGATTGCTTATCTTTTTAGGGTTACCCAGTGTAATGGGCCACCTCAATGGTGAAAGGCAAAAATACCAACCTAGAGGTAGCCTACGCCCATGACCTCCAGTTGTCCTCCTACCACTGTCATTTTCAGATTTTCACATGTGCTGCTCCAGTCTTGGAATTCCCCTTCCCCACATACTTTGTCACTCTGCAGCCGCTAAAGCCTTCAAAAGAACTCTTAAAACTTGTGCCTTTGGGTTCAACCCTCGTATCATTTCCCCCCCCCCATCATTTAGATTGTAACCTCACAAGTACAGGGCCCTCTACCCTAGTGTACTACTGTATAAGTGTGTTTTTATTTAATTTCTTTCACTTTTGACCCATAATACTGTGAATTTTTTTACTGATATTACTTGCCTTGTCCTTCTTTAATTTTTAACCTTGTACAGTGCCATTGAAAATGAAGGCTTTATGCATAGTGTAACAGAATGGTAACCCTGAAAGGGCACTGATTTTTTTTCATTACAAAAAGGTGAAAATACATTTTTTAAATGGAAATTTAAACATGTGCAATATTTTCCTCAGTTCAAATGACATCTGGACCCTTTAAGTCATATCTAGACAAAAAGTAAGCGACAGAAAACAGTAACAACTGTCTAGTTGTTATTCTAACTGGTGCACCTTTAGTAATTTAGGTAAAATCCCCTGAAGGGAAGGAAAAGACAGGACCTACCGCTCCTGTCTAGACAGGTGGGGCACAGCAGAGCCCCCCCACCCACGTGTGGCCTAGGAAACCCTTGCGTATTTAAGGCCTGCACCTTTATCTCTGCCGAATCCAGTGGTGCAGACAGGATGCAGTAACCAGCAGCAATGACTGTGATGGTATGGCATTTAGCTGCCAAAGTGCTCACTTTGGTGGCCAGTATATTGTCAATATACGCTCAATATATACGCTGCCCATGCCAGCCATCTATCTGGATGACCAACGTGGGCATGCATCACTGTTGGCATGGTGGGACCCAGGAACTCATCCTGAATGAAGTGACAAGGTTGTAATGCTCCCCTCCAGTGGTGCATGCCCACGCCTGCCTTTCAGACATGGAATTGTCTGGTCCTAGAATATTTTAGACTCTAGGGCCAGAAAAATGTTCTTTAGATTTGCTTTAAATATAGTAATAGTATACCCATTTATTTAGGTTGATACTCACCTACCCTTATGCTGCCTCTATCAACCATAGTATAATTTTTCACAGCTGTTTTGCTGCTACAGTATCTACACCATTAGCTGATGTAGCTATGCATGATTGGCTTGGGGTACACAATAGCTTCTAATGCCGATGGAGGAAAAATGGCTGTTGGGGCACCCTGGACTACACAGGTACAAGGCAGTCTGAGGACAGGTAAGTAACATTATAAAAATGGTGCACTGTTTATTTTTTTATTTTTTCCCAACCCCCCAGATACTTTATCCTGCCTGCATGTTAAATCCTAAAAAGTATATTATACAAGGATAACTTTACCTGCTGAAATGTGTTGCTGAAACTCTTACTCAGCTTTCCCACTGATATCATCTGCTGCACCACGCACATCAATCGATGCCATCTTCTTGTCCCGGCAGAGACAGCACACAAAAGTTTCCAGCAACCCACACAGAAAATAATAGCTCTGCCTACTGAAAGAATCCACTGCCAGTCCGACCCACCATCACTCCCCCTCACTGATCTCACATATTGGCAGCTCATCACAACACTATGACAGAATGAAATAAAAGAAAATGTTTTTTAGAACTCAGATATAATGAAGTCATGTTTAAAATTCAAAGCAGAACCTTCGAAATGTGTGAGCACCTAAATTGCAAACCCAGTACCTGATACCTTCACAGATGACTTGCATGCACCCATCCTGTCTGAGCAGACCCATACCTAGCAGGGCTGCCAACTGTCATTTTTGTGCCCCACCCAACAACAATTTCGGATCCCCTTTGTGGTCCCAGGGCAACTAATGTTACCATCAGGCTATATAGGAAGCGAAAAAGAAAATTCAGACAGACAAGCATCACATTATTAGGTTATGGGGGTCCCAGACACAATATAGGCTGTATAGATTCTACGTCTATTACATCTTCATTACACAAAATACAGATTTAGATTTTACAGTAAAAAGCTAAAAGCACTAAAAAAGCCTTCCTACAAAAGGCCTCAGGTCCCAAGTTGAGGCAGAAATCACAAGCCCTCAATTTGAGGTCTTTCTTATGTAAAAAGGCAATTCTGTGAAACTCACCTGTAGAATTGCTTTTGTTTCCGATCCATTCCAGCCCGTCCAGAAGTATTCACGTTTGGGAGTTCGTACCAAACGGGCGAGCTGACTGCAAGATCAAAGATGTAGCCCCGGCCCCCTATAAAGGCAGCTGCCTCTCAACACAGCCCCAGTAATTTAAAAGCAGTACTCAAAAAGAAGAGGCAGGCCGGGAAGGTCCAAAAAATAGGAGACCATGTTACCTCACATAGCCTCTGCTTGTACTCTCTCGAATCAAAAATGTAAAATCAAAAACTTATATATATCATTAATATATATATATATATATATATATATATATATATATATATATATGAGCAAAAATGGTTCAATCACCATAACAGGCATGCAGGACATAATAAACCTCAAGGGCGGGGTGGACGGGCTGGAATGGATCAGAAACAAAAGCAATTCTACAGGTGAGTTTCACAGAAGTGTCTTTTTCTTTCCAATCCATTCCAGCCCATCCAGAAGTATTCACGTTTGGGACATCCAAAAGCAGTGTCCATATGGGCAGGATCCCCAGTGCAGAACAGCAGAGTTCATTTCACTACCGCCTGAAGCACCTTCCGGCCAAAAACAGCGTCAGCTGAGGCCCTGACATCCACCTTGTAAAACTTTGTGAAAGTCTGAACTGAAAACCAAGTAGCAGCCTTGCAAACTTGTTCCACGAGGCCTGGTGCTGAAAAGCCCACGAAGCCCTGGCTCTAGTAGAATGAGCTGTGATCCAAAAAGGGGGTTCCTTCCCCCTGGCAGAATAGGCTTGTACCACCGCCTGTCTAATCCACTTACTGAGAGTGGACTTGGCTGGTGGCAATCCCTTCCTAGAACCCTCAGTCAGAACAAAAAGCAGATCCGATTTCCTGAAGGATGCAGTCGCAGCCAGATAATACCTTTTGGCTCTGACCACATCCAAAGCATGGAGAGTCCGTTCTTTGGGATTAGCCGGTGCTGAACACAAGTAAGGTAAGACAACTTCCGCATTAAGGTGAATAAGAGAAACGACTTTAGGCAAAAAATCCGGCTTAAAACAAAAAACCACCTTATCTCTGTGCATCTCGAAGTAGGGTGGTTTCATACATAACGCAGCCAGCTCTGATATGCGGCACACCAAGGAGATCGCCACCAGAAAAACCCCCTTGAGTGTCAGCATAGACAATGTAGCGTCATTCAATGGCTCGAAGGGGGGAATCTGGAGAGCAGATAACACTAGATTTAGGTCCCACACCAGTAAGACTAATTTATGCGGTGGATGGACATGGGTGACCGCCTGGAAAAAAGTCTTGACCAAACTATGATTGGCAATGGACCTCTGGAAAAAAATGGATAAAGCCGAGACCTGACCCTTGAGGGTGCTCAGCTGGAGGTCCAAGTCTAGACCGTTTTGTAGAAACTCAAGAACTCTAGAAACAGTTTATTTCCGGCAAGGAAGGCTCTTGGCCTCACACCAAGCGATATAGGCCCGCCAAACTCTGTAGTATATCATGGAAAAAGACTTCTTCCATGCCTGAATCATTGTGTGAATAACCGTGGCCGATAAACCCTTCTCCGTCAGTACTGAGGTTTCAATAGCCAGGCCATCAAAGCCATTGGCCGTAAATTCGGGTGCATTAGCGACCCCTGTGTGAGAAGCCCTGGTTCGTCGGGCATGATGTAGTGATCTATTGACATCTGTACTATGTCCGCAAACCAACTCCTCCTCGGCAAGCGAGGAGCCACCAGGATGGCTGGTACCGCCTCCTGGCCTATCTTGCGTAGCACTCTGCCCAGGAGCGGAAACGGAGGGAATGCATACAGAAGGTTGAACTCCGTCCAAGGGATTGCGTCTGTTGCTATGGCTAGAGGGTCTCTTGAGAGAGAGACGAACCTTGGAAGCTTGTGATTGTGTCTGGACGCAAAAAGATCCACGTCTGACCCCAGCGGAGGCACAGAGCCTGAAAGGTCTCGCTGCTGAGGGACCATTCCCCCAGGCGCAAGGAGCTCCTGCTCAGGGAGTCTGCCTCCTGGTTTTCCACCCCCGGGATGTAAACCACCGAGATGCAGGGAACATTCCCCTCTGCCCAAGTCAGAATCCGGCTTACCTCCCTGAGGGATCTTATGCTTCGAGTACCGCCCTGGTGATTGATGTAGTCTACAGCTGTCTGATTGTCCGAGTGGACCTGAAGCGCATGGCCTCTTAAATGGGGAGTCAGACGTAGTAGAACCAACCAAATTGCTCTCAGTTCCAAGAGATTTATGGGTAACCAGTTCTCCTTCGGACTCCACTGACCCTGGATCCTCTGGGTCTGCCAAATGCCTCCCCAGCCTGTAAGACTGGCATCCATGGTAACTATCTCCTATTGGGGAATCCGAAAGGACTTGCCTACCAGCAGGATCTGAGAGTCCAACCACCACAAGAGGGATTACCTGGCTGGGGGGGGGGGGAGGGAAAGCAAAAGTCCTTGTTCCAGATATTCCGATTCCAGCTGGTCAGCAGGTTCAGCTGTAGAGGTCTCATGTGGAATTGAGCGAATCCCCAGATGCACCGATGGCTGTTGACAAGCCAGCAAGCCCTGCACCTGCGTATGAAGTCCCAAAACTTTCTGCTGCAGCAAAAAGATCTTGACCTGACCGGTGTCTAGCATCATCCCCAGGAAGGATCTCACTGTTGAAGGCATGATAAATGACTTGGGGTAGTTGATCACCCAACCGAAGGCTTCCAGGGTTGACAGTACAGTCCGGGTGTCGCTCTCGGCCTCCTGAAGGGACCAGGCCGACATCAGAAGGTTGTCTAGATAGGGTAACAAATGAATACCCTGACTCCACAGGATAGCCATGATGCCCGCCAGAACCTTGGTGAACATTCAGGGAGCTGAGGATATGCCGAAGGGGAGTGCCACAAACTGGTAATGCTGATCCTCCAGTGCAAACCTCAAAAACTTATGTCCTTGGAAAATTGGGATGTGCAGATACGCGTCCCTGATGTCCACCGTGGTCATAAAGTCGCCGGGCCGAAGTGATCTCACCGCCGACCACAATGTTTCCATGCGGAAATATCTGACCTTTACAAATTTGTTGAGACCCTCATGCCTGAGTAGGCTTGGCTGGGGGTTTGGGCTTAGCTCCTCAGGCAGGGTTGGGCTGACTGCGGGACCTACCTCTGCCCCAGGTATCTCTGCGGGCACCGGAAAATGAAGAACCTCTTCCTCCCCGAAAGGACCGATAAGAAGAGGAGTGCCGAAAGGGCCGAGCAGGCTTTCTTCTCTGAGGGAGCTTACCATCTTTGACCAAAATGTCCAGTCGCTCTCCAAACAGTCGGCTTCCCACAAAGGGCAGACTTGTGAGGGACTTCTTGGCGGCCGCATCGGCCGACCACTGCTTCAACCACAGCGAGCGGCGTAATGCTACAAGCAAAGCCGAAATTCTGGCACCGAGTCTGACCACATCATCCATAACAGTAACAACAAAGTCGATGAAATCCAAGCACGCCTTGAGTTCCTTATACTCCTCCACCCGTTTGCGAGATTTAGCCTTAGCCACAAGGTGTTTAACCTTTCCCCTGTTGGCTAGGGAAACAATTGCCGTGGCACACGCAGGCCGAAAGAGGGCACCGACAAAGGTGAAAGCATGGCAGGCCAACTGATCCATGCGTTTGTCTGCAGGATCACGTGAGGAAGCATTGTCAGGTGATGGCATAACCATGGTGTTGGACAGCCCTGAAACTGGAGGGTCCACAACCGAATCAACTCGGCAGGGAAAGGATACCATCTTTCCAGGCCCTTAGGAACCGACGGTAGCTTGTTGGACCTTTCCCATTCCTTAAGAATCATGTTAGAAAAGTGCGGCTGCTCTGGAAAAACCCGCCGCTGTCTTTCAGGCCGAAACAAATCACCCTGTTTCCTGGGAGGAACAATGTGCAAGGTATCAAAAAAGGAAGAAAGTAAACTTGGAAGGAAGGAATCCTCATTCGAGGAGGAGCCCGAAATGCTGTCATCTCCGGCGGAGAGCAACTCAGTGACTGAAAGTGGGTCATCTGGCCACTCACCTTCCTCGGCAGATCCCAAAGAATCATAAAAATCATCATCCGAGTATACCGGCTCCAAATGCCGCTTCTTACTCGAGGCCTTCTTAGGGGCTGCCAACGAGATCTGTTTCTCAAGGCTAGCCAGCCTGTGCACAAAATCAGCATGTGTCCCCTTGCTCGCTCCCCCTTCACTAGGGTCAGGAGCGACCGCCTGCTCATGGTCCAAAACAATGCCTCTGGCGCAAGTGGTACAAATTGTGCTGAATCCGCCCAGGGGATTCCGTCTGCACAAGGGGCAGAGCCTGTCCTACCCAAGTGGGGTGCCCGGCTCACTATCCCCTGATGCCTCCATTATGGTGATTCTGAATAAAAATATTCAATAAGGCTAATAGACACTAATGGCCTAAGCCTAATAGCCGATCCCTCTTTTTAATAATGGGGACCGGGAGAAAACACAACCCTCAACCTTCAGCCCACAGTCTAAAATCAAAAAGAGAAAGTACAGCAATTACAAAATGACCCACAATGTCATGCATTAACACATAAGAATCATAAAATATACAGTGCTAATACATTGCATAATACTGTATCTATCCCTCTATATCCCCCTAAGCACGACAACAACAAGAGGGACGCACGACCGCGCCCGCTCAGCGCAACGCCAGGAGTAGGCAAAAGGGATTACCTCCGAGGTCCCCAGCCGCACCAGCAAGGCCTGCAGCACGCGCTTCCAGAAAGATCCAGCCAGGGGAGCGTCACAGGAGCGACGGCCAGCCTGCGCGCCGCCGTCCATGACTCCGCCCCCCGGCGTGTCACATTCAGGCCTAGTTGCGGCACCACGAGTGCCGCCTGACATGCTGACCCGCGAGGAGCCCGCGGGGCGCGTCTGCCCGCATGCGGCCCGAGACCCGGCGAGGGAGCGAAGAAGGTAAGAAGTGGAAGGAGCGGCATCGGACCGCTCCTCGCTGTAGCATGCTATAGCGATGGAGCTCTCCACCGCTCCCCATACAGTAGCACCAAGCACGCACATACACCAACATAATAAAGCATGTGGGAGAAGGGAGGGCATATATAAAATATATATAAGTGGTTCCCCAGCAGGCTCACCATAGAATGCCTGTGGCCGACTGCTTTTTTGGTAATAAAGCCTGCGGCCCAGAGCCATGTGCTCTGCCAGAACGCCCCAGACCCCGGCATTTCACCCTACCGTACACGGATCCCCGTTATCAGCCAAAGCTGGGAGGCAAGGATGGGTCAGAAGAGATCCAAGGAAATAGGGTCCTGCAGCCGGCCGACGGGCTAGGTGGCCCCGCTCTGCTGCCAAAATTCTGAGAGAGAGTGAAAGCGATCTTATGCAGTCAACTGCAAGAAAAAAAACTGGGGCTGTGTAGAGAGGCAGCTGCCTTTATAGGGGGCCAGGAGGGGCTACATCTTTGATCTTGCAGTCAGCGCTCCCCCTAGGGGCGAACTCCCAAACGTGAATACTTCTGGACGGGCTGGAATGTATTGGAAAGAAAAACTGTGTTGTTTACTTCAAACCTCAACACACCAAGCTGGCCATGTGACCTGCCAGTAACCAATAGTGTTTTCTTGGAGGATGTGCACAATACAGTGTGCACTTGGCCATTGAAGCCTGTTGGATGTTGGCAGGTCATGTGGTAACAGTTGCTTCACCGGAATGCTCAGGGTTGAGTATGTGGAGTCAAAGCTTGACCCCACTAATGTCTGTCTTCAAAATCTAGCTCAAATGCCTTCCAGAAGGTTAAAGGTTATAAAAACAGTAGGAAGGTAAAAGGACTAACTCTATATTGATGTATGTTTTAAACTAAATGTTTGGGGTTCAAAATCCTTTTGATCTAGACTCATTTGCATTTGGCCATTGGAGTTGGGAAGCTATACAGGAATTGAGGTTGTTTTACGACGAACTGGGCATTAGACAGTACCCAGAATGTTTAAGGAAAACTCCCTTTTTGGCAGGTCTTTGGTGTTCTGCCTCTTTTGGGATGTAAAATAAACATTTGTGTTAGGACTGTGCCCCCATACCTGTGATCTACTTCAGGATCCGGTTTCTATAATACTCTTTTTCCTACAGTGGGAGTGGTTTTCATGGCCTCGAGTAAAAAACATGGACTACAAGTCCCACAATTCTTCCAATGTAACAGGTGAACTCTTTAGCAGCTTTGACTAAGGGGCTTATTTAATAATGGATAGCGCCAGGTAGTGCCTCGTAGCGGCAGGAAGCGTCTGTTGAATGTCGGCGCTGTACGCAAAACCACATTTAAAAAAGCGAATCTGGTGAGTGCCTCTAACAGCCCCATGTAGCGTCACATGTATTAATACAGGCGGCTCAGCATATAGCACCGGCGCTCTAGACTCAGGAGCGCCATGTAGTACCTGTCGCTCTGTAGCGCTCTCCCATACATTTCAATGGGGCTTCATTTGTTGTGTATAAATAGCGTGTTTGCCAATTTAAGGTTTTTTTTGCTCAAATCATTGTGTGACCTCTCCTGGCTGCAAACAAACACTTTTAGAAGCTTTCTTGACTTTTAATACTTTTATGCAGAAATGCATTTACAGGTCTGGCACTAAAGTGTTATTGTCCCAGTGTTAAAACAATGTCATTCCACGTGTTTTCACTTTGTTACTGGTGGATTTGTGTTCAAAAATAGACTTTAATCACACAGCGTCTGACACTCTGTGCTACAGCGCCCAGCTTTAGAGCGCCAACGCTGTGTGTGTGTAGTGTTTTGTTAAATATGGTGTGGAACGCTGAGTGCCCGGCGTACTGAGCTGGTGCTATCTATTGCTCGCTGCAGCGCTATGCTGTTGTCAAATCGCCCTACACACATCACATTAAAAAATGCCGGCCGGGTTACTAAAGCAACTGAGACGCTCTGTTACAGCGCCCAATACCCCCCCAATACAGCGTATACTAGCGGCCGCTCTAAGCGCCGCTATAGAGACGCTCATCTGGCAATACCTGGCGTTAGTAATGAATCAGCCGCCATGTCTAAGCATCCTAATAATCTATCCAGCTGAGAGCCCCGCCATTAACCCTTGTTACTGGAACACAAGACTGATCGTTCAAAGTTGAATTTCAGCATAATGGGTTTAACCAGTCACTCACACCTTAGCCAATCACATGATTAGAAAGCTAGAGTGAGGAAGTCTATGTACTCCAAATAACCACTTTGGTGTACATAGCTAAGGTAAACACAT
The DNA here is from genome assembly GCA_027917425.1 of Gastrophryne carolinensis. Classification (NCBI taxonomy): domain Eukaryota; kingdom Metazoa; phylum Chordata; class Amphibia; order Anura; family Microhylidae; genus Gastrophryne; species Gastrophryne carolinensis. Next base: position 74,808,044 of record CM051238.1, read on the forward strand.
TGTTGCTATGGAAAACTGTTTTCTTTTATAACACAGAGTTGCAAACAAATACAAAATTTAAAAAAAATAACAGATAAGATCTGCACATTGAAGACATCATTTTACCACATAATAATGGAAACTTCAAAAAATGCCATTGAAAGTGGAATTACCATTTAACTGGCCTCAATGCCTCTACACTATACTTAAAGCTAAACAAAAGCCTGGAGTTGGTCTTTTTAGATAGTGACAATATTTTCTTCAAACCAGCCATAGGAATGAATCCACTTGACATCTTTTATCACCTCTTAACTATTGTGTTGTGTATAAAAAAGAGCAGCCTGCACTGATAATGGGATGTGCAGCTAGAATGATGCTTGCAAAGGAGCAGATGGCTGAACACATCTGGCCACATGTGATTAAATTTCTTTAATTGCCATAGATCCAATGGCACGCCCAGTCCAACACAGCTTTCATGTCCGCCATAGCCCTGCCTTTCAATCCCAATGATGACACACAGTGAGATGAGTCAGATCTCCATTAGTGACTAAACCAGTCTCTGGAATTTGCATGCTTCGTTTTTTATTCTTTTAAATCCAACGCAGTGTTTGCTGCTCTACAAAGATGCCGATTGTCAGGGTCACGGGAAGGACTGTCATAGGCACTTCATCAGAGAAGATAAAGAAGTATTTAGCAGCAATGACAGTCATGGTTTTGTGTTCATTATGTGCTCTTACAATGCTCCAGTATAGGCCGTGCATTTGTCTGCAGGCATTGGTCTGAGCCAGTGATTCATGGCCCTCGGATGTGGCTGGATGAATCAGTCCATTAAATCATAGTGGCCATCTGCACCCGGGGCAATGGTCAAACATATAACAACACATGAGCTTTTTTTGGATTGGGGTTGATACAGGCTGAAATTGGAGTGGAATTATAACACTTGCGTTAAGTGGAAAGAAAACATTTAAAGGGTTGTTTTAACATTCAAAAGCACGTCAGCTTGTGAATAGAAAGGCAGGTAGGTAAATGCAGCCTTCTTAAAGAGGAACAAAATCCAAGATTTTCACCATCCTGTTTTTTCCCCTCCTCCATACTTCTTCCGATTTGGAATGACCCACTGTGTGAGATTCCCCAGAGGGTTCTGTTTACTTACCTCACTGTGGAAATTTCCCAGACATGCATATAAATGAGGGGCTAGGAAACCTGAATGGTAGTCTAGCTGCTGGCTGCTCCTCTTTGGCTGTGTGTACCCACGCCAGCCATTCAGAAATGCCTGATGTAGGTGCACGCATCAACCAGGGGAAAGCTAGGGATCCTCACATGTGCCATGGGATTGCCGGCAAGGTGAGTAAACAAGGGGAATCAGATGGAGGCCCCAAGCAGAGCCGGGCAGGGGCCCTCTAACCCAGACACTGCAGCCATCATGGCAGCCATAGCCTCATGTCAAAACGCCCTCACGGCCAAGTTCGATACCCTCCAGGAACAATTTAATTATTTCCGCCACGATCTTGATAAAATCAGGGATCGCACTGGTGAGGCAGAGAGGAGAATTGGCGATGCAGAGGACCGGCTGTCAACTCAGGTGGGAGAATTGGTGACACTAAGGAGGCAGGTAACGGTGCTGATGGGGAGGGCCGAAGACTCAGAAAATAGGAACAGGAGGAATAATGTAAGGATCCTCGGGCTACCCGAAAAATTGGATGGTCCCTCCCCAGAACAGTTTGCTGAGAATCTTATACGAGAGACTCTGGCACCGGAAAACCTGACTAAATTCTTTACGGTGGAAAGAGCACACAGGATTCCGATGAAACCCCTCCCGCCAGGGGCCCCACCAAGACCATTCATATTTACAGTCCTTCACTATATGGACAGAGACGCTATCCTGGCTGCTGCTAGAATGAAAGGAACAGTGTCCTTTAATAACGCCCGGCTGTCATTCTTCCCGGACTTCACCTCAGAAGTTCAAAAGATGCGGCGCTCATTCAACGCAGTAAGAGAAAGGCTTAGGAAAAAGAAAATTAAGTATTCCATGCTGTTCCCGGCGCGATTACGAGTTCAAGACGGAGAGACCGCCAAGTTTTTCACCTCAGCTGAAGCGGCCAATGTGTGGCTGGACTCTCTCCCTGGGGCCTGATGGACTGGGCTCCGGTTGGAGAGAACTGATCTGATCTCATCCCTGCATTTTGCTTGAGGCCTGTGGCTCCCGGGAGGGGCCGCCTCCGCCGCGCAACCGGCAATCTTGTCGCCGGACAGTTTGACCCTACCCAGAGTGGGGGCTTGACTTGTTAAATATTGTTTAAATTGAGAACCTTGAGCTTACCTGAGCTGCAAGTACATCCTGAATGATATGTTACAGGGGGGCTGTGGCTCTTGATTCCCAAGGTCCCTCGTACCCAGACCTCCCCCTTACCCCGACGCTCATCCTGAGCTTCCTGGCCCTTTTTTCCTTCTCCCCCCTCCCTTTTTCCCCCTTTCCTCTCCCCTTCCCTCTTTCCCCTCTCCCCCCCTCTCTTCTGAACACCTTCCAGTAACCCTGGGAACCCATGGCGGATAGCTTGCCGACCTATTTTGATAGTGGTAATGTCATGTTGTTGGCCTCCGCACCCCAGTTGCAACTAGTTACACCAGTGTTGTATAGTTTTGTTTGAGGGGGGGTATGATGCTCGCCAAAGTTGGGGGGTGGTGGAGCGGGGTGGGGGTGGTAGGGGTTGGGAAAGTTAAGGGGAAGTACCATGCTAGATGGTGCTGTTTAAAGTATTGTATTATCTGTTTTATGTGTTGTTGTCTTTGTGCTGGTGTGATAGTGATGTATGGATGTCGGACTCGATTAATGGAGAGAGCTTTGGAGGGGGGAGCGGTGAGCCGCAGAGAGGTGACCCTTGGCCCTGATAGAAACACTTTAAGCAGCAGTAATGGGTGAGTGTAAATTTCTCTCCTGGAATGTCCGGGGGCTTAATGACAAGATCAAGAGGGCAACGGTCCTCCAGTTTGTTAAGAAGCACAAACCTAATGTGGTGATTCTCCAGGAGACACATCTGATGGGCCAGAGAGTGTTGGCGCTAAATAAGCCATGGATCCAGAGCTCCTTTCATGCCCCCTTCTCGGCCTACTCTAGGGGTGTATCCGTGCTGATTTCCAAGGGCACCCCGTTTGTGTTGTATTCAGTGCAAATTGATCGGGAGGGTTGCTATGTTATCCTCCATGCCAAATTTATGGATACTGATATGATAATAGTCGGAGTGTATGTCCCCCCACCATTCTCCGCACGGATATTGGATAGAATAATGGAGAAAGTGCTTTCCTACACCCCAGCCCCGATACTGCTGCTAGGAGATTTTAATATGGTTTTGGATTCAGCGCTGGACAGACTAGGTAAGAATCCAGGCCCCAAGACCCAACTAGTGATATGGGCGGAGACCCTGGGGCTACAGGAGCTCTGGAGATGGAAGCACCCAACCAATTGGGCATATTCCTGTCACTTGGCTGCCCACAAGTCCCTATCCAGAATAGATCTTGCGTTCTCTTCGCCCGATTTTCTGGCCAGAGTGGCATCCTGTGGTTATCTCCCGAGAGGAATCTCGGATCATTCACCTTTGTTGATAATGGCTGGACTGTCGCAGAGGCGGGAGAGTCGGGTGGGTTGGACCCTAAACCCCTTGTGGCTGGAATCCCCTGAAATTAAGAATAGCCTACTGACCTCTACGGAGGCCTTCTGGGAATTCAATACGGTAGAAACATCAATAGAAGTAAGATGGGATGCCTTCAAAGCTGTTACCAGGGGGGCGGCCATCAGTGCTATCGCTGCGGCCAAGAGGAAGAAGGGAAGGGAAATAGCTGAATTGTAAAATAAATTAGCGGTGGCAGAGGAGAAGTTCATTTCCACATCAGACAGCAGGGACTATTCCACACTACTGGCATTAAAAAGGGAGTATAATTTACTTCTGACTGACTCGGCCAGGAAGCTGCTGCTATTTAAGCAGGCAACAATCTTTGATAAAGGGGATAAGAATGGTAAGACCCTTACCTAATTAGCGAGAGCTGAAAGCCAATCAAATAATATAGCTGGGATCCTAGACAATGGAACGAGGGTGACAGAAGGGAGGAATATCGCCAAACGGTTCCTTGAGTACTACTCGGCCTTGTATTCCTCAAGGGCGAGCTATGGGGCGGCTGATCTGAGTCGTTACCTGGATCAGATCGACTTTCCACGGCTGACTGAGGAAGATCAGGAGGCTTTGGACTCCCCTATTACCATGAACGAAGTCTCTGGAGCAATCAGAATGCTTTCTAGCAGGAAGGCACCGGGACCGGATGGGATGCCAGCCGAGTGGTACAAGCAGGACCTTGAACGGGTGACACCGAAGCTATGGGAGGTGCTGAAACAAGCGCTTGAAAGTGAGCACCTACCAGCCTCCTTTCATGAGGCGCATGTGGTCCTTATCTATAAAGAAGGGAGACCGGCCGACTCTTGTGCGTCTTACCGGCCTATATCCCTGCTGAACCAGGACGCCAAAATATTAGCGAAAATACTATCCACTAGGCTGAACAAAGTTATATTACATTTGATTGGGCAGGATCAATCAGGGTTTATGCCGGGGCGCACCACATGTGTGAATCTGCGTAGACTGATGTCGAACTGTTAGGCACTTACCTCGTCGCCGTCCCTGGTCCCGCGGCGCGCTGTCGGGCGGTCCCCGGCTGGTTGCTGCCCGGCGCTCCCCAGGTGTCCTGGCTCCTCAGCGCGGTTGTGGGGGTCAGGGGTCGGCGGCGCGGGATGGTGTCGGCGGCCGCGTCGCAGCCCGCTCTGCGCGGCTGCGCGGTCCCGCCGAGCTCCCTCGCTGTGCGGCGCTTCCCCCTCCCGGCGGGGGCGCGCTCGATCTTCAACGTGCTCGCGCGCGCGCGCGAGCACGTCTCCTTTATGCCTCCCGGCGGCGCTTTCCCCAGCGCGCCCGCCGGGGGCGAGTTTGAATCACCCAATCCTTGTCCTGCTCATAGAGTGAGCCCAGGGACTGGTCGGCCTGTCTGGCCTGGGCCGTCCAGTTCCTGGGACCACTCCCGTTTTTAGTTTGCACCAAACACTATTGTTCCCTCCATTTTCCCTGTTCCCCACTGGCCAGATATCCCTATAAAACTGCACTACTCCAGTATCCCAGTGCCCGTTATAGCTTCTGGGTTCTGGATGTGCGTTGCTGTGTCTTTAGTGAATATTTTGGATTTGGACTTCGACTATTCTCGCCTGCTGCCTGCCCTGACCATCTGCTTGCCTGACCACTCTTTTGCCTGACCCTCCTGTACCTCGCCTGTGACCTCCTGGCCTTGACCTCGGCTAGCCTCGACCACTCCTTCGTTATCTCCCTTGGATACCTCGCCTGTGACCTCCTGGTTTGACCTCGGCCTGAATTACGGACTTTCGCACCCGGCATCCTCATTCGGGATTCCCTGCCAAACATCACTCTGCACCTTAAGCTGTTATCCTTTGCGCCTTTTAAGTCCTGGGGGCAACCGACTGGGAGAGGCATTACCCGTGTCTCCTACAAGCGGGGGCTTGTCTATAGGCGGAAGTGGCGGTGGAGATTGGGGGATACCGGCTTAAGACAGACGGGTGTTTGGTATAGTCCTGACATTATAACGGGCCCGAAGAAGAATGGACCAAATCCTGGAGCAGGTGCAAGCCTTGACAGCGGCTGTGGAGCACCTGGCTCATCGAGTTGCGGCCCAGGAGAACCGTCCTACTCCCATTGTCCCCACTTCTCAGGGGACTCCGGCCGCAATGTCTGTGGAACCCAAGATCCCACTTCCTGAAAAGTTCTATGGCGACAGGGCAAAATTTGCCAATTTCCGGGACTCTTGTAAACTGTACTTTCAGCTCCGTCCGGTTTCCTCAGGGTCACAAGAGCAAAAGGTTGGCTTGATTATTTCCCTTCTGCATGGAGATCCTCAGTCCTGGGCCTTTAGCTTATCAGCTCAGGACCCAATCCGCCTATCGGTGGATAGTTTTTTCGCTGCAATGGAGGTCCTCTATGATGATCCCGACAAAGGGGCCTCAGCTGATGCCAAATTACGTACCCTCCGCCAGGGACGCCGTCCAGCCGAAGACTACTGTTCTGAATTCCGGCGTTGGGCGGTTGACTCACGTTGGAACAATCCTGCCCTCTGCGGCCAATTCCGACTAGGTTTGGCTGACACTATCAAGGACACCTTGGTGAATTACCCGGAACCCCAGACTCTGGACGATTTGATGCATCTGGCCATCCGCATTGATCGTCGACTCCGGGAGAGGCGCCTAGAGAAAGGATCGCATCTCGAATCGGCTTCAAAGTCTGAGGCTCTAGTCGCTCAACCTTCAGAAGAGCCCATGCAGTTAGGTGCCACCAGGCTCACCGAAGGCGAGAGACGGCGACGTCTATCTGAGGGGCTCTGTCTATATTGTGGAGGAACCGGCCACATGGTTAGACTTTGCCCAAAGAAACCGTCGGGAAACTTCAGAGCCTAGGGGGTTTCGAGGGGGCCCTCCTAGGCTGTAAGGTATCTCCTCAAGTATCGTCTCCAGTTTTCATCCCAGTCCAGTTTAAGAGTGGTGTTAAATGTATTAATCTAAAGGCTCTTCTAGATTCTGGAGCAGCTGGGAATTTCCTAGACTCTGAACTAGCGCAGACTTTAGGAATTATGGTACATACCTTGCCGACTCCTATCCGGGTTTCAGCCATTGATGGCACTCCAGTGGCCGGGGGGTTAGTTCGGTTCCAAACCCCTCCTATGCAAATCAAAGTGGGAGCCAGTCATTCTGAGGTTATCAGGTTCTTGATATTGAGTATGCCTGGTACCCCTTTGATTTTGGGTTTGCCATGGCTGCAGGAGCACAATCCCCAAATTGATTGGGTTTCGGGGCAAATCACCAAGTGGGGACACCAGTGTTTTCAGAACTGCCTAGAATTCCCACTCAGGGTTGCGAGCTTAGCACCTATTGGGGTTCCAACTCCATATTTGGAGTTTGCTGATGTCTTTTCAGAAAAGGCGGCAGACAAACTTCCTCCCCATAGACCTTGGGACTGCCCTATTGAACTGCTTCCCGGTACGATGCCTCCCAGAGGGAGAATATTTAATTTGACCCGAACAGAAACCCTCGCCATGCGGGAATATATCGCCGAGAACTTAGAAAAAGGGTTCATTCGGCCTTCATCTTCTCCAGCAGGGGCAGGGTTTTTTTTCGTGGAGAAAAAGGATGGGGGACTTCGCCCCTGTATTGATTACCGGGGCTTAAATAACATCACGGTAAAAAATAAGTATCCCCTACCGCTTATTGAGGGACTCTTTACACAGGTGGTTGGGGCGCAGGTCTTCTCTAAACTCGATCTCCAGGGGGCCTATAACCTCATAAGAATCAGGCAGGGGGACGAGTGGAAGACGGCCTTCAATACCCTTGAAGGGCATTATGAGTATTTAGTAATGCCTTTCGGCCTGTGTAATGCCCCTGCGGTCTTTCAAAGTTTTGTCAACGAAATCTTTAGGGACTATCTTGGCCGGTTTATGGTTGTTTACTTAGACGACATTTTAATTTTTTCTTCATCCATTGATGAACATCGTAAACACGTGTGTCTGGTTTTGCAGAAACTTAGGGAGAACAGTTTATATGCCAAGTTAAAGAAATGTCAATTTGAAGTATCTGAGGTTCCGTTTCTCGGTTACATTATCTCCAAATCTGGTCTGTCTATGGACCAATCTAAGGTGAAGGCTGTTTTAGAATGGGAGCAGCCCAGAGATTTGAAGGGCCTGCAAAGGTTTTTGGGTTTTGCCAATTTTTATAGAAGGTTCATTAAGAATTTTTCTGCCCTGGTTACACCACTAACTAACCTAACTAAGAAAAGCGGGTACCCCCCGGTTTGGCCGGCTCAAGCTGTCCAGGCCTTCGGGAATCTTAAGAGGGTATTTAGTGCTGCTCCCGTCCTAGTCCACCCTGATGAGCAACGACCTTTCCTTGTGGAGGTGGATGCTTCTGAAGTCGCGGTCGGGGCAGTCTTGTCTCAGTATTACGGCTCACCTGCACGCCTCCATCCATGTGCCTTCTTTTCCAAGAAATTCTCAGCGGCCGAAAGAAATTATGACATCGGCAATAGAGAATTACTGGCCATCAAGCTAGCCTTCCAGGAATGGAGACACTGGCTGGAGGGGGCTCAGTATCCAGTTACGGTCTTTACGGACCATAAAAATCTAGAATACATCCAGTCCGCCAAGAGATTAACTCCTAGACAGGCTCGCTGGTCCTTATTCTTTTCTCGGTTTAATTTTTCTATAACTTATAAGCCCGGGTCCAAAAATATAAAAGCGGATGCCCTGTCTCGGAGTTTCTCTCCCCCTGACTTACCGGAAAGGATGGTGTCTCCCATCTTACCTCGCTCCCTAGTGGTGGCCGCCATCCAACCCCAACTTCCTGATCTTACTCAGTTCCAGGCCCAAGCTCCTCTTGGGAAACCCGCTTCAGCCCTGTTTGTGCCCTCTACTTATCGGTCTGAGTTCTTGTCCCATTTTCACGATACTAAGACAACCGGTCATCCAGGGGTTAAGAAAACCATAGCTTTATTATCACGCCAAGTTTGGTGGCCTTCTCTCAGGAAGGACGCTCAAAGATTTGTCTCCGCTTGCAAAGTCTGTGCCCAAAGTAAGTCCTTGAGGCGTTCGCCTGAAGGCCCACTCCTTCCATTGTCCATTCCTGCCTCCCCGTGGACCCATCTGGCCATGGATTTTGTTACTGACCTTCCCCCGTCTCAGGGACATACTGTTATTTGGGTAGTTGTGGACTGCTTTAGCAAGATGGCCCATTTCGTCCCTTTAAAGAAACTCCCCTCAGCTCAAACTCTTGCTCAACTCTTCATTACTCATGTTTTTAGGATTCATGGTATTCCCATGGATATTGTTTCGGATAGGGGGGTCCAGTTTGTCTCCCGGTTTTGGAGGGCTTTCTGTGCCAAGTTGGGTTTCACCGTCTCCCTTTCCTCGGCCTTCCATCCGCAGTCGAATGGACAAACCGAGAGAACGAACCAGTCCCTGGAACAATATTTGCGCTGTTTTACGGCGGATACTCAAACTGATTGGGCCTTCTTCTTACCATTTGCGGAATTTGCATTTAACAACGCCGCACATTCTTCCACGGGGGTTTCTCCTTTCCATTGTGTTTATGGCAAGGACCTGAAGTTTTCTGCCCTTTCGGACCAACCCTCTAGAGTTCCCTCCGTGGATGAATGGGTTTCCAAATGGCCAGGGGAATGGAATAAAATCCAGCAACATCTAGCTAAGGCCGCTCTTCAGCAGAAAAAATTTTCTGATCGCAAACGATCTTCTAACTCTAGCTATAAGGTGGGTGACTGGGTTTGGCTTTCAACCAAGAATTTGGCGCTACGCCAGCCCTCCGCTAAGTTAGGACCTAAATTTATTGGCCCCTTCCCCATAACACAAAAAATTAATCAGGTTACGTATCAGTTGGCCCTCCCTTCGTCCATGAAAATCTGTAAATCCTTTCATGTCTCACTTCTTAAGTCTGCAAAAAACCATGAACCTAATAGTCCTCCTAGTCCTGTGTTAGTTGATGGGCATCAGGAGTTTGAGGTTGCCCGGGTTCTTGATTCTCGCTTTTTTCGAAACTCTCTTCAATATCTTATTGACTGGAAGGGATACGGTCCGGAAGAGAGATCTTGGGTTCCGGCCAGAGAGGTTCATGTGCAGAATTTGGTAAAGAGGTTTCACAGAGAGAATCCTTTGAAACCCAGCTTGGAGGGTCCAGTGGCCCCTCCTCAGGGGGGGGGTAATGTTAGGCACTTACCTCGTCGCCGTCCCTGGTCCCGCGGCGCGCTGTCGGGCGGTCCCCGGCTGGTTGCTGCCCGGCGCTCCCCGGGTGTCCTGGCTCCTCAGCGCGGTTGTGGGGGTCAGGGGTCGGCGGCGCGGGATGGTGTCGGCGGCCGCGCCGCAGCCCGCTCTGCGCGGCTGCGCGGTCCCGCCGAGCTCCCTCGCTGTGCGGCGCTTCCCCCTCCCGGCGGGGGCGCGCTCGATCTTCAACGTGCTCGCGCGCGCGCGCGCGAGCACGTCTCCTTTATGCCTCCCGGCGGCGCTTTCCCCAGCGCGCCCGCCGGGGGCGAGTTTGAATCACCCAATCCTTGTCCTGCTCATAGAGTGAGCCCAGGGACTGGTCGGCCTGTCTGGCCTGGGCCGTCCAGTTCCTGGGACCACTCCCGTTTTTAGTTTGCACCAAACACTATTGTTCCCTCCATTTTCCCTGTTCCCCACTGGCCAGATATCCCTATAAAACTGCACTACTCCAGTATCCCAGTGCCCGTTATAGCTTCTGGGTTCTGGATGTGCGTTGCTGTGTCTTTAGTGAATATTTTGGATTTGGACTTCGACTATTCTCACCTGCTGCCTGCCCTGACCATCTGCTTGCCTGACCACTCTTTTGCCTGACCCTCCTGTACCTCGCCTGTGACCTCCTGGCCTTGACCTCGGCTAGCCTCGACCACTCCTTCGTTATCTCCCTTGGATACCTCGCCTGTGACCTCCTGGTTTGACCTCGGCCTGAATTACGGACTTTCGCACCCGGCATCCTCATTCGGGATTCCCTGCCAAACATCACTCTGCACCTTAAGCTGTTATCCTTTGCGCCTTTTAAGTCCTGGGGGCAACCGACTGGGAGAGGCATTACCCGTGTCTCCTACAAGCGGGGGCTTGTCTATAGGCGGAAGTGGCGGTGGAGATTGGGGGATACCGGCTTAAGACAGACGGGTGTTTGGTATAGTCCTGACACGAACCTCCAAACCAGACATGATAATCATGGCAAACGGGTGATTATCTCATTAGATAATGAGAAAGCCTTCGATTCGATAGAATGGGGATATCTCTGGGCAGTATTAGAGAGATTCGGACTTCCCACCAGTTTTATAAAATACGACCAACAGCCCGGGTACGAGTCAACGGATGTTACTCTAACTCCTTCGCGCTGAGTAGAGGCACTAGACAGGGGTGCCCGCTATCGCCGCTGCTCTTTGCGTTAGCTATCGAACCCCTGGCGATCATTATCAGAGGTTCCCCAAACATCTCTGGATGGAAGTTGGGAGCAGTGGAGGAAAAGATATCGCTCTATGCAGACGATACACTGCTATACCTGGTGGATAGCCATGAGTCCCTGGATGCAGCACTAGACATTGTCGGAACATTTGGGGGGTTCTCCAGTCTGAAAATCAACTGGGATAAATCCAGTCTGATGCTAGTGGATGAGCTTGTTTCCCCAGACATTTCCCAGAGGTCTCAACTGAAAATAGTCCAGCAATTTAAATACTTGGGGATTATGATTAGTAGGCAACCGAGTGAGCTTATATCGCTCAACATTTCCCCGATGGTGTCGAAGCTTAAACAACGAGTTACTCAATGGGCGAACCTGCCGCTGTCAGTTATGGGCAGAATTAATATATACAAAATTATATTCCTTCCCAAATTTCTATATATATATCAGGCCTCGCCAGTTCTGCTGCCCATTTCCCACTTCAAAACCTTGGACTCAATTCTTTTTTGCTTTATCTGGGGGCAGTCCCCACCAAAGTTAAACAGACAAATAATGAAGGCGCAGGTGGTGGAGGGGGGGCTGGCAGTGCTACACATGCAAATGTATTTCTATGCTACACAGCTCCTGTTTGTGCATTGGTGGCTCTGTCAGCCACGGAATAATCCGGTGGTGAATTTGGAGGTGGCGGTGGTGGGCTCCTCTGGGAAGCTATCCTCCCTGGTGTATAGGGGGGTTCGGGGGATTCGGGAGGCAACTGTTTGTATGAAGACAGTGTGCAACATATGGGAAAGGGTGGCCCGGTTGAATAGGAATCCAGATGAGGCACAGTATTGGTCCCCCTTTTCTCCTCTCTGGAACAACTCCAAGCTCCCTGAGTTGGTCTCTATACAGGATCCGCAGTTCTGGGATGGAAGGGGGCTCCAAGCTTTGGGCCAAGTGTACAAGGACGGAGTGCTTATGTCATTTGACCAGATTAGGGAAGCATTTCGGATTTCCCATCGGGACTTCTTCCGCTATCTGCAACTCAGGCACGCTCTACAGACCCAATTCCGGAGGGGAGGTCCAATTATGTTGGTGTCCAAAGTGGAGAGTGCGGTCAGGGGGACGGGCTTGAAATAACCCGTCTCTACATTATACAAGTGCCTAATCGCTGAGCTGGAGTCCCCTAGGGAAAAAATTGAAAGCAAATGGCAAGCTTTGGATCAAACCTTAGACCGAGATGACTGGGAGGAAATCTTAGATAACCTACACTCATCGGTCATAGAAGCCAGAGACAGATTTATCCAGACTTAATGGATCCACCAAGCATACATCACACCGATACGCCTGCATAGGATGGGACTACTGGCTAGTGACTTATGTCCCAGGTGTGGAAGGGAGCTGGCCCATGGGTTCATGTAACCTGGTCTTGTGCAGTTATGGCTGGTTATTGGAGAGAGGTAATGGGTTCGATTAGTGGGGTGGTGGGTACTCGGATCCCTCGTTCGATTTTTTTGTGTCTTCTGGGGGTAGTTGAACCACTGTCGGAGGCGAGGGCGTTGAAGTCGCTATTCAGGTTGCTGCACTTTTATGCCAGGAAATGTGTTTTGCTAAATTGGAGACACCCGGCCAAACCAATGGTACAGGCGTGGAAGGCTTTAGTTAACCAGAAACTCCATATGTACAAACTGACTTATGCTGCCAGGGGGTTGCCCGATAAATTTGGGAAGATTTGGGATCCCTGGCTGCAGTGTCAGGACACCGCTTCTGAAGATAATTAGGGGAGGGGGGCGTTGCTTGACTGAGTTAAATTGCTGACCCTTGCTTGGTTGAGGGGACCCACGGAACTAAAGACAGGCTGAAGGGAAATCTGAACAGAGGGAGCGCCCCGAGGGCTGTGGCCTACTTTCCGGTCCCTCCTTCTTAATGAGCGGTCTATTCGATGTCCGAGACCTGAATGTATGAGTGTTGTGTGAATGGCTGTCTTGTCGATAAAGTTACTTGAAACTTCAATTCTGAGATTGGTGCCTGCGGCATCTAATTGTGATATGTAACTTGTCTCGGTGTGTTGTTTGTTGAATTGCAAATAAAAAGAAACTTAAAAAAAAACAAAAAACAAGGGGAATCAGGGGATTTCACACAGCAGGGCATCTTAAATTGGGATGTCCTATGGTCAGGGAAACAGCCTGGGCCAGAAGGCTCTTCAAACAGACCTAAAGTAATAAAACAGGCTATATCTCCCCCACCTCCCTAAGGAGCATTCTGATTTGGGATGTCTGTCAGCATGAAAGTCCTTCTAATGCAAAAAAAGAATCTGACCATTCCCTTCTGTGTTACTGCTGGGCTGTGACAGCATCAGAGCATTTACTGGACACGGCAAGTGAGTCGCCATGAACATCTTCCCGGAGTTCCAACAAAAATGTAAAAATGTTTGTAGAGGCAAAAGCCTCCTGCTCACCTGTCCCCCTGGGTATAAGCCAATTCGGGACCAACTATGAACCTAATAATAAAGGGGGGAGGGAAGGGAGGAATTACAATGGTGCAAGACCTTCCTTCTTCTCTGTGACTGGTCCCCTCTATATTCAAACTAGCAAGACATTGAACCTCCTTGTTTTCTATATACATATATTTTTTTTTTTGGGGGGGGGGGTTCTCTCTGGTATCCCAATATGAACCAAATAGCTTAAACCAACACAAAGACACACAACTAGCTAAAGTGGCTGTGGCTGTTGCTAGCAAAGAATGCTTATTGAAGTACAAAACATGCGTGACATACAATTGTATGTATAGCAAAAATCCTTTAAAAAAAGACAATGTTGTTTAAAGTTTAAAACACGGGTCCCCAGTACAACCATCATGACCACACACACACTAAGCCAGCTCAATAAAAATTCATGGAAGCGGGCTGAATAAGTCGCTACCAAAATCGAAAACAGCGTCCAAACAAAATCACTGCAGTATTGCTCCAAGCAGCAACTCCATCAACAGCACTGGGGAAAGTCATAACAATGCATAGATAATGGTGGGAGTATTAGCAATATGGAGTCAGCCAGGGTAGGGCCTGGAGTGGCAACCAGCAGCCTCATCATTCTTACCACCTGATGTGAGCTTAATCCTTATGGAGTCCTGTGCAGTGCTGGGGGACACTTAAATCTTCGGCCAGTTTGCCCTAACTCACGGTGCAGGCAGCCTCTGTTGGCAGCTTGGACAATTGAACGTACGCAGTGCGGTACAGCGCATGTGTAGGGAGATGTAGCGTGCGTGGCCTCCAACGTGTTTCACTCTGCCATTGAAGTTTCGTCTGGGTGACATGACGGTGCTGGCCCAGCCCCTTAAGACTCCAAGCAACCAACCTAAATTGGACACAGCCAGCTACCTCAGTCTGAGTGTGTGTATTTAGGTCAGCAAGCTGTCACCTTATTGCCAGCATCTACAACACAATGCCTGGCATACTACAAGGAAACAAACAGCTAGATGTAACAAAAAATTCATAATGCCACAGGCCTACTACAAGGAAACAGGGGCACCAAACAGCTAGATGAATTGATAATGCCACAGGCATGCCTCTATAACGTGTCCTTACAGTAGGACCCTCTACCTTAAAGGAATGTCTGCAGACCTGATTCTGTATTGAGGCCTCTTGGAGATAGTGCACCTAATTCATAAATTAATCTAGATTCCTTCTGCAACAGAAGCCTATCATTGTCCTCTCCTCGTCTCTGATTCTGAAAATGAAAAATGCAACATGCCAGCAAAAATGATTAGCAACGGGACTCTTTGGATTATTATTCTCTATGTCCTTCATATGCTCACCCAGGTGGACCCTGACATATTTTCTTCCACAGGGGAACGCGAGCAAGTATTTAACATTTGAGGTGGCACAGTTGATAAACCCCTTAATTTGAATATACTTAGGGTATCTCATACCACTGTAGACCTTTGGTTCGTACAATGATGCGGCATGTGCTCCACCTACCACACCTGTAGCAGCCGTTGGGTTTAGTACTTCCCAACCGCTCTTGTTGGACGGGCCTCACATATTGGCTGCGTACTAGCCCGTCCCGCACATTCGTGAGCAGGGGTCGTAATGGAGGGGTCCAGGAGCAGGACATGCCAATGGTGTGCCAAAATTTGTCTGGAATTTTTCAAATAAGACCCACATTGAGTGACCAAACAAAATGAACCTTCGTCTCTGCATAAGCTTTCTTGCTCTGAAGCTGGTCCCCTGGATTGCGGTGCAGGGCTTTAGCATAGCAAGTTCTAAGTAGTCTATGGGGATACCCACATTCCCTAAAGTGCCTACTGAGCTCCCTCGCCTCTGCTAATCTGCTGTACTGTAGAGCAGTTAAGTCTAATTGGATAGAGCTGACAGCAGCCACAGCCACTTTAGCTAGTTGTGTGTTTTTGCGTTGATTTAATCATTCTGGAACTGCATTAGAGTGGTGCAGGAGCTCACTAGATGAAAGAATGGGTGCATTTTCCTGCCCAGTATATGGCTTTCCTAACAAACAAGTTTCCCAAATTGCCAAGATAGAGAATTGCAGCAGCCCTGGATGCGGCTGCGGTTGCAGTAGAAGGGAAATCTGCTTTAATTATTAATTGTGGTATACTCTCAGCCTCATGTGGGGGATCTCTTCACCTTCTGATGCAGACCTTTCCACATTTTAGTGAACATAAGTCTTGAGATAATATTATAAAATTGTCCAATATTAAAACGTTTAGACGAGTGTCAATGTAAAAACCCATGTCCCTTAGTTACTCAATGTTGAATATGACTGTAAACTAGGAATGGGTTTCCTGTTCTAAGCTATATATTTCAAGGTTTATGATAGCAGGAAATCCAAGGTTAAGGCTAACACGGTACAACAACTTACTACTACAAGGTTTATGATAATTACTTGGCCACAATTTGAACTGTCCGAACTGAACTGAACTTTATCAAATGAAGTTAACATTTCAAAAATTTAGGAAATGGAAGGGCATCGGTATATTGTGAACCAGTGAAGTCAGGTGTCATAAAACTCTTGAGCACTCTTTAGGGAGAAAGCTTATGCTTGACTTGGTTGGTTTTGACATGCTGCTGTCTCTCATGTATTTGTTCCTATTATTTTCCATTATTTGTAGTGTATCTTCACAGAGATTTCAAGCACAGTGATGTATCTTAGGACACACACATCACAATCCCTCATCCGTAATAATTGCCAGTTATGTGCATACCATTTATATAGATAGATTTGTTGACGCAAGTTTTTTACATAGTTAATACGGTTGAAATAAGACATATGTCCATCAAGTTCAAAGGGTGTGGGGGTAGGGGAAGTTATGTTCTATTTTTTTTAACCGCTAATAGTAACTGTTAATGTTATTTTCTTCTAAATAAGCATCTAATCCATTTTTGAAGCTGTCAGCGGTTGATGCTGTAACAAGCATCTGGGGGAGGCTATTTCACAGATTTTTTACTTTTAAGTGGGAAAAAAGTGCAGAAGGAAAGTTTTTTTATTAATGTATTTTGGTGAAATGTATTAAGGTCTATAATATACTGTAAGAACATAACATTTTCATAAGTTTCAAATGATAGCTGTCCTTTAACCATTTAAGTGCCACCCTCTGTTGCCAGACCATTTTCACTATTTTGCGCAATATATGTTTAACTGTAATTTTTGAAAGGATTTTCAGTGATTTCCCAAAACAATTATATATTGTTAATTTTTTTAAGCAAAGTCTGGGCTTTAACATGAAATCTTGTAATTTGTTTAGTGTATTCTTAATATTTTTGGGTGAAGTAGGTGCAAAAAATTAAAGCATTTTTACAATTTGTAGTGATTTTTGTAATAAAAAATGTAAGTTTTTCTAAAAAATCATATTGTGTGTAAAAGCCCAATTTCCCTGGTTACAATGGTACAACATGTGTATTGGTAGACACCCTTTCCTGTCCAGGAGAATCCCCCAAACTGAAATAGCGCTTTAGGAAATTTTATGCTAAAATACAACTGCTATGTGTTATGCGCACCTTGCAGTTTTTCAAGAAAAACAACCCTTTACATATGAAATAACCCCCACAAACCATATATTCTCTGGAAGTACACACCTCAAGCTTTATAGGCATAGCAGGCTTGTTGATGTGGGCACAGTTTTCTGGAAGTAATCCCTTGATGAATTCTTTGGTTGCACAGGGTTTTCCTAAAAAATGCATAAAGAAGCAGAATAGAAACCACATTTTCTGAAAGCAACAATATGCAAACAAGGACAGAACAATATCCAACATGCATAGATACTGTCAAGGGAAGGAATGCCAATCGGTCCAAAGTAAAGCATGCGTGTAAGTGTAATTTTACTTAAACATTTCAGCTTTACAGACAAAGTGCGCACCTTACTCTTTTATAACCAAAACAACCATTTACATTTTAACTACCCCCCACAAACCATATATTCTCTGAAAATACACTCCTTAAGGTTTCTAGGTGTACTAATCTTGTTGTAGTGGGCACATCTTTCTGGATTTAATCCCTTTCTCTGGTTGCACAGGGTTTCCCTACAAAATGCAGCATGAAAACCATTTTCCTAAAACATCAATATGCAAACAAGAAAAAGTAATTAGCCTTGTGAACTGGTATAGGGGTCTTAAGGAGCCTTTACCAGTTCACAACGGGTTAAATTTAAAGACAGGATTGATAGGTTACCTGTTGGGGCCTAGTAGACCATCTCCCCAACTCGGTGATTTGGTAAACGGGGCTCAAAGAGCATTGACCTCGCCTTATAGTAACTTCAAAACATTATCTTACTTAAAATTAATACACATTTATTTAGTATTCGTCTTTAAAAGCATTTTACATTTGAAAACACATAATTGAAACGAGAGGTTCATTGTTAAGGCCCAACGATGCAAGCATGAGATCGGCAGATTTTTGTACATTACAGCCTCTGATCGTACAGTTTATTCACTTCGGCCTGAGATACTATCCCTGCCAGACAAACTAGTTTCGCTCTAAAAGCTTCTTCAGTGTCTATGAGTGCAGGGCATACACTTGGGCATTGAATGACTTGATTTGGTTCACTTGCTTGTGGTGAATTTGTATATATTCACTTGCAGTTGGTAACTTTTGGCTTTTGCCTCTAATGTTACGCTGAAGGTGATGTGGATCTAAGAACCTCCTCGGGTGCCGAATGGGTGCCGTCACAGAAAAAACTCACCATCCGTACCGGCGAACGGGGCCCGTCTGCTGCGTCCCCACCAGCAACAGGAGAGAGAATGACGGCCTCCCGGATGGTGACGCACAGCCCTAAATTTAAAGACACCCAGAGAATGAAATATTTTTCCCTCCGATCCCTGAGCACTGTGTCCCACACCGAACAGAGTGACTTCTGCTGCCACTCCTGCTGCAGGAAGAAGCCTTTTATACCTGCTGAGTGACAGGATATCAAGGGTTAATTAATAAAAAATTAAATAGGGTACCCCCTTGGGGGGGGTGCTGGGGCCCTAAAGTGCCATGGGCTCTTCGTGGAGACAGGTAATAGGGGCCAAGGGTTAATGGCAAGTCACCAGCTTGCCACAGCCACAGGTGACTTGCCATGCCCCCAAGCCCATTGAGCCCCTTATCAATTCACAAAGGGTTAACTGTAAAAAAAAAATCATCACATGTCCAGAGAGAAATGTTATTTAAAAAATGTACAGTTTTTTTTCCTTTACTCACCTCCGATCCTATGTCCTGCGACTACCCAATGACAGATGGCAGTGATCGTTGGAGGGTGGTGGGGGAGCAGTCCCCTGTCCCTCCACTCTCTCTCCATTGATAACTACTGGCATCTGAGGACTGTCAGCAACAGAGCAAGATAACATCAGCAGGATGACGTCATCCACCATGCCCCTAAAAGGCAAGACGAGCAAAAGCAGGGTGGGCCCTCTTGAAGGCCCTCTCCTGGCGACGGAAGGGCCAGGGGGAGTGGGGGTGATCACAGGCCCTCTGGGTGAAGAGAAGACCTGGCGGGATTAATCGCAGGCGAAGGTGAGTTTGCATGTTTTTTTTTTATCGATGAAAGTGTCAGCTATGTAAGCCTCACATAGCTGGCACTTAATGTTTGGAGAGGTACCTCTGTGAAACTCTGAAAGGGTTAATCTTCCACATAATAGTATCTATATAAGACATGGGGCAGTTTTACCCTGTATAACCTAACTGAACAGGAGGAACACCTCTCAACACAAGAGTGTTAGAATAACTATGAGAACATGAAACTAAAGAGAGGAAATAGAAAAGAAGAAGCCAGGATGGGGCTTGGGAAAAAGAGGGGAAGTCGGGGAAGGGATTGGCAACAAGGGAAAACTGTTATCTTGACAGAAACAATCTTCGTCATCACTTAAAACTGTGTGAATCATGCACACGTATTACATTGGTTTGTCCATTACCAATAACCAGAAGATGGTTACATTTCAATCCTATGTCAGGTATCAGCTGTGGCAGTGGTAACCACTTTGATCAAAGCCTTGCTGAAAATGACTCACTAAAAAGAAGAAGATTTTATTCACCCCAGTGCGAAGAACAGTACTTACTGTTTAAGCACATAATTTCTTCTATGACTCATTAAGTATTAGCAGAAATAACCCATTGCTTTCCAAACATATAGATAATTACCAAGAACTGCACAAATGATTTTTTTTTTCCTTCTATGCTAGAACTCTCTCTAACAGCTTAGAAGCCCCCACAGTGAAAAACTTTCCCGAAGCTAATTCTAGAATTAATTACATACATGAGCCGAGAGCAGGGGAAGGAAGTTGGTTCACAAATCCACCCACGCTAGGCTGCTGCAGGCTGGGAATAACAGATTCTTTTCAGAGAATTTCACAAGTATTCTGTTAAAACAGCTTATGTGTGCTGTGTTGCATTACATCAGTGCTATTTGTTGATAATTATATAATAAAGTATTAGCTCAGCAGTGCAGACATGATGTTCATGCTGAGTCACAGCTAGCCACTCATTGCTGACAACAACTTTATCAAAGAAACATGCAATATACAGACATTATCATATTTGGGACCAAAGCAGAGGCTTTGGCCAAATGTATTTTACAAGTTCAGTAGGTTTGTTCTGCTTTAAGGTGTCACATTCTGTCTTTCCTCTTACTTCTCTGGGTGGTCACTTAGGAGGTTATTGTTTAAGGTTCCAAGAACTTCCGGACTCAATTGAAGAAAGTCTTAACATCAACTAGAGAATGTTTTAAACTTCACCAATGAAAGGGGGGGGGTGAAAGAGAGTGGAGAAGTCCTCCACACTTCAGTAGATTTTTCTATTCTCCAGTAACATCTCTTTGTTTTATTCGTTGTCTGTTGCTGTTCCAAAACAGAACTGTATTTTCAACAAGGGAACCTAGACAGGTACCAGTCAGACCCTTTTTAATAATCGCCTCAGGGCATGCATATTTGGGATGCCCCATCAATTTGAGAATGAAATACAGACATTCAGGGCATTTCCTTCTCTGCTGGCGACCATTCAGGTACACTGGAGCTGATGAGTTATCCTGCCGAGTTTCATACTTTGAAGGGCTCTTTATCTTTGTCACCTAATCAGACCCTCTGAAGAAAACACACATATAAACCTTCTAATATTAGTTGGATTCTGCATTTTTTCTTTGTTAAATGAAGCTGCCGGTCCTCGTAAATATGTATAAATGTCACATCTTTTTTAGCTGGAAATAGATTAGTCTATTGATTTAAATTGGGACCTAACTGCATGCACTGAATCCTCCAATTCATGGGATAGTGAATGAGAGAAGGGCGGATGTGGACTGAAACTAGTGGAGGTAGTGTGTGGTGTTTAAATTGAAAACAAACAGTGCACTGAATATTACAAACAGTAGGATTTGTAGAATTGTAATATTTGCTTTGATTTGCCTACTTGTCTCCTGCCTTGTCAAATTCCCATGTTAAACTGCATGACCCTTAAAAATCAACCATTGAAAAGAGACCTCCATGCTTGCCCCCTGACCCCCAAACGGTGTCTAAATGTATAGAGCAGTGGCTGCTGAAAGCAGACCTAATCAGCTTGTGAAATCAAATTGGTAAACAGACTACAAAGCCCTGGAGGGATCATATAGCCTAATGAAATAAAACAAATAGTAGTTGTCTAAAAAGTAGAAAACAAACAATTTAACAATGTCTACATACAGATATATTAGTGATAGAAAAAAGACAGATATTCCACCCACCTACCATGCAATGTGCAGACCCCCCCCCCCCCCCCAAAGAATCCCATAACACGCAGTGTGCAGAATCCCCCACAAGAACCCCATAACAGGCAGTGTGTAGATACTCTCCCTAACAACAGCATAACAGGCAGTGTGCAGCATCCCCCCCCCCCCAATAATCTTGGAATTCTGAAATGTTCAGTTCATGCAAGCAAGCCATAATAGAAAGATCTGAAAGAACTTTATCACATGAAAAAAATAAAGGACCTCATCCACAACTATCACAAATGTTGCAGACAACATCATATCAACTAAATGGGGAAATACAGAGTATAGGCAACTATGAAGGTTGCAATTTAATTGTTTTCCTTTTACTGTGTTCTGTTATTAATTCCACAAGGTGGTTGATCAGGCTGGAGTCCATCCTTCCATCTCTAATCACATAATTTATGAAAACTAAGGCTGTTATCAGTCCAAATAGTAAGTCTCTGTAAAATAGTAAATATATTTGTCAAATCATCTATGAAGTTCCTGCCCAGAGATACTATGGCCTGGATTAACTTAAAGTGGACCAACATCCAGGATTTTGACTATCCTGGGTTTTGGTCCACTTCGGTGGGGCACCCGAAAAGAAAGCCCCGAAAACTCACCTCTCCCCGCTCCCACGTGACCGCTGCAGCCAATCCCCGCCGGCGGACAAGCGAGAGGCAGCACCGGACAAGCAGAGCGCGTCCGCCGCCGCCTCCCGCGCGTCCCTCTTACAGGGAGCGCACCCGCGCCGGCCATTCACAAACGGGGAGGGATCTGATCTTGGCCGATCCCCCCTGGGTGTTGGTCCACTTTAAGATTTGTTGGGCTGCCTGGTCTAGAATAGGTCAGCATGGTTCAGCATATCATGCATAGCAGACAAAATAATACCCACAGAGCTATTTTTCTCTTTGTGCACTTACAAACTGAAGGAATTCCATAATTATTACTCTATGCTGAGCTCTGGGGACAGCTTGAAGGGCTTGCCTCCTTTTTGCTGGAACATACAGTAGATGTTCACTTCTACAGAAAACAATGGTAAAGTTATGAAGCATTTTATTAGATACGCATTTTAATTTTGGGATATTTTGAAACCTAAATTTGCAGTCAAATTGTACAGTGCCATGGAAGATGATGATGCTTTATACATAAACATTAATACTAATACAGGGTGCAGATTCTTTAATAGAGCTTATGAAGATAAATCATTTTTTTAAAGAAAAACATACATTTTAAACAATCTATTTTATTAACACTTGGAATATTTACACATTTATAATATATATATATATATATATATATATATATATATATATATATATCACTCCAAACAATAAAATATTGCTTTGAAAAAAAGAGTAAATATTTCTAGCGACATTTTGTTGTTTGTATTTACACCTAGGGTACTAACCTGATTGCACAATGAGGTTAACACATGGACCTTATTATAGGGCCTATGCAGAATTGTGTTATGTATTAAAAACCCTTGTGTCATGAAATGCCCACACTTTATTGAATTTTTGGCCTCCACCTCCCCCAGTAGCCACCCCTAACCACACACATGCCTGATATTGTTCACTTATTTTTCAAATGTAGATTCTTGCTAGAGATTAGGGCATGGACAATACGACACAAGGTTTTTCTTTACAATCATGGCGTCACCTTGCCTGTCCCTAGTTAAGCATTTGGGGAAATGTAAAAAGAGTTTTAGGCTGAAGGCATACTATCGTCCTAACACAGGGAATTAAAGTGATATTATTTGTTATTTAATATATTTTTTCTATTTTTAATCCTGGGTACCAATCTAATTTTATAATGATGCAGTGATTTTGCATACCCCAGTTAAGCAACTTTTTTTCTAGCTAGGGGAGTGACTTTGTGGTGCCTGATTATGCTTGACTGTGCAAATTAGTAAATATAAATCTTTGCATGGTGGCTTAGACATCTGGGCTTGGCATGGTGCCACATAGCTTTAGTTGGCTAAATCAATTTATTTCAATGCTTTTAACATACAAATTGGTGATTACATTGTTCAATGTGCTCAGTCTTATATGGTAGTTACTATTTTATGTGTGTTGTATGGTGATTGGTGACCTAAGCCTTTGTGCAGGCTGGCTACTTAGTCGGTGGCTTTATCTCCCTCTACCGGCACACTTAGTAAATCAGGCCCTAAATGTTAAATAAGTTGTTTTTTTCTGTACTATGCCCGGACTGTTCTGTTGAACTATCAGAGTCTGTGTGTTCACTAGTAAATATAACTGTGTAACATTTCATTGTGAGAGGGCAAATCTGCTTGCAGTTTCCTGTGCCTGGGTTGGCCTCTTATGATCATTTTCCAGAAAGCCTATATATATATATATATATATATATATATATATATATATTGCACACACATGTTCTCCACGTTGAGTGCAGTGAGACAAACACAAGCAGTAGGTGCACACATGTCAAGAGCAGTCAGCTGCCTTAGCATCGGCGCCCAGAGAGCAGTAGGTTAGTAAGTTAGGTGCTCAAGAGCACTCCGGTCATGTCCTGGCCAGGATTTGAACCTGCAATCTGCTAATAATGCTGCTTCCTCAACCACTAGACCATGATTGCCAAGGATGTGCAATGGGTGCCTCCCAGAATGCTGATACGGAGAATCTCCCCAAGTAAGTCTCAAAAGTGGTGGTGAAGATAAATTCTTACTAACAAGCTATGGCTGTACATATACTTACCTGCCAACAATCAGAGCTTATATTTTGCTTTAGTCCTAACAAGTAAGTCAAGCACATAACTTTTTCAGCTAGTGAACATTAGGAGTAGCTACATTTAAAATATTTCTTATCTTCTTGTACTGCTAGGAACTTTTTTTTACATTTTGCTTGGTAACTGGATACAATTTTTTTCCTTAGTAATGAATAGATCTTTGTAAAGGCTAGGAAGGTCAGCCTGTCCTCATATTAGTGGAGAACACAACCCCTCATTCTTGCATCTCAAGCACAGGAGAGACGGTTAAAATACTAAAGCGATAGACATAGTCAAGAATGTACTTCTGCTGCCAGTTCTCAGCATTTGTTTTGTCACCCTTGTTTTTCTCATTTAAAGTACTCTTCAGTTGTCCTTGATTTCATTAACTTCCCACGCTCTGCAGGAAGCTTTCTGCAATTTATTGCTTCTGAATTCCAGTTTGCTCAAATAACAAAAAAAAAGAAGATGATTAAAAATATGACATTATTTTCCCACAAAACAATAAAATAGAAAACCCCCAGCAGTGTAAAAAGAAAACAATGTACCGCTTCTGAAGCATTACTAGATCTGCTGCCACGTGTTACTGTTTTAGTCTAGATTTTTGGGGGCATAGTTAGTGTTTTAGCATTCCAGCAGGTAAACAATTCTTGAGTGATTGGGCCTGGTTCAACCTAAGAAAAGACTCTCTTTGGATGGCAGGATAATGTCAAGCTATAGCATCATTTACAGTACTTGTGTTAGTATGTAAGAGCCCAAAAACAAGACAGTGAACCCTGGTCTGCTTTGCTAATCAGCGAAATTCCTTGAGGAAAGTCTTGAGACCCTGTCAAGTCTACAGCAACAAAGGTTGCTGTATGAGAGGAACCTACGGTGGCCAGATGTCCATCTGCTCCCACACAGTACAGTATATGCTTTGCAAAACACAGGATATGTTTGCAGTGCATCCACCCCACTGAGCAGACCAGAAAAGTTGCATAAAACAATGAATTGTAGAATTGAAGTCATTGCCTGGCATACAAAAAAAGCATATACTCACTTCTATTCCTCTGAAGAAAAATTCCAGAACTGGAATGACAATACATCATTACTAAGCACACATGTCCATTACTCCAAAGGAAAAAGGTTGAAAAAGCAACAGTACTACTTTGGTACAAAAATAGAATAATACATTTTATGTCT
The DNA here is from genome assembly GCA_027917425.1 of Gastrophryne carolinensis. Lineage (NCBI taxonomy): Eukaryota > Metazoa > Chordata > Amphibia > Anura > Microhylidae > Gastrophryne > Gastrophryne carolinensis. The sequence continues at coordinate 74,833,158 of CM051238.1, forward strand.
ACTGTATAACTACAATTGTTAAAACAAGAACATAAAAACACTAGGTGTATACAAGAACCAAGTGAAGCAAGCGGTTATGGGATTCAGTAAATTTTTGTTCATTGTCCACCCAAAATGGCGAAATGCTTGATTGGCCATGGTCATGCTTTTTTGGCCACCGGTCGAAACGCGAACCACGTGACCACCAGCAGCCAATTCCAGGGCTGCATTTCACAGAGGGATTGAGGTGCAGGAGTTAATGTTGGGTCGACTCCAACACCCATTTTGCAGAAAATTAGTTTTTGACCGATTTGAAGTGCAAATATCTATAAGTCCCTTGTCTCATATTAAAGTTATATCCCATAATTTTTAAAACCAGTGTATATAAAAAATGAAATGTGTGTGTGTATATATATATATATCTATATATATAATATATATATATATATATATATATATATATATAATCAGGATCTTCTTTGGCACAGGCTTATACAGGGGTAATTAACTCAAGTGGTTTAATTTATTTATACATCCATAAATCAAGCAGGGAAAAGGGCTTTCTTCAGCATAACTTAGTCCATCAAAACACAGAAAGTCTGTAAGCCAAAGCCTGACTCCGACTCCTCAATTTTATCAGGGCCCAACACTGACTCCTTCATATATGGCCAATAATTTACTGTATTAAAATGGTAACATCAAGCTTTTTTTCACCATTATATAATCAGGCTACTTAGAACATAAAGGACATTTATTGGAAAACAATTAATGAACAAATAACTTCAAGGTACATTGCAGGCAAAGGGGTAAGTGAATGAGGGATAAAGGCTGGCCTCGCTGTCTGGTTATAGTTTTTGTAGAGAAATGCTGATCTCAATAGTGAAAATCAAACAACAAAATTGTATTTACATTTCAAGTATAGAGCAAATATGTGTACAGAACTTTCATATTATCATTCAGTATTATGAGAACCACTTGTTAAATTGTATAAAAAAATATCACTGGGCTTGTAGTACTCTCAGTGTAAGTCCAGTGTTAGAGAAGGGGTAACTGGTTGCTTCACTGGGGATAAGTTTTCCTTGTAATGATGCACCTGGATGCCCTCACTACCCTGATGCGTTTCGCCAATAGGCATCATCAGAGAGCAGTAGGATTCATTCTGCTGAATAAGTGGTTCGATGAATGTTTTCTGGGTGCCAACGAGGTGCTTACATTTGACGTATGCTGGGGGTTGAGGTGTAAACCAGACAAAGATGTTAACTGCTTGTCATTAAATATCCACGTTGTAGTTAGGTGAGCATTGCTGTCTCTTCAGAATGGAATCACATAGGAAGGAGAGGAGGGAGCTCATGCGAAGGCTTGCACGTCTAGGTAGATGGACCCACCTCTCTAATACTGGACTTACCTTGAGAGTATTTCTAACCTAGTTATTATTTTTCTTCTGTACAGTTCAAAGATTGCAATGAGTGGTTCTCATAACATTGAATGATTATATGAAAATTTAGCATATACTCTATACTTGAAACATGAATAAAAATACTGTTTAATTATCACTATTGCAATCATCATTTCGCTACTACACCTAAACCAGATGGAGACGCAGCTTTTACCCCTTATTTGTTCCAAGTGCCTCTCTCCAAGCTGCGCTGCCTGACTTTTAGACCCACCCAAAACATTTGACCTGCCTTCCTAAAAACAGGCAGGCTGAGTCATTACTAGCGCCAGCTATCGGAAGATGAGCGTCTGTACAGAGGCGCTAAGAGCGACCGCTAGTAGACACTGTGATCGGCTATCGGGCGATGTGACAGAGCGCCCCAGCCGCTCTGGTAACCTGGCCGGCATTGATGAATGAGATGTATGTTGGGTATTCTAGCACCAGTATAGCTCTGCAGGGAGCGAAAGGTAGCGCTAGCTCATTGCAACTGACTCTCAGCGACTCACACCATATTTAACAAAAAAACAGACGCACTATAGCATAGAGCGCCAGAAGCTGTGTGATTAAAGTCTGTTTCTGAACACATATCCACCAGTACCAAAGCGAAAACACGTGGAATGACATTGTTGTAACATTGTGACATTAATACCTTAGTGCCAGACCTGTAATGACAATTCTGCATAAATATAAATGAAAAAGTTTTCAAAAATGACTTTTTCTAGGCCAGGAGAGGTGAACGTCCATTGAAATGTATGGGAGCGACAGGTCGCTCTGGAAGCTAGAGCGCTGTCGATATACGCTGAGCCACCTGTAATGATGAATAGTACGCTATATGGCGCTGTTAGAGTCGCTCACCAGAATCGCCTTCATAAATATAGTTTTGCGTACAGCGCCCAGCACTCACCAGACACTGCCTGCCACTACAAAGCACTACCTGGCTCTAGAGCTTCATGAAAAAAACTCAAAGTGTTAAATTAGCTGCTTTCTGCACGCCCTATGCTGGCTGTTGGGGGCTGCATATTTCATTGACCAGTACTTTGCATTTCCTGAAGAACTATGCTGAACTTGCTTCTTTATGCTGATGCCTCTTTCTCAGTCAAAAATTAAAAATGAATTCACTTTCGAGAGGGCTTTCACACTGAAACATGTATCATGTAGTCATCCTCTGCTGCTGAGAAGGCCCAGAAGAAAGGGAGGAAGCTCACTAGGTGTTATTAAGAAATATAAAGCAGGCTGAATAAAATATGCAGTCCCTCACATATGGAGCGAGCAGGAAAAGGGCTAATTCATCCCTTTGTCTGGAATGGCCTTTTAAAGTTCTCGTCCAGGCAATAATATAAAAAGGTATACGCTCACCTTTTGTACCACACATCGCCTATGTGCAGCACTGGCACCCTCATACTTAACAATAATACCAATAAGGAAGAACAAGTGATTCCATTCTCCATCACTGGTGGTGGCATCCATCACTATGGCTTTACATCCCCTACCACTCTTACTCCATTTATTGTAATAAAGGGGGCGTGATTAACCCGGTTTGGGACGTCCCCTCCACTGCAATTATTGGTACATGTTTGTGATGTAATAAAAAAGACTCCATAAACGCCGCCAATGCATGGAGGAGCAGTAGGTGAGTATAGACTTAGTTTTGCCTGGACAATCCCTTTACATTCCTGTAAGTTTCAGGCATTGTAACTAAGGACCTTGGAGCAGCAATAAGGCTCAGATAATAAGGGACAGGGGAGATTGGAGAACTCATTATCACCACTAGAACATCCTGCTGCTGTTTTCTGATCGTTATACACAAGCGTCTTAGATTAAAAGAAAATAAAATATATTATCAATAATATTTCTAAGCGTCCTATGAATATTACATTCATTATACAATATTAGTAAGAAATTTTCTTATTTTCCAGACTAATTTAAGTCGGAGTCGGTACCTTTTTTTCCTGCCCAAACTAGCTCCATGGTGCCGGAACTGGCGCCCTGCTAATTGTGTAGAGGCACCGGCCTGAGGCATCGGGGACAGGCCACGAACGGAGGCAGCGACCAGGGGCAGAGGCGGTGATGGGAGCAGGCGGCGGACCCCAGTAATGTATGTCTGTGTGTGTGTGTGTCTGTATGTGCTTATGTGAGTGGGATACTGCTGCTGCGGTGTGGGAGTATAAGAATGTAAGCTATTTTTGGGGGGGCATGCTGCACACTGCCTGTATTTGGGATGCCACACACTGCCTGTATTTAGGATGCCACACACTGCCTGTATTTGGGATGCCACACACTGCCTGTATTTGGGATGCCACACACTGCCTGTATTTGGGATGACACACACTGCCTGTATTTAGGATGCCACACACTGCCTGTATTTGGGATGCCACACACTGCCTGTATTTAGAATGCCACACACTGCCTGTATTTGGGATGCCACACACTGCCTGTATTTAGAATGCCACACACTGCCTGTATTTGGGATGCCACACACTGCCTGTATTTAGGATGCCACACACTGCCTGTATTTGGGATGACACACACTGCCTGTATTTAGGATGCCACACACTGCCTGTATTTGGGATGCCACACACTGCCTGTATTTGGGATGACACACACTGCCTGTATTTAGAATGCCACACACTGCCTGTATTTGGGATGCCACACACTGCCTGTATTTGGGATGCCACACACTGCCTGTATTTTGGATGCCACACACTGCCTGTATTTGGGATGCCACACACTGCCTGTATTTGGGATGCCACACACTGCCTGTATTTAGAATGCCACACACTGCCTGTATTTGGGATGCCACACACTGCCTGTATTTGGGATGCCACACACTGCCTGTATTTAGAATGCCACACACTGCCTGTATTTGGGATGCCACACACTGTCTGTATTTGGGATGCCACACACTGCCTGTATTTGGGATGCCACACACTGCCTGTATTTAGAATGCCACACACTGCCTGTATTTGGGATGCCACACACTGCCTGTATTTGGGATGCCACACACTGCCTGTATTTGGGATGCCTCACACTGCCTGTATTTGGGATGACACACACTGCCTGTATTTAGGATGCCACACACTGCCTGTATTTGGGATGCCACACACTGCCTGTATTTGGGATGCCACACACTGCCTGTATTTGGGATGACACACACTGCCTGTATTTAGGATGCCACACACTGCCTGTATTTGGGATGCCACACACTGCCTGTATTTAGAATGCCACACACTGCCTGTATTTGGGATGTCACACACTGCCTGTATTTAGAATGCCACACACTGCCTGTATTTGGGATGCCACACACTGCCTGTATTTAGGATGCCACACACTGCCTGTATTTGGGATGCCACACACTGCCTGTATTTAGAATGCCACACACTGCCTGTATTTGGGATGCCACACACTGCCTGTATTTGGGATGCCACACACTGCCTGTATTTGGGATGCCACACACTGCCTGTATTTAGAATGCCACACACTGCCTGTATTTGGGATGCCACACACTGCCTGTATTTGGGATACCACACACTGCCTGTATTTGGGATGCCTCACACTGCCTGTATTTGGGATGACACACACTGCCTGTATTTAGGATGCCACACACTGCCTGTATTTGGGATGCCACACACTGCCTGTATTTGGGATGCCACACACTGCCTGTATTTGGGATGACACACACTGCCTGTATTTAGGATGCCACACACTGCCTGTATTTGGGATGCCACACACTGCCTGTATTTAGAATGCCACACACTGCCTGTATTTGGGATGTCACACACTGCCTGTATTTAGAATGCCACACACTGCCTGTATTTGGGATGCCACACACTGCCTGTATTTAGGATGCCACACACTGCCTGTATTTGGGATGCCCACACACTGCCTGTATTTGGGATGCCACACACTGCCTGTATTTAGGATGCCACACACTGCCTGTATTTGGGATGCCCACACACTGCCTGTATTTGGGATGCCACACACTGCCTGTATTTAGAATGCCACACACTGCCTGTATTTAGGATGCCACACACTGCCTGTATTTGGGATGCCACACACTGCCTGTATTTGGGATGCCACACACTGTCTGTATTTGGGATGCCACACACTGCCTGTATTTAGGATGCCACACACTGCCTGTATTTGGGAAGCCACACACTGCCTGTATTTGGGATGCCACACACTGCCTGTATTTGGGATGCCATACACTGCCTGTATTTGGGAAGCCACACACTGCCTGTATTTGAGATGCCACACACTGCTTGTATTTGTAATGCCATACACTGCCTGTATTTGGGATGCCAAACACTGCCTGTATTTGGGATTCCATACACTGCCTGTATTTGGGATGCCAAAAACTGCCTATATTTGGGATGCCAAAAACTGCCTATATTTGGGATGCCACACACTGCCTGTATTTGAGATGCCACACACTGCTTGTATTTGTGATGCCATACACTGCCTATATTTGGGATGCCAAACACTGCCTGTATTTGGGATTCCATACACTGCCTGTATTTGGGATGCCAAACACTGCCTGTATTTGGGATGCCAAACACTGCCTGTATTTGGGAAGCCACACGCTGCCTGTATTTGGGATGCCACACACTGCCTGTATTTGGGATGCCATACACTGCCTGTATTTGGAATGCCCCACACTGCCTGCATTTGGAATGCCCCACACTGCCTGTATTTGGAATGCCCCACACTGCCTGCATTTGGAATGCCACACACTGCCTGTATTTGGGTTGCCATACACTGCCTGTATTTGGGATGCCATACACTGCCTGTATTTGAGATGCCACACACTTCTTGTATTTGTAATGCCATACACTGCCTGTATTTGGGATGCCCCACACTGCCTGTATTTGGAATGCCCCACACTGCCTGCATTTGGAATGCCACACACTGCCTGTATTTGGGTTGCCATACACTGCCTGTATTTGGGATGCCATACACTGCCTGTATTTGAGATGCCACACACTTCTTGTATTTGTAATGCCATACACTGCCTGTATTTGGGATGCCAAACACTGCCTGTATTTGGGATTCCATACACTGCCTGTATTTGGGATGCCACACACTGCCTGTATTTGGGATGCCAAACACTGCCTGTATTTGGGAAGCCACACACTACCTGTATTTGGGATGCCACACACTGCCTGTATTTGGGATGCCATACACTGCCTGTATTTGGAATGCCCCATACTGCCTGTATTTGGAATGCCCCACACTGCCTGTATTTGAGATGCCACATACTGCCTGTATTTGGGATGCCACACACTGCCTGTACTTGGGATGCCACACACTGCCTATATTTGGGATGACCCACGCTGCCTGTATTTGGGATGCGATACACTGCCTGTATTTGGGATGCCACACACTGCCTATATTTGGGATGACCCGCACTGCCTGTATTTGGGATGCCACACACTTCTTACATTTGGGATGCCTCACACTGCCTGCATCTGGGATGCCTCACACTGCCTGTATTGGGGATGCCACACAGGATGGCCATATTTGGACTAACCCACACTGCCTGTATTGGGGATGCCACACAGGCTGCCTGTAATGTGGGATGCTGCTCGCTGCCTGTACTGTGGGATCTGTAATGGGGTGATTGGGGGCATTCTGCACACTGCCTGTAATGGGGTGTTTGGAAGGGGGGTTTAGCACACCATTTCTTTTTCTTATTTGCGTCCTTTAAAACGTTCTCTTATGGGCAGGGCGAATACACAGTATTTAACATAACACTTATTAACATTATACATTTTCTTAATGATGAGAAATATTTGCTGAACTAACATTTTTTTTAGAACCCGATCTTGTTTCTCTGCCCTATGCTGTGTTTCAGCTTTGCTGCAGCGATACATCATCTACATTGCAGGAGCTGGTCATTTTAATCTGTCCTCATGCAGAATCAATTATTTAAGAGCACTATCCCCCCTCTGAGGCTTTTAGCTCTGCCTCTGTGTTAATGCCTAAGAAGAAAATAATGGGTTTTCCTGCCAGGAGTGAGTCCTGCCATCAGAGGTGCTGCCCTGTCATCCCCTGCAGCGAAGACATTAGTGAGCCTGTCATTACCACTACAGCTCGCTTCAATGGATGCTGTCCATGGCCGCTTTTCCCTACAGATTTAACTGGAAGCAGTCAGATCAGTGCTGACATATTTTCTTATGTGTGTATGTATCCAACAAAAACATCATCATTAACAATTATAGAATGATATAAAAAGTGTCAAAACAGTGTAACCTGGACTGTATAGCAACCAGTAAGATTCCTAGTCATTTATTGTTAATAGTGCTCCTCTATTATGTCCTGTGAGATGTCTCATGTACTGAATTACATTTAGGGATTTTTTGATTAATAAAATTAATGTTGTGTTGATAAGTTGATGAGCTCAGAGCTCAAACAATATGTTCCATGGGTATAATGTATTCTTACCATTCAGCATTGGCTCATGACTACATACTATAATTATAAACTTTAATTAAATAACGCCAATATGTTCCACAGCACTTTACAATCAGAGAGTTCATGTGAAAACAGAGTAATAAATTACACAGCAACAAATGAGCAGCAGTTGAAACAATAGGACTGAGAGCACTGCTCTAATATTATACAGATGTGGCATTCTACCCAACAACGTTATGCCTAGATCACTCCTGCACCACAGAAAGCTGTGAGTCAGCTATGAACTGATTATATTATAATATCAGGTATGTGGCTGCTGAAAAATGTAACTCAGCAGGGAGGTGTCCTAGCTTCATTGTAAACAGCAGCCACAAACCCGCTGTTGCAAAGTAATACAGGAGGGAGCTGCTGAGCTAATTGCAATGTGGGTTCCCCCAAAACAGCAGCAGTGGGCAAGGGGGGAAAAGAACACAGACTGCAGATTCTGTTTATCAGCTGACTCAAGGGGGTTCCTTGAAGCTGAGCAGGGGCTCCTCTACCAGTGCCAAAGGTTTGGTGCAGTATCACAAACCCTAGAGAAGGAGAAATAATGGTGGGTTAGATAGGACATGTGGATTTGGGCAGTAGAGTCTCCACCGCTCTTCCCGCGTTCACTCACCTGGCAAAAGTTCTTGTGTCATAGGCTGGTCCTGGGGTGGGTACTGGGGATCCACGGGACCCTGCAAGGCCTCCTACATATTGAAAGTCGATTAGGAGAGTTAGGATAGATCCTGTCCCAGAGGTCTTCTTTCCCAGAGAGAAAGAAAAGTAGACTTACCTTGGTCTCTGATGGCCACCTCTCGGATAACAGGGGGGAGGGTGTGGCCCTTTTCATGGCTAGAGGGGGAGGGTAGTTTAAACACCCTGGAAATCCTTATAGGGGGCCATATATAACCCCAGGATGAGTACTGATCTTCCTCTTTTCTCCCCGATTCCACCCTCCAGTTATCCTAAATATATACAATTTTGTTTGTACAGCAGTAAAGGTGTGCTGAGAAATGTATTGGGGGGGGGGGGGGCAAAACACAATGCAGCAGCAGTCTTACTGTGACCCTACTGTTTGTGACAGCCAGTGGGGAGTGGGTAGCAGAAGCATCAGTCTCTTTCAGCGGCCAAAGGCCAGTGCAAGCCTTTGAAAGCCAGTGTTGGTGGGTAGAAGGAGCATCAGCAGTCTTTCTGATTGCCTAAGGTTGTGACAGACAGTGTATGTGGGTAGCATTATCAGCAGTCTCTCTAAATGCCTAAGGCCTGTGACAGTCAGTGTAGGTGGGTATCAGCAGTGTCTTGGAGTTCCTGAGGTCTGTAAAAGCCAGTGGAGGTGTGTAAGAGCAGCCTTATGGAGTTCTCCTAGAGTCCATAAGGCATGTGAAAGGCAGTGGAGGAGGGTGACAGAAGCAGCACTCTTCTAGGGCACTGTTACTCAACCATCGGTATGCATACCCCAGGGAGTACTCGGCAATGTTCAAGGGTGCATCAACAAGGGGGTCTGTTATGTCATTTTAACAGCAAAGCATTTTTACAGCTTCAAAAATGGCTACAAGACCAATTACTTACTTATGTTGGTACTATTAGTAAGTGATCTCTCCCTTGGTAGTACTTGCTTGTAACTGCTTGTTGCTAGGGGGTACTTAGGCATTAAAAGGTTGAGAGCCACTGTCCTAGAGTCCCTAAGGCCTGTGAAAGCCAGTGGAGGTGGATGACAGAAGCAGCAGTCTCCTAGAGTCTCTAAGGCCTGTGAAAGCCAGTGGAGGTGGATGACAGAAGCAGCAGTCTCCTAGAGTCCCTAAGGCCAGTGAAAGCCAGTGGAGGTGGATGACAGAAGCAGCAGTCTCCTAGAGTCCCTAAGGCCTGTGAAAGCCAGTGGAGGAGGATGACAGAAGCAGCAGTCTCCTAGAGTCTCTAAGGCCTGTGAAAGCCAGTGGAGGAGGATGACAGAAGCAGCAGTCTCCTAGAGTCCCTAAGGCATGTGAAAGCCAGTGGAGGTGGATGACAGAAGCAGCAGTCTCCTAGAGTCCCTAAGGCCTGTGAAAGCCAGTGGAGGAGGATGACAGAAGCAGCAGTCTCCTAGAGTCTCTAAGGCCTGTGAAAGCCAGTGGAGGAGGATGACAGAAGCAGCAGTCTCCTAGAGTCCCTAAGGCCAGTGAAAGCCAGTGGAGGTTGATGACAGAAGCAGCAGTCTCCTAAAGTCCCTAAGGCCAGTGAAAGCCAGTGGAGGTGGATGACAGAAGCAGCAGTCTCCTAGAGTCTCTAAGGCCTGTGAAAGCCAGTGGAGGTGGATGACAGAAGCAGCAGTCTCCTAGAGTCCCTAAGGCCAGTGAAAGCCAGTGGAGGAGGATGACAGAAGCAGCAGTCTCCTAGAGTCCCTAAGGCCTGTGAAAGCCAGTGGAGGAGGATGACAGAAGCAGCAGTCTCCTAGAGTCCCTAAGACCTGTTAATGCCAATATAGGTGGATAGCAGGAGCATCAGCAGCGTCTCTAAGTGCCTAAGGCCCATGAAAGCCAGTGGAGAGGGGGTAACAGCAGCCTCTTGCAATAAAGACAACTTCTACTGCCTTCCCAGAGACTGGGAGTTGGGGCTAAGGTAGTGGTTTATCAACAGTATAATACTCAGACCCCAGTTTAAGGTTGTGGGTAAACTTTTAAAAATGTTTTCCTTGCAATAAAAACAACTCTTATTGTCAGAGGACTGTTACTGGAGCACCCCAGAACCACTAGTTCTATTGAGGCCTGCTAAAGGTAGTCAATCCCCTTAAAAAACAGGGTGGCTATGGAGTGGCTGACTGTATCTGTGTCCTCTACTTCCCGTGACTTTGTCACGGTCACTTCCATGTGCCCAAATCTCCAATATATATTCAAAAAATATACTGATTGCTCACCCTAAAAATATATATGACAAAAAGAAGCGGTACAGCTGGGGTATCTCCAAAAATGACCCCACATATACAATACTAAACAAAGAAAAGATGGCCAGAACTTCGACAGGTTGCAGGCTTCTGCGCATGTTGCAGTAGGTCCTTACTGCAATCAGTAAGCTGTCCTGACATTTACATAAAAAGCTAAACATTTATGCCTATGTTATTATAGTTGTAACTTTGTTATTTAAGAATTTGGAGCATGTATTATCTTTCATTTTGGCTCCCTTGTCATAATCAGCAGCAATAGTGTAAGTTCTATTTTCTTCTGAGGAAGTAAAACAATTCCAGGGAGGCGATTAGGCCCTGCAATGTTATAAATGAAAGATTATTACAGGAAAGTCAAGGCTTTTGCAAATGAAGCCAAGTCGGTAAGAAGTCATGTGGCATTGAGGAAGACTGCTTGCATTCCCGCTTTGCTCCAAAATGAAATACAACCTATCAATAGTCTTTATAGAACAGAGGATGCTTTTTGGTTGGTTACATATTTTACATCATATAAAACATGTGTGTATTTTGAATTATGTTCCCAGGGCAATACAAAATCCATAAAAATCAATGAAGCGTGTTTTACATTGGACAGCTGAAGATTTAGTTTGAATTCTTTAAAGCATTGAAGTTATATGAGCCATGTGTCTTCAGTTTCAAGCACAATACAATTAATAGTTCAGTTGTAGTTCTATGGCAGACAGTTAAATCATCACTCAGCAACTTTTTATATCTGAAGTGAATCAACACAGACTTGGACTGGCCCAATAGGGCACTGGGGAATCCCCTGGTGGGCCCCTGGGTTCACACCCCCAATCCACAGAGGAGCCCCCTACCCTATCATTTTTGGTAAACATGGTGCTTTCAACCCACACTCTGTTGAGCACGGTGGGAACAAATAGTTACGGCATTTCTTTGTTTTGGCACAGTGTACAGCCGCAGTGATCAAATGCCACTTCATAGTTGGCACAATACAGGATAGTAATGACTATGCAGTCTATTTTCCTATGGTAGCAGGTAATACTAGATGTGACAGTTCTACAGCAGGACAGCACAGCTTTTACACTCCCAGTAGGAACATCAGTACTGACAGTTATCACAATAGTGGAATGGGCCCTAAAAATAAACAGGTATTTGCAATTGACTGAAGGATTGGCCCCCAAAGTCAGTTCTACTGGTGGGTCCAGGACACCTGAGTCTGCCCTGTTCCTGGATCAAAATCTGCACAAATGTCCTGCCCCAACCAATCAACCAAAATTCATTGCCTCTCATTTTACTTATCTGCCTTTACAGAAGAATGTAATTGCTTAGCAACATAGGCAATCAGAAGATCAGCTATCCCCCACAGTCACCATCAATGGTATGTCTTACACAGTGCGATGCAGGAGGGTGGAATCAAGGCCACCTACCAACATAGAAACATAGAAACATAGAAGGTTGATGGTAGGGATGAGCGAATCGATCCGGACGAACCCGGATTCGATCCGAATTTCAGGAAAAATTCGATTCGGATCGAATCCGAATTTCCCCGCGATTCGATCACTCGAAGTTTTCCTTTAACATCCATTCATTTACATTTACAGGCATTCTAAGATGGCGGACGGGACATGTCTGGACATGTATCCCGCGCCAGTGCAAGCTGGGGCAGTCACATGCAGCCTATCAGCAGCCAGCAAGCCCGGTGACGTCACACAGCGGTATTTAACGGCGGCCATCTTGCTTTTCCTCATTTCTCTATTGCATTCGTGAGAGACAGAACGCTGTGTAGCTGAGGGACAGACAGTTAGACAGGCAGGGACAGACAGGGACAGGCTGGAGACAGGCAGGAGACAGACAGGAGACAGACAGAAAGCCAGGGAAAGGTAGGAAAAAACGGAGGCTGTGACAGGGAGATTTTTTTTTTTTTCATCCAGCCTGAGTGTTACTAGCTGGCTGACAGGCTTTGTTAGCGTTTTCAGGCTGCTTATAGTAACTAACTGTGCATATATACTGAACTGATCTTAAGTCTGCTGTGAGGCATCCCATTCTGTGACTACACCAGCCTCTGTTTAAGACCATATAAGCATTTGCTCTTATCATATTTGAAATTAGGCCTGATAAAGACACTTTTGCTGGGCATAGCACTACTGGACCCTGCCAGGTGCACTCCTATTTGGGGCATCCCATTCTGTGACTACAGCAGCCTCTGTTTAAGACCATATAAGCATTTGCTCTTATCATATTTGAAATTAGGCCTGATAAAGACACTTTTGCTGGGCATAGCACTACTGGACCCTGCCAGGTGCACTCCTATTTGGGGCATCCCATTCTGTGACTACATCAGCCTCTGTTTAAGACCATATAAGCATTTGCTCTTATCATATTTGAAATTAGGCCTGATAAAGACACTTTTGCTGGGCATAGCACTACTGGACCCTGCCAGGTGCACTCCTATTTGGGGCATCCCATTCTGTGACTACAGCAGCCTCTGTTTAAGACCATATAAGCATTTGCTCTTATCATATTTGAAATTAGGCCTGATAAAGACACTTTTGCTGGGCATAGCACTACTGGACCCTGCCAGGTGCACTCCTATTTGGGGCATCCCATTCTGTGACTACAGCAGCCTCTGTTTAAGACCATATAAGCATTTGCTCTTATCATATTTGAAATTAGGCCTGATAAAGACACTTTTGCTGGGCATAGCACTACTGGACCCTGCCAGGTGCACTCCTATTTGGGGCATCCCATTCTGTGACTACAGCAGCCTCTGTTTAAGACCATATAAGCATTTGCTCTTATCATATTTGAAATTAGGCCTGATAAAGACACTTTTGCTGGGCAAAGCACTACTGGACCCTGCCAGGTGCACTCCTATTTGGGGCATCCCATTCTGTGACTACAGCAGCCTCTGTTTAAGACCATATAAGCATTTGCTCTTATCATATTTGAAATTAGGCCTGATAAAGACACTTTTGCTGGGCATAGCACTACTGGACCCTGCCAGGTGCACTCCTATTTGGGGCATCCCATTCTGTGACTAAAGCAGCCTCTGTTTAAGACCATATAAGCATTTGCTCTTATCATATTTGAAATTAGGCCTGATAAAGACACTTTTGCTGGGCAAAGCACTACTGGACCCTGCCAGGTGCACTCCTATTTGGGGCATCCCATTCTGTGACTACAGCAGCCTCTGTTTAAGACCATATAAGCATTTGCTCTTATCATATTTGAAATTAGGCCTGATAAAGACACTTTTGCTGGGCAAAGCACTACTGGACCCTGCCAGGTGCACTCCTATTTGGGGCATCCCATTCTGTGACTACAGCAGCCTCTGTTTAAGACCATATAAGCATTTGCTCTTATCATATTTGAAATTAGGCCTGATAAAGACACTTTTGCTGGGCATAGCACTACTGGACCCTGCCAGGTGCACTCCTATTTGGGGCATCCCATTCTGTGACTACAGCAGCCTCTGTTTAAGACCATATAAGCATTTGCTCTTATCATATTTGAAATTAGGCCTGATAAAGACACTTTTGCTGGGCAAAGCACTACTGGACCCTGCCAGGTGCACTCCTATTTGGGGCATCCCATTCTGTGACTACAGCAGCCTCTGTTTAAGACCATATAAGCATTTGCTCTTATCATATTTGAAATTAGGCCTGATAAAGACACTTTTGCTGGGCAAAGCACTACTGGACCCTGCCAGGTGCACTCCTATTTGGGGCATCCCATTCTGTGACTACAGCAGCCTCTGTTTAAGACCATATAAGCATTTGCTCTTATCATATTTGAAATTAGGCCTGATAAAGACACTTTTGCTGGGCAAAGCACTACTGGACCCTGCCAGGTGCACTCCTATTTGGGGCATCCCATTCTGTGACTACAGCAGCCTCTGTTTAAGACCATATAAGCATTTGCTCTTATCATATTTGAAATTAGGCCTGATAAAGACACTTTTGCTGGGCATAGCACTACTGGACCCTGCCAGGTGCACTCCTATTTGGGGCATCCCATTCTGTGACTAAAGCAGCCTCTGTTTAAGACCATATAAGCATTTGCTCTTATCATATTTGAAATTAGGCCTGATAAAGACACTTTTGCTGGGCAAAGCACTACTGGACCCTGCCAGGTGCACTCCTATTTGGGGCATCCCATTCTGTGACTACAGCAGCCTCTGTTTAAGACCATATAAGCATTTGCTCTTATCATATTTGAAATTAGGCCTGATAAAGACACTTTTGCTGGGCATAGCACAACTTGTCCCTGCCATGGCATCCCATTCTGTGACTACAGCAGCCTCTGTTTAAGACCATATAACCTTTGCTCTTATTATATTTGAAATTAGCCTGATAAAGACACTTTTGCTGGGCATAGCACTACTGGACCCTGCCAGGTGCACTCCTATTTGGGGCATCCCATTCTGTGACTACAGCAGCCTCTGTTTAAGACCATATAAGCATTTGCTCTTATCATATTTGAAATTAGCCTGATAAAGACACTTTTGCTGGGCATAGCACTACTTGTCCCTGCCAGGTGTACTTACTGCTGGTTTTTAGGGCATCCCATTCTGTGACTACACCAGCCTCTATTTAAGAACCTAACCATTTGCACCTATTCTAATTGAAATTAGGCATGATAAAGACACTTTTGCTGTGCATAGTCTTACTGCTGCCTGCCAGGTGCTCTCTGGTTTTTGGGACATCCCATTCTGTAACATACCATTAGCCTCTGCATTAACTGTAAGCTGCACAGTTATTTAAAGAAATTTGGCCTGTATGAGCCTGCTAACACACTGCTGCTGTGTGCATATATACTGATCTCAAGTCAGCTTTGGGGCATCCCATTCTGTAACATACCATTAGCCTCTGCATTTACTGTAAGCTGCACATTTATTTAAAGAAATTTGGCCTGTATGAGCCTGCTAACACACTGCTGCTGTGTGCATATATACTGATCTCAAGTCTGCTTGGGGCATCCCATTCTGTAACATACCATTAGCCTCTGCATTAACTGTAAGCTGCACAGTTATTTAAAGAAATTTGGCCTGTATGAGCCTGCTAACACACTGCTGCTGTGTGCATATATACTGATCTCAAGTCTGCTTGGGGCATCCCATTCTGTAACATACCATTAGCCTCTGCATTAACTGTAAGCTGCACAGTTATTTAAAGAAATTTGGCCTGTATGAGCCTGCTAACACACTGCTGCTGTGTGCATATATACTGATCTCAAGTCAGCTTTGGGGCATCCCATTCTGTAACATACCATTAGCCTCTGCATTAACTGTAAGCTGCACAGTTATTTAAAGAAATTTGGCCTGTATGAGCCTGCTAACACACTGCTGCTGTGTGCATATATACTGATCTCAAGTCAGCTTTGGGGCATCCCATTCTGTAACATACCATTAGCCTCTGCATTTACTATAAGCTGCACATTTATTTAAAGAAATTTGGCCTGTATGAGCCTGCTAACACACTGCTGCTGTGTGCATATATACTGATCTCAAGTCTGCTTGGGGCATCCCATTCTGTAACATACCATTAGCCTCTGCATTAACTGTAAGCTGCACAGTTATTTAAAGAAATTTGGCCTGTATGAGCCTGCTAACACACTGCTGCTGTGTGCATATATACTGATCTCAAGTCAGCCTTGGGGCATCCCATTCTGTAACATACCATTAGCCTCTGCATTAACTGTAAGCTGCACAGTTATTTAAAGAAATTTGGCCTGTATGAGCCTGCTAACACACTGCTGCTGTGTGCATATATACTGATCTCAAGTCAGCTTTGGGGCATCCCATTCTGTAACATACCATTAGCCTCTGCATTTACTGTAAGCTGCACATTTATTTAAAGAAATTTGGCCTGTATGAGCCTGCTAACACACTGCTGCTGTGTGCATATATACTGATCTCAAGTCTGCTTGGGGCATCCCATTCTGTAACATACCATTAGCCTCTGCATTAACTGTAAGCTGCACAGTTATTTAAAGAAATTTGGCCTGTATGAGCCTGCTAACACACTGCTGCTGTGTGCATATATACTGATCTCAAGTCAGCTTTGGGGCATCCCATTCTGTAACATACCATTAGCCTCTGCATTAACTGTAAGCTGCACAGTTATTTAAAGAAATTTGGCCTGTATGAGCCTGCTAACACACTGCTGCTGTGTGCATATATACTGATCTCAAGTCTGCTTGGGGCATCCCATTCTGTAACATACCATTAGCCTCTGCATTTACTGTAAGCTGCACATTTATTTAAAGAAATTTGGCCTGTATGAGCCTGCTAACACACTGCTGCTGTGTGCATATATACTGATCTCAAGTCTGCTTGGGGCATCCCATTCTGTAACATAACATAACCTACCTACCATACTAAGCAGCTCTCTTATTTAAACTAAGCAGGCCTCTTGGAGGCTGAGTGTCCACTTTTGGGTGTGCATTTATATTCGGTTTCATATACAGTGGGGTATCCCAATTTGTAAGATAACCTACCCCAACCATGTAAACTAAATAGGCCTGTTGCAGCCTGAGTTTCTCTGCTTGCATATGGCCTGCATTACAATCTGTCTCTTTCAATGACACTGCTGCCTGGGGTATCCCAATTTGTAAGATAACCTACCCCAACCATGTAAACTAAAGGTTACGTCCTTCCAGAAGGAAAACTTATGCCGAACACTATTTTTGTTAGGGGCATTGACCTTTGGATTGATCGGCATGAAATTAATTTTTTTTTTCAAAGTATGGCGCTGTGAAGAAGGTCAAAATGATGTCTCATACTTGGATTATTGTTACTTTTTGTTCAGCTTGAAATATAACAGGCCACACGGGCATCCCAAGGCACATGCTATTTTAAACCTATCTGTTATACAACATAAGCGTTGATCAGGCTACTTCAGTTTGCACTTGTTTTTGACTGATTTTAATAAACCAGGCCGCAGGGCACCCCAAAGCTGCACCTTGCACCCTATCTGGTATACAACATAAGCGTTGATCAGCATCAGCTTCATTAAGCTACTTCAGTTTGCACTTCCTTTTTGACTGCTTTCATTTAACCAGGCCGCAGGGCACCCCAAAGCTGCACCTTGCACCCTACCTGTTTATACTAAATAAGCATCTACAGCCTCAGCTTTATTAAGTTATTGCATTTTGAATTGGTTTTGGTCTGCTTTAAATACACCAGTCCGCAGGGCATCCCAAACCTGCATGTTGCACCCCATCTGTTATACTAAATAAGCGTTGATCAGCATCAGCTTTATTAAGCTATTGCATTTTGCATTGGTTTTTGTACTGCTGCCAAAACACTAGCCCATATGGGCATCCCAAACCAGCACATGTCACCCTATCTGTTATACTAAATAAGCTTCTACAGGCCCTTTTTTTATTTATTTATTTTTATTTATATAGAGCTGCAATAGCTTATATTGTGAGGTTAATTTGCCATTTTGCAGCATAATATAGAGCAGCCCCTGTGTAAATCTGAGGGGCAATAGCTTATATAGTGAGGTAAATTTGCCATTTTGCTTCGTTATATAGAGCAGCCCAGTTGCCATCTAAATCAACTACTGTCCGGCCAGTACAGCTTTTCCAGGGCAAACTCTGCTAGTTGCGGGCACAAGTCAAGTTTGGCTTCCCAGCAAATCCAGTGGATCTTGAAGGTGTGTTGGCATGGTCATGTCAAGGTATGACATGACCTGCTGTTTGAGGTCCAGCTCCAGGTCTTCCTGCTGCTCATGAGTAGACTCACTATGCGGGTGTAGAAAGCTACTCACTAGCGACTGAAGACTGAGGCTGCTGCTGATGGAGCTGCTGCTGCTGCTCCTTCCACCCCCCCCAGCAGCCATGGCAGTGGAAGGTGATCGCAGACTTCCCCCCGAGTCAGACCTGCGGGAGTATGGGCCATGGCGCAGATAGACATCGCCCAACTGACTACGTGGGATGTCTCTGTAGTAGGTCAGTTTGTCCTCCCTCTCAGTGGGCGTAAAAAATGCCCCCATTTTGTGCCGGAAGCGAGGGTCCAATAAGTTGGAGAGCCAGAAGTCTTCCCGCTGACAAATGGAGACAATTCTGCGCTCACTAGTACGCATGCATGTGAGCATGCATCGTGCCATTTGTGCAGGTGACTCGGAGGGACTACCTGTCTCCATCTCCACTGTAAACTGCCACGGTGTGTCTGGGTCCTCTGTCTCGCCTTACTCACAACCCTCTAGCTCCTGTGGCTGCTCCTGCTCCTCCTCTCCTGTCAGATGACTAGATAAAATGGTCATTTTGTGAAACCTAAACTGTGGTTTGCTGTGCCCCACCCCCTCCTCCTCCTCCACTTCAGCCCCCACAGGCTTCATGTGGCTGTGAAATGTATGTGCCATGTCTCCAGTGCCCTGACCAGCCATGCTTTCCAACATGTGTTGTAGTACATGAAGCAGTGGAATCTCATCGTTCATCTCATAGTCCTGGCAACTGACTAATAATGTAGCTTCCTCAAAGGGCCTGAGCAAATGGTCGGTGTCACGTATGAGCTGCCAATGGTTTACATTGAATTTACACAGGGGTGTCCCCCTATCCGTTTGGATCATCCAGAAATCCGTGATGGCTTTTCTCTGTTCCTATAGTGCAGTGGTCCTCAACCCTGTCCTCAAGGCCCACCAACATGTCATGTTTTTTGGATCTCCAAATAGCCAGCTCTATTGCTCTGCAGCTGCACTAATTACTCCACCTGAGCATCTTTGTGGAGATCTGCAAAGCCTGGCCTGTTGGTGGGCCTTGAGGACAGGGTTGGGGACCACTGCTATAGTGGATCCTGCATATGGAGGGTGGAATTCCAACGGGTGGAAACATCGCAAATCAGACTATGGTGGGGTACACCGTTGTGACGCTGAGGCTCAATAAGGTTGTGCTTGGTGGTGTAGGAGTGCCAGAAGTGCATGCTAACTTTCTTTCCTGTTGTTCGGATGTCTTTCAGATGGGGGCAAGACTTCAAAACTAGACTGAACACGTGTGCCATGTCAGGACGCATGACTCTGGCTTCCTTGTCGCAGCGCAAACAAGATGTTCTTCCAAGTGTCAGTCACCATGGGTCCAAATTTGCAGTTTTCGTGGATTAAGCAATGCTTTCATGGATTGAGTTCTCATTTTTAGTAGTTCCTCCCATGTGTGACTCTGATGGTCAAGGAAAACCATGTGAAGAACAGCGTGAAACCACAATCACCAAGGGGGCCTAAAAGGATATATATTGTCCACCATGAGTCTATAGTTACAGCTCCAGGCGTAGACAACACTGTGCACTTTGGTACACACTGACAGGCTAAAGGACTGGCCCACCTTCTGTTCAACAACCATGCCATGTGACTCTCCACCTCGGCTCGGCACAAGCCATCAGTTCTCTGAAAGGTCCACCACTGGGTAATGCAGCAGGCTGGACTTATGGTGACGCTGTCTGAGAGGAGAAATCCCTCAGACATCAAGATTAAAAATTCCAAGAATTTTTGAGGGCTAATTATTCAGAGGCAAATGATAGCTAGTTGTTTCTGATTTAATTGCAAGGTGGAAACACACCCTCAAACAAAACTTCACTTTCGCAATACTATTGCATTTGTCTATTCATAATTTTATGTATATACACTAACTAACCTACTTTTTCTCCACAGGATGCTGCATGGAACACTGCCACATCGCTGAGTAGCTGATTTTTCCTACCAACAGTCCGCAATAATTCGCTGCTGCTGCCGCCGCCGCCGCCGCAGACTCCAGGGACCCTCTTCCACTACCTCGGCTTGCAATACCTCCTCCCACGACACTCTCCTCATCACTAATTGCCGGATAGTGGAAGAAGAGGCGAGTGTCTCCTCCACTTCTTGGCTGGGCAGTAGCTGCTGAATTTTATGATTATCAGATCTTGGATATCAGATCAATGGATAGTGGAGCTGAACCCAAAGCATAACAGACAGACAGTTGACTGGGGGTGTCAGATGCCACTTGTGATGCAGTGGACTGCTTTTGCAGCACTTCGAGACAAAGTTGCTTCATTGGCTGACACAATGACTGGTAAAGCTGTGGAACATATGGTTGAAAAGCAAGAATAACCATTTGTTTTTATATGAAAAAGACCCTGGTTTATACAGACTTTTTTTTTCCAGAGACTGCCCTGCGTGGAAATGAATGGCGCATGGATCAGCCAAGCTTTCCTCCCAACAATGCCTGATGTATTCCAGTAGATTGATGACGGGGCCAGACCAAGAAAGATGGATCGTGCAAAACAGATTTAAGGCGCTGCTCTCCAGTTACAGACATTCCTCCGCATCGGACCACAAGTAAGTATTGATAAAAAATCCTTTACGTTACTCTTACTTTTTATTAATATTCTTCGGATAAGACGGATCAGACATGATTCCAGATTAAAAATTCCAAGAATTTTTGAGGGCTAATTAGTCAGAGGCAATGATACCTTCTTGTTTCTGATTTAATTAAAAGGTGGAAACACACCCTCAAACAAAACTTCACTTTGGCAAACTTTTGCATTTGTTTATTCATAATTTTATGTAGATATTACTAACTAAGCTACTTTTTCTCCACATGACTCTCCACAGGGTGTGATTCATCCAATTTTTGGGCTCCTGAAGCCAACCCCAGGGTCTGTTTAAAGTAATGTTTGGGCTCCTGCTGCTGCTTGCAACTCCAGGGTGTGATTCATCCAATTTTTGGGCTCCTGAGGCCAACCCCAGGGTCTGTTTAAAGTAATGTTTGGGCTCCTGCTGCTGCTGCTGCCAACTCCAGGGTGTGATTCATCCAATTTTTGGGCTCCTGAGGCCAACCCCAGGGTCTGTTTAAAGTAATGTTTGGGCTCCTGCTGCTGCCAACTCCAGGGTGTGATTCATCCAATTTTTGGGCTACTGAAGCCAACTCCAGTGTCTCTTTAAAGTAATATTTGGGCTCCTGCTGCTGCTGCTGCCAACTCCAGGGTGTGATTCATCCAATTTTTGGGCTCCTGAAGCCAACCCCAGTGTCTCTTTAAAGTAATATTTGGGCTCCTGCTGCTGCTGCTGCCAACTCCAGGGTGTGATTCATCCAATTTTTGGGCTCCTGAGGCCAACCCCAGGGTCTGTTTAAAGTAATGTTTGGGCTCCTGCTGCTGCTTGCAACTCCAGGGTGTGATTCATCCAATTTTTGGGCTCCTGAGGCCAACCCCAGGGTCTGTTTAAAGTAATGTTTGGGCTCCTGCTGCTGCTGCTGCCAACTCCAGGGTGTGATTCATCCAATTTTTGGGCTACTGAAGCCAACTCCAGTGTCTCTTTAAAGTAATATTTGGGCTCCTGCTGCTGCTGCTGCCAACTCCAGGGTGTGATTCATCCAATTTTTGGTCTCCTGAGGCCAACCCCAGGGTCTCTTTAAAGTAATGTTTGGGCTCCTGCTGCTGCCAACTCCAGGGTGTGATTCATCCAATTTTTGGGCTCCTGAGGCCAACCCCAGGGTCTGTTTAAAGTAATGTTTGGGCTCCTGCTGCTGCTTGCAACTCCAGGGTGTGATTCATCCAATTTTTGGGCTCCTGAAGCCAACCCCAGTGTCTCTTTAAAGTAATATTTGGGCTCCTGCTGCTGCTGCTGCCAACTCCAGGGTGTGATTCATCCAATTTTTGGGCTCCTGAGGCCAACCCCAGGGTCTGTTTAAAGTAATGTTTGGGCTCCTGCTGCTGCTACTGCCAACTTCTGCCAACTCCAGGGTGTGATTCATCCAATTTTTGGGCTCCTGAGGCCAACCCCAGGGTCTCTTTAAAGTAATATTTGGGCTCCTGCTGCTGCTGCTGCCAACTCCAGGGTGTGATTCATCCAATTTTTGGGCTTCTGAGGCCAACCCCAGGGTCTGTTTAAAGTAATGTTTGGGCTCCTGCTGCTGCTTGCAACTCCAGGGTGTGATTCATCCAATTTTTGGGCTCCTGAGGCCAACCCCAGGGTCTGTTTAAAGTAATGTTTGGGCTCCTGCTGCTGCTGCTGCCAACTCCAGGGTGTGATTCATCCAATTTTTGGGCTACTGAAGCCAACTCCAGTGTCTCTTTAAAGTAATATTTGGGCTCCTGCTGCTGCTGCTGCCAACTCCAGGGTGTGATTCATCCAATTTTTGGGCTCCTGAGGCCAACCCCAGGGTCTCTTTAAAGTAATGTTTGGGCTCCTGCTGCTGCCAACTCCAGGGTGTGATTCATCCAATTTTTGGGCTCCTGAGGCCAACCCCAGGGTCTGTTTAAAGTAATGTTTGGGCTCCTGCTGCTGCTTGCAACTCCAGGGTGTGATTCATCCAATTTTTGGGCTCCTGAAGCCAACCCCAGTGTCTCTTTAAAGTAATATTTGGGCTCCTGCTGCTGCTGCTGCCAACTCCAGGGTGTGATTCATCCAATTTTTGGGCTCCTGAGGCCAACCCCAGGGTCTGTTTAAAGTAATGTTTGGGCTCCTGCTGCTGCTACTGCCAACTTCTGCCAACTCCAGGGTGTGATTCATCCAATTTTTGGGCTCCTGAGGCCAACCCCAGGGTCTCTTTAAAGTAATGTTTGGGCTCCTGCTGCTGCCAACTCCAGGGTGTGATTCATCCAATTTTTGGGCTCCTGAGGCCAACCCCAGGGTCTCTTTAAAGTAATGTTTGGGCTCCTGCTGCTGCCAACTCCAGGGTGTGATTCATCCAATTTTTGGGCTCCTGAGGCCAACCCCAGGGTCTGTTTAAAGTAATATTTGGGCTCCTGCTGCTGCTGCTGCCAACTCCAGGGTGTGATTCATCCAATTTTTGGGCTACTGAAGCCAACTCCAGTGTCTCTTTAAAGTAATATTTGGGCTCCTGCTGCTGCTGCTGCCAACTCCAGGGTGTGATTCATCCAATTTTTGGGCTCCTGAGGCCAACCCCAGGGTCTCTTTAAAGTAATGTTTGGGCTCCTGCTGCTGCCAACTCCAGGGTGTGATTCATCCAATTTTTGGGCTCCTGAGGCCAACCCCAGGGTCTGTTTAAAGTAATGTTTGGGCTCCTGCTGCTGCTTGCAACTCCAGGGTGTGATTCATCCAATTTTTGGGCTCCTGAAGCCAACCCCAGTGTCTCTTTAAAGTAATATTTGGGCTCCTGCTGCTGCTGCTGCCAACTCCAGGGTGTGATTCATCCAATTTTTGGGCTCCTGAGGCCAACCCCAGGGTCTGTTTAAAGTAATGTTTGGGCTCCTGCTGCTGCTACTGCCAACTTCTGCCAACTCCAGGGTGTGATTCATCCAATTTTTGGGCTCCTGAGGCCAACCCCAGGGTCTCTTTAAAGTAATGTTTGGGCTCCTGCTGCTGCCAACTCCAGGGTGTGATTCATCCAATTTTTGGGCTCCTGAGGCCAACCCCAGGGTCTCTTTAAAGTAATGTTTGGGCTCCTGCTGCTGCCAACTCCAGGGTGTGATTCATCCAATTTTTGGGCTCCTGAGGCCAACCCCAGGGTCTCTTTAAAGTAATGTTTGGGCTCCTGCTGCTGCTGCTGCCAACTCCAGGGTGTGATTCATCCAATTTTTGGTCTCCTGAGGCCAACCCCAGGGTCTCTTTAAAGTAATGTTTGGGCTCCTGCTGCTGCCAACTCCAGGGTGTGATTCATCCAATTTTTGGGCTCCTGAGGCCAACCCCAGGGTCTCTTTAAAGAAATATTTGGGCTCCTGCTGCTGCTGCCAACTCCAGGGTGTGATTCATCCAATTTTTGGGCTACTGAAGCCAACTCCAGTGTCTCTTTAAAGTAATATTTGGGCTCCTGCTGCTGCTGCTGCCAACTCCAGGGTGTGATTCATCCAATTTTTGGGCTCCTGAGGCCAACCCCAGGGTCTCTTTAAAGTAATGTTTGGGCTCCTGCTGCTGCCAACTCCAGGGTGTGATTCATCCAATTTTTGGGCTCCTGAGGCCAACCCCAGGGTCTCTTTAAAGTAATATTTGGGCTCCTGCTGCTGCTGCCAACTCCAGGGTGTGATTCATCCAATTTTTGGGCTACTGAAGCCAACTCCAGTGTCTCTTTAAAGTAATATTTGGGCTCCTGCTGCTGCTGCTGCCAACTCCAGGGTGTGATTCATCCAATTTTTGGGCTCCTGAAGCCAACCCCAGGGTCTCTTTAAAGTAATATTTGGGCTCCTGCTGCTGCTGCTGCCAACTCCAGGGTGTGATTCATCCAATTTTTGGGCTCCTGCTGCTGCTGCTGCTGCTGCCAACTCCAGGGTGTGATTCATCCAATTTTTGGGCTCCTGAAGCCAACTCCAGTGTCTCTTTAAAGCAATGTTTGGGCTCCTGCCCCTCATAGTGATGCCACTTCAACTCTCTTGAATTCAATTGTGCCGCTCTGCGATTCTATTAGCGATGCCTCTGATCTGCATGTGATATTTCTTCAAAGTATTATTTAACTAACCCAGCACGCATCCTGTGCGTGTTACAGCAAGGCAGAATGGTTTACAACCCTATTGAGGCTCTAGGAGGCTCAGAAATAGCCGTTTTTAATAGCGATTCGTCGCAAATTTATTCGGGTCGAAACGATTTTTGTCGGAAAATTCGGCGAATCAGTCGAATCGAATTTTTCAAAAGTTCGCTCATCTCTAGTTGATGGCAGAAGGAGGCCATACGGTCCATCTAGTCTGCCCTTATGTGTATACTGTATGTACTCTTTATTCTAGGATAGATTTGTATTGTAAAGATTGATACAGATACATATACAAGGGAGGGCCATCTTGGACTTAATATTAATATATCAGACAAAGTAACAAAGGTACAGATCCAAGGCACCTTGGAAACAGTGATCCTAATATTTAATTTCCACTTATCTAGGATTCCTTATCATGGAACCACAAAAATACAGAAATTCTTGATCAAAAAACTTGATCAACTTAGAAATGTCCTAAAGCGCATTTACTAGGAAAGTGTCTTCAGAAACAAAATCACAGACATCAAATGGGAGACTTCAAATAGATCCTTAAAGAGGAACAACACACAGGAATTTCACTTACCCGTGTGTTGGTTCAGTCACCTTCCTTCCGCTTCCATGGTGCAGACTCAGGTGAGTGCGCTGATTGACTGAGCAGGGAACTCAGCCAATCAGCACGCTCCCTGTCACTCAGCTCCTTTCGGTTGAAGGCTAAGCCACCTGGATGGCTAAGCAGCTGAGCGGTGCCACCTACTCCACCACTTTGCAGCCGCAGTGTGCCTGAGCCGCCCATTCAGAAAGGCCGGGCGTGGCCGTGTGCATGGCTAGAGGTCACCGGGGATGCAGCTACGGCTCCTGGAGAAGGATGCCCTTTCAGACTCCAGTGCCTCTGATGTTTCTCCTTAATATTTATTGTGATAGATACATTCCTTATGGGAATAAAAAGGTTAGAAACAAAAGTAAACCTATGTGACTAAACAAATAAACAGACATTTAAAGTTTTGTGGAAGCGTTCCAAAACTATAAAAAAAATATAAAGAAATAAAGTAAAAATGTAAACAACAGATAAGGGCGGCAAAGATGGAAATGGAAACACTAATTGCCAAAGAGAATAAAAATAATCCCAAAATGTTTTTTAGCTATTTAAACAGATACAAACCTGAATTTGTGGGCCCCCAACAAAGAGAGGAGGGGGAAACTACAGAGGAAAATAAAGACAAAGCTAATTTAGTAAACCTTTGGTTTTATATTCACAGAGGAACTTGATATGTCTGGTGAAATGCAGGGAAATAACCCAAACTCTCCATTAAATGTCACCTGTCTATCCAAGGAAGAAGTGCAGCACCACTTTAAACAGATTAAAATAGACGAGTCCCAAGCCCAGAATTTATACATCCCCACTTTTTAAGGGAATTAGGTACAGTAATGGACAAGCCATTATTTTTAATATTTACAGATTCCATAATGACAGGGACTGTGCCACAGGGTGGTGCCAATATTCAAAAAGGGGTCTAAAGGGGAAACTGGTAAGTTTAACATTTGTGGTGGGGAAGTTGTTGGAGGGTTTTCTAAGAGATGCTATCATTAAGTATATCAGTAAAAATGACCCTATTACACTTTATTAGTATGGATTTATGAGAGTCATTCCTGCCAGGCAAAACTGATCAGCTTTAATGAAGTAAGGAAGTAAGTCTGGATCATGGTGAGTTATTGGATGTCTTATATGTTGACTTTTCTAAATCATGTATTACTGTGCCACATATAAGACTGGTACAAAAGTTGAGAATGCTTGGGTTAGGGGAAACATGTGTAAATAGGTAAGTAATCAGCTTAATTAAAGAAAACAGAGTGGTTATTAAGAGTATGGACTCAGATTAAACATTAAAATATCAATCTTTGCAGATGATCCTAATTTGCATCTATCCTAATCTTATGTATCTACCACAAAGGGAACAGCATGCAGCAACAAACAGATTAAGAGGTTGATTCACTACTAACGACAGGTATTGCCAGATAAGTGTCTGTATAGCGGTACTTAGAGCGACTGCTAGTAGACGCTGTAAGCGGGTATCGGGCGCTGTAACAGAGTGTCTTGGTCGCTGCAGTAACCTGCCCAACATTGATGAATGTGATGTGTGTTGGGCGCTCTAACAACAGTATAACGCTGCAGAGTGCGAGAGGTAGCGCCAGCTCAGTGCGTCCGGCACTCGGTGGTCCACACCATATTTTAACAAAATACTAGACACACACAGCGTCTGCGCTATAAAGCTGGGCACTGTAGCAGTGCCAGATGCTGTGTGATCAAAGTCTGTTTTTGAACACATATCCTCCAGTTACAAAGCGAAAAGACATGGAATGACATTGTTTTAACACTGGGACAATAACACTTTTGTGCCAGACCTGTAATGACAATTCTGCATAGAAATATAAAAAGTCAAAAAAATTAATAGAAGTGTTTGTTTGCAGCCAGGAGAGGTCACACAATGATTTGAGCGACAGGTCCTGAACCTAGAGCGCTGGCACTATACACTGAGCCGCCTGTAGTAGTACATGTGACGCTACGTGGCGCTGTTAGAGCCGCTCACCAGATTTGCTTTCTTAAATGTGGATTTGCCTAGAGGCGTTCACCAGATGCTGCCTGCCGCTGTGAGGCATTACCTGGTGCTATTTGTTCTTAAATAACCCTCTTAGATTTATTGTAGTATGGGCAGAAAATGACAAATTAAGTTTAATGCAAAGAAATGTACGTTTTTGTTAACAATAAACTAAACTGCGTTGACCAATGGCAGTCAGCAGCTAGCAAGGCAAACAGGATCATGGGCTGCATCAAGAGGGGCATAGGTGCCCAGATCATCATCTATACTGTAAGTGACTGGAATATTGTGTACAGTTTTGGCCAACAGTACAAAGAAAGGACAGATCAGAATTGGGGTGCTCTCAAAGACAGACAACAAAATGATTAAATGGAATGAGGGGGTGGTCTAAAGTACCTTGGGGTGTTTTGATAATTATGCCGAATTTTATTCTTTGGATCAGTTAAAAAATCTATTCCACAATCTATTTAAATTCAGTGGCTACAACAAGGGAACATCCGCTAAGAGTAAAGTAGAGACGCTTCTTGCACCAGCATAGGAGGGGATTTTTTACTGTAAGAGCAGTTAGACTTTGGAACCCTTTCTCAGGGGAAGTAGTTGTGAAATATAAACTAAAGGAGTTAAAAAAGGGGCCTGGATGCCTTCTTGCATGTAAAACAATATCAGCATCCGTTGTGTTAGATAAGAAAGAACATATAATGGTGATTTTTTAACATCAGAGTGTGCCACATCCCTGCCTGCCGTATCTATATATCCCCAGTCTTTCTATGATTTCTGCTGGTGTCAAAAAACCTGACATCATGGGCAGGTGCGGATTATTGTTTAATGATGTCATACTATCCGGAAAAGGTGTGATATTTATTTATATTTTTAAAGGAGCACTATCGCGAAAAAATGGCCCAGTGATAAAAATCCATATAAAATGCTGGATGGTGGGAGGACAGATCACTTATACACCTGACATCAAGAAATATCCAGCCAGGCTTGTTTCTTTTATTTTAATGGAAGAAAAAGGACACCTGGGGTGACAGGCTCTGTCACCCCTCATCGACTAAAACTGTCACTCCTTGATTTTGTTCCTACTTTGTGAGAATAAACCACAAGCTTGGCGGGAGTTTTATTCAGTTCGTGTTTATTTGGATTTTTAACATTACACAATTTTGTGATAGTGCTCCTTTAACCAATATGCAGAAAAAGGTAAGAATGGTACATATGAAGGGTTGTGTTGTTTGTCTAATAGTCTCACGTATCTGCCTCATATTCCAATGATACATTATGTATGGCTCAATATTTCCTAGTTCAAGCTGTAACCATAATCCCATATTCCCGTATCAATTTGAATGAGCGATTTACCAGATTTGCTTTGTAGTATGCAATAATATTTGATGCTTTGATCCTTCCTCTATCTACTGATCTACAGAGTATGTACATATTGATTCTTGCTATTGTATTCTTCCAAGTATCTTGCTAGCAATATATTTGTTTGTTTAAAGAACAAGGCTTGAATCTTAACTGGAATATGCTGGAGCAAATAAATGTATCAGGGTAATATCACCATTTTAAAAAACCCCACATGGCTAATGAGTTTAAGTTTTAGTTCACTCCACTCGCTTAACTTTTCCCTGATTAATTTTTACAGAAGGGTATAGTTCTTACCAAAATATTTTTTTCAATGTGGACAGAATAGTTTTTCCCAGATACTGCATTGTTTGTGACCATACTATACCTGGGTAAATTGCTTCTCTAGTCTGAGGGCCCATATTAAATTGTGTTGCTCGATCGGCCCAGGAATCTATAAGATCGATCGATTCCCTCCCCCCTGGGGCATCCAAAATCAGCCCCCCCAGCCCAGGTCACCCCATACACATACCTTGTTTCCCGGTCCAATGCCGCTTGTGTGTGCCTGCACCAGGAATTTGTGAATGGCTGGCGCGGGCATACTTCCTATTAGAAAGTAGCGGGGGATGCAGCCGCCAACACATTCGGAGCCGCTGGCCTTAGACGAAGGCTTAGACAACGTGATGGTAGCAGCTCCAAGCACGCTGACTGGACAAGGGACCACGCCCGCGCCGTAGGAACAGTAGGAGGTGAGTTGGGCTCGGCGATCTAGGGGGTTTCACGCAGCAGAGCACCCCCACTCGGGGTGCTGTGGGGGGAAAGGACCAGAACCCAGGATAGTCAAAATCCTGGGTTTTGGTCCACTTTAAATGGAATTTAATGAATTTCATTTAAACAAATCTAGATGGACTTAAATGAAAGGTAGGTAAGATGTGGATTATGAGTACTGTTTGAATTTTCCCATGTCTCTCTCTCTTTCTTCATGTTTCTCCTTTTATTTCACCCCTAAGGAGTTAGATTCTAAAAATCTACTCTGTAAATAAAGATTCTACAACCTTCAAAAATTATTAAAATATATGGTTTCCTTATTATATTCTATTAAATCAGCTCATGATTTTACTGCCCCTCCAGACCATTATTAGCCTATGAGGTCTCAGTTGGACAAAATGTGGCATTTATCAGCTGCAGCCTCTTGTATCTAAGAGGCAAATGTAAATGTACTGTAAATTGTTAACATGATCAAAGCTTAAAGTGACATTCAAATATTCACAGTAAGAGTTTAAAAAAATGTTATTTTTAATGAATATTTGGAAAGCTACAGGCTACAGAATTTCTGTTAGTAGCAGGAGTCTCCTTTGCAGAGCAGATTTCAACTTTATCTAGGTGGAGGAAGCCATCCAGGGCAGTTTTATCACAGACAATAGATATTGTCAGTTGTCCCGACTGTATATCAAAACATAAGAGGAGCCAATTCTGCAGACATGTAGGATGATGGTGGCTTCTACTGCCTCAGTCTACACATTTTGATCTGTGCTGGAGGTAATCTGGTCTTCATTCAAATCTAGTATAAATAGTTTAAACAGCAATGTGGGAGGCACAGTAACACTTATCCATTATACAGCCTTAACGTATAAAGTGTTAGAGGACCTAGATTTTTTTTTACGTCTCTTGAAACTATAGCAAATAAAAGTACACATCTTGGACTGAAGTTCAAGGAGACACTGAAAGCAGACTTTGCTGTCAGACTTTTCCTTTGCTTACCTTTCTCGTTACCGTTACTCCTGAATATGTCCTTATGAAGCCAGAATATGGAGGTGCGGCATCTGACTTCAGATACCAGGGCTGCAGGAGGGGGATCTGCGCTGTGCTATCAGATGAAAGGTGCCAGTACCCTGACAAATTGGACCATCCTGCAAAAAAAGAAAATATTCCTACTTACAATTTCCTGAGTACATAAATTAATACAGGTCACTGTTTATAACAACAAACTGACATACTATCAAATTGTGGATTTTTTTATTGGGTAAGGGTATATCTCCATGTATTTATTATATTTTTCTATCTCTATCTATTTCCCTGTCAGGATGTGCCTCTCCAGTTGGTGAGTACATGATTAAGGGGATCACTTTCTTCCCCTGAAATGCGTTGTGAGGTTTACTAGGTGCTTCAGGGTTTTCCACTTACACTTTATGGGACTTTGGTAAAAGTTATGTTTTATTTGATTTTTCTGTTGAATGTGAGCTGGTACCTGATTTCTCTTCAAATTATGCAGACAACAGCAGTAACCTAGCCATGTTCTACTGCAATGATGTACTGTATGCTATTCCTGGATGAGCTGTTTAACCTATGCTACTTTCCTTTCCTACTTTCCACTGCACACCTCCTGTATTGCTGCAGCCTCCTGCTCCTCCTGCACCTCCATACTGCACACCTCCTACTGACCTAGACGGTAAGTGTCCACCCCAGGGTGGGGGGGGGGCTGTTATGATGGGGCCCATCATATGACCCTGCTATGGGGCCCCATCAGGGCTATGTACGCTCCTGGCTGCAGCATTTCACCAGTGCCGCTTGGAGAAAGAGGCTTAGACTTTTACTTCAATTAATTAATCATTCCCAAGAAGGACGGCACTGTGTGTTCCACACTTGACCTTAGACACCTCAACATATTTGTCTGAACAATACAAGTTGGAATCTTTACAGTCCAACTGGTGGATCACCTGGCGACCATATGCCTCAGGGATGTGTATCTTCACATCCCGATCTTTCAGGAGCATCACCAATGTCTTCATTTTGCATTGGATCCACACCTTTATCAATTTGTGGCACTCTCTTTTGGCATATCCACAGCACCCAAGTTGATGACAGTAGTTATAGTTATGGTGATCCTCCATTATCAGGGGCTTACACTGCACCATATGTGGATGACCTACTAATCCAGACCCTCTCCTTGCAGAAGCATGCAGGGATGTGCAAATGGTGCTGGACACTTTAGCGAGGTTTGGGTGGTTGCACAATCACCCCATGTCTCACCTGAAACTCTCTCAACGGGGTTGTTTTCCCAGGAATGAACATATATACAGTTCAATACAAGGTTATTCTACTGGAACCCAACCTTAATAACTGCTGAAAAGTGTAGTGGATGTGCGCACCACGAGAAAAATGGCCTTTTGGGAAGCTTTTAGGATAATCATATTGGGGGGGAACAGCATGTTCCTTGCATTCCAGCTGTCTACACATTTCAGGGGTGACAAACACATGTGGGTATTTTCCACAACAGAGAAATCTTGAACCAGAGGTAATGGGCTCTTCATCCAGGTGTTTTGTAGGATCTGGGATAAGTGGGATGTTCCCAAGGTGGACCTATTTGCATTCAGATGCAACAGGAAAGTGTTGCATGGTCCCAATTCTGGCTATTCTATGCCTTTTCGATGCTGCTCCCTCAACTAGTAAAGAAGGTATTCCTAGAGGGTGTCCCAACTATTCCCGACCATTCTAGTCGCTCTTCATGGCTCAAGATGAACATGGTTTACAGACGTGGTCAGTTTGACCAACAAACAGCCTCTTTGTCTTCCGAATAGACCAGATCTGCTGTTGCAAGGCCCATTTCATCACAATTCACAGTCACTGGCTTGGTGAGGGCATGGTGATAGCATTCCAGGGGCTGCAGGATAGAGGGTTCTGTCCATCTTGATTCAGGTCAGGAAGGCCTCTTCAGCCAAGATCTGCTACCAAACATGGCGGGCATACTTTACTTGTTGCGAATCACTTAATCACTCACCACAGCTCTTTTCAATCCCTCATAATTTAGGATTTTTTTTCAGAAAGGCTTGGATGATGGGTTTTACTAGGACACCCACCCAATTGTTTTACGATTGTGCTTTTTTCCATTCCCTCTTGACAACCATTGTCTCTGATAGTCCTAATTTTTTGTCTTGTTTGGTTAATACATTTATTATTTAGGCATTCCTACCAGGGACCCCATCTCGACTGCTTTCGTATTGGAAAAACTACGACCTGGTCTTATACTTGCAATAGCGAAGGGCCACAACTCGCTTCTTGCTTCAGTCCTGGCTTCTGGCTAATAGTTCACCCATTAGTTATGAAGTTGGTGTCCCTGTATGGACAACTAAAGGAAAACCATTTTACAAGGTGTGCACAAAACATGTATTTTTATTACCTACATTCAAGAAAATTATAATAAAATGTTAAAATATTAAATATGTACAATACCAAATCACAGTTAAATTTTTTGCATTTATTTATTTACCCCCAAATTCTGCTAAAAGGAAAGGTTTATATTATTTGAAAAACAGCTGACCTTGTGTTTTTATAGCTACAAAATAATAATTCAGATAACTGCATCTGTGCTGCAGCATGGGATTACAAATGCCCCAGCACTTTGATTTATTATGCTGATGACGAGAGAAGATTTAGGCTTGTCATTACTGTGACGATTGCGCGGGTTGATCAGACCTATTAATTGTTCATCTGATCAAACCGGCCAAACGTACCCCACGTGTGTCACCGCAAGTGTTCAATTGGCAACATGCGTGGCTATAAACTGCTGCCACTAGAAAACAAACAATGTTCACCTCTATATAAGCCACACACAACATAATCAGATCTAAAAGATTGATCGACCCACAACTACTTCCAGGTGGGGGCGATTGAGCGTCTTAGGCAAGTAAGGTAGCCAGGCTCTTCAGAAATAGTGTGAGCTTTTTAGATCCTTAATTCAGAGCATCAGTGACCCTCTGCTATATTTTCAGAATTTATTTAAAAAAACAGAAAAACACAAAACCAACAAGAAAAACTGTGCAATTTGATAAAACGTTAACTATAAAACATGGTGCAAATAATTAAGAGAGCAATTACAAATAAAAAAGGTGAAAAATATACTTAAGAGTCTGTCTGGGCTGGTCTGTCTGGGTTCGATCAAATCAATTGTCCCTCAGTCCACACATGACTCCCAATGATTTCCTGGTGTCCTTCTTAGATGTTAAAAAGGAAAGTGTGTCACTCTTGATGGTAAGATTAGAGTCCCTCTCCTATTCTGAAGCTCACCTTATTCCCTCTAACCAGGGGTCAGTTTCTGGCCTCTCCTATTGGGCAGAGTGATTGGAGTCACCCACTGTTTGATTGGTGCATCTGGGATTCTCCAAATTTGGGTACCTCAAAGTTCCATATAATATCCCCCATCTGTCCTGGGATTCCAAAGGGAGGAGAGATGGAGGACATTCCATGGAAGAAGGGCAGGATATGGACCTTGTCTCTGCTTTCTATGGCTGGGTGACCATGATAACACAGACACATTAATTACCAGTTTGGTCACAATTACTATTAACAGTGTTAAAAGCAGTCTCTTTGAATTCATGTTTTCTTTCCTTGTCCCTCAATGGAGTAAAAAAAAAAAATGTAAACAAAGAACAAATAAGAATCTGTCTTGAACTGAAGTTCGAAACTAACTGTCGGGGTTAATTGAGCTGCCTGGCTCCTTTATCAACTCCTATGAAAAGGGACTGGGCTTGCTGCTCAGGACAGTGATAAGTAAGTTTGTATGTTCCTGAGACGCTGTATGCTTGCTACCATGTTCATGCTCTGCCAAACCTGTGATGCACTGCGTTCTGCCC
The DNA here is from genome assembly GCA_027917425.1 of Gastrophryne carolinensis. Taxonomy (NCBI): domain Eukaryota; kingdom Metazoa; phylum Chordata; class Amphibia; order Anura; family Microhylidae; genus Gastrophryne; species Gastrophryne carolinensis. The sequence continues at coordinate 74,867,862 of CM051238.1, forward strand.
TGAGCATTCTGGGCTCTTTTGTCCCCCATCCTGGTCCTGCTTGCACTGTGCTTGATTTACATTTTAGCCCTGTTTGTTATCTAGTTTATGCCTGTTTGGTCTGCTTTTGTTCTGTACCTGATTATAGAATTTCTGTATGTATTTCATCATTAAAGTCTTTTTCAGTTTACCCCCTGGCTCTGTGGATGACTCACGGTGCCTGTACTATCACTGTACATCTCATTTTCAATCCTCTTTGCATTTTTAGCAAGCATCACAAAATCCTTATCCTTGAAGTGTATGATTACATTCCGGACAATTCTGAAATGTCTACAGTGCACCGAATTCTGCACACTTGTTAGCTGATGTATACAAAATTATCAACAGCACATGTCAAGATAATTAAATGAAGGTTGAAATTCCAGTGGATAATAGTGAATGACATGTTTTGGGCTTCAGAATCCACTGTAAGAGGATGCCTAATGTTGATTTTATAATTGTATCTTTGGAATGGATTTTTAAATAAGCTAGAATAAAGTAGTTCTATTACAGCTTTGGATGCAAACCTTGTGCAGAGTACATTTATGGTAATTATTATTTTGAAAGGTTAATGATGTTGATCCCTCTGTATTGGGATTGATTCAGCACCAGGTTTAAAATGTGCACTGTGCTCTAATTTTCTACCTAGAAAGCATCTTTTACTCCTAAACCCATGATATTGACATCCCACTGTGTAATGTTAGAAGGTCTGGTGTTAAAGTTCTTGATGAGATGTATATTTCTTTGCACATGTATTCTTGCCTCTAGTCTATGAGACTCTATGATGTTATCTATGAATCTGGTCTCCTGGAACACGTCAAAGTATAATAATAGAAATACTAAAATATAATGAGTTGTCTGGAGGTCAAGGATTCTGTAAAGTGTTCTCTAGTGTCCCTAAGATGTTTGAGCTTGACCTTATGACTGACTGCTTGTGACACTGTTACCAATGAACCCCAAACAGACATGGATTAAGTCAGACCCCCTCCCCCTTCTGCCAGCTCTTAAGTAACAATCTCCGATACTAGTCTAAAAGACTCCAGGGGCCTTATTTAATAATATTGCAACAGTGCGTTGGACTGTGGGCGTAGTGTGGCTCAGCGTGAAATAAAGTGGCATAGTGAGCCTAAATTGTAGAAGGAAACAGCCTCTACATAGGGCATGCCATGTGCTCCAATATAGCCTAAGCAATTGGATTGGATGTCACTGACTTGACGCAGACTGGTGCACACAAAACACCTACATCTGATGAAAAAAACATTGAAGCAGACAAAAAACAATGTTATAAAAGCTAAATATGTGTCACACAATTATCTTCCAGAAAGTTTAAATAAATGAATTTCAACAAATTAAATTTTGTGCTTCTCGTAAAATTGGTAAAATAAGAAGCAGAATAATTTGCCCATTATATCCTATAGAAGTAGAAAGCTGTGTGCCAGAAAAAGCTGGCGCAGTGAAATGGCTGAGTTTAGTAAGGGCCTATTTCACACTGTGCTGATGTGGTAATTTGAAAAAACACACGAATCCGGCGCACCATGTGGCTCAAATTAGTGCAGTCCCCCAAACTAGGCCCCAGGGCTGGATGTTTCAGGATGCCTCACTGTGTGAACCCTCTTGATGCCGGTTTTGCGGACAGATATTTTGGGGGGGAGAGAGTACACTGCAGACAGCGGGGAGGCCAGGGAAGTATCTGCTCCCAACAGAGCCATGTGCCGTGCATCAGGCAAAAAATACCATTTTGTGAATACTCACCTGTAAAATGGGTATTGTAAGTATGTCACACACCCCGCTTCAAGAAATTCATAACGTGTGGGTAATACTGACCTGTAGAGGGCGATATGCAGAGATGCCAGGAAAAAAGAGAGCCCCTCCCAGTCCATAAATACCTGGGACCTCCCACTCATTACCCTGTATAAGAACAGCAGTAAGGTAAGGGACCAGGAAGAGCCCAACACAAAGCATAACAACGCAAAGTTCACCATATAAAGGATCCAGAATACAAAAGGGCAGGGTGAAGCGGGGTGTGTGACATACTTACAATACCCATTTTACAGGTGAGTATTCACAAAATGGTATTATTCTAAGTATGTCACACACCCCGCTTCAAGAAATTCATAACGTGTGGGGCATCCAACAGCAGTGTCCATAAAGGGCGGGGATCCAAAACAAGGCAACAAGGCACAACTTAAACCACTGCAGCTTGCAGAACTTTGCGGCCAAACACAGCATCCGCTGAGGCCCGAACATCAACCTTGTAAAACTTGGAAAAAGTGTGAACAGAAGACCAAGCAGCAGCCTTACAAACCTGCTCAACAGAGGCCTGGTGCTGAAAAGCCCAGGACGCCCCAACCACATGAGTAGAATGAGCAGTAACACGAAAAGGGGGTACCTTCCCTTTGGCAGAATAGGCCCCAACTATGGTCTGACGGATCCATTTACTAATGGAAGACTTGGCAGGCGCCAAGCCTTTTCTGGGCCCGGAGGGCACCACAAAAAAAGGCATCCGTCTTACGAAAGGAAGACGTTACCTCCAAATAATACTTCACAACACGAACCACATCCAAAGAATGCAGGACCCTCTCCTTGTCATTGCTGGGATTAGGACGCAGAGAGGGCTGAACAATGTCTTGGTTTAGGTGAAAGGCAGAAATAACCTTAGGAAGGAAATCGGACTTGAAACGAAAAACCACCTTGTCCTGATGCCCCTCAAAGTACGGGGCTTGAATGGACAAAGCCGCCAACTCAGAGACACGCCTAACCGAAGTGATGGCTACCAAAAAGGCCACCTTCTGCGTAAGTGAAGACAAGGCAATATCATTCAAGGGCTCAAAAGGAGAATCCTGAAGAGCAGAAAGAACTAAATTCAAATCCCAAACAGGGAGCAAAGGTTTTCTAGGAGGCCGCACGTGCGTGACTCCCTGGAAAAAAAGTGTTAACCAAAGGATGTAGGGCAAATGACCTTTGAAAGAACACCGCCAGGGCAGAAACCTGCCCCTTCAGAGTACTAAGCTGGAGCCCCAGGTCCAGACCATGTTGAAGGAACTCCAGGATTCTGGAGATGGAAAATTCCCTACAAGGCAACGCCCTGATCTCACACCAATCAATATAAGACCTCCAAGTCCTATAGTGGATATTAGAGGAAGACCGCTACCTAGCACTAATGAGAGTTCGAATCACAGCATCGGAAAGACCTTCCTCCTTCAAGATGGAGGTTTCTGCAGCCACGCCGTCAAAGCCAGCGTTGGTAAATTGGGATAACGTAGTTGACCCTGGGTGAGCAGATCCGGCAGCAGGGGCAGAACGAACTGATCCTCTGCTAACCTTACCACATCTGCGAACCAAACCTGTCTTGGCCACCTTGGAGCCACCAGAATTGCTGACGCGCCCTCCAGGGCCAGCTTGCGCACCACTCTGGCCACCAAAGGAAACGGAGGGAACAGATACAGAAACCCCAGATCCCTCCAGTTCAGAGACATGGCATCCGCTGCCAGAGCCAGTGGATCCCATGAGAGAGACACAAATGTCGGAAGTTTGTGATTGTGACGAGAGGCAAAGAGGTCCACCACCGGGGACCCCCACCTGAGACAAATCAAGCGAAACACTTTGGGGCTGAGAGACCATTCCCCCCGGCGAGCTGAGAACCTGCTCAGAGAGTCCGCCTCCGTGTTCTCCGCTCCCGGAATGTAAACTGCAGAAATGCAAGGGACGTGGGTCTCTGCCCAGGCCAGAATCAAAGACACTTCCTTGAGGGCACTCCTGCTGCGAGTCCCTCCCTGGTGATTGATGTAGGCGACCGCCGTCCGATTGTCCGACCGGACTTGAACCGGCAATCCTTGCAACTGATGAGTCAAGCGAAACAGAACCATCCTGATGGCCCTCAATTCCAGAACATTGATGGACTCGTGAGCCTCCTGAGGCCCCCACAGTCCCTGAAACTGACGATCCTTCCAGAACCCCCCCCCCCATCCTGATAGACTGGCATCCGTGGTGACCGTCTCCCAACAAGGGGCCAGAAAGGATCTGCCCCTCGACAGATTGATTGGATCCAGCCACCACTGAAGGGAGCAAAGAACTCGGGGGGTCATCAGGAACGACTGATCCAACGACAGTGGCGACCCGTCCCAGGCCGCCAACAGATGGAGCTGGAGTGTCCTTGTGTGGAACTGAGCAAAGGGAACCGCTTCGAAGGAGGCTACCATCAATCCCACCAGCCTCATCCCCAGTCTGATGGCTGGACGAGGGATGGACAGGAGGAGTCGAACCAACTCCTGAATCAAGAGAACCTTGGACTGAGGAAGAAACACCCTGGCCTGGGAAGTATCCAGGGACATTCCCAGAAAAGACACTAACCTGGACGGAGAAAGGGAGGACTTGGGATAGTTGATCACCCACCCGAATCTCTCCAGAGTGGACACCACAGTTCTGGTGTCCAATACCGCTTGGCTGAAGGAAGATGCCATAATGAGAAGGTCGTCCAGATAAGGGACAATGCGAATACCCTGGGCTCTGAGGAAAGCCATCACCCCGGCCAGCACCTTGGTGAAAACCCTTGGAGCCGAGGTAAGACCGAAAGGAAGAGCCACAAACTGAAAATGCCGATCCTCCACCACGAACCTGAGAAATCTCTGGTGCGCTGGAAAAATCGGCACATGCAGATAGGCGTCCTTGATGTCTACGGACGTCAGAAATTCCCCCTGCCGAAGAGAATGGATAGCTGAACGCAGCGTTTCCATGCGAAATTTCCGCGGACGGACGAACCTGTTGAGGATCTTTAGATCCAGAATGGGTCGAATCGACCCGTCCTTCTTGGGCACCGTGAACAGATTGGAATAAAAGCCCCGACCCCTGTCTGAGGGGGGCACTGGGCAAATAACTGCCATATCCAACAGGCTATTTACTGCCGCATGGAGCTCCTGCTCGGCCAGAAGGTCCGAAGGCACCCGAGACCTGAGGAATCTGGGAGGGGGCCGGAGCTCGAACTCCAGCTTGTAGCCGGAAGTCACCACTTCCCGGATCCATCTGTCCGAGACCTCCCGGTCCCAGACCTGGGAGAAGTGTTGCAGCCGCCCCCCCACCCGCATGGGTGAGGGTGCCCCCTCATTGCTGAGCTGGCTTGGCAGCGGGTTTGGGCTTAGAGTCCCAGCTTTATCCTGGGCGGGCACGTCCTCTTCCCCTGTTCCAGGAATGTCCTCTGGCTGCGGGGAAAACAATTCCTCTGCCAGCTCTAGCCCCACGAAAGGAAGGAGCAAAGGAACCCGCCCCCCAAAAGGGACAACGCTGTTTTTTGCGTTGAGGTAACTTACCACCCTTAGCAACTGAATCCAACTTCTCACCAAAGAGCCGTAATCCCACAAAGGGAAGAGCGGTCAGCGACTTTTTAGACACAAAATCAGCCGCCCACTGGCGCAACCAAACCGAACGGCGAATAGTCACCAATAGAGCCGACGTTCTGCCACACATCATCAGTGTGTCATCCAAGGCGGCTAGTACAAATGACAAAAACAATTCACACCTTTTAAGGCCAAGGAACTCGTCACTATCCGGATCTAACCCGGAAGAAGTCAACAGGTCCCTGACCACCGACCTGGTAGCCACCACCAGCAGCGCTGAAGCACAAACCGGCCTCCCAACACTGGCAAAACCATGACAAGCCATTTGGTCAATGCGTTTACTTTAAGCGTGGAGCAATCAGGAGAATTTAAAACAGTAGTGTTGGATAAACCCAGAATCGGTGCATCCACCTCGGGAGGGGACGCCCAACGCTTAACCGTATCCAAGGGAAAGGGATATTTTTTGTCCCAAACCTGAGGGACACCTGGGAGCCGGGCAGGCCTCTCCCATTCCTTAGCAATAATCCCAAATGCTTTTGGTTAGGAAATTCCAAGCGCGGCCTGGATTCTTCGAAAAATTCCCCCTTTTGCTGTGGAACCACCTCAGGAGGAGAAATAGCCAAAACCTCAAACATCTGAGCCAGAACATTAGGAGTATCCGAAGACCTCCCCAAGCCCCGCTCGGTATCAGCACCCACAAACTGCTGATCGTCTGAATTATCTGATTCTTCATATACCTCCCCTTCCTCAAGTTGGGAGTAATCAGACCAGTCCAGATCATCAAGATCATCCAAGTCGACCACCAGTGAAGACGGCGACAAGTGCTTTCTCTTAGCCGGAGCCTTTCTGGTGACCGTGCTGGAGAATAATTTTTCAAGATTGGCCAATCGGGCACACATCTCCGATTGCAACTGCCCACCCATGACAACGTCAGACTGGGCACGGATCAAGCTGGGAGGGGGAGAGGGAGAGACCAGCGGTGCTGAACCAGACGCCTGGGGTCCGGACTGCCGCGTAATAGTCTGCTGCGCGCATGGTATACACAGATATACATCATCGCCAGTAAGGGATGCCCCACACCCCATACACTTCCGGGATTGCCCCGAGGGGACCCCGAGCCCAGTATCCGGGGATGCCTCCATAAGGTGAACTTATAGTTGGTCGCAATGACTGAGGGAATTACGCATATAAGCAACCCGGGATGCCCCTTTAATGTCCCAAGTGGGAGGATTTGCAATAAGCCAATTAAGAACCCAGGGACCCTAGGACCGGGAGAAACCCCCTAACACCACTGTAGGTTATATCTGAAAGACATAATAAAAAAGGCTAATAAGAAAAGCGGAGTATAAAATATATATATATATGACATAAAAATATATAATTATAGGTGATGGGACAGAAGGGGGGCCCACCGGGCCACTCACTGTGATCCAGAAGACAGCTTCCTGGATCACAGCTTCCTCAAACATCTGAGCCAGAACATTAGGAGTATCCGAAGACCTCCCCAAGCCCTGCTCGGTATCAGCACCCACAAACTGCTGATCGTCTGAATTATCTGATTCTTCATATACCTCCCCTTCCTCAAGTTGGGAGTAATCAGACCAGTCCAGATTATCAAGATCATCCAAGTCGACCGCCAGTGAAGACGGCGACAAGTGCTTTCTCTTAGCCGGAGCCTTTCTGGTGACCGTGCTGGAGAATAATTTTTCAAGATTGGCCAATCGGGCACACATCTCCGATTGCAACTGCCCACCCATGACAACGTCAGACTGGGCACGGATCAAGCTGGGAGGGGGAGAGGGAGAGACCGGCGGTGCTGAACCAGACGCCTGGGGTCCGGACTGCCGCGTAATAGTCTGCTGCGCGCATGGTATACACAGATATACATCATCGCCAGTAAGGGATGCCCCACACCCCATACACTTCCGGGATTGCCCCGAGGGGAGCCCGAGCCCAGTATCTTGGGATGCCTCCATAAGGTGAACTTATAGTTGGTCGCAATGACTGAGGGAATTACGCATATAAGCAACCCGGGATGCCCCTTTAATGTCCCAAGTGGGAGGATTTGCAATAAGCCAATTAAGAACCCAGGGACCCTAGGACCGGGAGAAACCCCCTAACACCACTATAGGTTATATCTGAAAGACATAATAAAAAAGGCTAATAAGAAAAGCGGAGTATAAAATATATATATATGACATAAAAATATATAATTATAGGTGATGGGACAGAAGGGGGGCCCACCGGGCCACTCACTGTGATCCAGAAGACAGCTTCCTCTCTCCGTGAGGTAAAGATCAGCTCTGAGGAAAGAAGGGGGGCGTGGCCAGCGTGCAGAGCGCGAAGTGCCAAGCTCCGCCCCCCTCTGAGGAAACAGGCACAGAGAAAAGCACCTCAGCGGTGCCTGAGACACAGGGGCGGGCCACAGCGCTGTAAAGCCCGGCCCCGCCCCCAAGAGTGAAAGCGTGAGGGGAGAAGCTCCCCTCCGCCATGACAAAGCAAAAAGGGCGGCACCGCAGCCATGTGCAGCTGCGGCGCCGGTCTCAGAAGAGAGAGAAGGAGTGGCGCCGGCCGTGGCTTTGAGCCTGACGCCCGGCCCCGCTCCTCGCTCAGAAACCAAGCCGCATAAGCGCCAAATAGAGGGGTTGGGGCCCCGGCTCGAGCCCAAAGCCCAGCCCGCCCCTTTTACCTCAGGGAGAGGCCAGCATAAAAATGGCGGCCACAGCGCCGTTTTGACAGAGAAATACCGCTGTTATGAAGTAATAAATAAGTTAATAACTATTAGGGGAATAATTTAATAAATTAATACATTAAAACCTTATTAATGTTTACAAAATTTGGACCTAACACCGAATAAGGGGCCCTTTGCTCCTACCCTCCGCTATCCCGCTAGAGAGAGGGGCATTACCCAAAGGGGGGGGGACCACCCAAAGTGTCAGGCCAAGGGACGGGGCATCCCAAACCGGGGTCACCGTCCCGTATGACCGCCTACCCTCTTATATAGGGTCTCACGGGAGAGCATTTGCTCTTAAGCACCAAGGGTGCTTTTCTACCCTCACCCGGACCGTCAGCCTAGGCTGGGAGGCATGAGGTAACAGAAAAAAAAGGGATCCGGGTGGAAATAGATAACTAAAGGGCCGGGAGTGATCCTGGCTACCTGAAATCCCCCTGTGCAAGGAGGAGACCACATCTTCTGACTTGCTCGCCGTCTGCAGAGATGAAGACTGGGTAATGAGTGGGAGGTCCCAGGTATTTATGGACTGGGAGGGGCTCTCTTTTTTCCAGGCATCTCTGCATATCGCCCTCTACAGGTCAGTATTACCATTTTGAATTTCTTGAAGCGGGGTGTGTGACATACTTAGAATATAAAAAAAAGCTATACTCACTATACACAGATCATCGCTCCTGCTCCGGGGCTGCAGCTCTTACCTGAACACTGGATCTATGTCCCTCGCCACTCGCCCGGTCAGGTGTCTTCCTGGTTCTCTGACAGGGAGATGCCCCCGCCATCATTCACTGTGAGCTGGCACGCTCCCCCTCTATTCATTGCGATGGTAAGGGACATGTTAGGTCTTCACATGCCCCTTTCTATTGCAGTGAAAGGAGGGGGGGGTGCCAGCTCACAGTGACTGATGGCGGGTGGCATCTCCCTGTTGGAGATCCAGGTGGGAGATGATGTAGATGGATCCAGCATTCAGGTAACGGCTGCAGCCCCGGAGTAGGAGCAATGGAAAAAAAATATTTTGTTATTTTTGCCTGATAATTGTCTTTAATATGAATAGGCATACAGAGTCCACATGTGCACAATGGTAACGCAGCCAAGGTAAGTTTTCAGGGCGATCCAGGGGCTTTCAAACAGCAGGGTATCCCAGATCGGGATGTACCAGGGACAAGGACCAAATCCTGGTATACAGTGGTGTACATAAAATGAGGCCCTGGTGCAAATATTAAATGGGTCACTTTCAACTTTTTTCTGCAGATATACAACTAAGTAGGGAAATAGCAGAGACACATGGTGCTTCCTATCGCTGAATGCTGAATGTGAGCACAAATATGATAAATAAGGTGGAGGAGTGACAATGACGGGGCTTCCATGACCTTCTGGGACCCAGGAGTGAGGTTGGCTGCTGCCTTGGGTGGTTATATGACCACCCCTGCATCTTAAAAGTATAAATCAGTATTTCTAACTGAATCCTGCAAAATGAGCTAGAGGGAAATGAAAGGCTGTAGCACAGGTATTAAAAGTAGACCTCTCACAAACTACCATCATTACTACAACGATACTATCATTGTATACTTGACCATATGTAATATTATTCCACTTTAGACTATATAATATTATAATCATAGCAGTATTATTCACAACATATGTTAAACAGACATCCATTAAACTTAAAGCTAATTAGATATGAAAGGGACTTTCCAGACTACTGAAATTTAACTGGTTCACAAACTGACCATTTTTGGGGGGATTCAAAGAAGGACTGTAACCAAACCCATAACCTGTAGCTCAGCTGACATCACGGTCACCAGAATCACATGTTGCATTTTCAGTCTAATGACCCTAACCCACTGCAGGATCCCTTTCACTACCACAGGTGAAAGAAGCCTTGTCAATTCCCACCAGCTGTAGTTTAAGGTTCATTAGCGGGTCTATCTAAGGCCAGAAGCAAACCTAGCAACGTGCATGTAACTGAGAGGGTAGACAAATTAGTTCAGGATCAGGATAAAAAGAACAGCCCAAGATTTAGTTATATATTTTATTGCTTTAAGAGCACACAATAAAATTTACATGCAATGAATTGATTCATATACAGTAATATAGGCAGAAATCAGCAAAGAAAATATCAGTTTACCTTGGTTAAAACATAAAATGATCTGTTATGCAGTGCAGACCTCTTCCACATGTCAAGTGATCCCCCAGAAAACTGTGACTCTCAGGAACAGAGTTGCCAGACCTTTATTCACAATTCTGCCATTTCACCTGGGTGAACTTCTCCCTCTTGGCAGCTCGCAGCTAAACTACTAAAAAACTATTATGATACATATCTTAGGAGGACACTGATTCTGGTGTCAGAAGACTTGGTCAGATGCTGCCCATCTGATAAGTACAAAGCCAGCTGTTTGACATGGCTCCATAGCTTGCTGCCTGTGCCTGTTAGAGTGGTGTAAAATAGTGGTGTGTATATACCTTTGGACCTCCAGGTTCTGAATATGTCTTTGGCTTATGGTTAGAGTGAACTGCGGGTCAGAAATCCCCAGTACAGTGCTGGTGCCCCTATCAGAGGTGTGAGTGGGACCAGCAGGGGTTTTTGGAGCCAGAATCTTCCGCTTTAAGCTCTGCCAAATGTGAGACATAATGGCTTGTCCATATATTATTTTCCCCTTCCTGCAGAGGCGATTGTTAATGCAGTCTTTTGACATGGTACAGGGGCACCCGGACCTTACACTCAAAGCATAAGCAGGAGCAGGGCTCCAGACTAGACGGGGAGGCCGATTCATTAATAGCGCCAGGTAGCGACAGATGAGCGACTGTAGCGTGATTTTTTCAGCGCCAGCCAGTATTCGCTGTGCTTGGCCGGCATTAGCTTGATGACAGCGACTCAGTCGGTGTGCGGTAATGTTGAATACGGGCTGGGGGGTCGCTGTTTCACAGGTCCAGTGTTGTATGTGAGCGCCTGACAACGAATGGCCAGAGCGAACGGCTAGCTTCGTATTCATCAACAAATCACGCTCCGAATGTGCTGTCGCTGTCCATTCCTTGTTTAAACCCCAGAGCGCTGGCGGCGATGTGTATTAACTAGTTTTTAACCCATATGTGTATTAACTAGTTTTTAACCATATTTTTTGAATGTAACATTATACATGTTTTTAGAATCATTTTGTAATATGAATACATTAATCTCAGACCTGTTAGATATATTCTGCACATATTTTTTTTATTTTTTTTTTTTGACTTAAAAATAAATCCTAACATTGCAGAAGTGGTCTCCGATTTTTTGACATTAAAAAAAAAAAAAAAAAAAAATTAATACCAATTAATTATGAATAATTATAGATTGCTCCATTGAAATGCATTGGACATCGCCAGGGAGCGACAGCTCATACCTGGCGCTGTGAGGGAATTTGCAGCGGCGCTGTTCGGTCCAGGCGGCTTCATGATGAATGCCGCGCTAGCCGTCGCTCTCGCCGGCGCTAGCCTCAATTTGCTTGATAAATGCGTCATTGTGACCGCCGTCGGGCGTACTTGAGTCGGTAGTCGCCGTTAGCTGCCGCTACCTGGCGCTCGTCAGACACTACCTGGCGCTATCGCTTGATGAATAAGGGCCTAAATGTCTCAAATTGGAACTGTCTCACCAAAATTGGGACAACTGGTAATTTTGATTAAGGTACACACACCAGTGCTGCCCTATTCTGTCAACAGTTTGACTTGTGGGGCTGATACACAAAAATGTGCCAATGAACACAAATGTAACATTCCATATCAGCAGGGAGGTCCACTTTTGCATTCCCAATACATATCTAAAGTTTTTAAAAATCTTTTACATGTGTAACTTATTTAGCTCTCCAAAACAGAGCCTGCAACACACTGAGAATAATATTTTTTGTGCAGACTGTTGCTTAAAATAAATAATAGTTAAAAGAAGACATACTTCCTTATTTTGACAGTTTAGAGATCAAAACACTTTTGATTATGCAGTAAAGATGGCATATAAAAGTTATGGAAACTTTTTGCATTTAAAGCTTCAGACACCTAATAGAATCCATCTGTTCTTCCACGTTCTTGAAAACTAAGATCTGCCTTCTGAGTTACTGAAACTATCCAACTTTAGAACAGTCATGTGTTCTATTTTTTATTTTATTTTATAAGTGGACATCTGGTATGTGTCTGTTTTTATAGGAGCTACAGTAATTTACTTATGATCACAGAAGCTCAGAGAATGGAGAATACTTTGCCTGTTTTAGCAATGTTCAGGTATAATAATTGCTGACAAACCAACCAAACCACATGGGTTTCAGTGGGGGTCTTTTAGGATAGAGTGGGCTGCATAATAGGATTATAATTATGGACATTTATAAGATATCTTGATTTGAAAGCAGAGCATATATTATGTTACCAATGAGATTCCAGATTTTTATTTAGATCCATTAAGATCATCAAAGAAATTCAGGATGACTGTCAGTAACTAAAAGCCTAGGCATGCGTCCATGACCTGCCTAGGGAATGAATTTACACATATACTACTGTCCACAAATAGCATAAAAGTAAAGTTGTTTGGACAAATTAGTAGGAAGAAAAAATATTTTTGTATACATATATACATATATGTAACTGTCATACTAGTTAGTTTTTTGTTGGCCAAATGACACCTCTAATTATAGCCATATCAGTAGAAACATTTTTTATGATAGGTTAAAAAACCTTGAAGGAGCAATCCTCTTTACTCCCATTGCTGTCTATGGGGTTTATTCATCAAGGGATAGCGCCAGGTAGTGCCTTGTAAGCGGCATGCAGAGTCTGGTGGGCGCTGTACGCAATACCACATTTATGAAGCCAATTCTGGTGAGCGACTCTAACAGCACCATGTTGTGTACGATTCATCATTACAGGCAGCTCAGGGTATAGCACCGGCGCTCTGGCTTCCTGAGCGCAAGGTATTACCTGTCGCTACCTGTCGCTCTCCCATACATTTCAATGGACGTTCCTTTTATTCTGTTTAAACAGGGTTTTTTTTTTTTTTTTTTTTCTCTCAAATAATTGTGTCACTTTTCCTGGCCTAGAAAGAGTCATTTTTGAAAACCTTTTTGATTTTTTTATATTTATTTGCAGAATTGTCATTACAGGTCTGGCATTAAAGTATTAGTGTCACAATGTTACAACAATGTAATTCCCGTGTTTTTGCTTTGTTACTGGTGGATATGTGTTCAAAAACAGACTTTAATCACACAGTGTCTGCTGCTTTATGATATAGCGACCAGATCCAGAGCGCCGACGATGTGTGTGTCTGTTTTTTTGTTGAATATGATGTGAGTAGCTGAGAGTTGGTCGCAATGAGCTGGCGCTATCTCTCACTCCCTGCAATGCTGTACTGGTGTTAGAACGCTAAACATACATCTCATTCATAATTGCCGGGCAGGTTACTACAGCGAATGAGACGCTCTTTAACAGCGCCCGATAGGCGATCACCGCTTCTACTAGCAATCGCTCTCTGTACAGACGCTCATCTGCCCATACCTAGCGATAGTAATGAATCAGCCTGACCCGTCTACTGGTGACTAAGGGTTTAGTCTCTGATAATAACAAGTTCTCTATGTGTAGAGAAATGACCTGAAAAAATATTTTAAAAAACATGTTTTTAACAAAGTAATATACATCCCGTAGCATACTAAGCAACGTTGTATATGCCTTGATTTGAAACCCTGAAATGTATGTATTTACATTTACTTTATCGTATATATTTCCAGTAAGTCAAAACCAGCGTTATACAGAACTGACCAGAGACTAGACCATACACAACACAATTACTATAAAGTCACACATTTCACAAAGAAATCAACAGGTCATTCAACAGTTTCATGTTACAACCATATAGCAGTATATACAGGTTTGGCTTACTGACACCAATATAGCAAAATGAATTAACATTAATACAAATATAACAAACAAAACATTTATAAATCTCATGCACCTCATCTATACAATGTTGCACACCTGGGATCTAGTAAAGGCAAATCAGAACAATCATATATATGATCAATGCTGGTATCAATAAACATATTGAACATAAGAACTTTTTGTTTCTATCCGGCAGAAAGGAGGCGAGCTTCTTGTTACTCAAAATATTGTTTATTCTGCATTTGACCTTCTCCATTGTCATCTACTGCGTCAAGAGAACCTAACTTACACATGTACATTTTTCCCTATAACACCTAAGGGGAACTATTTTGTGTATTTTTAACATGCTTTGAAACGTATAGTTTGTAACATTGTACCATTTGCACCATGTCTTACTTTGGGATATGCCTGATATGAAGTAATATCAGGCAAAACATTTGTATCTACCAGTAAAACTAGCTGAATACTTACTCCAGGTCCAGGCCTGTTATTTTCTTCCTATCTTCTCAATAACCTAACCTTGTGGGACCTCGTACCTGCTAATTTAAGCATAGAGGCACGAAAATTAACCCTCTCGCCTCCCTTTTTCCATTGCCACTTACTCCCTCAAGGTAGACCTCATTGTACCATAAACTTTGGCCCACAAATGTTGTGCAACAGGGAATTCCCTTAATATGTTAACAAATGTACTCGAAGAGTTACAAACCCTAAAACAGTTTGGAGAGGCTGCAACACTGGCAGGTGTGGGATACCACCAGAACATTACTTACAGGTATATATGGTTTCCAAACAGATTTGGTTGATGGTGCTGTCTGCACAATTGTGTTTTATTCCTCATTTGACTCTTCCTCCCATTTTACATATAAAGCAACATTCTCCACGTCCATGACATAACTATAGAGAAGCAAATTACAGCTTTTAGATCCAGGGGATTCAATCTGCTCTGAGTTTCCTTTGATTCGGGTAAATGCATGGTTGCTCCACAACTTTGACAAAGGAAGGTGCAGGACAGTAAGAATGTTACTAGAATGTTATGCTTCAAAAGTGTCTGCCCCCAAATACTAAGACATATGCTGCCCTGATGGCTGCACTGAAGCATTTCTCCCTGGGGTTCGACTTGGTAACAATTGTGGACATAGCAGCAAAAAGTAAAGAACATATATAAAAACCTATTCTGTGAGCTGGCAAAATGTCCATCCAAGTCAATACACATTCCTCCACAACATAGTGTTTAAGGGGTCAGCTGGAACCAAGCCTGCTTTCTCAGCAGAAATGTTGGATGCTAAATATACAGATAAAAGATAATAGAGAAAAAATAGAGAAAGAACATATGAGGGGAGAAATATAGGGTCAAAACTGAGGAGAGAGACATAAAAAAGACAGGGGGACATTGGACACAGGACACAAAAGGGTGGAGGCTGAGGGAAGATAATTCTCAACTATCTAGAAGAGGCACTACTTCTTTACTAACCTCAGGAGGTGCATAGTGGTCCATCCAGGTGGACCATATAAAGGAATTTGGTCATTGTATCCTAGGATATCACTACCATATTTTCATGGCACAAAGAATACAGCAATTTACCCTATTTTTGTATGAAAGAAAGGATTGGAGACTTCCAGGATTTGTCGATAATTTGTTTGGCAGCAGTGAACAACAACATGTGAAACAATCATTTACATTCCAATTTGTTGCAATCACAAAGTGGTCTATTTAATAGAGCTTCACAGTGATCTTATGTTATTGATCTACCCAACATTGTATAAGTGATCTGGTACAGTTTTGTCCGGAATGCATTCCCACCAAATGTAAAGGAAAGACCAAGAGGAAAAGAACATTTTAAACCGTATGCTGCTGCTAGTCTTTAGATTTGACATTAACCATTGAAGGCTTACTGAAAATAGACTGATTATTCTGCTCGATAAATGTAGAAAGATTAGCTCCATTTTCTCTCCTGGAGCTCTAACGTTGAGACATTCTGTGCCCTTGTCTTGAACATTTTAAAGTTGTAAATCTGCAACAGAAATGATTTTGTGAGTTTAATATCGTACTTTTTCAAATTTTAGTTAATTTTTGTTAAATACTTGATGCTGTCACTACCACATCTAAAGCAAATAAATGATATCTTTCTAAAATAAGCTTGTGTTGTTACTTACCTTTGTTGCTACTTTTATTGCCTTTCTCTAATCTAGCTACGAACTGCTAACTCCATGACCGCCTAACTGTACTATACAGAGGCCACCTGTTTTATACACCCCCACACATTTCAGCTTTCTCGCAGCTCTGTCCTTGTCAGCTCGGTTTGCATTTCATCGCAGCTTCAGCCTAGTATTTGCCATGCAGAGAAAACCATTGCCACCAATTTGGCCCTTTCATTAAGGGCTTTGATGACCTTACCTCTTTGATATGTCAGACTGTAAAAATATCTCTATTTTCTTCTTTTTCTAACCCTGCCTTATTTCTGGGTCAGTTCCCTGCTTATTGATTGAATGTTGAACAATAGAAGCTAGTGCAGAAAGTTACTGACAGCTATCGCAAGTTTTAATCCAATTAGCATGGGACTGTAGGTCACATTTTTGCCTAGCATTAATTTATAGGTCTTATGTATTTTACATTTTTAAACTGGTTTAGAACCAACGTAGGAGCCACATGGAAATAAAACACAAATGCCTTCTCCATTGGGTTGGTTCAGAGCCTGGTGAGAAAACTTATTTTTTAGGACAGAAAACTGCCATTCATTTTTAATGTTTACTTGGTTGCAATTTGCTCTCCTAAAAGAGTGGGTTTTCTCACCAGGCTCTGAATCAACCCCTATGGGGGTCATGCTAATTTTTGGGGTGAAGTCCAGTCTGACTTGCAGTGTGCATTGCGATGTGGATTGCAACCTGCATCAATGTGAGCTTTTTATCCTTTAGACACAACAAAGTACAAAAAATATAAATTTTAGATGCTGTGGAATAGTTTTTTAATGGTTTCGGCTTTCGGTAAATGATGCTGAAGGTCCGGTTTAAGTTACAATATGGTATGGAATTATGTGGCTACCAGATATTAATGGGCATTTCCTCTAAAAAAAAAAAATAGTGGGTCATGCTAAATCTTTAGTGAAGCCAGTGTGACTTCTGTTGTGCATTGTGGTGTGGATTGCAACCTGCATCCTGGTGAGCTTTTCAGTGATAACAGACAAAAAAAACTATTTGGCCTTCACTTTCCCCCCAAAATCCCCTGCATAGCCTATAGGGTGCTGTTGTTTCTAAACGTAAAAACAAATATATTTACTTTACTGTATATATGTAACAAACCTGTAAAAATGCCCCATTACAGGTCATTTGGGGGGCAAATAGTAGAAAAAAACATTTTATTTTAAGTCTTTAGACACTAACTTATTATTCTTTCCCCCACTGGGCAGCAATTCTGTTCAGGACTCAGATTCAGGATACAGGCGCTGCCATCTTGCCTCAAAAGCATCACATATTGAGGAGAGGAGAGGGGGGCAAAAGTACAGGGGGCGGATTTATAGCTGTGCTTTGCACAGACAGAGCAGAGCTGGGGTCAGGTACAGGACAGTAATCCCAGAATGCAGAGCGGCACAGTCAGAAAACTTCCTGTTTTCAAGCAGCCTTAGACTCCATGGGCCGCCATCTTGGATGTTTAAAGGCTCAGAAAATGCATAAGATGCAGGTAGGATGATCTGATCATAATGTGGGCAATCTGTATGTACAGGGCAGGGGAAACATACAAGATAGGCTCTCATTCAGGGTGAAGGTCCGGTTGAAGCATGATGCCCATCACCCACATATTTTTAAGGACTCTGGATAACATTGCCTGTTTAGCACATTCTTGGAACCTATCCATGCCTCAGCTCTTTGCCTCAGCTCTTTGACAGTGGGAGTTTAATTGTTACAGTATGTTTTATACATTCTTTGAGACTTGTGGATGTGATACATATGCCAATGAAAGTTTGATTTGCTTTTATACTACATGTGGAAGCAATGAACTTGTGTCAGTGTTGGATTAGAACTTGGGACTGCATAGTGTTGTATATAAAAGTTCTCATTTTTCTGTAAATTAATGGAAAGTTTGTCTGTATCATAGGAATAACATGTCAACAACTGGGATTACATTTGATCTAATGTGACTGGATAAAAGGATATTCTACATCCATATTTACAATATACAAAATCTACATTATTACACAATTAAATAATTGCATACACATGGCATAGATTGGTTCAGCACACAACTGTGAAGATGTGCAGAATCTAACACACTGTAAAGCAATTCGAACTCATTGTAGTGTTTTCAGCTCTATGAAAGGTGACCTGCCTGGTTATGGCATTATACTGCACATGGAGGTGATAGTCAATGCCAGAATATAGAGCCCTGTTACACCAAACATGTCAAAAGAATAGTAATGCCACTACCTGTATCAGATACAGTTCCTAACAATAAGTACCCTGTGTTATAAAAAACGCTGTTCTTGTTGATCGAGCAATCTGTGAAGTGTATGTAGACTGCTTTCATCATAACTATGCACTAGAATGCAATGGCATCTGAATTTTGATTTTATCATGGGAGTTGCTTTTGAAGCATTTGTATTACCCTTAAGCTTGTAAGAGTGATATTACCTGGTGGAGGGTGTACTTAACCTAATTTGAAGACACTGGCCTTGATTCACAAAGAGTTGAAAAAAGCTCTTATGGTAGTAAACAATTCAATTCATAAGAAAAAAAGTCTGAGCATGTCACTGTTAGTGAATCACCAGATAAAAAGACAATGAAAGTCAATGGCACTTTTTTACTCCTGAAAAATGTATTGAACTTTTTACCCCTTTTTACCTGTAGTAAAAAATGCCATTGACTTCCTATCTGGTGATTCACTAACAGTGACATTCTCAGGCTTTTTTCTCATGGATTGAATTTTTTACTACCATGAGAGTTTTTTTCAACTCTTTGTGAATCAAGGCCACTGTGGTGGATGTAGCAGTTTTGTATAGTTATGCACCGGAACTTCTTTTATCTTGAGGACATGACCTTGGATGTAGCAGGTATCATTAGTTATATAGTTTATTGCTCTGTGCACTTTGTTGGACAATTTTCTTTGGGCCTATTTAGGGGATTGTGGTTCTATCACATTGAGCATATTTATTTAAGTTAATTTTATTTATTGAAAAATATTATTTGAATAATTAGCTCAGTTTTTTTCCCATTGTGTCTATTAGGGTCCATCATGTGCCTCTTTCCTTCTGCCTGGCCAGAGGGACAACAAGCAAGTATTACGTAGGCTACAAAGGTTAACTGAAACTGCAGAGAAACACATTGCCGCTCCATAAGCATCTCATCATGAAAAGAGGTCCAACAGAACTAAAGTAGAAGAAAGGGGGGGGGTGGATAGAAAAAGTTGCCCTTTTTTATTCCAAAATGTTTTGCCTACCACTAGTTTTAGAACTACATTATTTGTTGCATGTCTCAATAAGCAGAGACACTGATGGCAGAAATTCCAATACTTTATATATTTGAGAGAATTTAGATTTTTTTTAAGTAAGCAATGCTTAGAGGCAAGAAGATACCTCAGTGGGTGGTAAACTAAATACCTTTGAACACAGTCAGTAACCTTCTCCTGTGGTTATTGTTGGTGACTAATGCCTATGCCTAGTTTAGAGTGGTTGGAGAGGCTTATTGCAATTTCTCTTTTGCTACAACGAGGAAGTATATTACATTGGTGTAAGGATTTTCATATTGCAGACCAAAGCAATTAGAGTGTACCAGCTTCAAAAACATCTGCAGATTACTATTAATATGTAAATAAATATATCACTGACACACAGATTACTCAGAACAAGCTATTCGGTCCAAAAAGCTACATTACTCTTGGCACTGGCCGATTTCCCTATAAAATCCTAATCATGAAATTTCTTGTATGAAAATCTTTCAAAAAGTTTGTGCTCGATGTGTGGAGTAAAAAGTCTACTTCACCAGTTGCACCAACATGCTTTTTTCACTGTCCACCCCTAAAGCTTACCAGCCTGGTGGACCAAGCATACGCATACACTGGTAACCTCAAGCTCAAGGGAGGAATCGGAGGTATTATTCTCCAGCTCACGGGCATTAATCCTGGCTGGGAGTCAGGATGGAAGTGTGGGGGGGGGGTGTACTCTTGACCCCACAGCCATCTTCAGAATGCTGCTGAAAATAAAAACTCTCTTGGGTGACTGGAAAAAATGTCATGTAGCCGATGATTGTTGCATGGCTTTCTCTCGTGCTCTTTCAAGGGTTTTTTGTTTTGCATGTGTCCCCTGAATTATGCAAGTGATGTCTGCTTGAGAGAAATTTAGTCATGCGAGAATGATTTCGCACATAAGGGAGTTTTCTTTCTCGCAGCTGAAATAAAGAAATAAAAAATACAAAACACATATTTTAAAATGTCACTATTGTGTTTATTGAGAATATGCATTATCAATAAAACATTATCCAGTCTGTTTTTATTTAACATTGCATTGTTCTGGTATCAGCAAGGTATTATATGTTATATGTTTGGTGATAAGTAGTGATAAGTAGACCCGTTGAAGTTCGGGTTCGCCGAGTTCGTTCAAACTTGCCGTCAAAGTTAGGTTCGGGGTCCCCCGAACTCGATCTGAACTAAACTACGTGGCGCCTTTCTTCTCCTCCTTGTGCTGCCACTGAGCCCTCAAAGTCAGCTGGGAACTCTGCCAGTAGGGCTTTTACCAGCGTGCGTTTGTATTCTCTCATTTTTCTATCCCGCTCCAGTGCTAGAACCAAATAGGTGATATTGTCCTTATAGCAGGGATTAAGCAAGGTGGCTACCCTGTAATTGGCACCATGATTATCTGGGCAACTCTGTGGTCTTTGAGTCTGGAGCATGTAGTGGCTCATATGAGCAAGGCTGCCCCAAGTCAAAGGGGAAGCAGTTTCAGGTGTCTCCTCCTCCTGCTCCTCCATCCGGCCACACTCCAGTGACACCCATGAGCTTCGCTGGATGCCACCCTGCTGTGAGAGCAATTCCTCCCTCTCCTCTGATTCCTCCAAAATTCTTCTCTGGCTGGAAAGTGAAGTACCTGGCCGCTATCGGACCAGCAACCCACCCTGCGAGTCATGTGTGCACTGCCCTGACAGCAGGGAAAATGGGCTTTCCTCCTCTGCTTCCTCCTCCTCCTCTATCACGGCCATAAATCGTTTTTTTTCCAGCAGACAGAGGATGGGGATGGTAGCACTGACGATGGCATCATCACAGTTGACTATATTTGTATTGGAAGCCCCTCATGGAGCTCCACTAACTGGTGGTTAAGTGCTGTTGGTCTGCACTTCAACTCACCCAGGCATTTTGTAGCTGGAAATCTGCTGCTCACACATCCCTTCCAGCATGTACAATGTGGAATTCCACCTAGAGGGGAGTCACATATGAGGTGGTGGGTGAAGAGAGCAAAATTCCCCTGCAGTGCAGGCATGCGTTCGGCAGCAGGGTTGGAACGCATGCTACGCACTTTATGGAGCAGTCCCAACATTTCTGGATAATGGGCCAGGAAGCTCTGCACCACCAAGTTAAGCACATGCACCAGGCAGGGGATGTGCATCAACCCGCCTGTGCCCAAGGCTGCTACAAAGGGAGCGAAAAGTAGCGCCAGCTCAGTGCGACCGACTCTCAGCGACTTACACCATATTCAACAAAAAAACAGACTCACGGAGCGTTGGCGCTCTAAATCTGGTCGCTATAGTATTGAGCGCCAGACGCTGTGTGATTAAAGTCTGTTTTTGAACACATATCCACCAGTAACAAAGCGAAAACACATGGAATTACATTGTTTTAACATTGTGGCATTAACGCCTTAATGTCAGACCTATAATGACAATTCTGCATAAAAAATCTAAAAAATCAAAAAAGTTTTCAAAAATGACGTTTTTCTAGGTCAGGAGAGGTGACACAATTATTTGAGAGAAAAATATATAAAATTAAAAAAAAACCCTGTTTAACCAGAAGAAAAGGAACGTCAATTGAAATGTATGGGAGAGCGTCAGTTAGCGACTAGTAATACATAGCGCTCTGGAAGCTAGAGCGCCGGCGCTATACGCTGAGCCGCCTGTAATGATGAATCGGACGCTACATGGCGCTGTTAGAGTCGCTCACCATATTTGCTTTCATAAATGTGGTTTTGCGTACAGCGCCCAGCTTTCACCAGACGCTGCCTGCCGCTACGAGGCACGACCTGGCGCTAGACCTTGATGAATAACCCCTATAGTTAGCGGCTAAATTAGAGGGGGCATCTGTCCTGAAATAAAGATATATTGAGAATAAAAGTTGGTTGAATTTCATCCACGAATTACTCTGTTTGAACTGAACTGAATTTAGTAGATCTTAACTCACATTGTACTCACCATGGTCTTCCGGTGTAAAATATTTACGTTAGGCGTTGAGGTCTTATGATTACCTCAATTCAAGCCTTCCATTGCAATGCTCATTGGAGTGAATTGGAGTTTTTGCACATCTAATGGATCCATTGGGAGCTTTTTCTATGAATTAAACATCATATAGCTTTCAGCAGTCACTTCCCTAACATATTCAGCTGCAAATCTGAGCAGGAACACAGAGAAGCAATTAACTGAAGGGGGGGTGGTGGGGGGTACCAGCTTGTGTTACTTAGAAGGGCAATTTCTAATTGAGAATCACTTCTGGCTAAATTCTTAGTAAAAGATTTAACACTACACTATGTGACCAGTCTTGTTATATCTCAGACAGCCTGCATGTCTGCTAAACAGAAACTAAGCCTTATTATTAAAACCAACCTAACCTAAATCCTCATCTAGTCCCATGTCCCTTAAAGTGGACAAAAACCCAGCGTGGCCACGTACAGACCAGGATCCTCCATCCCCTTCCCTTCTGTGATGCGTATGCATGCCCCCTCCTACTAACCCGTCAAATCAAGCTAGGAGCTGGTAACCCCAGGGCACAAGGGCAGATTTGCGGCCCCTGGTCCTGGTCATTACCCCCCCATCACAGAAGGGAGATTTCCTAGGGAAACCCCTCTACTCCCCCTTACCCTTCTGTGAAGTATATAGTCACATGGAGGAGGTCCCAGAGAGGCTCTGCCTCTCTGTCTAAAAGGCCGCTCCCTGCGGAACAGACATTTCAAAACATCCACAAATCAAAATGTTATCTTTATTCTTTAATCAGTTCTTGCTAGAACAACTGAACTTAGGACCATTGTCTGGCTGCAAGATCCATTTTCTCTTGAGAGAAGCTTACGACAGATGTTCTGATTTTCTTCCTCTAGAATTTGCTGTTACAGTACTATTTATTTCAGAACAGTACTATTAAGTATGAGTATTTCAGAACTCTATCAATCATCAATTATGGAAATTCACTCCAATGAGCATTGCAATGGAAGGCTTGAATTGAGGTAATCATAAGACCTCAACGCCTAACGTAAATATTTTACACCGGAAGACCATGGTGAGTACAATGTGAGTTAAGATCTACTAAATTCAGTTCAGTTCAAACAGAGTAATTCGTGGATGAAATTCAACCAACTTTTATTCTCAATATATCTTTATTTCAGGACAGATGCCCCCTCTAATTTAGCCAACTAATTTTCTTTTTGACTGAAAAGGTAGATAAAACGCTAACTATAGGGGTTATTCATCAAGGTCTAGAGCCAGGTCGTGCCTCGTATTGGCAGGCAGCGTCTGGTGAAAGCTGGGCGCTGTACGCAAAACCACATTTATGAAAGCAAATATGGTGAGCGACTCTAACAGCGCCATGTAGCGTCATCCTTGCCCAGATGCAGCAAACCGGACCCAAACCCAAATACTACCATCGCCAACACTTCTGATTGAAACCAATATGGTTAATTTTGTTAATGTGTCAGCAACACATTATTTTTGTTATCTGGCTTGTCCAGATGATTTTCAGCAAGCTGCAGATGGGCAGCAATGTTTTTTTAAGATCTGTGTCTTTAGTGCCTTCATAACGGTGGACTCATTAACTACTGTGAGAAAGGCATTTAGTTGCTTAGGGGTTACCTTGGATTCTTTTGTGATACTCTTTGTAATGGTCCTAAATTTCCTCCATTTGTACACAGTCTGATTGTGAATGGGTGTTGATGGTTTTGTAACTTTTCCCAGCCTGATGAGCATCAACACCACTTCTCTCCTTTTTCTTACCATGATACATTTGTGTCCTGTTGATTAAAAACACAGCTCACATGTATTCTAATGGTGATCTACTTTTAGGCCTTGTCTGAAAATCTGATGTTGTTAGAAGTTACATTTATAAAGAAATATAGAAAATTCTGACAAACTTTGAAGCATCACTGTGATCAATCATTGCACAGGACAGGGCATGCTCCATGTAGTTATATATGGATAAAAAGATATTTAAATAAGCACTTTAGAGCTTTAAATGCATAGTATCAAACTGAGTGTTTTCATTACTCAGAGTACTACAGATATTGCAAATTATAAAAAAGAAGGAAACTTTCTTTTTAATTGATACCATATTATTTATGAACCGTGGCTTACATCTATATGATTTGTTTGGATTTGATTCAATGGGGCCCTACATGGCTTTCATATTACACAGCAGACGGGATAAAAGGCATCGCCATGAAGGGATCTTTTTTTAATTTTAAGGAACAGGGGTGAAAATCCTCCAATATTATTCTTGGCACAGAGTTGATGACTGGATTATGGAGCACATTTTGTACGATGTGGCAAGGTAAGAATGACATGCTCTGAAAGCTATAAGTTCCCTATGGTAATTGTCCGGCATATTTTACACAGATGGAGACGGGTTTTTTGTTTCCAAAGAGGAAATGGCTCGGCTCCTCATGTGAAATATTAAACATTTCATAATGTTAAAAGCATTTCTGAAAATATTAACTCAGTTCTAGCTGGAAGATTGCTTAAAGGGCATCTCTAGGCTACATGGAAACTCATACTTACCTTACCTCTCATGTAGTTAAACCAGATCATCAACCTTACAAGAAACAGTGCTCATATGCATCCCTCCCCAGGGCAATTCATATTGCAGCACATAAAAAATCACTTACCTTTTTGTAGGTCCAGCTATGTTCAATTTAACAAACAAGCTGCGGGACGCCTGAAAAGACGGGGTTTCCTGCTGCTCTGAAATGTGGGTTATGTTACTTCAATCCACGCTGCAGCACGGCTGAGATGCTGGCAAAGGAAGTTTCAAAATGGCCACTACCAGGAGAAAATCTGTGTTTCAACTTTGAGTGGGTGCAGGAACAAATGTAAGTGCTGAAAACGATTCAGCATCATTCATGCAGGTGGGGAAAGAGAGTTTGGGGGAGTTTTTTCCAACTGTGTGAGCCCGTTGAGTTGGCCTGCTTTAGTTCCTCCATGTCTGCTCTCTTAGAAGGGTGCAGTCTCTGAATTCTAGCACTCTATTCTATAGAAACAGCTTTCTTCTTCTGTCAGGCCACCATTTTCTAGCAACAGACAGTGTCCTGAACCCTGCCCGCATCACACTGTGAGCAAATAATTGCTATGCACAGGTGGGCACGCTAACTCTGTATGTTCTCTCCAACTGCCCGCACAGTTCTGTGCCAGATGAACCTACAGATGCAGCTACGCTGAGAGTAAAGAAACTTGTGTACTGAGTTTTGAAACTCATGCTTTCCTCTCTCACTTGTGCTGTACAAAGTAACAAGCAGATTGAATCATTGTAATCAGTCATCCAGCTCTCGCTCTGTGTTACATTGTAAACAGCAGGGCTTGTGACTACTATACATTGTAACAAGAGCAGCACCCTGCTGTTATACATTGTCTAGCCATCACAAGTCTGCTGTAAAGAGCCTAGAACTGACTCACAGCTGATTGCAATGTGTGAGTTATCTCTCCATTGTAGTGGTGCAGGAGATATCACCCTGAAGAATGAGATATATATATATATATATATATATATATATATATATATATATATGTATTACATGTATCATGTGACTCAGCATACACTAAATAGTGCTCACACACTGTGATACAAGAATAAGTGTACCTGAGATGAGCCACCCAAGTCAATGGAAGAGCCAACCAAGCCTGGGGAGAGGCATTGCTAGCCACTTTTTCTCTAGATGAGCCGCCCGAGTTGCTGGAGGAGCCACCAGAGACCAGGGAGAGCCACCACGGGTGCCCAAGATGAGCCGCCCAAGCTGCTGGAATAGCCGTCCGAGACCGGAGAGATGGAGCTGGCGAGATGAGTGAGTTGTGCACATGCACTTTGAGAGTGCACTCATGCACTTTTGGAGTACATGCATGTGCATCTGGGAGTGCACACATGTGCTTTGGGAGTGTGTGTATACACTTTGGGAGTGCGGGCATTCTCTTTGGGAGTGTGCACATGCGCTTTGGGAGTGATCGCATGCACTCTAGGAGTACATTAATGCACTTTGGAAGTGCATGCATTCACTTTGGGAGTGTGGGTATTGTGTGTTTGGGAGTGTGTACATGTGTGTTTGGGAGTGTGCACATGCACTTTGCGATTGCATGCAAACACATTTGGAGGTGCGTGCATCTGCATATAGGATTGCGGCCTTGTTTGTCTTGGAGTGCTGGATTAGGCTCCAATGTCGCCTAGCAACAGGGAGAGAGAGGAGTAACACAGCTAGGGTGTCTTATGCTAGTTCAGAGATTCGTACAGACCCCGCCCATTATGCTGATTATTATGCAGTATCACAGATCCAAGGGCCACACCCACTTGCACCCACTTGCACCCACTTGCACCTTTTAAACGGCATGCACCTTTGGGTGGGGGACCTTACTCCTATTTTTGATCTCACGAAGTTGGGACATGAAATAAGAGCTACTCACCTAGGAAGCTGTCAGCCTCTCTTTGGGACACTACACAGGGAGATATAAATAAAAACTGAACCTCTCGCTGTTTGTGCTCCTGAGTAATGGAGGTGGTAGTTTCTCTGTCACTACTATTTATACAATTTCATACATGTTCTATAGGGCCAGGGAACCAACTAGTATCCCAGTTTAACTATCTCCTCATATATTCAGCAAACAGGCTTATAAATCCTATAAAGAAATTAGGGGCCTTAAATTACAGCCCCCAGACCATACAAGGCCTCAAGTTTTCCTAAGATGGAGAACCTTTCCGAGCTGATTATTTTAAAGAGAGTCTTAAATAACATGTCTGAGCAAATAGAAAAAAAACAGCTCTATCCACATTATAAAAAGTTAACCATCTAAAAATGTGGCTACTTGATGTGCATGGACAATATGCATTGGAGGCTTTAAACCTGTGCTCAGCTCCATAGGAGGCATGTATACATTGTAACTAGAGATGAGCGAACTTCTCAAAAATTCGATTCGGGCGATTCGCAGAATTTCTCAAAGAAATTTGGGTTCGTCCGAATTGAACTTCGCTCATCTTCGATCAAAATCGCTCATCTCTGGTGGGATGCCGGCCTCCCCGCTCCCACCAAGCCCTGAAATGGAAAAAAAAAAATGCCGGCATGGTGGGAGCGGGGAGGCCGGCTGCGCTGTCAGCTGTCATCAGAGGACGCGTTTTTTTTTTTCAGCAAACACTTACCGGCATGGTGGGAGCGTGGAGGCCGGCTGCGCTGCCACAAAAAATTCGGGTTCGTGCTGAATCGAATTTTACCTGAAATTCGGAGCGAATTCAGGTTCGTTAGAACCGATTCGCTCATCCCTAATTGTAACCACACACCCCCCTGTACAAGGTGATGAGGCAAAGTGTGGGTGCTGGGACCCAGATCTTCTGGGGCAGATTTTGCCCAAAGATGCCCTTCAGCCTCTTATAAATAATGACCAGTCTATATTTTTTCACATGAAATGCTAGAAAAATCCTCCTCCTGAAACTTATATATATAATTTATAATATATATATATATATATATATATATATATATATATATAGTTTATATAAACAGTACATTAAATATAAACAGTATATTAAACAGTAGATTTATACAGCTTTTCAAATAAAAAAATCTAAAGCGCTTCAGAACAAATCTTTGCAGCTGATCCAGCTTTATTTTGTACATTGGATAACTAAAGTAATACACAAATCCCCATCATATCATCATCAATCTGTCATATACAAGGAAAGCTAATGTGAGGCACATAGAGCAATATATTGTTATTTACCCAAAAGTAATAATATAGCTAAATCACTCACACTCACCTGACTGCAAATGCCTGTGTAGCAGGTTGGGCCATGTGGCACCATAAGGCCAGGAAATAAAGCCAGGCTGAGGTGTTCCACCAGGTTAGGTGACACTAATGTGGTTGGAGTGGAGAACATTCAGTGTGGGGGAACCTGGGCTGCTGATGGGTTGGAAGGGTGGTTAGGCATGTTTGTAACTGTGCAAATGTTTCCTTCCTTGACTTTTCTCATGGTTAGATATGTTTGGAGATGAGTATCCTGAGATAATCAGCAATGTGTCTTTGTGATACTGTGTAAAAGAGGGGGCAAGCCACATAGGCTGAGACTTTTATTGGAATTAAAGAGGAAGTCATTCTTCCTGTGCTGAGCCAAATTTCGCAATAACATGAAAAAGGCGATCTGACAGGTCATTCACCCCATCCCATGCAGCAGTGTGACTGTAATGGTCTATCACTAAAGTCAACAGTAGAGATGAGCGAGTAGTGAAATATTCGAAATTTCGAATTTCGATTCGAATAGACCGCGTTACTCGACTACTCGACCGATTATCGAATCCCATTATAGTCTATGGGAAAAAAATGCTCGCCACTTGGAAATCTCAATTCGACTACTTGGAGGTCACCAAGTCCACCCTGAAACATCAGAAAATGATGCCAACACTGCTGGAATGCAACTGGGACAGCAGGGGAAGCATGTCTGGGTGCATATAACGCGCCCAAGTCGCACTATTACGCCACTATCACAGCCACTCAACAATACACTCCAAACACAATATAACTTCTACGTAACGTGAGACAAGACAAGGAAACCTTCTTTCCTCTACATTGCCATGGACCCCAAGCCAAACTGTACAAAAAAGAAGAACAAAATTCTGCACCCCTTAAAATCACGTTGCCTATGACAACCACAGATGGCATAGGCAAGGGGGAAAACAAATAGACCCCACCCCTAATTGTCATTGTGTGTGTGTGTGTGTGTGTGTGTGTGTGTGATGTGGTCAGACATGTCCTCTTGTGTCATTGTGTCACCCCAGCAGTAAGGGAAGCTTACAGGAGGAGGTTTGTTACAGTGTGTTACCCCAGCAGTAAGGGAAGCTTACAGGAGGAGGTTTGTTACATTGTGTCACCCCAGCAGTAAGGGAAGCTTACAGGAGGAGGTTTGTTACATTGTGTCACCCCAGCAGTAAGGGAAGCTTACAGGAGGAGGTTTGTTACAGTGTGTCACCCCAGCAGTAAGGGAAGCTTAAAGGAGGAGGTTTGTTACAGTGATTCTTTAAGGACGCATAGGAGCGGGATGGTTACGCTCACTATAGCGTCCTTGCTGCTGACCTTCTTAGTGGACTCCTCAAAGATACGCAATACATCGCATATGTCTGCCATCCATGGCCACTCGTGGTTGGCAAACTGAGGGAGCTGAGTTGGATGCACGCGTGGATGCATCATCTGGTACTCCATCAATGCTCTCTGCTGCTCACACACCCTGGCCAACATGCAATAGGTGGAATTCCAGCGAGTGGGCAGGTCGCACAACAGCCGATGTTGAGGCAAATGGAGGCGTTGCTGGATTTTTTTTAAGCTAGCAGCAGCTACAGTTGACTTCCGAAAGTGAGCGCACAAGCGCCGCACTTTCACCAGTAGCTCTGCCAGGTTGGGGTAAGTCTTTAGAAACTTTTGTACTACCAAATTAAAAACGTGGGCCAGGCATGGTACGTGATTGAGTTCTGCAAGCTCCAGAGCCGCCACCAGGTTACGGCCGTTATCGCACACGACCATGCCTGGTCCTAGCTGCAGCGGCGACAGCCACATCTCTGTCTGCTGCAATATGGCGTGCCTCACCTCTGCGGCGCTGTGCTTCCTGTCGCCCAAGCTGATGAGCTTAAGCACCGCCTGCTGACGTCTCCCCGCGCCAGTGCTGCAACGCTTCCAGCTAGGGGCTGAGGGCGATGTTAAGGCAGAGGAGGAGGAGGAGGAGGAAGAGGAGGGGGGTCTATCAGAACCCGTGCTGGCAATCTTGGGCGGGGGTGGTATGTAGGCCGTCCCTGTTTGTGACCCCGTCCCCGCTTCCACAACATTCACCCAGTGTGCCGTCAAAGAGATGTAGCGTCCTTGGCCGCAAGCGCTTGTCCACGAGTCGGTGGTCAAGTGGACCTTTGCGCTGACTGCGTACCTCAGGGCCCGCCTGATGTTACGCGACACGTGCTGGTGCAGGGCGGGGACGCCACACCGGGAAAAATAGTGGCTAGGGACGGAATAGCGAGGTGCGGCAGCCGCCATCAGGTCGCGGAAGGCCTGCGTCTCCACAAGCCTAAACGGCAACATCTCCAGGGCCAGCAGTTTGGAGATGAGGCAGGTTAAGGCTTGGGCTTGGGGGTGACTAGAGGCGTACTTCCGCCTGCGGTTGAACGCCTGCGAGATGGACAGTTGATGGGACGAGGAGATGGAAGGTGCAGACGAAGATGCGGGGGAAGGGGGGGGCTGAAGGAGAAGGCCCCAAAGTAGCCGAGGCAGAGGCAGATGTGGAGGTGTCCTGGCTGGAGGTCTGGACCGCAGTGGCAGCACACAACAAAGGGGAAGAGGCAGTGGCAGCCCGGGCACAGGTTGTATTGCGTTTGCTCTCTCCCACTCAGCCCAGTGCTTGACTTCCAAGTGATGGCGCATGCCTGAGGTGGTCAGATTGCTCTTCTCAGAGCCCCTACTCAGTTTTGAGTGGCAGATTGCGCAAACCGCGCTCAGTTTGTCGTCCGCGCAAACATTAAAAAATCTCCACACCACAGAAGTACAAGGCCTCTATGGGGGAGCTTCGCGCGACTGCCTGCTGCCGGGAAGAGCTTCGGCCCTGCTGGCTGTGGCCTGCCTTCTCTGTCTGGACTGTCCTCTGCCTCTGGACTGTCCTCTGCCTCTTGCTGCCTTATTCGGTGATGCGCAGACCGCATCTCCACTGCTTTCCCCGCTGGACATCACCCCTGTCCAAGTGGGGTCGGTCATTTCGTCGTCCACCACCTCCTCTTCCACTTCCTCTCTCTGCTCCTCCTCCTGCCCACTGGACATTCCAACAGCCTCCCTTGATGGCAACTGCGTCTCATCATCATCGCTCATGATAGCAGATGCTGGTTCCGGGTCCACATCACTAGGAGATGGCGGATACTCAAGTGTTTGGGCATCACTACAAACAAATTCCTCTGCTAGCTCCTGGGATTCTTGCAGCACATCTGGAAAAGGACCTGAAAAGAGGTCCTGGGAGGGGTCAAGGGTGGGCTGACTCTGTTGGCCAGGTTGGGAGGAAGGAGGGTCAGAGTGAGACTGTGTGGATGACAGGGTGGTGGACAAGTGACTGGAAGCGTTATCGGCCATCCATTGCACCACCTGTTCACGCTGCTCAGGCCTCAACAGAGGTGTACCCCGCCCCCCGCATAACTGTCCCATAAAGGCAGGGAAGCTGGATGAGCGTAATGCTGGCTGCCCCTCACCAGCACGCATTGTATCCCCACTGGCTTCAACGCGGTTTGTGCCCCCACCAGCATTTCCGCGCCCCCGTCCTCGTCCACGTCCCTTTGCGCTAGCCCTCCGCATTTCAGACGTTTTACTTTTTTGGCCACGCGTTATGCCAAATATAAATATATTTTTTAGGAGAACACCTGGCTATACAGCCGTATGCTGCCAGAAGGTGAAATGGTGCCTATACGCACCGGTTATATAACAGGGTTTTGTTGGCACAGAGGACACAAAACAGTAGAGCCAAATATAAATATATTTTTTAGGAGAACACCTGGCTATACAGCCGTATACTGCCAGAAGGTGAAATGGTGCCTAATACGCACTGGGTATATAACAGTGTTTTGTTGGCACAGAGGACACAAAACAGTAGTGCCAAATATAAATATATTTTTTAGGAGAACACCTGGCTATACAGCCGTATACTGCCAGAAGGTGAAATGGTGCCTATACGCACCGGGTATATAACAGGGTTTTGTTGGCACAGAGGACACAAAACAGTAGAGCCAAATATAAATATATTGTTTAGGAGAACACCTGGCTATACAGTCGTATACTGCCAGAAGGTGAAATGGTGCCTATACGCACCGGGTATATAACAGGGTTTTGTTGGTAAAGAGGACACAAAACAGTAGTGCCAAATATAAATATATTTTTTAGGAGAACACCTGGCTATACAGCCGTATACTGCCAGAAGGTGAAATGGTGCCTAATACGCACTGGGTATATAACAGTGTTTTGTTGGCACAGAGGACACAAAACAGTAGTGCCAAATATAAATATATTTATTAGGAGAACACCTGGCTATACAGCCGTATACTGCCAGAAGGTGAAATGGTGCCTATACGCACCGGGTATATAACAGGGTTTTGTTGGTAAAGAGGACACAAAACAGTAGTGCCAAATATAAATATATTTTTTAGGAGAACACCTGGCTATACAGCCGTATACTGCCAGAAGGTGAAATGGTGCCTATACGCACCGGGTATATAACAGTGTTTTTTTGGCACAGAGGACACAAAACAGTAGTGCAAAATATAGTTTTGTATATAGGTGCTAATATACCACTGAAGTCTTTCTTTCTGTCCCTATTCCAGCAGCAGCAGCTACCCCTCACTAAAGCAGCTGTTTTGTGCAGAGTGTATATAGTTTTGTATATAGGTGCTAATACACCACTGAAGTCTTTCCGTCCCTATTCCAGCAGCAGCAGCTACCCCTCACTAAAGCAGCCGTTTTGAGCAGAGTGTATATAGTTTTGTATATAGGTGCTAATACACCACTGAAGTCTTTCTGTCCCTATTCCAGCAGCAGCTACCCCTCACTAAAGCAGCCGTTGTGTGCAGTGTGTATATAGCTAGAATGAGCTATATACCGTTCAGCATAGTAGCCCTAATAATAAGGACTCTCAATGACTCTCTTGTCTTCTGGTAGCTGGTATATATGGTGGTAAATGCGATATTCTGAGCTTCTGGGGCCCTGCCTGCCTACATATGGGCTATATACCGTTCAGCATAGTAGCCCTAATATTAAGGACTCTCAATGACTCTCTTGTCTTCTGGTAGCTGGTATATATGGTGGTAAATGCGATATTCTGAGCTTCTGGGGCCCTGCCTGCCTACATATGAGCTATATACCGTTCAGCATAGTAGCCCTAATAATAAGGACTCTCAATGACTCTCTTGTCTTCTGGTAGCTGGTATATATGGTGGTAAATGCGATATTCTGAGCTTCTGGGGCCCTGCCTGCCTACATATGAGCTATATACCGTTCAGCATAGTAGCCCTAATAATAAGGACTCTCAATGACTCTCTTGTCTTCTGGTAGCTGGTATATATGGTGGTAAATGCGATATTCTGAGCTTCTGGGGCCCTGCCTGCCTACATATGAGCTATATACCGTTCAGCATAGTAGCCCTAATAAGGGCTCTCAATGACCTCTTGTCTTCTGGTAGCTGGTATATATGGTGATAAATGCGATATTCTGAGCTTCTGGGGCCCTGCCTGCCTACATATGAGCTATATACCGTTCAGCATAGTAGCCCTAATAAGGACTCTCAATGACTCTCTTGTCTTCTGGTAGCTGGTATATATGGTGGTAAATGCGATATTCTGAGCTTCTGGGGCCCTGCCTGCCTACATATGAGCTATATACCGTTCAGCATAGTAGCCCTAATAATAAGGACTCTCAATGACTCTCTTGTCTTCTGGTAGCTGGTATATATGGTGGTAAATGCGATATTCTGAGCTTCTGGGGCCCTGCCTGCCTACATATGAGCTATATACCGTTCAGCATAGTAGCCCTAATAAGGGCTCTCAATGACCTCTTGTCTTCTGGTAGCTGGTATATATGGTGATAAATGCGATATTCTGAGCTTCTGGGGCCCTGCCTGCCTACATATGAGCTATATACCGTTCAGCATAGTAGCCCTAATAAGGACTCTCAATGACTCTCTTGTCTTCTGGTAGCTGGTATATATGGTGGTAAATGCGATATTCTGAGCTTCTGGGGCCCTGCCTGCCTACATATGAGCTATATACTGTTCAACATAGTAGCCCTAATAAGGGCTCTCAATGACTCTCTTGTCTTCTGGTAGCTGGTATATATGGTGGTAAATGCGATATTCTGAGCTTCTGGGGCCCTGCCTGCCTACATATGAGCTATATACCGTTCAGCATAGTAGCCCTAATAATAAGGACTCTCAATGACTCTCTTGTCTTCTGGTAGCTGGTATATATGGTGGTAAATGCGATATTCTGAGCTTCTGGGGCCCCTGCCTGCCTACATATGGGCTATATACCGTTCAGCATAGTAGCCCTAATATTAAGGACTCTCAATGACTCTCTTGTCTTCTGGTAGCTGGTATATATGGTGGTAAATGCGATATTCTGAGCTTCTGGGGCCCTGCCTGCCTACATATGAGCTATATACCGTTCAGCATAGTAGCCCTAATAAGGCTCTCAATGACTCTTTTGTCTTCTGGTAGCTGGTATATATGGTGGTAAATGCGATATTCTGAGCTTCTGGGGCCCTGCCTGCCTACATATGGGCTATATACCGTTCAGCATAGTAGCCCTAATAAGGGCTCTCAATGACTCTCTTGTCTTCTGGTAGCTGGTATATATGGTGGTAAATGCGATATTCTGAGCTTCTGGGGCCCTGCCTGCCTACATATGAGCTACAGTATATACCGTTCAGCATAGTAGCCCTAATAAGGGCTCTCAATGACTCTCTTGTCTTCTGGTAGCTGGTATATATGGTGGTAAATGCGATATTCTGAGCTTCTGGGGCCCTGCCTGCCTACATATGAGCTATATACCGTTCAGCATAGTAGCCCTAATAAGGGCTCTCAATGACTCTCTTGTCTTCTGGTAGCT
Source organism: Gastrophryne carolinensis (assembly GCA_027917425.1). Lineage (NCBI taxonomy): Eukaryota > Metazoa > Chordata > Amphibia > Anura > Microhylidae > Gastrophryne > Gastrophryne carolinensis. Next base: position 74,902,856 of record CM051238.1, read on the forward strand.
GGTATATATGGTGGTAAATGCGATATTCTGAGCTTCTGGGGCCCTGCCTGCCTACATATGGGCTATATACCGTTCAGCATAGTAGCCCTAATAATAAGGACTCTCACTGACTCTCTTGTCTTCTGGTAGCTGGTATATATGGTGGTAAATGCGATATTCTGAGCTTCTGGGGCCCTGCCTGCCTACATATGAGCTATATACTGTTCAACATAGTAGCCCTAATAAGGGCTCTCAATGACTCTCTTGTCTTCTGGTAGCTGGTATATATGGTGGTAAATGCGATATTCTGAGCTTCTGGGGCCCTGGCTGCCTACATATGAGCTATATACCGTTCAGCATAGTAGCCCTAATAATAAGGACTCTCAATGACTCTCTTGTCTTCTGGTAGCTGGTATATATGGTGGTAAATGCGATATTCTGAGCTTCTGGAGCCCTGCCTGCCTACATATGGGCTATATACCGTTCAGCATAGTAGCCCTAATAAGGGCTCTGAATTACTCTCTTGTCTTCTGGTAGCTGGTATATATGGTGGTAAATGCGATATTCTGAGCTTCTGGGGCCATGCCTGCCTACATATGAGCTATATACCGTTCAGCATAGTAGCCCTAATAAGGGCTCTCAATGACCTCTTGTCTTCTGGTAGCTGGTATATATGGTGGTAAATGCGATATTCTGAGCTTCTGGGGCCCTGCCTGCCTACATATGGGCTATATACAGTTCAGCATAGTAGCCCTAATAATAAGGACTCTCAATGACTCTCTTGTCTTCTGGTAGCTGGTATATATGGTGGTAAATGCGATATTCTGAGCTTCTGGGGCCCTGCCTGCCTACATATGAGCTATATACCGTTCAGCATAGTAGCCCTAATAAGGGCTCTCAATGACTCTCTTGTCTTCTGGTAGCTGGTATATATGGTGGTAAATGCGATATTCTGAGCTTCTGGGGCCCTGCATGCCTACATATGGGCTATATACCGTTCAGCATAGTAGCCCTAATAAGGGCTCTCAATGACTCTCTTGTCTTCTGGTAGCTGGTATATATGGTGGTAAATGCGATATTCTGAGCTTCTGGGGCCCTGCCTGCCTACATATGAGCTATATACCGTTCAGCATAGTAGCCCTAATAAGGGCTCTCAATGACTCTCTTGTCTTCTGGTAGCTGGTATATATGGTGGTAAATGCGATATTCTGAGCTTCTGGGGCCCTGCCTGCCTACATATGAGCTATATACCGTTCAGCATAGTAGCCCTAATAAGGGCTCTCAATGACTCTCTTGTCTTCTGGTAGCTGGTATATATGGTGGTAAATGCGAGATTCTGAGCTTCTGGGGCCCCTGCCTGCCTACATATGGGCTATATACCGTTCAGCATAGTAGCCCTAATATTAAGGACTCTCAATGACTCTCTTGTCTTCTGGTAGCTGGTATATATGGTGGTAAATGCGATATTCTGAGCTTCTGGGGCCCTGCCTGCCTACATATGAGCTATATACCGTTCAGCATAGTAGCCCTAATAAGGCTCTCAATGACTCTTTTGTCTTCTGGTAGCTGGTATATATGGTGGTAAATGCGATATTCTGAGCTTCTGGGGCCCTGCCTGCCTACATATGGGCTATATACCGTTCAGCATAGTAGCCCTAATAAGGGCTCTCAATGACTCTCTTGTCTTCTGGTAGCTGGTATATATGGTGGTAAATGCGATATTCTGAGCTTCTGGGGCCCTGCCTGCCTACATATGAGCTACAGTATATACCGTTCAGCATAGTAGCCCTAATAAGGGCTCTCAATGACTCTCTTGTCTTCTGGTAGCTGGTATATATGGTGGTAAATGCGATATTCTGAGCTTCTGGGGCCCTGCCTGCCTACATATGAGCTATATACCGTTCAGCATAGTAGCCCTAATAAGGGCTCTCAATGACTCTCTTGTCTTCTGGTAGCTGGTATATGTTGGGGTTTCTAAGGGTTGTCTGGCCTCCCTCGCCCAAGGTCTGTCAGTGTTCTGTCAGCAGCTGCTTGAGATCAGATACTAAGAACCACGAGCTTGTACACTAGGTACGGTTCACAGACTGATCTAAGTTTATTCAGAAATGAATGCACATTTATACAGAATGTCACACACAAAAAGGAGTATTTAGCCCCCACCTTTGTGGCGTAACTAAAAACCTTCAGACATAAAGCTGGCAATAAATCTCATGGTTCCTGTGTAAAGTATTTTCCTATACATTTTGCTGATAATAAAGGTCAAGAGATTCCCGTGACCTACATCTAGATAAATCACTGAGAGAAGGACATTTCTACACACTAAAACGTCTGTTAGCTTTATGCTCAGAACACATTACATGTATATCTATATAGCTAAGTTTAATATCAGATTATAGAATACAAAATGGAGTCTTCTTTTCAACATGGCCGCCATTAGGCTAAGCATTTCATCTTTCAAATCCCCTCTTAGATCATCTCTGGATGATCTCCTTAATTCACGTTCTGTGCCTATGGGCTAGGTAAGCCATAAATGTAGCAGCTGGGCTATCTGTCCTACAGTCACTCTGGATGCATGTATCCACGACTGGTTCTGGTCACTGCGATCACCGTGGCTGGGGCACCAAGGGGGTAGTCTTGCTTCTTTCTGCGATTCAGCTACAGGACCACGACCGCGTCACCTACTTCAAAAGGATGGGTGGTGTCCTGTGAAGAAAAAGAGATGCAAGACAGAGGTGCAAGCCACATTTCTTTAAACATCCAAGATGGCGGCGCCCGTATCCTAAATTCCTGAACAGAGTTGCAGCCCAGTGGGGGAAAGAATAATAAGTTAGTGACGTAAAATGTATTAATTTCAGATGGTGGGGAACCGTTTTTTTTAAGCGTTTGGGCTTTTCATTAAATCACGCTGAAGGTCCGGTTTAACATTATCCAAAGTTTTAATCAGCTTCCTCACATATCCTGTATCAGGTCTAAGTCCCCTCTTTCTAACATAAGAAGGCACCCTAACCCAGGGGGTGGGTAATGGTCTTCCCATTAAAACCTCAAATGGTGAATACCCAGTGACTTTAGAAGGGATCATCCTAATTACTGCCAATCCTACTTCTGGAAGGACCTTTTTCCATTTAGCATAAGTTCCCTTCCCCCCTGTGGCTTTTCTGATTTTTTTCCTTTTTGGTTTTCATTCTTTTAACTATTCCTAAGCTCTGAGGGTGGTAGGGGATGTGAAACTTCCACTCTATCCTGAGGGTTTTCTACAAGATCCTAACATACCTTCATGGTAAAGGACAGGCAATTTAAAATTATCTGCAACGGGCATCCCCATCTAGGAATAATTTCTTGTGTGAGAATACTTACCACAGTCCTGGCATCTTCCCTTGTCGTCACACAAAGTTCAACCCACCTTGAGAACATATCCACTCTCACTAAAAGGTACTCCTGTCTTTTCCTAATCTAGGCATGTGAGTAAAATCAATCTGTAGATGTGTGAATCGGGTTGTTAGATATGTCAGGTGCTCATGTTTACATGTCGTCTTCCAGCCTCTATGTCCTGCACTATGATATTAAAAAGCGGTGCACTAGCTGTTGCACGGTTTCCCTAGTTTTCACTAGTTTCCCCCTCTTTGCACAAAAGTCCATTCTGGTCTTTGTGCACTCCTACCTTTTTCCACAATTCTCCCTGTCTTCTGTACTAGCATATTTTTGTAAGTCAGTCAAGGTCTAGTCAGGGAGGGGTATTTCTGGTGCTAACATGGGCATTTACATGTCACAATGTAAAGGGTGTGGCCATTTCCACCACCATTGCACACAAGGCCAGGGCTCTGAGACACACATGACCTGTACCTGCCTAGGGCACACCTTCGAGGGAAAAAAAAAACAGGGCACCTCCATGCGCTTGTGCACGGACCACCTGCCATGGTTTTACATTTTGTCCTTGGCAAATCAGTGAAACATATTGCCATAATCGGGAAAACCTAACCCAGGGCTGTCACCAAAGCATTTTTCAAATACACAAAAGCATTTCATTTAACCATTTCATTTAACCATTTCAGGGTGTCAGGTTTATCAACATACGTCTGAGCTCTCAATATGCTGTCACATTATGAACAATCTGAAATTGGCGGCAGTAACCAATCATACCAAGGACGGTTAGCGTGTCCTTCTTGGTAAGTGGGCGGGGCAGACCCACAACAGCAGCTACTCTCTCATGGCTCACTTCTCGTATTCCCTGGGAAAACACAAAACCCAGGTATTCAAACTTTTCTTTAGACACTTTATGACCACTTTCAAAAAGACATTTGACAATATTCCTCTCATTCCCCAGGGTGGCCTCCCGATGCAAAACTGCAGAGGAGAAGGCTGTCTGCAGTAGGACGTAACCATGGCCGGGTGTCCAGGCCTTAAGAGTGGCTTGGAGGACTATTTGAAAAAACTACTAACCAATACACATGGCCCTGGGGCAAAAGTGACCTGAAAGGTGCGTTGTGTCTCCTCATCCACTGGGACGCTTACCAGCCCGTGTCATGAGAAATGGAGGTGAGAAAAGATGGCACAGACACCATCAGGCACTATTGGGGCAGTTGGTGTCACTAGACCACTTATGGGTCTGGGGTTCAGGACAAATCAATGTGGCTTTGTAATGTGTGCAGGGAAAACATCCCACATCCAGTGAGCCCTCAGCCCACAGCTGCGGATCTATGTCCATGTCATCCGTCAAGAGGCAAGAAATCCTAGCCTTCTATATGCTTATCTGGTTAAAGTCTGCATACAACCCCCCTTTCCTGTTAAGTTTTATTGTGATTTGCCTAGCAGGTCCTTGCCCAGGATGCTAATAGGACACCCTGGAATAAGTCTGCAACTAGGTCTGATTCCCAGTTTAGCCTGGAGGAGGTCAGAAATCAGTAAGGGCGGTGTTGCTGCCAGCTAAGCAGGTTATTTGACATCCTTTAGTCTGTAAGCTCGCAAGGGCAGGGCACTCCTCCCTATTGTCTCCTGTGCTCACAACACTTAGTTTTAACCTGTGGCATCTAATTTTGTATTGTTCTCTGTGCTATATGTTTTACCCTGTCTGTATTCTTAACTTGTAAAGCGCTACGGAAGTTGATGGCGCTATATAAATAAACAATAATAATAATAATCATAATCATGCTAGGGAGAGCTGACTGGCTGTGGTGCAGAGGCTGCAAAGTTTAATTATTTCTTCCTCATCATAGGGGTTAATTTAGGGAGATCAAAATCATCCCGCAGCTTCTTTCACTGTCAGTTTCCTTTACAAACTCAGTCTGATGCTGCTCTATTATCAAAGCGTAGCGCGGGCTGAGCCCCTCGTAAAAAAAAGCTGTAAATTTCTGCACTTTTCATCTCCATCTGTGACCCCCCCTTCACACACACATTTCGTTCCTGCCAGTTTGCGTGTTTTTAACCCATACGCTCCCACAGCATGGAATATCTCTAAAATAATTTTCACATTATCCCAGTTCCAAACTGATGTGGATCAAAGCATCTATGATTTGTTGTTTTACAGTTAAAACATATCTCGGATTCAGATTACACAGGAAGGTCTGAATAAGAAGCGGTAGCCCATACATCTATGAATCTTTTAACGATACTCTTACTTTCTGTTTACTAGCTATGGCAGTAGACAGAGAAGATTTATGTGGAGAAGCACTCTCAAACTTTTCTAATTCTTCCTCATGGTATGCTGACCTTTTTCAGCAGTTGGGAAAGGGGCTTCTATATTAACTTTTTCAACTAATTTGCTCCTAATATTTGCAGCGGGATCCCCATAAAAATCCAGCTGTCACTTTCACCTAGCTCCTTTTACTCTTTGGGTTCCTCTATTCCTAGTTGATATGCTGATCAACAAACAGTTTCTGTCTATCACTGCCCATTTGTTTCCTGACATCAGGGGTTATTAAAACTTCTATCTCTTCCTCGGTAAAAGAGGGATAGAGGCTGTTTTTCTTAGGTGGTACATAAAGCCAGTTGGGACCTTAGTTTTAGGCCTAGACTTTTGTTTACATTTTAAATTTGTTCCTAGCTTGTGTTCCAGGGCATGAAATCCAGGGGACTCTTTTGTCTCCTGAATTGGATGTCCTTTTGGCACTTTTAGTTATCTTTCTAAACCAATAGGGAGCATATTCTAGACAGTTTTCACCTCCCTTCTTCACAAAATCCTTATCCCAATTTTGGTCTCCTTGATAATATAAGAACGCCTATTGATCACCCAAACATAAAACTTTAATCATTATATTAATGTGAAACTTGTCATTATCTCCAACCTGTGGGAATGGACTGGGAGCTACCCATGGATCTACATAATAATCAGGCGTTGATATTCTAATTACAAATTTCTTACAAGTTTCCCCTTATCAAAGGTGCTATCATTCTTCCCATATTGAACAGTAATTCAAGGCGTGCTTACCTTCACACCTATCAGTAACAGTGGTTTAAGGCGTGCTCACCTTCACACCTATCAGTCCCACACAACAATGACAAATTATCTTACACTTCTATGCGACAGAGAAGAAAAAGCAAAAGTTTGGGACAGAACACTGAACACCTTGTCAGGGAGCCTTTTATCTAGTAGCGCTACTCTTATTTTCCTTAGGGCACTTCTCAGAGTCCCTTTTTCTCTTAGGGCACTTCTCAGAGTCCCTTTTTCTATTAGGGCACTTCTCAGAGTCCCTTTTTCTATTAGGGCACTTCTCAGAGTCCCTTTTTCTATTAGGGCACTTCTCAGAGTCCATTTTTCTCTTATCTGTCTCTCGGGACAGTTTCTAACCCTTTCAATTTACCCCACTAGGTTCTTAATTGGTCCACCCTATGGCAGAGGTCTCGGTAAGTGAAAATATGAATCCACCTACCTAGACTTGCACGGTGGATCCCACCGCTGCCACCATTGATTGTTGGGGTTTCTAAGGGTTGTCTGGCCTCCCTCGCCCAAGGTCTGTCAGTGTTCTGTCAGCAGCTGCTTGAGATCAGATACTAAGAACCACGAGCTTGTACACTAGGTACGGTTCAAAGACTGATCTAAGTTTATTCAGAAATGAATGCACATTTATACAGAATGTCACACACAAAAAGGAGTATTTAGCCCCCACCTTTGTGGCGTAACTAAAAACCTTCAGACATAAAGCTGGCAATAAATCTCATGGTTCCTGTGTAAAGTATTTTCCTATACATTTTGCTGATAATAAAGTTCAAGAGATTCCCGTGACCTACATCTAGATAAATCACTGAGAGAAGGACATTTCTACACACTAAAACGTCTGTTAGCTTTATGCTCAGAACACATTACATGTATATCTATATAGCTAAGTTTAATATCAGATTATAGAATACAAAATGGAGTCTTCTTTTCAACATGGCCGCCATTAGGCTAAGCATTTCATCTTTCAGTATATATGGTGGTAAATGCGATATTCTGAGCTTCTGGGGCCCTGCCTGCCTACATATGGGCTATATACCGTTCAGCATAGTAGCCCTAATAATAAGGACTCTCAATGACTCTCTTGTCTTCTGGTAGCTGGTATATATGGTGGTAAATGCGATATTCTGAGCTTCTGGGGCCCTGCCTGCCTACATATGAGCTATATACTGTTCAACATAGTAGCCCTAATAAGGGCTCTCAATGACTCTCTTGTCTTCTGGTAGCTGGTATATATGGTGGTAAATGCGATATTCTGAGCTTCTGGGGCCCTGGCTGCCTACATATGAGCTATATACCGTTCAGCATAGTAGCCCTAATAATAAGGACTCTCAATGACTCTCTTGTCTTCTGGTAGCTGGTATATATGGTGGTAAATGCGATATTCTGAGCTTCTGGAGCCCTGCCTGCCTACATATGGGCTATATACCGTTCAGCATAGTAGCCCTAATAAGGGCTCTGAATGACTCTCTTGTCTTCTGGTAGCTGGTATATATGGTGGTAAATGCGATATTCTGAGCTTCTGGGGCCATGCCTGCCTACATATGAGCTATATACCGTTCAGCATAGTAGCCCTAATAAGGGCTCTCAATGACCTCTTGTCTTCTGGTAGCTGGTATATATGGTGGTAAATGCGATATTCTGAGCTTCTGGGGCCCTGCCTGCCTACATATGGGCTATATACAGTTCAGCATAGTAGCCCTAATAATAAGGACTCTCAATGACTCTCTTGTCTTCTGGTAGCTGGTATATATGGTGGTAAATGCGATATTCTGAGCTTCTGGGGCCCTGCCTGCCTACATATGAGCTATATACCGTTCAGCATAGTAGCCCTAATAAGGGCTCTCAATGACTCTCTTGTCTTCTGGTAGCTGGTATATATGGTGGTAAATGCGATATTCTGAGCTTCTGGGGCCCTGCATGCCTACATATGGGCTATATACCGTTCAGCATAGTAGCCCTAATAAGGGCTCTCAATGACTCTCTTGTCTTCTGGTAGCTGGTATATATGGTGGTAAATGCGATATTCTGAGCTTCTGGGGCCCTGCCTGCCTACATATGAGCTATATACCGTTCAGCATAGTAGCCCTAATAAGGGCTCTCAATGACTCTCTTGTCTTCTGGTAGCTGGTATATATGGTGGTAAATGCGATATTCTGAGCTTCTGGGGCCCTGCCTGCCTACATATGAGCTATATACCGTTCAGCATAGTAGCCCTAATAAGGGCTCTCAATGACTCTCTTGTCTTCTGGTAGCTGGTATATATGGTGGTAAATGCGATATTCTGAGCTTCTGGGGCCCTGCCTGCCTACATATGAGCTATATACCGTTCAGCATAGTAGCCCTAATAAGGGCTCTCAATGACTCTCTTGTCTTCTGGTAGCTGGTATATATGGTGGTAAATGCGATATTCTGAGCTTCTGGGGCCCTGCCTGCCTACATATGAGCTATATACCGTTCAGCATAGTAGCCCTAATAAGGGCTCTCAATGACTCTCTTGTCTTCTGGTAGCTGGTATATATGGTGGTAAATGCGATATTCTGAGCTTCTGGGGCCCTGCCTGCCTACATATGAGCTATATACCGTTCAGCATAGTAGCCCTAATAAGGCTCTCAATGACTCTTTTGTCTTCTGGTAGCTGGTATATATGGTGGTAAATGCGATATTCTGAGCTTCTGGGGCCCTGCCTGCCTACATATGGGCTATATACCGTTCAGCATAGTAGCCCTAATAAGGGCTCTCAATCACTCTCTTGTCTTCTGGTAGCTGGTATATATGGTGGTAAATGCGATATTCTGAGCTTCTGGGGCCCTGCCTGCCTACATATGAGCTACAGTATATACCGTTCAGCATAGTAGCCCTAATAAGGGCTCTCAATGACTCTCTTGTCTTCTGGTAGCTGGTATATATGGTGGTACATGCGATATTCTGAGCTTCTGGGGCCCTGCCTGCCTACATATGAGCTATATACCGTTCAGCATAGTAGCCCTAATAAGGGCTCTCAATGACTCTCTTGTCTTCTGGTAGCTGGTATATATGGTGGTAAATGCGATATTCTGAGCTTCTGGGGCCCTGCCTGCCTACATATGGGCTATATACCGTTCAGCATAGTAGCCCTAATAATAAGGACTCTCAATGACTCTCTTGTCTTCTGGTAGCTGGTATATATGGTGGTAAATGCGATATTCTGAGCTTCTGGGGCCCTGCCTGCCTACATATGAGCTATATACTGTTCAACATAGTAGCCCTAATAAGGGCTCTCAATGACTCTCTTGTCTTCTGGTAGCTGGTATATATGGTGGTAAATGCGATATTCTGAGCTTCTGGGGCCCTGGCTGCCTACATATGAGCTATATACCGTTCAGCATAGTAGCCCTAATAATAAGGACTCTCAATGACTCTCTTGTCTTCTGGTAGCTGGTATATATGGTGGTAAATGCGATATTCTGAGCTTCTGGAGCCCTGCCTGCCTACATATGGGCTATATACCGTTCAGCATAGTAGCCCTAATAAGGGCTCTGAATGACTCTCTTGTCTTCTGGTAGCTGGTATATATGGTGGTAAATGCGATATTCTGAGCTTCTGGGGCCATGCCTGCCTACATATGAGCTATATACCGTTCAGCATAGTAGCCCTAATAAGGGCTCTCAATGACTCTCTTGTCTTCTGGTAGCTGGTATATATGGTGGTAAATGCGATATTCTGAGCTTCTGGGGCCCTGCCTGCCTACATATGAGCTACAGTATATACCGTTCAGCATAGTAGCCCTAATAAGGGCTCTCAATGACTCTCTTGTCTTCTGGTAGCTGGTATATATGGTGGTAAATGCGATATTCTGAGCTTCTGGGGCCCTGCCTGCCTACATATGAGCTATATACTGTTCAACATAGTAGCCCTAATAAGGGCTCTCAATGACTCTCTTGTCTTCTGGTAGCTGGTATATATGGTGGTAAATGCGATATTCTGAGCTTCTGGGGCCCTGGCTGCCTACATATGAGCTATATACCGTTCAGCATAGTAGCCCTAATAATAAGGACTCTCAATGACTCTCTTGTCTTCTGGTAGCTGGTATATATGGTGGTAAATGCGATATTCTGAGCTTCTGGAGCCCTGCCTGCCTACATATGGGCTATATACCGTTCAGCATAGTAGCCCTAATAAGGGCTCTGAATGACTCTCTTGTCTTCTGGTAGCTGGTATATATGGTGGTAAATGCGATATTCTGAGCTTCTGGGGCCATGCCTGCCTACATATGAGCTATATACCGTTCAGCATAGTAGCCCTAATAAGGGCTCTCAATGACCTCTTGTCTTCTGGTAGCTGGTATATATGGTGGTAAATGCGATATTCTGAGCTTCTGGGGCCCAGCCTGCCTACATATGGGCTATATACAGTTCAGCATAGTAGCCCTAATAATAAGGACTCTCAATGACTCTCTTGTCTTCTGGTAGCTGGTATATATGGTGGTAAATGCGATATTCTGAGCTTCTGGGGCCCTGCCTGCCTACATATGAGCTATATACCGTTCAGCATAGTAGCCCTAATAAGGGCTCTCAATGACTCTCTTGTCTTCTGGTAGCTGGTATATATGGTGGTAAATGCGATATTCTGAGCTTCTGGGGCCCTGCATGCCTACATATGGGCTATATACCGTTCAGCATAGTAGCCCTAATAAGGGCTCTCAATGACTCTCTTGTCTTCTGGTAGCTGGTATATATGGTGGTAAATGCGATATTCTGAGCTTCTGGGGCCCTGCCTGCCTACATATGAGCTATATACCGTTCAGCATAGTAGCCCTAATAAGGGCTCTCAATGACTCTCTTGTCTTCTGGTAGCTGGTATATATGGTGGTAAATGCGATATTCTGAGCTTCTGGGGCCCTGCATGCCTACATATGGGCTATATACCGTTCAGCATAGTAGCCCTAATAAGGGCTCTCAATGACTCTCTTGTCTTCTGGTAGCTGGTATATATGGTGGTAAATGCGATATTCTGAGCTTCTGGGGCCCTGCCTGCCTACATATGAGCTATATACCGTTCAGCATAGTAGCCCTAATAAGGGCTCTCAATGACTCTCTTGTCTTCTGGTAGCTGGTATATATGGTGGTAAATGCGAGATTCTGAGCTTCTGGGGCCCTGCCAGCTACAGCCTGTCTTTCCCTGCTGTGAGCGTCTATCCCTCACGGGAGGCCGATTCATTAATAGCGCCAGGTAGCGACAGATGAGCGACTGTAGCGTGATTTTTTCAGCGCCAGCCAGTATTCGCTGTGCTTGGCCGGCGTTAGCTTGATGACAGCGACTCAGTCGGTGTGCGGTAATGTTGAATACGGGCTGGGGGGTCGCTGTTTCACAGGTCCAGCGTTGTATGTGAGCGCCTGACAACGAATGGCCAGAGCGAACGGCTAGCTTCATATTCATCAACAAATCACGCTCCGAATGTGCTGTCGCTGTCCATTCCTTGTTTAAACCCCAGAGCGCTTGCGGCGATGTGTATTAACTAGTTTTTAACCCCTAAACAACCATATTTTTTGAATGTAACATTATACATGTTTTTAGAATCATTTTGTAATATGAGTACATTAATCTCAGACCTGTTAGATCAATTCTGCACATATTTTTTTTAATTTTTTTTTTTACTTAAAAATAAATCCTAACATTGCAGAAGTGATCTCCGATTTTTTGACATTTAAAAAAAAAAAAAAAAAAATAATAATACCAATTAATTATGAATAATTATAGATTGCTCCATTGAAATGCATTGGACATCGCCAGGGAGCGACAGCTCATACCTGGCGATGTGAGGGAATTTGCAGCGGCGCTGTTCGGTCCAGGCGGCTTCATGATGAATGCCGCGCTAGCCGTCGCTCTCGCCGGCGCTAGCCTCATTTTGCTTGATAAATGCGTCATTGTGACCGCCGCCGGGCGTACTTGAGTCGGTAGTCGCCGTTAGCTGCCGCTACCTGGCGTTCGTCAGACACTACCTGGCGCTATCGCTTGATGAATAAGGGCATAAGTTCAAGCTGCTAATGCTGACGAAGAGGAAGTGCTGAGTTTTGTAGATTCGAGGTCACATGGTTTTTCCAGCCAATGCGTCTAGACGCCGTTCTCGTGATGCCAGCGTCCTCCCAGGACCTGTCCCACCCCCCCTGCATGGTGATTGGTGTAAAAAACGCGCCAGGGAAGGTGTGAGGGGAAACGAATTGTGAGTGCGCCATCGCCGCTGTACTCGATCGAAATCGAGTATGACGAATAGCGTAGTATTCGATCGAATACCGACTCGGTCGAATACTACTCGCTCATCTCTAGTCAACAGCCTTACAAAGCCCTGCCCCCATGTAAATTATTTATGTTCCCATTTGCAATATCTCAAGCACCCAGAAATCATCAGACAGACAAGCAGTGCTTGAGTATATCAAAATTGACACAGCCATCATTTACTACTTGTGGTCATGTGTTTCAGGCTAGTGACCCCCATCAGCACCAGGGTGTAAGTGATGGTAGGTAAGGCTTGGAAACACCTAGTCGAAGCTCCCCTAGTTCTAACCCCCTCTCTTAAGACAAAACTGGTAAATGTATGGGCCCATACCACTCACACAGGAGGGTTTCCCATTCAGTGAGGCCAGGTTAATCCGTCAACACCCAATCTTTATCAGATCCCCACCCTGTTAGGTGGCTAGGCACAAATCAATGCCTGGCCACAAACATTTGGTACAGGCCAACAATCATGTGAGGTAAAGGTACAATAGATAAGATATGACAAGGGTTTCACCCATTAGTGTATAGAATGTATAGATAAGATGTCATGTTAGTTGGAGCTTAGTGAAGTTTAGAAAAAGATAATAGTTGAGTATTGCTAAATTCAGTCATGACCAGAAGCAAACAGAGGTTGGAATAACGAACCATATCTGTGAGCCACCATGAAATCAGAATAGCTCTGTACTAGAGATGAGCGAACTTTTGAAAAATTCGATTCGACTGATTCGCCGAATTTTCCGTCAAAAATCGTTTCGACCCGAATAAATTCGCGACGAATCGCTATTAAAACGGCTATTTCTGAGCCTCCTAGAGCCTCAATAGGGTTGTAAACCATTCTGCCTTGCTGTAACACGCACAGGATGCGTGCTGGGTTAGTTAAATAATACTTTGAAGAAATATCACATGCAGATCAGAGGCATCGCTAATAGAATCGCAGAGCGGCACAATTGCAGAGAGTTGAAGTGGCATCACTATGAGGGGCAGAAGGAGCCCAAACATTGCTTTAAAGAGACACTGGAGTTGGCAGCAGCAGGAGCCCAAAAATTGGATGAATCACACCCTGGAGTTGGCAGGAGTTGACAGCAGCAGCAGGAGCCCAAATATTACTTTAAAGAGACCCTGGGGTTGGCCTCAGGAGCCCAAAAATTGGATGAATCACACCCTGGAGTTGGCAGCAGCAGCAGCAGGAGCCCAAATATACACTGGAGTTGGCTTCAGGAGCCCAAAAATTGGATGAATCACACCCTGGAGTTGGCAGAAGTTGGCAGCAGCAGCAGCAGGAGCCCAAATATACACTGGAGTTGGCTTCAGGAGCCCAAAAATTGGATGAATCACACCCTGGAGTTGGCAGGAGTTGACAGTAGCAGCAGCAGGAGCCCAAATATACACTGGAGTTGGCTTCAGGAGCCCAAAAATTGGATGAATCACACCCTGGAGTTGGCAGCAGCAGCAGCAGGAGCCCAAATATACACTGGAGTTGGCTTCAGGAGCCCAAAAATTGGATGAACCACACCCTGGAGTTGGCAGGAGTTGACAGTAGCAGCAGCAGGAGCCCAAATATACACTGGAGTTGGCTTCAGGAGCCCAAAAATTGGATGAATCACACCCTGGAGTTGGCAGCAGCAGCAGCAGAAGCCCAAATATACACTGGAGTTGGCTTCAGGAGCCCAAAAATTGGATGAATCACACCCTGGAGTTGGCAGAAGTTGGCAGCAGCAGCAGCAGGAGCCCAAATATACACTGGAGTTGGCTTCAGGAGCCCAAAAATTGGATGAATCACACCCTGGAGTTGGCAGGAGTTGACAGTAGCAGCAGCAGGAGCCCAAATATACACTGGAGTTGGCTTCAGGAGCCCAAAAATTGGATGAATCACACCCTGGAGTTGGCAGCAGCAGCAGCAGGAGCCCAAATATACACTGGAGTTGGCTTCAGGAGCCCAAAAATTGGATGAATCACACCCTGGAGTTGGCAGAAGTTGGCAGCAGCAGCAGCAGCAGGAGCCCAAATATACACTGGAGTTGGCTTCAGGAGCCCAAACATTGGATGAACCACACCCTGGAGTTGGCAGAAGTTGGCAGCAGCAGCAGCAGGAGCCCAAATATACACTGGAGTTGGCTTCAGGAGCCCAAAAATTGGATGAATCACACCCTGGAGTTGGCAGGAGTTGACAGTAGCAGCAGCAGGAGCCCAAATATTACATTAAAGAGACCCTGGGGTTGGCCTCAGGAGCCCAAAAATTGGATGAATCACACCCTGGAGTTGGCAGCAGCAGCAGCAGGAGCCCATATATACACTGGAGTTGGCTTCAGGAGCCCAAAAATTGGATGAATCACACCCTGGAGTTGGCAGAAGTTGGCAGCAGCAGCAGCAGGAGCCCAAATATACACTGGAGTTGGCTTCAGGAGCCCAAAAATTGGATGAATCACACCCTGGAGTTGGCAGGAGTTGACAGCAGCAGCAGCAGCAGGAGCCCAAATATTACATTAAAGAGACCCTGGGGTTGGCCTCAGGAGCCCAAAAATTGGATGAATCACACCCTGGAGTTGGCAGCAGCAGCAGCAGGAGCCCAATTATACACTGGAGTTGGCTTCAGGAGCCCAAAAATTGGATGAATCACACCCTGGATTTGGCAGAAGTTGGCAGCAGCAGGAGCCCAAATATACACTGGAGTTGGCTTCAGGAGCCCAAAAATTGGATGAATCACACCCTGGAGTTGGCAGGAGTTGACAGTAGCAGCAGCAGGAGCCCAAATATTACATTAAAGAGACCCTGGGGTTGGCCTCAGGAGCCCAAAAATTGGATGAATCACACCCTGGAGTTGGCAGCAGCAGCAGCAGCAGGAGCCCAAATATACACTGGAGTTGGCTTCAGGAGTCCAAAAATTGGATGAATCACACCCTGGAGTTGGCAGAAGTTGGCAGCAGCAGCAGCAGGAGCCCAAATATACACTGGAGTTGGCTTCAGGAGCCCAAAAATTGGATGAATCACACCCTGGAGTTGGCAGGAGTTGACAGTAGCAGCAGCAGGAGCCCAAATATACACTGGAGTTGGCTTCAGGAGCCCAAAAATTGGATGAATCACACCCTGGAGTTGGCAGGAGTTGACAGCAGCAGCAGGAGCCCAAATATACACTGGAGTTGGCTTCAGGAGCCCAAAAATTGGATGAATCACACCCTGGAGTTGGCAGAAGTTGGCAGCAGCAGCAGCAGGAGCCCAAATATACACTGGAGTTGGCTTCAGGAGCCCAAAAATTGGATGAATCACACCCTGGAGTTGGCAGAAGTTGGCAGCAGCAGCAGCAGGAGCCCAAATATACACTGGAGTTGGCTTCAGGAGCCCAAAAATTGGATGAATCACACCCTGGAGTTGGCAGGAGTTGACAGTAGCAGCAGCAGGAGCCCAAATATTACATTAAAGAGACCCTGGGGTTGGCCTCAGGAGCCCAAAAATTGGATGAATCACACCCTGGAGTTGGCAGCAGCAGCAGCAGGAGCCCAAATATACACTGGAGTTGGCTTCAGGAGCCCAAAAATTGGATGAATCACACCCTGGAGTTGGCAGAAGTTGGCAGCAGCAGCAGCAGGAGCCCAAATATACACTGGAGTTGGCTTCAGGAGCCCAAAAATTGGATGAATCACACCCTGGAGTTGGCAGGAGTTGACAGCAGCAGCAGCAGCAGGAGCCCAAATATTACATTAAAGAGACCCTGGGGTTGGCCTCAGGAGCCCAAAAATTGGATGAATCACACCCTGGAGTTGGCAGCAGCAGCAGCAGGAGCCCAAATATACACTGGAGTTGGCTTCAGGAGCCCAAAAATTGGATGAATCACACCCTGGAGTTGGCAGCAGCAGCAGCAGGAGCCCAAATATACACTGGAGTTGGCTTCAGGAGCCCAAAAATTGGATGAATCACACCCTGAAGTTGGCAGCAGCAGCAGCAGGAGCCCAAATATACACTGGAGTTGGCTTCAGGAGCCCAAAAATTGGATGAATCACACCCTGGAGTTGGCAGGAGTTGACAGTAGCAGCAGCAGGAGCCCAAATATTACATTAAAGAGACCCTGGGGTTGGCCTCAGGAGCCCAAAAATTGGATGAATCACACCCTGGAGTTGGCAGAAGTTGGCAGCAGCAGCAGCAGGAGCCCAAATATACACTGGAGTTGGCTTCAGGAGCCCAAAAATTGGATGAATCACACCCTGGAGTTGGCAGAAGTTGGCAGCAGCAGCAGCAGGAGCCCAAATATACACTGGAGTTGGCTTCAGGAGCCCAAAAATTGGATGAATCACACCCTGGAGTTGGCAGGAGTTGACAGCAGCAGCAGGAGCCCAAATATTACTTTAAAGTGACACTGGGGTTGGCTTCAGGAGCCCAACAATTGGATGAATCACACCCTGGAGTTGGCAGAAGTTGGCAGCAGCAGCAGCAGGAGCCCAAAAAATGGCCTAAAGACATAAATATGTTTTGCACCATTTGGAAAGTGTAAAACGTGGCACCATGCTGAATCTAGTCGCATGCATCAGGCATTGGTGGGTGGAAATCCTGGCTGATCCCTCCCTGATTCATTTTGACAAAGGTGAGTCTCTCCACATTTTTAGTTGACAGACGAGTTCTCCTCGCCGTAACTATGGCCCCCGCCGCACTAAACACCCGCTCAGATGGCACGCTACTTGCCGGGCAGGACAGCTTTTCCAGGGCAAACTCTGCTAGTTGCGGCCACAAATCAAGTTTGGCTGCCCAGAAGTCCAGCGGATCCTCAAGGTGTGTTGGCATGGTCATGTCAAAGTATGACATGACCTGCTGGTTGAGGTCCTGCTCCAGGTCTTCCTGCTGCTCATGAGTAGCCTCACTATGCGGGTGTAGAAAGCTACTCATTAGCGACTGAAGACTGAGGCTGCTGCTGCTGATGGAGCTGCTGCTGCTGCTCCTGCCAACCCCCCCAGCGGCCATGGCAGTGGAAGGTGAGCGCAGAGGTCCCCTCGAGTCAGACCTGCGAGAGTATGGACCATGGCGCAGATAGGCATCGGCCAACTGCCTACGTAGAATGTCTTTGTAGTAGTTGAGTTTGTCCTCCCTCTCGGTGGGTTTAAAAAATGCCCCCATTTTGTGCCGGAAGCGAGGGTCCAATAAGGTGGACAGCCAGAAGTCATCCCGCCGACAGATGGAAACAATTCTGGGGTCACTACGCAAGCACGTGAGCATGCTTCGTGCCATTTGCGCAAGTGACTCGGATGGACTACCTGTCTCCATCTCCACTGCATACTGCCACGGTGTGCCCGGGTCCTCTGTCTCGCCTTCCTCAAAAACCTCTAGCTCCTCTGGCTGCTCCTGCTCCTCCTCTCCTGTCCGCTGACTAGATAAACCAGCCATTTCGCCAAGCCTAAACTGTGTTTTGCTGGGCAACTCCTCCTCCTCCTCTTCCTCCTCCTCCTCCTCCAGTTCAGCTCCAACGGGGTTCATGTGGCCGTAAGATGTAAACGCCATGTCTCCAGTGCCCTGACCAGCCATGGTTTCCAACATGTGCTGTAGTACATGAAGCAGTGGAATCACGTCGTTCATCCCGTAATCCTGCCGACTGACAAATAAAGTGGCTTCCTCAAAGGGCCTGAGCAAACAGCAGGTGTCACGTATGAGCTGCCACTGGTTGACATTGAAGTTACACAGGGGAGTCCCCCTATCTGCTTGGATCATCAGGAAATCCGTGATGGCTTTTCTCTGTTCATATAATCGGTCCAACATGTGAAGGGTGGAATTCCAACGGGTGGAAACATCGCAAATCAGACTATGTTGGGGGATACCATTCTGACGCTGTAGCTCAAGAAGGGTGTGTTTGGCAGTGTAGGAGTGGCTGAAGTGCATGCAAAGTTTCCTTGAAGTTGTTAGGATGTCCTGCAGATGGGGGGAACACTTCAGAAACCGCTTGACAACCAGATTGAAGACGTGAGCCATGCAGGGGGCATGGGTCAGGCTTCCTTGGCGCAGCGCAGACAAAATGTTCTTCCCATTGTCGGTAACCATGATTCCCATTTTAAGTTTTCTCGGAGTAAGCCATGTTTGGATTTC
This sequence comes from Gastrophryne carolinensis, assembly GCA_027917425.1. NCBI lineage: Eukaryota > Metazoa > Chordata > Amphibia > Anura > Microhylidae > Gastrophryne > Gastrophryne carolinensis. The sequence continues at coordinate 74,921,577 of CM051238.1, forward strand.
CTGATGAATACATTTAAGCAGTTCCTCCCCTGTGTGACTCAGTTCGCCAAGACAAACCATGTGAAGCACTGCGTGACACCTCCGTGCCCTGCACACATGGTAGACTGGAGGGGCACTGAGACTTGAGCCTACAGTGGAGGGTGAGGAGATGGCGGAGGATGAGGAGGCCGAGTCGCACGGTGTCACAGGCCCAATGGGCAGAGAGCGCGGAGGCCGAAGCGGCGTGACCTGTCCAAGTTGCTGCTGCAAAGGGACCACATTCACCCAGTGGGCCGTAAACGACATGTACTGCCCCTGACCGTAGTTACAGCTCCAGATGTCGGCGCTGCCATGTATTTTGCTACACACCGACAGGCTCAAGGACTGGCCCACCTTCTGTTCAACAAAAGTGTGCAGCGCTGGTACTGCCTTCTTGGCAAAGAAATGACGGCTTGGGACTCTCCACCTCGGCTCGGCACAAGCCATCAGTTCTCTGAAAGGTGCAGATTCCACCACCTGAAAAGGGAGCGACTGCAGCACCAGCAACTTGGACAGGAGCACATTCAGCTTCTGCGCCGTAGGATGAGTGGGCGCATACTGCTGTCTCTTGGACATGGCTTCGCTGATGGATTGCTGGCGGGATGCATGACTTGGAGGAGGAGGAGGAGGAGGAGCAGGAGCGACAGAGGATGGGTATGACGCACAGCTGCCTTCGGCTGAGGTGCTGGAGCCTTGGCTGGCAGAAATTGGGAGCTCACTTGGTGAGGAAGCAGACTGGACCACCCCTTGGGAGCCTCGGTTCTCCCAGGTCGTTTTATGGTGACGCATCATATGTTGACGCAGGGCCGTGGTGCCAACATTTGGACCCTGGCCACGCTTCACCTTTTGCCTACATATCTTGCATGTGGCCATGTTACCCTCCTGCGGATGCCTCAGGAAAAACTGCCACACTGCCGAGTAGCTACTTTTCCCACCCCCTGGCCTCACTGATTCACTGCTGCTGTTGCCAACTCCAGGAACCCCTGCTCCACTACCTCCCGATAAGGTAGACTGCCGCACAGCAGGTGCTCTACCCCGGCCGGCTCCAGCCTTTGGAATTGTGCCCCCATGCTGACTGCTACCACCTTGCTGCCTCAGCTGCTGACTCCGGGGCAACCTGCGCCCCTCTTCTCCTGATGATGACGATGAAGCCCCTTCATCACCCGGCTCCCAAGTGCGATCGGCTTCATCGTCATCATCATCATCATCACCGAGTTGTGGCTGTACGTCACTGATGTTCGTGGATTCGTCAACAGTGTCTGGCGCAGGAGCTGGAACGCTCGCAGCACCCACGACACTGTCCACATCACTATTTGTCTGCCTAGCTAAAGAAGCCACCTCCATTTCTTGGCTGGGCAGTAGCTGCTGACTGTCCTCCTGTATCTGATCGTCCTCCTCACTAAAGAGTGGAGCTGAACCCAAAGCATAGGATACGTCGCAGGGGGAGGGAACGGCGAAGGACAGAGGCAATGGGAGGACAGGGACTGCTCTCGGGGCATGCCAACTCAGGGTTGTGTCAGAGGAACCTACCGACCCTAGACTGGGGGTCTCAGACGTAAGTTGTGATGATGTTGTTGATGAGCGCGTCAACCAATCTACCACGGCAGATGCGTTACTGGTGGAGACCCGACCGCTAGCAGATACTTGCAGATTAGGTCTCTCAGCGTGACTCCTGCTGCTACTGGCCCCCAGTCTGATGCGAGCTCTGCCTGCGGAATCTTGGCCTCTGCCCCTCCTCTTTTCACTTCCAGGCACTTGTCTGCCCGACATAGTCTAACTGGCGTGGTAGTAGGTGATATTTTAAGATCCCCCGGGCAGCGGTGGGTCTATATGAAACAGAATATAATGCACACCAAAAGTGAGCAGTAACACTCAGCCTCCAACAGGCCTGCTTAGTGTAAATAAGAGAGCTGCTTAGTGTAAATAAAGAGGGGTATGCTATGTTACAGAATGGGATGCCTCAACAGAAGTGCACCTGGCAGGCAGCAGTAAGCCTATGCCCAGCAAAAGTGTCTTATAATATAAATATAATAAGAGCAAATGGTTATATGGTCTTAAACAGAGGCTGCTTTAGTCACAGAATGGGATGCCCCCAAAAAAGATCCAGTAGTACTATGCCCAGCAAAAGTGTCTTTATCAGGCTAATTTCAAATATGATAAGAGCAAATGCTTATATGGTCTTAAACAGAGGCTGCTTTAGTCACAGAATGGGATGCCCTGGCAGGGACAAGTAGTGCTATGCCCAGCAAAAGTGTCTTTATCAGGCTAATTTCAAATATGATAAGAGCAAATGCTTATATGGTCTTAAACAGAGGCTGCTTTAGTCACAGAATGGGATGCCCTGGCAGGGACAAGTAGTGCTATGCCCAGCAAAAGTGTCTTTATCAGGCTAATTTCAAATATAATAAGAGCAAATGCTTATATGGTCTTAAACAGAGGCTGCTTTAGTAACAGAATGGGATGCCCCCAAAAAAGATCCAGTAGTACTATGCCCAGCAAAAGTGTCTTTATCAGGCTAATTTCAAATATGATAAGAGCAAATGCTTATATGGTCTTAAACAGAGGCTGCTTTAGTCACAGAATGGGATGCCCTGGCAGGGACAAGTAGTGCTATGCCCAGCAAAAGTGTCTTTATCAGGCTAATTTCAAATATGATAAGAGCAAATGCTTATATGGTCTTAAACAGAGGCTGCTTTAGTCACAGAATGGGATGCCCTGGCAGGGACAAGTAGTGCTATGCCCAGCAAAAGTGTCTTTATCAGGCTAATTTCAAATATAATAAGAGCAAATGCTTATATGGTCTTAAACAGAGGCTGCTTTAGTCACAGAATGGGATGCCCCCAAAAAAGATCCAGTAGTACTATGCCCAGCAAAAGTGTCTTTATCAGGCTAATTTCAAATATGATAAGAGCAAATGCTTATATGGTCTTAAACAGAGGCTGCTTTAGTCACAGAATGGGATGCCCTGGCAGGGACAAGTAGTGCTATGCCCAGCAAAAGTGTCTTTATCAGGCTAATTTCAAATATAATAAGAGCAAATGCTTATATGGTCTTAAACAGAGGCTGCTTTAGTCACAGAATGGGATGCCCTGGCAGGGACAAGTAGTGCTATGCCCAGCAAAAGTGTCTTTATCAGGCTAATTTCAAATATAATAAGAGCAAATGGTTATATGGTCTTTAACAGAGGCTGCTATAGTCACAGAATGGGATGCCCCCAAAAAAGATCCAGTAGTACTATGCCCAGCAAAAGTGTCTTTATCAGGCTAATTTCAAATATGATAAGAGCAAATGCTTATATGGTCTTAAACAGAGGCTGCTTTAGTCACAGAATGGGATGCCCTGGCAGGGACAAGTAGTGCTATGCCCAGCAAACGTGTCTTTATCAGGCTAATTTCAAATATAATAAGAGCAAATGGTTATATGGTCTTTAACAGAGGCTGCTATAGTCACAGAATGGGATGCCCCCAAAAAAGAAGTGGACCTGGCTGGGACCAGTAGTGCTATGCCCAGCAAAAGTGTCTTTATCAGGCCTGATTTCTATGAGAATAAGTGCAAATGGTTATTATGCTATTAAATAGAGGCTGGTGTTGTCACAGAATGGGATGCCACAAAAACCAGAGAGCATGCACAGCAAAAGTGTCTTTATCAGGCCTGATTTCTATGAGAATAAGTGCAAATGGTTATTATGCTATTAAATAGAGGCTGGTGTTGTCACAGAATGGGATGCCACAAAAACCAGAGAGCATGCACAGCAAAAGTGTCTTTATCAGGCCTAATTTCTATGAGAATAAGTGCAAATGGTTATTATGCTATTAAATAGAGGCTGGTGTTGTCACAGAATGGGATGCCACAAAAACCAGAGAGCATGCACAGCAAAAGTGTCTTTATCAGGCCTAATTTCTATGAGAATAAGTGCAAATGGTTATTATGCTATTAAATAGAGGCTGGTGTAGTCACAGAATGGGATGCCACAAAACCCAGAGAGCATGCACAGCAAAAGTGTCTTTATCAGGCCTAATTTCTATGAGAATAAGTGCAAATGGTTATTATGCTATTAAATAGAGGCTGGTGTTGTCACAGAATGGGATGCCACAAAAACCAGAGAGCATGCACAGCAAAAGTGTCTTTATCAGGCCTGATTTCTATGAGAATAAGTGCAAATGGTTATTATGCTATTAAATAGAGGCTGGTGTAGTCACAGAATGGGATGCCACAAAAACCAGAGAGCATGCACAGCAAAAGTGTCTTTATCAGGCCTAATTTCTATGAGAATAAGTGCAAATGGTTATTATGCTATTAAATAGAGGCTGGTGTTGTCACAGAATGGGATGCCACAAAAACCAGAGAGCATGCACAGCAAAAGTGTCTTTATCAGGCCTGATTTCTATGAGAATAAGTGCAAATGGTTATTATGCTATTAAATAGAGGCTGGTGTAGTCACAGAATGGGATGCCACAAAAACCAGAGAGCATGCACAGCAAAAGTGTCTTTATCAGGCCTGATTTCTATGAGAATAAGTGCAAATGGTTATTATGCTATTAAATAGAGGCTGGTGTTGTCACAGAATGGGATGCCACAAAAACCAGAGAGCATGCACAGCAAAAGTGTCTTTATCAGGCCTAATTTCTATGAGAATAAGTGCAAATGGTTATTATGCTATTAAATAGAGGCTGGTGTTGTCACAGAATGGGATGCCACAAAAACCAGAGAGCATGCACAGCAAAAGTGTCTTTATCAGGCCTAATTTCTATGAGAATAAGTGCAAATGGTTATTATGCTATTAAATAGAGGCTGGTGTAGTCACAGAATGGGATGCCACAAAAACCAGAGAGCATGCACAGCAAAAGTGTCTTTATCAGGCCTAATTTCTATGAGAATAAGTGCAAATGGTTATTATGCTATTAAATAGAGGCTGGTGTTGTCACAGAATGGGATGCCACAAAAACCAGAGAGCATGCACAGCAAAAGTGTCTTTATCAGGCCTGATTTCTATGAGAATAAGTGCAAATGGTTATTATGCTATTAAATAGAGGCTGGTGTAGTCACAGAATGGGATGCCACAAAAACCAGAGAGCATGCACAGCAAAAGTGTCTTTATCAGGCCTAATTTCTATGAGAATAAGTGCAAATGGTTATTATGCTATTAAATAGAGGCTGGTGTTGTCACAGAATAGGATGTCACAAAAACCAGAGAGCATGCACAGCAAAAGTGTCTTTATCAGGCCTGATTTCTATGAGAATAAGTGCAAATGGTTATTATGCTATTAAATAGAGGCTGGTGTAGTCACAGAATGGGATGCCACAAAAACCAGAGAGCATGCACAGCAAAAGTGTCTTTATCAGGCCTGATTTCTATGAGAATAAGTGCAAATGGTTATTATGCTATTAAATAGAGGCTGGTGTTGTCACAGAATGGGATGCCACAAAAACCAGAGAGCATGCACAGCAAAAGTGTCTTTATCAGGCCTAATTTCTATGAGAATAAGTGCAAATGGTTATTATGCTATTAAATAGAGGCTGGTGTTGTCACAGAATGGGATGCCACAAAAACCAGAGAGCATGCACAGCAAAAGTGTCTTTATCAGGCCTGATTTCTATGAGAATAAGTGCAAATGGTTATTATGCTATTAAATAGAGGCTGGTGTAGTCACAGAATGGGATGCCACAAAAACCAGAGAGCATGCACAGCAAAAGTGTCTTTATCAGGCCAAATTTCTATGAGAATAAGTGCAAATGGTTATTATGCTATTAAATAGAGGCTGGTGTTGTCACAGAATGGGATGCCACAAAAACCAGAGAGCATGCACAGCAAAAGTGTCTTTATCAGGCCTGATTTCTATGAGAATAAGTGCAAATGGTTATTATGCTATTAAATAGAGGCTGGTGTAGTCACAGAATGGGATGCCACAAAAACCAGAGAGCATGCACAGCAAAAGTGTCTTTATCAGGCCTGATTTCTATGAGAATAAGTGCAAATGGTTATTATGCTATTAAATAGAGGCTGGTGTTGTCACAGAATGGGATGCCACAAAAACCAGAGAGCATGCACAGCAAAAGTGTCTTTATCAGGCCTAATTTCTATGAGAATAAGTGCAAATGGTTATTATGCTATTAAATAGAGGCTGGTGTTGTCACAGAATGGGATGCCACAAAAACCAGAGAGCATGCACAGCAAAAGTGTCTTTATCAGGCCTAATTTCTATGAGAATAAGTGCAAATGGTTATTATGCTATTAAATAGAGGCTGGTGTTGTCACAGAATGGGATGCCACAAAAACCAGAGAGCATGCAAGCAAAAGTGTCTTTATCAGGCCTGATTTCTATGAGAATAAGTGCAAATGGTTATTATGCTATTAAATAGAGGCTGGTGTTGTCACAGAATGGGATGCCACAAAAACCAGAGAGCATGCAAGCAAAAGTGTCTTTATCAGGCCTGATTTCTATGAGAATAAGTGCAAATGGTTATTATGCTATTAAATAGAGGCTGGTGTAGTCACAGAATGGGATGCCACAAAAACCAGAGAGCATGCACAGCAAAAGTGTCTTTATCAGGCCTGATTTCTATGAGAATAAGTGCAAATGGTTATTATGCTATTAAATAGAGGCTGGTGTTGTCACAGAATGGGATGCCACAAAAACCAGAGAGCATGCACAGCAAAAGTGTCTTTATCAGGCCTAATTTCTATGAGAATAAGTGCAAATGGTTATTATGCTATTAAATAGAGGCTGGTGTTGTCACAGAATGGGATGCCACAAAAACCAGAGAGCATGCACAGCAAAAGTGTCTTTATCAGGCCTGATTTCTATGAGAATAAGTGCAAATGGTTATTATGCTATTAAATAGAGGCTGGTGTAGTCACAGAATGGGATGCCACAAAAACCAGAGAGCATGCACAGCAAAAGTGTCTTTATCAGGCCTAATTTCTATGAGAATAAGTGCAAATGGTTATTATGCTATTAAATAGAGGCTGGTGTTGTCACAGAATGGGATGCCACAAAAACCAGAGAGCATGCACAGCAAAAGTGTCTTTATCAGGCCTAATTTCTATGAGAATAAGTGCAAATGGTTATTATGCTATTAAATAGAGGCTGGTGTTGTCACAGAATGGGATGCCACAAAAACCAGAGAGCATGCACAGCAAAAGTGTCTTTATCAGGCCTGATTTCTATGAGAATAAGTGCAAATGGTTATTATGCTATTAAATAGAGGCTGGTGTTGTCACAGAATGGGATGCCACAAAAACCAGAGAGCATGCACAGCAAAAGTGTCTTTATCAGGCCTGATTTCTATGAGAATAAGTGCAAATGGTTATTATGCTATTAAATAGAGGCTGGTGTTGTCACAGAATGGGATGCCACAAAAACCAGAGAGCATGCACAGCAAAAGTGTCTTTATCAGGCCTAATTTCTATGAGAATAAGTGCAAATGGTTATTATGCTATTAAATAGAGGCTGGTGTTGTCACAGAATGGGATGCCACAAAAACCAGAGAGCATGCACAGCAAAAGTGTCTTTATCAGGCCTAATTTCTATGAGAATAAGTGCAAATGGTTATTATGCTATTAAATAGAGGCTGGTGTAGTCACCGAATGGGATGCCACAAAAACCAGAGAGCATGCACAGCAAAAGTGTCTTTATCAGGCCTGATTTCTATGAGAATAAGTGCAAATGGTTATTATGCTATTAAATAGAGGCTGGTGTAGTCACAGAATGGGATGCCACAAAAACCAGAGAGCATGCACAGCAAAAGTGTCTTTATCAGGCCTAATTTCTATGAGAATAAGTGCAAATGGTTATTATGCTATTAAATAGAGGCTGGTGTTGTCACAGAATGGGATGCCACAAAAACCAGAGAGCATGCACAGCAAAAGTGTCTTTATCAGGCCTAATTTCTATGAGAATAAGTGCAAATGGTTATTATGCTATTAAATAGAGGCTGGTGTAGTCACAGAATGGGATGCCACAAAAACCAGATAGCATGCACAGCAAAAGTGTCTTTATCAGGCCTAATTTCTATGAGAATAAGTGCAAATGGTTATTATGCTATTAAATAGAGGCTGGTGTTGTCACAGAATGGGATGCCACAAAAACCAGAGAGCATGCACAGCAAAAGTGTCTTTATCAGGCCTGATTTCTATGAGAATAAGTGCAAATGGTTATTATGCTATTAAATAGAGGCTGGTGTAGTCACAGAATGGGATGCCACAAAAACCAGAGAGCATGCACAGCAAAAGTGTCTTTATCAGGCCTGATTTCTATGAGAATAAGTGCAAATGGTTATTATGCTATTAAATAGAGGCTGGTGTAGTCACAGAATGGGATGCCACAAAAACCAGAGAGCATGCACAGCAAAAGTGTCTTTATCAGGCCTAATTTCTATGAGAATAAGTGCAAATGGTTATTATGCTATTAAATAGAGGCTGGTGTTGTCACAGAATGGGATGCCACAAAAACCAGAGAGCATGCACAGCAAAAGTGTCTTTATCAGGCCTGATTTCTATGAGAATAAGTGCAAATGGTTATTATGCTATTAAATAGAGGCTGGTGTTGTCACAGAATGGGATGCCACAAAAACCAGAGAGCATGCACAGCAAAAGTGTCTTTATCAGGCCTAATTTCTATGAGAATAAGTGCAAATGGTTATTATGCTATTAAATAGAGGCTGGTGTTGTCACAGAATGGGATGCCACAAAAACCAGAGAGCATGCACAGCAAAAGTGTCTTTATCAGGCCTGATTTCTATGAGAATAAGTGCAAATGGTTATTATGCTATTAAATAGAGGCTGGTGTTGTCACAGAATGGGATGCCACAAAAACCAGAGAGCATGCACAGCAAAAGTGTCTTTATCAGGCCTAATTTCTATGAGAATAAGTGCAAATGGTTATTATGCTATTAAATAGAGGCTGGTGTTGTCACAGAATGGGATGCCACAAAAACCAGAGAGCATGCACAGCAAAAGTGTCTTTATCAGGCCTGATTTCTATGAGAATAAGTGCAAATGGTTATTATGCTATTAAATAGAGGCTGGTGTTGTCACAGAATGGGATGCCACAAAAACCAGAGAGCATGCACAGCAAAAGTGTCTTTATCAGGCCTAATTTCTATGAGAATAAGTGCAAATGGTTATTATGCTATTAAATAGAGGCTGGTGTTGTCACAGAATGGGATGCCACAAAAACCAGAGAGCATGCACAGCAAAAGTGTCTTTATCAGGCCTAATTTCTATGAGAATAAGTGCAAATGGTTGTTATGCTATTAAATAGAGGCTGGTGTAGTCACAGAATGGGATGCCACAAAAACCAGAGAGCATGCACAGCAAAAGTGTCTTTATCAGGCCTGATTTCTATGAGAATAAGTGCAAATGGTTATTATGCTATTAAATAGAGGCTGGTGTAGTCACAGAATGGGATGCCTCACAGCAGACTTAAGATCAGTTCAGTATATATGCACAGTTAGTTAGTATAAGCAGCCTGAAAACGCTAACAAAGCAGGCTGGATGAAAAAAAAAAAAAAAACTGACAGCCTCCGATTTTCCCTTCCTTTCCCTGTTTTTCGCTTACTTTCTGTCTGTCTCCTGTCTGTCTCCTGCCTGTCTCCAGCCTGTCCCTGTCTGTCCCTGCCTGTCTAACTGTCTGTCTCTCCCTCAGCTACACAGCGTTCTGTCTCTCACGAATGCAATAGAGAAATGAGGCTGGAAAGCAAGATGGCCGGCCTTAAATACCGCTGTGACGTCACCGGGCTTGCTGGCTGCTGATAGGATGCATGTGACTGTCCCAGCTTGCACTGGCGCGGGGTTGATGTCTGGACATGTCCCGTCCGCCATCTTAGAATGCCTGTAATGTAAATGAATGGATGTTAAAGGAAAACTTCGAGCGATCGAATCGCGGGGAAATTCGGATTCGATCCGAATCGAATTTTTCCTGAAATTCGGATCGAATCCGGGTTCGTCCGGATCGATTCGCTCATCCCTACTCTGTACCAAGGAATCAGTCCGAATATGTAGCAATGATGGGATCTGAAACTAGAGTACAAAACCTTTCTTCATGTAAGATATAGGCAGAGGTAGCAATCAGAAGAACGTAAGGTCCCAGATTCAGGATTCAAATAATTAGTAAGAGCGAGAAAACCCTTTTTTGTAGGAGAGAAAACTGCCATTCGCAATGAAAGTGAATGGCAATTTTTTCCCAGACCAGATATACTCAACCAGGAAAGAATCTTGCTGTGCCATCTCTAGCTTGGTGGCTGCAAATCTGAGGACAGAAGACTGGATATCCAGTGGTGATTGAGGTTAATTATCTATAAATGCTTGGAGCTTGTGAATGTGATACGTTTTTAATATTAAACATGTTGGATTTTTTAGGGGTTATTTTTTATTATGTTGGTTTTTTTATCTTTAGTATACCTAGCCAACTTTGAATTCACCCACGCCATTATTTTCTAACTAATGAGGAAGATTCTTCTGAAGAATTGCTTAAGCGTCTCTGAAGCATTGTTTATGTGTGTGTAAGCAGTGTGTATAGGACGGAGGATCATCAACGGGGCAACAATCACTGAGCGAGCACTTCTATGATATCACTTGATGTCACACATTTTGGCTGTGGATCTTGGAAGTGCTGATATAGACTTTAGACTGTTTTAATATTTAGGGGGTAATTTATGAAGAGTTCGCCGTCATCCACCGGGTTTACGCATTTATCAAGTGCAATTTTGCCTGTTCCACCGGTGATGTCCATGTGTTTTGTATTTACTTCTACTTCAGTTTGGCTCGGCATATACCACTTTTTTTTAGGAATCAGTGTTATTTAGGGATTGATTGGCACTTTAGGTTTTTTCAGCATTTTTAACTTTTTTTTTTGAGAGTGAACATTAGAAAGTTACCCAGTGTGAAAAAAACAATAATGTTTTTACACAACTTTTATGTTTTCAAGTAAACTTTTCTTTATTGCAAAAGGTACTATCTAGATTAGCTAGCAAACTAGGAAATATGTGAAGAAGTAAAATAAAACTCCATTGGTTGCTGCGAGTGATATGTCTTATATTACGGTACTTTCTTCCTTCCTTCAATTAAGGTGGTAAATGTAAGTTATTAAGCTATTCCTTAAAATATTTATTTTTGCTTATGTTAACCAATGTATGTTTTATGGAATCGGTTTTTACTACCTACGATCTGTTGCTGTTGACAACTGTGCACCAAGTCTGTACACCAAGATCTATAAGAAGAGAGGAGCGAGTCCTATACACAGAGAACACCGCTGCTTGGCAGCTGCTGAGGTGAGGGAGCTCACTGAACCCTACACATGCCCAGAAGCAGGACTCACTTCTTTCTTCTTGGAGTGGAGATTTAATATCAACAGATTGCAAATAGTGAAAACTGTTACCATAAAACACACATTTGCTAACATTTTCACACAAAAACACTTTCAAACATTGGACTTTGCCTTTAAATCAATCAAACACCCATTTTTTCGAAAATGGTGTTAATCACAGCTGAGATCTGTGCAGGGGGCTCACCGATTGCCTATGTACCCCCCCGGCATCCACCCCTGAAAGCCAGGTTTTTATCTTAACTGCCCTTTATCCCCCCTTGGCAAGATCAGGCCCAGTGATTGGCTGCTCCCATGTTTCTGGCCACTGAAATGACTGCAGATCATGCGACCAGGTAACAGCCCACCTCACCCAGAGCCTATTTTGGAACTCATTACATTCCCAACAACCCTCTCCACTCTATGTCTACTCCGTACCAGGCCACTAATATACCCCCTGACTAAGACACATGTTCTGCCCTGGTATAGCCTGACCACCATGGCTGTGAAGGCCCTACCACCCATCACAATAATTGTCCCTACAATACTAAATCTTCAGTACCATTGCTGTGAGAGTGGCTATATCCACCTGGGCCTATAATCTCTAATGCTAAGGCGTTAGCTGTGGAACCCACTCTACATGGGCTGGGAGGTACATTGGAGAAACAGTTAGTAGGCTTTTATAGGCCTAGGTTCTTTTAGGTTGAAGTTAATAAAACCCTGTGCTGATTTCTGGCCCTAGTCCCCTCCTGCCCATGGGGTTCAGTGTTTGGGACCCCTGTATGCTGAATTAGGCTCTTGGAATCGGCTTTTGTAGGTGATATATATATCCCAAGTATATATTTATATGTAGTATTGAGACTGTAGATCACTTGATATTTTCTGGAAATGTGTTTTAACCATGTTTTGGACTTAAAGGAGCCACAGCACTCAAACCAGTTAGCTTGCTGACCAACCTACAATCTGTCTCTAAACTTGGTTAAAAACAGAGGGCTCGGTCACACACATCTGCAGAAGTATGCTTAAGCTGCACCACCAGCACCAAGGTGCCCCTGTGAGGTGCAGTCCTAACTCTAATCTCTGAGAGCCCCATTTGGGACATACAATGCAATAGATAAATTGGGAGCGGGCTTACCTGAGGTTGCCCTAAACCTCAAGTGCAAGCCATAGGGTGGAAGGGTCAAAGACTTTGCAATACAGCCTAGACCCCACACTCCATGTGCTTGCACAAATTCAAAAGAAACAAAGGAGGGGTGGCAGCCACTCAGACCATTTTATAACTAACCTGGGAGGTGCATGTTAGCAGGGCAATTAGGATACAAAAATCTTAAAGGAGCCACAGCACTAAAACCAGTTAGCTTGCTGACCAACCTACAATCTGTCTCTAAACTTGGTTAAAAACAGAGGCTCGGTCACACACATCTGCAGAAGTATGCTTAAGCATGTTTTCCATGATGCCATTTCATTCTAATCAAGTACTGATGCTGAATTACTGAATTCAACACCTAAACAGCTCAGTCCTGTGTGGATATTTTACAATATCCAGACTAAGCCAGGAAGATGAATACGTAGAACATAATGTCCCACATTTTATTCTAGCTTCCAGATCCCGCTGCACCACTGTACTGGCAGCCCATCCCCACCATTGTCTGCTCTCTTCTATTAAAAGCTTCTTTTTATTGCTTTCCAGCAGCCAGAATGTGCAATGCTGCTTTCCCCTGATAAAGTGCTGAGACTATAGATGTCAGGAGCCATGAATTCAGGAATCAATTCATGGATAAATCAATTCATGGGTTTATTTTTAGGTCTTAGTGGGAATGACAGTGATGGAATGATGGCAGGAATAATGAGCGCGGTCTCTGGCAATATAATGACTGGAACAGAGCTCGCTAATATTCCATAGCAATCACTGTTCTCTCGCCTCTAGCTCTCGGCAGTATTATTTTCCGCTTACATTTCTATCCTCCCTCCTGCAGTTACAGGATTTTCTTCTTTCTCCTTCGTTGTCAGGACTTTTTTTTCAGAGAATTTGTTTTTCTGGTGTACTTGATATTGTAGGGCAGCAATCGGAGACTAAAAAGCTGATCCAGCCACTGAGGATTAAGCATAATGCAGGGATGATGGCAACACAAACAACAACCTATTTTGTCCTTGTTTCATTCAATTTGATTAATTCATTGTTTGTTTATATTTTATGCCACATTGAGGACATCTAGCTTCCCTTCCTCTGGGGCCACTGCACACAAGACGTTAATTTGACAAAAAATCTAAAAGTGTCATTAGGTGTGAAGGTTGGTGACCACCACAAGATGCAGGGGTCATGTGCCAGCCCTCTGGTTCCAGTGATATTCATAGATATGTAATAATATAAGGCTTAAAGCAGAATAAAACCCACTGTGGCCGGTCTTGGAATCTAAAATCCGGAACGGGATGCCCCGCATTGTGAAACCCTCCAGGGCGGCACAGAACTTACCTGCTGCCCGGCGCCCTCAGCAATGTAAACATCCGGTGGCTCTCCTTCCCCCGCCATTCAGACAGGCTGGGTTTGAGGCCGCTGTGCTCCAGCTCTGCGTGTAAGCATTACATATGTGTGGCAAACAGCTCTGATTGAACAACAGCCCACGCCTCCATCGTAGGACTGAGGGGGGGTTTACACAGTGGGTCATCCCAATATAGTGACCAAAATGCACCATCAGCATCAGCCTGGTGCTCCTCCAGGTGGAATTTTTTTTTTTTTTTGGGGGGGGGGAGCTCCAGCCAGAGCACAGGGCAAATGCTGAAGGGCATACAATCTGGAAACAACATGGCAATATCATGTGGATGCCAGCCAATATGCTTGGTGCCCCAAGCTGGAAGCTGTTGACAATGAAACCCCAAATGTTTTCATAGGACAAGCACTGCGCAGGGTAAAAGGATCACAGATATTGAATGCCTTTGCTCCATTGAAGTCCAGCTAAAAGTAAAAGTGTGGTAGAAAAGAATCATTATTAAGCAATGCTGTGGTAACATAATCAGGTCTGGTCCTAGTATTTATTTTATTACCAAATTATAGGCATTTGTATATGAAAATCAAGGTAGACAGCTGGCTATGCATTTGCCTAAACCAAAGTGACACTAATTTTAGAGTCCAGCATACCTGCCCGGACCCTTGACCAACCTCCTCCCCCCATTGATAATGCTTAGCATACTGTGTATCCATGTTCCAGAGCAGGACATTACAGACACTTTAATGGCAGGCAATGGAAATTGATGCACACATAGGCAGTTGCTGGATACATCTGCTTACTACAGGGTAGCAGCCAGGGACATATCTGCAGAGGTAGAAACCACATTGGGGCCAATAAGCTTAGTGGACCCCACAAATGTTGCCCCTTTACCTTATTTATCATATTTGTGTAAGCATAGCATCATTTAAAGAAAGAAATCTTTTGTTTATGTGTAACTGTAGTATAATGGTATCAAATTCAGCTGATCACATTTTGAGTAGTTGCACCTCTATAGAATAGTATAGAAGCAAGGGCAGGTAATGTATGTATCTACAGCATTTGTGTATGTATGTAGTAGGGCTGTCCTACAAGGGCTGAGTTTTTCCTTATTTCCACCCCTAAACCCATGTCTAAAAGGCAAAAGCAATCTAATCAAAAAATATAACCTAGCCCAAGAAAGCAACCCCCTTTATATTTATCTCAGATTCCTATAAATTACCTGATCATCTAAAACGTAACAAGCTGTTTTCAAAAGTACCTTTGTTTAGCAGCAGCTGCCTTTTCTGCTGCTGTAGGGACTATAATGTACAGTATTTTCTGACTTGGAAATAAAACACATCAGGGGTCCTGTTGCTTACCCAAACCAATGCAGGAAGTGCTGCTGCTGCATTGTGGTCTAACGCTGCAGATAGAAAGCACATCTTCAATATTGGGTCCCACTAAGAACGAGCTGGCAATCTTAATTCTACCAATAACCAGCTTTTTATATAGATATTAACTGAATCTGAGTTGCATCCTAACAGCCCATCAAATCCCAACATTTATTCCAATGGACACAAAAAAATAAACAAATAGCTATTGGTATACACATGGCTGGAGTCACAACGTGGCAAGTGCCAGGGTCCATTGTGCCCACTGATATACTCAGGGCAGTTTCTAGGAGTTGATGAGCAGGGCAATTGCCCTGAGTGACAAGGTCATTAATCACAGGGATCCTGCTTTCTGCAAATGGATCAGGGCCACTATTAGTTGTGAAGGAGATAAAACAGGCCCCCCATCCCCCTTATTGGGCCCAGTAATGGGAAGGGGGCACTGCCTGTGGTAGAAACAAAGCATGGTAGATACCTTTATGGGACAGCAACATCATAGGATGGGTGAGGAGGGCAGTTTTTCCTTCCTGCATTGAGCACAATTTTTCCTAGAAACTGCCTTGGAGGTTGGGAGGCTTGGGAGGAGAACATATACAAACAGCATTTTTGGAATGCTAAGGAAGCTAATAGCTTGGATTAGATGGAAGCTATGGTGGATGGAGTGTCCATTTTTCAGATGATTCAGGGCAGGAAGGACAAATCCTCATGTATGATAATGGGTGTGGATACCAAGTAGGTTCTTATAAAATACTGATGGCTGTCCTGATTACATCATTAAAGCGATCCAACGCCCTTGCCCATCCTAAAAGAAGCAAAGCATAGCAGTGTGTAGGAGCGGTATGTACCTGATTTCCTTGCTTTTGTAGCAATCCCCCAATCCTCCCAGGGGTTTCCTGAATGTACTTGTGCAGGCGTGCACGTGTCCATTGGTGTTACTGCTCATGCATCGTCCACAACTGATGTATTGTTATTATTGTAAAAAGTTGTGCTCCTCTACGCCACCTTGGTCCCACCGGCTGTACTTGCAAGGTCAGGGCCGCACTGCTACACTCCAGATAGACATTTGTGGTGTTACAGGAACTAGCTTTACTGGAACCTGGGTGCTGTGACATGGTTGCTAACGTAGACAGGAAAAAGAAGACCTCATTGTACAGGAAACACAACATGCACTAGAGAATGTACAACAGAGACTACATATAGGCGTCATCTACTGTCATAAATGTAAACTGCATTAAAGCAGACCTTCACCCTGAATAAGAGCCTATCTTATATGTTTCCCACACCCTGTACATACAGATTGCTCACATTTAAAATCATCCTACCTGCATCTAGTGCATTCTATGAACCTTTAAACACCCAAGAGTGGCTCATGGAGCATCAGACAGCCTGCAAACAGGAAATGTCTTCTGGCTGTACCGCTCTGCATTCTGGGATTGCTGTCCTTTCCCTGACCCCAGTTCTGCTCCGTCTGTGCAAAGCACAGCTATAACCCCTACAACCTGTGCTCTCCTCTCCTCAGTATGTGTGATGCTTCAGTGAAGATGGCAGCGCCCGTATCCTAGAGTCCTGAACAGAGTTGCAGCCCAGTGGGGAAAAGAATAATAAGTAAGTGACATAAAATATATTAATTTTAGATGCTGGGAAATAGTTTTTTAAGGGTTTGGGCTTTTCATTAAATCATGCTGAAGGTCTGGTTTAACCTAGCAATATAGAAGCAGATCACATAAGCTGTTGCACAGTATCTCCATTGCCCATTCTCGGCAGCTGAGGCTTAGTCTATTAAACTCATCTTCTTTGTAAGCCTCAAGGGTCATTCAGCAGTCAGGGGCTTGGTAAGGATGCTGTCATATCCTCAGAAGTCCCTGTCCTTAAAGATCCTCTAATCTCAAAGGGTTGACTTTGTTTGTAGTAATTTTGCTTCATTGTTGCTCAAAACAAATCAGGATATTGTCCATATAAATAAGCACATAGACTCATCTGTCCTCTGAAAATCTACTCCTTTGAAAGTCCTCAGGAGTAAGCACTTCATTTATTTTCATATTCCAGGCTTTGGTAGCTTGTTTTATACTCCTCCAAAGTTTGCATACTAGGTCTGACCTTTGTTCATCTTTGAATCTTGGTGGTTGTTCCATTTAGATGTCTGTTAACTCACCGTGTAGAAACACTGTTGTCACATCAAAGTTTTTCACTTGCATTTTCCTTGTGGTGGCTACTTTCAGCAAAGTCCTTATTGTAGAATGTTTGACTACTGAAGCAAAAGTCGCATCATAGTTCATGAGTGCAGTAAGACAAGGTCAAGACAAGGTCACCTTACATGGTGGTTATCATAGAAAGGAAAAAGAAGTCACTTCAATACACCAGAAACACAACATGCGCTAGAGAATGTACAACAGAGACCACATATTGATATATGTAACAGCACTGTCATAAATGTTAACTGTATTTACCTAGAAAAATAGATGCAGATCACATACAGAGACAAGCTGTAAGCTGTTGCACATTATCTACAACAGATCAGAGGCCAAGACTGGGCAGGCCTCAGCTTTGCAAAAATGTATTTCTGGGGAAAAAATACAGAGGACATACATTACGATATCAGGAAACATATAGTCATAGAGAAGGGTGTGTGATCGCTTTAATACATGCTGTGCAGGATGGGGAAAGTGTAAGAGGGATCTTTTTCCTGTTTAAATCAGTGTCTTTAAAACGCCCCTCATTCATTTAGAATAAACATTATCCATGTCCTCCATTTCTCTTTGCTATTTCCCTTGTGTTTCTTGTGCTGAGCCTTACACACTCCCCCTCCCATCACTGGCGCTGTTACCATCCAGAATGCTAATGTCGTCAGCGTGTCTGCAGCTCTCCATATAACACAGCCTACAGTAGCTGTACAAGCCTGTCCCTGCAATAGACCAATCAGTATTCAGGAAACCATAACACATGCTGGATGCATCATCGAGGCACATGATGATGACACTTTGTGCGAAAATTGGCAACGGGTTCAGGATAATCTTTCAGTAAACAATCAGACCTATGAATTACACAGTATTTAGTTGTAGTAAGTTGTTGTACCGTGTTAGCCATCGATGTAAGCAGGAAATCCAAGGTTAAGGTAATACCATTTATTGGCTAACTCATTTAGATTGAAAATGCAAGCTTTCGAAGCTGTTCAAGCTTCTTCTTCAGGCATAATACAGATCTGTGACTTAGACACACATTTATACAAAAAAACTACAAAGGAGTGACAATTGTTTTTACACTGACACACATGAAAAAGTCGTAAAATCGTATACTGTGAGATAAGAATCAGAGGGATTATAACAATTAATGGTGGGCTGATAAGAATGAGAGGGGGAGAGAAAGTGTGTGGAATTTTTATTGCTCTCACACCAGGCCAGACAGTCTGTTTAATATCAGACCTTGTGATGAGTCTTGTCTATTCAATCCATGTCATAGTGACACATAAAATTATTGTCCCTGTTTAGCCCACAGTCCATCGATTTAAAGATTTGGATGCATTTGCACTCCCATTCCAATCTCTCCTTTTGTGAGCGGAAACCCCCTTTGAGCACTGTGAGTTTGAGGTCACATAGGCCATGGCCTGGTCTGCAGAAATGGGCTGCAACTGGCACATCAGTTTTATTATTTTTGATTGTGAACCTGTGCAGATTCAGTCGCTTTCTTAGCGCTTGTCCTGTCTGCCCGATGTAACATGCTGAGGGGCACTGCACACACATGATCAGGTATACTACATTAGGGGATTTGCATGTAAAATTACCCTGTATTTTGTAATCATGTTGCATACCTGGTGTCTTTATTCTGTCAGTGGTGTAGATGTGTGCGCAGGTTTCACACCTTTTCTGCAGGCAAGGCCATGTCCCATTTTGTGCTGGGTCACTAAGGGAGCTCCTCACAATGAGTTTTCTGAGGTTGGGAGGTTGTCTGTATGCCAACAGAGGAGGATCAGGGAAAATCTCAGAAAGTCTCTCATTCCTGTGTAAAAGGGGTTGGAGCTCCTTCGCAATTTTCCTCAGAATCTCAAGACGTGGGTTGTATGTGACAACCAGAGGAACACGGTTCTTCTTTTGGGAATCTTTGTACTGCAGGAGTCTGTCTCTGGGGATGTGGAGTGCTTTTTGTAACTGGGCCTCTGTTTCTGATGGTTTGTAGCCCTGCCTAATAAAGTCTCTTTTTAGATTGTCCATATGTGTGTTTCTGTCCATGGTATCAGAACAGATTCTGTTGTATCTGATTCCCTGGCTGAATACGATGGACCTCTTGGTGTGGTTTGGGTGGAAGCTGTTATGGTTAAGGTATGTAGGTCGGTCTGTGGGTTTCCGGTAGATGGATGTTTGTAGGTCCTTTCCCTTAACACGTATGGTGGTGTCAAGGAAATTGATTTCTGTTGGTGAATGGGTGAGTTTCAAACGTATTGTGGGATGGAAGTCGTTAAAATTCATGTGGAAGTCAATGAGGTCTTCCTGGCTTGCAGACCAGATGATTAGGATGTCATCTATGTAGCGAAAATAGGCTATTGGTTTAGTGGCGCATTGTGATAGGAACTCCTCTTCCAGTTTTGCCATGAATAAATTTGCATATTGTGGTGCAAATCTTGAGCCCATTGCCACACCCATCTGCTGCAGGTATAGATCTTGGCCGAAACAGAAGTAATTGTGATCTCATCTGCAGGTAGGTTGTTTTCCTGCAGGTACCTTGCACAAGCAGCTATACCGTCATCATGTGGGATGTTGGTATAAAGTGACTCTACATCCATGGTGGCCAAGATGGTTCCCTCTGGTAAGGGTCCAATTGCAGATAGTCTATTGAGAAGATGTGTTGTGTTGATCTCATCTGCAGGTAGAAATAATTCATTTCATCCTGACCCACAATTACTTCTGTTTCGGCCAAGATCTATACCTGCAGCAGATGGGTGTGGCAATGGGCTCAAGATTTGCACCACAATATGCAAATTTATTCATGGCAAAACTGGAAGAGGAGTTCCTATCACAATGCGCCACTAAACCAATAGCCTATTTTCGCTACATAGATGACATCCTAATCATCTGGTCTGCAAGCCAGGAAGACCTCATTGACTTCCACATGAATTTTAACGACTTCCATCCCACAATACGTTTGAAACTCACCCATTCACCAACAGAAATCAATTTCCTTGACACCACCATACGTGTTAAGGGAAAGGACCTACAAACATCCATCTACCGGAAACCCACAGACCGACCTACATACCTTAACCATAACAGCTTCCACCCAAACCACACCAAGAGGTCCATCGTATTCAGCCAGGGAATCAGATACAACAGAATCTGTTCTGATACCATGGACAGAAACACACATATGGACAATCTAAAAAGAGACTTTATTAGGCAGGGCTACAAACCATCAGAAACAGAGGCCCAGTTACAAAAAGCACTCCACATCCCCAGAGACAGACTCCTGCAGTACAAAGATTCCCAAAAGAAGAACCGTGTTCCTCTGGTTGTCACATACAACCCACGTCTGGAGATTCTGAGGAAAATTGCGAAGGAGCTCCAACCCCTTTTACACAGGAATGAGAGACTTTCTGAGATTTTCCCTGATCCTCCTCTGTTGGCATACAGACAACCTCCCAACCTCAGAAAACTCATTGTGAGGAGCTCCCTTAGTGACCCAGCACAAAATGGGACATGGCCTTGCCTGCAGAAAAGGTGTGAAACCTGCGCACACATCTACACCACTGACAGAATAAAGACACCAGGTATGCAACATGATTACAAAATACAGGGTAATTTTACATGCAAATCCCCTAATGTAGTATACCTGATCATGTGTGTGCAGTGCCCCTCAGCATGTTACATCGGGCAGACAGGACAAGCGCTAAGAAAGCGACTGAATCTGCACAGGTTCACAATCAAAAATAATAAAACTGATGTGCCAGTTGCAGCCCATTTCTGCAGACCAGGCCATGGCCTATGTGACCTCAAACTCACAGTGCTCAAAGGGGGTTTCCGCTCACAAAAGGAGAGATTGGAATGGGAGTGCAAATGCATCCAAATCTTTAAATCGATGGACTGTGGGCTAAACAGGGACAATAATTTTATGTGTCACTATGACATGGATTGAATAGACAAGACTCATCACAAGGTCTGATATTAAACAGACTGTCTGGCCTGGTGTGAGAGCAATAAAAATTCCACACACTTTCTCTCCCCCTCTCATTCTTATCAGCCCACCATTAATTGTTATAATCCCTCTGATTCTTATCTCACAGTATACGATTTTACGACTTTTTCATGTGTGTCAGTGTAAAAACAATTGTCACTCCTTTGTAGTTTTTTTGTATAAATGTGTGTCTAAGTCACAGATCTGTATTATGCCTGAAGAAGAAGCTTGAACAGCTTCGAAAGCTTGCATTTTCAATCTAAATGAGTTAGCCAATAAATGGTATTACCTTAACCTTGGATTTCCTGCTTACAGTATTTAGTTAGTTGTGGTAAATATCTAAAAGAGACAATCCAGGCATTATACATAAAAAACCTATATTCACCATTTGTCCCTCATAGCTTCTCCATATAGATCAGGTGTTGCCCCACAGCTCCTGCATCTTCCTACTTACTTATCAATAGCGGGAAGCCAACGATTCAGCCTATCATTGCCAGCAGCCTTGCATGGCAGCGTCTGTGCCCCCTAACCTGCCTAATTGCAAAAGGAGGGGGCAGGGTTCGGCATGCCCCATCTATTCTAATCAAAGCGAGTAGGTGTGTTATTGGGCATAAAGCAATATTGAAGTATAAAGTTTTATTATGTCTGGCCTGGGACATTAATTCTCTCCTTTCTGTTTACTCAATAATCCATCCTTGAGTCATCCCATGCTGCTTTTTGAATAGGAAGGTCAGCAAAGGGGAGCAAGTACACTATGACTTATCATAAACTTCAAAATGCTGGTGAATGAAAGACATGGCCCCGTTCAGCATCAAAGAAGAAGTAAAAAATAAGAAGTGGAGGACGGTGATGACCCACTGTGCATCAGCGCATATAAGCTGGAGGAATGGGGCCACCCATATCACTTCCATGCTCCATGTGAACGGGGGCACCAGGGGCCCAGAAGAGATTTGTGTCTGTTGTCTTTGTTTTCTTGGCAGAGTAATGATCATTGCTGAAGGCCCTAGGGGCTGGTCTCCAGCATGGCAAGCCATCATAAAAGCAGCGCCTAGGTAATGCAACAATTCTCTTAATAGATGAAAAACGTGTGTGTGTGTGTGTGTGTGTGTGTGTGTGTGTGTGTGTGTGTGTGTGTATATATATATATATATATAAAATGTTCCAGTTTAGTCTGTCATTTATAAGAAACCATTAGGATCACAGTAGAAATAGAGATAAGCATGCTTTATATGACAAAAACAATTCTCTTCATAGATGAAAAACGTGTGTGTGTATATATATATATATAAAATGTTCCAGTTTAGTCTGTCATTTATAAGAAACCATTAGGATCACACAAGAAATAGAGATGAGCATGCTTTATATGACAGAAACAATCCCCTGCTCTTTTGCTGCAAGCTGAGACAGGAGGACATGAAGAGCGGCGGGTACACATCTCTGCCTAGCAACAGCCGGGAAGCCATTAGCATGTGAGCCACGTTGCCGGGCAGAGCATTGCCGCACCTCCCGCTTGGCACATCCCTGTTCTCAGCCAGGCCAGAGATCTCATCTTGCTGTGCACACAATAATGGGAGATATTTCTTCTTGCACATTCATTTGTAAGGTCAAATAATAGTTGCTGTTTACTTAAATCAAATTGAAGATCTGGAGTCTATTTCTAAATGAGTGAAATAAGTTATTTCTAGTTACTAGTCTGGTTACCTTCAGTTTATTTGTCCCCCATATTGCACATTATTTACCTACATGTGTTTGGCTTATGGTCCCTGGTTAAAGGACCACTATCGCGAAAAAATGATAAATATACACATAAATATGGTGGATGGTGGGAGGAGGGGTCAACTATACACCTGCATCAAGAAATATTCAGCCAGGCTTGTTTATTTTTGTTTTAATGGGAGCAAGAGTGAATTAATAAACTTAAAGCGGTCCTTCACTCTGAATAAGAGCCTTATGTTCCTTATATGTTCCCCACACCCTGTACATACAGATTGCGCACATTAAAAATCATCCTACCTGCATCTACTGCATGTTATGAGCTTCAAGATGGCGGCACATGGGACATCAGGCAGCCTGCAAACAGGAAGTGTCTTCTGACTGTGCTGCTCGGCATTCTGGGATTGCTGACCTTTTCCTGACCCGGCTCTGGTCTGTCTGAGCAAAGCACAGCTATAACCCCACCCCTGTACTTTATCCCACTCTCCTCTCCTCAGTAAGTGTGATGCTTCAAGATGGCGGCGCCCATATCCTAAAGTCCTGAACAGAGTTGCAGCCCAGTGGGGGAAAGAATAATAAGTGACTAAAAACTTAAAATATATTAATTTTAGATGCTGGGAAATCATTTTTTAAGGGTTTGGGCATTTCCATTAATTATGGTGAAGGTCCGGTTTAAACCTGTCACCCCTGGATTTTATTCCCGCCAGTAGAAGAAAACCACAAGCTTGACAGGAGTTTTATTTAGTTTGTGTGTATAAGTGACCCCTCCTCTCCTTAGCCGACGCGTTTGTATGGATTTTTAATATTACACAATTTTGAAATACAGCTCCTTTAATATCCACATTCTTCTGTTCTTCTGGACTTATGCTTAGCAACAGGCCACTTCCCCCTGAGACCCAAATAGAGATATCCAACAACAACAAAAAAATTAACATAAAGAAGCTCTGGCAACTGATGATCCTAGTCTTACTGGTGGCCATGCAAACATCCAGTGCACAGCACCCCCCCCCCCCAACAATTACGGGTAGAATGCAAAGTGCCCCCTACCCCCGATTGCACAGGTGATGAGCTCCCCTCTTCACTTCTTTGAGTGTCAATGGATCTACTCTAGGACCTCTGGATCAAATGTCAGCTCCCCTAGTCTCTTTGCTCAGCTGAGTCTATAGCGTTTAGATTATTCTAGACCAAAGGCAACCTGAAACCTGACATTATGAACATTTCCAGTGACTTAGTTACCCTGAGTCACTATCATTGAGGCTATGATGATCCTAAGCTTACTGATATTTATTATACCTCTGCACTGCCATTGGTTACCCCCAACACATTGTCTGTGGGGTTTTTAGGCAGCAGGCCAATCAGGCAACCAGAGCTTGGGATCAAGTCACCAGAATACAGTATGTGATCTTCCTGCAGGGCGTCAGATCAAGGTAGGATTAAGGGGTGAGGTAACCCCGAAACGCGTTACCTTTGAATGGGGAGCCCAGGATATTCACTCCACACAGGTCATGCTATATTTTAAAATGTTACATTAAATGTTATGTTTTATCACACTTGGTGAGCTGGACCTGCAGCACATTACCACAATTGGGGACTTACAGATGTCTGTCCATGCTCCCAGGTGAAATATCTCAGGGGATTTCTGAGCTGTCTATGTTCTTGGGACTACTAGGGCATCGGATCACACTGAGGTGATCATGCATAAGCTTTTACAACAGCTCAACTGTATTCTAGGAGATGCCAAAGTAGGCCAAGATGAACCTCTATGGTTTTATTGACAAACAGATTGTCTGAGATTGTCAGCAGATTGACAGTCTGTAATACCCAGGTCCTTTCCAATCTGCTTATACTAAATATTTTCACTTCAACATAAAGTTAAAATGGTCTTTATTTGAATATAAAAGTAGCTTTAAAGTGGACCAAAAAAAATATTTTGACTATCCTGGGTCTTGGTTCTTGCCCCTGGAGCCCCCCGCTGTGTTAAACCCACCAGGTCGCCCAAACAAACTCACCTCTTTCCGGTCCTACAACTGGTCTCTCGTCCAATCAGCATGCTTGGATCCACTTGAGCCCGAGCACACTGGTGGCCGGATTCCCTGCTACCCTCTAACAGTGTGTCCACCATTCACAAAAAACGCGCCCTGCTAAAGGGATAGCAGGGATGTGGTCAATGTCCATGTGTGGGCCGTTGGACCGGGGGGTTCACACAGCAGGGCCTCCCCGATAAGTATAAAGGTACAGGTAAGTTGAGTCCAACAGAGCAATATATTAATCTACTCAGTGTTGAGAACTTTAATTGTCTGGGTCCTCACACAGTACTCTCCCCTCCTCACATTGGTGAAATCAATTTCTTCAGGCTGGAGATAGTCAAACCTCCCAATAGCCATCCATCCTTAGTTTTATGCCGATGAGAGGCAACATCTTGAAACACAATCTCCAAGAAATGAATTGCACAATAGTTCTGTGGTTCTTGGCCTGTTAATACTCCCTGTTTTAGGGGTTTTTTTAAAGTCATTTGGCAGCCAAAGAAAAAACAAAAGGGGTACTTACCTTTTTTCCCCTGCAGCTGATTGGTGCTATTCTGGTGATCAGCAGCTCTGGATCTGAGCCCACGCTTCTTGTGCCATCCAGGGTATGAACATGGTTTTGGGATTAATGGTGTGCTGGGCTTGTGACCCATCAGTCACTGGATTTCTGGCGCACCCTCTCCATTTGTTGCAATGGAGGGGAGTGCTGACACGCACCCTCTATTGTAGGGAATGGAGAATGTGTCCATGGGGGGGTGTTGCCGGCAGGAATTCAGGCCCAGGGTGATGTGGTAAGGGAGGGCTACGACCCAGGTTCGGACCCAGTGATTAGGTGAGTTGCTGATCAAAGGACTAGCATCGAGTGGGATAAAAATTGAATACCATTTTGTTTTTCTTCCTTTGCTGCTGAATCACTTTAAAGTGGACCAACACCCAGGATTTTGACTATCCTGGGTTTTGGTCCACTTCGGGGGGGCACCCCGATTGGGGGGATTCTTATAGATTCCTGGGCCGATCACCCCTGGGTGTTGGTCCACTTTAAGAAAGAGATCTTCAATCTTTTCTGAATTGCAAAAGTGAAGTCTATTTTGAGAGTTTCCAAGTGGGTGCCAATTATGTATCAGGGTCCCAATCCACATACACTGTATGTTTAACACAAGTGCAGGTTTATTTTAGGAAAGAACGGGGAATGTTTAATTAGCCACATTTAGGATTATACTGTAGACAAACCACCAACCATCGTCAAAACCACCAAAAAGGAAACCACTAAAAGCAAATGTCTTTTTCAAATTTTTAGTGGTTCGTGCTGACCGAATTTTCCCCGAAATGAAAAAAAAAAAATGCCGGCATGGTGGGAGCGGGGAGGCCGGCTGCGCTGTCAGCTGTCATCAGAGGACGCGTCATCAGAGGAAGCCTCCCCGCTGACAGCGCAGCTGGCCTCCCCGCTCCCACCATGCCGGCATTTTTTTTTTTGCATTTCAGGGCTTGGTGGGAGCGGGGAGGCCGGCTGTGCTGTCAGCGGCGGCGGAAGCCGGCGTCCGCCGCCCGCTGACAGCGCAGCCGGCCTCCCCGCTCCCACCAGAGATGAGCGATTCGCTAAAGTTCGATTCGGACGAACCCAAATTTCTTTGAGAAATTCGGTGAATCGCCCGAATCGAATTTTTGAGAAGTTCGCTCATCTCTATTCTTCATTTCTGACTTTCCGTTTTCTTCGTAGTTTCTGTGAATTGTAGGCTGGGAGTGTTACATTAATTCATGAAGAGAAGGGAGGTCTGTTTCTTGCCTGTCTGTTGTTTTAGTCTATTACATACTATACAACCAGCATAGTAACATACATTAATGCCTGCTGCATGAAAACTCTTCTAGTTTCAAAGCTTTATTGCGGCTGCCATACTAGCAATGCTCCCCAAGACCACCACTAGTGTCACTGGCCAAAAACATTTGGGGAACACTTTGAGCACCATTTGAGGCCAAGGTATAACACCTGATAACCACTAATGTGGGTTTCTGCTAGATCATCATAGGAAAACTCTGTGCATTATTTAGAAAATGAATGCTTGGGTGGGCTTATTGGCAACTATGACCCAGACTTGGAGAGGCAGTGCCATTGGATCTCTAAAATCTAACTGGTGAAGATCCTACATCACCAATACCCTCCTACAACCGCTATTTTACCAGCTTCATCCCTGCACATGTGGAAATTTTCCAATGATTCTGCAATTCTGGTCCTACTTTCCTGGTAATAGGATAGGAAGGCCATGTTGCAATCTCCATATTAAGCTTCTGCATTCCATTGTAGAGGAATAGTTGAGTTTCCACTTGAGAGTTAAAGATCAGACCCAGAAATTGCAATGTGCAAGCCTGACTGCTGGAGCCCACAGATGGTCTCAAAGTAGCCAGATGTCTACCTAAATGACATTTCAAATATTTACTCAATAAAATCTTTTAATCGCCAAGTATAATGTAACTTATACTAAAGGCACCGTCAGCATTTTTTCAATCCTAAAGCTGCGCCAAGAAATCATGGATCCGCTTTCACCCCACCCACGAGCGCTATGTCAGATTCATTTAGCTTTGTGCACTTGGCCTGAGTTGATCCAACATTTCTAAACCTTGTTAATTCACAGTTAGCAAAACCAAATGGCATTTTTTTCCCCTCAATTAAGTTATTGTATTATTCAAGATTCTTTTGACCTCTTAAAACATCTCTTTGCTGTCTGTTCCTGGTTAAAATGTCTTCAGCATGACTCTTTGCATGCAATTATTCCTCTCTGCGTGCGTCTTTTCCTCTCACCTCCCCCATTTTGGCAGCCTGATCTCAGCGCTGAATCACACTGCTTCCCTGATACCCACAGTGCTATACTGCAAACTGCTGATAGATTTACTGTGAACCCGCACACTGACTTACAGAAACCAACTCCCATATGGCAAACACTTTACTGACTTACTCAGGAACAGTCTCCAGATTAGAAAGGTTATGGCTTCAATACAACAACATCTACAACTGAGTGACTAGCTCGCCTAGAATGCTTCTGATTTTCTTTTAGTCATTTGTGGTGGCTGCAAATATTTTGTGTATTCCCCACTATACTATTCTCAAGCAGTTTACTTTTGAATGAGACTGTGGTGAGTATTTCTGTCTTAAAGGGCTTTCTCGGTAAAAAAAAAAATTGAGAGAGGCAGCAGATCTCTGCAAACCCATAATGACGGCGCCCAGCGCTGCTGTCTGGTCCCTGCTCTCTGATGCCCCATCAGCGACTCTGTGACATGTGCTGAGGAGGGGGGCGCGGGGACAGCAGACAGCAGCACCGGACGCTGCCAAAGACTGTAAGCACCCCTCCAATACGCCCCCCCAACTGGTGCTGGGAGTGAGAGAAGCGTCGCCTCTACCTCCTATCTTCTCCCAATCTGTCCTGGGAGTGAGAGCAGCAGTGTCTCTCTTCCTTCACTGCTCCTGGCCAATAGTGGGATCTAAAGCAGTGGCCCCACCAGAGATTGTGCCTTATCAGTAGGCAGGGTGAGGGGAGGCTTCATGCAGCTCCATTCCCTGCTGCCCGCCCCACTGCTGGAGGAGCTGCGGGGGGCTAGGGGTTGCTGTCAGCTGCCCAGTCCCCCTGAGTCACACTTACCCTACACGTCCACCCACCAAGCCAACCAGCTTACCCACCCACCCATTAAGCCACTCACTTACCCACCCATCAACTTACCCAGTACGCATGTGTGATTGGGAGTCTGCGCATGCACTTTGGGAGTGTACGCACGTGTGATTGTGAGTCTGCGCATGCACTTTGGGAGTGTACGCATGTGTGATTGGGAGTCTGTGCATGCAAGTGCGTGCTTGGGGGAGCTCGCACATGCAAGCTTGGGAGTGAGCGCGTGCGTATTCTGAATGTGCGCATGCACTTTGGGAATGCGAGCATGAGCTTTGGGAATACATGAATGTGCTTTTGGAAATGTGCATATTTGCATTTAGGGGTGCACACATGTGTATTTGGGGATGAGGCCATGCGTGGAAGTACTAGTCTAGGCTCCAAAGTCGCTTAGCAACAGTGGAAGAGAGCAAAAGAAAAAACATAGTATCTGAAGCAATATCTGTTGTTAGGGCGAGCGCTGCACGCCCATGTAGCAGCACTTGTAGCAGCACTTCACTTACCTCCATGGCTGCATCCAGCCGTCATCCATTTTGCAGCACTTCCCTCATGGCTGTTCCTAGCTGTCTCCCTTCCCCCAATGCTTCCTTCTCACATGCTCAGGTGAGCGCACGTCTCCGTCCACTAGAGGGCGAGCGCACTAGATTCCTGAGATTTAAAGGGCCTGTACAGCACTGATTGGTGTCTGGTCATCCAAGCCTGCATCCACTTCTCCTATTTAAAGAGGCACTTCCTTCCTTCAGTGCCGGATCTTGGTCTCTCCATGCTTGTTGAAAGTCAGACATTCTTGGATTGCTCACCCGTGTACCGACCTCTGCCTGTCCCTGACTCTGAACCTGTGCTGCCAGCCCCGATCTCTGCCTGTACTTACTTACTACGCCTTTTGCCTGCCACTTGTGTACCTCGCTGAACCTCGGCTGACTGGGACTGGGCCGCTGTTGGGGGGTAGCGACCTGGGGGTCACTCGCCGCACAAGACCAACCTGCCTTGCGGTGGGCTCTGTTGGATACCGGTGGCCCCTTAGACGCCGCTCCCCTGACACGGTACCCGCCATCGATCCCACAGTTAAAGCGGATCCACTCCCGAGTCCGCTCCACCCGGTCCGTGACAACTGTGAATCTTTCAGACCCCGTCCATTATGCTGATTATTATGCAGTATCACCGATCCAATGGCCATGCCCACTTTTTTCAAAAGAGAAATCATAAGAGAAAACTGTAAACCTCGATATCTCTGCCATTTCTTTTTCAATGTAAAAACAGAAATTGTTTATGACTGTAGTAAAATGGTAACATGGGGCCCTTTCTCACCATTATTTAATCAGGCTGCTTAGATAACAAATATTTATTGAAATACAATTTCTGAACAAATAACTTAAAGGGACATTTCAGCAAAAGGATTAAATGATGGATAAAAGCTGTGGCCTCACTGTCTGATTATAGGAGTTGATCCTTATTGCAGTTTAATTTTACATTTCAAGTATAGAGCAAAGGTGTGTGCAGAATGTTAAACTGTACGGAAGAAAATGAATAATAATTGGATTAGAAGGGAAGTCCAGTGTTATTGAGGGGTCCTCAATTGCTTCTCCCTGTAATGAAGCACCCGGATGCTCTCACTGCCCTGACGTGTTTCACCAATGGGCGTCATCAGAGGGCGGGAGGATTCATTCTGCTGATTAGGGGGGTTATTTAAGAAGGATAGCGGCAGGCAGCGCCTGGTGAACGCTGGGTGCTGTACGCAAAATCACATTTATGAAAGTGAATCTGGTGAGCGACTCTAACAGCGCCATGTAGCGTCTGATGTATTACTACAGGCGGCTCAGTGTATAGCATAGGCACTCTAGCTTCCAGAGCGCCAGGTATTACTTTTCTCTCAGTGTCACTCTCCCATACATTTCAATGGCTGTTCATTTGCTTGTGTTTTTTTCTCAAATCATTGTGTGACCTCTCCTTGCTGCAAACAAACACTTTTAGAAATGTTTTTGACTTTTTATATTTTTATGCAGAATTGTCATTACAGGTCTGGCACTAAAGTGTTAAAACAATGTAATTCCATGTGTTTTCGCTTTGTTACTGGTGTATATGTGTTCAAAAACAGACTTTAATCACACAGCGTCTGGCGCTCTATGCTATAGCGACCAGACTTAGAGCGCCGACGCTGTGTGTGTCCTTTTATGATAAGTATGGTGTGGAGCACCGAGAGTTGCTCGCACTGAGCTGGCGCTACCTCTCGCTTGCTGCAGCGCTGTACTGGTGCTAGAGTGCCTAACGTACATCAAATTCATCAATGCAGGCCAGGCCAGCAGAAGGGAGGGAGTTCACTAGGTCTGGAATAGGCAGAATAAAAGATGGAGCTCCTCACATTCAGAATGGAGAGAGCAGAAAACAGGCTAATTTAACCCTTTGTCTGGAATGTCACCTTTATGTCCCCCGAGCTCCCTTGTGAAGCCCTGGCATCCTCATACTTACAAATGAGGGAGAACGAGCAATTTCATCCTCCATCTCTGGGCAGACTTTGTGGCATCCATCACTATGCCTTTACATCTCCTAAAACTCCTACTACATTTATTGTAATAGAGAGAGCGTGCCAAGGCCAGGCGCGATGAACGTGGTTTGGATGCCCCCTCCATTGCAATTAATTGGGCTTGTGGGTTTGTAAGCAAGGCTCCATGGTTGCCAGAATGGATTGCTCCTGCCATTGGTAAATATAAAGATTTCAGCACTACATGGAGGAGCTGCGGGGGAACAACGGACCTGAACAGAGGAGCTGCAGGTGAGTATAGACTTGTCTCTTCCTGGACAATACCTTTACATTACACCAGGCAATGTAACATTAGGTCTTTTGGCAACATGAAAATCCAGAGTGTAAGGGACAGGGGAGATTGCAGAACACATTATCTAGTCCAAGTTTTTCAGACTCCAGCCAACACTAGCTCCAACTCTGACTCCACAGCCCTGGATCCTATACCCATAAAATAATCACTTCCTCATAAACGAGTGGTTGGTAATCATGTGACTGCACGTGACCAATCTGGATTTCCCAGTGGGCTTGCACATCCCCCCCACCTCAGGCCCCGCTTACTTTTTGGATGTCTCGGTCAGCTGATATGGCGACATTAAGCTGTTTCAGGGCCAATTCTATGTCCAATTTATCTTAATTCCAATTCTATGTCCCCCGTTGGATTAGCTGCCGCTAAAGGACAGCAGCCATTTTTGCTGCACTCTTCTCCTTGAAACGTGCTGCTAGTCGCTATGCAGTTCTCGTGGCTTTTCCTCTGGCTCTTTAAGCAGTACGTTTACTATCACTGCGCATTGGGGGATGCATGCAGTGCCTGATAGGATGCAGGATGGCGATTCCCTATGGAGGTGGCCCGGAATCCGAGGGATGCAGAAAATAGATGCCCCAGCAAGGTGAGTAAAATGTCCAAAATGAAAATTGGTAGGAGGGAAGTGGCAGGCTGGTGAGGGTTCATGTTCTTCTTTGAATGAATCATGAAGTGGTGACTTACTTATAGTCCCACCAGCTGAAAAAAAAGATCACTTTGGAGTAAACAATGTTCTATAGCTAAACAAGAAAAAAGAAGTTCACTTTTTACACCCAGATATACAATGACATTGAATGGCACTTTTAGCTCTAAGACATTTGATTGCACCTAGTACTGAATACACCAGGAGAAAAGGAGTTAAACCACACAAGCTAACACAATAGTGTTTCATGGGCCAGACTTGTCACTGACTTCCAGTTTGCCAGGCAGCCCCTTCATCGTGATACTTAGCTGGCAAATGTGATTTTGCTGTAATTTTAACTTGGGGAATATATTTCGAGTTATAAAATTGTATAAAACGACTCCCAATCTTTCAATAAGAAATGTCTGTAAAGGTTTTAATTTATCAGGGTCATGGTATATCTGTAGAAATGAATAAAAGTATTCTGTGTACAGGAATCTAGCAGCAATAATGAGCAGTTCCAACCCATGCTCCTTGTTTACTGTAAATAATGTGATTATGGACACCTCTGCCCTGATGAAGGGACGGAGTTGCCGTCGTCACGGAACGTGTGGGAGGCAGACACTGTACTGACCTTGATAACATATAAAAATTTAGTTTTATGTCCATCTTGATTGTGGTTATGGGTTTCCCCTACAGGTTTTGCTCCACTTTAATGATGGTCATGGGATCATTGGATTATAATATAGAGTAAGCACTTAGCACATTTTGAGTTTATATAGCGGGGATTTATCCTGTCATACATTATGTAATTAGTGCCATAGGCACAGTAACTATTTGCACATGTAAGTGGCTTTTGCACAGGCACATTGCACTTTTGTTTTAGGGATCAGGATTATTTATAATTGTCTAATTGGTTGTGAGAGGGGATACCATATTACTTGTGCTCATTATTAGATTCCAGGGATATATTTTGGTACAGTGTCCTACATAACCATGGTGTCATGTCTTTACCTTATGTTTTTTAATGGTTTTTAATCGTGTTTGTATGCCCATTCTCAACTTTAAATAAAGATTTTGTACAGTTAGATCAGCAGGTGGTGCGGTGGTCTAGTTTATGTGGCTGTGGGGGGTTGAGGCCCTCCCCACGTGGTTGTCTGTAAATAATGTGGTTAAACTTACCAGATGTCCCACTCTCGGTGGGACAGTCCCACTTTGAGGCATTTTATCCTGCTCTCAACCTCAGAACTCGGTAGTCCCACTTTGCTGACATTATGGTAAAGACTTTCCCACTGAATGCAGGACACCAGGTATCTGGTCAGGATACATCTGCTCTTACTTCTTGGCTTGGTATTAGTGAAATACGTTGCTTGGCTAAACATTGCCTTAATCATCAACATATCTTATGGACCATAGATCCCTGGAGCTTGTTACCGGGGTGAAGCCACACCGAAAGTGGGGGTAAGGCATTGATTGCATTAGCATGACAGGAGCTATAAGGTGTTATCAAGTTGCCTCAAGTTGTTACTACTTCATTCAACTCTTTACCTCCATGCTGTTTATGATAAATAGTTGATGAAGCTTAAAGCTACTACTCCATTATTGCTGCTATATTCCTGTACCAATCATTTTGAATTGAGAAGCTAGTTGGACATCTAGTAAAACATATTCAAGAAAATAAAACAGCAAGTCCAGTTGCCTTGATTTTTTTTCTAAAGATTTCATAAGATACCATAATATGGTTAAGGAACAGAAGACAATGTTCTAACAGGACTGTAGTGGGAACATTACATATGTTATATAAACTTCTGTGGTGGTTCATTTTGAAGCATTGTGGACCTCGTGACCCTACATGAACCATTGGAACTGTCCTCAAATGACAGAGAAAGTTAATGTAAAATGAATTAGAAATAAGTGGCAAATAGAGCAGCTTGTATAATGAAGCAGTGGAAAGAGAGAGAGGGGAAAACACAGAGGAAAAGGAGTGAATAATTAGGTCCTGTCCAGGGAAAGAAGCAGATGTTAGATGCTAACATTTTGGGCAGAGGAAGAAAGGGATGAGCGTATCCTGCAGACTATTTAGGGACCTCTTTTAGACTGCTTAATAAATAATGCATCTGCTTTTTTAGATTGTGCACAGGCAGCACAATCCCATGAGGTTCCTCAAAGTACAATACGAGCGATGTAAAATGGACGATAATTTACAGTGATATCTGTTTCATCTTCTCCTCGCGCTTCCTGTACACAGGGAACTGTATAATCTCTTCTATGAATTCCCAATTATTAGACTGACCTGGAAACCATCTGGGCTAACAGACACTGGTGAAACAATTGTGAGGACAAACTATATTATATATTTAACAGTATAAGATAATGATGATTAAGGTCACCTTCTTTTCTTTTCTTAACTATTTCTAAGTCAAGGGTTTAAACACTGATGAAATAAAAGTAGATAAGAATTTAAGAAGAAGGAAAAGAGAAGAGGAAGGAAAGAAGCAAATGAGGGAAGGTCAACATAGGAAGACAATCAGATCGTAAGTAGAGTATGCTCAAAGGACTTGGGGAAAATGTGCAAAGACCAATTCTTCCAGACCTCTTCGAATTTGTAAAATGATCCTTTAACATATGCAGCAATTTTTTTCCCTAAATCATGATATCATTCACATGAGGCATTAACTCACTGAAAGTTCTAGATGTTTGTTTCCAGGCTCGTGCAATGATTTGTGTAGCCACCATAATGATATAATTAATCAATAATAAACAGAGCAAATAACAAAATAAGCAAATTTATTAATGACCCCAAAAACTCTAGACTAAAATTGTTTGACTTTGCAGCAAGACCACCAGATGTGTTCCTGTGAACCCACTTGGTTGCAACCAAAAGCATAATGTGGAATATGATTGGAGGTAATGATGGACCTTCTCAGGGATGTAATACTATCTGTATAATACTTTTATATTTGTTTCCAAGGTCATTGTATTAAGTAACCCGATGAACAAAGGGGAGCTCAGTCACTATTATTTATACAAAATTATTATTATTATTCAGGGCCTGGGAACTAATTTACCGCCCAGTTTAACCCTCTCATCAACTAAATATCAAGCAACAAACATGTCTAGCTATGTGGAAAGACAGAGATTTGGTTGCATATATCTGCAGATACATGTGGAAGCCACACTGCCCCGGCAAGGCACTCTGTGTTTAGTGTGGTCCCTACTCTTAATTCTGAGTCCCCAAAGTTGGGACATGCAATGCAGACAAATATCTGAGAGCTACTCACCTGGGAAGCAGCCAGCCTCCCTTTAGAACACTTCACCTTGCCGGGGCAGTGTGGCTTCCACATGTATCTGCAGATATATGCAACCAAATCTCTCTGTCTTTCCACATAGCTAGACATGTTTGTTGCTTGATATTTAGTTGATGGGAGGGTTAAACTGGGCGGTAAATTAGTTCCCAGGACCTGAATAATAATAATTTTGTATAAATAATAGTGATTGAGCTGCTCCCACCCCCTTTATTTATTAAGTAACCCACTTGAGGTATTGAGCCAACTATTCCGCCACTCATCATCCGTTAATGTTATATTCCATTCAGATCCTTACTTAGCTGTATAGGAGGGCCTAATACCCGATAATTTATTCATCAAGAATTTATAGGTTAAAGAAATGATTTCTTTACCCAAAGGATCATCTCTACAGATTTGATAGAAAGGCAGTTTTAGTTTTGATGACACAGTGGCATTTAGTGGGCATTTATCTAAAGAATTCACTTGAGGGTAATTCATGTTTATTCTGAATTTTATCAAAAGCATTTGTGTCTGATCGGGAAGAAAGCTTTTCAATGGGGGTTAGATCCCTTTGTTGCCACTCGCTATATGACATCTGAGGCCTGGAGGGAATTCTGGATTCTCTGTAAAGGACAAGAAGGGCGAATATACTGTATGGATTTTAGGTCACCTTGTTTAATTGCTGTATCCCAAATAGAAAGATTGTGACTCAAGGTGGGATTACTTATTCGGCCTCTTGATTTATGTGATAGACAGATTCTCAATGCTGATGGGCTTACAACTATATACCTCAATCTCGACCCATAAAGGCCTGCTGGATTTAGCAAATAGGGCTTTATAATAGTGCAATAAATTAGGGACTCCCAGGCCACCTGAAGATTTCTGGATGCATAGGCTCATTTTGGAAATTCACTTTTGCCTCCCCAGATAAAATGATTCATTTTGTATTGTAGAGTATTTAAGACCTTCAGTGAAATCTTAATTGATAAAATGCAAAAGATATACATCGGTTTAGGAAATCAGGTCATTTTAACAGCAGCCATGATATATTTAGCTGACCATTTGGCCAATAAAGCACATCCCCCCCCCCCTTTCATCTCCAACAATCACGAGTTCTGCTGTGTTGAAACCAAATTCATTGTTACTTACTGTATCTTTGACAGATGGGTTGTAGACGTCAGGATTGTGAGTAGAATGTCCAGGACTGGTTCGTTTTTTGTCATCCAAGTTTGCAGGTATGTTGGCTATAGCTTTTTTTTCAGTTTCTATCGAAATGTTATTAAAGGACTAGGTAAAATATGACCTTCTTTTGAAAAAAGATAACCAATGGATACTGGATGACTACTTTACAATCTTGTTTTATGTCCAGTAGAAGGTCATTTTTATACCTCTCAATGCACAATACATGTGTGAGAGAGACCCATTATTAAACTCAATGTCCAGACATGCGCTAACTCCTCCAATGGTTCAAGTGATTAATTTAGCTTCCACCTCATCCCCTCTCTACTGCTACTATCTATTCCTATCTAGTGCTCCTTTAAATCTATCTCAACATAATGACCATCATGTGACTCACTGCTTTGGTGTAGCTTTAAGTTCTAATGCAACAACCAGTATCGATGTAATAGTGTCCCATCTTAATCTCTTGAATTGAATTGCAAAGTGATAT
Organism: Gastrophryne carolinensis; assembly: GCA_027917425.1. NCBI lineage: Eukaryota > Metazoa > Chordata > Amphibia > Anura > Microhylidae > Gastrophryne > Gastrophryne carolinensis. Next base: position 74,958,700 of record CM051238.1, read on the forward strand.
TTACTTATGTTGTACTATTACTATTACAAGCTACATCCAGGATAAATTAGGGAATCATCCCACATAATCACCAATGAGCCCAACCCTAATGTACTTCCCTGCTGGTCAACAAGTGTGCTCCACAGAGGGTCAGATCATGGGCAGCTGTGGACATGGCCAAGCTTATGGTCATGAATTGTATAGTATTGTATGGGGCAGATAATGTAGAAGGGTATGAGAGGGTGTGCTATTAGGGGCAAAGAGAATGCAGAACAGCTCAAGGTTTGTGGGTGATGTTCTTTGTGTCTGTTTTAGCTGAGGTGCTTGGTGGTACAGTGTATGCAGGTAGTGGAGGGGTTGTTAGGAGAAGTGGAACACAGGGAAGAGTACAATTTGCAATATACTCTAGGCTATAGTGGGTTACAGCAAGCCCAATTGCCCCAATAGCAGTGCAGCCCACAAGAAATTTTCCAGACCTTCCCTCCAGCCAGTTCACATCTGGGACTCTGCAGGGGAGGATTTTCATTGTAGGCCCCCAAGGATGACACTGTCAAACACTGTAGAATGAAGGCTGACCCAAACACTCCTTGGCAAAGTAGTGGAAGGGAGGGCCCTGGTTCACAGGGACACTAATTTAACCTTATCCATTCCTTCATGCCATTAGTGAGCCTTCCATTAGCCCCAGGTGCTCACATAATTCCCTCATTCACCTGTTTTTTCTTAAACGGCTGTTGGTCCGGCAAACAGCACATATAAACATAGCCCCCAGACTGTCCGATATCCTTACCTTCACCTCAAGCCTGCAGAAAGGAGTCCCGCAATTGGCCGCTGGCACAGAGGTTGCGGTTTTGGTCCACGTGACCGCCTAGTGGCCAATCACGGTACTCCTTTCCCACTGCAGGCTCAAGGTGAAGATAAGCATATTGCCCGTTTTGGGGGGTTATGTGCAGGGGGTTCCAGCATTCTGGATACCCCCCCCCCCCCCCCCCAAGCTTGTTTATATGCGCTGTCTGCGGGACCCATTAAAGAAAAAACGGGTGTGACTCCCTCACTGTTCACTGTTGCCTGTTCACTAGAGAGCAGGTTCCTTTACTGATTAGAGGGAAGGGAACACCATGTGACACGTAGATGAATTTATGGTGGGAAAACACTGGATCCCAGGGATAAAAATTTGTATTCAGGTGATAAAATAAGAAATATTCTAAACAGTCCACACAATCTGATGACCGGGGCACTCAGCAAATGGCCAGGGAACACATTGATAGCACTTTATCTGACAACTGGGGACCTGCAACTTTTCAGCAGCTGGCACTCCATGTGATCAAGACTGACTCACTGTAAGGAAGTATATGTGTTTGTTTATTTTTGGGCAAAGATGACCTTGAAAAATATAGGTCATCTCTAACAAGCTTAGGAAGATGGCAATCGCGACTTATCCGACTTGATCCATCATGTAAAGTATACTACAAAGAAGCCCAGACACTGGTGTTTGAAGAAAACATTTTATTTCATTTTTGTTTTCCAAAGAAAGAAAGCAATATAAAAAACATAGTATAAAACTTGCATGTAATACGGTGACATGGGTCTATATATGGATACGGGGAGGGCAGTAAGCCTATATATATTTATATAATATGTAGATATATCAGTATTAGACACATTAAAAAGGACAGATGCATTTCAACTCATGTACATTGAGATCACAAATCACACAGAAAGATAGAAGAATATTAAAATACTGCTGTCCACAAGTAAGCTACGAGGTGAGAAGAAGCACTTAATTCTTACAAGACAATAATAGCATCTCTACAATGACGTCATCTCTTCGATTCAATAGAAAGGAAAGAAAAAGAGCAAAAATGGGATCTACTGCTAAAGACTCACATAACTGCCTTAGTCATTAGTATTACAAGCAGTGAGATGGTTACTGTTATTACAAGAGATGTGGAGTAGAGTGGAAAACATTTTCTTTTTTTTTTCTTTTTTTTGCTATTTTTTATAATCTAACTTAAAACTGAAATTACAGTGAGGAGAGAGATAATTATACAAAGCGTCATATTGAGTAACATTACATTGGCATAAAATGTACTGTAGGAATTTGGCCAAAAAGGTCTGTAAGCAAGCTGCTATATGCTGTAAGTTTAGTGGTCCTTCAATATTCAGTTTCTTTTTTATAAAAAAAAATCCTGACCAAATTATGTTCCGTGAGTTACCCCAGTGTCCAAACTCTTCCTGTGTCGACCTACAGGCCGATTTTATAAATACAATAAATAGCACAAAAAGCAGTGTAATGCAATAAGCCTAGATTCTGGGAACAGGTGGACTACGACTGTATTGTGGACACTGCTTTTTGCCTTTTGATTTAGCTACAATCATTTTGGGAGGCCCAATATACATAATAATTTAGAATTTACTTTCAGTAGTCATATAAGTCACATTGAGAAAGGACCCCCCCCCCCCTAAAAGTATTTGGAACTGTTACATATTTTACTACAAAATGCTGTGTGTATATTTTATTCGTTTGAAAGGCAACTGTGGGCATTAAAAAAATGCTTTAAGTCTTGCCCACTCAGTATGTTCCAGCTCAGGTCTTATGCTTCTGACTCATCCAGCTAATCTATGGTCAGCAGAGCAGAACTCACTCTTTCTGCTGTCAACACCGAATCAGTGCTATTATGGTCCAGTTTCAAAACATTATTATTTTATTTGTTGGGCAAATGTAACAACCAGTACAATACAGAAACCACCCCATAAAAATGAGTTCCTAATTTTAGTGGTGATGTTCACCTAACACAACAAAAAGTCCTTGTTTCGAAAACCCCAACAATAACAAAGCTGCCTAAAGTGTGGGACATACAACTCCACACACTTGTGTATCAGCCTACCAAGCCAAGTGTGCTCCCTCAAGTAGTGGCACCGCTATCCTGGAACCAGCGTGTTTAGCCAAATACCAGATTGAATCTGGTGAGTTTGGAAGCCGAGGAGCTGGAGCAGTCAGCTGAGTGAAAGAAATTGTCAATTCTGTCTATATTTTGTTTCAAACTTGTGAATCATTTTTATTGGCTCTTTATATTACCTTAGCAGGCAGTTCCAAACACTTAAAGGGTTATAGCGTTCTGAGCTGGGAGAACCTGAATCTTAGAAATCTAAGATTCAGCAATAGGTTGGTGAATGTGAATTTCCCTCTTTGCTGTCTTTTCACATTTGTGTTATATTTTTATAGCAAAAAAATTATAGCTCCAAAGTAGGTTCAAACCAAAAAAAGAAATCACCTCCCCTACATCTAATGCATCTATGTTTAAAAGATGTGGGTCCTGGCCCTGGCATGTGCCATGTATACAGTGCTATAGGAAGGCGGTGGCATAGACACAGAACCATATTTTCTAAGCTGGTTTTGAAGAAGCCAACTTGGATGCTTTTGCTGCACAGTAAGTGAGGATTCTTTTTTTTGTTTGTTTTAAGCCTACCGATAGAGGCTGGCTGGGGCAAAAAGTGGTCCTAGATCTATATAAGCCCCCATTAAATCATGGGCAAAAGCCACTCATATTTACAGATGTCTATGTGGCACAAAGGGTAAAATGTTAGACAATCATCCCAGGTAACTCCAGGGCAAAGTGGCCCATCGGAAAATGTCTTTGTCTTCCAAATGGCCAGTCCACTCCTGCCTACAGATGCCCTTAAAGTTCCCTGTCCAGGTCAGAATTTAAAAATCAGCATTGACCTGCTAGCCTGCAGGTCTCATCGCTATCTGGTCTGGAGAGCTGTGGGATCAAGCTTGGGGCTGGCAGGTAAGTGGCCTTTCTTGTCTTTTTTTACAGCCTAGACTATCCCTTTAAACTTATGATTTCAAAACAACATTTTACGTCTCCTAATCTCCTCTCTAAGTAAAAGTACACAGTATCCTTATTTCTCTAAACTTTTAGTCCTGCTCTACACAGGCTTACTTTTCCCATTCTATATAAAGAATGAATGACCTCCATGCTGACTACATGCAAAAAGTCCCTAGGTTTGGTGGAGAACTGCAGACATCATGTGAAAATGAGACATGCATTTCTGTGTATAAAGATTCCATTTCCTGCTCCTAAGGAGCTGAACAGAAAGGACATGAAATTAGTGTTCGCTATACATCAAATCATGTGGCCATTAAATCAGGAACCGGGGGAACTTACACCTCCAACATCTTTTTTTCTTTTAGAAAATAAACAAAACATCAACAAGTACAGTATTTAAAAGGTACTGCACGAGACCATTGACACTCTTGCTAGTAGTTGTACACTCACAACATATATATATATAGTTTACATTTTTGTTTTAAAGAAAATAAACTCAGTTTAGGTGTTCTCATAACCGGTATTTCGGGCAGAAGTCGCCATTTTTTTGGGGTGGGGGGTATTGTTTTAGATTGGACAAATTTGCAATGGCTGCTTTTACCACCCACTGGTTATGACAACACCTCTTATCCATACTTGCCAGCAGCCCTGGACCTAGTTAAAGGTCATATGTAGGGTATTCAGAGCTACAGCTGATCCAGCCATGTCAGTCATTTCAAAATCTAGACAGGCTCCCCACTGTGTAATACAATGTGTAGCCAGTGAAAGGAAACCAAGAGACAGTGGGCAACCGTCTGATGACTGGGTCCACAAATTACCAATGGCTACATTTTAAAGCGGCCATCCTGACCAGATCAGCTAAAGGGAATCGAATGACTGATTTATGAATAGCCTACATATGTCCTTTAAGTAGGCACAGCATATTTTAGCACATCGAGGATTGTAAACTGGGCTAAACTTGTTGGAATGTTGGCAAGGATGTTGATCCACTTTTTATAATGACTTTATCAGGGCTCGTGTGTATGTTAATAAAACAAGCCCTTTAAGAATATATGTGTCTATTCTGGCTACAAGTCAAAGCTAAAGCAATCAGTCATTTGTAAAATAATTGGGGGCAATTGGTAGAAACTCTGAGGGTTTATAAATGTACTCTGCTGGAATTATATACAATGCGAAGCGTTCCACAAGGTGTTAACGTGGGAGCAAATCAAATGGGAATTTGTAAAAAGAGAGCAAACTATTAGCTACGATGGTACAAAACATTAGCTAATATAGACAGGGCACTGAAGGTTTGAACAGAAGGTTTTCTCCATAAAGAAGCAGGAAAATACCCAGCAGGAATAATATCGATGACACATTCTGGACCCTCTTTTTAGGTCCTTCTTCTTTTGAACTAATTTTTTTTCTCATTTTTAACATATGAATGCTCTCAAAAATGCTGCCCTAGAGATTTTACTAAAAAGAATTATTTCTTGTCCTTCTTGCCCGACTTCTTTTTGTTTCCACCACCTTTTCCGTCACGTTTTCCTGCAGCGTTGGTTGGTGTCAGCGTACTTCCTGGAATGTAGACATTTTGTCGGTAGTCAGGCACGTGCTGCAGGGTGAACTGTGGTCCGTAGCGGGCACTGAGGCCCATTGTGCCAGTGCTTCCTCCAAGGCCAGATGTTCCTTCAGCAGCCTCTGAATAAAAATATATATATATGATTAATATTGGGTAAGAGCAAAATCATAAATACAAAAATGGTACCATTTTGTATGCCTTTCCCAAGAATAAATTATCCTTTTCTTAATAGAAATGTTAATTTTTTTAAAGGATTTGTCCTGGCATAAAAAACAAAACAAAAGCCATACTGATCTTTTGTCCTCTGGAAAGCTTCCATAATCTGAAAAAAGTTCTGGTATGGGTACTGCCACATTTTCGTAACTGGCAGCATATAGACCGGCTGCCTCTCCGCATCAGTTACAGTGACTTTAACACGCCTTCTTCATTGGCTTCAATGGAGGAGGTGTGTGCAGTCCAGAGCTCGATCTAGGCACCTGGTATGATGGAAGCTGCTGGGGGGGGGGCTAAAGAATTCCGTATGGGCTCCACTGCTTTAGATGCCCCAACATGAATCTTACGTCGCTCCAAGCCCCAGATAAATTTCACTCGTGTCTGTTGGGGCACTGCTGCTGCTAACACCCCTCACTCCCTGTCTCCTTACCCAAAACTGGCCCTATTATACCCTCACCCACGGTTAGCTCCGCTAATGCTGTAGCCTCAGCACCAACTCCAACGATAGTAAAACACATTACCAACCAACGATAGTAAAACACATTACCAATCATCTAAAAGAGTGACTACATCCAGAATGATCTGCCCCTGTCATGCTATAGCCTCAGCTATGGAGTGCACTTGTTGGCCAGCTGAGTAGGGCTCAGTGGGGATGTCGGTGGGGCGAGATAAAATCACGGCTTGATTTTTTGCCCCTGTCTGGGAGCAGCATTATAATCATCATCATGTTATCAAATCATATCCCATTTGCCTTCTGAGGTATCTCCTGGGGCTTAGTACTCACCTGGCATTACACAAGGGTGCTAAGGATAGCTGCCATAAAGAAGGAAGCAGTAAGCTAGATTGTGAATAGACTGTGACACTGAGGTTCTCCAGTCTTTCTTGCCCATCTCTTCCATTCCTACAATGAATGAATGTCTTTGCCTGTATTACTACAGCTCTGGCTTGAACTCTGCACCTCACCATTGCTGGGTGATAAGCTGCAGGACTCTGCCAGGCTGTTAATGGTAGTTATCCTGAGACCATGTGGCTGCTCCCCCACAGTGTTTGTCCTGACCTGGATTTAGATCTGATGGGGAATCCAAGTCCCACCCTAAATAGTATGAGTGGACAGTGATTATTTAGCTACAATATCATGGAATCCAGGTGCAGAGCTCTCTATCACTTTGGGGAGCTCTCCACGCAGACATAAATGCAGGTAAAAAAAAAAGCTTTCTTTAAATCACTTGCACCTGACTTTTTTGCAGCTGCAATTTTTTGGTAAGGGCAAATTTAAGAAGATCCCACTGTAATCACATTTTATAGTCCTGTGGGATGACATAGTCCCATCACGATACTGTCTGCTCCGAAGCTTGTCTACCTTCAATAGCATTTTAGGAGTAGATAAACACTGTGTCATGTAATGCACCCCCTGCTGACAGTCAACAAGAGAGCCAGCTCCTTCATGACTGGAAGCAGGGGAGATCACTGAGGCCGGCTGGGATGCTGTCACCCTCGGGGCCATTCATAGAGACATAGGTGGTTAAAGTAGACCACATGGTCCAGCTAGTCTGCCCATATGTGTGTATGTTCTCTTAATCTCATGCTTATCCCAGGCTTGATCAAATTCACTTTTGCTTTTCTGCTGGAAGTTTGTTCCAAGCATCTACTACTCTTTCAGTATATATAGATTTAGGCTGTGCCTCCTTGTTCTGGCATTATGTTTCTTCACTTCTCTCTTGAACCTTATTCAAAGGTCCTAATCATGTCCCCTCTCTCCCTTCTTTTCCATTGAGCCCTCAGGAGTGTGTGATTGAGCTTGTGGGGGGTCAGGTAAGCCTGAGCCTTTTATGTGCCTTTGCTGCTCTGTCAGTGAAGTCCAGAGAGCTCTCTACATAAGGCAGAAATGTCTCCCACATAAAGTGAAGAGCATTTTTATAAAACCCCAGAGAGTAAAAAAATAAAAAGAAAATGAATGTCTTTCCACCCCGACACCATCTTATATAATGATTTGTGTTTCTTTAGCATTACCAACAGACAAAGGGGAACAAATATTTCTTGTGTGTGTCCACATGCACCTCCTATACAGGCTTGTACTAATGAACACTGCGAGACGATCAATAATTCTAATAATATCAGTAGAACTTACGTCATCCCCACTCCCCAGCATGACCTTGTCTCTGTGCCTTGTCTCTGGGATATCATTCAGTTTACAGGCTGATGCATTTTGCATGGCTGAATTAACTGCCTGCCTTTAAAAGAGAAACTCAGGGAACTGTAGAATAAAATGTGCGCCATCTTATTGCCTGGCTTATTATCACGCCAATGTTTTAGAATAAAAGCTGGTAAAGGTTGTGGTGGAAAACTTATGCCAGACTTCACTTGCTGCTTCCACTGAGGATATACTAATACAGTATATGAGGCCTAATATTCCTTAATTCGTGATGCCCCAATTTGCAGAGTGCATTCCAAATTGGGATGCCCCATTCAGCCGGATCAGTTCAGGGGATTAGTAAGTAAACCTGACAAACTGGGGAATTTCACAGAGCAGCTAACTCAAATTGAAATGTGCCAGAGACAGGAAATCAGCTGTCTTTTACACTCAAAGGCTGAGACAGGGTTGGGTCAGGGCTTAGTCCCACCTTAAAGAGGACCAAATTCCAGCCCTAGAATCTGAAAGACTGTAGCACCGGTAAACCACCTCCTGGTTTGGGGTGAAATTGCCATATTATCTAGTTAGTCCTTGATTCCACAATGTAAGCATGGCTCAGCCCCCCTTGCTGTGCACTCTGTGACTCGACCCGGGTGACTCGAATGTCTGCAGGTGCAAGGCAAGATAGACCACATAGACCACATAGAACCTCACAGCTTCCCCTGCTACACATGCCTTACACGATCGTGTCCACATACATTCAAGTTTGAATGAGCAGAGCAAGGAGGACAGGGCTGAGCCAAGCATATGCCGCAGGTCAGAATATGGCGATTCCACAAAGCCCTGCATCCAAACTGGGAAAAGATTAAGGGTTTCAGTCCAAATGAATTCAGAAATGCTAGGAGAAGACACCCACCACAAGTTCATAAAGTAGGATAGGCTCCCCTACTGCAGTTATAGGATGACCATTCCCAAATGGGTATCAACCAACCTGACCCCACTTTTAATTTTTATTTAGACAGCTAAGCCTGCCTCTACTCAAGCAGTCACTGCAATTATGTATGAGAACTAGTGGGACAGCCTGGGACCTGCCAAATGCATCCTTAAACTGCTAATGGAAGCGTTTGTTGGTTCACAATACAGTTTACCTACTGCATCCATCTTTCTTACGATGGCTTCATCGCAGCAGTGTCAGCAGTCAGTGTTAGGTGTCCTCTCTGCAGGGGTCACCCTACCTAACATCAACTTGCCTGCGGAGACGTGGTCTTGCCTTAGTACAAAAATTCTATTTGGATCTGGAACTTTGACAACCCAGTTCTTGTATCTAATGCTTGGCGCCAATACTTACCCTACATTCCCTCATCCAGATGTTGTAAATGATTGTTTTTTTTAATAGTCTGCTGTAATGTGTTTATTGTTCTCTGTCTCTTTCGGCTGTTTAGGGATTATCTGTTGTTTACTGTTTTCCATGTATTGATTGCACAATAAATCACGTTGTCTGCTCTCCTTATGTGCAGTTATAGTGCTGTTCACCCTGAAAAGATTATGGCAGCAGGAAAGCAGACAAGATTCCTGCATGGAATCAGGAAAGAATCAAGAGGTTACATGGTCTATTTTCTATCTGTCACCCTTTTCTGATCTTGGCTTTATGGGCCTCTATAGATGACCACCAAACTGCAGACTTTTCCCTAGTGAATCTTAATGTCCACCTATACTCAGAGGAAAGTTTTTGTCATCCCCCTCCATCCCCAGTCTAGTGCCCCAAAACAGCACGTGTTTCATTTTTTAACTTTGATTTTACTTTTTTAAACCTTTGATTTTACTTTTAGCCTTTGATTTAAAAAAACACCTCTATCAGGATGTAGTTTTCTGGTGAATGGCAACCAATGCTAATTCAGTCACTAAACTATCACATAATGGTAGTTAGGTTGAAGTGCTCCGCATTGCTGTGTGTACTGTATCATCACTGAGGGCGGGGCTGCTCAGCCAGGGAGCAATATGGCCAGCTCCATCCAGTTCATGTTGTTATGAATATCGGGCAAAGGTATAGAAAAAGAAAAACAGGCTGTTTTGGGGCACTGGGCTGGGGATGGAAGGTGCCTACATAAACTTCCCTCTGAGTATAGGTGCACTTTAAAGAAGACACAAATCCTAAAGGAGCCACAGCACTCAACCCTGTTAGCTAGCAACCACTCGCCCCATATGTTGCACTCTAGGTTATAGGGCAACCTCAGATAAATATTAGGACTGCACCTGCACCTTGTTGTTGGTGCAGCTTCAACATACTCCAGCAGATGTGTGCCAACCGAGTTCTCTGCAAATAATCTATCTCTAAAATCTGGTTAAAAACAAACTAAAAGTTTAGTTGCAAGCTAACAGAATTGAATGTAGTGGCTCTTTAAGATTTGTGTATTCTGATTGTCCTGCTCATGTGCATGAAGGCCAGCAAAGTTTGTTACCATTCATTCTTTTAAAAAAAATGGTGAGGCCACGTTTCCAGGGTGCTTGCTCCAGCTAGTTTGTATATGAGCTCATTTCTGTATTTATCAGCTTCTGACACAGGGTGTAACCTCAACCCACAGGTGAAAGCAGCCATTAAAGAGGAATATCGGACCTAAAATAAAAAAGTTGCCTTTTGGATGTTGCCGCAGCAGGCAGTGGCGACATCCAAAAGGTAACTTTTTATTTGGCATCTGGCGGCTTTCAGGGACCGACCCTCTGCCCCCCGCCAGCTTAGCTGTCTGTAAGTGACAGCACGGCTAGCTTTAAAGTCCCACACCACTCAATGAAGTCTTTAAGTTTTTAGTCGCTTACTTATTGTTCTTTCCCCCACCGGGCTGTAACTCTGTTCAGGACTCGATCATGTGCTGAGGAGAGGAGGGCAAGTGCAGGGGGGCAGGTTATACCTGATCTCTGCACAGACAGAGCAGTGCTCGGGTCAGAAAAAGGACAGCAATCCCAGAATGCAAAGCAGCATAGTCAGAAGGCACTGCTGAGAAGCCATGGCCACCATTTTGGATATTTAAAGGCTCAGAAAACACTCTAGGTGAAGGTAGGATGATCGGCAATCTGTATGCACAGGGTGTAGGGAACATATAAGATAGGCTCTTATTCGGGGTTAAGGTTTGGTTTTAAAATATCAATTATTTTACAAATTAGTTCATTATCTTGATATAATGGCATTTATTTATAGCAATCTTTTACATTTTTTTGGATTAGTTTGTGACAACATTCTGTCAGTAGAAAAAAAATCTCTGTACTTTGATTGCCAAGAGACAGATGGGGGAGCTTCTGTTGGGTGTGAGGGCATCTGTGTGATATAAGCACTAATGTTACCAATTATAAGGATGAGAAACATGGCCCTACACATCACTGGCACATTTATTATTGTTAACTCTAGCTGTACAGTTTACCAGCATCCTATTTTCAAAGCTTTACATAGTTAGACATATTAAAGAGGACTGGTTAATGGAAATATTTCCCCACACTACATGCACATTTCCTGGCAGCACCTATTCTCATTAGCCTATAAGTGGGCCATACCACAAAAATGCACTATGGAAACACAATACTGCACCCCAAGACCTAGACAGAACATTGATATCTTTTTGTTTGGGGGGAGGCTTGGGCTACAGGGGTTTCCTATTCTTAGTTTTTGCTATAATCTATACTACACTGCTTCCTGCTTTATCTTTTCCTTATTCTTTCACTGTTTTCTCCCTCCCCCCCTTTTTTTATAATAACTTTCAGTCACTTGTATTCCCCCTTCCCTCCCTTTCCCATTATATTTGATAGATTTCACCAATTCCATAGCGTAGAGGTCAGCATGTTTGGTACACGTCTCGCACCTGGAACCAAAAGGTGAGTCTTTCGATGACTTATAATTGTGGATGGGACCCTATTTATTTTATTCGGCGGTCTTGCAGTATTAAACCCCTTTGACTCTTCAATTCAGTTGTTATAATCTGCATTACTATTTCTGAATGACTTTTGCATTTAAAGCCTAATACCATTTTAAAAATAGATACTTGGAGCAGGGTTAACCCTGGGACAATGCAGCTTTGTAATATCCTAACTTTAGCTGCAGCACTGGCTGTGGCCCTAACTTATCTGTCCTCCTGCTGATTCCAAATTCTATATTTATTGGAGCCATGATCTGTACAGAGGTGCTGTAATGCTCTGACTGGTCACCATCCTTTATTCAGTTGCCAACCCACTTTCCACAACTTAATGTCAGAATTTGATTTAACCCTGCTGGGTGAATCAATCTGACCTATAGGTGACCCATCCTTTTACAAAGGGAGGGGGTTTGATATTAACTGGTCCGTTATATACTACACCAACAAAAATTTCCGGACTAGGTCTAGTCCTGGATTGTAACAATGAGACCCAGTATATCCACCACACCTCCGTATGATTATAAATGCTTATCCATTTTTTATTGTTAGAAAAATATTAAAAACATATAGATACAAAGAAAGATAACATCAATCTGATTTCCTATGGTTTCCCATTCCTCTGGGATACAACATCTGTTTATCATAAATCTCTCCTTTCCATATTTTACATTATTATACAGCAGTATACAACAGTAACAATCTGATACACATTTCTAAAACCAAGGTAGCTATTTTTTTCTCTTACTGGTCTGGTGACCGGCCAGATAGGGCCAACCCACTTTGCCTATAGGTGACCACCACACCATCACTGGGAGCAATTCCAGCACATGGGCTACACAGAGGGGGCAGTTTATTATGAGTATCCTGACCTTATGAGGATTTGGAGAAAGGAATTCTTACTGAAGTAGAGCAACCACCATTCCTATTAGCGTATAGCTAGTAGAAGGAATGACAATAGTTAGTAAGGAAGGCAGCCAAGAAGGCTTCTGCTACAGGGAACACGTCCAACATTGCTTCTGTGGCCCCTGGCACTTTGTACTTTGATCAAAGGGACAGACAAATGACTATGAGGAAGGTCTCTGTAGGGTAAGCAGAAGGAAGAGTGTTTAATAGAGCTTATAAGGATACGTAAAGCTGTTCTGAATAAAAGGTATGGCCCATGAAATCCAGCATGAAGGTGAACAAAAAGATGGTTATTCCTGTAAAGGGAGGCTGCTGGAAATTTGTAGAACAATTAAAAGGGTGTGGACATCACAATTACTGTGTATGTCTGGAAATAGAGGCATTTAAATTAGGGGACCCAACATTTATACAGTTCGAAGTCCTAAAGACTTGGATGAGTCCCATCTAACTTCATTACTAAATGCTGAGAGCCTTCCATCCTAAGATAAAGAGTGTGTCCACTCTTAAAAACCACATCAAATGGCGTCATTTAAAACCTTGTACAGTAAAAATATTCTGGACCTCACCAGTAGAACTACTCCATAGCACAAGAGATGCCGGGATTATTTGCATTTGCTCCTTATTGCACTGTATAGGATTTCTAAATGTAATTTTATTTAAAATGTGCAGGTGAGGACGTTGCCCTTCAACTCAATGCATTACATCTATGATGCAGGTTCATATAAGTCTAGATTTCTCTTTTATTAAGGATAGTAAAGCTGGCCATATATGCTCCAATCTGCTTTAGTAATTACTAGACAGCTTAGAAAAACTACCATAAGGGTAAATAATTAAAGCCTTTCATTTTTTTTTTGTCTGTAAAAGAGTAAAGAAGGGTTAGCACTAAATATTACTATGCCTGACCTCATTAGGGAGATTTAGAATGATTGTGTCTGTAATGATCAAACAAATGAGACTTTGTGTTATTTACCATCCTTAGGTTCTGATGACACATAAGCATTTTTTTAACTTCCTGTTCGCATCTGATTGTCTTATGGCGGAAGTGCCATTTATAAATCAACATATTGAAAGAAAAAAAAACATCCCTGATCCCCTGGAGAAAGCTGTGATGTCTGTAGTGTCTGATTGGGTGATGCGGCTGTTTCTCAGGATCAAGAAAAGAAGCTGGGCCTGCAGCAAGAAGCTTTAGGTGGCAGAAAGTGTGAATGTGGGGACCAGCTAAGATTTATTTCAATGGATGAAAATGTGGAAATATTGTTATGGCAGAGCAGAAATGTTATCCACTCTACCGGGTGGTTCAGGGTGACTCTTGTAGCAAGGGTGCACAGTGATTGCTCATATTGCAAGGGTGCACAGTGATTGCTCATATTGCCTTGTGTATGGATAGCACTACATATGGCTGCCTTTTCATCTGTCATGAAGACCCATGTATACTACAAATACCTTAGAATCACTATTCCTATACTATACATATCTTATACTGGATATGATGGACCACTTGCTTGGGATTTCGGGAAAATGTATGGATAGTACCTGTCAGAAATCGCTTACCAGGGCCCCGTTCCAGCGCCGTCTCCAGGCGGCCGGCCGCAGCAGCAGCTCCCGCTCAGCGGCCACGCCGAGCGGCGGCGGCTGGTGCGGTCTCGAGCACCTCCCTCCTCGTCCTCGCGAGCACGTTCTTCATATGCCCTCCGGTGGCGCTGCTGTCAGCGCGCCCGCCGGAGGAAGATGTGTTAGAGCCTGCAGGCTCAGCTAGGGGAGGAACTCCTCCCTCTCCTCTGTTAGTGGGCCAATGAGCCCAAGGTGCTGTACTTTGGGTCTATGAGCCCAGGTTGGGTTAGTTGCACTTCCCTATTGGTTCTGGCCAATCCTGGCTTGTCTCTCCTTCCCCAATCATGTCTGTCCCTATAAAGCTGTAGTCCAGCATGCTCTCAGTTCCTGTGATAGCGCCTTGTACCTTGTTTGTCTTGAGCTAGTTCCGTGATTGATCTTCGTTGCGACCCCTGCCTGAACCGACCATCCTTGTCTGATCTCCGTTGCCGACCTCTGCCTGAATTGACCAATCTCTAGTCTGAACCCTGTTGCCGACCCCTGCCTGTATCGACTACTCTCTGCCTGATCCTTGTTGGCGACCTCTGCTTTGTACCCTGACCTCGAGCTGCCTCATCCCTCTGTACCGCTTTTGATCTCTGACTTCCCGGTGTCGACCTTTGGCCTGTCTCTGGACTTCCGATATACTTGCTGTCAGCTATTGGTTCTTCAGACCTCCAACTAGTAAGCCCCCATCCTTTGAGCCATTGAAGTCCTGGGGGCAACCGATCCCGGGCAGGCGTATACTGCGTCCCAGCAAGCGGGGGCTCCTACAGGTGAAGCTGGCTGCGGAGATTGGGGGTTGAGGGCTTACCTGGAGGGTTGGAGTTACCCCGAGCGTGACAGTACCCTTCATAGAAACAAACAATGCTCCATATGTTGGAATGACTACTGCAATCAGATGGATAATTATGGGCATATTTTTAACTAACACTTTTGCTTTTGACAAAAATCAGACTTGATTAAATTATTAAAGTTATCAAGCTGTTTTCACACATGTTTCCACTGACCGTTAGCAGATGCCAAGATCATCGCCTGAAGTCTTTCGGTTTCAAACTGGTTGTTTGGCCACACGCCCGCTTCCTCCGTGGGTTGAGCTCTAAAGAGATCACAATGACAAAGCATGATTAACATTAAATAACAAAAGACAGTCCTAAGAAACCACAAATAAATGGAGAAGAGATGCGGTATCATCAATACAGCAGCCTGTAATTTACAACAAAGAAGAAACTGTTCTCAGAATTACTGAACTATGGTTTAGCAAACAAAGCATGACCGTGAGCAAGATTTTGTCTACAAAACAGAATCACAGAACAGGACAATGAATGACAAAATAAGAGCTCCCTGTGCCAGGGACACTCCTCTTGTCCCTGTGACACCCACACTCTATGCACCTATCTGTTTAGCAAAGCAGTATGACCCAAATTGGACCATAATGAGAAGAAAAACAATCCTTAGGTTATTGATGCTGAAAACTATGATAAGAGCCTGATTAACAAAAATGTGATACACTGTGATGGTGCAAATTAAAAGAAATCCATCATATTCCCATAGATAGAATAATCAGTCTGGGATCAGTATGGCTAGGTGGGAAATTCTCAGTTATGGGATAATATCAAAAAGGAGCTTTATTAAGATCAAAGGCCTAGGCAGGATTCCAAGACCAACCAAAGCTAAAGGGTCAGCTAGTGATGGGAGAGAAGGAATCATAATTGTCAGAACACTATCAGTAGAAGTGGGATCAGTCTGAGATAATAAACAGTGTTGCCATTTTGAATTTGGAGGCAGCAAAGGACCTGTTCTGTGGCCATGATTGCTGTTCTCATAATCTGTGTTAGTAACCTGCATTTGTTGTAATATTAGAAACCTGATAGGCTGGAGCCAGAACATGGGAGAGTTCTAAATTAGCCAGAGGAGACACATGAGGGTTATGCTAAGAGTTTAACAATGTAGCAAAAGTAGGAGAGAGGTGACTAATAGCTCAGGAGTCTAGAAAAGCAATAGAGTGAGAATTGGAGTCTGATTGGTTGTAGCTGATTCAGGAGATTGTATGATGGCACAGGAAATAATGGGATGGATCAAAAGTTAGAGGATCTCGCCAAAGGCCCAGGTAGACAGGACCAACCCTGCAAGGGAACTAGAGCAGATCTAAGCTAGAGGATCATTGCTAAAGGCAGTGACTGTTTCTCTTGAGAGTAGAGTAGGGCTGCTGCTATTACACCAGAGAGTGAAGTTATAATGGTTGGTTTCCCCGCAGGTTGTGCCACTGTTAATCTTCAATAAATTACATTTGCAAATGGCGAACAGGGAGAAGATGGATGTGATAATGGGACCAAAAAAACTTCTTTGCCCAATATTCATACCAACAAGAACTGGATGCATTCGGCCATATTGCTCCCTGGCTGAGCAGCCCCATCCCCCAGTGATGATGCAATCAATTAGAGTACACACATCTCAGCAATGAGGAGCACTGTAACTGAATATGGCTGCCATTCACAATAATACTACTTCTTGTTGTTTTTTACTGGTGTTTTTATGAATATTGGGCAAAGGTTAAGGTAAAAAAAAGAAACACCGCCTGTTTTGGGGCACATGGCTGGGGGTGGAAGGTGACCACATAAACTTTCTTTATGAGTGCACTTTAAGGGCCAGGGTGTGCTTGTGCCCTCTGCAAAAAATTTTTTAGATGTGAGATTCGATTGCCTCTTCCATGTCATCTATGCTTTTCCAGTGCTCTGGGCAATATGCCTCATGACTTACCTTAAAGTGGACCAACACCCACGGGTGATCGGCCCGGGAATCTATAAGATTCCCGGGCCGATCACCTCCCTCCCCGCGGGACATCCGAGATCGGGATGTCCCGCGGGGTGAAACCCCCCCAAACACCCCAAACTCCTTACCTCATCTTCGGCGGCGGCCGGCCGCCGCCACCTCCCTCGCGCCCCTCTAGGCGTGCGCGCGCTCGCCAAGAGGGACGCGCAGGAGGCGGCGGCGGAGGAGCCGCTTGTCCGCTGCTTGTCCGTCGGCGCTGGGAGTGGGGAGAGGTGAGTTTTTCGGGGGGTTCGGGGGGGTTTCACACAGCGGGGCACCCCGATCGGGGGTGCCCCACCGAAGTGGACCAAGACCCAGGATAGTCAAAATCCTGGGTGTTGGTTAAACCAGACCAACGGCCTGGCACAGTTGGAAAAGAAAGGTAGCGGCCATTTTAGAGCTTCCTCTCCCAGTATCTCATCCATGCTGCTGCCAAATTGAACTGACATAACTGACAATGCACAGTAACAGGAAGCCCAGCAGCACTTCCTGTTTTCAGGTAGCCTGCACATCCATGAATTGCCTTTTTTTTTTTTTAATTTACTACAGCAGGAGTTAGAAAATGGTAAATACATTTTTATGTGCAGCAATCTAAATTGCCCTGCATATGAGCACTGTTTTTTGTGTTGGTCTGGTTTAAGTCATTTTTGAGCGTTGATCTGCTTTTAAACCTTACTGACACATTACTGTGTTAGATGAACTTCCTAATAACCAAATATGAAAAAGGCCTACTGTCAAATCAATTGACCTACTTTCAAACAGTACTAGAGGTAGGCTCATAATTCCAACCCCAAGGCCTACTGATTTGGTAGGCCCCGGGATGCTCTGCCAGTGAACAATAAGGTCACTGAACCCCACTGGCTGCCTGTAGGTACATGGGCCAGGAGAATGCCATGGCTTCCCATTTGGGATTTTTACCAGAGGGAAGGGGCATCCTAAGTCAGGTTGCCCTGTGGGTAGGAGTGTCTTTTTTACTCTGATTAAGACATACTTTAGGATCATACTTATAGGGAAAGTCCAGTTGCTTGGATATTTTCCAGTATCTCAGATCATTTAGTGCAAAATGGCACTTATCTGCCACCCGCTCCCGTCCATCTCTCATCTGTAGCGCCAGTATGAGAAGCAGGGCCGGTGGATTGGGTGTGAACTCTGCACGGGGAATAATGGACATATATGGAGAGATATATGCAGCATGGGAGCAGGTGGCAGGTAAGTAGGGAATCTGATCTGAGGTCTTAAGGAAAGTCCACAAAAGTGGTTGAGAACCAACATTTGATTTTTTTGCCATTATTGAGCAGGTCCTGGCCCACATAGCATCCAGCTCTAATAGCATATGAGTGGTGGTCACTCATGTGATGGAGCCTGCTCCCTCATGCCTGGCAGCAGGGATGAAAACCAAGGCTGGCCTGGGAATGTGCTGTCAGCACTGGAGCACTGGTAAAAGAGGAGTGGTGCATCCTGCAGGGCTAGAATGTATGTAAGTGTAATTCTATTTAATTGCAAGGGCTTGTAAATGATGCCATTAAGGAAATATAAGACAGGAATCTTAAAGGCATCTTAAAAAAAAGACAGGAATCTCAAACTATCGCAAAAAATGGCCCAATGATAAAATTCCATATAAATATGCTGGATGGCGGGAGCAGAGATCATCTATACACCTGACATCAAGAAAGACCTTAGGCTTGTTTTTTTTTTTTTTTTAGTGAAAGGAAGACGAAGCTCAGGGGTGACAGGTTCTGTATAAGTGACGCTTCCTCTCATTAGCCGAATACTGCTTTGGGACCAGCTCTGTTGGGCATAGCCCCCAGCACTCAGCCCACCTCACCCACAGCCTGTGCTGAAATTCATTCAATTCGAGTCCTAATGCAATAATGTAATAACAACAATAAATTGAAGTTCGTCCCCCAGGGCAATCAAAGCGGAATCAAAGTGGAATACAGAGCTATCCGGCTGAATTAGCTGGTGTAATCTACTAATCAACAAGTTAGGCTACATTTGGGCTTAATGTTTGCAAACAGACAAAAATAAATGTAACATATACATTTATACATACATTTACTGCCATCACAGTCACCATAATTGCTAGTAGAAAGATATACTCAATGACTATGGAAGCTGTTTAGTTTCATTGTCAGCAATTCAGGTTAAAACAACCAAGTTGGCTATGATGAATTGGACATTCCAAACTGATTTTTTTACATAGCTCCTCTAACAATATGGCCATGTGGTTACTCAGCTTCAGGCTTGGGGTGAGCGAAAAATTTAAGACCATGCTCTGTTTCGGCTGAACTCCTTTCACTACATGATGAATAGAGGTCAGCTAGCCACTACCCCTCCCACCCTTCCCCTGGTACCAATGGTGATATAGTAGAAGCTTCTGTCATATAAAATCCACATGTAAAGCTGGGTTGTGTTAAAAAAGAAAAAACAGCCCTGTACCATCAGTAAATTAGGTTGAAATTACCCAAACCTGCTGAGTTCTTGGTTATTTTCATCCGCTAAAATATGGCCATGGGGCTCCTCAGCTTCAGGCCTGAAGTGAACAGGCAATAAATTTGTGACCACGCTCTACTGAAGTTAAGATCCTTTCACTGTGGGATGAATGGAGGTCAGCCATCACTGCATGAATGGCTGACTGAAGGCCCCGGGCAGTCTACACAACTGTACAACAGAATAGCGAGGGACTGAACAATTGAGATGTGTAGTGAAATGCCTATTCAATGGTAATTACAGCATCTTGTTTAGTGCTTTACAGAATATCAGCAAGGTTATGGATACAAGTTCCGAGGTAATGAATAGGTGAGGGGAAAGGATGTCCATGGGTGTCTATGAACGGCAAGATCTTCAATAGTTCAGACCTCCAAATTGAAAGTTGGAGGAAGGACCAAAACCATGCACAGTAACGCTGAACCTCCCACCACTAGTAAGCCCAGCACTAATAAATAGCATTTTCCAGGAGCTTCACAATAACGAGTGACCTCGAAATGGATGTGCACAGCAGCACCCCATATGCTCCCTTTTCGTAGAGGTGTGGCTACTGCACTCCCCATCAGATATTCAGGAATAAAAGGCAAGTATTCCTTAATTACAGAACTTACTGATGGTGGGAGGGGGTGGGTTAGGACTCTTTAGGGTCTTTGTGGAGTCTTCTTTGTGGGTACCTGCCTTCACCCCAACGGGCCCAGACCACCCACACACATGGATTTTGTGTGTGTTGGCAAATATGCAAATACGTCTGTGGTAGTGGGCTTGCACATCAAACTGTAATGGTTGCTGGTGATCACATGACTGGTTGTCATTTGCTGCCAAACACATGAATAAGGAAGTGATGACTTGACTACAGTGTCTCTTTAAAATAACCTAGTTAGCCATAATAAATGATACATTCTAATCTGCTGAGATATGGGTGTTTTTTTCTCCTCTAAAATATGGTCATTGGGCTCCTTAGCTTCATTCCTGAAGTAGACAGGCGATAGTGTATATTTGTGACCACGCTCTATTTCAGCTGAGATCCTTTTACTGCGGTTGACTTACACTCCATGTATGACTGACTGAAAGCCCCGGGCAGTCTACACAACTGTGAAGAGTCAACATCTAGAAAACGAACAATTGAGCCATTGAATGCCAGATGCCCTGTTTATTGGCATTTACAGCCTCCCATTAAGGGCTTCACACAATATCACCAAGGTTATAGTTATACGCTCTCAAGTGATAAATGGGTGAAGGGAGCAGTGCATACGGGTGGCTAGAAATTTCCACGAGACTTTCCTATTTTAGCAGGAAAAATGTAACAATGGTTGGGTCCAGGTGTAAGTGCTATTTTTTCATATAGTCAAGGGACCTGTTTGAAACAGCCATGTAACTGCCTGGTAAAAAGCGCTTTTCCCAACACTTGCATCCTAATAAAACTTTTGTCATTCAGTTCCAGTGTGCAAAAAAGGGAGCATGGTATTTTATTGGTTATTGTCATTTATGGCCATCATTTCTGCTCTTTGGGACATACCTTGGGCCACTTCACCCTTCTACAATTAATTGCAACAGTGGTAACAGCAACCACTATGTTCTACCATGTCAGCAAAATTGGGCTACAACAACCTAGTCAGCCCTAATAAACATGCTTTTTGTTTTTGTCCCCTTAGATATGTCCATGAGGCTCCATGAGGCTTGGACTGAGCAGGTTCTAATTGAGTGACCAAGCTCTATTTCAGCTGATATCCTTTCACTATGGAATGATTGGAGGTCAGCCAGCACTGGAGGTGTGGCTGAATAAAGCCCCCGGCAGTCTACTCAACTGTACAGTGTAAATGATTAGAGAATGAACAATTACATTTACTGGTGTTTAAAATGTCTCATTCAGGGCTTCAATTATTATTAATTATTGTTCCCATTCTCCAATAGGTCAAGGTGTCTGAGTGACAATAGAGATGTTCAAAGTGGCCCTGGAGTCTATAAGACTACAGGGTCGCCTGATTCCCTCCACGTGGGGCATCCAGATTAGGGATGCCCACCTGAGTAAAAACCCCTGAGCCCCCTGTAAAACCTAACTTCCCAATCCAATGGCATTTGCGTGAGCCACGGCTGCCATAAGCTATACCCTTAGCTGGGTGAGCACCCAGGCATTTCCGGATGACTGGCGTAGGTCTTCACTAGGGATGAGCGAAACAGTTCGGACGAACCGGAATTCGCTCAGAATTTCAGGGAAAATTCGATTTGGCACGAACCCGAATTTTTTTTGGTTCGTGCCGACCGAATTTTCCCTGAAATAAAAAAAAAAAATGCCGGCATGGTGGGAGCGGGCAGGCCGGCTACGCTACAGCTGAGAGCGGCGCCGGCCTCCACGCTCCGACCATGCAGGTAAGTGTTTGCTTTTTAAAAAAATGCCGGCATGGTGGGAGCGGGCATGCCAGCTGCGCTGTCAGCGGGCCGGCTTCCGCCGCTCGCTGACAGCGTAGCCGGCCTGCCCGCTCCCACCATGCCGGCATTTTTTTTTTTCAGATGAGCGATTCGTGAAAGTTCGATTCGGGCGAACCCAAATTTCTTGGGGAAATTCGGCGAATCGCCCAAATCGAACTTTCAAGAAGTTCGCTCATCTCTAGTCTTCACCATGTTAAAGGATAGTGGGGATGTGGCTGCCGGTATGCTCGGCTCTATTTGGCTGCTTTCGGGCTACGTTTGGCTCTTAGCCGAAATTGACGAGCGCAGCCGAACATGCTGGATGTGTTTATGGCAACATCTTCTGTTTATCAGGACAATATCTCCTCATTCACATTGCATTTGGAGCATTACATTTTGGAGGGACTAGAGTTTTTGGCATTAGGGATTCATCTTTCCCTAGTTTAGTGAGACAATAATTTGTATTTATTTTAGCAGTTGTGTGCTTTTCTTGGGAGTTTAAAAGGTTTTGTACATTGCTACCTTGGCAGCACGCTTATTTAGATGCTTATTTGTATTTTATCTAGACAGTTCAGGATTTTGCCGCCGTAGCTAACAAGCAATTAGCTGACAAAACTTCTTCATCTGAACACAAAATTTATTTGTGCAATTCATCTGCTCATGGAAATGGGCCGTAAGATAACATGATGTTCAAAAAGAGGGAGGAAGTTTCTTCTTCATATGTACTGTTTTACTTTATGTTGATGGGCATTGATTTTGTTTTAGGTTAAAGACAAATAAGTGTTCTATTTCCACTTGGTGCTGAATCACCCTCAAGAAGTAGATGGAAGTGAATGGTCGTTTTTGTTTTGTTGTTTTTTTTTTACAAATGGTGCTGTTACATAGTTGTTAAGCAGACTAAAAGTCAATAATTAATTCATTTTTGTCCACATAACTTAACTCTTAGTAGGTATGCTTATTTGGGATGCCCTGCAGTGTGGACCCCTCGCTGCCTGAGCAGCACACTCACATTTCTGCAATACAGCCATGATCAAGTTCAACAACTAAGCCTGCTCCCCCATTGTGCATGCTTTTGTAGGCAGGCAGAGCACACATCCCAGATTGTGATGCCACCTAAGGGTTAGTTTATGCAGAGCAAAAGTTGTTTCTGATCTCTGGTGCTGGTGCCTTTCAACTGTTTCTAGTACCTATAGTAACAGTTGTCAGTCCTGTAACATCCACATGGGAGGCAAAGATCTGTTTCATGCCAATCAGGCCATGTCTGGGCCCCCAGCACAGAAGCCTCCAACTGGCATGCCGAGAATTTATGGTGACATCAGGCATCAGGGTTTTGAGACCTGGCAACTACTTAAAGGGCATCTTTAGGATAAATAATCCTATACTCACCCTACCTTCCCACCTTGTGCCTGGATATTCAATGCTTTCCCATCCAAAGGATATGTCTGAGGCAGCTCACATCTCATGTGGAGCTCTCGGCATAGTTTAGTTAACACGCCAAAAGAAATAGTTATTTCCCCATTTGTGGAAAACGTTTTTGTGGAAAAGTTTTTACCCCACTTTCCCACCATAAAACTCAAGAAATTAGAAATAAAAATTATTTTTGCACTTCTGTGTGTTGAAACTTTAGTGAATACCAACTGAGATGACATAGGCTGATAAAGAGCTCACCTCATTTTAGCAAATTGTTGGCTATTGCCCCCTTTTTACCAACTCTTACACTTTACATTTTACAGTTTGTAAATCAGATACCAAAAATGACGGGTGAGAAAACCTACAACAACTAGGTGATTCTAAAAATATAGCCCTGGAGGTTGTTCCATTTCCAACCAGTTGTGCCAGAAGAATTTAAAGTGGACCAACTGTCAAAAATGACTTAATCTGGACCAACACCAACAGTCCCTTCGACTGGAAAAAGAGAAATTCAATCTCCGGAGGTGACAATATTTTTCTACCATAAGTACTATCTGTGGAATTGCCTCCCACAGAATCTTGCTACAGCATCAACAGCTGACAGCTTCAAAAAGCGTTTAGATGCCTCATTAGAAAAAAACAAAAAATAAAATAAAACATAACTGCCCCTACTCCAACACCCATGGTTGAACTTGATGGACGTATATCTTTTTTGTACCATATTAACTATGTAACTATATAACTTAACAAACAGTGCTTATATGCATCCCTCCCCAGGGCAATTTAGATTGCTGCACATAAAATTTTACCTTTTCCGAACTTTTGCTGTGGTATACTTAAGAAACAAAATGGAGGCTCATGTATCTGCAGGCCTCCTGCAAACAGGAAGTGCTGCTGGGTTCCCTGTTACTGTGCATTGTCAGTTATGTTGGTTGAATCCAGGCAGCAGCATAGCTGAGATGCTGGGAGAGGAAGCTCCAAAATGGCCGCTACCACTAGAAATTTGGTGAGGTGGCTTTTCTGCTTTGAGTGGATACAGGAGCAAATGTAAGTGCTGACAATGCTTCAGTATCATGCGTGTAGATGGGGCAAGTGAGTTTGGGGGAGTTTTTCTCAAACTGTGCCAGGCTGTTGGTCCAGGTTTAAGTAATAAAGCAGGCCAAAAGTAAAAAAAAAAGAAAGTTCAGTAAATTGCACCCCTAAAGCCCCACTCTGGTTGATGTTATGGAATAGCAGGCGGTTTCCATGCTGCATAACTGCATGGCAGTGGCCATCTTGCCAACTTACATAAAAACCCCATCCCAAACCCAATGCCTCAAATATCAGTGCAATCCTCCTTTATTTCTAGTAGAAAGCAATCAGCTGTGATGACACGTTGCTCTGTTGCACAGCTGACAGATTTGTATCATTTTAGAATATACATATTGTTTACACTGTCTGAATGGGAGTGCGGTAAATCCAAGAGTCCGCAGTGAGGAGAGATAAAGAAACATTGTTGCAACTCTCCCCTCACATGCTCACACACATATTGTGTGTGTGTGTGTGTGTGTGTGTGTGTGTGTGTTTATATACCATAATACACAAGTTATTCAGTTATTCAGAATATCTGCATGACGTTAAGCCCTCTCAAATAGTTTTTGCCAGAGGGGGGCTTTAGGGGAGCAATTTACTAAACCTTCTTTTTTGAACTTTTGGCCTGCTTTAATGTTTGATACAGCTTTGAATGTTCAATTAGCCTACTGTTATAATCTCTTCTGGGATTGCTCTCTCAGGGGAACAGATGTCTATGTTGTATGTACAGATCTAGTGTTTATTTTAGTTCGACCATTAGCTTGGCAGATAACCAGATACAATAAACTTAACCCTTTCAGTGCCAAGCCCGTAGATTCTACGTGCTCGCTTCCACTCCACTTAAGTGCCAAGCACGTAGAATCTACGGGCTTGACTTTCCCCCCTGACAGTAAAAAAAATATAAATCAAAAATACTCACCTGACCCCTCGTTGGATCCGGCCGGGTCTCCCCTTTAATTTGGTGCCATCCGATCCCCCGTGGGGGGTCGGATGGCTCCAGGAGAGCCCCCGGAATAGCCCCCCCCCCCCGCTTCGGCAGCAGCAGCTGCTAAATGTAAAAAAAAAAAAAAAAAAAAATGACATTTCCTTACCTGAGGCCGCGCTGTCTCCCGATGGGTGTCCTCTTCACTGGGGGGGCCTCCGATCGCCCCCCCAGCCTCTTCGGTGGCGAGGAGAGGGCAGAAATTGCCCTCCCCCCCCACTTCCTGGAACGGGTCTGCTAGCCCCGCCCCCTGGGGGGCGGGGCCAGGTGACATCTTATGATGTCACCAGCAGCCCTCTTAATGCCGGGACGTGAGACAGACAATCAGTCTGCTCGTGTGCCTGGAGGAGGGCAGATGGGGAGGGAGGAGAGGGCTGAGATCGCCCCCCCCTCCTCCCCAGGCTCTCTCCTTCAAACACACGAGCAGGCTGTCAGCGGAGATCGCCGGGGGACACAGGATCGGAGGTGAGTAAAGTAAAAAAAAAAAAAAATAAAGATCTTTTATATCTTATGTCTCTGTGTCTTTTTATTTAACATTTAACCCCTTGTGAACTGGTAAGGGGTCCATGAGACCCCTTATACCAGTTCACAAGGCTGGGGGGATGGCATGTCACCCGCTTGCTGCAGCGGGTGACTTGCCATTAACCCCCGGCACCCCCAATTACCTGCCTCCCCAAAGCCCAGGGGGGGGCAGAAGAGCCCGGGCCCACTTAGCTATGTGGGCTCGTAGGCTGCAGGGTGGGGGGGCCACAAAAGCTGGCCCCCCCACTCTGTGCCTACAAGCCCCCATAGCTGGTCCCGGGCTGGTAATGATGGGTAAGGGGGACCCCATTTCATTTTTTTTTGGGATTTTTAAGGGTTTTTAACCCTTAAAATTCCAAAAAAAAATGGGGTCCGCCCCCCTGGGAGGGGGGACCCTATGTCATTTTTTTTTTTAATAAACTCTTTGTGTTCTGTCATCCAGCAGCTATAAAAGGCTTCCAGCAGGTGAGCAGAAGCCAGTGATCGCCGAGGGACACAGTGCTCCAGGATGGATGGGAGGTGAGTACAGTGTAAAAAAAAAAATTAATAAAATATTTTTTTCTCTTTTGTGTGTCTGTGTTTTTTTTTTACATTTAACCCCTTGTGAACTGGTAAGGGGTCCATGACCCCTATACCAGTTCACAAGGCTGGGGGGATGGCATGTCACCCGCTTGCCGCAGCGGGTGACTTGCCATTAACCCCCGGCACCCCCAATTACCTGCCTCCCCAAAGCCCAGGGGGGGGCAGAAGAGCCCGGGCCCACACAGGCTATGTGGGCTCGTAGGCTGCAGGGTGGGGGGGCCACAAAAGCTGGCCCCCCCACTCTGTGCCTACAAGCCCCCATAGCTGGTCCCGGGCTGGTAATGATGGGTAAGGGGGACCCCATTTCATTTTTTTTTTGGATTTTTAAGGGTTTTTAACCCTTAAAATTCCAAAAAAAAAATGGGGTCCGCCCCCCTGGGAGGGGGGACCCTATGTCATTTTTTTTTCTCGATTTAACCCTTTGTAGTGTGGATGGTAGTTGTATTTTATTTGTAAATGTTATAAAGTACTTGTTTCAGTTAGGGGGGTCTCCTGGGCAGGAACGGGGGGCTACCGATAAATATGTGGTACCGTTCTAATCGGTAGAAATGGGGCTTTCACATGCAATATGATTTTCCTTAATAAAATACATTTTTTATTTGAAATAAAGGAGTCAATTTTCTAAAAAAATTTTTATTTATTTATTTATTTATTTTTTACTTAATAATATTGTAAAAAACAAAATAAAATTTACAAACAAGACATTTCTTGTTAAAGCCTAAACTCTGCTGCAGAAAATATATGTATAATTTTCCTGAAAATTCCAGCAAAAATGGCGCAAAACATGGCGCAAAACATGGCGCAAAATGGGGAAAAATGACCTGTCAACAGAGGGTGACAAAATCTCAAGTAGGCTGGCAATTAAAATGGTTAAAGGTAGCTATGCATGTTGGGTATTGTTCTGTTCGGGGGACCTTGCGCTTTCAGACTTAGCTTGTTTTTTTCTGGTTTGCATATTTATATTTTAGGAAAAGGTGTTTTTTATTCAGCTTTTTTATACATTTTTTAGGGAAACCCTGCGCAACCAAAGAATTCTTTGAGGGATTAATTCCAGAAAGATGAGCCCACTACAACAAGTTGGGTACGCTTAGAAAGCTTAACATGTGTACTTTCAGGTAATATATGGTTTATGGGGGATATTCCAAATGTAAAGGGTTGTTTTGGTTGAAAAATCGCAAGGTGCGCACTTTGTCTGCAGAGCTGAAATTTTCAAGTAAAATTACCGTTACGCACATGCTTTACTTTGGGGTGTTTGGCAACTCTTCCCTTGACAGAACCTATGCATGTTGGGTGTTGTTCTGTTCGGGGGATGTTGCTTTTTCAGATTATACTTGTTTTTTCTTGTTTGCGCATAGTTTTTTTAGGAAAATGTGGCTTTGATTCTGCTTTTTTATCCTTTTTTTAGGGAAACTCTTTGCAACCAAAGAATACAATGAGGGATTACTTCCAGAAAACTATGGGCACATCAACAAGCCTGGTACGCCTAGAAAGCTTGAGGTGTGTACTTCCAGAGAATATATAGTTTGTTGGGGGTATTTCAAATGTAAAGGGTTGTTTTTCTGGAAGAACTGCAAGGTGCGCATATTGCGTAGCATAGTTGTATTTTATCTGAAAATTCCCTAAAGCGCTGTTTCAGTTTGGGGGAGTCTCCTGGGCAGGAAAGGGTGTCTACCTATACATATGTGGTACCGCTGTAACTGGGAGAAATTGGGATTTCACACGCAATAAGATTTTATTGAAAAACTTACATTTTTTATTACAAAAAAAACTACAAATTGTAAAAATGTATTTTTTTTTTATTTTTTTTTCACATATTTCACCCAAAAATATTGAGAATACCCCTAAAAAATTACAAACAAGACATTTCATGTTAAAGCCCAGACTCTGCTGAAAAAAACAATATATCATTTCCCTGGGAAATCCCTGGAAATCCCTTCAAAAATCACATTTGAACATGGGGAGCGCAAAATAGTGCAAAACGGTTTGGCACCAAGGGTGACAAAAACTCCAGGTAGGCTGGCAGCGAAAGGGTTAAATCTTAAAACTCTCCTAAACTCATCAGTTTATGTCAACATGTGCTTAATAAATATATATACAGAATATCATTGTGTGAGAGCTAAATTGTGGTTTGCTCACACACATAGAAAAAGATTAATCCAACACCCTGAGCATCTGATCTTGTGAGTTAGGGCTTAAATATTATTGCCTAACATAACCCTTTATTTTTACATGGGGTCCTAAAGAGTCCATTGAGCTCAAATGAAACTGTTGCATTGATGGAATCTGTTTCACACATTTACTTTTTTTTTATTTTTCAGCTACTAAAGTGCGGCTAATACCTTCATCTTAGGTACAAAGGAATATATTTCTCCTACACTCCTCCATTTGAAAACATGAAAAACCGGCACTCCATATGTTGTAGTAATAAGGCA
The DNA here is from genome assembly GCA_027917425.1 of Gastrophryne carolinensis. NCBI lineage: Eukaryota > Metazoa > Chordata > Amphibia > Anura > Microhylidae > Gastrophryne > Gastrophryne carolinensis. Next base: position 74,987,509 of record CM051238.1, read on the forward strand.
AAGTTGTATTGTAATAAAGTAAAATTCCAGAAACAATGCCACAAGTGTAATCAAGTCCATATACTGCAGTTCATACAAGTTCCAACATTTTGGGGGTGTATTGTCCCCTTTCATCAGGGGGACCCGGCCAGCGGCAGCTGGTGGTGGAGGGGCTTCATTCTCGGTGTGGATCCCCAGTGGATGTAGGTAAGTATGTGTATTTGTTTAATGTAAAAACGTTATTCTTTTGTACTTTTTACATGGATTGACTCTGTGGGCATTTACTCATACAGTTTAACAGCCTGCTGACCTAATTATGACATTAGGCTGGAATTTTTGAATTTTTTTCTCATGCTCAGTATATCTAGGGCCATGTCACTAAGCACGGCAGTCCTCCCTGATGAAGGGGGACAATACACCCCCAAAACGTTGGAACTTGTATGAACTGCAGTATATGGACTTGATTACACTTGTGTCATTATTTCTGGAATTTTGCTGTATTGCATGATTAACCCAATACAAATTTGCCTTAATACTACAACATATGTAGTGCCGGTTTTTCATGTTTTCACTGTTATGAAGCGGCGCCATTATGGACCTGCCGCTGTGATTTCTTACACTTCTCCATTTGCAGTAGAAATACTCCAGTGAAATGGAAAAGACTCTTGATTTAAAGTGGCCTCAAAGTCTGGAATGACTTAAGGACTGCCAAAGTTATTCCGAAAACCATTCAATGGAATCCATATTAATAGAAGCATTGGAACAGGTTAAACTACTGCTGCCATATTCTATCTCTGCTTTCCAACTTGGCAGAGATGCAGTTTCACACTTCATCTTCTTTGCACATGAGCGATGGCAACCTATTGCCAGTTACAAGCAGAGAGGGGAGAACTTGCATTTCTTTAATTTGTTGCTGCTCTTAGCTATGGGCCCTGGAAGCAGTAAGTATTTTAGCCTGTTCTCCAGTTACACTCAGGATGTCCTGACGGGAGGCTTTCAGCAGAACAAAATGGGTGCTGGAAGGCCCAACAGTATTTCTGCCTTGGGTCTCTAGGATTACTTACAAAACACATGGAAATTGTAGATATTTAATGTTAAAAAGGAGCACTCACCCACTGGGTCCAGGTCTCTGTGCCTGAGTGAAACGCCAGTCCGAGTTTGGCTGCGCCTGCTGAAAATAAAATGGGAAAGTGCTTGTAACCGCTTTTAATGCAAGGGCAAAGAAGTCAAACAAATTACAGAATTTACAGATAATAGTCTTCTTCCAAAAGTACCTACTGTAAAAATAAGATAGTTACAATGGAATAACAGGCTTATTAAAGACAGATTATATTACATTTGTACACATGGCATTACACTTACTTGCAATTTAGTACCAAAACATTAAGAACATATTCAGAATCAATAATACATGAAAACAGTCATATGTAGATACAGATAAAAAATACTGATCATCATAGTGATGAATAATACAAATACTACTTTGTACAGCGCTACGGAAGATGATGGCGCTATATAAATAAACAATAATAATAATAATAGTGTTGGAGTGGAGTGTTGCTCCTGATCATGATGATGATGAGCAATACAAATAGTGATGGAGTGGAGTGATGCTCATGACCATGATGATGAGCAATACCAATTGCGATGGAGTAGAGTGATGCTCCTGACTCAATACTCAATCGGGTAATAATAATTTGAAAAAAGAACATTCCAAAAAAAGCCAGGGATCTGTAATGAATCTGATTAGTTTAAATAATCAGACCCACACCATGACATACAATCTGTTATTATCACAAGGGAATTTTTTTTTTTTTTAACCATCTGCCTGCTACCTCTGATCAGGTTTAGTTTTTATTACATTATTATTTTTTCAGTTTATTAGTCTTTCCATAGCAGATCAAATAAGAGTGTGAGTTATCTATAGAAGTCTTGTAATAGGTCGGGGGAGGGGTGCATGGAAGCCTCCGAGCAGTTGTTCCATTTTACAAATACACTTACGCACACACACACGTGCCATGGAGCTTCTTAGGAAGAAGTTGTATCCCCAGGGAGTAAAGCATGCCAGATGATCTGGGCGGGATGCTCATACTACAGTGGCAGCGTCCCAGCTGGACGGAAACCATTTGAGAACCCTTATTATACATAGTCCCAGTAATGAGACTGCACAGATCACAAGCACAGTAAGTGGTCCTCCAAGCTGTAGAAACATTAAATATTCCAGTGCTTGCTTTGCTTCTGTGCCATGTATACATTTACATGCACTAAACCTTTCAATTATTCACATATATTTTCTAGCAAGGGTATATAAACATTATATGTATTAATACATTTACTAAAGATTATTTAATTTGGTTGAAATAGCTTTCCAGAATGCTTTATAAGGAGCATTTACATTAGTATCTCAGTGTCACGTTCCTCACACACAAAGGCAACATACAAGCTTCAATACACACATACAGTAGATAAAATGCAAGTGTGACTTCAGGGTCAGTTTATCCCACCAGAGGCTCTGAAGAGTCCACGATGGGCCCCAAGCCTACCGTCAGGGCACTACAGGACATCCAAGGCAAACACTATGTTTTTGGTTTGCCTGAAGTGTTCTGGAAGTTTGTTTAGTAAATTAGTTAAAAAATAAAGATTACCGCATGATTATGATCAGTCTTGCATTATTTCTATAAAGCTATTAGTGCAGCTTCAAGAATGATTTCCTCTGGTAGACCCAAGGTACTTAGTCCGACACTGGTTGCACGAGTGTCTGAAGACCTGCTGTACTCAATGTGAGAGCAGAACAGAGCTGGGCTCTTTTTCCATGGGCTGATAAAGCGATATGCCCCTTTAAATGACTCTGTGGTATGACCAGCAGGATGGGATGGGACCCTACACAGAGGGAGCAGGTACTAGCTCTTCAATGGGTTCCTAGTCAGCAGGTTATAGATGTGTGCTGATATTTGAATGATATTTAATGAAATTAAAGAGTTTTTCTAAATAAGGTGTAACTCATGCATTGTTCTGTTTTCTTGGAATCACACCTTATTTTGACCCTCATTTTCATAAGATATTTTATGGAAAAGTTTTTTTCACCAGTTTATGGATTGGCAAGGTAGACAGCCTGACTAGCATTAGCTCTATATACTGTACAGTACTATATTCACTAGAACTTCTCCAATGTTATTCAAAAGGTTCTATTAAAAACTCTTAATCTATGTCCATAATTGATCAATGTTTCAGGATCATGCCCATGATGATACTTCCCAGAGTGGTCCATGGTCGTGGTCATGATTGTAGAATTCTGAATATAATGTATGGGTTACAGATGAGTTCTGGTTTCTTTTTATGCTAAATCAAAAGGACAAGGCTAGCTTTGCATCAAGTATCATAGTTGTGCAGCTGTGTTCTTTGTAGAATCAGAATGCTGTACTGTATGTTTGGTTCATCCCTAGTGTTGACCATCTAGTCACCATACATAGGGACAATCGGTGTTATTGGAGGAACTGCCACAGCTGACAGGCTGGAGAATTTTTCCAGCAATTTAGTGACATCTACTTTCATTGATAATATACTTTCTATGCCTCCCATTGTGACTGGAAAATGGGGATAATGCATCTGATTTGCTATGAAGAGGGACATTCACAATGGGGCTATGTTGCACTTTGTCACTACAGAGACTGGAACCAGATCAATAATCTGCTCTATACTCAGATGCCTGAACAGACACTGAATGTACATGCTCGCATCCCTTACATTGCTCATTATCCTCTGCCACAATTAAGGATTTACATGGCTTCCGATTCTGCGCGTTTTTCTTAAATGTAACAAAATACAAGGACATGAATGATTTGTGTTAAACACGTTGCAACTTGTTATGTTCAAACCTGTTGAAGTTCACAGTGTTTAAAATAAATATGGATACATTTTCGATGCCTAGTGCTGTCAGGGCAGTTTCTAAGCTAAATAGCATTAAGGTTGAAGAATTCACCACCCCCTCCCCCACCACAGCAGCCAGTGTCATGCAACAAACGCAATCATTCAGAATCGGAGTGCCAGTGGACCCACAGACCCATTCATTTATAGTACAAGTGGATGCCTCTAACATATAAATCAATGCACTTTGAGAGAGGCATGGCACTGACCCGTGCAGAGTGCAGGATGGAATGTGCTCCTATACTCATGCTGGCTCCTGCATCTTCTGCATTTCAGACAAGTGACTCTGAACAGGAGGAAGCAAGTTCTTTAGCGTTTACCAGGAAATGCAAAGAGCTGGGAAATGAAAGATGATGACCCTGACTGTCAGCATGGGCAAGCAGAAAGCAGGGTCATTATACCTTTGGCCTGGAATGTCCTTTCAATATAGTACTGTATATATATTTGAGAGTCAAGCTACGTATGAAAGTATATTGCATATACTAGGTAGGTTTTACAGCTTTACTCCTTAAAAGGACCAAAAGGTCCCAAATCATGCGGGTCCCAAGAATAATAAAAAGAAAATACTCCCACTATGAATCTGAGCTGCAGACTGTGAGTGACAGTATCATCACCCATTAATAGCAGCTGAAGCTGGGTGCAGCCACCCTGATTGGGTGATGAGAGTCTCATTTGTGGTCAGCGGTGGCCCCAAGAAGTCGTGAGGGGTGCGTAAGGGGAGTAAGGAGGCCAGAACAATGCGTCAGTTCCACTTGTGTGATGAGCACAGAGGGAGCATCCCAGCCCTGTATCTGACCTCAACAGACTATAGTCAAAGCGAAAGGTGTGTAGCCTCAGTAGGTAAATTATCATTACTACCTATTATCTATTGCTACAAACAAATGCTCTTTAATTCTTCCAACGAGTGATTAAATCGCTAATTGGGAAGGTTTTATTTAAGTGCCTATTCTCAGGGACAAAAATAACCTAAATGTAAATGTGATAACCAGCACAAAAAGAGATTGCTGTGCTAGAGACACTCCTTTAGCCCCAGTGTCATCCATGGCTTCTGGGTAGAGTTGGAGCAAAGTTTTAAAGTGGAACAAAACCCGGGATTTTGACTATCCCAGGTTTTGCCCCTCGGCATCCACATTTGGGTGAAACCCCCTAGTTTGCCTGTAAAAACTCCCCTCTTCCCGGTCCAATGGCACATACGCAGGCTCTCATCCAATCAGAGACATTTTCATATGTGATGTTTGGCAAACGTCTCTGTGTATCATGAGCGCGAGCGACCACTTCACCTGCACGCTCTCACCCCAAGCCTATCTGAATGTCTGGACACACACGCACACAGCCAAAAGATGGAGGTTATGCAGCCGTCCAATGTTTACATCGGTGAGGGAGCCAGGAAGAACATGAATTTATTGGTGCCCTGGGGGTTTCACACAACAAGGAATGCCTACTTGGGATGCCCCAGGGGAAGGCCAATTTTCAGGGCCGACCCCAGTGGGTTTTGTTTCACTTTAAAGACAATAGGCATAATTGAGGTATGAGGTATATATATATATAACAGCAGAACATGCAACTTTGATAAAAGTAACATTATTATGCTGTCTTGCGCTTTCTCTTAATTAAATAAAAAATAAATACATACTGTCGTAAGTATATATGAAAATATACTTCTTTTTAAAAACACTCCTTTATTACAAAAACCACTTTTAGTACTTTCAAAAGATAAAATCGGAATGGTCCCAGGTGTCATCAGAGTAGCTGGCACTGCTCTACATCTGCTGCTAATCAGCCATTTCCAGATTTTTCCTCTAATTAGAAATTTCAGCTTTGATTCTGCATTTTATAATGGGACACAGCAGTTCTCTAACACCCTAAGGTTAGATGTCAATGGTATAAATGGCATTTGCAGTTGCCACATTGTTGACATTTTAATTACCAGTTTCCTTTAAATGAGCAAAACTGTGTTTATTCAAGCTTGTTGCCACTTAAACTTTCTTTCATGAATACTGGAGACAAGTCCCTATTAATCTCCCCTGCCATTATTATTCCTGGTGGTTGGCAGGACACTAGTTAAATATAGTTCTCCTGGGTTAGGGGTGAGATATCCCAGCTGCTGTCCGGTGCGTGACTTCAGTGAGCCCCGATAATCCATTTAATGTATCCCACATGTCTCGAATCCCACACGAATGATATCACATAACCGGTAAGGTTGTCGTTTTATGTTAGATCGGCATAAATAATGATTTGATTAATTAAAACAAAACAATTCTCTGCAGGCCAGACCAAAGAAGCAAACACACGCATGGCTATCCCCCTGTGTGAAACCCAACTGACATTTCCGGGCCTCCCACAGTGTTTTTGTGGCCCCCGTCCACATACACGGCTTCAATTTAGGCATGCTCTGGGGCCCAGCTATTCAGATAGGCTAGAGGTGGGATCGCACCTCAAACCAGAGGGAAGCTGGGTATGTGCCAGTGGCCTTATCACTTCACCCAACAAATTTGAGAACAGCCTATCATCTCAGCAGTATTGCCTGAGGTACTTGGGTGGGGAAGGAACATTGGGTTGTATTTTAGAAGGTTTTGGTTTGCTCTGACACAGAAAATATTTACATGGTGAATACAGACCCAGATTAACGGTATTTACCCATGATCCTTAGCACTAGGCAGAGCAATAAAAAAAAACCAACTCTTTATGACTCGTGTTTTGGAATGTTGGCAAGCATAAAGCGGGCAATATATAGCTGCATGGAAAATGAGACATAGTTACAAGGGGTAAGAGGGGAGAGACCAATGTTAGGTCAAAACAGTAGTCTTAAAGGGGCAGTCCAGGGAATGGCGATAATAAGGCCGGAAGCAGATGACCTGAAGCCTGCCCTTTGTGCCTCTTCTCCATTTTCTGCTCCACGCTGTGACTGATGTGGCAGGACTCCAAAGCTTGCCCCTCCTTTCAACTCCATTCCTCCATGACCACGAACAAATGTAGTCATGAATCTGCCTCTGTCCCTCAGAGATCTTAGTGTGAGCTAGCCCAGCAAGTTTGACAGTTATGGCCAGAGCTGGGAGTGCTGAGGGACCGGAGAAGATGTGTAACCACATTTGGCACGTGGTTGTGGTACAATGAAAAGGAAATGAGGGGCAAAATTTGGAGTTACATTACACTGCATGAAATGGAAGAGATGCACATGAGAAAGGCTTCAGGTGAGCTAGCTCCTTGCTGCCTTATTATTGCCATTGCCTTCTGTCACATCATTACATTAGATTCAAGAATTAGAGGTTGAGCTGGTGCTGGTGTTTGTATACAGGCAAAGAATTCCTATGAGGTGGAACAAATAATCAAAAAGGCAAAGGTTTTCAAATGAGGTGAAAAGGTTCTTCAGATGTTTATAAACTATCTATGAAGCAGGCCATTTCCACCCTCTTTGCTCTTCCACATGAAACCTCAGGGAAAACAGAAAACAGGCACAGTTCCTTGCATGGCCTGGAGGTTTTCTGGCCTTGCATGGCCTAGAGGTTTTAGGCCCTCTGAGCATCCCAATCTGGCATGTCTGAGGGTGGGTGATGCTGTAGCCCCAAAGTTCATTGCTCATTAGACCATTTTACTGATAGCTAACCTAGTCTCTGTGTTAAAACATATACAGTATCTCAGTTGCCACAACTTTATTTCCAGCCCCTACTACTCCAGTTACTACTACCCCTTATCTCCAATGCTGGACCCCATAGCAGCTTCATGGCCTGCGATGACTGCTCCTGGCAGAAACTATCTCTGTGTAAGCGCATCGATGGACACGTTGCAACTGGAACATCAATAAATGAAAAGGAGTCTTTTGAGCGAGGCCAACACATCTGCACACAGGAAACAGGCATCTCATTTACACATCAATGTGAATCCTGGTGGTTGTCATGAAAACCCGAGGCACAGGGCAAGAGTCACAGCACTGAAATGTTTCATTACTCTCTCCATTGCAAGGAAAGATATATTGATTTTTAATGCACTGTGGATAAACCACCTAGAAAGCAAATTGTGTCAAAAAAGACACACGTTCTTTATAACTGTCGGGTGCAAAACTATTAAACCCAACTTTCTGCTGGATTATTTTATGTTGAGTCAAAAAAATTATGTTCCAAGGAAATCTTGGGGGTTGCTGCTCTGTTAAACCCAACCACAGTATTGACTGATTCTTCATTCCCTAATTGAAGCAGCCTCTAAATTAAAGACATGGACACTTCCTTTCATAGCGACATCTGCTCATAAGGTGAGTGATAGATAGCCACAATGTCCAATCAAAAAAAAGGAAATATACTACCAAGAAAATGTAAATGCCACTGGTCAGCAGTGGTCTCATAGGGGGGTGGAATGTGGAATATTAGAAGTAGCCCTTCTTTATCACGATGATAAAGAATCACTCACTTAATAGGATAACTATGCTGGGAACATATTAGAACAACAGGCATACTTAACACTAAAAACCATACCAATACAATCCTTTTATTAGCTATACTTGTTGCTATGGCAGGGACGTAGCTAGGGGGGCAGTAGGGGCATGTGTTCCGGGTGCAGCAGGTCGGGGGGGGGCACAAAGGGGGCCTGAACACAGGTGGGGGGGGCGCCATTTTTAATCTTTGGCCAGGGTATCAGAAATCCTAGCTATGCCTCTGGCAATGGCTGCATTGATATGACTATGTATTGTACAACTGTGGGAGACAATGGAGTACAGAGTACCTAATACCACATATAGGGGCAAACATGGTCAGACATATCTATCTCTCTCTCTCTACATATGTATATATCACGTTGAATACTGTATATGTAATATAATTGTTATAGCCTACGGGGTCTATTCAAAGCCAGGTGAGAATTATCAGTCCATTTTTTAGCAGAGCAAACTGACATTGACTTTTATTGCATACCGGGTGTAAATTGTCACCTGGCTCTGAATCTGCCCAAAGGTAGACAGTGAAAGTTAATGGCAGCTTTCTCTCCTAAAAAAGAGTGACCTGACTCTGAATTGTCACCCGACTCTGAATTGACCCCTATGTCTTACATAATATACAAGATTTTCCCAATCACTGGATATCCAAACACAGCTTGAAGAAAAATCACAAATGAAATCCAGTGTGTACACAGTTCATACAAGACGCAGCTTGAAAAGCCATCAAATATTTTATGTAGATGTGTAATCATTTTAAGAAACAGAATCTAGTCTGTCATAAAACTCAAGGTCTATAGCCAACTCGAGACTATTTAATAATAAGTAAATGCACTCAGACATCAACCCACATAGCAAATGCGTCCTTCACTGACAGCCATGTAAGTCAGCCAAAGTTCACGATAATTGTAACAAGACTGGGACATTTTGGAGCACATTTTATAATATTATCGACTCACAATGAAGAAACCCAGATGCTACATACCTAGGCTAGAGGCATTTAATGTGCAATGTAATGATATTGTTATGACTATCAACGGACCCACTAAAGGGCAAAAAACACAAGGCAACTGGGGTAGAGGTAGATCATCCCAGGCATTTAAAGTCAAATCAAAATTAGGGAATAAAATGGTCTACAAGCAATTACAGTATATTTTTTACCACAAATAGAGTATTTATTAATTTACTAGGTAAGGAGTACTTTCCTAAAACGGCACATACAGACCACGAAACAAGGCTAGAGCCATGCTATAAGTGAATAGGCTGAGCTATGCAAATCATATTTTTTCCATCTTGTGCTACATCAACCACTCAGGAAGAAGTGTCTTGGCGTGCAATGCCTGAATTTAGCATATGCAACCTCATCAGCACAATGCTGGAAGCTGTTGGCAGTATGTGGGGCAAGGCTTGAGAGTACCATAACAGAGAGCCATGCCAATCCTGTTAGACTTTATATAGGATAAGGTCATCAAAAACCCCCAATTCAAGGGTGAACAGTAAACTGCGCTTGTTTACAACAATGTTGATGGCACATACAGGCCAAGAACAACATGCTATTCTTAGTGAGTAGGTGGTGTTATACAGATCTCATTTTGTCTCTTGTGGTACATCAAGCACTCAGAAAGAACCATCTGAGCGTGCAATTCTTGAGTATAGTCTATACATTTTACAAAGCCATAGTCAAACCTGAAGGACCAAGTGTCCAGAAACTGTAAAGACAATAACCAGAATATTAGACAAACTTGATAGGACTGCTGACAATCTCAGTGGAGTGATGAAAAATTAAAAAGATAGAAATGATTAGTAATAACAGTCTCTAGATAGGTGGAAGAAGGTAGTGGCCACTAGAAACATAGAAGGTTGACGGCAGAAGGAGACCATACGGTCCATCTAGTCTGCCCTTATGTGTATACTGTATGTACTCTTTATCTTAGGATAGATGTGTGCTTATCCCAGGCAAGTTTACATTCAGTGACTGTTAATTTTTCAACTACCTCTGCTGGAAGTTTGTTCCAAGCATCTACTACTCTTTCTGTAAACTAATATTTTCTAACATTGCTCCTGATCTTCCCCCCGACTAGCTTCAGGTTGTACCCCCTTGTTCTATCATTAAGCTTCTTCTTAAAAACACTTCCCTCCTGAACATTATTCAATCCTTTCACATATTTAAAGGTCTCAATCATGTCCCCCCTCTCCCTTCTTTCCTCCAGACTGTACAAATTAAATTCTTTAAGTCTCTCCTGATAAATTTTAAGTTTAAGTCCTTCCACCATTTTCGTTGCCCGCCTTTGGACACGTTCTATTTGAATAATGTCTTTTTGCAGGTAAGGTCTCCAGAACTACACACAGTATTCTAGCTGTGGCCTCACCAGGGCTCTATACAGCGGCATCACAACCTCCCTCTTCCTACTGGTGATGCCTCGAACGATGCAGCCGAGCATAGAACAAAGCTCATCTCACCTTACCAGATGCTTTGCCATTGTTTATTCCTCTTCGGACACCCCACTCCCTGCCTCCAAAGTCCTCCTCAACCCTTCACTGTGTACCCAGCCCTGTGCCTTCCAGCCAAAAACACCCAAGAACATATTGTGTCCCAGCAATGCTAAAGCATGGTTGTGGATGGAGCATAGCCACCTCTACTATTGTATCTACCTCTACAGTACCATTAATGTAACCCCTGCCCATGATCTGTTCTGGTAATGCTATAGCCTTCTCTGACAAACTCACTCAATGATTGGTTGGAAAGCACAATAAGGGAGTGGCACAGCAGCTTGTGGGCTGGCTGTAGCCAGTAAAATCCCAAGCTAATGTGTCACCCCTAGTCTGCCTCTCAATGTAGATTTGCAGCAAAAGTCTGACATCATTTTGATTTATAGGCTACACGCATAACTTTATGGAATTTATAATCATTATTGTAATACGACTAAGCGTTGATCGAATTTTCCTTGGAACCATTCTTTTCAGCTGTAACAAGGAAACATCCAGCAAGTATTATGTGATATACATGAAATACATCCAAAAAAGATGGATCCAAGTAATAGTTATTTCTGGCCCAGTTTTTGTCTGTACTGTGTATTGTCCAACCACACTTTGCAGGGTAAAAATTCATAATTCAAAGATATATTTATTTGGTAAAGTGTGAAAGCAGCGAGGCAAGACTAAACACTGCAAAGTCTCCACGTATTAAACAAGAGAACAGGAACAGGCAAAATCTACTGGGCAGCTGCCATCTTGATTTGTATCCTATTTATTCAACTTATCTGGAAACTTGATTATTAAATACAAACGCTTAGAATAAGCAAGAAGTAGCACAGAAACAGATCGCAAGGTAAATAGTATAATCTACTTGTAGGACTACATTCCCATTTACTATTTTTTTTTAATAGGATACATTCGTTTGAAACGTGCATTTTAAGAATATAAATGGAGATCATGTCTGCTGCTTACATTGTATTGCAGATATTTCAGAATTAGTCCCTCTGCCCAACATTTGGGGCCACCTACATTTTACATACATTCTCCCAAGTACAACATGAAGTTCTACTGAACAGGGCCAAACTGTGGCAACAAGTATAATAATGAAATTATAATAAAGAACAGTTAAATAAATATAGTATGGACAGAGTTTGAGATTTGAAACTTGGGAAACTGGGGGGTGGAAAACATAAAATGGACCAACCATTTGGGGCTAGTTACAATTTACATTCCTTCACCCACTTAGCTATAAAATAGACTTAACCTAAATTTGGTGTTCAAGTCTCCAGAGAGTAAGGCTGTGAAAACTAGACTAAAGACAGAGGGCATAGGCAGACTTACTAGAAGAGTTCTAGTTAGTATTTTCTATTGGGTTAGGAAGTAGAGTTTGTGATATGAACCAACCTGGGGGGTGGACAACATGAAATGTGATAGTACATGCCTTTGGATGCAGATAAGGCAATGAGGCCAGTCCTCTCCTAACCCTAGCACAAAACTTAAATGTGGTTCAAATTCTGGAGTTCTGGAATTTCTATGACAGAAAATTGAACTGGTCAATTATGTAGTGGTAGCAAAACTAAGCATGCTTAAAGTGGACCAAAACCCAGTATTTTGACTATCCTGGGATTTGGTCCTTTCCCCCGGGGCACCCCGACAAAATATTTTTAGCATTTGGGCTCAAGCGATCAGTATTACAGACTGCAATGAAATGTGATCAGCTAGAGTAATACCACCACCAGAGGAGCACTGGACTCATTTGTAGATTAGCCCAGAATAGCTCTTCATTAAGAACATGTACACTGGGGATTTTACTGACAATATGGAGATCATCTAGTATATTTATAGCGGTGCACCTGTGCTAGTTTAGTTTGAGTTTCTGAGCTCAGCATGTCAATGGAGCAATAAAATAGAGCACACACATTCAGTCCTGTCTACACTATATATCCGTGTATGGAAAGCCAATCCACTCTCTCATATCTCTCTGCCTCTGTCCTACACTAAAGCTGGCCACTGGAATTAGATGATGTGCCGGCATGGTCAGGCTGCTACAAGGCTTCTTCAACTTGCACCTTGGTTATAACATTACAGTGTGTGTGTGTGTGTGTGTGTGTGTGTGTGTGTGTGTGTGTGTGTGTGTGTTTATATATATATATATAGTGATCAGCTCTGACCTGATCTGACACATAAGAGTGTCCACCTATGACCAGAAATATAGCATTGCTACCTATATGGTTTAATCTGCTAATATTGAGTAACTTTTTCAAGTAGGAGAGGAGAAATTATCCTCAGGGGCTTATTCACTAGAACGCAGCAAGCCCACTACCTCAGGCACCCTTTATAATATGGAAAATGTCTTAATGAAACATCATCTGAGCCTGACATTGAGAAAGTTTCCACTCAATGACATAATCAGGTTGATCATATATTTTAATGTTTTTTACAACTTATTATGTGGGGTGGAGAGTTCTCTTCCTCAGTTAGCTGGTATGCAGTTAAGTAAAGGGGTGTCTAGAAGTGGCGTAAAGAGCAAGTATCTGAAAGAAGAAAGAGATGCAGCAAGTGTGGAAGTCAGTGGACTAATGCAGATAAGATTTCAGATGAAATCTTCACCGCCCTTTTCTACAAAAAACTTGACTCTATAATAGCCCCTAGATTAGCTGCAGTCTTTAACTATGTCAAAGATGGGAACTCCTTTGATCCGGAAATGCTTAGGGCATCCATAGTTATGATCCCAAAACCTGGGAAAGACCACCGAAAATGGAATAATTTCAGACCCATCTCCTTATTAAATATAGATCTCAAAATCCTCACCAAAATCCTTGCTAATAGAATCAATGAATTTTTGAGTGAGATAATCCACAAGGACCAAGTAGGATTTGTGCCCAACAGGCAGGCAGGGGACGGAGTGAGGAGGGTCATGCAACTAATTCAGGAGGCGAGAAGTAGCGACATTGAGTCGATGCTTCTCTCCCTGGATGTGGAAAAGGCATTTGACTCCTTGTCATGGCACTATCTCCATTTCTCCCTTGAGAGGAGAGGATTTGGCTCTGGCTTCCTCTCCTGGATAGGGGCTCTCTACTCCCACCCCACGGCTTATGTAAAATATGCTGGCTTTTCCTCCTCTACCTTTACAATCCAGAGGGGTACCAGACAGTGCTGTCCCCTTTCCCCCATTCTATTTATACTTGCATTAGAACCCTTAGCCCAAAAACTTCGGCAGAACTCTGCAATTAAAGGTATTTCAATTGCCTCTACAGAGCAAAAAATTTCACTTTTTGCAGACGACATGTTGCTCATATTATCCTCTCCTCACATATCTGTCCCAAATGCACTTCAGGACCTGTCTATTTTTAGTCAATTTTCTGTACTCAGGCTGAATGCTTCCAAATCTATGGCACTAGACATATCACTATCTAATACCACAAAGCAAACCCTCTCTCAAAACTTTTCATGGATTTGGACACATCGACTACCCTATTTAGGGATTAACCTGACGGCCGACATTGATGACACTTTTAAGGCAAACTATCCGGGAACCATCAAAACACTTGATTCCTTGCTTCACTCCTGGCACTTTTTAAAGCTGTCTTGGTTGGGTCGCATTGCCGCTCTCAAGATGACGATTCTACCCAAAATCCTATACCTATTCAGGGTACTCCCAGTCCAAGTTCCCCAAAAAACTCTGGATTCTCTCCAACAAAAATGTATGCATTTCGCGTGGAACAGGGCTAGGCCCAGAATCAATAAAGCCACCTTGATCTGCAAAAGAGAGAAGGGGGGCTTGCGTTCCCCTCGATTAAAAAATATTACCTAGCAGCTCAGGTGGCACCCCTGGTTCTGCTCCATGCGACAAAAGACAAACCTCTTTGGGTAACTAATTATATTTTAAAATGTTCACCTATCTCCCCAGCATCGCTACTATGGATCCCGAAAGCCTTAAGACCCAAATCTTTACCTCCTATTCTAACGTTTTCTCTTTCAGTCTGGGATAGGGTGAGATCCAATTTGACATCCTCCTCGTTGCCGGCCTCTCCGCTGCTTGGTAACCCCCTATTCCCTCCAGGTATTACTCAACCGTCTAGCTTTAGATGCTGGATACGGAAGGGTTACACTACAGTGGATAGCTTTTGCACCCCGAATGGTATGAAGTCACGTCAGGATATCAACTCAGGGGAAAATTTACCCCCATCTGAAACCTTTAGATTTCTACAAATCCAACACTTTATAAATAGCGCGCTGAAACGCTCCCTTCCTCCATATCAAAGTACTGATTTTGAAATCCGGTGCATCAGGGATCACTTCTGTGGTGGTTTGATATCGAGCCTCTATGATACTTTGGTGTCTTCGCCATCTCCTGTTAGGCATAAATACATGTCTCAATGGGAAAGAGAGTTGGGGCTTGACATGGATGAGGAGGACTGGAGGAGATTGTGGGACAATATAATGAAGATATCCTGCAACACTGTCGTCCTGGAGAATGCCTACAAGACACTCTTTAGATGGTATCTCACCCCAGACCGTATCCATAAGTTTTCTCCAACAGTCTCTTCACTTTGTTTTAGAGGCTGCCCTTCCTCTGGAACAATGGCCCACATCTGGTGGGACTGTCCAATAGCCAAGGCCACTTGGAACAGGACATACAAACTTCTTTCTGACATCACCCACCTTCCAATAACTTAAAGTCCCAGGGAAGCCTTGCTCTCCCACAAATCAGGTAAATATTCTAAAAACCAATGGAAATTGATCCAGCACATCTTAGCCACAGTACGCCTCACCATAGCCAGAAATTGGAAGTCCCCTAGGATCCCCTGGCAAGAAATACTGAACAGAATCTCAGACACTTTATGTAATGAGAAAATCACAGCAATCAAGAATGACACATATGAAGGTTACCTTAAAGTCTGGGATCCCTGGCTAGAATATATAGATGTCTGTCACCACCAAACAGATCCGGTCCACACAGTTTGAGGAGGTAGAAGAACCATTTTTTATACTAGGCCTGACCCCCCAACTTGGCCCCCATCCTCCTCCCTTCCCCCTCTTCCCCCTTCTCCCCCCCTCTTCTTCTCAACTTTTTCTGTCTTTTTCTCTTTTCTTCATTATCTCTTCTTTCGTCTTCATTAAATTCTAATAAGTATGCACTAGAGTATTAACATGTCTGTTTACACCCGGCACCGGTGAAGAAAACGTGTGTCGCACATGTCATTCGGGTACAGTTTAACAAAATTTATATAACAGTTCACTATGTAGTCCAAGCACTCGCTGTTATGTAACAGGAGATGGTCTTTAATTAGATTCCTGTTGTTCATTTGACTAAAATTGGAAGTTACTATATTTCCTTTGACCGCCATCTGTATCTGTGTTAATGTCTATTTTTTCTGAAGCCTGTACATCTACCATCACCAGTGCATATGTCAATGTCTGATTCTTATGTATATCCTATGAAAATCTCAATAAAATCTTTGTAAAAGAAAAGCCTACGACACTCAGTATTTCCAGGCGAAAAATTAAATTAATTAAAAAAAAAAAAAAAAGATTTCAGATGATCCTGAAAAAAAGAGTGAGGAGGCCCAGGGGCAATGACATCAGGGTAATTAGGATATATATATAATCCTGTTTCCCTGAAAATAAAACCTAGCATGATTCACACGCACAGATCAAGTAGTGATGTGATTCACTTAACTTACTTACGGTACTTACTTGACTAGAGTCACATTACTCCTGAGCATATATAAGAGCATTGTGGTGGCTCATTGTTACCAGGGAGAGCAAACCGCTACCCTTGCAATGCAGGGGAACTTGTTAAGAACATGGACTGTTAGTTAACATAGATTGCAATGAATGTAAAAGCGAGGGAGCCGCGTCAAGGCCGTCCAATTTGTACCCCGTCCCTAACATTACTAAGTTTAAAAGTTTGTGCAGACATTGCTACTTCTTTACTTGTGTGTGCACAAGCAATGCAATACATGAATCAGCCTGTCTAAAGACATTGCAATAACTTAACTTGCTTGCACACACACAATGAAAAATGCTTTACTTGCCTGCACAGTGTTACAGTTCAAAAAGGGGGTATTTCATGTAGAGGCCAATTGGACTCCCTGTTACATTGGGAGAGCTACAATCCAGCAGATCTAGCCACGGACCTGCAAATTCAACAGCAAAAAGAAAGATAGGATGTGCTCATCCAGTCAATATATAGCAGTCAAGAGGTGTTAGAGGGGCGTGACCACACACTAAGCAAAAAAGAAAGTTAACCCTCTGCACACTCATACGGGATGGGGTACAAATTGGACGGCCTTGACGCGGCTACCTCGCTTTTACATTCATTGCAATCTATGTTAAATAACGGTCCATGTTCTTAACAAGTGTTAACTAGGTTTTTCAAAAGTATGTGCAGTGGGTTAACTTTCTTTTTTGCTTAGTGTGTGGTCACACCCCTCTAACACCTCTTGACTGCTATATATTGACTGGATGAGCACATCCTATCTTTCTTCTTAATGCAGGGGAACTTGGAAGAGAACAGCTGAAATGCCAAGAAGAGCACATTTTGGAGCAACAAAATATAAGACCTGTCTTATTTTCATGGAAACAGGATATATAAATAAATATAAATATATATATATATATATATATATATATATATATATATATATATATATTTATACTGTATAATGCATATACAGAAACTTAGAAGTACACAATATTACATGTTCTTTTCATTAACAAACTGTTAGGTACTGTGTTATGCTCTGTGACACGGCAGGATAATTTGTTATGTTCTAAGCCATGTAGTTATGTACGCACACATACATATGTATACAACCTCCCCCCCCTGTAAGCGCTGCAGATTAACAGTGTTCATTAAGCGGTGCCCTGCAGCGTAAACCTCAGGAGCCAGAAAATGTTCTGGAGATGTCCTGTTACTTACACTGACTCCAGTCTAAGCTATAGGTAAATCGTATATATTATAACATAAATGTATATACTACAATCATTACTGACACCTTCATTATAATAAGTATTTGTACACTGCCACAGAAGAAGGCGACAAATAATAGGAAAAGGATGCAAAGGCACACTGGGAATTTGGGTGCAGGATCTGGGGCTGTCTCTGCCCCACACGTCAAGCAAAAAGAAGGAGAGAGGATCCGCACTCCTAAAATCTTGAAGCTTTATTTGAAAAAGGATAAAAGCAGCATCTTCAATATATCCACGGCAGTGTAAAAGCAGTAAAGGACCCTGGCACATGAAATTATGCCACGCTCACTAACACGTTTCGGACGCAAACACTCGGTCCTTAGTCATTGAAGATGCTGCTTTTATCCTTTTTCAAATAAAGCTTCAAGATTTTAGGAGTGCGGATCCTCTCTCCTTCTTTTCACAGAAGAAGGCGGCATTATTAAAACTAATAATAAATAATAATGATAATAATATGTGTGACACATTTATTTTAAAATGGACCAAAACCAGACCTAGCGTCTATAAGACGCCAGGTCAAGTTTACATTCCAGTTTACATTCTACCTCTGCGGTAAGAATATTGAGCGGCTAGGGGGGTTCACACAGCAGGGAATCCCCAATCGGTGAACCTCCCCAGCCGCCCGATACCGTACCAATGAGCCCACTGTGCATGCATGCCTGACGGCGGTGGCACCATTTGCATGACCAAGGCTGCTGTAACTGAACTGAACTGTATTGCCCCTGGGGACCAGGACCCTCTGGGGCACAGAGCTGCCAGGGCAGGTTTTTATGTTGGCACAACATTGGAAGGTGTTCTTAAGGTTGATGATAGTCCAATAGTATATACTCTATGCAGCTGACAGGCCCTCTGGTGTTGGGCCAACAAAGTAACTGTTGTAAAAAGTAGCCATTCCGCTGAGGTACTGTATAGCAGGGGTCTGTTATGTTACTAATAGCAGGGGCAACCTCGTGCTACTGATCTGCTTGGTTTACCGAATTTCTGTTGAGTTGTGATATCTACGGGCTACTGAAGCTGAAAAATTCATGGGAAGTGCTATATTAACATTGCCCATGCACTTGTATTGTGTAACCTTTCTGCATTCTGTACTACCCAGCATAAAACAGGCTTGCCCTCTGTCTGTCCTTTAGCTTCTTTGTACATTTTCATAGGCTTTACCATATAAACACAATTCAGCACCATTTGTAAATAATCACTTTGGATGAAAAATAAATTAGAATTGCTTTTTTTTTACACTCGGTGCTTAATCGCCCCCTAGGTAGACAATACAAGTGAGTGGAATCTTTTCTCCCCACAAAATAATGCACTTTTTGAAAATGGTGTTTTACATTTGGTGCTGAATCGACACTAATGTTTTAAAAGTAACTGGCATCAACTGAAGGGCAGGTAGTACTACCAAGAAGGTGAGTGCCACATAATATACCAAATGTATGAATGATTTGGTCATCAGTCAGCTAGGAGGTACAGTACAGTATAAGCACAGTGTATATGCATTAGTTGTTGTAGCGATCATTATGTAACATATATTTAAGATCTCTACTTACATAAAAGTAGAAATGGAAGTAGGATGTTTATGTAACAGGAATTCTGTTGGTCTCACCTGTACAGAAATGTGGTGAGCAGAAAGGTTTCTATAGAGTGGTGCATATGACACCCATGGAGTCACAAGTAACAAAATAAGAATTCAATTAGATCTAACAGCCCCTCATCTACCAATCAAAAGGAAGCTTTTGCATACTTCAGAGCAGTCTTTCTCAAGAAACCAGGCAGCTCAAGGATTGGGAGGCAAGTTGGGAAGTATATTCAATTTTCTCCCCATGGCTTATTCTGTAGATGAAAAAGTTTGGGCAGTACAGAGGCTTCTGAGTATCCAATGCCTATGTGCCACCTGCAAATCCTTTAAAATATATACTAATAGTATATCCATGCTACAGCCAACCTTAACAAAAATGTCATTTGATGGACAAAGTGTAAGCACAATGAAGAAAAAATAATTAAATATAGTTATCAAGTGGCCACTACTCTCATAACATGACACAAACCTTTACCACTGCCAGTATAGGAATAAAGCGGATGGAAACCCTGAAATTGGTCCTCCGCTCAATCTTCTGGCCATCTGATGTAGGATGCATCAGGGGCATCCAGGGATTCCAGGGACCAGCCACAATGGTTTTGACTTTAAATTATACGAGTCAGTAAATACATATTATCTCAAAAGAACATAAAATCTCACCTGGCCAGGCCCACCTAACGTTGGAAATAAAACCTCACTTTCACTGACCATGCTTTTTAGTTGAGGGAAATTTAAAGGCTTCATGAAGTTCAAATCATTTTTCCCCGACACAGTGGAATAGCATGATCTATAGCATTGACTATTAGGATCAGGTGGGGCCATCCTAACTTCCATGTACTTTAGAGTACCATCTTCATTCAAATGTAAGGTGGGATACTGTCCTGTGTAGCGATTAGCTTTAGATCCTTTTTTGCAGCACCATCCAGAATCACCAAAATCTTTTTTGAGACATTTTATGAGCAATATTGTGAAAGTGATAAAGGACACTGCGCTGATAGCCACCAAGGATATAATTAAATACATCGTAATTTCCGAGCTGCTCGCGGAGCTTGTAAACAAATCCTGAGACTTCATGTTTTCTTGAACCATAGCATCCTCTAGCGTGATGATGATGGTGACTGTGGCAGATAGAGGAGGTTCTCCATGGTCACTAACAGATATCAGCAAACTAAGCTCCTGATTTTCTGTGTCTTGGAAACTGTGAGCAGTTCTTATTTCACCTGTTTGGGGAGATATATGAAATAAGGATGAATCAGTGGCGTTGACTATAGTATAAGTTAACCATGCATTATGGCCGGAATCAAGGTCTACGGCAGTTACTTTAGTAACAAAGTAACCAGCAGGCGCTGACTTTGGTATCCTCTGTTGGACTATGGACTGTTCAGATTGCTCAGGGTAGAAAATTGATGGAGCATTGTCATTGGCATCCAAAATGAATATGAACACAGTTATGTTGGAAAACAGTTTTGGAGATCCAGAATCCTCAACTTTCACTGGAATTTGTAAAACTTGTAGCTGCTCATAGTCAAAGGAACGTTGAGCATAAATGTTCCCATTTTGGGGATTAATGTATACAAAAGATGATACAGTAGAACTTCCAACTTGGCCATCAATAATGGAATAAATGAGGTTGGAATTGTCTCCCTCATCTGGATCAGAAGCCGAAACTTCTACAAGTAACTGCCCAGGTTTGTTGTTTTCTTTTACGCTGGCACTGTACGTAGCCTGGGAAAAAGTGGGGCAGTTGTCATTAACATCTGAAATTTTTAAAGTGATTGTTTTTTGTATTCTTAGAGGAGGAGAACCCATGTCAATGGCAACCAAGTCAATGACGTAATGAGATACTGTCTCCCTGTCCAAGACCCCATTAGTGATTAATGAGTAGTGGTCATCTGATGAGCTGAATTTAAATGGTAAATTAGAGGGCAGTTCCAGTCTTACCTCCCCATTATGTCCAGAATCTTTGTCTTTTACTCTGAAAAGTCCTACGACTGTGCCGACAGCTGTATCCTCAGGAACATCCGTCATCAAGGAGGTCAGTAATATCTCAGGTGGGTTGTCATTGAGATCATCAACCTCCACTTGAACAATACAGCTTCCATCCATTTCTGGTTGCCCCTTATCTTTTGCTCTGATGGATAACTCAAATGATCTTGATTCTTCATGGTCAATAGATCCAATTACAGAAATAACTCCTGAGCTTGGATTCAGGGCAAACAATCTTTTAATGTAATCCGGTGTATGCTCATCAAAAGAGTATTCTATTTCACTGTTGGCACCTTCATCTAGATCAGTAGCATTTAATTTCAACAGTATAGTGTTCACAGCAGTATTTTCCATTAAATTAATTTTATAGGTCCCCTTATCAAAGGTTGGCGGGTTATCATTTAAATCCATAACAATCACATTTATTTGTGTAGTTCCAGACCTGGAAGGGTTCCCACCATCAACAGCTGTGAGTATCAGGTGATGACTGTCTGCTTCTTCTCTATCCAAAACTTTTTCCAGCACTAATTCAGGGATGAGAAGTCCATCTCGGCGTTTCTTTACAGATAATGAGAAATAAGGACTAGGTTCCAGTCTGTACTGTTTAATTCCATTGATCCCTACATCCAGATCATGGGCGCTTTCCAGTGTAAACCTAGCTCCGGGACTTGCTAATACTTCTGTAATCTTTATCGTCCTTTCAGAATTTGAAAACACAGGAGAGTTATCATTTATATCCACAATCTCGACCATGACCCGATGAAGCTGTAGAGGGTTTTCTATAACCACTTCCACGGGTAACACACAGCTTGTACCCGAGCCACACAGGCTCTCTCTGTCTATTTTATCATTCACTACCAAATCTCCATTTTCCCAGTTCACAGCAAAGTGTTTCCTGCTCCCCTCTGATCCCATCCGAAGCTTGCGTTTGGAGAGATCAGAGATTTTGAGCCCCAGGTCCTGAGCAACATTTCCTACCACCGTCCCCGGCTCAGACTCCTCCACCACTGAATAGTGAAGTTGCCCAGAGACCCAGCCCCAGCTACAGAGGAAGAATAAGCACTTTACTTGCCATCTCCAAGTCTCTGCTGAGTTGCGAATGTCCATAACTTAAACCTTCCCTCCAAGCTGTGTGACTGCTCACACAGAATCCACATGTAAATCCTGGGAATGAAGTCAGTCCATGTCGCACAAAGAGATTCCCGAACAGTAGGACATTTGTATCCAACTTTGTGAACGCATCCACAGAAGACTTATCGCAGCGGCAGCCGTCCTCTCTGTGCTGCTGGAGGAAGGATTCACAAAACCAGAGGGGGGGGGGGGGGGGAGAAAGAATGACAGCCGAGGCTCTGTTATGTGCAGCAAAGAACCATCAGATGTCAGCTCTGCCCTCTACTGGCTGTTGTTATTAATTCAGGTTAAAACAGCAAGTGACAGAAAGGTTTATTGATATTACTTCCAGTAAAAAAGAAAAATATCAATTCCAGCTGAGCAGGTAAAACAGAAGGGTGCCTTAAGATGTAAATCCACTGAGAGAAAAGAAAAGTATGCTGGCCATATGGACCATAATACATACCAAACTTAACATCAAGTATACTACTGAACTTTTTTTATATTTCACTTGGGACTCATGGGAAGCAGAAGTAGGTGGGTTAGGATCCTTGCTGTCGTTTCTGGTTCTCAGTCTTAAAGAAGGGGCTGGGGTTGGCAGTGGGGTGGTTATAACAAGAGACCTCATCCTTCCAAGGGCAACATTGCCAGGATGTGCAGTAGGTCTTGTAACCTTGTTTAAGATTTGTTACATAGCACATCTGTAAATCTGCTATTCACAGTGGTTTTAAAGTGGATCCAAACTCACTCATATCAGCCCTGGAGTCTAAAAGAATCTAAAGCTGGATGAAAGCCCTCCCCTGTGGCATCCCAATATGGGATGTCCCACTGTAACCCCCCCCCCCCCCCCCGAATCGCTCCTCACTCCCACAGGAGGAAGTGTCACAAGAATTCTTTGTGAAATCTTTCAATAACCTTTAATCGCTCCTTAAAGCAGAACACAATCTGGGATTTTGACTATTCCAGGTTTTTTCCCTGCTCTGGGTGCATCTCATATTGGGATGCCCAGCTATTTAAAACCCACCAAATTTCTTCCCAGTCCTACAGTACATATGTGGGCTCTCGTCTCCAATCAGAGCCTCTTGCCGTGTATATGTAATGCTCGACAAACGGCTCTGTTTACATGCAGGGCTTCGGCAATCGGGAGCGCAGTGGGCGCAATGGGCGCATCCCCAGCAGTACACATGCTCCTGCCCCCAGCCTATCTGAATGGCTGGACGCAGACACCTGTTCACAACCCAAAGATGAATATTTACATTGCTGGATTGTCCGGAAGCCGGTAAGTGTTGCGGTGCCCAGGGATGGTTCACACAGCAGAGCATTCTGATATGGGATGCCCTGGGGAAAGGCCAGAGAGAATTTTGTTCCACTTTAATAACAACAAAAGATCCCTACCTCAGGGCCATTAATCAATATAATCCAATCTCGCCAAACTTGCTGGTATGAATCAGCCCCCTCCACTGGCCATTTTTTTTTTACACTAGTCTAGTTTTCTACTCCCTGGAAAGAAATCATAACATTTCAAGTGGAACAAAAACAGGGATTTTTAGATTTTGTTATTGGCTGTGTGAAACCCTTATGAACGCCTGCTGTGCTTGCGTCTACAGCATTGCCATGGCGTATGTGCAGCCCCATTTTCCAATCAGCGCTCTATGCTGTGCATATTAACAAGCGCCATAGAATGCCGAATATAAGGGGGCGGCAAACATCCCTACAGCCAGAGAGATGGTGCTACAGCATGTGCGTGTGCCATAGGATCACCACAAATGTGTGTTTTCCAATGCTCCTGGGTTAGTTAAATTTCCCAAATCGGGGTGACCCACAAGGAGGGAGCCCACTGGCCCTAGTATCTTACAAAGCATCCTATAGACTCTAGGCCGGTAGGTGCTCCTCTTTAAAGAAGCATTATCATGAAAAATAGCCCAATGAAATCCATATAAATATGCTGGATGATGAAAGGAGAGGTCACATATGTATCCGGCATAAAAAAAAATCCTCCCAGGCTTGATTTTCCTTTTGTTTAATGGAAGGAGGAGGAAATCAGGAGAGAATGAGACAATAAACCACAAGCTTGGCTGGACTTTTCATAAGTCAACATGTTTATATGGATTTTTAATGTTACACAATTTTGTGGTAGTGCTCCTATATGCTTACCTCACGGCTTCAAGAGTTAAACAACAGTAGACAGGGACTTCTTCTACTGTAAGCTTAGCCATATGGTACCATGAATATAATCTCTATATTTAAGACTTTCGATGGGCTCTCGCTGTAACTTTAAACTGAATGAGAATCTTTTCAAGGGTGCTCAATTTAGTCTCAGCATCCATTATGAAATATTTTCTTTTGTTTTGGGGCTTATCTACGCTCAGCAAATCACAACCAGCACTGGCAGTATAAGGCTTTAATCAGTTTGGAAGATTCCTGCCGTACAACAGCATAAGCAGCGAAAGCCGGAAATCTTGTGCAAGGTAAATAATTAACCATTTCAGCTGTTTCCCTGAAGAAATTATACAATCTAAGTTCTTTACAGGTATTGTATAGTGGCCCAAGACCATCCAGGGTTCGGTCATTTCCATTTTGTGTGAAACCCCCTGGATCGCCCTAAAAACATTTCCGCTGGTCCCACGGTACATGCACCTGCTCTCATCCAATCAGCACTGCAAGTTTCTATATATGAATGCACGGCATACAGCTCTGTTCAGCACAGAGCATCTGCATAGAGAAAAGGGAGTGGTGGCATCTCTCTGTGGTCTGCGGCGTGCTCCTGTCTCCAGCCTATCTGAATGGCTGGGTAGGGAGCATGCCTTAGCCAGGCAGATGCTGGGGATGTGGCTGTGACCCGCAAATAGGGAGTGGGAGGGCAAGTAAGGTGAGTGTGGGGCAATCATGAGGGATTCATGCAGCAGGGTTTAGTAAATTTGGATTCCCTGTTCTTAACTTATAGGCCGGCCTTCTAATCTTTTAGACTCCAGGGATGGGCAAAATCTTTGTTGGTCCTCTTTAAACTATCACAGTAATAACTTTACAGAAAATATCATGCCACAAATCAATTTGCAAGTGAAAGCAAAACATCACTGCCAGAAATAAACTACTGTTGGATAAATTGCAACTATAAATATCAATGAAAATATGAAGTGCATAAGACTTTAAGTAAATGTTAACTAATATAACCCATTAGCGGTACTCATAGAGGTCAGTTCAGCACCAGGTGGTGTGCTCTAGGTAGATAAAGAAAGGGAATGGCATTTGTATAACACTTGTACTGTAGATTGGCAGCACACATCATACGTGTCTGGCTTACTGTGACATTAAACTTGTCTTCAATTTGAAGCTACCACAACTAAGAAAACATCCCTCAAATGACAGCACATCAGTAGGACTTGCACATGCTCCAACCTTGTAGTTTCTGTAACCATAAGTTTCAAAGGCCATAAAGCTATAATTATTCTGCCATGTTGCTGGCTACAATGTCATCAGCTTTCTGAAGACCTCACACCATAAACCCTTCCTGCTTCTCTAGACATCAAGAAAAAGTAGCCCACATCTGCTGCAGATTGGATCATGAAACCATCACCCACAGTGCCCACCCAAGGCCAGATCAGGCACTTCTACAGGACCAGCAAGTCAACTTTCACAGCCGGTAAATATTTTGTTTAACAGCCAACTGGGGTTAGCAGTGGCTGGAGATTGGTGGTAGGAGGGGTTTTATGCATCCAATGGTGCAGATCAAGTTCTGTTACTAATGTTACAAAGATTTCTCTCACTCCTGGTTCTTAAATTCGTGTTGCACTACTCCTCAACTGTAAAATAATTTGACTCATTACCCCATTCAGGTATATTAATGAATCAATGATCCAGCAGCCAGCCCCAGAGTTCAGAAACATCAACCAACCAGAGTGCTCATGCACCCAGCCACCGGCTATCATAAGTGGGTGAGTGTGCCTTTGGGTTGGGTAATAATTTTTCGATGATGCGTGTTGGATATAGTACTGTATGTGGAGGCTGGGCTGTATTGCACATTAGACATTCGAGGACCTGTGTCTAGGCCAGCGTGATCCAGAGGGAAAGCATCCCTCTGTGTAAACTCCCAAATATGGTTCCTATTTTTTGTTATTGTCTTAGCCTGCTGAACATTTGTCAACGTTGGGGGTGCATGCAGAGGCTTAGCTAGGCTTTCTGGCACCAGGGGCAAAGATTCAAAATGGTGCTCCCCACGTGGTCAGGCCCCCCCCTTTGGTGTCCCCTGACCTTCTACACCCGGGGCACATGCCCTCCACGTACCCCCGAGCTATGCCCCTGGGTGCATGGATAAGTGAAAACCTGCTGATTCATCCAAACCTAACACTCAAAGCAGCCATTTCAGTAGAAATATAGAACCTTGCACATGGTTAAAGAGAGCCTAGGGTGGCATAAACCCTAAATACAGCTTTGTGTGGAAAGTTAGCGACTGTCATTCCTGCTATGGCTCTGGTCTTATCAGACTATGGCCATACTCCAGCAGCCAAGGGGTATACATAATAAAACCAGTGCCTGATTTTCAAGATGGATAGGTTTACCCCACCGTACCTAAACAGACTCTTTGTGGGGAAACTGACGTTAGTATACGTTTTCCATATTTTGCCGACAGATTACCTTCAATGTTTCCACCTTATTTGATCACAGCAACCAACTAGATTATGTTTAGTTTTAGCAAAAGAAATGAAAATACTGGCAAAGACTGGTTATACACTTAAACATATCGACTCTATAATTGCATACGATATAAAAAAAAAAAAATATATATATATTGTAGACATGTCACTGGAGAAGTGGTCGAGGGGGTGTACATTTCACCTAGGTTACTACGCTGGGTGAGATGGTAAGTCCAGGATTGATTTGTTTCCCAGCAGTGGTATGCTGCTGAGGTGTTGTTCAATTTTGCCGGGCCTGGATTTATATGGAATGGCAGGTAGGTTTGGTAGAGGGACCTGTCATTCCACACCTCCCTGATCCGGTTTGGGTTTTGAATCAGGTGAGCTCTGATCCTAATCAGCCTGGGAGGTAAAAGCTCTGCAGAGACTGCAGGCTATTGCTCTCAGCCAGAAATGAACAGCCTGTGTGTGTGTGTGTGAAGGAGGCTGCGAACGCAGCCACTGCTGGAGCTAAAAACTCACCCTGCGATGTCCAGGCGAACGCTGTGTTTTAAAAGTGTCAGCTAGGTGAGAAGAACCTGCTAGTAAGCGCCCAGACGGGCTAGGTCTTTATTTTGTTTTGTACACTAAAGAAGCACGCTGCTGCTGTATGTTTTGTTTATTGGACTGTTTATGCCATGAATAAACGCCAAGACCTGCTTTTATAACACCTAAGTCTGTCGTGAACTGTGTCCAAACACACCATCCCCCGGGAAGATCCCTACAATTGGTGCTGCGGAGCGGGCAAAACGGTTGCTAGGGGCAACGGTGTGGACAGACTTGGCTACAGCTGCTTATGTCTTGGGTGAAAGCTGCAACTACACTCCAAGAACAGTCGGGCAACATGGAGGAGATGCTGAAGCAGTTTATGCAAGTAAGTTTGCAACAACAACAGGCTCAGATAGAGGCCAATAGACAACAACAACAGGCTCAGATAGAGGCCAATAGACGACATGAACAGGCTCAGATAGAGGCCAACAGACGACATGAACAGACCATGGCTGCCCAACAACAACTTATTGAACACCTGATAGCAAAACAAGAGGCGCCTGTGGTTGCCAACCCCCAGTCAGTGGTGCGAGCCGCTCCAGAGACTTTTGATGTGAGAAGAGCTGTGCAGCGAGCACTGCAAAAGATGACTGCTGAGGACGATGTTGAGGCCTTCCTAACTGTGTTTGAGCGTGTGGCTGAGCGAGAGAAGTTACCAGTCGCTGAGTGGGCAGAGGTAATTGCGCCCTATTTAACAGGGGAACCTCAAAAGGCCTACTATGACCTCAGTGAGCAAGAGGTTAAGGACTATACTCGGCTAAAAGCGGAGATACTTGCCCGACTAGGCGTTACTACTGCGGTCCGTGCCAGGAGGGTACGCAACTGGAGCTACAGTTTGGACAAATCGGCGAGGTCCCAGATGTATGACCTGATCCATTTGGCGAGAAAGTGGTTGGAGCCAGACACTTCTACTCCTGCACAGATCCTAGAGAGGGTTGTGATGGATCGCTACCACCGAGCACTTCCTGCTGACCTGCAACGCTGGGTGGGACAAGGTGACCCTAAGAATGCAAACGAACTTGTCAACCTTGTGGAGAGGTTCCAGGCGACTGAGGACTACCTCCGTGATGTTTCTGCAGCCCCCTCACCTCCCCGGAGTGCCAGATCTGTGCCATCAGCTGGTAAGAGACTTCCATCTATTGGGGGAGTGTGGAGGGGTGCTGAGGGAGGGAAAAGGGCTCAAGTGGTGTCTCAGGGGCAAAAGACTGGGGATGGTCCCGGGTGGCTAAGTGGCCCTAAAAAGGACTCCTTGCCAAGGAGACCAGGCTCTATCCAGTGCTGGAGATGCCATGAGATGGGACACGTGTCTGCCCATTGCCCTCTTACCACTGAGCCCATGGAATGTGAGGCTAATCGACGTCAGTCGCTATTTGCGGAACCATCTTGTGTTGCAGTTCCTGGACTAGAGACTGAACCGCAAATCTGCGACATTACAATTAATGATTTTCCTGTTAAGGCGTTGCTGGACTCAGGAAGCCTCGTAACCTTGGTGCATGCCAGCCTGGTGGCTGGCGACTTTGAGTGTAAAAAGCATATGAGTGTTGTTTGTATACATGGGAATACAAAAGTGTACCCTATAGTGCTGGCTGAAGTCGGGACTGAACAAGGCACCGTACAATATGAAGTGGGTGTGGTTAAAAACCTCATGCATAACGTAATATTGGGGCGCGATTTTCCATTATTCTGGGCTCTCTGGGGAAAAAGAAAATCCCCCGAAAGGAGTGAGGATACTCCTAAGGTTGTTGCATTGCCCCCTGTAAATGATAAAAGTGTGCAGGATGAAAATGATTGTTTTCCTTTGCAGGTCCTGGCTGGAGAGGAGGAGGCTCCTCCCACTGAGCAAAATATACCAGACTTAGAGGTGTCTAGGGATAATTTTGGGACTGCACAGTTACAGGACCCCACTCTCAAAAATGCGAGAGAGCAGGTTTCTGTCATGAATGGGGTACCTCAGGAACCAGATGCTGAGAAAAGATTTCCACATTTTTCTGTGACTAATGATCTTTTCTATAGAGTCACTAAGATTAAGGATGAGATTGTGGAACAGCTTCTGGTGCCTAAGCCGTACCGGCGTCAGGTGCTTGACATGGCACATAACCATGTTCTTGGGGGACACTTGGGGACTGACAAAACGCAGGAGAGGGTTCTCCAGAGGTTCTACTGGCCGGCGATATATAATGATATTAAAAAGCACTGCGAGTCGTGCCCCACATGTCAGCTTAGTGCCCCAGTGTCACATTTTCGCAGTCCTTTGATTTCGCTCCCTATTATAGAGGTGCCTTTTGAGCGTATAGCCATGGATTTAGTGGGTCCCATTGTAAAATCCGCTAGGGGACACCAGTATATTCTGGTGGTCATGGATTATGCGACCCGCTATCCTGAAGCTGTGCCCTTAAGAAACACCGCATCTAAAACAATTGCACGTGAGTTGTTTTATATGTTCTCTAGGACTGGAATCCCCAAAGAAATCCTGACTGACCAAGGTACACCCTTTATGTCAAAGGTGATGAAGGAGTTATGCAAACTATTTAAAATCTCACCCATCCGTACCTCTGTATACCACCCCCAGACGGACGGATTGGTGGAGAGATTTAACAAAACTTTGAAACATATGTTGAAAAAAGTGGTGGAAAAAGATGGCCGTGACTGGGATCATTTGTTACCCTACCTCATGTTTGCTATTAGGGAAGTGCCCCAAGCGTCCACAGGGTTCTCACCATTCGAGTTGGTTTATGGCCGTCACCCTAGGGGTCTACTGGACATTGCAAAAGAGACATGGGAGAGCGAGTCCACCCCATACAAGAGCGTTATTGAACATGTAGCACAAATGCAGGACCGTATAGCCGCTGTAATGCCCCTAGTAAGGGAACACCTCCAGAGGGCGCAAGAGGCCCAAAGTAGAATCTACAACCGGTCTGCAAGAATCAGGACATTTAACCCAGGCGATAGGGTCCTTATACTAGTTCCCACTGTTGAGAGTAAATTCCTGGCGAAGTGGCAAGGTCCCTATGAGATTGTGGAAAAGGTCAGTGAGGTGAACTACAAGGTGCACCAACCAGGTAGAAGGAAGCCTTTCCAAGTTTACCACGTAAACTTGATTAAGCCCTGGAAAGACAGGGAATCCTTGGGGGCGACAAATACTGTTAATAATTTGTCACAACCAATCCCTCCAGTCAAGGTTGGTGATACCCTATCAGTGTCACAGAAACAGGAGGCTCAGGAATTTTTACAGAAAAACAAAGACAAGTTTTCTGACCTTCCAGGGCGTACACACCTCATCTGTCATCACATTGAAACTGAGCCTAGAAGCAGAGTAAACCTCAAGCCCTATAGGATCCCAGAAGCCCGTAGGGAAGCCGTATCTGCCGAGGTAAAATGTATGCTTGATCTGGGAGTAATTGAGGTGTCACAGAGTGAATGGTCCTGCCCGATTGTATTAATCCCAAAGCCTAATGGAACTTGGAGGTTCTGTAACGATTTCAGAAAGTTGAATGAGATCTCAAAATTTGATGCCTATCCTATGCCCAGGGTAGATGAGTTGATTGAGAAGTTGGGTAATGCCAGGTACATAACCACCCTCGATCTCACAAAGGGCTACTGGCAGATTCCACTTACTAATGAGGCTAAAGAGAAAACTGCATTCTCCACCCCCTGATGGGCTATTCCAGTATGTAGTGATGCCGTTCGGGTTACATGGAGCACCTGCGACTTTCCAGAGGTTGATGGACTTGATTTTGCGACCACATCGTGATTACTCAGCTGCCTACCTCGATGATGTGGTCATTTTTAGCCCTGATTGGGAAAGTCACCTCTGTAAGGTACAGGCCGTATTGGATACCATAAGTGATGCAGGATTGACCATAAATGCCGAGAAGTGTGCAGTAGCCCTAGAAGAGGCCAAGTATCTGGGCTACATTATTGGAAGAGGGTTGATTAAGCCACAGCTAAATAAAGTGGAGGCAATACAGAATTGGCCAAAACCCCTGACAAAGAAACAGGTCAGAGCTTTCCTTGGTATTACGGGCTATTACCGTAGATTTGTGCCGAACTTTGCCTCAGTTGCTGCTCCCCTAACTGACTTGACAAAGGGCGGAAAGAGAGCAATGATCACGTGGACTCCAGAGGCCGAGAAGGCTTTCCAAAGCCTTAAATCTGCCTTGTGCCAACAACCTGTGTTAGTTACCCCCGATTTCAGGCGAGAATTTCTGGTCCAGACAGATGCTTCTAACACAGGCTTAGGTGCAGTACTCTCACAAGTAGTAAATGGTGAGGAGCATCCGGTGATGTACTTGAGTAGGAAGCTAACCCCGGCCGAAAAAAATTATGCCATTGTGGAGCGAGAGTGTTTGGCAGTGAAGTGGGCCCTCGAATCCCTAAAATATTACTTACTAGGCAGGAAATTCAAGTTAGTGACAGACCATGCCCCCCTAACATGGATGAAGTTAAACAAGGAGAGAAACGCAAGAGTGACTAGATGGTTTCTGTCCCTACAAAACTTTAATTTCACTGTGGAACACAGGCCAGGGAAATTACAAGCAAATGCTGACGCATTGTCGAGGGTACATTGTCTGTGGGGACAAAATGCTCAGCCCTCCGGTCTGAAAAAGAGGGGGGGGATATGTAGACATGTCACTGGAGAAGTGGTCGAGGGGGTGTACATTTCACCTAGGTTACTACGCTGGGTGAGATGGTAAGTCCAGGATTGATTTGTTTCCCAGCAGTGGTATGCTGCTGAGGTGTTGTTCAATTTTGCCGGGCCTGGATTTATATGGAATGGCAGGTAGGTTTGGTAGAGGGACCTGTCATTCCACACCTCCCTGATCCGGTTTGGGTTTTGAATCAGGTGAGCTCTGATCCTAATCAGCCTGGGAGGTAAAAGCTCTGCAGAGACTGCAGGCTATTGCTCTCAGCCAGAAATGAACAGCCTGTGTGTGTGTGTGTGAAGGAGGCTGCGAACGCAGCCACTGCTGGAGCTAAAAACTCACCCTGCGATGTCCAGGCGAACGCTGTGTTTTAAAAGTGTCAGCTAGGTGAGAAGAACCTGCTAGTAAGCGCCCAGACGGGCTAGGTCTTTATTTTGTTTTGTACACTAAAGAAGCACGCTGCTGCTGTATGTTTTGTTTATTGGACTGTTTATGCCATGAATAAACGCCAAGACCTGCTTTTATAACACCTAAGTCTGTCGTGAACTGTGTCCAAACACACCATCCCCCGGGAAGATCCCTACAATATATATATATATATATATATACACAAAATGGTGAAATGCCATTTTGGGTATATATATATATATATATATATATATATATATATATATATATATATATTTATTTACAGGATGGGCCCAAAGTATTTCACACAGAAACTTAATCTACAGGAATGTAAGTAAAGGTGTCAGTTTTCAGATCATTAATTCTGACCTCCAACACACCACTGATTCTTGACCAACAGATGTTGCAGTGGGATTGAATGTTGTGGTGTAATGGCAAATTTTTGTGAGCCTGTAAAGTCTTTCCTGTGAAGATTTGCCCATTTACTGGTTCTCATATAACAAATTCAGAGCAATGTTTTGCTAAATGTCTTTTTCTGACCACACAAGAGAAAAGCGTCTGCCACTAAGTGTCTCTGTAAGCACATTTTTCCCTTCGGCCCTTCTAGTAAGTCTTAGACAGCAGCTGGTATTGTGAGAGTGGAGTTGCTGACAGAACTGCCTTTTTTCATAAAGAATAAAGAAAAAACAGATAAAAGTCCATCATTTTTTTCACTTTCAAAATACCAACATATTCCACAATTACTAACTGATAAGGACGTGCCAGTCACATTACTGTTCCCTTCTACAAATGTGCGCTACATTATGTATCTCCTGTTTATACCTAGAGTTGAACTACAAAGATATAAAATACAAGAGTGGAAAATGCTATACATTTTTTTAAGTCCAACTTCAGGATTTATAAAAAAAAATTAATTTCCCTCTCCCTACCTTTCCTTTTTTCAGTATTAAAATAAAGTCCCTGTCTGGGCTCACAAACAAAGCACATGCAGGGAAAGTCCATTATCAACTGAATTTCGAAAGGGTATTTTTGTGCCAATAGGATGTCCTCAGGGTGCTGAGCTGATTTAGAGGCCGATTCATTAATAGCGGCAGGTAGCGACAGTTGAGCGACTGTAGCAGTATTTTCACAGCGCCCGCTAGTAGTCGCTGTGCTTGGCCATTGTTCGGTTGTTGATAGCGACTGAGTCGGTGTGCAGTAATGTTGAATACGGGGTGACGAGTCGCTATTTGACAGGTTCCGCGCTGTATGGGTGCGCATGATAGCGACTGGTCAGAGCGACCGGCTCCCACCATATTCATCAAAAAACCACGCTCAAAAAATTCTTGCGCTGTGAAATGCATGTTTAAACCCCAGAGCGCTGGCGGCGATGGGTTAAAAGTAGTTTATTAACCCCCAAACCACCATATTTTTGGAAACCAAAAAAAAAAAAAAATGTTTAAATAATTTTGTAATATGAATACATTTTTTTTTTTTCTTAAAAAAATTATCTAACATGGCAGAAGTGGTCACAGAATTTTTCACATTTAAAAAAAAAAAAAAAACATTAATAACAATTAATTATGAATATTTAAAGATTGTCCCATTGAAATGCATTGGAGAGCGCCAGGTAGCGAGAGGTCATACCTGTCGCTGTTCAAGGTCGGACGCTGGCGCTGTGGGCTGAGGCTGGAATAATGATGAATGAGTGGCTATATGGCGCTATCTCAGTTGCTAAGCAGGATTGGCTTGATAAATGTGTGATTGTGGTGGGGAGCCGGCGTTCTCTTGGCGGGGCCGTCATTACCGGTCGCTCACCAGTCGCTACCTGTCGCTATTCCTTCATAAATAATGGCCTTAATGTTTTTTCCCTTTTATTAGCAAATGTGTTTTTATGGAAGCAATACCACTACCTGCAATCTGTTGCTATTGGCACTAAGTCTGAACACCAAGCAGAGAGAAGTGAGTCCTGTACACAAAGAATGCTACTGCTGGACATGTGTAAGTGTGAGTGAGCTCCCTCACCTCAGCAGCTGCCATATCATCAGTGTTCTGTATGCACAGGGCTCACTTCTCTATTCTTGTAGATCTTGGTATACAGACTTAGTGTATGATTGCAGGTAGTAAGAACTGTTTCCATAAAACAAACCTTTGCTAATATAAGAAAAAAATGAAAAAATACTGGATCAGCTCACCACCCGATGACATCCTTTTGGCACAATACATATTTTTAAAAATGCAATTGAAAGTGGACTTTTCCCACGAGTTCGCAGGCTCGATCCACCGGAGTCCTCTGGGCAGAGCCAGTTTTGCAACTGAAAAAAGTTGCATTGGGCAGAAATCAAAACTGAAGCCTCTCTCTTGACAAGGTGACTTCTACCACTGAACCACCAATGCTTCACTTTAAAGCTCCAGTGCTGATAGTGCACTAAACAGTCACCATGATGCCTCGCACTACTGTCAGACATATGATATGCTAATTGATAAAAATGCAGGACCTAGGTTGACCAGGAATGCCCTCTTGGCTTTGAAGCACCACAACTGACCCTAATCAGCCTGCAGAACTACTTGTAATTAAGCATGTGAACAGTGGTGTAACTAAATGTGATGGGGCTTTCTTGGTGCTTCCTTTCTCTAAATGCTGCCAAGTGATCACAAATGCGGAGGAGGAGCAACAATGACAGGGTCCCCTTGACCCTCTGACCCCCGGTGCGGTCGCACCCCCTCAAGTTACACCCCTGCCTGTGAACTGTAAGTAAGGAAGTATATATTTTTTATTTGCTCATAAAGTCCTATTTATAAGCAAAAACAATCAAGCCAAGCCAAGATTTCACCTGGCCATACAGTATATTTAACCTGGTAAAGATGTCCCTGCAATGTTTTTTTGGAACTGTGAATAGCAACATTTACTTCCTTGTAAGGCTTAGAAAGTTTGGCATGTCTGTTGAAATCCTTAATGACTTCAGCAGGGGCACCATTGAGAGCATTCTCACCAGCAAAATCATAGCCTGACATTGGCCTGTATTGAACTGGATTGAAGGCTCTCCAGAAGGTGTAGAACAGAACCATCAAAGGAACAGTTTTTGCATCACCTCACCAAGGTCACCAGAATAGAGCATCAAGTACCCAACCCCCCTCTTCAATCTTCTACCATCAAAAGGGGGGGGGGGGGGTTACAAGAGTAGGACATCAAGACTAGATAATTCAAAATTCAGCTTTTATGCACAAACCATCAGACCATGAAACAATGGCCACTTATACAAGGGACTGGGGGTCTAGATGTGTGGGGCTTTAAACAAGCAATACATTGGTCAATAATTGCTAGTGTAGAGACTGCTTAGCATATTAATAAGGATTTCCATTAACCAGACTGTTTCTCATGATATAAAACATCTACAATAAATGTTTTACAGTTAAAACATTCTCACCTGACTGGATTTATTAAACCCATGAACACCAAACTCATCTGTCTCACTGACCACAGTATTTATGTGTGGAAAGTTCAGAGGCCTGAGTAAAGTTAAATTGTTGATTGAGGATGGTGGTAAACATGTTGTGAGGCCTTGCTCCTGAGAATTAGTAGGCTCCATTCGAACTTCCATGTATTTTAGAGTTCCATCTGTGTTTAAGTGAAGTGTAGGTTTATATGGCTCTGAATAATACCTAGGCTGAGGCATTGTAGAGCAACACCAACAACTGTCATAATATGAGTTTTTCCGTACACATCTTATAAGCAGTATGGTAAATGTAATGAGAAAAACAAAGCTAACAGCTACCAAGGAAATTATTAAGTACAAAGTCGTGTTTGCTTTGTTTGGAGCATTAGAAAGAAATGTGTGAGACTGATGGCTCTCTTTTGGATCTTTGTCCTCAATAGTGAAAAGCATAGTAACAGTTGAGGACAAAGATGGTTCACCATGATCTCTTACTAGAATAACTAGTCTTTGTTCCAGTTGGTCAAGATCTTGAAATGCCCGTAAACTTCGAATTTCTCCTGTATGGGCAGATATCTGAAACAGAGAGGGGTCAGTGGCTTCTTGCATGCTAAAAAAGAGCCAAGCATTACGACCTGAGTCTGTATCCACTGCAGACACCTTTGTAATCCATGTTCCAGATGCAGTAAATTTTGGAATCTCCTGCTGAAATGTGTAATCCCTGGACAATTCAGGGTATAAAATTTGAGGAGCATTATCATTTTTATCTAAAACAAATATAAATACGCTTGCAGTAGAAGATAGTTTTGGAGATCCAGTATCCTCCACTTTGACATGCATTTGCAAAACCTGAATTTGTTCATAATCAAAGGAGCGTTGGGCATAAATGTTGCCGTTGTCGGCATTGATGTATACAAAAGATGATACAGACATTCCATCAATCTGTGTTTCCACAACTGAGTAGACCAACTGAGCGTTTAACCCTTCATCTAAATCCAAAGCTGATACTGTACATAGCAAATTTCCAGGGTCATTGTTCTCCTCAACAAATGCATTAAACTGGGATTTGGAAAATGTAGGAGGATTGTCATTGATGTCAAAAACATTTAAAATGATAGAAGCCTGGGTGCGCAGAGGAGGAAATCCATGATCCGTGGCAATAAAATCCAGAGTATACTGTGAAACCTTCTCTCTGTCAAGGACTCCATCAGTTACAATTGAATATCTGTTATTAAACGGTTTTATTTTAAATGGGAGATTAGCAGATAACTCAAGGGTGATCTCACCATTTTTTCCAGAGTCCCTGTCTTTAACACTAAGAAATCCAACAGCTGTTCCTACCGCTGCATTTTCTGATACCGAATTTACCAAAGAAGTTAATGAGATCTCTGGCGCATTATCATTAACATCTTCTATTTCAACTATTACCATACAACGACCCTCCATTTCCCCTTTGTCTTTTGCTCTCACTGAAAGTTCATACATATCTGCCTTTTCAAAATCCACAAAACCCTGGACAGATATTTCTCCTGTTTGTTGGTTTAAGTCAAATAAATGTTTCACAGAATCGATTGTATGGTAATCAAAAAAATAGTCAACTTCTCCGTACAGCCCTTCATCCAAGTCTGTTGCATGTACTTTCGCAAAAACTGTCTTGGGTGCTGTATTCTCCTGTAGAGTCACTTTATACACTGACTGATCGAAAATAGGTGTATTGTCATTATTATCTAAAACCTTGACAGTGATTCGACATGTACCAGACTTTGGAGGTTTACCACCATCGATGGCAGTAATTAAAAGTTGATGGCTTGCCTTTTCCTCTCTGTCTAAGGACTTGTCGATTATTAGTTCTGGAATACTAGTTCCATCCTTTCTCTTTTTTACTGATAAAGAAAAGTATGGGTCATTACTAAGTATGTATTGAGATACACCATTAGTACCTGTGTCTGGATCATGTGCCATCTCCAAGGGAAATCGTGTGCCAGGGTTTGCCAAAGCTTCAGATATTTTAATTGTTTGCTCATCATTAAAGAATCTTGGAGAATTGTCATTTATGTCAAGAATCTCTACCTCTAAACTGAACAGTTCTAGAGGTTGTTCAATAATAATTTCTACAGACATGAAGCAGGTCACTTTAGATCCACAAAGGGCTTCTCTGTCAACTTTTTTAGCAACAACTAAGTCTCCATTTTCCTGGTTTACTGTAAAATATTCTGTAGTCCTTTCTGAACCTAGCCTCATCCTCCGTCTAGATATATCGACAATCTTTAACTTAAGGTCCTGAACTACATTGCCTATAAATGTCTCAGGCTCCGACTCCTCAACAACGGAATAGCGAAGCTGGCCTGAGACCCAGCCCAGGCTACAAAGAAAGAGGGAAAACAGTACTTGCCATTCCCAAAGCTTTGAAATGTGGATGTCCATTACGTAATTTTCCCTTAATCCAGCATCAATTATAAATCCTTTTATAATCCAAAGGTAGGTGATATCCTGTGATTTTCCATAAGAATAATTCCATTTCTATTGTTCAAAGCATCTAGAAGATTCTCATCTGTACTGCAGCGATAAAGCGTCTAGCTGGAAAGGTAGAAGGGCGACTGACCGAGGCAATGGGAGGGGAGTAAAAGCATTACATGGGCAGAACCAGATTTATGCAAAAAAGGCTGTAGACTAGTTGACAGCTCTGCCCTCTCCTGGACAAGTCTAGTTATTACAGAAAAATTGAGGCATGGGTCAGTAAAATTTTAATTTTAAAGGGTTTTATTGTATTTAAAATAAAAATAGGGTTTCAACTAGTTATTTTAGATAGTAAAATATACGAAGTTAAACAATATATTCAGTTAATATCAATATAATGTGTATCTCTGCTTTGCTAGTTTAATTTACCTTTCCTTCAGGTGTCTAAAAAGTACTAACGGAAAAAATAATGTCAGAAAATTATTACATTTAACTGAAATTGAGCACAACCGCAAAAAAAGTTTTTTTTTACAGATAAGCAAGTGATACACAAGTACACAGGGTGTTATCTTAAAAATAGCTTACAAAGCAATTGTAGTATTGTAGTATAATGTATACTAATATATATATATATATATATATATATATATATATATATATATATATATATATATATATATATATATATATCTCAATGTAAGAGAGGTGTCATGCCCGGAGTTCCTCCTTAGCCGATTGCCTGTGTATTTATGCAGCCTGACCACCAGATGGTGCTGTCCAGCAGAACTCCTGGGATCAGCCAGCACCTGGGCTAATTAGCTGCTACCCTTTATAAGCTGATGCTGACATGTAGTCAGTGGCTTAACATTGTTGTTGTTGATGATCATTGCTTTGTGTACTCTGTGAACCTGGACCCTTTGATCTTGAGCCTGAACTCTGTATAGCAGAGCATCTGTATCCTGTATCCCCTTGTGAACCATTGTGTTCATTTCTGTTGCCTTGGACTATATTGGACTGGACTTCGTGTTTGCATGTTATTCCTCACTACCACTGTATGTATAGCAATCTGAGTGTTTGTTTGCTTGTACACAATAAACACATTGTGTTGCTGCACTATGCCAGTCTCTCTGCCTTTCAGTTCTCTAATAATTGGTCACCCCTTATTAACGGTTATCTCCCGGGAGATATCCGTGACAGAATGTTAAGCCCATTAAGACCATAAGAGACTGTAAGGCTGAGCTGGCTTTGGTGTGCTGAGTGTATGCATGGTCCTAGTGCCAGCCTTAGTACTTTGTCTGCATTGCCTTCTAGCCTTTGCCATAGTTTGCCATAGCCTGTATTGGGGCCCACCTTGTTTTGTTGTTTGGGGCCCAGTTCTTTTCTGTCTAGTTTGTCTGTCTAGTATTTGTCTCTCCTGTGTTTCCCCTTCCCAAGTCTGCGACCACCACGGGATTACCTGGGGCCTGTGCATCTTCACCTTCAGAAGCTCTGCTGAAGAAGTAGGTGGATAACGGGCTCCTTGAGTTCCAGGTCCCTTACGCCTCTGGTTAATCGGCAGTTTGCCTCCCTGGTGGCGCAGGCGGGTTGTCTGTCTGTTGTGTGTTTAGTCAGCCTCCCAAGATGTCCAAAAAGGCATCTGTAGCTATGGACCCTGACCATCCCACTTCTCCCACAGACAGATACATATTTGTGCCCCCACCTCGCTTTAAAGAGCTCACCCTGACCACTTATTCCCAGTTCCTCCAGGCTGCCGCAA
Source organism: Gastrophryne carolinensis (assembly GCA_027917425.1). Lineage (NCBI taxonomy): Eukaryota > Metazoa > Chordata > Amphibia > Anura > Microhylidae > Gastrophryne > Gastrophryne carolinensis. The sequence continues at coordinate 75,027,850 of CM051238.1, forward strand.
AATTACTGTCGGAGCCTTATTTTCAGCAGTCTCCTAAGACTACCTTAAGTCGTCAGGTGGCCTACTTTCTGTTGGAGGATGACCTGTTTTTCTGGGCTGAAGCTTGGTTAAATCATTGCAAACATCTCAGTGAAAATGTAGTCGAATTCCTGAAATTTTTAGGTACTTCCTACTTAAATATTCCTGAGACAGTGTTTGCTGGCTTGGACCTGGCTTCAGTATTTGCAGCCCAGAAATCTGTCTTGTCTGATCAATCTGACCAACCTGTCTTGTCTGATCAATCTGACCAACCTGTCTTGTCTGATCAATCTGACCAACCTGTCTTGTCTGATCAATCTGACCAACCTGTCTTGTCTGATCAATCTGACCAACCTGTCTTGTCTGATCAATCTGACCAACCTGTCTTGTCTGATCAATCTGACCAACCTGTCTTGTCTGATCAATCTGACCAACCTGTCTTGTCTGATCAATCTGACCAACCTGTCTTGTCTGATCAATCTGACCAACCTGTCTTGTCTGATCAATCTGACCAACCTGTCTTGTCTGATCAATCTGACCAACCTGTCTTGTCTGATCAATCTGACCAACCTGTCTTGTCTGATCAATCTGACCAACCTGTCTTGTCTGATCAATCTGACCAACCTGTCTTGTCTGATCAATCTGACCAACCTGTCTTGTCTGATCAATCTGACCAACCTGTCTTGTCTGATCAATCTGACCAACCTGTCTTGTCTGATCAATCTGACCAACCTGTCTTGTCTGATCAATCTGACCAACCTGTCTTGTCTGATCAATCTGACCAACCTGTCTTGTCTGATCAATCTGACCAACCTGTCTTGTCTGATCAATCTGACCAACCTGTCTTGTCTGATCAATCTGACCAACCTGTCTTGTCTGATCAATCTGACCAACCTGTCTTGTCTGATCAATCTGACCAACCTGTCTTGTCTGATCAATCTGACCAACCTGTCTTGTCTGATCAATCTGACCAACCTGTCTTGTCTGATCAATCTGACCAACCTGTCTTGTCTGATCAATCTGACCAACCTGTCTTGTCTGATCAATCTGACCAACCTGTCCTGTCTGATCAATCTGACCAACCTGTCTTGTCTGATCAATCTGACCAACCTGTCTTGTCTGATCAATCTGACCAACCTGTCTTGTCTGATCAATCTGACCCACCTGTCTTGTCTGATCAATCTGACCCACCTGTCTTGTCTGATCAATCTGACCCACCTGTCTTGTCTGATCAATCTGACCCACCTGTCTTGTCTGATCAATCTGACCCACCTGTCTTGTCTGATCAATCTGACCCACCTGTCTTGTCTGATCAATCTGACCAACCTGTCCTGTCTGATCAACCTGACCCGTCTGATCACTCTGACCTGTCGGTCCAGTCTGCTCAATCTGACCTGTCGGTCCAGTCTGCTCAACAATCTGACCCACCTGTCCTGTCTGATCAACCTGACCCGTCTGATCACTCTGACCTGTCGGTCCAGTCTGCTCAATCTGACCTGTCGGTCCAGTCTGCTCAACGCGCCCTGCCTGCCGGGTTGGATCGCCCTGCTCAACGCGCCCTGCCTGCCGGGTTGGATCGCCCTGCTCAACGCGCCCTGCCTGCCGGGTTGGATCGCCCTGCTCAACGCGCCCTGCCTGCCGGGTTGGATCGCCCTGCTCAACGCGCCCTGCCTGCCGGGTTGGATCGCCCTGCTCAACGCGCCCTGCCTGCCGGGTTGGATCGCCCTGCTCAACGCGCCCTGCCTGCCGGGTTGGATCGCCCTGCTCAACGCGCCCTGCCTGCCGGGTTGGATCGCCCTGCTCAACGCGCCCTGCCTGCCGGGTTGGATCGCCCTGCTCAACGCGCCCTGCCTGCCGGGTTGGATCGCCCTGCTCAACGCGCCCTGCCTGCCGGGTTGGATCGCCCTGCTCAACGCGCCCTGCCTGCCGGGTTGGATCGCCCTGCTCAACGCGCCCCGGTTGCTGGGTTTGATCACCCGTGCCACCATTTCGTGGACTTTGATCCTGGGGGGACTTCGATGTCCGCCAAGTCTTCGCCTGCTTTGGTCTTTATCCCTGTCCTGCGGAGCAGGTATCTAAAGGCGTTCGGTGCCCGCCTGGTCGGGGGGGGGATACTGTCATGCCCGGAGTTCCTCCTTAGCCGATTGCCTGTGTATTTATGCAGCCTGACCACCAGATGGTGCTGTCCAGCAGAACTCCTGGGATCAGCCAGCACCTGGGCTAATTAGCTGCTACCCTTTATAAGCTGATGCTGACATGTAGTCAGTGGCTTAACATTGTTGTTGTTGATGATCATTGCTTTGTGTACTCTGTGAACCTGGACCCTTTGATCTTGAGCCTGAACTCTGTATAGCAGAGCATCTGTATCCTGTATCCCCTTGTGAACCATTGTGTTCATTTCTGTTGCCTTGGACTATATTGGACTGGACTTCGTGTTTGCATGTTATTCCTCACTACCACTGTATGTATAGCAATCTGAGTGTTTGTTTGCTTGTACACAATAAACACATTGTGTTGCTGCACTATGCCAGTCTCTCTGCCTTTCAGTTCTCTAATAATTGGTCACCCCTTATTAACGGTTATCTCCCGGGAGATATCCGTGACAAGAGGTAAGGGAGCAGACTTGTGACTGGGGGGTGGCAGGTTTGAACCCCCCAACTGCTCCCCGGGTGTTGTAATTAGGGTAGCCTACCGCTCCAGGCATGTGTACACTCGCTGCATGGATGGATTAAAGCGGTTATGATGGGCTAAAATACATTTGGCCAAAGCCCCTGCCAATACTCCCCTATTGAGGTGTGGTATAGAACTAGAAATGGATATATCTTCTTTTCAAATAGTCTTGGAACACTGAATTATTTGCTGTCTGTTGGTGTGAGATGGCAGCTCATCATGCATTGCTTAGGTATGGCAATGACATCATTGTCACACACAACAGTGGCAATGAATGGAGGTGGCAGAGCTTTACAGCTAAAACAGGCGCCATTATCTGGGATTAGAGTGAGGCAGGAGCACTGAAAATTGGCAAGAGGTACTACTCATGGTGGGAGCAATTTGGTGGATGCCAGTTAAAATAGTGGGTTTTAATCCACTTTAAATACGGAGGAAGGATTCCTATGTGTCAGAAAGATTAACATAAACAGTACAATAAAAATCTAATGCTTAGAAATAACCTTTTTATGAGGGTCTATTTATTTTGCCCTTTAGCCCTAGTCTAGATACAAACGAGGCATACTGTAGTAGGACAATGATCTCTAAGATTAAAATATAAATATGCTAAGATAACTGAAGCACTTCTTTTCCTGTCCTGTTTTGGTTGTTTTTGTGCCCTCTGCTGGTAGACTTTTAGAAATTGAGAAATTCACTATCCACTATGTGCTGCACAAGGTTTAAAATCTGTCTATTAAGGTCATATTTAACTGGGGAGACCATTTTAAAAAACATATTCTACATTGCCCTGGTTGCTTTTAACCAGATTGGCTTTGAGTTTGGACCATAGGGCACATTAATATATATGATACAATCAAATGCATATCCTTTTTGGATTGCATTAAACAGCATTATGATATAGTATGAACCAATCACTAAGGAGCAAGCTTCTGATTGGAAGAATAGATGGACTACCTTACCAACCATGCTATGATGCTTATCTCAGCAGTAGTTATGGATGCTAGAACCCATATGGCAAAGAGCTGTCAGCATTTGGGCTGACATCTTATAAATGTATGATTTCTATGCTAGTTTAATTTCAGATACACAATTAAATTGCATGAACACCATTATTGACATGATTATTCAATGTTGTTAGTTTGAGAAACATTAAGCCTACCTGCCTCACTAGGCCAAAGAATTTATACTAAGAAAGTAAGAAAGTATACTAAAGTCTACCAGAAAATACTTGAAATGCCGTGGACCAGGTGTATTTCAATCAATATTTGTTGATGCATGGATAAAACTGTTTGTGTTTTTATACATTCTTCAATAAAATACTGAACAGAATATCAATATTTCACTATGCAGCAATACACATTGGGTAAGACTGCACATATACAGTAACACTGACCGCCATATATGTCAGTTTTCCATCAGATTTTAAATTGGACCAAAACCTGGAATTTTGACTATCCCAGGTTTTGGTCCTTGCCCCCAGAGCACCCTGATGCAAGATGTCCACTAAAACTCACCTTTCCCCAGTCCTATGGTGCATGTACAGGCTCTCATCCAATCAGCGCGCTCGACTGCGGCAACATAAAATCATCTAAGGCTCTTCTAAGACTGAGTGCAGCCAAGCGCACCAGCAGCTGCATCCCTGGCAACCTAAAATAGGGTGCATGCACGCATGGGTCATTCACAAATGCCTGACTTGGGTATACGCCCTGGTAAAGATATAGTGGTGGCCGCTGCTCGCGCATAGCAGGTGGTGGCATTGGATCAGGGAGAAGGTGAGTTTAGTGGGAGACCTGGGGTTTTTTACACAGTGGGGCATCCCAAATCTGGATGTCCCAGGGGGAGGGAGTAAGTCTGCCCTGGAGTCTCAGACTTCAGGGTGGGTTATGGTCCACTTTAATAAAAGTGTTGGCTGACACAGATCACAATATTGACTATAGTGTTAGGAATGTGATTTGCGAGTAAAACAAGATCCATTTGTGTTACTGCTTCCAGCTTAAAATGCTAAAGGTTTCATGCCATGGTTGACCATTTCTGACCTCTGACCCAAATGACTAAACTACAGCAATGTTAATGAAGTCTAAGAAACAACAAACGTTCAGTAACAAACATCAAACTGTATTTTAAGCTGATAATACTCAGAACCGAAATTAGTTAAATGTACTATAATGTATGAAGCAGAACATGAAAGTATCACTGACTATTGATTACTGGCAGGTGTTATGGTATGTTGTCATGTCTACGGTAATGCAATGTTTTACTTGCAATATTGTTCATTGATGCATACACAGTCTTTGTTCAGGCATGCTTAAAGGGCCCATCCAGGCAAATAAATAAAAAGAACATTCTCAGATGATATCCCTTGCTGTTCAATCCTACTCCAACAGTATAAAACGTACACAGCCCTTAGATTGAGTCATTCAACATTCAACGCCATTCACCAGTGACATAGGGGATGCACATGCACCCCCCGCGTCAGTTACAGTATCCAGCATGTCCACCCTTTTCTTGCAATGGAGGGCGTGCCAAGAAGTCATAACAGTATTTTATTTCTTTCACCCCCACAGCAAAACCTTAGCATCCCCTCCGAGTAAGGCCAAAACTAGAAAGACATTGCCCCTTCCACATTTCCTTGTATGGCTGCCAATCATGTGTTACCATTTGGGAAGTTGCTTGGCTGGAGGACATTCAGTGATATTGGCAGACATTCAAAGAAATGTGGAGGAAAGTCTTTTTCGAAGACTTTTGCTTTCTATATAATCTGCAACAGCTAGATTATGTGGCAGGAAATATAACCCTCCTTTGTATTTCTGCATTTACCTTTACAGTGTACAAAAGTAATACAATTATTGACCAGAATATAGCTTAACGCATGAAAGAAAATCCAATATAGATATTAAAATTTGTGTTGACTGACCCACATTGCAAAGAAAATGCCTGGTAATAAACACTAATAAGAAAGATAGATGGTAGTGGATTTTAGTAGAAGCTCCTAAACACCCCACTGATCCTAATTTACTTTAAATAACCTTGGGGCATTGGAACCACCAACTAAACCCTAGGCAAGATTGACTTCCTTACCAGCTTGATAAGTATACCGATCAAAGAAACGTTAAACTGCAGTATAAAATTTTGTCCTGTGAAAATAATTTGCAACATTTGAAATCTCCCCTGGCCAACCAACTCCCAAACAACTGGCTAGTCTTGTTGGGTTCTGCAAGTAATATTGTATATACATTATCTGCGCTTATTCATTTATGTGCACAATACACTATTCTTTTACTATGCCCCTGTGGTAATGTATTTATTCAACAACATCTCTGTGTACTAGTTTCTCTTGCCTAAAAAAAATCCATGTGCAGTCGAGGGTGTATACAGGTTTCTCAGGTGCCCCCAAGTCATAATGCCCCCCCACACACAATCACCACTATACCACCTAATCAGCCATATACATCCTTTATCCCAGCAATCATCACAACCTTACACAAAGCAACCCCCCTGCAATCAGCCTCAACACCCCTCATCTCTGCCTCCATACAGAGTCTGTTCTGGTGCTGCACAGAGTGGGAGGATCGCTAGACATCTGATTGAAGAGGCCAGCTAGCACCCATCACAGTGACCTTGGAGAGACCATTGCAAATCGAAAGACAGCATCCTCCCGCAATGAAGTCTCACTGGGCATGGAGGTCCAGGCTCGTTTCACCCTCCAACAGATAAACCCAACAAGAATCCAGCACTAGAATAAAACTCCTGTTTTAGTCCAAGTACATCCAACAATGAGGGGTGCCATGGCAGAGGGCTGCCATGTTATACATTTCCGGAAAACTACTCACTTTTGCACCTTGAAGACACCAGTGAGTACTGGAGTTCCCCCATAACAGGCAAACGTCCCTCAGAAAAAGGAGTTGGCATAAAGTGTGTGTGGCACAGCTCCTTTGCTTTGCCAGCACCTGGCCTGCCCATGACCAGTCAGTGGCGCCTCTGCTGCTTCCTGGCCAGTAAACCAGTGTGCTCCAAGGCTGATGCTATATCATAGGGGTAAGCACATGGGCTGGGAGTTTGCTTGGGCAAGGAGACAGAGTCTGGAAGTTGATGGGCGTCTGGGACTAAATCAGAGTGTTAGTAAAGGTAACATCCCAGACTGCCCCAAAGCAATGCAGCCCATCGGGCATTTGCCCAGGTCTCCCTATGGAAGAGAGAAGTTATCCCTGTACACACAAAATGCTGCTGCCGTGGTCTCTGCTGATGTGAGGGAGCTTACTCACCCTTACACACGCCCAGCAGCAGCTTGTTGTGTATAGGACTCACTTTCTTGCACTTTTGGGAGAACAGTTGCCATTTGCCATAAAACACACATTTGTTAATACATATAAAAATGACTAGGTAAGCTCAGCACCTTTAGTATATCATCTTGGCACACAAAAATTATGCACATTTCCCTCTAGGTAAAATATTCTGAATAAATGATTGGAATTAAATATTTATGTAAAAGGAAAGATTATAACAGTTTTTCTCACCTGTACTGAATCACTGAAAATGTTCATATCAGATGTAGCGGGACCAAGAGCGTTATCGTGTATTTGTGGCATTTCTAATTTACTCCTTAATGTTAAGTCATTTGTTTCTGTAGGAGGAAAACAAACTGGATAACAAGGTCCTGGAGGTTCCTGTGGAGCCATCCTCACCTCCATGTATTTTAAAGTCCCATCTGTGTTCAGGTAAAGTGTTGGTTTATACTGATCCAAATATGATGCAGGAAGTGATTTGCTTGAAAAACAAGACCCACAACTGCCATCATATTTTTTGTTAAGGCATCTAACTAATACAATTGTAAAAGTTACAAGAAATACTAAACTAACTGCTGCTAAGGAAACAATAAGATACATGGTAACATGGGGGGTTGATTTAGAATTGGTTAAAAAATCATGTGATTTGGGACTTTCTTGCATAATATTCTCCATTATATTTATAATCAGGGTGACTGTTGATGACAGAGAAGGCTCCCCATGGTCACTGACTGAAATCACAAGCCGATGCTCCATGTTCTCCATCTCCTGTATTCCTCGCAGGGTTCTGACCTCTCCTGTATATTCAGAGATTTGGAACAAAGCTGGACTTGCCGACTGAACAAGACTATAGGAGAGCCAGGCATTGTGCCCGGAATCCAGATCCACCGCAGATACTTTACTGACTAAATACCCGGCAGAGGCAGATCTTGGAATGGTCTCCTGAGCAATGTCTTCCCCGGAATTCTCTGGGTATAATATAGAGGGATAGTTGTCATTTGTATCCTGAATAAACATGAAGACTGAAACATTGGAATACAGCTTTGGGGATCCTGAGTCCTCCACTCTGGCAGTGATCTGTAGAACCTGGAGCTGTTCATAGTCAAAGGAGCGCTGGGCATAAATATTGCCGGTGTCGGAGTTAATGTAGACAAATGATGAGACCGGAGAGGAGTCTATGCTGCCCTCAGCTATGGAATAAATGAGGTTTGCATTATCTCCCTCATCTGGATCTACAGCAGATACTGCACATAACAGCGTGCCAGGCTCATTGTTCTCTGATATGAAGGCATTGTAAGCAGTCTGTAGAAATTCCGGAGCATTGTCATTAACATCAGAAATATTAATGATGACTGTAGCCTGGCTGCTTAATGATGGAGATCCCAGATCAGACGCAGTCAGTGTTACAGTATATTGTGAGACCTTCTCCCGGTCCAGATGCCCGCTAGTGACCAGTGAGTAACGGTTTGACATGGGCTGGCATTTAAAGGGTAAATCTGGGGATATTTTCAGTTCAACCTCCCCATTTTTACCAGAATCTTTGTCCCTAATGGTAATATATCCAACAACAGTTCCTGCTGGGGCATTTTCAGAGACCTTTTTATTCTTAGCTGTAAATATGATTTCTGGGGTGTTATCATTTACATCTTGAATTTCAACCTGAACAACACAACGACCTTCAAGTGTAGGTGATCCTTTATCTACTGCTTTTACAGATAGCTCATACAGTTTTGTTTCCTCATAATCCACAGGTCCCTTGATAGATATTTCACCAGTATGAGAATTTATATCAAATATCTGCTTTGCAGATTCCAAAGTATGGTGATCAAATAAATATAAAATGTCACCATTTATTCCTTTATCAACATCAGTAGCATTCAGTTTAATAATTATTGTTTTTAATGGCACATTTTCAAGTAAACTAATCTTATAAAGTGACTGATCAAACACTGGAGCATTGTCATTTATATCAAGCACAATAACAGTTATCTGAGCAGATCCTGATCGGGGTGGTTCTCCTCCATCAGTGGCAGTGAGCATAAGCCTGTGTTCTGGTTTCTCTTCTCTGTCTAGAATTTTTTCCAGAACTAATTCAGCAATAATAGTTCCATCCATGCGATTCTTAACAGCTAATGAGAAATACGGATTTGTGTCTAATTTATACTGCCTAACCCCATTAATACCTACATCAAAATCTTTTGCTATTTCTAAAGGAAAACGGGTACCTGGAAATGCAAGCACCTCTGTAATCTTTAGAAGCTCATTGGTGGTGGTAAAACTGGGAGAATTATCATTTATATCTAAAATCTCTACTTCCAAATTAAACAGCTCCAGAGGATTGTCAGCTTCAACTTCTAAATACAGCAGGCAGCTTGGGTTGGCTCCACACAGGCTCTCCCTATCAATCCTCTGGTGTACAGACAAAGCTCCATTTCCCTGATTAACAGCAAAAAGATGGCTGTGTCCTTCAGATGCTAAATGCAGTCTTCGCTTAAAAATATCTACTGGGTTTAACCCAAGATCCCGAGCTAGATTTCCCACAACAGTCCCTGGATCTGATTCCTCTGCAACAGAATAACGATACTGTCCGGAGACCCAGCCCCAGCTACAAAGGAGAAAGGAGAGAGCTACTTGCCATTTCCAAGCATTGGTTAGGTGTTGGTAGTCCATATCTCAAATCCTTCCTTTGTTATTATGTGAAATATACATCTTTTTATAATCCAAATGTATTTGTAGTAAAAATTATAGCCAGAATCCTCTTCTGTAGCAGAAAACGTAACCAGCGTGTTCTCATCTCATCCGTAGCTCTTCTTTGTGTGTGAGGAGGGATGGGAGGGTGGATCACTGAGCCAGGGGGAGGAGAGCGTGAAGCGAGCCCTGATCAGATTCTCTAGCATGGCTTAAATCCTCGACTGGATGACAAGCACTCCCTCTTCTGGCCAAATAGGATTATTAACTCTAAAAACTGTATTAAAACGACTTTTCTACCATTTAAACCAATGTAGAGATATTCTATTATTTAAAAAATTGACATCATATAAAGAAAAAAATTATGGAAGACAAAAATGATTAATTGAAAAATATTGGTGTATCAGTTAGTGCTTGAAAGTAATCATGAGTTCAGAATGAAGATTCTGGCCGGATGTGAAAATCCATCGGGGTCCCGGATACCGGGTGGAGATCCACTAAACTGATAAGGTTCAAAGCAGTGGACGTGGACAGAACAGATGAGCGGATGCCTACAGATACCACTTTAAACAGAAATATATATTTTATGCTGTCTCGAGCTGCTGAACGGCGATGGAGGAAAACCAAAGCCGATCGTGACTTTCTATTCTACAAACAAGCCCTTCAGGAACTCAGGACGGCCCTTTCATCTGCTAAGCAAGCTTATTTCTCTTCACTGATTTCTGCACAAGCCCGGAATCCCAAACAACTCTTCAACACTTTCAGTTCCTTACTCCGCCCACCACCCCCTCCTCCAACCTCCCAAATAACAGCAGAAGAATTTTCTACATTCTTCAAAGGAAAAATTGACAACATTCGACTCGGCTTTGCCCCTCAGAATCCCTCACCATTTCAAACAATCCCCCCGCCTTACTCTCTTACTTTCTTCACTCCAATAACTGAGCTTGGACTAACCTCTCTCATTTCTAGGGCCCACCTGTCTACCTGCTCCCTTGATCCTATTCCATCCCACCTTATTCCTCAACTGTCTCCATCCCTCACTCCAGCCTTAACATCCATATTCAACCTTTCTCTCTCCACTGGCACCTTTCCTTCTTCCTACAAACATGCAGTTATTACTCCAATAATCAAGAAACCCTCTCTCGACCCCTCTGCCCTCTCCAGCTATCGCCCTATCTCACTACTCCCTTTCTCCTCCAAACTTCTTGAACAACATGTCCACTCAGAACTGTCACAATACTTATCCAGTAACAACTTATTTGACCCCTTACAATCAGGATTCCGCCGTAACCACTCCACTGAAACTGCCCTCACCAAAGTCACCAATGATCTGCTCGCTGCCAAAAGCATTGGTCACTACTCCATCCTCATCCTTCTTGACCTCTCCTCAGCCTTTGATACTGTCGACCACTCTCTGCTTCTTGATATTCTCTCCTCTCTTGGGGTTCAAGGGCTTGCACTCTCTTGGCTCACCTCTTACCTCTCTGACAGATCATCCTATCCTATTCTAACACAGTCTCATCCTCACGTTCTCTTTCTGTTGGTGTGCCGCAAGGTTCTGTCCTAGGCCCCCTACTTTTCTCAGTCTACACCCACGGTCTTGGCAAACTTATAACTTCACTAGGCTTTCAATACCACTTCTATGCGGATGACACTCAGATATATCTCTCAGGCCCCAATCTCTCCTCTCTCCTATCTCGCCTCCCCAATTGCCTCTCAGCTATTTCTTCATTCATGTCATCTCGCTACCTCAAGCTAAACATGGACAAGACAGAACTGGTCATTTTCCCACCATCTAACTCCCCTCCCCTCTCTAACACATCTATTTCTGTCAACAATTACACAATAACAGCAACTCACCAAGCTCTGTGCCTGGGAGTCATTCTGGACTCTGCCCTCTCTTTCAAACCACAGATTCACTCCCTGGCCACCTCCTGTCGCCTCCAACTTAAAAACATCTCCCGCATCCCTCCTTTCCTCTCACCTGACACCACTAAAATGCTAGTGCATGCCCTGGTCATATCCCGTCTGGATTACTGCAACATCCTTCTTTGTGGCTTACCAATTAACAGACTGGCACCCCTCCAATCTATCCTGAACTCTGCTGCTCGCCTCATCCATCTCTCCTCTCGCTACTCTAGTTCTGCGCCTCTCTGCCAATCCCTACACTGGCTGCCAGTCCCTCAGTGAATCCTGTTCAAAACTCTAACTCTCACATACAAAGCTCTCTCCAACCAGGCCCCTCCCTACATCTCATCTCTAATCCAACAGTATCAACCTAGACGCAGCCTCCGCTCCTCTGCTGACCTTCTCCTGTCCTCTATCCTGGTCACCTCCTCTCACGCCCGCCTCCAGGACTTCTCACGTGCAACTTCAATCTTCTGGAATGCCCTCCCACACCCAATCCGCCACTCCACAACCCTCAAAACCTTCAAAGGCGCCCTTAAAACTCATTTATTCAGACAAGCATATAATCTGGCCTAACCAATCTTCTAAAGGGCACATGCCACAAAGCTCAATACGGACTGTTTGTGATCTTTCCCCCTCGTCTTCACCCCTCTTCCTTTAGACTGTAAGCTGCAAAGGGCAGGGCTCTCTCTCCTATTGTATCTTGTACTCAGAATATCCATTGTCAACTCTGTACAACTGCTTTTGAATTAGTATATGTACCGTATGTTTCTACCCTGTCTGTAATTACTACTTTGTAAAGCGCTACGGAAGATGATGGTGCTATATAAATAAACAATAATAATAATAGGTATATCACAAAAAAATCCATGCTGAGGAGAAGCAGAAATAGGGGATAAAATAGAAACCCTGATATATATATATATGGAGGTACAGGTTTACTTTGCACATCACCAAAACAGATGACTTTTAATGAAGGGTAAAAATACGTGCTTGCGCAATATATGGTATGCAATAGGCCACCAGCGTGGCCCATTTATTTGATTGAACGCTATGTGGACAAATTGAATAGATAAAATAACCATATATACTTAGAATTTCTGATGTTAAAACTGAGGTTTCAAAGCTAAGAAATGTATTTAAAGTTCCTGTCTAGGCAAATGAGAAAGATAAACCCTGTTTACCTGCTAGCCTACAGTTTTGACTTCACTGAGTCCTGCGGACTGGAGCAGTCCTGGTTTTAGCACTGTCCCTCCTTGCCTGGCCTGGGTGTGCATTTCTGCTGTCGAACAAGTGGGAACAGACTCCCACATTGATTGGCACCATGGGGTGTACATTGCTCACTTGTGCTTCATTTCATTGGTGGACATGTGTCCGGCCAGTCGTGAGTGTGTACTCCCAGGTTTGGAGAAAAAAAATAAACGTCAGGTTGGCAGGTAAGTGACGTTTCAATTTTCTTTGCCTGAACTGTGCCTTTAAAGCTCCTAAAATATAAACCCTGTCTAGACACACACTAACATCCTCCCACCGTATCCCTCTTGGGAACCGTGTAAAATAGGCCAAAGCATGTCAAAATCTGCAGTCCTAGGTGAGCTGGGAAGGACATGTCTTGGAACAGCTTTATGAGTCACGAGCATGCTCGACTGTGGTCAGAGATAGCTGTGGCACCACTGTGGCTTGGTGAGGTCACTCAGGTTAAGAGCACCAACAGACATTATGGTTGTTAGACCACTTTTTTGCATGGTCCTGGAGGAATGAAATTAAAAGGAGTGCACATGGGAGAGACATTAGGTGAGCTGCTTGCTGCCTTATTATTGCTGTTGTGTTTACAATCCTTTTAATACTTTTATTTTTTTTAGTTAATAATATTTGAAATAATGCTGACTTACTAATATGTTAGTAAGCTTTAAAAACAGAGAGACTTTGACTTGATAAAAAAAAAAACCTTTTCTTTAGTATGTCACAAAGATAGGACCATCTATTTCTTTTTTTCGTTTAAATATTGCATATAGTAAATGACTTCTATTCTCTTGACTAATGAGATATTTACACTGGACCAACAGCTTTGCACAGTTGAAAAAAAATCCCCAAATCTCACTTGCCTCATCTGTATGCATGATACCGAGGTCGATACTTACATTTGATCCAGCCTCAGGGGTGATTCAAAATGGCTGCTACCAGGAAGAAATCAGTTAAATCCAGACAGCAGCACAGCTGGTACGCTGAAAAAGGAATTCCCAGTTTTCCAGGTGTGCTGCTGTCTGGATTTAACCAACATAACCCACAATGCATAGCAGCAGGAACCCAGCAACACTTCCTCTTTGCAGGTGGACTACAGCTTCATAAGACGCCATTTAGACAGTAAAACTGACTGTTGCAGGAGTTACAAAAGGCTAAATTAATTTGGTGTGCAGTAATCTGAGGTGGGATGTATATAGGCCCTGTTTCTTGTAAAGCTGTTGGTCCAGTTTAACTCCTTAAACAGAGATTATAATGTTTCATATTTAGTGAAATGAGTTAAACATGCTATTAACCTTTGACACCTTCAATCACAGTACTGTTGTATGTAGCATACATGTTATTCTGCATGTATATCCCCTGCATTTATAGCATATTGTGGGGAGCATGTGCACTCATGTACATCTATGCTGCTGCACAGCTGGACAAGGGCAGAAGATAAAGGTTAGCACATGCAGTAGCTGGGGCAGGTGCATTAGGGATCTTTGCTTGGTGAGCTGAGACCATCCAGTACCTGGTCACCTGATTAACCATTTGCATAGTCACCCTGGGATGATGAACAGATAGCTCCGAAACAATTGTAATTGGAAGAAATGAAAAATATGAGATAAAGTAATACCAGACGTATTCAGTTAACCTACAGTACAAATATGAAAGGACTATTTACACAAAGGCATCCACTGCAGTCCATGAGCAAAGGTAATGTATTTATCTACTAAACAGGTTAAAGCTAGTCCAGCTAATTTTTTCCCCCACAACCACCCCTCCCACCCCCTGAGATAAGCCTGATTCAGGCATTAAAATAATAAAACATCTTAACTGATCTGAGAAATCATCCTATACTTCCAGCAGCCGCATGGCAGCTAAAGGCTTGATTGAAATCCTGGAACTTGAGTGACAGGGCCCGCCCCTCAAACCTCAAAGCAGCACTACTGCACTGCTTAAGAGATTGGATGACTCACATGTCAATCAAGTTTCCATCTTACAACTTGCATAGAGCCTGCCCTGCCAACATTGGAGGAGCATCATGACAAGCAGATGAGTTGTGTTATTATTATACCAGAATTTGCTTAGCACAGATGGAGTGAGGGCTGGGTGAGTGGGTATGAATAGACTTAGTAGGACAGAGTCCTCTGTACAACGCTAACTTTATGCAAATCTTCTACCCACAATTAGCTCACATTTTCTGTAGGGTTTAATTGGCAAATTAACATAAGAGTTTAATGCAGACCTTTCTTTACATATTCTACACATTTGTGGAAAAGCATAATGAAAGGTCTATTTAGTCAGGAGACCTGATGAAGATAAATACACATTTAAATGATTTATTGCAACTATAAACAGAATAAAAAGTTACAGTAGTGAAAATGTTTTCCTGAACACAAAACATGAATATGATTAAACAAGACAAACACAGGGGGAATACTGCCATTCCCCCTAAATTGGACCTACACCCTCCCTGACAACTGTTCCTCAGTTCCATGCCATAGGGAATCCCAATAAACATATGTACACTTTTGTGCCCGCTGTAACTCCTGACGCTACAGTCTACAGCTGTTTTTTGCGGAGCAGTGCTGTGTTGGGTTAGGGTTGATATGGAATGTCTCCTACTCAGGGGCAGGTTTGCTAAGTATGGTGTATTTCTGTTATAATAGCTTCAGTAAATGTCCTAAATTAGTAGTTATGATAGTGGGAGTAAGCCCCCAGGCTGAGACAGCTATGCCCGTTATGGTGCCATTTACTGTCTTGGTTGCTCATTGACAAAGTTTCCAAACTTTGGCAGAATAGAACCAAATAACACGATGACCTTTATGTAGCAACTTAAAACTCTGGAATCAAGATGATTCATTTTGTTTTGCAATAACTGCACTCATAAGCAACTCCAGCAACTCATGTGCAAGTCCCAGAAACCCTTGCCAATCTGATATCGAAGAAGGTGGGATTTGTTAAACATAGGGGAGGTTAGAAGACAAGAAATATCAAACAATAGACTAAGATGACACAATTAGATTTACGACTCCATGAATTTAGAAATGATAAATCTGATGTGCTACGTAAAAAAAATGCTTCTATCATTAGTAATACCATTACCACCTTACCTGGCTTAGGTCATTTAACAAGCTTGCATCAGTGTTCTGACTACCCGGTATGTCCATCACTGCTGAGTCAGTGGTGCTGAGGGGTTTGGTTAATGTAAAATCAGAAGTGGTTGTTGGTGGGAAGAATGCTGGATAACAAGGTGCTGCTTGCTCTGGAGGAGCCATCCTTACTTCCATATACTTTAATGTTCCATCTGTGTTCAAGTAAAGGGTTGGTTTGTAATGATCCATGTAATTAGAAGAGTGTGATTTGTTTGGGAAGCAGGAGCCACAACTGCTGCTGTACTGATCCTTTCTAAGGCACCTCACAATTAAAATAATAAATGTAACCACAGAAACCACACTAATGGCTACAAGAGAAATGATGAGATAAAAGGTCATATCTGGGGTTTCTTTAGAGTTTGTAAGGAAATTGTGAGATTTAGGACTTTCTTGCATAATATTCTCCATTATATTCACAATCAGTGTCACTGTTGATGACAGAGAAGGCTCTCCATGGTCACTGACTGAAATCACAAGTCGATGCTCCATGTTCTCCATCTCCTGTATCCCTCGCAGGGTTCTGACCTCTCCTGTATATTCAGAGATATGGAACAAAGCTGGACTAGCTGACTGAACAAGACTATAGGAGAGCCAGGCATTGTGCCCGGAATCCAGATCCACCGCAGACACTTTACTGACTAAATACCCGGCAGAGGCAGATCTTGGAATGGTCTCCTGAGCAATATCTTCCCCTGAATTCTCTGGGTATAATATAGAGGGATAGTTGTCATTTGTATCCTGAATGAATATGAAGATTGAAACATTGGAATACAGCTTTGGGGATCCCGAGTCCTCCACTCTGGCAGTGATCTGTAGAACCTGGAGCTGTTCATAGTCAAAGGAGCGCTGGGCATAAATATTGCCGGTGTCGGAGTTAATGTAGACAAATGATGAGACCGGAGAGGAGTCTATGCTGCCCTCAGCTATGGAATAAATGAGGTTTGCATTATCTCCCTCATCTGGATCTACAGCAGATACTGCACATAACAGCGTGCCAGGCTCATTGTTCTCTGATATGAAGGCATTGTAAGCAGTCTGTAGAAATGCCGGAGCATTGTCATTAACATCAGAAATATTAATGATGACTGTAGCCTGGCTGCTTAATGATGGAGATCCCAGATCAGACGCAGTCAGTGTTACAGAATATTGTGAGACCTTCTCCCGGTCCAGATGCCCGCTAGTGACCAGTGAATAACGGTTTGACATGGGCTGGCATTTAAAGGGTAAACCTGGGGATATTTCTACCTTAACTTCCCCATTCTTACCAGAATCCCTGTCTCTGACTGTAATCAAGCCAACAACAGTCCCTGCTGGGGCATTTTCAGGCAGTTTGTTACTTTTAGAGGCAAAATAAATTTCAGGGGTGTTATCATTTACATCTTCCACTTCAACTTTGATTACACACCTCCCCTCTAGTTGAGGTGAACCTTTGTCTACTGCTTTTACATGTAATTCATAGGACTTAGCAGCTTCAAAATCTACAGCTCCCTTTATAAATATTTCCCCACTATGTGAATTTATGTCAAATATTTTTCTTGCTGCCTCTAATGTATAGTGATCAAAAGAATATAATATCTCACCATTTGCACCCTCATCAGGATCTGTAGCATTTAGCTTAATAACAATAGTTTGCAATGGCAAATTTTCCAGAATATTTATTTTATAACGGGACTGATCAAACACTGGTGCATTGTCATTAATATCTAAAACAATGATGTTAATCTCAGTAGATCCTGATCGAGGTGGTTCTCCACCGTCCACAGCAGTAAGTATAAGCCTGTGCTCTGATATCTCTTCTCTGTCGAGTATTTTTTCCAGCACTAATTCTGCAATCCGTGTGCCATCATTGTGGTTTGTTTGAAATAGAGAAAAATATGGATTTGGATTCAATCTATATTGCTGTACCCCATTATTCCCTACATCTAGATCTTTTGCAATTTGCAACTGAAAATGAATGCCAGGGGCTGTAAAAAGCTCTGTAATCCTTAGCACTTGGTCCTTAATTAAAAAAACTGGAGTATTGTCATTTATATCTAAAATCTCAATTTCCAAACTAAACAACTCCAGAGGATTCTCAGCCTCTACCTCTAAGGCAGCTCGGATGGGATCCACACAGGCTCTCCCTATCAATCCTCTCGTGTACAGACAAAGCTCCATTTCTCTGGTCTACAGCAAAAAGATTACTGCTTCCGTCAGATCCCAAATGCAGGCTTCGCTTATTAATATCTACAAGGCGTATCCCAAGATCCTGAGCTACATTCCCCACTACAGTGCCTATATCTGATTCCTCTAAGACAGAATAACGAAGCTGCCCGGAGACCCAGCCCCAGCTACAAAGGAAAAAGGAGAGAGCTACTTGCCATATCCTCGCTTTGAGAATTCTTTGGTAGTCCATATCTTAAATCCTTTGAGTGAGGTCGTATAAAACATGCATCCTTTTTTGTAATCCAAATGTGATTGGGTTTGAGATTGTATTATCCTGGATAACAAAGAATCCTCCTGCATCGGAATCATTCACGGGATATTTCATCGGAGCCGCAGCTCTTCTTTGTGTGTGTGAGAAGAGCTGGGAGGGTGGACCACTGAGCCAGGGGGAGGAGAGCGCAGAGCTGAAATGAGCAGATTCATGATTGTGGCTTCAAATGCTAAGCGGATGACAAGTCTGCCCTCTTCTGGACAATAGTAAGAATGCATTTCAATTGATATTTATACAATTTGAGACTTTTAAAATAATATGTAATTGTCTATTATATGGGTAATATGTGTTTTGTAGACTTCACCCCACATTAATTATATTCTAGCAGCTACCATAACTTCTGCTACACTACTATGTTACTTAACCCCAAAAAAACAATGAAGACAGTCATAAAAATGTACAGGAACCTTAAAGGGACCCATTTGCCACACATACCAAACCTTTATCTTGTCCCATGTATCCTACATAACTACATAACACCATCAGCTGTAGATAATGTGTTGATCTAACTTTTTATACAATGACATTGTGGCACAAAGCTGATGGACTAGGCAGGGGAGCCACCCCACCTGGTTTATGATTTGGGATGCTCTGTTGTGTGAAACCCTGATGGTGGTCTATATACTTATCCCAGCAGCGATCGCATGGGGCAGATGCATCTGTCCTCCAATCAGCTTTTTGTCCTCACATAAAAATGAACAGCTAAAACTGAATGGGAGTTTAGCCATGTTCGTGATTGGCAGTGCGTAGCCTGTATCCCTCCATGGTTCTGCTGTAGTTTGCACCTCTGCATATTAATTATTTAATTGCATGTGGTATAAAAACAATGTCATTCAAGTTGACTTAAGCCCAGGATTTCCCTACCCGGGGCTTTAGTCTGTAGCCTTGGGGTATTCTGATTTGGGATCCCCCTGCTTTGTGAAACCCTGCCAGTGGCCCATTATACAAGGCACAATCCCGGAGCGGCTCTCCTCCAATCACCTTTTTTGGCCACGCATATAAATGAAAGGCTAAGAAGCTGTATCCCTTTATGGCTATGCATGACCGAGCCAGCCATTCAGTTTGGGGCAGGCGTGGGGATGAACAGTCTAGATAGATACAGGAAATGATGGCCTGACATACGCTGTGGGGTTTAATACAGCAGGGTACTCCAAATAGGGATGTAGCGCAGGTGGGTATTTTACCAAACTTAGAGTTGAGGTCTGGTTTCTGTCCAGTTTTAGCACAAAGTACTAAAGAACTACTGTAATTGAAAGACTTCATTCTAAAAGATATAGAAATGTGGATAGCATTTACAATTGTATATAAGACACACTACACAATACAAATGCCTATAACTGTACAGTTATTGGTAATTAAAGGCAACTTAAACAAAAATACTAAAAGTTTGCATGTTTACTGCAATATTTTCAATGCACTCAATTTCTAAAGCAATTAAAATAGAAACCTTTTGTCCATTTTGTGTTGTGGGGGGGGGGGGGGGGGGTTAAGCATGTGAGCTCAGGAATGTGGAGAGTCATCTCTGCCTCAGCCAATCACATGATTAGGAAGCCAAAGTCAGGAAGTTCCTCCTCTGTACACACAAGTCCATGGATGGTTGCTAAGGTAAACACATTGTTGCTAGAGAAAACTCTTGCAGATAAGCACAGCCCCTTGAATACCTTATTTTGACACACAATAATGGACACGTTCAAGAACATGATCAAAAGTGGCCCATTTACTGAGCAAAATGTAGCATATTCACCATACGATTCCCCCATTTTTAGTTTTTACTTTCGTCATTGTAGCATGGCAAATGCTGGGAAACACCTTTTCTGTTCTTCAGCTTTTAACAGCCTATATGACCCAATGTTATTTTAGGCAAGCTAGAATCCAGGTAATTTTTGAAATTTTCACTGATATTTCGAGAGTGAACGTAAGATAGTTAACTAGTGTTAGAATAACATCTGATAAAACTTATCCAATCTGATCCTTTGGTTAAATTTGACGGACAGATGTCTTTTTAAAAAAAAATATTAACTATGTAACCATTTAAAACTGTTTTTACATTACTTTACATTTTTTGTCACTAATTATGTAAAGCTTTTCAAACAACCAGGCAACGCCTGAAACACCAGACATGTATCTTTAAACCTATACCATGCTGAAATAAACTTTTAAAGTTTTCTTTCAGCAAGATATCTTTCATTTTAAAAATCATATTGCCCCAGCAGTTTTTCTGAGTAAATTGACTCTTCTAGCCAGACGCAGTGGGGCAAAAACCCAGCAAAATACAGCTAATCAGTTGTCCCTACAATGGCCGCACAAACTTAGTTCACTGCAAACTAGCGCAGCTAGGGAAGATAGAAGTCCCAGAAAGCCACAGATGTCATAAATCAAACTCTAAGTATCTTAGATGAACCATAAAGTTAGCCTACAAGAGGTATCAGCTTATTTCTTCAATTTTCAAATAAACAATGGCAAATAAACAAAATTGAGAACATTATTATCATAATCTATGCTTGTCAAGCTAAGAATGTCTATAGCTGTAGGTTGTGATTACAGGATGCAGCTTGCACCAGATCATACCCATATATCAAAATGAATGTTCTAGTACAGGAAAATGTGGTATTAGAATTCATTGGTAATGAGGGTTTTTTCCAAAAACATTTCATTTCCGTTAAGGATAAAATATACCTTTAATAATCCTGAAAAATCGATTTATCATGGTAAATCATGTTAAACAAAACAACAGCTAATACACTAAAAAATAGCTTCCATATTTTTTTTAATATCTCACCTGTGTGGGATTATTAAGCCAGTTAAATTGCTGAATGTTTTCAGGTTTTTCTGATTCATTCAACTCCAGATTTTTGGGAGTTCTACTAAGAGTATATTCAGGAATATTGGCTGGTGGGAGGAAGCAGGCTGGATCACAGGGTCCTGTAGGGTCTGGAGGAGCCATCCTGACTTCCATGTATTTTAAGGTCCCATCAGTGTTGAGGTATAGTGTTGGTTTATACTGATCCAAATATGAGGAGGAACATGGCTTGCTTGAGAGACATGAGATGCAACCATTGTCATATTCCTTTCTAAGGCATCTAACAAGTAATATTGTAAAAGTTACAAGGAAAACTAAACTAATTGCTGCTAAAGAAATAATTAGATATAAGGTCATATCTGGGGTGGATTTTGAGTGTGTAAGGAAATCATGTGCTTTGGAACTTTCTTCTGCAACATTTTCCATAAGATTTACAATTAGGACCACAGTGGATGACAGAGAAGGCTCTCCATGGTCACTGACTAAAATCACAAGCCTATGCTCCATGTTCTCCATCTCCTGTATCCCTCGCAGGGTTCTGAGCTCTCCTGTATATTCAGAGATTTGGAACAAAGCTGGACTGCCCGACTGAACAAGACTATAGGAGAGCCAGGCATTGTGCCCGGAATCCAGATCCACTGCAGACACTTTACTGACTAAATACCCGGCAGAGGCAGATCTTGGAATGGTCTCCTGAGCAATGTCTTCCCCGGAATACTCTGGGTATAATATGGAGGGATAATTATCATTTGTATCCTGAATGAATATGAAGACTGAAACATTGGAGTACAGCTTTGGGGATCCCGAGTCCTCCACTCTGGCAGTGATCTGTAGAACCTGGAGCTGTTCATAGTCAAAGGAGCGCTGGGCATAAATATTGCCGGTGTCGGAGTTAATGTAGACAAATGATGAGACCGGAGAGGAGTCTATGCTGCCCTCACCTATGGAATAAATGAGGTTTGCATTATCTCCCTCATCTGGATCTACAGCAGATACTGCACATAACAGCGTGCCAGGCTCATTGTTCTCTGATATGAAGGCACTGTAAGCAGTCTGTAGAAATGCCGGAGCATTATCATTAACATCAGAAATATTAATGATGACTGTAGCCTGGCTGCTTAATGATGGAGATCCCAGGTCAGACGCAGTCAGTGTTACAGTATATTGTGAGACCTTCTCCCGGTCCAGATGCCCGCTAGTGACCAGTGAATAACGGTTTGACATGGACTGGCATTTAAAGGGCAAACCAGATGATATTTCCAAATGAACTTCACCATTTTTGCCGGAATCTCTGTCTCTGACTGTAATAAACCCTACAACAGTTCCTATGGGGGAATTCTCAGGCACATTAGTATTTTTGGAAGTAAATATGATTTCTGGGATGTTATCATTCACATCCTGCACATCTACTTGCACAATACAGCGCCCCTCTAAGTTTAGATATCCTTTATCTATTGCTCTTATGGATAATTCATATACATTGGACTCTTCGAAATCTACAGTTCCCACCACAGATATTTCACCAGTATACTCATTAATATGAAATATTTTCTTTGCAGATTCTAACGTATGGTGATCAAAGGAATATAAGATTTCACTGTTTGTACCTTCATCTAGATCTGTGGCATTAAGCTTCATAACAACTGTATTTAAAGGAGCATTTTCTAAAACACTGATTTTATAACTTGGGTGATCGAACACAGGAGGGTTATCATTAATATCCAGCACCATAATAAATATCTGTGTTGATCCAGATCTAGGCTGGTCACCTCCATCTATGGCTGTAAGGATGAGTGTGTGCTCTTTATATTCCTCCCTATCTAAGGTTTTGTCTAAAACTAATTCTGGAACAAGGGATCCATCTTTCCTAGTCTTTGTAACTAAAGAAAAATATGAATTTGTGTTTAATTTGTATTGTCTGATATCATTCTTACCTACATCCAAATCCTTGGCTGCTTCTAACTGGAATCGTACACCAGGGCTTGTGACTAATTCTATAATTTTAATACCTTGGGTAAGGCTAGAGAAAAATGGTGAGTTATCATTTATATCCAAAATCTCAATTTCCAGGCTGAATAGCTCCGCAGGATTTTCAGCTACAACCTCGAAATGCAGCAGACAGCTGAGGCTGGCACCACACAGGCTCTCCCTATCAATTCTTTCAGCTATTTGCAAAGCTCCATTTCCCTGGTCAATTGCAAAAAAGTGACTGCTTCCTTCAGATCCCAATCTCAGCCTTCTTTTATAAATATCTGCTAGGTTTAAGCCCAAATCCAGAGCTATCGTCCCCACAACAGTCCCTGGATCTGCTTCCTCTTCAACAGAATAACGAAGCTGCCCGGAGACCCAGCCCCAGCTACAAAGGAGAAAGGAGAAAGCTACTTGCCATTTCCAAGCATTAGGAAAGCTTTGGAAGTCCATATCTTAAATCCTTTGTGTGATATGGCACAAAATGTACATCCTTTTTGTAATCCAAATATCCTTGTGGTTGAAGATTGAATTATCCTTAAGAAACAACAACGATTTCCCTGCACTGGAATCATCCACGATGCTCTCATCGGAGCAGCAGCTCTTCTTTGTGTGTGAAAAGCGAAGGGTGGGTGGATCACTGAGCCAGGGGGAGGAGAGCATCGAGATAAAACGAGCAAATTCACCAGTGTGGCCTCAAATCCCTTCAACCAGATGACAAGCCTGCCCTCTTCTGGTTAACAATGGAAATACAATTAAGCCACAGTAATATATATATATATATATATATATATATATATATATATTATATATATCATACAATGTATTTATGTTATTCTAAAATTACCATTGTGCTTCGATTAACCTTTACTTGCAAAATTACCATCTGTAACATCTGTTACTACTCCACAAGGGGCCTTTATGGTGACTTTCTCATTATTGAACTTCATCCCTTGTACATATTATGTCATATTATTTTGTAATTTTTAAATCAGCACTTCAATTCCTACAGCACATATACTGTATACCTGTATATATGTAAAAATCCAAAAATAATTCCTTGGACAACCCTGATGTATTTGGTGAATAGCGTGATATGTGAATTCACTAAAGTACTCGACTGTAGACTGTTACTAGTTTTAAAGCTAACTTAGGGCGTTATTTAAGAAGGGATAGCGCCAGGTAGTGCCACGTAGCGGCAGGCAGTGTCTAGTGAACGCCGGACGCTGTACGCTCTGTGCTACAGAGCCCAGGTTTAGAGCATCAACGCTATGTGTGTTTTCTTGAATATGGTGTGGAGTGCTGAGTGCTGGACGCACTGAGCAGTCGCTACCTCTCACACGCTGCAGATCTGTACTGTTGTTACAACGCCCAGCATACATCATATTCATCAATGTCGGCCAGGTTAATACAGCGACCGAGATGCTCTGTTACAGCGCCCGATACAGGCTTACACCGTCTACTAGCGGTCGCTCTAAGCACTGCTATATAGATGCTCATCTGGCAATACCTGGCATTAGGAGTGAATCAGCCTCTTAGTTAAAAAGTAGAAATCCAGGACTGTTTCTGCCAAGAATACTCAAAATGACAATTACTGTAATAAGTGAAATATACAGTAAAATACCACTACTAAATAAAAAAAAATTATGCTGCATAATTAAATGTGAACAAATGTCACAAATACAGTGTAAAGTTTAAATACATAGTAACACAAAATTTTACCAAACTAAATACAAAATGCTACTCCAGCACTTTAATCCCTTAGTCCAGCAAGTTAACAACAGGGGTGTCAGATGCACACATTTACTAACGCTATACAGAGCATTGCCTTCACAGCTTTAATGCTTGGCTTCTGTGGTATAACTTGCTTCAACAAATTGCACCGTATGGACAATTTGTTGACAAACCAGGGACAAACCTGAGACAGACATATGGAGCACGTAATAAAATAATAAAGGACACTTGTAATAAGGTATCGAAATCGTCATGTATTGTTATCTCCTATCTCTGATCTCTGAAACTTTTTTTAAATTGTAAATATGTCCCCACTTTCTGCTTTGAGGGGTGGTTATTTCCTTTGTGAGGTGGACTCTCAGTCCTAGAACCTTGTGGTCAGTCAGCAGAAAAAGAGCAAATGCTACATCCCCTATTGGGCTCAGCTCAGCATATCTGTAAGATTTTGAATCTGTCACACAAGCTGTGGTCATATCTTTTTTTATGGAAACAGGATTCAGGGATTGTATATTTACATACAGTTGTCCTATAATGTAGAAAACAAACCCCTAGACTTCATTGGAAGGCGTCTGCCTACAGAATAAAGGCTTTCAGACCCCAAGAATATTCTCAGATTACTGAGAAGTGCACTACTTTTTAGACATATATTTCACTTTTTATACAGCCATTGTGTGCCACTTGTGCTCACATGTTTTGGGCTTTTGGCCCCATATTATCATGAGGCAAGTCGGGGCCTAAAGTGGTGCTCCAATCAATATCGACACGACCCCTCCCATTCCCTCCCACACTAAGCCCAATTGGGTGGAGTCCACCACAAGATCACATGGCAGAAGTGGGGCACCAGGAGACCTGCTTCCGTGGGTGACTGTGATTCACTGCAGCATAAACTGATCTAAACAAGCTCCCCTTGGGGATTGGACACACATTGTCATAGTGGTGGGTGATTTCTAATCCTCAAATGAGGATTTAGTCACAGGATAAAGAAAAAAGAAAATATGTAACCCCCTGCTGGTTTCTTTCCTGCTCTTTGAAAGTTTTTCAAGATATGAATTTCTAAGAAGCAGCTAATCCATTTTCGAGTTACAGAAGCAGATCTATGTCTCCTAAATCCCTCACAGCGTTCTGACCTACTGCACAGATATATGGAACATAGCTCGACTGGCTGACCGGACAAGATTTTAGAAGAGTCAGGCATTGTGTCCAGATCCACTGAAGACACTTTACTCGCTAAATACCTGGAAGTGGATGATTTTGGAATGGTCTCCTGAGCAATATATTCCACTGACTTCTCTGGCTAATATACTTTACAAATGAATTTATTTAGATGCGTTTCTAGGGTACCCTGGGGAACCACCTACATGGAGGCACCACTGGAGACCCCCTTCATGTGTCATCAGTTAGATAAGACTTTGTGTAGCTGATATGTGCACGTGTTGAGGTGTGGGTGTGTTGCAAGTTAAGAAGGCACTTCCTATTGGGGCTCTTTCTGCAGCCGGTGTGAATAGAAGGAGGGGGTAGTATTGTGAGCAGGGATGGTGGCACTGCGTTTGTAACAGTCATTTAGCTTGAGCAGGTCCAAGCTGTACAGCATGTAAAGAAGCGGGTGAGTGTTGCCCTTCATTAAGCTGACCCTTTTTTCAGAGGGACAAATTTGGGTCTCTTTGACAGCTTAGCAAATCTCTAGGCATATTTTTGCAGTGACAACATTGTATGATATGTGACCAATGCCGTCATTTTTTTGAGCTGCCACAATTTAAGCGTCCCTCTAAAAAATTGGTCAGCCATTCCAATGGGTCACAGTACTTCTTGGAGGACATGAAGGGTAACTTCATGTCCTCCAAGAAGTACGGTGACCCATTGGAATGGCCAGACTCATAAAGCACACATGGTAAACAGACCTTGCCTTGTGCTCAGCTCAGATGTTTATGCCCCAATCAAAGAAACTGTACCCACACCTTGTCAGACAACTGCTGCACCATCATTGCAGCCCAAGCCCACGTCTTCCACAAAATGCTCTTACATATCTCTAGGAATACATTTGTTTGTCATTCAACCGGCTTTCTCAATTCAGAGTGAATCTGGCAGCACTAAATGATAACTGCAATCGCTCCAATCCACATCTTCTGTCTACCATAAAGTGTAGGGAGATTTTGATTTCATTAGTATGAATAGATTTATAATGCATTAGTAGCTATCTTTGCTGTTAGCACAGCATTGCAAAATCCAAAAAATAGGTGCTTTTAAACATATATGTGTGTATGCCGCAACGGGCGTGAACATTATCTGGAGAATGCCTCCACCCAGTTAGGTGCAAGAGGATAAAATATTCCAGACACCCGGAGCCAGGAGCACTCTACATTCGGTAGAGATGATCTACATACGGTAATAAGTAACTGCCAAAGCACAGTAAACCCAAGGACAGGACAAACAATGTCCCAGGAAGAGTTTGGGGGTCCTCCTGCTTCAAACAGACCTCCAGGCAAAAATGATCAGAATGCCTTATTGGTTAAAAGAGAATAGGAGTCACTTAAATGCTGCGCAAAAGCAGAGTCATGTGTGGTTTCCACAGACTGCATTATTTACTCCTTAGTGGAAAATGTCTATATCTTTTCGAGACGAACCCCCAACTGCTAAAAACTTTAAGATGAGGAGATCTCTAAAAGTTACTCAATACAGGTGAACAGAAAAACTATTTATTGAACAACACCCAAAGCATCTGCCCTATATTCTTCAAGTACAAAACTCATACACATCTTTAAAATGTTGGCACTGCACAAACAACTAAAATTCAAACCAAAACTCAGCTAAAATAATCTAAAACATGATAATTAGCTATACATTACAACATAATTTAAAAAATGATACAAATAAGGGTCCGTAAAGAGAAACAAAACCCGGGATTTTGACTATCCCGGGTTTTGTTCCAAGGGCTGGGGCATCTTGTTTTGGGGATGTCCCCTGTGTGAAGCCCCCAGATTGCCTGGTACTACTCACCCCTCCACGGTCCAGTGGCACATGCGTGGGCTTTCGTCCAATCAGAGCTGTTTTGCCAGCAAATGCATGTGCAAAGGCTGAAGATACAGGGGATGCGGCCGCTCTCACTCCCTATTGTAAACAATCAGAGCTCTTTTTGGACTAGAGTCTGCGCATGCACCATTGGACTGGGGAAAGGTGATCTAATACCAGCGACCTGTGGGGTTTCTCACAGAGGGGCATCCCAATTAGAGATGCTGAGGGAAAGACCAGCAGCTGGACCTGGAGTCTTCTAGATTTCAGGGGCCGGTCGGCCTGGGTTTTGTTCTGCTTTAAAGGTCCCTGCAAAGTCTAATTCACCTTAAAAGACATGCAGAGTGGGAGTGATATAAAAAGCCAAATTAACACATAAAACCATTTATTGCACTTAAAGCATATACATTTAGCGTTATCTCACCTGAGCAGTTTCAATAGGCCAGTTCATGTTAGGACAGCTATTAGGTTCCATAACTCGTTCAATTGGTGGAAGAGCACTTTGGGTTTTACCCAGAGTAAAATCTGGATCATTTGCTGTTGGAAGAAAGCAAGCTGGATCACAGGATCCAGGAGGTTCCGGAGGAGCCATCCTGACTTCCATGTATTTTAGGGTCCCATCTGTGTTCAAGTAAAGTGTTGGTTTATACTGATCCAAGTAAGATCCAGAGAGTTGTTTGCTTGGGAAACAGGACGCACAACCAGTGTCACTGACCTTTCTAAGGCATCTAACAAGTAATATTGTAAAAGTTACAAGAAAAACTAAAGTAATTGCTGCTAAAGAAATAATGAGATACAAGGTCATATCTGGGGTTGTTTCAGAATTTGTGAGGAAATCATGTGATTTGGGACTTTCTTGCATAATATTCTCCATCATATTTACAATCAGGGTGACTGTTGATGACAGAGAAGGCTCCCCATGGTCACTGACTGAAATCACAAGTCGATGCTCCATGTTCTCTGTCTCCTGTATTCCTCGCAAGGTTCTGAGCTCTCCTGTATGTTCAGATATATGGAACAAAGCTGGACTGCCCGACTGAACAAGACTATAGGAGAGCCAGGCATTGTGCCCGGAATCCAGATCCACTGCAGACACTTTACTGACTAAATACCCAGCAGAGGCAGATCTTGGAATGGTCTCCTGAACAATGTCTTCCCCGGAATTCTCTGGGTATAATATGGAGGGATAATTGTCATTTGTATCCTGAATAAATATGAAGACTGAAACATTGGAGTACAGCTTTGGGGATCCCGAGTCCTCCACTCTGGCAGTGATCTGTAGAACCTGGAGCTGTTCATAGTCAAAGGAGCGCTGGGCATAAATATTGCCGGTGTCGGAGTTAATGTAGACAAATGATGAGACCGGAGAGGAGTCTATGCTGCCCTCAGCTATGGAATAAATGAGGTTTGCATTATCTCCCTCATCTGGATCTACAGCAGATACTGCACATAACAGCGTGCCAGGCTCATTGTTCTCTGATATGAAGGCATTGTAAGCAGTCTGTAGAAATGCTGGAGCATTATCATTAATATCAGAAATATTAATGATGACTGTAGCCTGGCTGCTTAATGATGGAGATCCCAGATCAGACGCAGTCAATGTTACAGTATATTGTGAGACCTTCTCCCGGTCCAGATGCCCGCTAGTGACCAGTGAATAACGGTTTGATATTATTTGGCACTTAAAGGGTAAATCAGGTGATATTTCTAACTTAGTTTCACCATTTTTACCAGAGTCTCTATCTTTGACTGTGATATACCCAACAACAGTCCCTATTGGGGAGTTCTCAGGCACTTCACGGTGTTGCGATGTGAATACAATTTCTGGGATGTTATCATTCACATCCTCTATTTCAACCTGGATGCGACAGCGTCCTTCGTGCCTTGGGGTCCCTTTGTCTGTTGATTTGATGTATAATTCATAAATATTTGATTTTTCAAAATCCAAAGTCCCTTTAATGAAAAGGTCTCCTGTGGTTGGGTTTATATCAAAAAGCTCTTTTGCTGACAGAGAAGTCCGATAATCAAAGGAATATATAAACTCACTATTTATTCCCTCATCCGCATCAGTAGCATTTAGTGTCATTATAACTGAGTTTAAAATAATGTCCTCCTTTATACTTATCTTATAACGTAACTGATCAAATACTGGAGGGTTATCATTTACATCTAATACTGTGACTGTAATCTGAGTGGACCCTGATCGGGGTGGCTCCCCTCCATCGGTAGCTGTAAGAATAAGCCTGTGCTCTGATTTCTCTTCTCTGTCTAGAATTTTTTCTAATACTAATTCAGCAATAAGACTTTCATCATCCTTTATTACAGACAACGAAAAATATGGATTTGGGCTTAACCTGTAGTTGATAACGCTATTAATTCCTACATCTGCATCCTGGGCAATTTCCAAAGGAAACTGAACACCGGGGCTTGTCACCAGCTCTGTAATTTTAATTACTTGAATTGAATTTGTAAAATATGGTGAATTATCATTAATGTCCAAAATCTCAATTTCCAGATAAAACAGCTCCAGTGGATTTTCAGCTATGAGCTCGAAATGCAGCAGGCAGCTCGGATGGGGTCCACACAGGCTCTCCCTATCAATCCTCTCATGTACAGACAATGCTCCATTTCCCTGATCAACAGCAAACAGATGACTGCTTCCTTCAGATTTTAAATGCAGTTTTCTTTTATAAATATCCACCTGGTTCAGCCCAAGATCCCGAGCTACATTCCCCACAACAGTCCCTGGATGTGATTCCTCTGCCAGAGAATATCGAAGCTGCCCAGAGACCCAGCCCCAGCTACAAAGGAGAAAGGAGAGAGCTACTTGCCATTTCCATGCTTTGGGAGAGCCTTGAAGGTCCATATCTTAAATCCTGATTGTAAGATTCCACACAAGCCGCATGCTTTATAATCCAATAATATATGGGGTATAAATTGTAATCATCTTGATAAAAATGCCTTTGTGGTCGCAATGCATTCATCCAGCGGGCTCTCATCTGAGCTGCAGCTCTTCTTTGTGTGCGAGCGAGGAGGGCGATGGGAGGTGGATCACTGAGCCAGGGGGAGGAGAACCATGAGCAGCCCTGAGCAGAGCTAACAGTTTATCTAAAATATTGGAAAGGATGACGAGCCTGCCCTCTTCTGGTCAATTGTAATTATTACAGATATATTAATTATATCATTTATTAGCTTAACTGAACCATTTTGTCTTAAAATGTACTGTATAAGAGATAGTTGCTGGATTCTAACATTATTTACAAAAATAAATACAATACATTTTCTTTTCTCTAACATTCATAGATCAACAAAACAACAAAGCAATAGGTTTATAAAATAAAATGATTGGGCTTTCCTATTTTAAACTGTCGTTAGCTATTATTTAATCAAATGATTTAATATCCATCTCTCAACATGTTTTACATCTTTGGTTAAAAATGGTTAAAAATGGCGAACCTCTACTCACTTCTAATTCTCTTGTACGTCACTTAGCGACTTTCATTTATCACTTATGCAATCTCTGGTAAGTAAAAAATATAGTAAATGTTCAATTGCCTATTAAAAAGGAAGCCAAAAAGTAATACAATTATTATGAGGAAATAACTGTATGTTGACATAGGCAAAATCACAAGTAAATGGGACTTAGTGCGAACATTAAAATGTAAAAAAACTGGTGTGGCCCTTTTAGACTCCAGGGCCACCCCCTTGCCTACCCCCCTTGGGCATCCTCATTTGGGATGCCTCCCTGTGTGAAGCCCTTGGGATCGCTCACAAAACTCTTCCTTTCACAAGCCCTGGTGGTCCCCTGCCACTGACCCAAGGTTATCATCCGGACAGGAAAAGAGGTCCAAGACTAACAAAGTGTTTGTAATTCATTCATCAAATTATATTTCTCCATAATGTAATATTTTCTACCATTAGTCAGATTTGCTAATGTGCATTTCCTTCTGACCTGTCGTGATTTATAATAAAGACATTTGACTGCATAGGCTGAAGAACAAAAGGAAAAGAAACATAAATGGTTAGGGCCATTACACAGTGTGCACTTCCACTGCACTGTATATGTTGCCCTGGCACCACACTGCTGCTTCTTGACCCCCAGTGACGGAATCTGGAAGACCAATGGCCTTGGAGGCAGTGGCAGCATCTGGAAACCCTGGAGGCGGCAGCAGAATTACTGTCAGCACCATTGGAGTCAGCATCTAGTGAAGACCAACATCGGTGGTGGCAGCAGAAGCAAGGAGGGATAATATCACTTCTGCCAATCTATGGTTAGCTAAAGACTACAAGGACCACTGACAGTACAAAGAACCATAAATAAATGTGTGAAAAATGATGGTGGAGGTACACAGGTTTGGCACTGCTTTACTGCTTTACAACCAGGATTGTTTGCTATCACTGACGGAAATATGAATTCTAAATTTTTCTAGAACCCATAGTTTTGATTTAAGAAAGCGTTCTGTTCCTCATATGTCCATTTAGCAGTCCTATGGGTCTCCCTATGATGGCTAGTTACTTTTTCTCATGGTTCCAAAGCCTCACCTCCACAGAGCCATGTATTTAATGGTTGCTGATAAGGGCCAAAAAGCCCAAATACAGGGGCGGATTGGCCATAGGGAGACCTAGGATAATGCTCGGTGGGCCGCACAGTTTTGGAGCCAGTTGGGCTACTGCCTTTAACACCCACATTCAATGCCTGCCCGTTAGTCTCCTTTGAGCCTTTTACTCAGCCCCACTGTAGCCACAAGCCAAGGAACCCCAGCACCCAATGCTATAGCCCTGGCATCATGCAGTGATGTCTCGGGCCGGCCAGGGGCTAGTAAAAATCTAGGGCTGATATTTGTCCCCAGCCCACCACTGACCAAATAGATGGGATAATTGTGTCTGTTTTATCTTAGCACTGCGGATATCAGCAGTTCTGAGATGCTGATTTCATGCTGATTTGCATGACTATGCTCATTAGCTAAGCATAATGGGTAATTCTGTTATTTTTGGTATCGGGATAATACTTCCTGCTTTAGAAAAATGCTCCTTTTATTTAGAATAAATACTTTAGGTGAAATCAGCAGATCTGTCAGAGAACTGAAGCTTTATGAAAAGTAGATCATGCAGAATGATAATAACCTTCAACTCAAATGTCAATCAATCAAAATGAAAGTGCATTTTCAGGCAAAAAATACTGTGAGATGCCATACCCTCCCATACCCCCATTGCAGTGAACGGAGGGGGGCGTGGTGGCTAATGGAGGGGGCATTGCCATGTCGGAGAGCAACACGAAGAGAAGCCCAACGAGAAAGCGGCACTGCGCATGATGCCAGGTGGCAAGGGACTTTTAGGTAAGCGCTGATTCCCTGGACTAGGAGCGATGGTTTTGTGGGAGTAAATGTGAGTGTTTTGTAAGAAGGAAAGAGCAACATTTTTTTCAGGCACAAATAATTAGTATTTTAAGCAGGAAAAACACAGGATTTTCACTAAGTTCCTTACCCCAGAGGCATCTTGATTTAAAATGCCCCACTGTGTGAAACCCCCAGATCACGGATGCGTGGACTATTTCATGGCAATACCAGAGCTCGGCAATCAGGATTTAGAGCAGCAAATCCCCAGTGCGATACACAAGTAACCTTTACAAGTTCCTCATAATAAAAATTAACAAGCATGATGGTTTTGGAGTTTGTGTAAGCTTGAGCACCCTGATGACCACCGGACATGACTGTCTCCATTAAAACAGAATTCCACCCCTCTGCATGTCCACTAAATCCACTGAAAAAACTCTGCCTTGGCATGCAGTGCAATTAAAGGAGGCATGTGGAGGGGTAGAAGTCTGTCTTAGAAGAGACAGAGATTGGTGACTGGTGCAGGCCAATGCGGTGCTCATTCGCCAGTGTCTGTAATTACACACCAAAGCCTGGCAGAGGGGCTGTGGAAAACTAAATGCCTGGACATTCTCTTTAAGGCTTATTTCCACATAATTATTAAAAATGTATAAAGGTTCCTAAGCTTTCAAGCTAGTTTTTGCAGAGGACGTCCAGTCAGTAGGTCCTCTAACTGTAGCAGCATTCTGATGCAGGTGCACCCCTGTATGCCACACTCCAAGAAACCCAAGACCTCTACATACCGCTATTTATCTCTTCCACATTAGAATGTGTTTCAGTGCCCCCAGGTGACCACCAGCCATAATATGGATAGCAGCCATGGGATGGAACGTGGAGGATGTAAATATCAACTGCCTGATCTCCGGGGGGTATTAAGCATTGGGTTATCATAATCACAATGCCCTTGTGCTGCCACGTTTTATGGGTTCACTGATCTATTTTGACTGACCCTCTCTGTAAATCCAACTGCAATAAAAGTCAGCAAACAGCTCATCGGATGCCTGTCCCATGTGATTCTCCTCCGGCAGGACTGGGTAGAATCTGTAGCAGGGTTCCAAATTTTTCCCCCACCTTTCAATGTAATTTCTCCAAGACCATGCATATAAGTGGTCTAACAGTCACTATGTCCATTGCTGCTTTGAGCAAAAGCAAGCATGGTGAGCCACAGTGGTCCCTGTCTCCGGCCACAGAAGAGTGCACACGTGTCAGAAAACTGTGCCATGGCATGCCCTTCCAAGCACAACCATACCCAGAAATGAAAACCAAGCCAGAAGCTTTACATAAGGTATTTACATATAATGAAAGCTTCTTTTAAATTGCACCGTTTACACTGTTTCCAAGGGGGATAAAGTGGGAAGAAGTTAGTGTGTGCC
Source organism: Gastrophryne carolinensis (assembly GCA_027917425.1). Lineage (NCBI taxonomy): Eukaryota > Metazoa > Chordata > Amphibia > Anura > Microhylidae > Gastrophryne > Gastrophryne carolinensis. The sequence continues at coordinate 75,062,522 of CM051238.1, forward strand.
TGGACACGGATTTTAAAAACCTTTTTAAGACTACTTCATTATTTACCTTAAGTCCTCTTTTTTCACAGTAGACAAAAAACAAATTTAAAAGAAAATCAATGGCTGCCACCAGGACCACAATGTGGTGACCAGCACAGAATATGTGTAGGGTGTACCCCTAGTTCAAGGAACAGGACTGTGAAACAGACATCAGAACATCTCTTATAGTGCACACCATTCAAATAAATGTTTTGTCAAGCAAATCAATATTTTACACAATATGGGAAATGTTTCAGAAGTCAGTAACCACATGGGCAAAATTGGGTAAAGTACACAGTTAAACTGGGCTATGGTCCCAACATCACCGCTGCCGACGACACAAGTGTAAATCTACTTTAACCAACTGTGTCCCAAAAGAATGTTTGTTGAGCAAAACCTTTTTACAAGTTAGAAATAATTGGCAAAATGACAAAAAACATTTTCTCACCTGATTCATCTCATCAAACCAGCCATCAGAGGATGGATTAGGATCTGCATTTTGAGGATGACTTTGGAGTTTTATGAGTGTTGAATCTGGAATGTTAGTCATTGGAGCAAAACAAGGTGGATAACAAGGTCCTGATGGGTCTGGTGGAGCCATTCTGACTTCCATATACTTTAATGTTCCATCATTGTTTAGGTATAGTGTTGGTTTATATTGATCCATATAGGAGGGGAGAGGTTTGCTTGAAAAGCAGGAACCACAATCACTATTATAACTCTTTCTAAGGCACCTAACCAATAATATACCAAAGGTAACCAGGAATACCACAGTGATGGCCACAAGTGAAATAATGAGATATAACGTCATATCTGGTGTTGCTTTGGCACTTAAAAAGGAATCATGTGATTTGGGACTTTCTTGCATAATATTCTCCATTATATTCACAATCAGGGTGACTGTTGATGACAGAGAAGGCTCCCCATGGTCACTGACTGAAATCCCAAGTCGATGCTCCATGTTCTCTGTCTCCTGTATCCCTCGCAGGGTTCTGACCTCTCCTGTATATTCAGAGATTTGGAACAAAGCTGGACTTGCCGACTGAACAAGACTATAGGAGAGCCAGGCATTGTGCCCGGAATCCAGATCCACTGCAGAAACTTTACTGACTAAATACCCGGCAGAGGCAGATCTTGGAATGGTCTCCTGAGCAATGTCTTCCCCGGAATTCTCTGGGTATAATATGGAGGGATAGTTGTCATTTGTATCCTGAATAAATATGAAGACCGAAACATTGGAATACAGCTTTGGGGACCCTGAGTCCTCCACTCTGGCAGTGATCTGTAGAACCTGGAGGTGTTCATAGTCAAAGGAGCGCTGGGCATAAATATTGCCGGTGTCGGAGTTAATGTAGACAAATGATGAGACCGGAGAGGAGTCTATGCTGCCCTCAGCTATGGAATAGATGAGGTTTGCATTATCTCCCTCATCTGGATCTACAGCAGATACTGCACATAACAGCGTGCCAGGCTCATTGTTCTCTGATATGAAAGCATTGTAAGCAGTCTGTAGAAATGCCGGAGCATTATCATTAACATCAGAAATATTAATGATGACTGTAGCCTGGCTGCTTAATGATGGAGATCCCAGATCAGACGCAGTCAATGTTACAGTATATTGTGAGACCTTCTCCCGGTCCAGATGCCCGCTAGTGACCAGTGAGTAACGGTTTGACATGGGCTGGCATTTAAAGGGTAAATCAGGAGATGTTACCAATTTAACCTCCCCATTTTTACCAGAATCCCTGTCTCTGACAGTGATAAACCCAATTACAGAGCCTATGGCAGCATTTTCAGGCACTTCATTAATTTTAGAGGTAAATATGATCTCTGGGGTGTTATCATTAACATCTTCGACCTCAACCCGAACAACACATCGTCCTTCAAATTTGGGAAAGCCTTTATCTGCCGCTTTAACAAACAACTCATATACTTTAGAGCCTTCAAAATCCACCGTGCCTTTGGTTACTATTTCACCAGTCTGTGGATTTATATCAAATACTTTCTTAGCAGACTCTAAGGTACGGTGATCAAAAGAGTAGGTAAACTCACCGTTTGTACCCTCATCCAAATCAGTAGCATTTAGTTTTAAAATAACTGATTTTAAAGGAATGTTTTCCTGAATATTAATTTTATAAATTGGCTGATCAAACACTGGTGCATTGTCATTAATATCGAGGACATTAACAATTATCTGAGTGGATCCTGATCGGGGTGGCTCTCCCCCATCAATGGCAGTGAGGACAAGTCGGTGTTCTGGTGTCTCCTCTCTATCCAGGATTTTTTCCAAGACTAATTCTGCAATTAAAGTTCCATCATTACGATTTGTAACAGACAAAGAAAAACAGGGATTTGGAGACAATTTATATTGGCTAATTCCATTAACCCCAACATCAAGATCCTCTGCATTTTCCAAAGGAAACTGTATCCCTGGGTTTGCTGCTAATTCTGTAATCCTTATCGTCTGATATTCACTTTGAAAATATGGTGAATTGTCATTAGTGTCTACTACTGTAATTTCCAGACTGAACAGCTCCAGTGGATTCTCAGCTCCGACCTCAAGATGCAGCAGGCAGCTCGGATGGGATCCACACAGGCTCTCCCTATCAATCCTCTCATATACAGACAATGCTCCAGTTCTCTGGTCTATAGAAAAAAGATTACTGCTTCCTTCAGCTCCCAAATTTAGTCTTCTTTTATGAATATCTGCCAGGTTTAGCCCAAGATCCCGAGCTACATTCCCCACAATAGTCCCTGGATCTGATTCCTCTACAACAGAATAACGAAGCTGCCCGGAGACCCAGCCCCAGCTACAAAGGAGAAAGGAGAGAGCTACTTGCCATTTCCATGTCGTAGCAGAGCTTTGGTAGTCCATATCTTAAATCCTTATTGCATGACTGCAGACAATCCACATTGTGTTATAGTCCAATCAGATTTGTGATGTGAATTCCGATCCTTTTGGTAAAAATGTTTCCTATTGTAACAGGGAAATCATGCAGCGGGCTCTCATCAGAGCAGCAGCTTTCTTTGTGTGTGACGAGGGCGATGGGAGGTGGATCACTGAGCCAGGGGGAGGAGAGGCTGAGCAGACATGAGCAGGGCTGCATCAGAGCTGCTAATATAGCTAAAACACTAGATAAGATGACATGACTGCCCTCTACTGGCAAATCCTAATTACTACACCATTCCCGGTAAAATAACAGCTACACATAGGGAAAATAACATATACATTGTATTTAATGTTGTAAATAAATGAATTTATTTTTAGTAGCATATTGTCAGCAAGAACTTAAAATATTAAAATCTAGTAATTTTTTTAGATTATCAACAGAGTACAATAAACACTATTCATATGAAATTTATTTTAATGAAAATGCATTACTACAGGGTTGGATATCACTTCTCATTTTCCAATTATCTCAAGTACCACTCTACCACAATCAATAGAGCTTACCAAGAGGGTGGAAGTGCGCTTAAAAAAGGAAATATACTGTATGAACTCAACATGACCCAATAGCACAGGCACTTTGCCAGCTACGCCATTATTCCAAGATGCCCCAGGTCTGCAGCTTGGCTGCCCGGTGCATCCTATTGGAGCAGTAGTTTTAAGTGTTCCATGTCCCTCACATTTTTTACCACTGGTGGCCTTGAGACTGACCAGCGGACTGCTTGAATGCCACCAGTGGTACTAGTACCATGGATTGGGAAACCCTGCAGTAGTACATATCTCAAAATAATCTCTTAGGGACATTTGATTAATTAAGGTAATTTTATATTTTTCTTTTGAAGCTTCACCTCCCTACTTTTATTCCTGGCAATTCTCACTATAACCCTCTCACTCCTTACTGAATTCTTTTTAAAGTGGACCAAAACCAAGGATTTTTTTGGTCCTTGCCAATGTGGCACCTTGATCTGAGATGCCCGCTGTGTGAAACCCAGTTGCCCAGTCTATCTCACCTCCCCCAGTCTTACGGTACATGTGTGGCCTCTCATCCAATTAGTGTGCTCGGATCAGCTTACGTCAGCTCGTCTAAGACTCCAGGTAGGTCTAGCGGAGCGCGCCGGTGACCGCATCAATGCTACCGGCAATCGTTTGCTATCGGCAACTTACACCAAGTCTATACACCAAGAAGACAGTCCTGTACACACAGAACACTGCTGCTATGGCCACTGCAGAGGTGAGGGAGCTACATTTTTTTAAAATACTATAGCTTGGCTGGCTATAAATATATATATATATATATATATATATATATATATATATATGGATCTAATAATGTTTATTGAAAAATAGTTTAAAAAAAAGAAATTACATATATAATATATATTATATATTATATATCTCTGGGTGCTATATATAATAGCACCCAGAGATAGAGATACACCATAGCTTCACATATACATCCACAACAGCATTTGTATCACTGCCATGGGAAGTAACTCTGCATTAAAGCCCACGCATACAGACCTCAAAATCCCACCAACCATTAATATGTTGGCCATACAAAGATAAGGTGGTCTTAATCACATAGATCCCCTTCCTACTTTACTTTGTATGGCAGCTCTCCTGAAGTAGAAACTCAAAGAGAGGCATGATGCAGATATAATACCTGTCTGAAGAGGAGACTCCAAACACCTTTTCTCAAAATCAGTTAAAGACATGAAGTCTGGATTGTCCAGAACCTGGGAGCCCACAAAATGCCTTACTTGCAAGTCACAGAACAGATTACATCTCCTTCATCTCCTGAAATGTCTTAATGCCCATGAAAAACGAACTCTGTTAAATCTGTGGGAAGTTCACCACGAGAATATACCCAGGCACTTCAGTCCTAGTTGGAATTGAGGGGGACCTGAGTATAGGTGGACATGAGGTTGGCATTCTCTTTCTCTCTCTCTCTCTCTCTACATTAATCTGTTTATATGCCTCACCATAATGTGAGCCATCTACAAAGAGCCTGCAGACAGTTTTCTTACAATTAGTGGTCCAAAGGTCATTCATTAACTAAACTAACCTGATCAAATATTTACAGTATATACATATGCTTTGCCAGAACACCAATTATTAGCCCCACATGCTGTTGTTGCTCATGTACAGCAGGGCAGTACTACTCAGACCTGATTTAAGAAGCTGCCACTCAGAGGAACATACCACAAGCTAGAATAAAGCACCCTCTGCTCCACTCTACACTGTCCCCCACCCTGGTCACCTCCTCTCACTCCTGCCACCAGCAGTTCTCACATGTCTCTCCACTTCTGTGGAATGTGCTCCCCCACTCAGTTCCTCACGTCCTAACTCCTCCAGGGTTTTAAAGTGCCCATATAAGTAATCTTTTCAGACAAGCATTTAACCAGGTATAAAGAGGAACATTTCAGGTATTGGGGAGTTAATAAAAACTTCCCAATCCTGGATTGCTCACCCCCCTGCCCCTCCAGTTTCAGAATTTACGACTTTAAACTTACCTACCTGGTCGCATCGCGCTCCAGCATCCCTCGCCCATGCGCCGTCTCTATCGGGCAGTGCTATCTTGCCGTCCCATCATGCCCTCAGATCTTGCGCATGCGCAGTGTCACTGCATAGGCTGGAATGACACTCGGCACAAATCCCGCAAGATTTGAAGAGCGGCGCAGGACATTTGAAGAGGGATGGTAAATGGGTAAGTACGGCTAAGGCTTTGCAGCCTTCACTCTGGGAAGGCTAAGGGGGGTACAAAGGGGCCAGGAATGCTGCCGTATGTCAGCGTTTTAGATATTGCCGACATCCAAAAGGCAGTGAGGGAGGGATGTTTATAGAGGAACATTATAAAAGGTCTGATGTTCCTCTTTAAGTAACCTACAGGGCACATGCTGCAAACGCAATACCAATCAATTGTGTTCCTTTCCCCTTTGTCTCCATCCCTTATTCTTTAGTCCATAAGCTCATAAGGTCAGGGCTCTCTCCTATCGCATCCTGTTATCATACTGTACTGTGTTTTATCTATGTACTGTATGGTTTACCCTGTCTGTAATTTGTACAGTCAAGGGGAAGGGGATGGCGTTATATAAATAAACAATAACAATGGGAAGGTTAGTTTGCTTTAAACCAAATACCTTAGCATATGCATTATATGCATTATAGCAGATCAAAGTAAATCATCACAACAAAGTAGAAGCATCACAATATGCATATTCAATAACTGAATATAACTGATATTCAGCAAAGTACACAGTTCTGACACAAAAAATATCAGTCCGGGGGTCAATAAACAAAACCATTAGGCTTATGGGAAATCACAATGGAGATCAAATTCGCCGAATTGTGTGCTGTTGTGTACAGATTTTGTGTGCAGTGTTGTGTCTCCATTAGCAGAGTGCTGTGGTGGCAGCCCTATAAGCCGCCCTGCAGCCTCCATTATTTCTTAACCCCCTACAGGTAACAGACAGGCTGTCATGCATTGGTGGTCACATTGGCAAAGGATGTGGTAATGCTGGCAGCAGAAAAATAACTTATCCACAGAAACTTTAGAAGGACGAGGCAGCTGTGGTGGTGCCCACCTGGCAGTATGTCCTGCACTGCAACACACTTACACCTAAAGTGCAATAAATGCATTTTACCTGCACTTTCAGAGACATTTTTGTACTGTGTTGTGATCGTGTTGAAGGGCAAACAGCACAGAGATGTGAAGGTCTCCATTTATTTCAATAGGAAAGATTCTCATCCCGATTTCTTTGCCTTGTAGTATTCCTACTCCAAAGCGGCACAATCAGGAAGGTATGAAAGGGGCTAAGTCTAGAGTAGAAATTGTAAAATGTGTAAAACAGGCAAACACAGAGATATGAAGGTGACATCTGAATTCTCTCTCTCTCCTGATTTTGTTGTGTTGCTATCAGAAAAGTGTAAGAGGAGCCTAATAGCAGAACATACATATGCAAATTGTAAAAAAATGGAAATAAACATACATTACTAAGAAGCATGTTTTTGTACAGTATGTGAAATCAAGCTTAACTCATACGGGGCCTTCATCACCAAAGCATAAAATATGTATAGCTTATTTGACGATTCCCAAGTGTACACACCTATGTATAGCTTATTTGTGACATCCCAAGTGCACACAAAGAGACTATAAAGTTTGGCATAATGTTTATGTACATGGATTCCGAATGTAAGCTGGAAATGCTTGGATCGAAATATGGGGTGGGCCCCCAGAGTCAGGTCGACTAGTGGGCCCCAGTCATCCCAGTCTGATATTGTACACTACACAGGCTGTAGTGAGAATGATATTATTAATATGGTTATGAAATAAGAGTTAACCTTTTTGCAGCAGAAGTTACAGGATTACAAGTTACAAAAAAACACATTATTTACTGTGGACTGCAATAGATTTTACACCCACACAAGCAAATCATATAGGAATTAACAAAAAGATATTATCAAAAACAATAACAGATTCTATATTCTCACCTGATTCATCTCATCAAACCAGCCATCAGAACATGGTTTAGGTTCTGCATTTTGAGGATGACTTTGGAGTTTTGTAAGTGTTGAATCTGGAATGTTAGTCGTTGGAGCAAAACAAGGTGGATAACAAGGTCCTGATGGGTCTGGTGGAGCCATTCTGACTTCCATATACTTTAATGTTCCATCATTGTTTAGGTATAGTGTTGGTTTATATTGATCCATATAGGAGGGGAGAGGTTTGCTTGAAAAGCAGGAACCACAATCACTATTATAACTCCTTCTTAAGCACCTAACCAATAATATACCAAAGGTTACCAGGAATACCACACTGATGGCCACAAGAGAAATAATGAGATATAATGTCATATCTGGTGTTGATTTGGGGCTTAAAAAGGAATCATGAGATTTGGGACTTTCTTGCATAATATTCTCCATTATATTCACAATCAGTGTCACTGTTGATGACAGAGAAGGCTCCCCATGGTCACTGACTGAAATCACAAGCCGATGCTCCATGTTCTCTGTCTCCTGTATCCCTCGCAGGGTTCTGAGCTCTCCTGTATATTCAGAGATTTGGAACAAAACTGGACTGCCCGACTGAACAAGACTATAGGAGAGCCAGGCATTGTGCCCGGAATCCAGATCCACTGCAGACACTTTACTGACTAAATACCCGGCAGAGGCAGATCTTGGAATGGTCTCCATAGCAATGTCTTCCCCGGAATTCTCTGGGTATAATATAGAGGGATAGTTGTCATTTGTATCCTGAATGAATATGAAGACTGAAACATTGGAGTACAGCTTTGGGGATCCCGAGTCCTCCACTCTGGCAGTGATCTGTAGAACCTGGAGGTGTTCATAGTCAAAGGAGCGCTGGGCATAAATATTGCCGGTGTCGGAGTTAATGTAGACAAATGATGAGACTGGAGAGGAGTCTATGCTGCCCTCAGCTATGGAATAAATGAGGTTTGCATTATCTCCCTCATCTGGATCTACAGCAGACACTGCACATAACAGCGTGCCAGGCTCATTGTTCTCTGATATGAAGGTATTGTAAGCAGTCTGTAGAAATTCCGGAGCATTGTCATTAACATCAGAAATACTAATGATGACTGTAGCCTGGCTGCTTAATGATGGAGATCCCAGATCAGACGCAGTCAATGTTACAGTATATTGTGAGACCTTCTCCCGGTCCAGATGCCCGCTAGTGACCAGTGAGTAACGGTTTGACATGGGCTGGCATTTAAAGGGTAAATCTGGGGATATTTCTAGTTTAACCTCCCCATTCTTACCAGAATCCCTGTCTCTGACATTTATATACCCAACAACAGTCCCTGCTGGGGCATTTTCAGGCACTTCATTATTCTTAGAGGTAAAAATAATTTCTGGGGTGTTATCATTCACATCTTCTACTTCAATCTGAACAACACAACGTCCTTCAAGTTTCGGGGATCCTTTATCTACTGCTTTAATAAAAAGCTCATAAACATTAGACCCTTCAAAATCCACCACGCCTTTGGTTACAATTTCACCAGTTAATGCATTTAAATCAAATGTTTCCTTAGTAGATTCTAAGGTACGGCGATCAAACATGTATGTAAACTCACCGTTTGTACCCTCATCCAAATCAGTAGCGTTGAGGTTTAAAATAATTGATTTTAAAGGAAGATTTTCATAAATACTGATTTTATAGTGTGATTTGTCAAACACTGGTGCATTGTCATTAATATCAAGCACATTAACAATGATCTGCGTGGATCCTGATCGGGGTGGCTCTCCCCCATCAATGGCAGTGAGGATGAGCTTGTGTTCTGGTGTCTCCTCTCTATCCAGGATTTTTTCCAGGACCAATTCCGCAAGCAATGTACCATCATTACGATTTGTAACAGACAAAGAAAAACAGGGATTGGGAGACAACATGTATCGCTTAACACCATTAATTCCTACATCCAAATCTTCAGCATTTTCCAAGGGAAACTGCTCTCCTGGAATTGCTACTAACTCTGTAACCTTTATAACTTGAGAACTGCTTGGAAAATATGGTGAATTATCATTCATGTCCAGGATCTCGATTTCTAAGCTATACAGCTCCAAAGGATTCTCAGCACCGACCTCTAAATGCAGCAGGCAGCTTGGATGTGATCCACACAGGCTCTCCCTATCAATCCTCTCATATACAGACAATGCTCCAGTTCTCTGGTCTAGAGAAAAAATATTACTGCTTCTTTCAGATCCTAAATGCAGTCTTCTTTTATAAATATCTGCCAGGTTTAGCCCAAGATCCCGAGCTACATTCCCCACAATAGTCCCTGGATCTGATTCCTCTGCAACAGAATAACGAAGCTGCCCGGAGACCCAGCCCCAGCTACAAAGGAGAAAGGAGAGAGCTACTTGCCATTTCCATGCCTTGGGAGGGCTTTTGTAGTCCATATCTTAAATCCTTATTGTAAGACTGTAGACAATCCACATGATGTTATAATCCAGTCAGGTATGTTGTGTAAATTGCGGTAATTCCAGTAAAATCCTTCCTTGTTGCAATGAAATCATCCAAACGTCTCTCTAATCAGAGCAGCAGCGCTCCTTTGTGTGTGACGAGGGCGATGGGAGGTGGATCACTGAGCCAGGGGGAGGAGAGGCTGAGCAAACATGAGCATTGCCACTACTGCATCCTAAACCCTGGATAAGATGACGTGGCTGCCCTCTCCTGGTTATGCACAATAATTACAGCTTTACTGTTAAGATATTAAACCTTTTATTGTATATGATTTTATAAATAAATAAATATATATATATATATATATATATATATATATATATATATATATACTGTATATATTTGTATTATTTTGTTACTTCTTGAAATATCCTTTTTGTGTATTAAAAAATGCTAACACATTTCCATTATTTAATTCTAAATACAATTCCTAGTTTTATGTTATCTAATTTAAGATGATCAGAGAAGCAAAAACTTTTTTTATTTATTTATTGTATTAAAAGTTTTATTACTATTATTTTTTTGTCTCTATTTTTAAAGTTAAGGTAATGCAATTTCAAGAAAAATATAGGGTAGGAAATTGTAATACTATTATTCTTGTCTGTGTTTTTTAGAAACATTTCAAAAATAAAAAAGGATTACTGTGCTGTATTTCTGAAGAAAGATGAAAATGGATGGAAATGCATTATTTTATAGTAAATATAAATGTCTACTTAGGAGAACAATATGCTGCTGCATGCATTGGAGCATGTTTGGCGAGTGAGGTGGCGGTGTAGTACATTCCACGACAGGGACGCGGTACATGTACCTTCCTCCTCACTTCCGGGTGAGCGGAGGGGGCAGACGTGTTATGGGATAGGGGGATGCGTCATTTGCACAGCAGGTGACTGGGTAGGACCCCGGGGCAGGGCAGCGCACCAGTCGGCACTTGAGACGGAGAGCACAAGCAGGTGAGAGACACTCACAGTGGGCAAGCGCCACCACACGTGGTCATCACAGCTGACTCCTTAGCATCTTGCCCCCACACTGTGTCTATACGCCCACCTTGCTGCACATAGAGTAAGAGACTGTTTCACTGATATTTATCTAAATCTATCAGACAAATTATGCTCAGCGAATATGTTGTATGTTCACAGCATAGTGAAAGATCTCCTATATTGGAACAAACTGACTACACTTTTCAGAGCTTATGAACTCTTGGCAACGGATGTGTATTGATTTCTGAGGTGTGTATACATATATTTCTACACATATGTTTTTTGTACTATGTATCTCTTTTTTTTTGTATATCTTATATATTCAGTTTGGAATGATGAATTGGCTGAAATATGGATATTTACTACTACTTAAATTAGTGCATATTTGATAGTGCCATTTGTAGCAACATAAATGGTGTGTGCTTTGCAGCTTGCTCTCCATGTTTTGGCACTCATGAAGATACATTGAAACTTGTGCAAGTCTGCCATCATATGGAGAAGTTTTGATTGTAATTATTAAATAATTATTAGAGTATTTCTACTTCAAAAAAAGTTTTTCTATATTGTAATGATGCATGCAATATTTATGATGGGTGACACAATTCAGCAATGCCTTAATAGCGTTGGTTGGCTATGTCAGCCAAAAATGAAATAAAGAAATATAGAATGACTATTTTATTATAATCAGAGTTTTTGTAGGGGTTATGGGGCAATAAGATTCGGGGAGGCCCACTCCCATACATGGTACACTATATATATACATTTGAACCTCCCATTGACCAGCTATTAAATAATAATTCCCAAATTCCATCATAAAAGTAAAAAACAGATTTTGTCATGAAATGTAAAGAAATTCAAATATATTTGTGTGTAAAACCCACTCTTACCATGCATTGACTTACACAACTCACTTGGAGAATGGCTGTACCTTAAAATCCAAATAAGTTTTATGGATATAAAAAAATATATATTTTCCTTGCCCATCATACTTTAAAGTGCAAGGAAAATATATTTTTTATATCCTAAAACTAAAGTAGTGAATCCTGGGCACAGGTGGAGAGCTTTTGAAATGAGGTGATAACCTGTCCCATATGAAGCTTGCTATATATGTGGCAGCACACACATCATTTAGGCCCTTATTTAACAAGGGATAGCGACAGGTAGCGACTGGTGAGCGGCCGGTAATGACGGGCCCCGCCACGAGAACGCCGGCTCCCCACCACAATCACACATTTATCAAGCCGATCCTGCTTAGCGACTGAGATAGCGCCAGATAGCGACTCATTCATCATTATTCCAGCCTCAGCCCACAGCGCCAGCGTCCGACCTTGAACAGCGACAGGTATGACCTCTCGCTACCTGGCGCTCTCCAATGCATTTCAATGGAACAATCTTTAAATATTCATAATTAATTGTTAATTTTTTTTTTTTTTTTTTTTTTAAATGTGAAAAATTCTGTGACTACTTCTGCCATTTAAAATAATTTTTTTAACGTAAAAAAAAAATTGTACAGAATTGATATTACAGGTCTGATATTAATGTATTCATATTACAAAATTATTTAAAAAACTTGTTTTTTTTGGTTTCCAAAAATATGGTTGTTTGGGGGGTTAAAAAACTACTTTTAACCCATCGCCGCCAGCGCTCTGGGGTTTAAACATGCATTTTACAGCGCGAGAATTTTTTGAGCGTGATTTGTTAATGAATATGGTGGGAGCCGGACGCTAGGGCCAGTCGCTATCATGCGCTCCCATACAGCGCGGAACCTGTCAAATAGCGACTCCTCACCCAATATTCAACATTACGGCACACCGACTCAGTCGCTATCAACAACCGAACAATGGCTAAGCACAGCGACTACTAGCGGGCGCTCTGAAAATGCCGCTACAGTCGCTCAACTGTCGCTACCTGCTGCTGTTAATGAATCGGCTTCCCAGTATCTCTAAATCAGGGGTCCCCAACCCTCTGCCTCAAGGGCCACCAACAGGCCAGGTTTTGCAGATCTCCACACTGATACACAGGTGAAGTGTACTGATACACAGAGCTATATTGCCAGCCTTACTCTAAAGGACATGGCTACTTTCTTGCTGGATCACAATTGGGAGAAGTACAGTATTAACATTTTATTGTCCAGGCAACAGAGCTGAACCACTTTCAGGCAGGTACCACCATTTGCACACGTGAGTTTTGCTCAGTTCACCCTTTCAGTCTGTAGGGTGCTTGGTGTGCTGTTACAATATCTAATGACAAGTCCTCTATTTAAAGCCTAAAATAATTTTACCAAGACTTATAACAACAAGTGATGAAAAGTAACTAGTAAACAAACAGTGAAAGCTATGGGATACAAACAAAAAATTCACAAGGAAAAATAAAAAAGAACTTACTTGATAGGTGCAATTCACATCGAACTTGGGAAGTTCACACATTAGTGCATCCCAAGTCAGGATGCCCCGCGGACAGGGAAACCATTGGCTCTAGAGTCTTACAGACTTTAGGTCAGTGGTTGCTCCTCTTTAGAGTTAAACAAAAACCCAGGAGAGCACTCACAGCCCAAAGATGTGGGGATGCGGCCGCTGGATATATACGCCATTGAGTGCACCAGGAAGCAGGTGAGTACTACAGCTCCCCTGAGGGGGGGGCGTAAACAGCGAGGCATCCCAACTCAGGATGCACAAGGGAAGGCAAACAGACATCGCTGGAATCTTTTAGATGTTTTTCCCAGCAACAGTACAAAACACAATTACCCACCTTTTCTCCCCCAAGCAGCATTTCCATCCTATTCTGATTCAATAGATTGGGGATGCAATGGATTGAGTTACATTGCATCCCTGCTCCCTGGCAACCTCTGTCTCATACAGCTTGAAATGAACTGAGAGCTGTAACTTTCATAGGAAGTTGAGAGATGTTAATGCTACATATCATTTATGTTCTCTCAATCTAAAGCCCTTGCTTAAACCAGTGAATATACAACAGCAGCAGGATGCTCTAGTGGTGATAATGAGCTCCACAGGGCAGGACGGAGAGGTTAGAGCGCCGAAGCCACCATCAGCAAAACTACAGTGATGGCTGGGTGAAGAGCCACCAAGCCACCAAGCACAGCCACTGGCAGCTCAATGCTGGGAAATTGTTTTCTGCTGGAGCAGCTGGGCGACTACACTACCCCACCACCCAGAATGGCAAAGCAGGTGTTCACCAGCAGCACGCACCCACACAAGGGTGGCACAAGGGACTCGATCTGATGTTCCAGTAAGTAGGAAGGTGCCAGATAACCTCCAATCAATTTCTTGGCTGGACTATTATTTTAAAGGAAAAATACTGTATCTGGAGCCTCCAGCAGATTATGTTCCCAGGGCCTCCGCCACACTTAGTCCGGGCCTTATATCTAGTGACATACAGGTGCCATACACTGCCTGATCAAGGTGGTAGTCTACCAACCTTATATTCTAGGTAATAAAAGACCTGGCAATAAAAGTAAGCTAATAGGTCCAGTCCATGGTAATACACCTCACACTGTTGAGACTGATCATTTTAGAAAGACAATTCAGAAATTAAAAAAGATTACACAACAGATATGCAAAAAAAAAATATATATATGTATAAGATATTTCATTAGGCAAGAGTGACACAGCAAAAGGATTTATGGCACAAAATCAAAATAGTTCTCCTAGTAATGCTCAAATGGCAATTTTCCTCTCCACAAGAGCCCAAGTGACCAAAGAAAACAGGTTCCCGACATTGGTCACTGTAGTCACATTGCCAGCTGTGCAGTGGTGGCAGGAAAATGGATAGGTAAGTAAAATAGCAAGATTTGGGGCATTTGTCTGGGTTTTTAGCAGGAGGGTGCAGAAAACAGTCTCCCCAAGGCTGATAAGAGTGTAGATTCAATATTTTTTAGGTGCACTAAAAACATGAACAATGAAAAAAGAAAATCACATTCTTGATATATTTATTTGACTTGCTTGATTGCCAGCTGAAGGAATACAAACACTATCCAACTGCTCTACATTTTAGACATTTAATATATAGACTATATAGACAAACCTTCATTGAAAGACTACAGGAGCAAATTACATTAAAGTGTCAAATGGAATATATAATAAATAAGATATATATATATATATATATATATATATATATATATATATATCTTCTTTAGGGCTCAGCACAAAATTGGCAAAAAATGCTTATTCATCAAGGCATCAGGTAGTGCTTCGTAGCGGCAGGCAGCGTCTGGTGAACGCCGGGCGCTGTACGCAATAACACATTTATGAAAGCGAATCTGGTGAGCGACTCTAGCAGCGTCCTGTGGCGTCCGATTCATCATTACAGGTGGCACAGCATATAGCACTGGCGCTCTAGCTTCCAGAGCGCCAGGTATTACCTCTCGCTCTCGCATACATTTCAATAGACGTTCCTTTTCTTCTGTTTAAACAGGGTTTTTTGTGTGACCTCTCATGACCTAGAAAAATTCATTTTTGAAAACTTTTTTGATTGTTTTGTTTTTTATGCAGAATTGTCATTACAAGTCTGGCACGAAAGTGTTAATGTCACAATGTTAAAACAATGTAATTCCATGTATTTTCGCTTTGTTACAGGTGTATTTGTGTTCAAAAACAGACTTAAATCACACAGTGTCTGGCACTCTTTTTTTGATTAGCATTGTGCGAGTTGCTCAGAGTCGGTCACACTGAGCTGGCGCTCCCTTTCGCTCCCGGCAGCGCTGTACTGGTGTTAGAATGCCCAACATACATCACATTCATCAATGCGGGCAAGGTTACTACAGCGAATGAGGCGCTCTGTTACAGTGCCCGATACCCGCTTACAGCATCTACTAGTGGTCGCTCTGAACGCCGCTATACAGGCACTCATCTGCCGATACCTGGCGTTAGTAATAAATTAGCCTTATATAATGCGCAACAGCAAACACAAGGTTTCCACAAAAAAAATGTGCATCTTGGATACCATGCAAGAATATTTCTGGTCAAATTGCAAACATAAGAAGAACTTACTCAAAGAAATGGAATAAACCAAATTAAAATAATCAGTTTTACATGATTCAATCTAAGGATAAATGTGTGTTGAATACCTATAAGTAAGACTGTGTGCTTTATTTGCTTAACAGCAGAATCCCTGTACAGAAATCAACCACTGGGTGAACTATAAGGCTACGTTTACATCTGTCCAGTTTGTGGCCTGCATTATGCAGAAGGAATTTCGTTTCCATTTGCATTTGCGTTAACGTTTGCACCTGTGTGTTATAATATCCCTGTTTCAAGCGATACGTTTGTGGCCAGGACGCAGCAGGCAGGACTTCTTGCAGGCGTGTGTTTTTCCCTCTCTGACGCACCAAGAGTTGTGAAAAGGGCCATAAAGGTGCCACGGATATTTTTTGTGGCACCGCTGCATCTGCAGTGAACTGTATGTTTGGCTGTATGTTGGTACAATGATTTACTGTAGCAAACATATTAAGTCACTGAATATCATAGGTAAACAATAGCCAATGGTCATTAATACTATTGATGTTTGTGCAAAAAATAAATAAATAAATAAAAACAAGACTCTCACCTGATTTATCTCATTAAACCAATGGTCAGAGCCTGGTTTAGGCTCTGTGGTTTGAGGATTATTATGAAGTTTTTTAAGTGTTGAATCTGGAATGTTAGTTGTAGGAAAACAAGGCGGATAACAAGGACCTGATGGTTCTGGTGGAGCCATCCTGACTTCCATATACTTTAATGTTCCATCATTGTTTAGGTATAGTGTTGGTTTATATTGATCCATATAGGAGGGGAGAGGTTTGCTTGGAAAGCAAGAGTCACAATCACTATAATTACTCCTCCTAAGGCATCTAACCAATAGTATAACAAAGGTTACCAGAAACACCACACTGATGGCCACAAGAGAGATGATGAGATAAAAGGTCATATTTGGGGTTTCTTTAGAGTTTGTAAGGAAATTGTGAGATTTAGGACTTTCTTGTATAATATTCTCCATTATATTCACAATCAGGGTGACTGTTGATGACAGAGAAGGCTCCCCATGGTCACTTACTGAAATCATAAGCCGATGCTCCATGTTCTCTGTCTCCTGTATTCCTCGCAGGGTTCTGACCTCTCCTGTATATTCAGAGATATGGAACAAAGCTGGGCTGCCCGACTGAACAAGACTATAGGAGAGCCAGGCATTGTGCCCGGAATCCAGATCCACTGCAGACACTTTACTGACTAAATACCCGGCAGAGGCAGATCTTGGAATGGTCTCCTGAGCAATGTCTTCCCCGGAATTCTCTGGGTATAATATGGAGGGATAGTTGTCATTTGTATCCTGAATAAATATGAAGACTGAAACATTGGAATACAGCTTTGGGGATCCCGAGTCCTCCACTCTGGCAGTGATCTGTAGAACCTGGAGCTGTTCATAGTCAAAGGAGCGCTGGGCATAAATATTGCCGGTGTCGGAGTTAATGTAGACAAATGATGAGACTGGAGAGGAGTCTATGCGGCCCTCAGCTATGGAATAAATGAGGTTTGCATTATCTCCCTCATCTGGATCTACAGCAGATACTGCACATAACAGCGTTCCAGGCTCATTGTTCTCTGATATGAAGGCATTGTAAGCAGTCTGTAGAAATTCCGGAGCATTGTCATTAACATCAGCAATATTAATGATGACCGTAGCCTGGCTGCTTAATGATGGAGATCCCAGATCAGACGCAGTCAGTGTTACAATATATTGTGAGACCTTCTCCCGGTCCAGATGCCCGCTAGTGACCAGTGAGTAACGGTTTGACATGGGCTGGCATTTAAAGGGTAAATCGGGTGGTATTTCTAGTTTAACCTCCCCATTCTTACCAGAATCCCTGTCTCTGGCGTTTATAAACCCAACAACAGTTCCTATGGGTGTATTCTCAGGCACCTCACTAATCTTGGAAGCAAATCTAATTTCTGGATTGTTATCATTTATATCCACAATTTTAATCTGGACAACACAGCGTCCCTCTAGTTCTGGCATACCCTTATCTTTGGCCCTAACAGACAATTCATATATACTGGTTTCTTCAAAATCCACAATTCCCTGGATGAATATTTCGCCTGTCTGGGAATTTAAGCCAAACATTTTTTTTGCTGCCTCTTGAGTATTACGGTAAAATGTATATTCAATTTCTCCATTAATTCCTTCATCCAGGTCCGTTGCATTCAGTTTAATGACAAGCTTATTTGAAGGGAGGTTTTCTGGTATACTGACTTCATAAGTTGATTGATCAAAAACAGGAGCGTTGTCGTTAATGTCAAATATTTTAACTGTTATTTGGGATGTCCCTGATCGAGGATTTTCTCCACCATCAATGGCAGTCAGGGTGAGTCTATGTTCCTTTTTTTCCTCTCTGTCAAGAACTTTTTCTAAAACCAGGGCTGGAATAAGCTCTTTGTTGTCAGAAACAGACAAAGAAAAATAGGGATTTTTATTTAATCTATACTGAGCTACACTGTTAGTGCCAATATCTGGGTCCTGCGCTGTTTCTAAAGGGATCTGAGCACCAGGACTAGAAGCCTGTTCAATAATTTTTACAATCTGGTTAGAAATAGGGAATAATGGGGAATTATCATTTATATCTAATATCTGAATTTCAAAATTGAGCAATTCCAGTGGGTTTTCTGCTACAAGCTCTAAAGGCATCAGGCAGATTAAAAGAGATCCGCATAAGATTTCTCTATCAATCCTTTCGTGAACAATCAAGGCTCCATGTTTCTGATCTATAGAAAAAAATCTGCTGTGTCCTTCAGATCCCAAATGTAATCTACGTTTACTAATTTCTGCCTGGTCCAAGCCCAGATCCCGAGCAACATTTCCAACAACAGTCCCTGGATCTGATTCCTCTGCAATAGAATAACGAAGCTGCCCGGAGACCCAGCCCCAGCTACAAAGAAGAAAGAAGGAAGCTACTTGCCAAGCTGCTGGTGAATAACCGGAGATGTTCATATTACTTATGTCTTTCCTTTAAATGTCTTGAAATGGCTTTCTTTAAAAGGTGGTTTCTTGTGGTCCTTTGTAATCCAGTATTTGGTCATCCTTGGACAAAATCCTCAGAATGTATCTTTCTTTGCTCATATTATCAGCATACATCCGAGCAGCAGCTCTTTGTGTGAATGAGGAGAATATGGGATGGGGCGAGGGGGAGGGCGAATCACTGAGCCAGGGGGCGGAGAACGCTTTAACGACATAAGTAGATCCAATGCTCTAGCACTAAACACTATAGGATGACAGGACTGCCCTCTTGTGGGCAAATATCAGAACTTCATTTAACCTCAATTGTGATTAATTGTAATACACACATACTGTAATAGAGAGAATATATATATATATATATATATATATATATTGTATATATATATATATATATATATATATATATATATATATATATATATATATATATTGTATAGGAATCACATCTTGTAGAAATGTTGCTGTAATTCTGTTTATAAAAAAAAGTGTCAAAATTGTTACTTTTGAGCTTTAAAGTGGACCAACACCCAGGATTTTGACTATCCTGGGTTTTGGTCCACTTCGGCGGGGCACCCCGATCGGGGGTGCCCCGCTGTGTGAAACCCCCCAGAAACCCCAAAAAACTCACCTCTCAACGCTCCCACGTGAGCGCCGCAGCCAATCCCCGCCAACGTCCAGGCGGGGATCAGGAACGTCCAGGCCGCTTCCGCCGCCGCCGCCTCCCGCGCGTCACTCTCGGCGCGCGCGCGCCCCCGCCGGCCATTCACGGAGGGCCGGCGCGGGCGCGCGCACGTCTGGAGGGGTGCGCGGGAGGCGGCGGCGGCGGAAGCAGCGGCGGATCAGGTAAGGTGTTTTTGGGGTTTCTGGGGGGTTTCACCCCGCGGGACATCCCGATCTCGGATGTCCCGCGGGGTGGGGGGTGATCGGCCCGGGAATCTTATAGATTTCCGGGCCGATCACCCCTGGGTGTTGGTCCACTTTAAGACTCTTTTAGACTCCAAGAATGACCATTTCCCTGGCCCTGGGGCCACTGTTTGAAATCCCCTGGATTGCCTTGTATATACACCTATTACATGGTGCATGTGCAGGCCCACTCCAGGCATTTGAATAAATAGCTGGCATGGGTATGCACAGTCAAAGGGGAGCAACCAGTGGCTAGACTATCATTCAGGTTTCTTAGCCACATATGCATGGCTAAGACAACTGATTGGCTGGAGACCTGCACATGCACTGTTGGATTGCCGGTAAGGTGAGTAAGGGGATCTGGGGGATTTCACACAAGGCATCCAAAATTGGGATTCCCCAGGGAGGAGAAACAATAATGGGATAGTGACAATAGTAAAATATTTTGTTGTTAAGTGCTACAATTGTAGGATTTCAGGACTATTTTCAAGTGACCAGCAAGACTCAGGATGGCATTTTAGGCTTTCAGTGCATATGGCAGTGCAGCTACCTTCCTTATGACTGGAGAATGAGGCAATTTCTGGAGCCGACCAGGGAGCTTATGCAAGATAATAGATAAAGAACAGCTGAGATTCAGAGCTGCCACAACTGAGGTTGCTCAAGGCTTCAGATGATTAGGTGGGAATGGAAGAATTGTATTTTCTGCTCATTGGTGAATTTTAAGGGTTTTTACCAAACAAAATGAGTGTGAGTCCCACTGTAATCTCCACCCATAGTAAGACAGAAGGCGGATAAGGTATATGCTTGTATTGTTGCTAGTCATCATTTTAGAAAATTGACTGCTCAGTATTTAAAGCAATTTAGTGACTTTTTATCAGAAGCACAAGGTAAGCACAAGGTAATATTGGCAATGTACCGTATTCATCTGTTTGAGTTCACTTACAAAGTTCTAAATATACTGTAAAATACTCTACAATAGCCATCATACAGTTAATCATAGTGAGACAATAATAAGCAACTAACTTGAGTTGGAGTCAGTTTACTAAATTGTGCAGAGATTTTACGCTGCATTGGAAAACTTCCCTGCCCCACCAGACATGTATACTGTAACATTTTCTAAGCTACTCAAGCTCAAAATACAATAAAGTGCAAGCAAAAGTGCAAGGCTATACTTTCCTGAACAACCCAAATGAAACCTGGGGTACATCATTCCCCCAGGGATCAACAATAAAGAAGCACAACCAATTGTAAATCTACCAATAGTTTATTCAAAAAAGACAAAACATTTAAAACCAACCATCAAGACAGAGTAACCCCCCCCCACCCTGGCCCTGGTATCAATCTTTCCTCAAAAAATGACCCGTAAAATACAAGGCTGCGGCCAAAGTTAATCCAACTCCCTATCTATCCAATCACATTATTGAAACAACGGTCCACCAAATCACTAAATATATATAAATTATCCCTTTATGAATTTTTTGTACAAACCCCAAATCCACATTGTGCTAACCTGTGCATATTATATCCCAAAATTTAATTACATGCAATCCAGTATGTATAAAAACTAAATCAATTATATACTGTACAAAATATTTTCTTGAAGAAAAAAGGAACACTTTCAATATACAACAAATACAGTAATTATAATAAAAATAATCCTATTATTATAATAATATAATAAAGTGCAGCGTGCCTGAAAAATTTATTTAATCTAAGTAAAGGGCAATGGACCGATGAGTAAACAAAATACACAAGTGCAAATATGCAAAGAGATAATACTCAGCTGGTATCACATAGAGGCACAGCAGCTGGGGAGGAAAGCCAGGGCAGTGGGGGTCAACCACCTGCGATTCGCGGTCCTTCTGACCGCTTCTTGCTTGGGTGGTATACTTTCCTGACACGCAGCATGCTCAATCTTAGACAGTTCCACATTTTGAAACACCACCATTAATTTACTGTAAGCCCTAGAGCTGACAGAATGCTCCATAGCTAGCTTCTGTATGTTCCTTTGCCTCATTCATTAGCAGCCAATAGTAACTATCCATATTGAGATGCAACGGATAGTCAAAGTGATCCAGGGCCATGCTGTTAATATTGGGGCAGACAGAAAAAGAATGCTAAAGAAAGAGGTTACAGGGTTACAAGGAGTCCAAGACAAAGTAGGATACAGTGTGGAGAAGTTTTCAAACTGATTTTCACTTTAAACTTTAAGTTTTTTTTCATTGCTCTCTTTACTAATACTAACAGATGATCTGTAACCAATCATGTCATATTGTACTCCCATCCTGTGATGGGTAATGTCTTGCTTTACATGAATAAAGTTTTTTGGAACTAAAAACCATTATACCACCATCAAATCATCACAACGCCTTCTTACCATTGCAGCCAGTTACACAATATTGGAATACAGAATTACAGTATTGTAGTGGCTCTTTGTATTTTTTTTCTACATTGGATGAGCTGTACACAAACAATTTGAAATACATTCTTTTGGCCCCTCACTGGACTAAAGGTTCATGTATATTGACTGGTTTACCCATAATATGAACATGTGATCGTTCAGTTGTTTGTAGAGAGAAGAGCATTACAAAAAACAAGCTGCAGGATTTTTATTATTATGTGTAATGCTGCATCAAAATCATCAGATAAAAACACTAAGCTTAAAGAGGACCAAAACCCAAACCTAAAGTCTAAAAGATTCAATGTTTGGGCAAACCCCTTCCCTTGGATAATACCAGCACCAGCCAATGTTGTAGACCTACCACTTTTTGGTTTCTACGAATGAATGAAAATCTGCACAGCAGGATCCAGAACTTATGTAAGTAAACATCACTGGTCAGCAGGTTTTACACTGATCTCAAATTGATCTTTTAGACTCCTTTTTATGGCGACTTACACCCAAACTTGAAGGCTATTACATAAGGCAACAGGGATCCTTCTCTGTCCCAGGTGATCCTTCCTAGGATGTGCTGAGCATTCAGTGCTGGGGCATACAATTGGAGGAGATTCAAAGATTGATTCAGCATTAAGGTACATTAAAATAATTCAAAGAAAATTCAGAATGTATCTCACCTTGCTTGGATCAGTCAGGCAGCTTGTATTGAAAGTTGAATCATTGTCTTTAACAAAATCCCTCAATTGAGGAAAATCTAGAGACTGCAGGAATCTGGAATCCCGTTGCTGTGGGGCTGGGGGTATATTAGTTTGGTAACATTGTCCTTGTGCTCCTGGAGGAACCATCCTGACCTCCATGTATTTTAAGGTCCCATCAGAGTTCAGGAATAGAGCTGGATGCAACTGATCTGTGTAGGGTTTGGATTCAGATCCACAAAGAAAACAGCAGCTATCACTGTATCCATAACTTTCCTTCCTCACACATCTTACTATTAATATAATAAATGTCACAAGAGAAACTAAACTAATAGCTACAAGGGAAACTATTAAATATAAAGTCATATCTGAGGATGATTTAGGATTAGTCAATAAATCACCAGATTTGGGTCTTTCAACAAAAACCTCATCTGCTATACTGACAAGCACAGTGACTGTGGTGGATAATGGAGGATCCCCATGATCACTGATAGAGATGACAAGCTGCTGCTCTGGATTTTCTATATCCTGAAACCCCCCCATAGTTCTCACCTCTCCTGTGTGTTTAGACACCTGGAATAATGAGGGACTGTCAGGGTCAATGATCTTAAAAAACAACCAAGCATTGTGGCCAGAGTCCAGATCCACTGCAGTCAGTTTTGTCACCAGATATCCAGCACTTGTAGATTTTGGGATCTTCTGTTGAATAATAAAATCCTCAGAGTGCTCTGGATACAGAAGGGTGGGGGAATTATCATTTGTATCCAAAATAAATAAAAAGACAGAGGTGGTGGAAAATAACTTTGGAGATCCAGA
Organism: Gastrophryne carolinensis; assembly: GCA_027917425.1. Taxonomy (NCBI): domain Eukaryota; kingdom Metazoa; phylum Chordata; class Amphibia; order Anura; family Microhylidae; genus Gastrophryne; species Gastrophryne carolinensis. Next base: position 75,086,262 of record CM051238.1, read on the forward strand.
ATCTTCTACCTTTACATTAATTTGCAGAGTCTGGATGTGCTCATAGTCAAAGGAACGTTGAGCATAGAGATCACCAGTATTAGAATTAATATAAACAAAGGAGGATACAGAGGATCCGTCTATCTGGCTCTCAGCTATAGAGTAAACCAGATCAGCATTACTCCCCTCATCTGCATCAGTAGCAGATACTGTACATAGGAGAGTCCCCGGGTCACTGTTCTCCTTAATAAAAGAATTATAAGTAGATTGTGTAAATGTTGGGGCATTATCATTAACATCAGAAACCCGGAGAGTAAAAGTCATCTTACTGGACAGAGAGGGAGACCCTAAATCAGAGGCTGTTAGCTCAATGATATACTGAGCTTGTGTTTCTCTATCCAGATTGCTATCGGTAACCAGGGAATACTGATTTTTATTTACTCTTATTTTAAATGGCATGCCAGGTGGTATATTTATTTGTATTTCTCCATTTTTCCCAGAATCCCTGTCTTGAGCATTAATATGTCCAACAACAGTTCCTATAGGCGAGTCTTCTGGGATTTCATTTGATAGTAAAGAAAAATAAATTTCTGGGGAATTATCGTTAATATCCTCAACTTCCACCTGAACCAGACAGTTTCCAGTTAGCTTTGGTGATCCTTTATCTACAGCTTTAATAGACAACTCATAAAAATTCTGCTCTTCATAATCCAGATTTCCTTTTATTAATATTTCTCCGCTTTGCTTTAAATCAAATATCTTCCTGGCAGATGCAGATGTGTGGCCGTCAAAATAATACTGAATCTCCCCATTCATGCCTTCATCCAGGTCTGTTGCATTTAAGGTTAATATTACAGAACTTAAAGGGTGATTTTCCTTTAGACTGATCTTATAAACTGATTGATTAAACACTGGAGGATTATCATTTATATCTGACACTGATATTGTTATATGACAGGATCCGGATCTAGCCGGCTCTCCCCCATCAATAGCTGTGAGAATAAGATGGTGTTCTGCTTTCTCCTCCCTATCCAGCACCTTCTCTAATATCAGCTGAGGGATGAGGGTGCCATCTTTCCGATTCTTTACAGACAATGAGAAATAAGGATTTGTATTTATTGTATACTGACTGACACCATTAACACCCACATCCAAATCCTCTGCAATTTCCAAAGACAGCTGAGCACCAGGACTTGTCCAGAATTCTGTAATCTCAATAGATTGGTTACTGATTAAAAAGGTGGGAGAATTATCATTAATATCCTGAATCTCTATCTCTAATCTGTGGAGCTCTGCAGGATTCTCAGCAGCCACCTCTAAATGCAGCAGACAGCTCACACTGGAGCCACACAGGCTCTCCCTATCAATCCGGCCATTTACACTCAGTCCTCCATTTTCCTTATTTACAGCAAAATATTTTTGGTATTTGTCAGATGATAAATGTAACCTGCGCTGAGAAAGCTCTGCACGGTTTATACCCAGATCCTGAGCTACGTTCCCTATCCATGTCCCTGGATCAGCTTCCTCCACAATAGAATAACGAAGCTGCCCAGAGACCCAGCCCCAGCTACAAAGCAGAACGGAGAATGCTACTTGCCATTTCCAACAAAGACAGCAGCCTCTGATGTCCATATCTTTAGGTGTTTTCTTGATAATTGATGAAACATAGATCCTTTGTAATCCAGATTGCCAGTGCTTGGTAAATTTCTGATGCTAAAAAATAATCCATTCAAAGGCAGATACATCCATGGGAGCGTGTTGGGAATGCTGCAGCTCTTCTTTGTGTGTGAGGGAGGAGGTGGGAGGGTAAATCACTGAGCCAGGGGGAGGAGAGCGCAATGCTTGCATTAAAAATATGGGCTATACAGCTAAACATGCCGATGCTGCCCTCTTCTGGGCAAAAATAGAAATGACATTGAACGAACCAATATTTTGAAATCCAGGATAGACTGCACAATATTCACAATATCTATATATATATATATATATATATATATATATATATATATATATATTTAGAGAGAGAAATGACAACGTGCTATATTGTGTTATGCAATTTAAAAGAAAGTACTCTACACTTAAAACTGAAAGGCGGTAAATTATGCCTTATGATTTTTTTAGTTTTGAGCAGTATCTTGAATAATGTGCTACCATAAAACTCTATCTACATGTGACAAAGCTGGCGTATTTCCTTTCAGAATGTTTTACTTCTCCAGTAGATGTTCTGGTGCTGGAAAGGGTAATAATGTCTTACTGTGGGGCAGCAACAGGGCGGTTAGATGTTAAGGGAATGCTTGCTATTCACAGCAGGCTTCTCCTCAGCACCTCATGGGTGTAGGTCCACTTATGCCACAACTGTGTTTTTTTGATTTGTTCGAAACACAACATTGACCACAGTTGGGGGAATTTTCTAAAACAAGAGCAGATGTTTTCAAGCAGGTGGTGTCTTGTCTCTTATACTGGTGCTATTTAGCTTTTTTGATACAATGTTGTGATTAATGTTTGTGTATCTGGAGGCTAAAATATAACACACCTGGTATTTTTTCTAACCCTCGTCTGATTAAGGATGGGTGGGTATTTTTCCAGTTCTCTGACTAGCCCCAGTTGGTTGGGAGTCTACCGCCGAAAGGTTACTACCATGCCTGACTACAAAGTATTTATTAGGCTGTAGTGGTAGAATCTTCAGACCTCTTGGTAGGATTCTGGGGAGGGGGGCAGGTTGAAATCAGTCTTGAGTATAAACCCCTTCAGAAATATGTGGGGTGCATTTCTCATTGAACTTTGCAAGAAAATTCCATGTAGCCCAGATATTTCTAGGAATGAATGCACCTATATTCCTGCCCACACCTGCTCTGTTGTTGTGTTTGGTTGTTATATATAACAGACAATATGGGGGATTTCACAAATTACTACAAAACCTGATCATCCAATGACTTGTATCTTCTACTGTTTCTGTAAATAAAATAAAAAAGGAAAGTCACACAAGCCTTTACTCTCTCTACGTCAAAGCATAGTAGCATGCTTCTTCTCCCTGCAGCAAGTCCAGGACCAGGGAGGCCCATACAATTCCACGTCCTCTCATATAGCAACCATTCAGTGAGTGAATCAGACTGGTGAGAGGGGCTACCTTATTGACATACAACTTGCTCTTATGGAAGATGGACATGGTAAGTATGGTCATGGGCTTGAAAATCAGGATGCCCCCATGCAGCAGGGGCAAAGGAATTAAAGTCTTTTGTAACGTTACTTCCTTTAACTGAGGTGTATCGGAAAATTGTGTAATATTAAAAATGTATATAGACATGTTGTCTAATGAGAGAAGGGAACTAAATAAAATTCTTGCCAAGCTTGTGGATTTCTTCTCCTGGTAGGAATAACAGGAGTAGGACAGAACCTGTCCTCCTGATTTTCTCTTTCTTCCATTAAAAGAAAGAAACCACCCTGGCTGGACATTGCTTGATGCCGGGTGTATAAGTGACCCCTCTTCCTACCATCCAGCATATTTATAGGGTTTTTTTTTTTTATTGGCCCATTATAAGTTGAGCCTTTTTACATTACATGTAACTAATAGCAATCTGGATTATTAAAGAAAGGCCTTTGCTTTACAAAGGGAATATGTGTCCAGCATAAATACCGGTAGATCATTACCCCATCACAATTATAAGCCCAAATAGAAAAGTAAACAGCCACAAAAGAAAAGTCAAATATTTAGAGGGAAAGCTGTAACCCACCTCTAGGATCACACAGGTTAGCGTATGCCAGGGCCTCTTATGAACACTGGCATATATAGCTCTGATAGGGCTCCATAGCAGGGCCCCATCACGCCCTCCCATGAGACGGACACTCACCACCTGGATTACGGTGGAGCCAAACATCATTGCACGTCTACTGGAGGTGTGATTGGGTTGGGCCAGACAGGAGTAGCATGGCTGCAAAGGTAAATATGGGAGGCTGCAAAGGTGAGTATGCTTCTTCAACCCGTTTTGCTGCCACCAGTGCCGGGCTATGTATAGGCCATAGAGGTAGTGGAGGCAGCTCACTTCGGACCCCCCCTGCCATGGGCCCAGGGGCAGCTGCCTTTACTGCCTCTATGGTATGTATGCCCTGCTCATGAATATTGGAATATTCAGCTATAACTTCTATTTTAGTTTCCCAATGCAGATTTTCATACTAAAGTGAAGTTCTTTTTATTCTATTTGTACTAAAACACTAGTAATAGTGAGGGGTGTAACTATAAGGGGTGAGACAGCACCAGGGCCCAGAATGTAAGGGGGGCCCAAGCATAATTCTGCTCACTTGGCATAATTTAGAGAAAGGAAAACCCGTTTGCCTCTGCTTTATTAGTCTTCAGTTATCTAGCTACATCCAATTGAGTTAAAAGACATAAAAATGTTAGTGTATAAGCCTTGAAGAGGCCCCATTTGATGTTCACAACAGGACCCCATCACATTTAGTTATGCCCCTGGTAATAGTAGTAATAATATTAACTATAAAATAAAGTTATAACTCATGTTCCTCATGATCTTGGGAGTGGTAGAGCTGAGTCATACAAGCATGTCATGTGCACAGGATTGACAGTATGGACTGATAATCAGGGCTGTATTTACCATTAGGCAACCCTAGGCACGTGCCTAGGGTGGCAATCTGGAAGGGGGGGCACTGCCCTTGATACTGTAGTAAAGAAAAGAAATTAAATATCATATAGCCAGAACATTAATGCCTCCTAACAAACACCCCCCAGCCACAGAAGGATGCAAACTGTATTTGTGTGAAGGGGAGGGCAATGGGTTGAATGCAGACCAAAGCATCTCCCCTCCACTGGTGTGGTCATGTGACTCCTGTATGTCAGAATGCAGTAAAAGATGGAACATGCTTGTCTGCTTCTCTGCATTTCCCCCTTTGTGCCCTCCTCCACAAACATTCTCTGCATCTAGCCCATTGAACCCATTCCCCCTACACACTTTTTTTATATGGCCCGTGACCTAACTTAAAAAAAGGGGGCGCAAGCACTTAAAGTGCCTAGGGCACCATAAACACCAAATACGGCCCTGCTGATAATGTTTCAGTTTAAAATAGAAGATTATAGCTAATAAAAATCAACTGCCCCTCTGAAACTCACCGATTGCATTCAATAATAACAAGAAAACATACGAAACAGAAACACGTTAGATAGAGGAACTTCAAATATTTCAGATAGAAACAAGAGTAAATAAATCCACCTTTTCTACTTTAGATTTGGATTTGTAATAGTTACTAGTTTACCCATGTAGTGTACTAGCTTACTGATTTTAGTAAGCACCACATGATTAGTGGATTCAGTGGATTAAAATGGCAGATACTTGGTATATTATACCATGCATACATTATAGGCCTGATTTTTTAGGTTTTTTTTGCCACTAACATTGCATCGGGCCCCTGCGCTGCCTCTCCCTAGCGAGCCAGGTCATTACTAACCTCGAAACGAGGCTGAGCTGCATGCTCTTTCATTGGTGGTGCAGTTGCCCCACCACCTCTGCTCAGCCCCCCCCCCCAGGCCTGCCCCATCCATCCCTGTACACTCAGCTCTTCCCCATTCATCCATGCTCCCCAGCTCAGCCCCATCCATCCATGCCCCTCCAGTTCTGCCCAATTCATCCATGTCCCTTCAGCTCTGCCCCATCCATGTCCCCCCACCTCAGCCACATTCATCCATGTCCCCTCTGCTCTGCCCCATCTATATATGTCCGCCAGATTGCCTCATTCATCCATGTCCCATCTGCTCTGCCCCATCTATATATGTCCGCCAGATTGCCTCATTCATCCATGTCCCCTCCGCTCTGCCCCACAGCCCTGTCCCCTCAGTTCTGTCCCATCCACCCTTCTAGCTTCAGCTCTGTCCCACCCCCTCAGCTCTATGACTCTCCATCCTTGTCCTCTCAGCTTTGCCCATCTACCCCTCTTCCTTCCAGCTCTGCCAGTCTATTCATCTTTCTTCCAGCTCTGCCCAGCCATTTCTGTTCTTTTCATTTTGCCCATCCATCCCTCCTCCTCCCAGCTATCTCTCTATCCATATATTCCTGCCCTTCCTGTTTTGCTCATCCCCCTTCATCAATACTCTGCACATTCATGTGGTGCCAAGCTAAAAAACAGCTCCAATAGGGGGTTGACGGGCAAGCAGCCCTTCTTAGTTTTGGTCATGGAATTTATAGACCCTGATCTGCGACTCTCCAATGCAAAGGGGTCCACTGAGGCCATGGCGCCCGAGGGTCCACATAAACCTGGAACTGACCCTGGCATTGCCATCAGGAAGGGGATCGCGGGGCTCGGGTTAGTTTTACAGCAGCATCGGCTGCTGCATTATTTAGGTGAAGCTGAGCAGCCCATCAACCAGCTTTTCCAGGTTCTTTGCAGTTTGGGTTCGCCCATCACTACTCTTTAGTCACATTTTGCAGTGATACCAGATATTTTCAGCTTGACCGTCTGATAATTACCTAGCATTTGACATTGCAAAATAAATAGTTCAACTGTTTTTGAATTACTTTTCAGATTTATTTTGTTAAACTGATAACAAGACACTCCTGAGACACAACACGTATATTTTGAGACCCATGCCAAGCTGACATAAGCTGTAAAATGTTTTCATTAAGATTTCTTTAATCTTCAAAACTAAATCTGCCACGGCTGTTTGCCAGCTTGCACCAAACTGATTTTCTTAGTAAATACCACTCTTCCATCCAAAGTGCAGTGTAACCCAGCAATATGGCAGCAAGTAGTATGTTTTCCTTATGTTTGCCGCTACAACTATAGCTCTGTTTGCTAGAATTTGAGCTCAGTTTGTCAGTATGATCCACAGTTGCCGTGCAACAAGACGCTCTGAAGTTAGGGTGAATTAACAAAAATGTAGTAAATCAGGCTCATTGTGTACTATAAAAGAGAATGCAGGAAATTGCTCACCTTGCTCACATTATTTAAGAAGTTTGTGTTGGAGGCTGTATCATTGTCCTTAACAAAGTCTCTTAATTGAGGAAAATCCAAAGACTGAAGAAACCTGGAATCCCGTTGCTGTGGGGCTGGGGGTATATTAGTTTCATAACATTGTCCTTGTGCTCCTGGAGGAACCATCCTGACCTCCATGTATTTTAAAGTTCCATCAGAGTTCAGGAATAGAGCTGGATGCAACTGATCTGTGTAGGGTTTGGATTCGGATCCACTAAGAAAACAGCAGCTATCACTGTATCCATAACTTTCCTTCCTCACACATCTTACTACTAATATAATAAATGTCACAAGAGAAACTAAACTAATAGCCACCAGGGAAACTATTAAATATAAAGTCATATCTGAAGATGATTTTGGATTAGCCAGTAAATCCCCAGATTTGGGTCTATCAATAAAAACCTCATCTGCTATAGTGACAAGCACAGTGACTGTGGTGGATAATGGAGGATCCCCATGATCACTGATAGAGATGACAAGCTGCTGCTCTGGATTTTCTATTTCCTGAAACCCTCTCATGGTTCTGACCTCTCCTGTATGTCTGGATACCTGAAATATTGAGGTACTGGGAGTATCAATAAGGGTGAAAACCAACCAAGCATTGTGACCAGAGTCCAGGTCTACTGCAGATAGTTTTGTCACCAGATATCCAGCACTTGTAGATTTTGGGATCTTCTGTTGAATAATTTGATCCTCAGAATGCTCTGGATAAAGCAGGGTGGGGGAATTATCATTTGTATCCAAAATGAATATGAAGACAGAAACAGTAGAAAATAATTTTGGAGACCCAGAATCTTCAACTTTTACAGTTATTTGCAGAGTCTGGATGTGCTCATAGTCAAATGAACGCTGAGCATAGAGATCACCAGTATTAGAATTAATATAAACAAAGGAGGACACAGAGGATCCGTCTATCTGGCTCTCAGCTATAGAGTAAACCAGATCAGCGTTACTCCCCTCATCTGCATCAGTAGCAGATACTGTACATAGGAGAGTCCCCGGGTCACTGTTCTCCTTAATGAAAGCATTATAAGTAGATTGTGTAAATGTTGGGGCATTATCATTAACATCAGAAACCCTGAGAGTAACAGTCGTCTTACTGGACAGAGCTGGAGACCCTAAATCAGAGGCTGTCAGCTCAATAATATATTGAGCTTGTGTTTCTCTATCCAGATTCCCATCAGTGACTAATGAATGATGGTTTTTATTTATTTTAATTTTAAATGGCATGTTAGGAGATATATTCAGTTGTATTTCTCCATTTTTCCCAGAATCCCTGTCTTGAACATTAATATGTCCAACAACAGTTCCTATAGGCGAATCTTCTGGGATTTCATTTGTTAATGTAGAAGAAATTTCTGGAGAATTATCATTAATATCCTCAACTATCACCTGAACCAGACAGTTTCCAGTTAGCTTTGGTGATCCTTTATCTACAGCTTTAATGGACAGTTCATAGATATTCACCTCTTCAAAATCAAGACTTCCATTTATTACTATCTCCCCACTTTGCTGCTTTAAATCAAATATTTTTTTGGTAGATGCAGATGTGTGATCATCAAAATAATACTGAATCTCCCCATTCATGCCTTCATCCAGGTCTGTTGCATTCAATATTAATATTACAGAATTTAAAGGGAGATTTTCCTTTAGTCTGATTTTATAAACTGATTGATTAAACACTGGAGGATTATCATTTATATCTGACACTGATATTGTTATATGACAGGATCCCGATCTAGCCGGCTCTCCCCCATCAATAGCTGTGAGAATAAGATGGTGTTCTGCTTTCTCCTCCCTATCCAGCACCTTCTCTAATATCAGCTGAGGGATGAGGGTGCCATCTATACGATTCTTCACAGACAATGAGAAATAGGGATTTGTATTTATTGTATAATGACTGACACCATTAACACCAACATCCAAATCTTCTGCAATTTGTAAAGACAGCTGAGCACCAGGACTGGTAAACAATTCTGTAACCTCAATTAACTGGCTACTAATTAAAAATGTAGGAGAATTATCATTAATATCCTGAATCTCTATGTCTAAAAGAAAACGCTCTGCAGGATTCTCAGCAGCCACCTCTAAATGCAGCAGACAGCTCACACTGGAGCCACACAGTCTCTCCCTATCAATCCGGCCATTTACACTCAATCCTCCATTTTCCTTATTTACAGCAAAATATTTTTGGTATTTGTCAGATGATAAATGTAACCTGCGCTGAGAAAGCTCTGCACGGTTTATACCCAGATCCTGAGCTACGTTCCCTATCCATGTCCCTGGATCAGCTTCCTCCACAATAGAATAACGAAGCTGCCCAGAGACCCAGCCCCAGCTACAAAGCAGAACGGAGAATGCTACTTGCCATTTCCAACAAAGACAGCAGCCTCTGATGTCCATATCTTGGGATATATCCTTGATATTTGATGTAACATAGATCCTTTGTAATCCAGATTGACAGCGCTTGGTAAATATCCTTTTCTAAAAAGGAATCCATCCAAAGGAGAGCACATCCATGGGACGCTGTTCCGAATGCAGCAGCTCTTCTTTGTGTGTGAGGGAGGGGGTGGGAGGGTAAATCACTGAGCCAGGGGGAGGAGAGCTCAATGCTTGTATTAACAGATCTATCTATGCAGCTAAACATACCAATGCTGCCCTCTTCTGGACCCAAAACAGAATGCCATTGAATTAAAAAATGTTTTAAAATCCAGGATAGACAAAATATTACCTACAAGATTTGAAAATATATCAAGTTTAAGTCTATTTCACTGAATACATATAAGTATACTGTACATACAATAATATTTTCCATAAAAATAAACTTGAACTTGATAATATACCTGTGGAATATCTGTGTTATAAAGTCAGATATAAAATAATTTACAACAAAGATATTATAACTGAAAAATGATAAATGGTAAAGTATATCTTACTATTTAATGTGCTTCTATTGCATTGCATTTACATGTGGAAAAGCTGGGGAATTCTCTTTCTCTTTAAACTGGTAGAACAAACAGTGTCATAAATGCAGGCTATTCTATGTCCTCCTGGTTGGGTGCAGCCCAATTGTTACTACCAAGGTCACGTAGCATAAAAATAATGCATAGTAGACCCGAACCCACCTGAAGGTTTCCCTTCCCCAGTGCTAATACTGTTGCCCCAGCAGTACTGCAAAACATGCCAGCATCAGATATCTGTAAGTAGGGGGGCAGGAGGTCACAACATACATGCTGGGCATTACCTGCTCCAGTAGGAGCCCTGGTGATGGAATAGGTAAGTATGACTTACTGGGACAGGGCAGGAGTCAACATCTTCAACATCACATGTGTGTATGTCCGCTTAAATCTTATGTCTGCACTGTGTTTTTTGACTTGACTTGTCCATGGTTGGTCAAGCTAATGGTATATATACTAAAAAGAAAGCTCTTGTTTTTGTCATTTGTTCTATTCAGTGTCCGTTTATCTGCAGGATGAGATGTAACATTAGCAATAAAAATCACTCATTTTAAACTGATCCAGCTATCGGTTCTAACCCTCATCTCATCATGAATGGGTGGCTCCTTCTCCGGTTCTCTCTGAATATCTCCAGTTTGTTGGTTAAAGGATGAACCAACCCCGAAGCATACCACCATGTTTGGCTGTGGCATCTTTTTTAGGTAGATGTAACAGTACATTTAGGCCCTTTTGTTTGACAGGATTCTTGGAGTAAGGGTTAATATGGTCTCTCTTAAGTAAACATCACCTCCAAAACATGTGTATGGGACATTTGTAGGCACAAACACTCCAGTCCAAATGTTTCCATTTATTTAAAGCACCTCCTGTACCTGGCTACATCTGCTCTTGATAGTTGTGTTGGTTGTGATAATGGCAGCCTGTATATATGTATTCTGACACATAAGCTCTAAGAGATCAAATCCCCTTTAGAATGACTATTTCTTGAGCTATTGTTCAGAAAATAAGTCACTGTAGTGAGGAGAACCTGTATCATGTCCTGTGGAAGATTTTTGTGGAAAGGAATTAAAGAATATGTTTAGAAGGAAAGATTCATGCTTACAGAAATGACGATCAGTCAGGTACAGGATAGTGAATTGACTGAGGGGGCCTATGCAGTTTATTAAAAAGCAGTCTAGATTGGTAAGTAAAGTTTCCTTCCCTTTCTGTCCTGTAGTAGAAATAATTATGTGAATTCAGCTAATAAAAATCACAACCTCCACTTAAAGTGGACCAACACCCACGGGTGATCGGCCCGGGAATCTATAAGATTCCCGGGCCGATCACCCCCCACCCCGCGGGACATCCGAGATCGGGATGTCCCGCGGGGTGTAACCCCCCCAAAACCCCCGAAAAACCCTACCTGATCTTCGGCGGCGGCCGGCCGCCGCCGCCTCCCTCGCGCCCCTGCAGACGTGCGCGCGCCCGCGCCGGCCGTCTGCGAATGGCCGGCGCGGGCGCGCGCGCGCGTCAAAAGGGACGCGCGGGAGGCGGCGGCGGCGGCAGCCGCTTAGACGTCCTTGTACGTTGGCGCTGGGAGCGCGGAGAGGTGAGTTTTTCGGGGGGTTGGGGGGGGTTTCACACAGCGGGGCACCCCGATCGGGGGTGCCCCATCGAAGTGGACCAAGACCCAGGATAGTCAAAATCCTGGGTGTTGGTCCACTTTAATGCTGTTCAAAACATACACAAAAAAACTTGAGAATGGGGTGCATGTCATGCTAATGGACTGTTTAACTCCCATTTGTCTTCTAGCTACTCAATAATTAAAAATACCACTTCAGATTTCACTTCCCACATCTATTTAATAGGTCATAAAGGGCTGTGATGGCTGATGCCATAATGTGGGTGACATACTATAGGTTGGCACACAATGGCACACAATGTAGTATCCCTAAGTTATGACACTTTTTGTTTTTATAAAAAATATATTTTTGGAATCTTTACTTTTTTTAATCATTATCTGTTTTATTTACCTGTAACTATAATATAACAATGTCACTCCCTACATCCAAATTTTATTTTTTTTCTTCTTCTCTAGCCAGTGTCGTGAGCAAGCATTGCTATGCCTGACTATGGGGTTGATTCAGAGTCAGAAGAGAATTATCTCCCTTTTTAGGCGAGAAAATTGCCATTTACTTTTATTGTCTACCTTGGGGCTGATTCAGAGCCAGGTGAAAATTTACACCTGGTAGACAATGGCAGCTTTCTCTTCTAAACAGGAAGTGAGTTTTCTCGCCTGGCTCTGAATCAACCCCTATATCTGACTTCACAAATTAGTAAATAAGTTTTGCCTGCAAGATATAGTTGAGATTTTTTCCTCCTTGATTACCTAATTTAATATATATATATATATATATATATATATTTATTTATGTAATTATTAAACAAATTCATATTTTAACATTTAGCCCCCAACGTGAGCCTCATATACTAAGGTGAAATGATATAGGGAAAGCACATGACAAGTTATATGCTCAAGCAATGTTATATACGTCTTTAAAAGGACAAGTTACATTGTTTATTGCAGAGGTGGCAAACTCCTTTTCCTTGAGGGCCACATCATCACTATGGTTGCCTTCTAAGGGCCAGGTAATAACAAACACAAAACAAAATGCAAACATGACCATTAAAATGTATGTTTACAGACACAGAATTAATTATTCCGGGACAGACGCAGATGCAGAATTATTTTGCCCACGATAACAACAGAATTATTTTGCCCAAGGCAGATGCAGAATCAGAATTATTTTGTCCAGGACATTCTCAGAATTATGTTGGCCAGGCTAAATGCAACATGGAATTATCACTCAGCAGCACCAAACACACGCTATTGTCAGTAGCCTTCCCAATCGATTGGGTCATCTAAAAAGGACGCTTTCCTGCCACTGTCATCTTGAAGCTATGAGCTAGCCACCTAGAAAAGGCTTGGAGGGCCGGATCCGGCCCCTGTGCCTTGAGCTTGACACCGGTGGTTTATTGGAATAATGGTTATGTGTTAGTTTCTATGACCTGTCTGGTGTGCACTGTGTGCTGACCTAAGCCTAACTATGCCTGAACTAGACTTTACCTTGGCATAGGATAGCTATCTATTTGGTAGCGTTATCCCCCTGTGCTAGGGGATAGACCTGTGCTGGGTTTATCCCATATAAGCCTACAGCTGTGTTGATTAGCATCCATATTAGATTTTCATGTCTTTTTATAAAAGTTATTATGAACTAGGTTTAAAATAAAAGTTACTTGCCCGGTTGCATCCCCCTTTGACTGCTCTTCTGAATAACACAGTTTGCTTTTAGAACCATCATGTAAGAAAAGTAAAACTACAAAACCATGGTGTATCATGAACAAAGAGAAACACTTTAAACATTAAAGTATTACAGGAAGATATTACTGTTAAAATACTTCACGTCTCTTAAAATGGACACCCAGTCGAGTTTAATAATTTGCTTCCCTAAAGCCCCCCTTTGGCAATCAGTGGTGTATGCTGTTTGAGAGGGCTTAACCAGATGCAGATGTTTTGGAATAGTTGCTAGATCACATGGGAGTAGCCATCTTGGATAACAATTGAGAGCCCTGCCTACACATGAACATGAGTGGGGGGGGGGGGGGGGGGAGAGCGTTTGCTAGCACACAGATACACTGCAGCTGAGCTGGAAGTTTCCTTATAAACACCCCAACCTGACAGAGATTTCTCTGTTTTCACACTGAATGTTAGAAGGAGATACAATCTTTCTCTAGCTGGTTTCTTTGATCTAAGAATCGTCTAGTCTGTGGCTTTTCTGATATTGTTTCTTTACACTAAACTGAGAGATTTACCTCAGAAAAAGGATCATCATGCCTGTTGTGCTACACATGGCCACACATTGAATCAACAGCTGCTGGAAGGAATAAATATAACTGTGTATCAATGTAAGTCAATGGCAGCAGCCGTAAAGCATTGCAACAGTTATTTATAAGGTTGATACAATGTTTCAAGAGTTTTAAGAGCAGCTGATGGCTCTTTACTTCTGTATAGAGCTAAAGCATTATTCCAGAGAGATTTAAGGTAATTTCGACTGTGGCACTGTGGTTTTTCAGAGCAGTCAAAATTCTGGAGCATAGAATCTGACTGATATTCCACAACATCTACATGGCGTTAAGCCTGCTCAAATGGCTTACATAACTGATTGCAAGAGGGGGGTTTAGGGGAGCAATTTACTAAACTTTGATTTATTGACTAAAGGTCTGTTTTTAAAGTGGACCTATCACCAGTATTTTCACTATCCTGGTGATAGGTCCATTTTACTGGGGTATTCTGGTTTGGGATGACCTGGCATTTGAAACCACCCAGATCGCCCACACATCTCACTTTTCCACTGTTCCATGTGCATGTACGGGCTCTTGACCAATACTATTGCACAGGATAAAGCATTGTTTTGATCAGAGCACCAGCATAGAGAATGGGAGCTGCTGGATACCTGATTTTCCTGCAGTGTGTGGTGAGCTTATCTGAACATCTGGGAGTGGGTGCAGGTCCCAGCTGCTTGGATAACATGGGGTGCAACCCCAGGAATGTCATAAATGTAAGAGTTTGAAGGCCTGTGCAGGGGGTGAACACAGTGGGGCATCCCATGTCAGGATGCCCCAGGGTTACTTCGTTGGCCTGCTCTGGAGTCTTTTAGACTCCAGGGCCTGCCCGATGGTAATAGGTCACTTTAAAGTTTGTGCTAGTACTAGAATTTACATAATGTACAAGTTCAACAATTTTAGTGAACACAATATATAGTGGATTCCTATAGAATAGGTTACTAATAGTCATAAGGTATAAAATATGCCATAAACATGTCAGACAAATGAACGCTATACTATATCTCACCTTGCTTGGAACATTAATGCAGCTTGTATTGGAGGCTGTATCATTGTCTTTAACAAAGTCCCTCAATTGAGGAAAATCCAGAGACTGCAGGAATCTGGAATCCCGTTGTTGTGGGGCTGGAGGTATATTAGTTTGGTAACATTGTCCTTGTGCTCCTGGAGGAACCATCCTGACCTCCATGTATTTTAAGGTCCCATCAGAGTTCAGGAATAGAGCTGGATGCAACTGATCTGTGTAGGGTTTGGAGTCCGAGCCCCAAAGAAAACAGCAGCTATCACTGTATCCATAACTTTCCTTCCTCACACATCTCACCAGTAATATAATAAATGTCACAAGAGAAACTAAACTAATAGCCACAAGAGAAACAATTAAATATAAAGTCATATCCGAGGATGATTTAGGATTAGTCAATAAATCACCAGATTTGGGTCTTTCTACTACAACCTCATCTGCTATACTGACAAGTACAGTGACTGTGGTGGATAATGGAGGATCCCCATGATCACTGATAGAGATGACAAGCTGCTGCTCTGGATTTTCTGTTTCCTGAAGCCCTCTTAAAGTTCTCACCTCTCCTGTATGTTTAGACACCTGAAATAATGAGGAACTGCCAGAATCAATAAGGTTAAATATTAACCAAGCATTGTGGCCAGAGTCCAAATCTACTGCAGATAGTTTTGCCACCAGATATCCGGCACTTGTAGATTTTGGGATCTTCTGTTGGACAATTAGATCATCAGAATGCTCTGGATATAACAGGATGGGGGAGTTATCATTTGTGTCCAAAATGAACATAAAAACGGGCACTGTAGAAAATAATTTTAGAGACCCAGAATCTTCAACTTTTACAGTTATTTGTAGAGTCTGGATGTGCTCATAGTCAAAAGAATGCTGAGCATAGAGATCACCAGTATTAGAATTAATATACACGAAGGAGGACACAGAGGATCCGTCTATCTGGCTCTCAGCTATAGAGTAAACCAGATCAGCGTTACTCCCCTCATCTGCATCAGTAGCAGATACTGTACATAGGAGAGTCCCCGGGTCACTGTTCTCCTTAACGAAAGTATTATAAGTAGATTGTGTAAATGTTGGGGCATTATCATTAACATCAGAAACCCGGAGAGTAACAGTCGTCTTAGTGGACAGAGAGGGAGACCCTAAATCAGAAGCTGTCAGCTCAATAATATACTGAGCTTGTGTTTCTCGATCCAGATTCCCATTAGTGACCAATGAATAATGGTTTTTATTAACTCTGATTTTAAATGGAATGCCAGGTGATATATTCAATTGTATTTCTCCATTCTTTCCAGAATCCCTGTCTTGAGCATTAATATGTCCAACAACAGTTCCTATTGGTGAATCCTCTGGGATTTCATTTGTTAATGAAGAAAAAGAAATTTCGGGAGAATTATCATTAATATCCTCAACTTGCACCTGAACCAGACAGCTTCCAGTTAGCTTTGGTGATCCTTTATCTAATGCTTTAATGGACAACTCATAAATATTCTGCCCTTCATAATCCAGCTTTCCCTTTGTTAATATCTCTCCACTTTCCTGCTTTATACTGAACATTTTTCTTGCAGATGCAGATGTGTGATCATCAAAATAATACTGAATCTCCCCATTCATGCCTTCATCCAGGTCTGTTGCATTCAAAGATAATATTACAGAATGTAAAGGGTGATTTTCCGTTAGACTGATCTTATAAACTGATTGATTAAACACTGGAGGATTATCATTAATATCCTGCACTGATATTGTTATATGACAGGATCCCGATCTAGCCGGCTCTCCCCCATCAATAGCTGTGAGAATAAGATGGTGTTCTGCTTTCTCCTCCCTATCCAGCACCTTCTCTAATACCAGCTGAGGGATGAGGGTGCCATCCATGCGATTCTTTACAGACAATGAGAAATAAGGATTTGTATTTATTGTATAATGACTGACACCATTAACACCAACATCTAAATCCTCTGCAATTTGCAATGGCAGCTGAGCACCAGGACCTGTTACCAGTTCAGTAATTTCAATAAATTGGTTACTAACAGAAAAGGTGGGGGGATTATCATTTATATCCCGAATCTCTATCTCTAGATTAAAAAGCTGGGCAGGATTCTCAGCAGCCACCTCTAAATGCAGCAGACAGCTCACACTGGAGCCACACAGGCTCTCCCTATCAATCCGGCCATTTACACTCAGTCCTCCATTTTCCTTATTTACAGCAAAATATTTTTGGTATTTGTCAGATGATAAATGTAACCTGCGCTGAGAAAGCTCTGCACGGTTTAGACCCAGATCCTGAGCTACGTTCCCTATCCATGTCCCTGGATCAGCTTCCTCCACAATAGAATAATGAAGCTGCCCAGAGACCCAGCCCCAGCTACAAAGCAGAACGGAGAATGCTACTTGCCATTTCCGACAAAGACAGCAGCCTCTGATGTCCATATCTTGGGATATTTCCTTGATATCTGATGTGACATAGATCCTTTGTAATCCAGATTGTCAGTGCTTGGTAAATATTCCTTGTTGTTGCTAAAAAAGAATCCATCCAAAGGAAAAGACATCCATGGGAGTCTGTTCGGCATACAGCAGCTCGTCTTTGTGTGTTAGAGAAAGGATGGGAGGGTAAATCACTGAGCCAGGGGGAGGAGAGCGCAATGCTCGTATTAATAGAGTCAGCTATACAGCTAAACATGCCAATGCTGCCCTCTTCTGGCTAAAAATGGGAATGACAATAAATAAACCAATGTTTTGAAATCCAGAAAAGACTGCATATCACCTTCAATATTTGAAATTACATTGTAAGTTTGGTGCTGGATTGTACCAAGAGAAAAAATCATGGGAAAACATTTTCTCTCAAAAAAATTAGAGCAAAGAAATATGATGTTGAATCAACCCTATAGTGTGTATTGGTGTGTAAAATCCTGACAAAATTAAAAAGTGTGTTATTAGTGAAAGATGGACAGTAATCTCTTAGATTAAAGAGATGCATAATTTAAAAGTTATAATATATCCTAATAGTGTTCTGCCAAAACATTGCTACATCTATATGCATCTGTAAGGAAGGTGTTATAGACACTAGGTCTGGTTTGGCCCACTTTAATATCAGTGTATCCAGAGACTAAAACTCTAAACAATATGACATAGTGGGGGTAACCGAGACATGGCTGTGTGTTTAGGAGGGACCGTAAAAGCTGAAAAGAGGGTGAAGTCTGCTCATTTGTAAAATCCTCTCTACAGCCCACTTTGCAGGAGAATATATGTGACGGAAATGACCATGCGGAATCTGTATGGGTAAAAATACATGGAGGGAGAAACAAAAATAAAATACTGATGGGGGTTTACTACAAGCCTCCAGATATATCTGAATCTACAGAAAGCTTTAACTACCCAGATATAGTCTAGGACGCTGAAACCTGTGGATCTCATAAATGTAAACGTTTTTTGTCTATAACAAAAGATGGCTACCTTTCCCAACAAGTACAAGCTCCAACAAGAGGGAAAGCCACATTGGACTTAATACTAACCAATGTACCAGACAAAGTAACAAAGGTGCAGATTAGGGGACACCTTATCATGGAGACACAAAAACGCGGAACTTCTGAAAGGCAAAGATTGACCAGCTTAGATACTGCCCTAAACTGCATTGACTGGGAAAATGTCCTTAAAAACAAAAGCATGGACACTAAATGGTTTACTTTCAAAGAAATCCTCAATTTGCATTCTGATAGATAGATAACTTACAGGAATAAAAGGGTTAGAAACAAGAGTAAACCAATGTGGCTAATCAAAAAGGTTAGGGGTCCCAGCTCACTTCTACCCATGCATGCACCCGCACCCGTATCCTCCTTCCTTTTATCATTGTATGCATGTAAAATATTTACTTGGCGAATAATACATATGAATTTAACTTTGGTTGTGCATGGTGATGGGCATGGTGCCCACTGGTTACAGAAAGCACACAAGATTGTCTATGGCACAGCAGGAGGGTTTAGGTCCATCTTAAAGCATACCAACAGTCAAAACTGAATAAAATCAGACCAACACAACAAACAGTGCTCATATGTATCCCCACCCCAGGGCAATTATAATTACTGCACATAAAAAATAATTTACGTTTTTCTAACACCTACTGGGATAAATTAAAAAAAAAAAGATGGCCGCTCATGGGCTTGCAGGCCACCTGAAAACAGAAAGTTATGCTGCGCTCCCAGTTACTGTGCATTTCAGTTATGTCAGTAGGAAGAGGAAACTCCCAAATGGCCACTACCTTTCTTTTCCAACTGTGCCAGGCTGTTGATCTGGTTTAAGGGAGGTTTTCCATTAACAAGGTCCAGTAATGCCTCTGCTACAATATACTTCCAGGTTATAAATATTGTGGATTAAATTCGCCATTATTCAACAAAGTTGAAAAAGCAGCGTACATGTAATTACCATTATAAATTGCAACTCTCCTTAAAGAGGGCCAAAACCCAGGATTTTGACTATTTAGGGTTTTGGTCCTTCCCCCCAGGGCACCCAACTCTGGGATGCCCCGCTGTGTGAAACCTCCCAGGTCGACTCATGTAACTCACAGTTCCCTGGTCCTATGACACATTTGCAGCCTCTCGTCCAATCAACGCTCAGATCTGCTCCCACCCCTTCGTCTAAGCCATTGTCTAAGGTATCAGACCCAACCGTAGCCAGTGGCTGCATCCAGAGCTGGGGGGTTTCACACAGTGGGGCATCCCAATTCTAGATGCCCTGGAGGGAGGGAATCATGAGGCCCTGGAATCTTATAACCAAATGGGTTTTGGTTCACTTATTAACCAGAACCACAACAAATGGACTTGTACTGCCTTTTAGATTCCAGGGCTGGCCAGTTGAGACAACATGCCCACCCACCGCTGCTGCCACCTGACCGACCCTACAATGGTTACTGCCACCTGCAAAAAGCACACTGCAAAGCCCACCGCAAAGCCTGGTGAATCCAGTTCCAAGTGCAGGGGCATCCCAGTTGGCAATACCCTTACCTTTCTCCTCGATTCCCCAGATAAGTCAAGCTCTGATTGGCGTGACCACATTAGCCAATCATAGCGCTTGATTCCTCTGGGGGACCATAGATAAAGGTAAGATATCTCTTGCTTACCATCTAAATACCTAGGTGGGCATTAGCCATTCGGGTGCCCCCCAGTTTGAATAAATTCAATTTAGGCTAACTAAAATAAAATAAAAGAAACATAGCTAAATGTAATGGGAACCTTGTGCAAACAAGGTAACTTTTTCCTGTCGTTCTAACTTAATTGCATACAATTTGACTACTAATTACTCATCAGAGACAACCATTTCTTATTTCATGATGTCATGTCAGCGTGAATATGATAAACAAGATGAAGGGACAACAATTTTAGGCCCCCAATTTGGGATGTCCTACTGTGTGAAATCTCCTTGGTTCGCCGTAAAAAATCAAGTAACGCCTGGGTAAGATCAAGCATCTAGCCAATCAGTGGCTCATGGTCCAGTTCATATTTGCTAAGCCGTTCTGACATCAAGGTCTCTAGTAATGATTAATAGAGAATGAGACGCTGGTTGCTCCCCGCATACCGGCACCAGCCACAGAATCTGGGGCTGACCTGCTTCCTCTTTAATGCCAACATTGAAAAAAAAACAAAAATCTATCAGATCTATTTCAAGAGCCAGCAGAAACATATTCCAACTTAAAGAAGGTGGAGATTTTCCATGTTAAACATCCAAATATCTCAGATAAATGTAACAGGTAAAACCACAATTAAAATTTGTACAGGTTACTAACAAAGTAATGCCATGTTTACCTTGCTTGGATCATTGAAGGCAGTCTCAGAATGACCTTTCATTAAGATTTGTACAAGTAAATTGTTTACCCATAGAGTACTACTGTAGATTACCCACTTGTGTAACAACAACATATATAGTAGATTCAAATGATAAGTAATATTACTAATTTGTAAAATACTGAGTGCCATACACAGAAGGGAGACAAAAGAATTTCATTCCTCACCTTGCTTGGATCAGTCAGGAAGCTTGTATTGGAGGCTGTGTCGTTGTCTTTAACAAAATCCCTCAACTGAGGAAAATCCAGAGACTGCAGAAATCTGGAATCCCGTTGCTGTGGGGCTGGGGGTATATTAGTCTGGTAACATTGTCCTTGTGCTCCTGGGGGAACCATCCTGACCTCCATGTATTTTAAGGTCCCATCAGAGTTCAGGAATAGAGCTGGATGCAACTGATCTGTGTAGGGTTTGGATTCAGATCCACAAAGAAAACAGCAGCTATCACTGTATCCATAACTTTCCTTCCTCACACATCTCACCAGTAATATAATAAATGTCACAAGAGAAACTAAACTAATAGCTACAAGAGAAACTATTAAATATAAAGTCATATCTGAAGATGGTTTAGGATTGGTCAATAAATCACCAGATTTTGGTCTTTCAACAAAAACATCATCTTCTATAGTGACAAGCACAGTGACTGTGGTGGATAATGGAGGATCCCCATGATCACTGATAGTAATGACAAGCTGCTGCTCAGGATTTTCTATTTCCTGAAACCCTCTTATAGCTCTGACCTCTCCTGTGTGTTTAGACACCTGGAACAATAAGGAACTGCCAGGATCAATGAGGTTAAAAACCAACCAAGCGTTGTGACCAGAGTCCAGATCTACTGCAGATAGTTTTGTCACCAGATATCCGGCACTTGTTGATTTGGGGATCTTCTGTTTTATTATAAGATCCTCAGAGTGCTCTGGATACAGCAGGGTGGGGGAGTTATCATTTGTATCCAAAATGAATATAAAGAGAGGGGTGGTGGAAAATAATTTTGGAGATCCGGAATCTTCCACCTTTACATTAATTTGTAAGGTCTGGATGTGCTCATAGTCAAAGGAACGCTGAGCATAGAGATCACCAGTATTAGAATTAATATAAACAAAGGAGGACACAGAGGATCCATCTATCTGGCTCTCAGCTATAGAGTAAACCAGATCAGCGTTACTCCCCTCATCTGCATCAGTAGCAGATACTGTACATAGGAGAGTCCCCGGGTCACTGTTCTCCTTAATGAAAGCATTATAAGTAGATTGTGTAAATGTTGGGGCATTATCATTAACATCAGAAACCCGGAGAGTAACAGTCGTCTTACTGGACAGAGCTGGAGACCCTAAATCAGAGGCTATCAGCTCAATAGTGTAATACAATTGTTTTTCCCTATCAAGATTCCCATCAGTGACCAGTGAATATTGTTTTTTATTAACTCTAATTTTAAATGGCATGTTAGGTGATATATTTAGTTGTATTTCTCCATTTTTCCCCGAATCCCTGTCTCGAGCATTAATATGTCCAACAACAGTTCCTATTGGTGAATCTTCTGGGATTTCATTTGTTAATGAAGAAAATACAATTTCTGGAGAATTATCATTAATATCCTCAACTTCCACCTGAACCAGACAGCTTCCAGTTAGCTTTGGTGATCCTTTATCTACAGCTTTAATAGACAACTCATAAAAATTCTTCTCTTCATAATCCAGATTTCCTTTTATAAATATCTCTCCACTTTGCAGCTTTAAATCAAATTTCTTCCTGGCAGATGCAGATGTGTGATCATCAAAATAATACTGAATCTCCCCATTCATGCCTTCATCCAGGTCTGTTGCATTTAAGGTTAATATTATAGAATTTAAAGGGAGATTTTCCTTCAGACTGATCTTATAAACTGATTGATTAAACACTGGAGGATTATCATTTATATCTGACACTGATATTGTTATATGACAGGATCCCGATCTAGCCGGCTCTCCCCCATCAATAGCTGTGAGAATAAGATGGTGTTCTGCTTTCTCCTCCCTATCCAGCACCTTCTCTAATATCAGCTGAGGGATGAGGGTGCCATCTTTCCGATTCTTCACAGACAATGAGAAATAAGGATTTGTATTTATTGTATAATGACTGACACCATTAACACCCACATCTAAATCCTCTGCAATTTGTAAAGGCAGCTGAGCACCAGGATTTGTCCAGAATTCTGTAATCTCTATAGATTGGTTACTAATTAAAAATGTTGGAGAATGATCATTTATATCCAGAATCTCTATCTCTAAGTTACAAAGCTCTGCAGGATTCTCAGCAGCCACCTCTAAATGCAGCAGACAGCTCACACTGGAGCCACACAGGCTCTCCCTATCAATCCGGCCATTTACACTCAGTCCTCCATTTTCCTTATTTACAGCAAAATATTTTTGGTATTTGTCAGATGCTAAATGTAACCTGCGCTGAGAAAGCTCTGCACGGTTTATATCCAGATCCTGAGCTACGTTCCCTATCCATGTCCCTGGATCAGCTTCCTCCACAATAGAATAATGAAGCTGCCCAGAGACCCAGCCCCAGCGACAAAGCAGAACGGAGAATGCTACTTGCCATTTCCAACAAAGACAGCAGCCTCTGATGTCCATATCTTGGGATATATCCTTGATATTTGATGAAACATAGATTCCTTGTAATCCAGATTGCCAGTGATTGGTAAATATTCCTTTCTGTTGCTAAAAAATAATCCATCCAGAGGAGAACATATACATGGGAGTCTCTTCTGATTGCAGCAGCTCTTCTTTGTGTGTGAGAGAAAAGATGGGAGGGTAATTCACTGAGCCAGGGGGAGGAGAGCGCAATGCTCAGATTATGAGATTGGGCTATGTAGCTTATGTGCCTATGCTGCCCTCTTCTGGCCAAATTTAGGAAATGCATTTAATACAAACTGAATTCAAGGAATTACTGTATATTACCTATGATGTTTGAGAATGCAATGCATTTTGTGGCTATAAAGTGCAATTCAGATAGACAAAAAATAAAACTGAAAAGTTACATCTTTTAATTAAAAAGATGCATAATTTAAACATTTTATGTGATAGCACAGCTATGCCTTACATATTGCAAATGACATATCGTCTTTGCAAGGACTGGTAATACTGTATATTGAATTGTTTTACTACAGCACTAACTCAACTACCAAGGCCACTTTGTGTAATTTTAAAAGGAGTATAAACCCAGCAAAAATAGGGCGGCAAGCAGCTTACCTGATGCCTGTGCCATGTGTCTCAACTCTATTTCCTGCAGCGCCGGGTAAAAGCCATAGCAGGGCTCCAAAGTTTTCTCCTTTAAATTTCATTACTTCAGGACCACAAAAATGAAGTGGTCCAACAGCCACTCTGTAGTTTGCTGTTCTCTGTGTGAGTGAGCCTGACAAGGCACAGGGCTCCCACAGCAAATCTGCTCCAGGACTTTTAAATCTGCTCTAGGATATGCCCTTCCCAGCTCAGCCAGAACCCAGAAATATAAATATAATCAGAGATTTTGAGATGCTCATTTTACACTGTTCCAAAGGGAATAAGGTGGGAGGAAGTTAGCGTGTGCCTGGACAGTAGGGGGTTTGGAAGCCATAAAACACATGACAACCACTACTGTTGCTGTTTGAGTTTCAAAAGACCAAGATTAGACCAAAACTGTACTGGTTTAATTCTATCAGAACATAATTTGAGAATCTGTTCAGAATAAATTTGTCAAATCTTTTTTTAATTAATTACCACTTAAAGAGAAATTAAGGTCATAAATGACCAGAGTCCCTCTTTATTATGCAGCTGTAGGTAGCCTGGATTGGTCTTTGCCGCCGCTATAAAAAAAAAAGGCCACCCAGTTACTCACCTTTTCCGGGTTCCCTCTACGGCTTCTGTGGAGCATCCTATCAGCTTGCATTCTTCACCTGCTGGTTGCGCTGATAGGCTTACTTGCGGTCATGTGGCTGCCTCACCGCTGCATAATAAAGAGGAACTATAGTCATTTCTGTCCATAATTCTTCTTTAGAAACATAGAAGGTTGACGGCAGAAGGAGACCATACGGTCCATCTAGTCTGCCCTTATGTGTATACTGTATGTTCTCTTATCTTAGGATAGATGTGTGCTTATCCCAGGCATGTTTACATTCAGTGACTGTTGATTTTTCAACTACCTCTGCTGGAAGTTTGTTCCAAGCATCTACTACTCTTTCTGTAAAATAATATTTTCTAACATTGCTTCTGATCTTCCCCCCGACTAGCTTCAGGTTGTGCCCCCTTGTTCTATCGTTAAGTTTCTTCTTAAAAACACTTCCCTCCTGAACCTTATTCAATCCTTTCACATATTTAAAGGTCTCAATCATGTCCCCTCTCTCCATTCTTTCCTCCAGACTGTACAAATTAAGTTCTTTAAGTCTCTCCTTCTTTAATGCCTATAGATAATGGCACAAGCTGTACATGCAGACATGTAGTGTCTAAGTATGTTACTCTGTCGAGGATGAAGCAACTGTAAAGTTTGAAGGACTTCTGGAGAACAAAGAATGCGGTATCTTGAATAAATGCCATATTTTTTTTTCAGTTATAAGTTTGATATTTACTACAATTTGATCAGTCTTATTTAAATGTACCTTGTTTCTCTTAGATGTTTTAACCATTAATGATGTTCAGTTTTGAGTTAAAGTTAGATTCACCCAGAATTTTGCTAATTCGATGTACAAAATATTCTAAAAATATTACACTTACACATCCTCCAGTATGAGTCCTGACGCTACCTAATTGTGGGGGTGGGGGCAGTGGGAGGGGTTTAAAGCAATCCCATACATGGGAATGCTAAAAAGCGAGAAACCTCTCATCAGTTGAGAAAAGTGGGTGGGCTGGATTGAAGGATGACCAAATATCAAAGCCTACCACCATGGTTGACTGGAGAGTTTCTGTCAGGCAGTTGTGACAACCCGAAAGGGCCTTTTGCTTTGAAAAGGTTCCTGGAGATGATGAGGGTCTCCCCCCTAAAGGGTAATTCCACTTTTGATAACAATCTTTAATGTTTCTATTTTTGTGTACCAAAATGAAATAATCAAGGTGCTGAGCTTATTGGGGTTTTTTTCTTTTCAATTTGTTTGCAACTTTGTTTGCACCCTGAATGTAGGAGGAAATCTGATATGACAGCTTGGCACTCTCAGAGATCAAAGTCCCATTTGTGTTTTTTCTTTCAGAATAACATAGGTTGAGGCACATAGCTGTGAAGCTATATGGTGAGGGGTTGCAAGCCATAGGGCCTAGTCACTTAATTTAAAGTGGATGGAAATCCATTTCTGGGTTTTCCACCCATCCCCCCACCTGAGCAGCTGAGCAATGCTGCTGGATGTGGGCCTGGTTTTCAGAGAAAACCATGTTTGTCCACTACCAAAGCCACATATTGTGGCACCATTGAGATTGCGATTGAGTGATGTTTGACATGCACCAACTGTTTGGCCACATCCCCAGCCCTCTTGGTGTGCATGCACCCCTGCACCCAGCCATTTGGATAGACTACATGCTGTGGGGCACGCACAGCTACAGGAAAGCCGGGCATACGGCCGCCTGCGAAGATAGCATTGTGGAACCCGCTGGCATCAGGTGAGGTTATTGGGGGGTTTCACACAGCGGGGCATCTGGTGTAGGATGCCCTGGGGGCATGTTAGCTACCTAAAAGATTTCAGGCCGCGACTGCATGTGCTTTTACCTGCTTTAAGATAATTCAGTTGTTAGCTAGACAGTAGCTCCAATTTGAGCAAGATTATAGCTAACAATAATGTTATAGCCAAAACAATAAACTTACAGAGTAAGTCAACTTTCGGGTGAATTTTCGAAAGGGTATATTTTTGTGTGGCAAAATTATGTCGAGCTATGTTGAGCTGAACTAGTATTTTTTAATGGTTTCTAATGTTAGCAAATGTATGTTTTATGGAAGCAGCTATTGACAACGTACACCAAGTGCAGATTGCATAGTTGAACAGAACACTGCGGCTGGACATGTGTAAGGTTGGGTGAGCTCTTTCACCTCAGCAGTGGCCATAGCAGCAGTGTTCTGTGTGTACAGGACTCATTTCTTTCTTCTTGGTCTACAGACTTTGTGTATGCAGATAGACTTGGTTGCAGATAGTGAAAACTGCTTTTATAAACACACATTTACTAACATAGGAAAACGACTAGATACAAGATCAGCTCAGCACCCTAAGAACATTGTTTTGGCATCAAAAATATGCTTTTAAAAATTCCATTGCAGTCTGCTTATTGCTAATAAATGTAAACAGACCAGTCAAGCAGCTAGATATTTTCTCCATTCTGAGTTACATTACAACAAACTGTTAAACTAAAATATAAATAGCAACTTCTTAGAGAAAAATTAATGGAATATGAAGACAACAATAGTCATCTGAAATAGTTAAATAAAAAGATGTTGCTGCAGCAAAGAGAACCTGAATCACGTCAAGTGAAATAAACCAGTGGTAATATTAGCTGGAAACTCCCCGGTATACAAATTGCTTACAGGGCCTATAGCACTGACAGTAATACAATTTGCAGTGGGATTGTAATAACTCTCTCTGCTGCACAGTATATTGTAACAAGCAGGGCAGGAATCCTACTGTAACATAAAAAGCCGAGCAACTCGGCCTTTTAAACAGCTAGGCATGGAGCTGTTGTTACAATGTAATGATGGCTGTTTCCTTCTGTGGGATGTGCTACAATGTAAATAGCTCCACAGCTGACTCATATCTGGGATCGCAATAATCTATTGATTGGGTGATGTGTTATTTATTTATATTAGCATGTTGCACTGTGACACTTTATATAGACTTTGACTTGAGCAGAAGTGTGAAATTATAAAGTGTCTTAAAAAGTATCTGCAGAAGTTAAAAATAATAAGTCTCCCTTCCCATGCAATTTATTGCATCTGGTCTGTCAACAGACATTGACTCAACTAGCCAAGGCAGCAGTACTGCTGAAAATTGGTACCACAATCAGCTCTTGGCTTTTTAAAGCCCCATAATACACTTTAAGGAGCACTATTTAACTAGGTTTCTAAACAGGGGAGATATCCTTCCTTTCCTTCCAGAATGTGACTAATTTGCTAAAATAGATTACCACCCTACCTATACCAGTTCCCTAATGTAGACATCCCCAAAGAAGAAGTAAAACTGGCCCATGTTTTTATACTAAATATAATGTATACAATGAAATATTCCTTGCAGTATTTCAAGCTAAGCAGTAGGCTGTGAGTTATTTTAAACGTAAATGTTGCTATAAAATTAAGCTTATGTTTTATTATGAAACATATTTTAGATAAAACATATATCCCCCACCTAACCCATTGCCCACTTAGAGACTTCTGCACATAAAGCCAGTGTTTCCAGCAGCAGTCTCCACTATGTGCAAGCTCCTCGCTGCAGTAGCTACAAAAATACCCACAAACATGCTGAAGGTGAGAATTTCTTTTACTATAGTCATAAGTCAGTGGCCCATTTAAAGTGGATCTAAAGCCCTTGGGGCCTTTTATCCATCACCCCAAGCATCTCTATTTGGGATACGCATTCCCATAAAATGCCCATAGAAGTCTGAAATTCTCATCCTTTTATGTTCCTGGCTTGTCAGCAGTTGCACAGACATTTTCCATCAATGACAGCAACCAATGGAACCTTATTGGCCAGCTTTGACTGTTTAAGTGTTATTGATAACATTGGGGCTCCCTTTGTGGTTTCCCACAGATGGCATTCCCCACGGAAGTTGGGGATACAGCTTTGATTGAAGATATATTTACTAGATCTGTTGCATCTTTAACCCTTTAAGTGCCAGCCTACCTGGAGTTTTTGTCACACTCTGTTGCCAGACCATTTTGCACTATTTTGCACTCCCCATGTTCAAATGTGATTTTTAAGGGATTTCCAGGGATTTCCCAGGAAAATGATATATTGTTTTTTTCAGCAGAGTCTGAGCTTTAACATGAAATGTCTTGTTTGTCATTTTTTAGGTGTATTCTCAATATTTTTTGGCGAAATATGTGCAAAAAAATTTAAAAAAATCAATTTTTTACAATTTGTAGTGTTTTTTTGTAATAAAAAATGTAAGTTTGTCAATAAAATCTTATTGCGTGTGAAACCCCAATTTCTCACAGTTACAGCGGTACCACATATGTATAGGTAGACACCTTTTCCTGCCCAGGAGACCCCCCTAACTGAAACAAGTAATTTTTAACATTTATAAATAAAATACAACTACCATCCACACTACAAAGGGTTAAATCGAGAAAAAAAAATGACATAGGGTCCCCCCTCCCGGGAGGGGGGGCCCATTTTTTGGGGGGATTTTTAAGGGTTAAAAATCCTTAAAAATAAAAAAAAATGACATGGGCCCCCCCTTACCCAAAGTAACCAGCCCGGGACCAGCTATGTAGGGCTTGTAGGAACGGGGCGCAGGGGCCAGCTTTTGTGGCCCCTGGCCCTGCAGGCTACAAGCCCGCATAGCCAGTGGGCCCGGGCTCTTCTGCCCCCCCTGGGCTTTGGGGAGGCAGGTAATGGGGGTGCCGGGGGTTAATGGCAAGTCACCGGCTAGCGCAGGTGACTTGCCACCTCCCCCAGCCTTGTGAACTGGTATAGGGGTCATGGACCCCTTACCAGTTCACAAGGGGTTAAATGTAAAAATAAAACACAGACACACAAAGAGAAAAAATATTTTATTATTTTTTTTTTTTTAATACTTACCTCCCATCCATAGTGGAGCACTCTTTCAGCCTTTTATAGCTGCTGGATGACAGAAAACAAAAGGGTTAATTAAAAAAAAAATGACATAGGGTTCCCCCTCCTAGGGGGGGAGACCCCATTTTTTGGGGGAATTTTAAGGGTTAAAAACCCTTAAAAATCCCCCAAAAAAATGACGTAGGGTCCCCCCTACCCAGCATTACCGACCCGGGCCAGCTATGGGGGCTTGTAGAACAGGGCGCAGGGGCCAGCGTTGGTGGCCCCTGGCCCTGCAGGCTACTAGCCCACATAGCCACTAAGTGGCCCGGGCCCTTCTGCCCCCCCCTGGCCGTTGGGGAGGCAGGTAATGGAGGGCTGGGGGTTAATGGCAAGCCACCCACTAGCTGCAGGTGACTTGCCATACCCAGAGCCTTGTGAACTGGTATAAGGGGTCTCATGGACCCCTTACCAGTTCACAAAGGGTTAAATGAAAAAAAACGCCACACAAAAGTATTTTATTAAAAAAAAAAAAAAAAATTTTTTTACTGTACTTACCTCCGATTGTAAGCTCCTTTGTCCCACGCCGCTCTGCTGACAGATGCCGGTGATCGGCATCAGAGAAGGGGGAGGCAGGAGATCAGAGGATCTCCTGCCACCTCCTTCCCCGTTGCCGATCACCGGCATCTGACAGCTGAGAACGCTGAAGCCGGTGATCGGGGCTGGGATGACGTCATAGCCCCGCCCCCAAAAGGGGCGGGGCTTGACGCTGCGACGGACCGGGATGACGTCATAGCCCCGCCCCCAATCGAAGAGGAGAGAGGAGAGAGCCTTCCGGGCTCCCTCCTGAAGATCGGTAAGTCCTGGGGGGTGATCGGAGGCCCCCCAGGTGAAGAGGAGGGACAGCGGGAGCCAGCGCACACACAGGTAAGTGAATGTCATTTTTATTTTTATTTTTTTTTTACAGTTAGCAGCTGCTGCTGCAGAAGTGGGGGGGGGGCGGCCTATTCCGGGGGCTCTCCTGGAGCCATCCGACCCCCCACGGGGGATCGGATGGCACCAAATTAAAGAGGAGACCCGGCCGGATCCAACGAGGGGTCAGGTGAGTAATTTTTTTTTTTTTTTTGCCCACTAGCAGGGGTAAATGCCAGGCACGTAAATTTTACGTGGCTGGCACTTAAGTGACGGAGAGGCAACCACGTAAATTTTACGTGGCTGGCATTTAAAGGGTTAAAGAGGAACAAAACCCAGGCTTTTGACTATCCTGGGTTTTGTGCCTTGCCTACATTATCCAGATTTGGGAAGCCCCACAGTGTGAAACCTGGCAGATTGTCCATTAAAACTCACCCTTCCTGGTTCTATGGCACATGCCAGGGCTCTCCTCCAATCAGTGCTGTTTGCCGTGAATATGTAATCTTCGGCATACTGCTCTGCGTTTCTACAATGGTGAGTATGAGCAGTTTCCTTCCCAGCAGGGCATGCTCCCATTCCCAGCTGGGGACTGAAGCGCAAGCACAGCCCCACACAGTGGGGGAATCACGATCTGGGGTGCCCCAGAAGGCCGGCGATTGGATGTGGCCCTCAAAATTGTGAAACAAAAATAAACGTTTTCCTCAATGAAAATTATTAGGTGCAAGGATTTTACAGTATTAAATCACATTAATGTTATGCAATTTATTGTGTGTTTTGTTGGAAAGGCTCTTTTTAGGCCTAATGACGATTGTTGTGTAAATGGGTGTTAGAAAGTCTAAATAGGTATGTGAGAATCAGAGCTAATATAAAAAGCTGCACTAGCTATTAATGATGAAAAAAGTAAGCATATTATAGCTTACTAGCTGAAAACTAAAGATCGAGAATAAAACTTTTCACAGGATCCAAAGATCTGGGATAGACAAAGCACTTCTTTTGTAAACTTTTGGCTATTTCCTTGAGCATTGTCCTCTTTCATAAGCCTTACCAGATAACATTTTAAATATTTTAGTAAGCACAACATAATAAGATTTAAATGGTAAAGCAATATATAGAGGTATACTATGAATATAGTACCTACATGCAAAAAGAATGAACGCTATAACTCACCTTGCTTGGATCAGTCGGGAAGCTTGTATTGGAGGCAGTGTCATTGTCTTTAACAAAACCCCTCAGCTGTGGAAAATCCAGAGACTGCAGGAATCTGGAATCCCGTTTCTGTGGGGCTGGGGGTATATTAGTTTGGTAATATTGTCCTTGTGCTCCTGGAGGAACCATCCTGACCTCCATGTATTTTAAATCCCAACAAAGTTTAGGAATAAAGCTGGATGCAACTGATCTGTGTAGGGTTTGGACTGTGAGCCCCAAAGAAAACAGCAGCTATCACTGTATCCATAACTTTCCTTCCTCACACATCTTACTAGCAATATAATAAATGTCACAAGAGAAACTAAACTAATAGCTACAAGAGAAACAATTAAATATAAAGTCATATCCGAGGATGATTTAGGATAAGTCAAGAAATCACCAGATTTGGGTCTTTCTACCACCACCTCATCTGCTATAGTGACAAGTACAGTGACTGTGGTGGATAATGGAGGATCCCCATGATCACTGATAGAGATGACAAGCTGCTGCTCTGGATTTTCTATTTTGTGAAGCCCTCTTATAGTTCTGACGTCTCCTGTATGTTTAGATACTTGGAATAATGAGGAACTGCCAGGATCAATGAGGTTGAATCCTAACCAGGCATTGTGACCAGAGTCCAGATCCACTGCAGATAGTTTTGTTACCAGATATCCGGCACTTGTAGATATAGGGATATTCTGTTGGATAATAAAATTCTCAGAATGTTCTGGATAAAGCGGGGTGGGGGAATTATCATTTGCATCCAAAATAAATATAAAGACACGGACAGTGGAAAACAGTTTTGGAGACCCAGAATCTTCCCCCTTTACTGTGATTTGTAGAGCCTGGATGTGCTCATAGTCAAAGGAACGCTGAGCATAGAGATCACCAGTATTGGAATTAATATAAACAAAGGAGGACACAGAGGATCTGTCTATCTGGCTCTCAGCTATAGAGTAAACCAGATCAGCGTTACTCCCCTCATCTGCATCAGTAGCAGATACTGTACATAGGAGAGTCCCCGGGTCACTGTTCTCCTTAATTAATGTATTATAAATAGACTGCGTGAATGTTGGGGCATTGTCATTAACATCAGAAACCCGTAGAGTAACAGTCGTCTTATTGGACAGAGCCGGAGACCCTAAAACAGAGGCTGTCAGATGAATTATATATTGAGAGATTGTTTCTCTATCCAGATTCCCATCAGTGACCAGTAAATAACCATTTGTATTCACCTTTTAAATGGCATGTTAGGAGATATAATCAGTTGTATTTTGCCATTATTCCCAGAATCCCTGTCTTGAGCATTAATATGTCCAACAACAGTTCCTATTGGTGAATCTTCTTGAATTTCATTGGTTAATGAAGAAAAAGAAATTTCTGGAGAATTATGATTAATATCCCCAACTTGCACCTGAACCAGACAGCTCCCAGTTAGCTTTGGTGATCCTTTATCAACAGCTTTAATGGACAACTCATAGATATTCACCTCTTCAAAATCCAGATTTCCTTTAATAAATATCTCTCCATTTTGCTGCTTTAAATCAAATAATTCCCTGGCAGATTCAGATGTGTGACCATCAAAATAATACTGAATCTCCCCATTCATGCCTTCATCCAGGTCTGTCGCATTTAAGGTTAATATTACAGAATTTTAATAGTGATTTTCCTTTAGACTGATCTTATAAACTGATTGAACGGATTAAACACTGGAGGATTATCATTTATATCTGACACTGATATTATTATATGACAGGATCCTGATCTAGCCGGCTCTCCCCCATCAATAGCTGTGATAATAAGATGGTGTTCTGCTTTACCAACGCAAACTTCAAGTGGTCCCTGGGCTTTCATTACCTGGGCTTCGGGGGCGACTGACTTCCGTTCCATCTTTCTTTAGCTAAGTCTATATGAGCCCAGCTGAATAAATATAAGTGGCAACCTGATGAAGTGCTGACCATACTTACAGTACTTACAGCACACTATCACAATGTACAGTATGATGTTTTTATGTTTCAAGAATAGAAAATGAACTATTATACAGTCTGCTGCTACAATTAGAAATGTTATTGTAATTTGTTGTAATTTGATGTGCCGTAGTCCCCTAAATAGTATATAGCTAAGGTGAAAAAATCCTGTGTACTGAAACTCAATATGCAATTCGTAAAAATGTAAAAATACTATACAACTGAAAAATACAGTTTGCTTTAGCGATAGCAAACACGAATAACAAAAAACTGAGAATGAATGGTATCAAGACAAAACAAACTTTCAGAGAAGCAGGGGTCCTTCACGCTAAACCTAAATATCTTAGGTATGGTGAAAAAAACACATATTTTTTGTATTAAGATAGTTGCTTTAGCAAAGTATTATTTTTCATAATATTTGAATGTGTATTTGAAGTCTAGGATTTGGGATTTGCAGGGACATTTGCTTGGGCATCACTGATCAGAATGCCCCTCAGACAAAAGCCTCCCACATCAGAGAGGTCCCACATCATCCTGCAAGGTGTAGGGCCACTTTAACTAAGTATCATTTTAAATATCTTAACACATAAGCACACAGCATAAGTTTAATGGCCAAACTGACATTGTCTCTCACCTTGCTTGGATCAGTCAGGCAGCTTGTATTGGAGGCTGTATCATTGTCCTTAACAAAATCTCTCAATTGAGGAAAATCCAGAGACTGCAGAAATCTGGAATCCCGTTGCTGTGGGGCTGGGGGTATATTAGTCTGGTAACATTGTCCTTGTGCTCCTGGAGGAACCATCCTGACCTCCATGTATTTTAAGGTCCCATCAGAGTTCAGGAATAGAGCTGGATGCAACTGATCCGTGTAGGGTTTGGATTCAGATCCACAAAGAAAACAGCAGCTATCACTGTATCCATAACTTTCCTTCCTCACACATCTTACTAGTAATATAATAAAAGTCACAAGAGAGACTAAACTAATAGCTACAAGAGAAATTATTAAATATAAAGTCATATCTGAGGATGATTTAGGATTAGACAATAAATCACCAGATTTGGGTCTTTCTACTTCAACCTCATCTGCTATAGTGACAAGCACAGTGACTGTGGTGGATAATGGAGGCTCCCCATGGTCACTTATAGATATGACAAGCTGCTGCTCTAAGTTTTCTATTTCCTGAAATCCCCGTACAGTTCTCACCTCCCCTGTATGTTTAGACACCTGGAATAATGTAGGAATGCCAGGATCAATGAGGTTAAATACTAACCAGGCATTGTGACCAGAGTCCAGATCCACTGCAGTCAGTTTTGTCACCAGATATCCGGCACTTGTAGATTTGGGGATCTTCTGTTTGGCAATAAAATCATCAGAGTGCTCTGGATACAGCAGGGTGGGGGAATTATCATTTGTGTCCAAAATAAATATAAAAACAGCTACTGTAGAAAATAATTTTGGAGATCCAGAATCTTCCACCTTTACTGTGATTTGCAGAGTCTGGATGTGCTCATAGTCAAAAGAACGCTGAGCATAGAGATCACCAGTATTAGAATTGATATAAACAAAGGAGGACACAGAGGATCCGTCTATCTGGCTCTCAGCTATAGAGTAAACCAGATCAGCGTTACTCCCCTCATCTGCATCAGTAGCAGATACTGTACATAGGAGAGTCCCCGGGTCACTGTTCTCCTTAATGAAAGCATTATAAGTAGATTGTGTAAATGTTGGGGCATTATCATTAACATCAGAAACCCGGAGAGTAACAGTCATCTTACTGGACAGAGCTGGAGACCCTAAATCGAAGGCTGTCAGCTCAATAGTGTAAAATGATTGTTTTTCCCTATCAAGATTCCCATCAGTGACCAGTGAATAATGATTTTTATTGACTCTAATTTTAAATGGCATGTTAGGTGAAATATTTAGTTGTATTTCTCCATTCTTCCCAGAATCTGTGTCTTGAGCATTAATATGTCCAACAACAGTTCCCATTGGTGAATCTTCTGGGATTTCATTTGCTAATAAGGAAAAGGATATTTCTGGAGAATTGTCATTAATATCCTCAACTTCCACCTGAACCAGACAGTTTCCAGTTAGCTTTGGTGATCCTTTATCTACAGCTTTAATAGACAACTCATAAAAATTCTGCTCTTCGTAATCTAAGGCTCCCTTCAGTAATATCTCTCCACTTTGCTGCTTTAAATCAAATATTTCCCTGGCAGATTCAGATGTGTGATCATCAAAATAATACTGAATCTCCCCATTCATGCCTTCATCCAGGTCTGTTGCATTTAAGGTTAATATCACAGAATTTAAAGTGTGATTTTCCTTCAGACTGATCTTATAAACTGATTGATTAAACACTGGAGGATTATCATTTATATCTGACACTGATATTGTTATATGACAGGATCCTGATCTAGCCGGCTCTCCCCCATCAATAGCTGTGAGAATAAGATGGTGTTCTGCTTTCTCCTCCCTATCCAGCACCTTCTCTAATATCAGCTGAGGGATGAGGGTGCCATCTTTCCGATTCTTCACAGACAATGAGAAATAAGGATTTGTAGTAACTATATACTGACTGACACCATTATTACCAGCATCAAGATCTTTTGCAATTTGCAATGGTAGCTGAGCACCAGGACCTGTCACCAGTTCAGTAATCTCAATAAACTGATTACTAATAGAAAATATGGGGGAATTATCATTAATATCCTGAATTTCTATGTCTAGTTTAAAAAGCTCTGCAGGATTCTCAGCAGCCACCTCTAAATGCAGCAGACAGCTCACACTGGAGCCACACAGGCTCTCCCTATCAATCCGGCCATTTACACTCAGTCCTCCATTTTCCTTATTTACAGCAAAATATTTTTGGTATTTGTCAGATGATAAATGTAACCTGCGCTGAGAAAGCTCTGCACGGTTTATACCCAGATCCTGAGCTACGTTCCCTATCCATGTCCCTGGATCAGCTTCCTCCACAATAGAATAGCGAAGCTGCCCAGAGACCCAGCCCCAGCTACAAAGCAGAACGGAGAATGCTACTTGCCATTTCCAACAAAGACAGCAGCCTCTGATGTCCATATCTTGGGATATATCCTTGATATTTGATGTAACATAGATCCTTTGTAATCCAGATTGTCAGCGCTTGGTAAATATCCCTGATGCTAAAAAATAATCCATCCAAAGGTAAAGACATCCATGGGAGTCTCTTGAATGCTGCAGCTGCTCTTTGTGTGTGAGAGAAAAGATGGGAGGGTAAATCACTGAGCCAGGGGGAGGAGAGCGCAATGCTCATAATTGCAGATCCAGATTGCAACTAAACATGCCAATGCTGCCCTCTTATGGCTAAAAATGGGAATGACATTGATTAAATCAATGTTTTGAAATCCAGGAAAATGTATAAAAACCACAATCTTTAAATTATAAAAAAAGCATATTTGTCTTATAAAGTGTAAACATCAGATAGAAAATGAAAAGGTAAAAAGTAATAGACTATTATAATTAAAAGATGGATGGTTATGTTTTATAATTTAAGAGAAGCGATATTTGATAAATGAGTGTGCTGCCATAGCATAGCTGCATCTGCATGTGGCAAAGCTGGAGTATTCTCCTTCTCAAGGTTGTATTTACTGTATATAAAGAGAATATGACCTGTTAAATGAAACTCCTAATACTATGAAACGTTCTTAGCATTACCACGTTATTTACTGCACTAATGCTACCACCAAAGTCTCTCTGTATAAACTTAAGGCTTAAAGAAGACTTAATATTTTCTAGTAGGAGGGCTGGACACACATCAGCCACCACCTGGGGCTAGAAAATGTGAGTAGGTCTAATTGTGGATCAGCAGAAGGGGGATTTAGGTGCTAAGGAAAATGTTACTGGACCTTCTTAATGCCCCAGTGCAGCAGGGGAAGGAAAGTATTTTCTCCTCATTTTAAGGAGCCCTTAAAAAATTATGTAATATTAAAAATTCATATAAACATGTCAGCTAATGAGGGGGGGGGGGGGTCTCTTATACACCCAAACTGAATAAAACTCAAGCTTGTGATTTTCAACAGGGGTAACAGAACCTGTCACCCCTTATTTCCCCTTCCTTCCATTAAAATAATAAAAGAAAAATAAGCCTGGCTGGATATTTCTTGATGAAGGGTGGATAAGTGACTCCTTCTTCCGCCACCCTGTATATTTATATGGATTTTTATCATTGGGACATTTTTCGGGTTCCTTTAAAGGAGCAGTATCGCGAAATTTGCATTAAAAAAGATAAATAATTAAATAGCCACACAATAGCTTATAACATGTATATAAATAATCTGGCGATAGAAAAAATATGCCTCTCTTTTAAATTGTATAATGACAATGGCTCAGTCCATTTGCTGAATAGGGGGATCTGCTGGGTTGTATTTAGTGAGCTGCTTCATTTAGCCCACTGGTCTCCTAGCAACACTTTACCTCAGGGGCTGACACTGTAATCAGTGGTAACGGCTGTGTGTGTGTGAGGTGCTGCTTTTGTTATGAGACCAGGTGACTCAAATGTGTAAAATCTATACAAAATAAACTAAACTGACTGAAAATGACTGAAATTCTTCTTTGAATAACTGTGCAGGAAAATCTAAAGGTATTAAAGTGGAACAAAACCCTGAGTGGCCGACCCTGAAGTCTATAAGACCCGGCCATTGACCTTCCCCCTTGGGCATTCTAAATCAGGATGCCCACTGTGTGAAACAACCCCTGGATAACCACAGATCCCCCCATTCTTCTGGCGCACTCACGCAGATAGTCATTTAGACAGGCCGGGCGGCCAGGAAGGTTACTGCTCAGGTTCCCCATCTGCGTGCAAACAGCGCTGATTGGATGAGAGCCCGCGCATGCGCTGTGGGACAGGGAAAGGTACGTTTTCACAGGCGAACTTGGGGATTTCACATATCAGGGCATCCCAAGTCAGGATGCCCCTAGGGGCACAAAACAAAACTCCAGATAGTGAAAATCCTGGGTTGGGCTTTGCTCAAAACACACAAAGCTGAAAGATCATATGGAAAAATGAAAAAAAAGAATATGAAACAGAAAATGGTAAACTGAAAGATTCTGCTGCAGAGCCAACAAGAAGGGAAAACTGTCAAAATCAGCTAAATGACTTCTAGAGCTTTTCTCTCTGTTTTAGATATATAAGTTCTGGCCAGGCAATGTTGCAATGTTGTTATCTTATGCTGGACGGCTGCCAGCACTGAACAGCTGAGACTTTGATACATTGTTTCCCCCTCTCCTCAGCGTGGAACAGGCCAGAGTGTCGGGTCCCGACACTGACAAGACATAAACATGAGCTATTAGTCTCCAGCTGCTCAACACAGACATCATTTTTTTCTACATTTGTAATTCTTACTCCAACACTTACCTACATTCAAAGTACCATTTAAATATAAGTCACCAAGAAAAATTTGCGATACTGCTCCTTTAAGTACCAGTAGATCACAACCCCACTTCAAACTTGAATAGAAATGTATAAATGTATACATCTACATAAGAGAAGCCAGATAATCAGAGTGAAATCTGTAACCCACCTTTATGATCACACAGGTTGTGCCTTGCAGATTTCAAATGATACTATAAAGTAGTTTGGTCTATTTGCATTAAATTAAAAATATATCCAAAAGTTGATGCTTGTAAATAGCATCACCTGCAAGTTAAATTCTCAGAGTACCTTTACTTTTCTATTTAGCTCGATACATGCATTTGCTCCTGCTGCCTTGACCCAGGATGCTGACACATGCTCCTGGCCTGACCATGGCAGACTGGTGTCAGGGATTGCATGATGTGACCAGCAAAGCACTGTACACAGACAGATTTGCACAAAAATAGTAAGAACTAAACTGAAATACAATGCTAAATCTGCAATCAGCAGCACAAAATCTATACAGGGATCCCTACACCTAAACCCAATTTGCACAACACATTACACAGCAGATCAATATGTACATTTTTTATATATATGTACACATACAGTACACAATGGCTTACAGACTGAGCTATGCTGACAGCTACCTGAATAACCTTAAGACCTGGAAATCAAGAACTGAGGGTCAATATGGAATCTGAGGATAAAGATGACCAGTAACCACATTGGAGGACAGAATCCCAGGAATTGGGGCTGGACAGGAAACTGGAGAACTGGGATGACAGGGTGACCAGTGCATACTTAAAACTGGATAAAGGAAGTAGAGGATGATAGGGTAGCAGGGCAGAGCAGGACCAGATATTGGATACAGGAGATCTAGGATGACAGTGTAGAAGGGCAGGATAGGACTGAATACAGGGCAGGACCAGAGACTGTATACAGGAGGTCTGGGGTGACAGTGTAGAAGGGCAGGATAGGACTGAACACTGGACAGGACCAGAGATTGGATACAGGAGATCTAGGATGACAGTGTAGAAGAGCAGGACAGGACTGACCACTGGACAGGACCTGAGACTGGATACAGAAGATCTAAGATGACAGTGTAGCAGGACAGGATAGGACTGCACACTGATCAGGACAAGAGACTGGATCCAGGAGGTGCTGGTTGATAGTGTAATAGGAAAGGGCAGGGCTTAGGACTGGGCAATGCCAGAGACAGAATGCAGGAATACCAGTAAGACAGGGAAGTTGGATTGGAGATGAACAGTGACTCGGAAGGGAAATTGATAAGATTTGGCCTGGCAAAGTCAGCAAGGGGCTGGAAAACAAGGCAGTAGAGTTGAGCCGCCTGCCCCAATACAGGCCAAAGGTAACAAATGGAGAGTACCAACAGCAGGTGGCCAGGTGGAACTGCAGAGAAAATGTTAGTGTCTGACATCTGGGAATCAGACCATGCTGAGTCAATGCTACTGTGAATTATCAGTAACTGATAAACAAATGAGTGTGGTCTGCTTTATAGCTTTCCATGGCTGGGCACACCGGAGCTAATAAGGTCTAAAGAGGCACCTGGCTGGAGCACCCAGGACTATGGCAGATAGAGACAGTGGCACAAAAATGTAGGTACTATGTAAACTATGCCATATAGGTACAGTCCAGGCAAAAGCAAAACTAAGGCAGCAAACAGCTTACATGATATCGGTCCCTTGTGCCCTTTATCCTTTTCCTGTAGTGCAGGGTAGAAGCAAAGCTCCAAAGTTTGCCCTCTTTTCAATTCCATTTCTTCAGGACCACACAAAAACTGGTCTAACAGCTATTCTGTCCCTACTGGGAGCTGCAGAAGATTGAGGAAAGGCGAACGGAACAGGAATCAAGTGAGCTGCTTACTGTCATATTATTGCAGAAGCCTGATTTGTATTTTGACTATTAATCATTAGCAAACTGTAGCTTACTTTAAAGGGTTTCATTTAGAGATGAGTGAGCAGGTTTGTATTAATCAGAATCCACTCTGAATTTCTGTGAAAATTCGATTCCGCACGAATCCGAATTTCCTTTTGATTTGTGCCTATTGCATTATTTCTGAAAATCATTGTAATTTACCTGCACCAGACCAGAGAGTCAGGGGAGCAGACATGCAGACAATTGACTGATACCTTCATGCACTCCTCAACTTCGGGTGTTCTAAGCAACTATGTAGCTGGGCGAAAATCCTCCACCCAGCATTGGATTCCCACCACCTTGCGCCCCGCCACAGAGGTCGGAGCCCAGCGAAGGATGAAGGGTTCCTGTCCTCCCATTCCACTGAAAATCCTGATGCCCACTGAAACAAGGACAGAGGTGAGCTATTTTCTTTTTATCTTTTAGCAGAAATTTCTTGGGTCGTCAAATTTTAACAAGTTCGCTCATTATATTTTTTGTTTTCAACATATTTCTGAACTGCTGGATGAATATATACATATGTTTATGTATCATTACGCGTAAGGTATACAAATCAATGTAAATGGTTATAGCTATAAGGTATCAACTGGTGCTCTATAAAATTACCTAAATACCAGAGGTCAAGAATAACAACATACTACAAAAACAGAAAAACATTCAAACTCGGAGAACGAGTGATCTATCACTTTCCACTATAAACATCCAAATATCTCAGAGATATATGCAAAAAAATGCAGCACTTCCACTTTGTTTATATTCAAACTATTTGTCACTTTACCCATAATTAACTAGTTTACTGATTTTAGCAAACACAACATAAAAAATGGATTAATATAGCAACTATTA
This sequence comes from Gastrophryne carolinensis, assembly GCA_027917425.1. Taxonomy (NCBI): domain Eukaryota; kingdom Metazoa; phylum Chordata; class Amphibia; order Anura; family Microhylidae; genus Gastrophryne; species Gastrophryne carolinensis. The sequence goes on from CM051238.1 coordinate 75,127,852, forward strand.
TTATTAAGGCATAAAATATGCCATACATATATGTACTGTAGATGTAAAGAGAATAAACACTATTGCTCACCTTGCTTGGATCAGTAAGGCAGCTTGTGTTGGAGACTGTATCATTGTCTTTAACAAAATTCCTCAGCTGTGGAAAATCCAGAGATTGCAGGAATCTGGAATCCCGTTGCTGTGGGGCTGGGGGTATATTAGTCTGGTAACATTGTCCTTGTGCTCCTGGAGGAACCATCCTGACCTCCATGTATTTTAAGGTCCCATCAGAGTTCAGGAATAGAGCTGGATGCAATTGATCTGTGTAGGGTTTGGAGTCCGAGCCCCAAAGGAAACAGCAGCTATCACTGTATCCATAACTTTCCTTCCTCACACATCTCACCAGTAATATAATAAATGTCACAAGAGAAACTAAACTAATAGCTACAAGAGAAACTATTAAATATAAAGTCATATCTGAAGATGATTTCGGATTAGTCAATAAATCACCAGATTTAGGGCTCTGAACAAAAACCTCATCTGCTATACTGACAAGCACAGTGACTGTGGTGGATAATGGAGGATCCCCATGATCACTGATAGAGATGACAAACTGCTGCTCTGAATCTTCTGTTTCCTGAAATTCTCGCATAGTTCTGACCTCTCCTGTGTGTTTAGATACATGGAACAATGATGAACTGTGAGAATCAATAAGGTTAAATACCAGCCAGGCATTGTGGCCAGAGTCCAGATCAACTGCAGTCAGTTTTGTCACCAGATATCCGGTACTTGAAGATTTCGAAATCTTCTGTTGGATAATAAGATCATCAGAGTGCTCTGGATACAGCAAAGTAGGGGGGTTATCATTTGTATCCAAAATGAATATAAAGACTGGGATGGTGGAAAAAAGTTTTGGAGATCCAGAATCTTCTACTTTTACTGTAATTTGAAGAGTCTGGATGTGCTCATAGTCAAAAGAACGCTGAGCATAGAGATCACCAGAATTAGAATTAATATAAACAAAGGAGGACACAGAGGATCCGTCTATCTGGCTCTCAGCTATAGAGTAAACCAGATCAGCGTTACTCCCCTCATCTGCATCAGTAGCAGATACTGTACATAGGAGAGTCCCCGGGTCACTGTTCTCCTTAATGAAAGCATTATAAGTAGATTGTGTAAATGTTGGGGCATTATCATTAACATCAGAAACCTGGAGAGTAACAGTCGTCTTACTGGACAGAGCTGGAGACCCTAAATCAGAGGCTGTCAGCTCAATAATATATTGGGACACTGTTTCTCTATCCAAAATACCATCAGTGACCAATGAATATTGATTTTTATTAACCGTAATTTTAAATGGCATGCCAGATGATATATTCATTTGTATTTCTCCATTTTTCCCAGAATCCCTGTCTTGAACATTAATATATCCAACAACAGTCCCCACAGGCGAGTCTTCTGGAATTTTATTTACTAACCATGAAAAAGAAATTTCGGGAGAATTATCGTTAATATCCTCAACTTCCACCTGAACCAGACAGTTTCCAGTTAGCTTTGGTGATCCTTTATCTACAGCTTTAATGGACAATTCATAAAAATTCTGCTCTTCAAAATCCATATTTCCTTTTATTAATATCTCACCACTTTCCTGAATTAAATCAAACATTTTTCTTGCAGATGCAGATGTATCATCATCAAAATAATACTGAATCTCCCCATTCATGCCTTCATCTGGGTCTGTTGCATTTAAGGTTAATATAACAGAATTTAAAGGGAGATTTTCCTTTAGTCTGATTTTATAAACTGATTGATTAAACACTGGAGGATTATCATTTATATCTGACACTGATATTGTTATATGACAGGATCCCGATCTAGCCGGCTCTCCCCCATCAATAGCTGTGAGAATAAGATGGTGTTCTGCTTTCTCCTCCCTATCCAGCACCTTCTCTAATATCAGCTGAGGGATGAGGGTGCCATCTTTCCGGTTCTTCACAGACAATGAGAAATACGGATTTGTATTTATTATATACTGACTGACACCATTAACACCCACATCCAAATCTTCTGCAATTTGTAAAGGCAGTTGAGCACCAGGACTTGTCCAGAATTCAGTTATCTCAATTAATTTGTTTTTAATTAAAAATGTTGGTGTATTATCATTTATATCTAGAATATCTATGTTCAGTTTATAAGTCTCTGCAGGATTCTCAGCAGCCACCTCTAAATGCAGCAGACAGCTCACACTGGAGCCACACAGGCTCTCCCTATCAATCCGGCCATTTACACTCAGTCCTCCATTTTCCTTATTTACAGCAAAATATTTTTGGTATTTATCAGAAGATAAACGTAACCTGCGCTGAGAAAGCTCTGCACGGTTTATGCCCAGATCCTGAGCTATGTTCCCTATCCATGTCCCTGGATCAGCTTCTTCCACAATAGAATAACGAAGCTGCCCAGAGACCCAGCCCCAGCTACAAAGCAGAACGGAGAATGCTACTTGCCATTTCCAACAAAGACAGCAGCCTCTGATGTCCATATCTTGGGATAAAGCCTTGGTAGTTGGTGTAACATAGATCCTTTGTAATCCAGATTGCCAGTGACTGGTGACTTTCTGTTTCTGATGCTAAAAAATAATCCATCCAAAGGAAAATACATCCATGGGAGTCTGTTCCGAATGCAGCAGCTCTCCTTTGTGTGCCAGAGAGGAGGTGGGAGGGTAAATCACTGAGCCAGGGGGAGGAGAGCGCAATGCTCATTTTAACAGACCCAGCTATGTAACTAAACATGCCATTGCTGCCCTCTTCTGGCCAAATATAGGAATAACCTACATAAAATATTTTCTTAAAATTGAGGACTGGCCTTGAGTTTAAAACTATATATACAACATGTTTTGGTTATATATTGCATATAGTAAAAACTACAAACAGAAAGCATAATTTTCATAACCATGGAAAGTTATTTCTCATAATTAAACAGAAACATAATTCAAGATTTGTAAAGTATCTTAACTAAATTGCTGCCATAGCAAAGCAGTGTCTTACCAGTTTCAAATCGTAATGTCACGAACTTCTGACATTACCAGCTTTCATTTGTCATTGGTACTACTACTAAGGTGACACTGTAAATTTTAAAGAAAAGCTTAAATTGGATACACACCTATACTACAAAATCACTTCTGGTTCTATCATATCAGAATTTTGGCACTATTAGAGTGGAACTTGGCCACTTTAGTTTTAGTTCAGTAATTTGTGTCCAGATATTGGCAAATAAATGCAGTCCCTCAATATGCCATTCTGTCCAGAATTAAGCAACCATACAGTACAACAGTCTACCTAGATAAAATAGCTGTAACAATGTTTAAACTGTTATTTACTACAGTTCACATTAATAAGAGCAGCAGACTTATCCAATTATAACCACTAGTATTGCTTTTCAGTTTTTGGCTAAAGTTTAATCTGCCCAGAATTCAGCTATTTTGGTTCAACCAAAAAAAATATTCAAGCTTATTCAAAGTCATAAAAGAGCCATATTCTAGATAAGTGGTGGTGAACAGATTTATGGTTTTTATTTTTAAAAGTAAGAAGGGTACAACTACCCCACAATAAATATATAATTCTTAGTGCAAACCAGTAGGGAAATAAGCACAATGTTTAGAAAGATATTAAGGCGAGAAAACCATCACCCTCCTATCCAAAAACGTACTCTAACCAAGGTGGAGTTTCTTGAGTGGCCAGTGTTTGGTGTGCCATCTAATGTATCCACAGAAAATAGTACAGGATTCTTTTTACAGGTTGACATTATAAGATCAAACAGTTTATTAATTGTAGAACTCAGGGTGTCATCTATGCATTTAGGTGTACATACCCAAAAAAACAATGTGGGAGAGTAACAAAACTGTTTGAAAAACTAGAATTCAAGTTCATTTATTGATTATTCAGTTGGACCAACAAGATACTGATAGAGGGGGATGTGCAATTCATTACCGGGCCACTTTTGGGACCCGGATACTGCATTAGTAGCCATTCTGTGTGGCACTGCCATTCCCCTGGCATTCCAGGATTAGGCACAAGGATGTAGGCAGGGTGTATCCTCATGTATCTGAGATTGGTACAAATTGGCAGAATAATCATTTATATTATAATAATTTATAATACATAATTTAGCTCAGTTGTCACCTTCCTACACATCTCCTGCAGAGACAGCACAGAAACAGTATTTTGAAGAGGAAAAAAACGATGGTTATTTTCATAATTATTGAGCAGTTTTTAAATAGAAGTTGCTGCAACAAATAAAACCCATATTTAGTCCAGTAAAAACAGCTGTTATAATGTTAGCTAATATCTTGGCTTACAAACTTGGTTTACATACAGGGCCGTCTCCAGGTTTATGCGGGCCCTTGGGCGGCATGGTCTCAGTGGGCCTTTTGGCATAGAGAGTCGCAGGGTGGGGGTCTATACATTTCATGGCCAAAACTAAGAAGGGCTGCTTGCCCTCCAACCCCCTATTGGAGCTGTTTTTTAGTTTGGCCGCACATGAATTGGCAGAGTATTGAGGAAGAGGGATGGACATGACAGGAAGGGCAGGAATTAATGGGACAGAGATGAGGGAACAGGGATGAATGTAGCAGACAGACAAGGATGGATGGGAAAGGAAAAAAAAAAGAAAAACAGAGAAAGGAAGTGTGTGCACTGTGTACATTGCATTACCTTCCAGCATGTGCAGTGCTTCCTGTTGCAATGCTGGGGCCAGGGAGCAGGGTGATGACACGTCTCTGGGGGGCGGGGCTTGCAGGGAGACTCAGCTCTACCGGGCAGCGCTGATCATAGATCAACACACAAGCAAGAGCTGACCAACCTTGCCGAGGGCTGACGCCGGCCCTGTTTACGCAGCTTCCCCAACTCACAAAACCAAGACCATACCACAGTTTTTAAATAACATGACAGGATCCTCTGTGACCACTCACTTACTAGTACTTTGCTACTATATATAATTGTTTGAGTGAAGACTGATTGGGGCTCCAGTGGGGGTTAGCATGTGGGCTCTATTACATTTAGAAGAACGATAAAAGCAGGGGTGTAACTTGAGGGGGTGCAGGGGGTGTCCAGAAGGTCAGGGGGCCCCATCATTGTTGCTCCCCCACCTTATTTATATTTGTGCTCACTGGGTATCATTTAGTAAAAGAAAGCACAATTTGTCTGCTGTTTCAGTCTTCAGTTGTCTAGCTGTGTCCAATTTAGTTAAAAGACAGAATAAAGTCATGACACGGCCCAATTTAATGTTTGTACCAGGGCCCTGTCACATCAAAGAGAATATCCAATAATGTTCCTGCCATTTTACCTTTCCAGGGTATTAATGTTGTGGGTAAGCAACCTCATAACCACTGCACAGTTATTTAATAAGAGTGTTAACTTTCCATTATCTGCATCTCTCTGAGGCAGTCAGATGCAGGAAAGTAGAATTCAAAAGATCAATTCTCCAAGCTCACAAAAATCATTCTGGATTTTAAGGTAAAGTTCACTTTTTCTGCCATTACCAAGAGCAAATCACAGATCAGGATGGGGATCTGAGGTTTAGATTTGGGTACAAAGTAGAAACGGCAGCTCTCTGAAATGAGAAACAGCCTGTTTGTGTACAAGCATTTGAAATGATAGAGGGTCTTAAAGGGGATCTGCAGATATTTAAAAGTAAAAGATCTCCCATCCTATGCAACCAATCGCTTCAGGTCTGATGTTTCAAAATGTAACAGACTGTGGTGGGACTAGCTAAGCCAGCAGATGTATTGAAGAAGATTACTTAAACAACACACTCCGATGCAAATAGCTTTTTGTAAAGCCCACAAATGCTCTATTTACTAGTTTGCTATCTGGATTAATAAGTAAAATCTTCATACATTTCCCTTGTGAAGCAAAAACCACCAACCATGATGTGATCAGCTAAAATAAATTACAACTTACCACCTAACTATAACCGTTTTAAGTCCCAAATGTGAACATCCATATGGGAGAAGTCAAACATACACTTGTTAAAAAAAAGTAAATGCTGTAATTCTTTCTTTTATATAAACAATCAGGAATGTGAGTTGCCGTTATTTCTATCTGTACATATTTTAAAGAACAAGTACAGAAGTACAGTATCATCTTATCACTTCAGCCTATGACAGGTTGAGTTGATTTTGATTCTCACCAGCATACAATGTGGCAATCTCTTATCAGCTAGAGTAAAAAGCAGCCTACCCCTAATCTAGGACTGTTACCTGGGCATGGGCAGCAGCCGCACACACAGAGGGTACACAGGGGGCACTCTGTGGCACACCTGTCTGCCCAGTCATGTCAATAGGCAGGCAGGTCTGGACACAGAGTGGGGGGGGGGTACAGTTTTATACATTCTCTCCAAGATAGCTGTGTCCAGGGGCATTATATAGAGAATAGATTTTTTTAAAGCAGGCCTAAATAGCATAGGGCCATTTTATCATTCATACTCAAAGCACCTAAATTGGGATATGATGCATTTATTTTGTATGCATTTAGCTAGGCTCTTAAATCAGTGCAAAAGTGTTTATGCAAGATCAGATTGTAAAGATTCCGGCTTCTAACAGGTCTTGTAAAATCCAGTTTTTATTTTCAATGTATTAAAAGTGACACAGTGTCAGATAAGGTCCCATAAAATAGCCCACACTGAGCCACAAATGTGTTTCGGGCTTCACCACGCTCTCTTGCTCAATGTATCTTTTTAAATATAAACCCCTGCATCCTTGAAATAATTGCAGCTGTTGTCAGGCATCTGTGAGATGACACACGCATGCCCCCCACACCCATCTCCGCTTCCCCTGCAAATCACCACCCCATCGACCCGCACCACATCCCCCCACCAAACAGGGAGGAGAATAAAAGATGCAGGCAAAGGGATGGGGACAAGCTACACACGCATCTGGTGCGCCTTGGGAAAGGCTGACAACAGTGACGTTGAGGTGGCTATGATCTGCTCACTGAAACATCACCAAAGCACAGAACATAGGACCACCGTTGAAAATAGAAAGTGCAGCAACAATAATAGCGCAGACGGGAGTCGCAATGGTCTTTGCTAGGGATGAGCGAACCGGTTCGGACGAACTGGAATTCGCTCCGAATTTCAGGGAAAATTCGCTTCGACACGAACCCGAATTTTTTTGGGTTCGTGCCGATCGAATTTTCCCTGAAATAAAAAAAAAAATGGCGGCATGGTGGGAGCGGGCAGACCGGCTACGCTGTCAGCGGGCGGCGGAAGCTGGCCCGCTGACGGCGCAGCCGGCCTGCCCACTCCCACCATGCCGGCATTTTTTTAAAAAGCAAACACTTACCTGCATGGTCGGAGCGTGGAGGCCGGGGCCGCTCTCAGGCACCCTCTGATGACGCGTCCTCTGATGACACGTCCTCTGATGACAGCTGAGAGCGGCGCCGGCCTCCACGCTCCGACCGCCCGCTAACAGCGTAGCCGGCCTGCCCGCTCCCACCATGCCGGCATTTTTTTTTTTTCAGATGAGCGATTCGTGAAAGTTCGATTCGGGCTAACCCGAATTTCTTGGGGAAATTCGGCGAATCGCCCGAATCGAACTTTCAAGAAGTTCGCTCATCTCTAGTCTTTGCATCTGCATCTGAAGAGGTCCTCCTACTAGATACTCCATTAGTTCTCCCTGACTGTGTTACTTCATGACACTCTAGGAGCTGCCATTGGCAGGGCACTTTTCTCTATCAAACACTTCTCAAGCATATCTCTCACCCTGAAGCTAGAATTTAGCCAATATGATTAGGCTATCACAGGAAACCTAATTAAAATCATGTACTGCATTAATCATAGCTGTCAAGAGAATCCCAACTTTAACCCAACTTTAGCAAGTGCTTTAATTTATTTATTATAATCTTCAAAACATATATTTCTATTAATTATTGATATGCTTATACCTTCCCCACTCGAAATTGTGTGGCTTATTTGGGGAAAAAACTTAAAACTTTTAAAATAATGATCATTTACATTAGAAAAGGGCCTCCACCTTATACACCTAAATATCCAGGTAGAGTTAAAAATTCATCATTTCCTCTGAAAGCTTTTGGACTTTTGCTTTGATAAACATGGATCTTACAAGCTTACAAGCTTTTTATCAATTGCTATTTTAATTATTTCAGCATTTCAATATAATAAGATAAAAATGGCAAAACTGCTATTATATGTGCCATACCTAGACACAAAGAGAAAGACCGCTATATCTCTCACCTTGCTTGGATCAGTCAGGCAGCTTGTATTGGAGACTGTATCATTCTCTTTAACAAAATCTCTCAGTTGTGGAAAATCCAGAGACTGCAGAAATCTGGAATCCCGTTGCTGTGGGGCTGGGGGTATATTAGTCTGGTAACATTGTCCTTGTGCTCCTGGAGGAACCATCCTGACCTCCATGTATTTTAAGGTTCCATCTGAGTTCAGGAATAGAGCTGGATGTAACTGATCTGTGTAGGGTTTGGAGTCCGAGCCCCAAAGAAAACAGCAGCTATCACTGTATCCATAACTTTCCTTCCTCACACATCTCACCAGTAATATAATAAATGTCACAAGAGAAACTAAACTTATAGCTACAAGGGAAACTATTAAATATAAAGTCATATCCGATGATGATTTGGAATTAGTCAATAAATCAGCAGATTTTGGTCTTTCTACTACAACATCATCTGCCATACTAATAAGCACAGTGACTGTGGAAGATAATGGAGGATCCCCATGATCACTGATAGTAATGACAAGCTGCTGCTCAGGATTTTCTATTTCCTGAAACCCTCTTATAGTTCTCACCTCTCCTGTATATTTAGACACCTGAAATAATGAGGAACTAACAGAACTAATAAGGTTAAAAACTATCCAGGCATTGTGCCCAGAGTCCAGATCCACTGCAGTCAGTTTTGTGACCAGATAGCCAGCTCCTATAGATCTTGGGATCTTCTGTTGAATAATAAAATCCTCAGAATGTTCTGGATACAGCAGGGTGGGGGAATTGTCATTTATGTCCAAAATGAATATGAAGACAGGGACTATGGAAAATAATTTGGGGGAGCCAGAATCTTCTGCCTTTACAGTTATTTCCAATGTCTGGAGGTGCTCGTAGTCAAAGGAACGTTGAGCATAGAGATCGCCAGTATTAGAATTAATATAAACAAAGGAGGACACAGAGGATCCGTCTATCTGGCTCTCAGCTATAGAGTAAACCAGATTAGCGTTACTCCCCTCATCTGCATCAGTAGCAGATACTGTACATAGGAGAGCCCCCGGGTCACTGTTCTCCTTAATGAAAGCATTATAAGTAGATTGTGTAAATGTTGGGGCATTATCATTAACATCAGAAACCTGGAGAGTAACAGTCGTCTTACTGGACAGAGCTGGAGACCCTAAATCAGAAGCTGTTATCTCAAAAATATATTGTGATATTCTTTCTCTATTCAGATTTTCATTTGTGACCAGTAAATAACGATGTTTATTAACTGTAATTGTAAATGGTTGAGAATTAGGGAATATATTTAGTTGTATTTCTCCATTCTTCCCAGAATCCCTGTCTTGAGCATTAATATGTCCAACAACAGTTCCAATAGGTGAATCTTCTGGGATTTCATTTGTTAATGAAGAAAATGAAATTTCTGGAGAATTATCATTAATATCTTCCACTGCGACCTGAACCAGACAGCTTCCAGTTAGCTTTGGTGATCCTTTATCAACTGCTTTAATGGACAACTCATATAAATTTAGCTCTTCAAAATCCAGATTTTCTTTTAGTAATATCTCTCCATTTTGCTGCTTTAAATCAAATATCTTCCTGGCAGATTCAGTTGTGTGGCCATCAAAATAATACTGAATCTCCCCATTCATGCCTTCATCCAGGTCTGTTGCATTTAAGGTTAATATAACAGAATTTAGAGGGAGATTTTCCTTTAGACTGATCTTATATACTGATTGATCAAACACTGGAGGATTATCATTTATATCTGACACTGATATTGCTATATGACAGGATCCCGATCTAGCCGGCTCTCCCCCATCAATAGCTGTGAGAATAAGATGGTGTTCTGCTTTCTCCTCCCTATCCAGCACCTTCTCTATTATGAGCTGAGGGATGAGGGTGCCATCTATACGATTCTTCACAGACAATGAGAAATAAGGGTTTGTATTTATTGTATAATGACTGACACCATTAACACCAACATCCGAATCTTTTGCATATTCCAATGGTAGCTGAGCACCAGGACCTGTCCAGAATTCTGTGACCTCAATAAACTGGTCACTAACCAAAAATATAGGACAATTATCATTAATATCTAGAATATTTATGTCTAAACTGAAAAGCTCTGCAGGATTCTCAGCAGCCACCTCTAAATGCAGCAGACAGCTCACACTGGAGCCACACAGGCTCTCCCTATCAATCCTATTGTTTACAGTCAGTCCTCCATTTTCCTTATTTACAGCAAAATATTTTTGGTATTTGTCAGAGTATAAACGTAACCTGCGCTGAGAAAGCTCTGCACGGTTTATACCCAGATCCTGAGCTACGTTCCCTATCCATGTCCCTGGATCAGCTTCCTCCACAATAGAATAATGAAGCTGCCCAGAGACCCAGCCCCAGCTACAAAGCAGAACGGAGAATGCTACTTGCCATTTCCAACAAAGACAGCAGCCTCTGATGTCCATATCTTGGGATATTTCCTTGATATTTGATGAAACATAGATCCTTTGTAATCCAGATTGTAAGGACTCGGTTAATTTCCCTTTCTGATGCTAAAAAATAATCCATCAAAAGCCAAATACATCTACGTAAGTCTGTTCCGAATGCAGCAGCTCTTCTTTGTGTGTGAGAGAAAGGATGGGAGGGTAAATCACTGAGCCAGGGGGAGGAGAGGGTGACGCTTGTATTAACAGAGCTATCTCTGCAGCTACATATGCCAATGCTGCCCTCTTTTGTCCAAAACCGGTATTACATTAAATGATTAAATGTTTTAAATATTTTATATTTCCATAAGGATATCCGGCTATCTTTTGTGATTAAAAGCATAATATATAAGTGTTAAAGTATCTTGATGCAATAGCAGCAATGTGGTACGTTCCCTTTCACAATGTAGCACTTATATAAAAAATATTTGGTGGTACAGTAGTAAAATGTTGTATATTAAGGAACTGGAGGCATACAATAAACTGTCATTTTATTGTTAGTTACAGCATAAATGTTACTGCCCAGTTTATCCTGCTAGTGTATAAACTTAAAGTCATATTATAATAAAAAAAACACTACACTCACCTTAAATCCCCTGCAGGCGATCACTGCTATTCTGCCATGCTGACACTTACCGAGACACCCGTCCAGGTCCTGCCGTACTCGTACAGCTGCTGCCAAGTCCACGACTTGCTTCCATTCAGTTTACCCCAGACCTCGCCGCGCCATCATCACAGGTACTATAGCACCTCCCTCCATTGCTGTGAATAGAGGGGGCATGCCATAGTTTCTCTGATGATGGCATGGACCAATTCATCAAGTATTGATAGATGCGGCCGGCCGGCTATACCAGATGCCCCACTGTGTGTAACCCCTGGGTGCCAGTCATCTTACCTGATTCCAGCAGGACCCATGATGCCATCTTTGCTCCTCACTCCCAGCCATTCAGATAGGCCTGGTGCACAGAAGTGCACACTCCACAGGGGATGCAGGGATGTGGCCATTGGGGTGCCTATGTCAGGCGCAAAGTTCAAATTGGTGGCTTTATGCCACACATTAGTATGTCCGATTGGACAAGCGCCTGTGCATGCTTGGTGGGAACGTCAGAAAGGTGAGTGAAAATAGGCAATCTGGGGGGTTTCATACAGGGCAAGAACCAATCACCAAGATAGTCAAAATCCTGGTGAATGGTCCACTTTAAGGTTAAGGAGGGTCTATACTGACTTGGACTAGATGTAGTGTTTTATTAAATGGCCCATCCGCCTCTCTACTGTACCACTGATACATTCTAACAAGCTAGCCTACATTGTGACAGTGTCCTAGTGATGTGCTGCCATTTTTAAAATGAGAACATGGTACTCAACCGAGAATCTGTTCTAATCTTCACTTCTGCATCATAGTTGCCACAGCCACCCTGTCCCTGAAAATTCCCAGAGTGGGCGAGCCTGGCAATCACTGAGGAACAGAGGTGGTTGGGCGACCCTGTTTGGATAGTGGTCAAGGAAGAATAGATAGAAGGGTCAAACTTTGGGAGCCTGCTACAGCACCTGCATTGTGCTGAGGAAATGGAGTATGGGACAGGCTCTTTGCTGCCTTATCATTGAATGCTAGCATTCTAGAAAGATATAAGGTTGAATCCTAATTCAGTTCCGTTGTAGACTTATTGCTAATACTTGGAAACAAACCAGTCACATAGCTAGATATTCTCCCAATTCTAAGCTAAAGTACATTACCCCAGGAAAAAAGAAAAACTTCAGAGAGAGACAATGGCGAAAGAGAAAATATGTTTACTTATTTTTACTTATTTTTGCTAAATTGTTAAATAAAATGAAGTTGCGACAGCAAAAAGAACATGTTACATGTCCAGTTAAAGAGCTCTGTTTACCCTCTAAACCTCCCAATTTGGGATGCCTGTTTGCATGAAACCAAATAAGAAAAAGTAGTAGCATATTTTACCCCATTTGGCACTACTTACTGCCTTGTCAGAAGCTGCTAACCAGAATTGCATGGAACACATGCATAACCACTAGCCGTGTATTATACACAATTTATAATATTTAATATTGCAAAACCCTGTAAAATCATGTGCAAGGAATTTATCAGAAAATGCATGTGTTTAAATTAATACAATTTGATGTAAATGTTAACTAGAGGAGCTAAACTTGTTTAACCCTTTAATTGCCAAGCACGTAGTTTCCACGTGGTTGCTTCTCCTACCGTTAAGTGCCAAGCACGTAGTGCCTGCCATTTCCCCCTAATAGTTAAAAAATAGAAGAAAAAAAAAACACTTACCTCTGGTATCCATGTGAAGCCTGGGGTGCCCTCTTCCTGGGGGGCATCCAATCCCTCCCCCATCGTCCTCCATCTTCAGGAGGGGGCCCGAACCGAGTAGTGAGTGAGTAATTTTACTCACCTCCGCACCCGATATCTCTGTCCGTGTCTCCTCTTCATCGGGGGGGGTCCGATCCCCCCCGGGCAGCGCAGGCTTCAGGTGAGGACCCTCTTCCGGGTCCTCACCTCTTGTAATGGTGGCGATAGCCGCCGCCCCCTAGCCCGGCTCATTGTGGGAGGAGCGGGATGACGTCATATCTTTCAGATGCCGGTGGTGATCGGAGCAGGGCGGGTGTCCGATCGGAGCCTCCTCGCCTCTCACCCGCCGATCACTACCGGCATCTGTCAGTGACAGTGGCGCGGGACAGCAACGAGGGACCCAGGATCGGAGGTGAGTACAGTAAAAAAAAAAAAAATAATAATAAAGTTTTTTTTTTTATGTGTCAGTGTCTTTTTTTTTTACATTTAACCCCTTGTGAACTGGTAAGGGGTCCATGACCCCTATACCAGTTCACAAGGCTGGGGGGATGGCAAGTCACCTGCGACTAGCGGGTGACTTGCCATTAACCCCCGGCACCCCCATTACCTGCCTCCCCAAAGCCCAGGGGGGGGCAGAAGAGCCCGGGCCCACAGGCTTGTAGCCTGTAGGGCCAGGGGCCACAAAAGCTGGCCCCTGCGCCCTGTTTCTACAAGCCCTGCATAGCTGGTCCCGGGCTGGTTACTTTGGGCAATTGTAAGGGTTAAAAACCGGGAGGGGGGACTCTATATCATTTTTTTTCTCGATTTAACCCTTTGTAGTGTGGCTGGTAGTTGTATTTTATTTGTAAAGTACTTGTTTCAGTTAGGGGGGTCTCCTGGGCAGGAACGGGGGGCTACCGATAAATATGTGGTACCGTTCTAATTGGTAGAAATGGGGCTTTCACATGCAATATGGTTTTCCTTAATAAAATACATTTTTTATTCAAAATAAAGGAGTCAATTTTCTGAAAAAAATGTATTTTTATTTATTTTTTTTTTACTTAATAATATTGTAAAAAACAAAATAAAATTTACAAACAAGACATTTCATGTTAAAGCCTAAACTCTGCTGCAAATATATATATAAATATATATATATATATATATATATATATATATATAATTTTCCTGAAATTTCCAGCAAAAATGGCGCAAAACATGGCGCAAAATGGGGAAAAATGACCTGTCAACAGAGGGGGACAAAATCTCAAGTAGGCTGGCAATTAAAAGGGTTAAAAGTAACTATGCATGTTGGGTATTGTTCTGTTCGGGGGACCTTGCGCTTTCAGACTTAGCTTGTTTTTTCTGGTTTGCATATTTATATTTTAGAAAAAGGTGTTTTTTATTCAGCTTTTTTATACATTTTTTAGGGAAACCCTGCGCAACCAAAGAATTCTTTGAGGGATTAATTCCAGAAAGATGAGCCCACTACAACAAGCTGGGTACACTTAGAAAGCTTAACATGTGTACTTTTAGGGAATATATGATTTATGGGGAATATTTCAAATGTAAAGGGTTGTTTTGGTTGAAAAATCGCAAGGTGCGCACTTTGTCTGCAGAGCTGAAATTTTCAAGTAAAATTACCGTTACGCACATGCTTTACTTTGGGGTGTTTGGCAACTCTTCCCTTGACAGTAGCTATGCATGTTGGGTATCGTTCTGTTCAGGGGATGTTGCTTTTTCAGATTAAACTTGTTTTTTCTTGTTTGTATATCATTTTTTTAGGAAAATGTGGCTTTGATTCTGCTTTTTTATCCTTTTTTTAGGGAAACTCTTTGCAACCAAAGAATACATTGAGGGATTACTTCCAGAAAACTATGCCACATCAACAAGCCTGGTACACCTAGAAAGCTTGGGGTGTGTACTTCCAGAGAATATATAGTTTGTTGAGGGTATTTCAAATGTAAAGGGTTGTTTTTCTGTAAAAACTGCAAGGTGCGCTTAGCGCGTAGCATAGTTGTATTTTATCTGAAAATCCCCTAAAGCGCTGTTTCAGTTTGGGGGAGTCTCCTGGGCAGGAAAGGGTGTCTACCTATACATATGTGGTATTGCTGTAACCGGAAGAAATTGGGAATAAGCAATAAGATTTTATTGACAAAGTTACATTTTTATTACAAAAAAACACTACAAATTGTAAAAAATAGGTTTTGTAAAAATTTTTTTTCACATATTTCACCCAAAAATATTGAGAATACACCTAAAAAATGACAAACAAGACATTTCATGTTAAAGCCCAGACTATGCTGAAAAAAACAATATATAATTTTCCTGTGAAATCCCTAGAAATCCCTTCAAAAATCACATTTGAACATGGGGAGCGCAAAATAGTGCAAAATAGTCTGGCAACAAAGGGTGACAAAATCTCCAGGTAGGCTGGCACTTAAAGGGTTAACCCTTTCAGTGCCAAGCACGTAACACCTACGTGCTTGCATGTCCGTGCCTTAAGTGCCAAGCACGTAGGTGTTACGTGCTTGACTTTAACCCCCTGCTAGTTAAAAAAATGTAAATAAAACTCACTCACTCTCATTGGATCCGAGGTGCCCGTGGGGGGTCGGATGGCTCCAGGAGAGCCCCCGGAATACCCCCCCCCCCGCTTCGGCAGCAGCAGCTGCTAACTGTAAGAAAGTAAAAAAATAAAATATGACATTTACTTACCTGTGGCCGTGCTGCCTCCCGACGGGTGTCCTCTTCACTGGGGGGGCCTCCGATCGCCCCCCCAGGCTCTTCTGTGGTGAGGAGAGGGCAGAAATTGCCCTCCCCCTACTTCCTGAAACGAGTCTGCTGGCTGGTGATGTCACCAGCAGCCGCCTCTTAAGTTCAGCACCCGAGACAGAGAATCAGTCTGCTCGGGTGCCTGGAGGAGAGAGGCGGGGAGGAGGAGAGGGCTGAGATCGCACCCCCAGGCACTCTCTTCCAAACACCCGAGCCGACTGTCATCGCAGATCGCCGGGGGACAGAGGATCAGAGGTGAGTAAAGTAAAAAAAAATAAATAAAGATCATTTTTCTTTCTTATGTGTTTTTTTTATTTACCATTTAACCCCTTGTGAACTTGGAAGGGGTCCATGAGACCCCTTATACCAGTTCACAAGGCTGGGGGATGGCAAGTCACCCACTAGCCGCAGCGGGTGATTTGCCATTAACCCCCGGCACCCCCATTACCTGCCTCCCCAAAGCTCAGGGGGGGTGCAGAAGAGCCCGGGCCCACATAGGCTATGTGGGCTTGTAGGCTGCAGGGTGGGGGGGCCACAAAAGCTGGCCCCTCCACTCTGTTCCTACAAGCCCCCATAGCTGGTCCCGGGCTGGTAGTGCTGGGTAAGGGGGACCCCATTTAAATTTTTGGGGGATTTTTAAGGGTTTTTAACCCTTAAAATTCCCCAAAAAATGCCCCCCCCCAGGAGGGGGGACCCTATGTCATTTTTTTTTTAATTAACCCCTTATGTTTATAGTGTGGATAGTAGTATTTTATTTGTAAATGTTATAAAGTGCTATTTTCAGTTTGGGGGGTCTCCTGGGCAAGAATGGGGGCTACCGATACATATGTGGTACCGTTGTAATCGGGAGAAATTGGGCTTTCACATGCAATATGGTTTTCTCTAATAAAGTAAATGTTTTATTTAAAATAAAGGAGACAATTGTCTAAAAAATATTTATTTATTTATTTTTACGCAAAAATATAAAAAAAACTGTAAAAAAATTACAAACAAGACATTTCATGTTCACGCCTAAACTCTGCTGCAAAATATATATCTGTAATTTTCCTGGAAATTCCGGCAAAAATCACGGTTAAACATGGCGCAGAATGGGGAAAAATTACCTGTCAACAGAGGGTGACAAAACTTCAAGTAGGTTGGCAATTAAAAGGGTAAATACTACCTATGCATGTTGGGTATTGTTCTGCTCGGGAGACCTTGCTCTTTCAGATTTAGCTTGTTTTTTCTTGTTTGCATATTTATATTTTAGGAAAACATGTTATTTATTCAGTTTTTTTATTCATTTTTTTAGGAAAACCCTGTGCAACCTAAGAATTCTTTGAGGGATTACTTCCAGAAAGGTGAGCCTACTACAACAAGCTGGGTACTCTTAGAAAGCTTAACATGTGTACTTTCAGGAAATATATGGTTTTTAGGGGATATTCCAAATGTAAAGGGTTGTTTTGGTTGAAAAATTGCAAGGTGCGCATTTTGTCTGCAGAGCTGAAATTTTCAAGTACAATTACTGTTATGCGCATGCTTTACTTTGGGGTGTTTGGCAACTCTTCCCTTGACAGTACCTATGCATGTTGGGTATCGTTCTGTTCGGGGCATGTTGCTTTTTGAGATTTTACTTGTTTTTTCTTGTTTGCATATAGTTTTTTTTTAGGAAAATGTGGCTTCATTCTTCCTTTTTATTCTTTTTTAGGGAAACTTTGTGCAACCAAAGAATACATTGAGGGATTACTTCCAGAAAACTAAGCGCACGTAAATAAGCTTGGTACGCCTAGAAAGCGTGAGGTGTGTACTTCCAGAGAATATAAAGTTTGTGGGGGGGTAGTTTAAATGTAAATGGTTGTTTTTCTGGAAAAACTGCAAGGTGCACATAGCGCATAGCGCAGTTGTATATTATCTGAAAATCTCCTAAAGCTCTGTTTCAGTTTGGGGGAGAATCCTGGGCAGGAAAGGGTGTCTACCTATACATATGTGGTACCGCTGTGACTGGGAGAAATTGGGGTTTCGCACGCAATAAAATTTTATTGACAAACTAACATTTTTTATTACAAAAAAAACACTACAAATTGCAAAAAATAGATATTTTTTATTTTTTTTGCACATATTTCACTAAAAAGTATTGAGAATACACTAAAAAAAGGCCAAACAAGAGATTTCATGTTGAAGCCCAGATTCTATCATTTTCCTGGGAAATCCCTGGAAATCCTTTCAAAAACCACAGTTGAACATGTGTAGCGCAAAATAGTAAAACATGGTCTGGCAACAGCTGCAGGTAGGCTGGCACTTAAAGGGTTAAAGGAGCTAAAAAAGGGTGATGACTAATCTGGCTTAACGCGGGGGAAAACTGGGAAATTTGACTTTCCTGGGTTTACTTTGGATCCCCCGGGGCATCCTGAATTGGGATGCACTGTTGTGTGAAACCCCCCAGAAGGTCACTGTTCACTCACTTCTTCCTCATTCCAACAGCACATGCACAGGCACTCATCCAAAAAGGTATTTGTTGACTTCTTTGGGGAGCGTGTGCTGCTGCATCCTCCAAATCCTCAGCAGAGTGCACACTCCCACCCCAGATGATGGTGAATGACAACAATGAGTGCAGTTGGAACAAAGAAAAGTTAGTGTTTTGCAGGTGCCTCAGGGGGTTTCACACAGTGGGGCATCTCGAATCAGGATGTCCAAGGGGAAGGCCAGTGGCCAGCCCTGGAATCTTTTATACTCTAGGGCCAGCCAGGGAGGGTTTTGTGATGGAGGTGATGAAGTAGGTGTGTAAACATCTGAGCTAATGTATAAAGTACAGCTTTAATATTAATGATGAAAATGGCAGTTCACTATAAAACTACAAGAAATATTATAGTGCAGAACAATACTGTTTGTTTTAGCAACAAGAATCAGGAATATCAACAACAGCAAGAATATCAAGAGCAAACTGTTCAATGAAACATCCAAAAAGAGATAAAAACATAGCAGTTTTATTGCAAGCATTTGTAAATTTGCATTGGTTAATACTTTTTTTTGCATAAGAGTTATACTTGTTACTATTTAAAATATGTTAGGAAACACTAAATAATTATTAGATTTGAACGGCAATGTGTATTATGAAGGGATAACATGCCATACCAGTAAAAAGAATAAAAGCTCACCTTGCTTGGATCAGTCAGGCAGCTTGTATTGGAGGCAGTGTCGTTGTCTTTAACAAAATCCCTCAATTGAGGAAAATCCAGAGACTGTAGGAATCTGGAATCCCGTTGCTGTGGGGCTGGGGGTATATTAGTCTGGTAACATTGTCCTTGTGCCCCTGGGGGAACCATCCTGACCTCCATGTATTTTAAGGTCCCATCAGAGTTCAGGAATAAAGCTGGATGCAATTGATCCGTGTAGGGTTTGGAGTCCGAGCCCCAAAGAAAACAGCAGCTATCACTGTATCCATAACTTTCCTTCCTCACACATCTTACTAGTAATATAATAAATGTCACAAGAGAAACTAAACTGATAGCCACAAGAGAAACTATTAAATATAAAGTCATATCTGAAGATGATTTAGAATTAGTTATTAAATCACCAGATTTGGGTCTTTCTACTATAATATCATCTTCTATACTGACAAGCACAGTGACTGTGGTGGATAATGGAGGATCCCCATGATCACTGATAGAGATGACAAGCTGCTGCTCGGGATTTTCTATTTCCTGAAACGCTCTCATAGTTCTCACCTCTCCTGTATGTTTAGACACCTGAAACAATGACGAACTGCCAGTATTGATTATGTTAAAAGCCAGCCAGGCATTGTGACCAGAGTCCAGATCCACTGCAGTCAGTTTTGTGACCAGATAACCGGCACTTGTAGATTTTGGGATCTTCTGTTGAATAATAAAATCCTCAGAATGCTCTGGATAAAGCAGTTTGGGGGAATTGTCATTTGTATCCAAAATGAATATAAAGAGAGGGGTGGTGGAAAATAATTTGTGAGACCCAGAATCTTCTACTTTTACTGTGATTTGTAGAGTCTGGATGTGTTCATAATCAAAGGAACGCTGAGCATAGAGATCACCAGTATTAGAATTAATATACACAAAGGAGGACACAGAGGATCCGTCTATCTGGCTCTCAGCTATAGAGTAAACCAGATCAGCGTTACTCCCCTCATCTGCATCAGTAGCAGATACTGTACATAGGAGAGTCCCCGGGTCACTGTTCTCCTTAATGAAAGCGTTATAAGTAGATTGTGTAAATGTTGGGGCATTATCATTAACATCAGAAACCCGGAGAGTAAAAGTCATCTTACTGGACAGAGCTGGAGACCCTAAATCAGAGGCTGTGATCTCAATAGAATAAAGGGATATTGTTTCTCTATCCAGATTTCCATTTGTTACCAGTAAATAATGTTTTGTATTCGCTTTAATTTTAAATGGTAGGGTATTAGGTGATACATTAAGTTGTATTTCTCCATTTTTCCCAGAATCCCTGTCTTGAGCATTAATATGTCCTACAATAGTTCCTATCGGCGAATTTTCTGGGATTTCATTTGTTAATGAAGAAAAAGAAATTTCTGGAGCATTATCATTAATATCCTCAACTTCCACCTGAACCAGACAGCTTCCAGTTAGCTTTGGTGACCCTTTATCTACAGCTTTAATAGACAACTCATAAAAATTCAGCTCTTCATAATCCAGATTTCCTTTTATTAAAATCTCTCCACTTTGCTGCATTAACTCAAATAATTCTGTGGCAGATTCAGATGTGTGATCATCAAAATAATACTGAATCTCCCCATTCATGCCTTCATCTAGGTCTGTTGCATTCAACATTAATATTACCGAATTTAGAGGGAGATTTTCCTTTAGTCTGATTTTATAAACTGATTGATTAAACACTGGAGGATTATCATTTATATCTGACACTGATATTGTTATATGACAGGATCCCGATCTAGCCGGCTCTCCCCCATCAATAGCTGTGAGAATAAGATGGTGTTCTGCTTTCTCCTCCCTATCCAGAACCTTCTCTAATACCAGCTGAGGGGTGAGGGTGCCATCCATACGATTCTTCACAGACAATGAGAAATAAGGATTTGCATTTAATACATACTGACTGACACCATTAATGCCAACATCTAAATCTTTTGCAATTGGCAAAGGCAGCTGAGCACCAGGACTGGTGAACAATTCTGTAATCTCAATAGATTGGTTACTAACAGAAAAGTTGGGGGAATTATCATTAATATCCAGAATCTCTATGTCTAAATTAAAAAGCTCTGCAGGATTCTCAGCAGCCACCTCTAAATGCAGCAGACAGCTCACACTGGAGCCACACAGGCTCTCCCTATCAATCCGGCCATTTACACTCAGTCCTCCATTTTCCTTATTTACAGCAAAATATTTTTGGTATTTGTCAGATGATAACTGTAACCTGCGCTGAGAAAGCTCTGCACGGTTTATACCCAGATCCTGAGCTACGTTCCCTATCCATGTCCCTGGATCAGCTTCCTCCACAATAGAATAACGAAGCTGCCCAGAGACCCAGCCCCAGCTACAAAGCAGAACGGAGAATGCTACTTGCCATTTCCAACAAAGACAGCAGCCTCTGATGTCCATATCTTGGGATATATCCTTGATATGTGATAAAACATAGATCCTTTGTAATCCAGATTGCCAGTGCTTGGTAAATATCCTTTTTCAGAACTGTAACAATAATAATCCATTCAACGGAAAACAAAACATGAATGTCTTCTGATTGCAGCAGCTCTTCTTTGTGTGTGAGGGAGGGGGTGGGAGGGTAAGTCACTGAGCCAGGGGGAGGAGAGCGCAATGCTTATATTAGCACATCTAGCAACACAGCTAAGCATGCCAATGCTGCCCTCTTCTGGCCAAAAGTGGCAACTACTCTGTTTAGATCAACGTGAACAAAAATAATTTGCCAGTTATTTTTGCAATTGCAATTACAGGATTCATATTGTATATACGTGTATAATTCAGAGCAAAGTAAAAATGCTTGGAAATAAAAAAAGAGCATTGCAAAATAGTAAGTTATCTTTTATAATAAAAGAGAAAAGTAAATCAAAGGAATAATGGGATATACTGAAATACTGGCAACACACTGCCATATATACATTTTTTTCTAAGTTCTACATATCTGCAGAAATTATGACCTCAGGAATGAATCTGTTGGGGTCATGATAACCAGGAGTTATGTACGTCACCTGTGGAAATGTCCCATCACAGGTACATATTTATTTAGGGGTGGAGGGAATTTTAGAACACATTTCTGGCTGCACTTGTGTATTAAAGTAGAAAAAAGCACACTCAGAGTAAAACTTCCTCAAATTATTAGCATGATCCTCACTGTCCATACAAGAGCTGGGCCAATAAAGCCCCCCCCCCTTCATACAGACAATAAAGGGAAATAAGAAAAATCTTTTGCACATTGTTGGATGTCATTTTCTTTAAATATCATTCAATTAGTAGCATTTTTGTACATACTGGTTAAAGAGAAAAATGTAAACTTACAAAAAAGGTTCCAGTGCTGAGCTGTGCTTCTTTTAACAAATTCTTAGAAGGTTGGGTACAAACATATTTGAAAATTCTACTCAGCCTGTTGTTTGAGCATAATAAATCTAAAGAAAGCATTCCTGATAGATAGACGGGTGGTCTGCATTAGCAGTTATCGCCTTAAACAAATCTACATTTACCCTTGCCAATTTTGTCCTAGGAAAGGTTTAAGTCAAACTTTACCCTTAGCCCCCTCTTCCACAGCCCTGTCCCCCATAAGGAGATGCACCTTGATGTTTCTGGCACTTTGTGAAAGGGAGACCCACTGGCCACTGGTATTTCCATTTGGCAAAGCAAATGATTGGTTGGAGAATAGGGATTAGCTGCAAAGGAAAAGTGCAAGTATACTCTAGGCTTCCCCTGGAGCCCACTATCAAGGATATTGGTCAAATTATACTTTAACTGCCCTTTTTATAGATGAGTATAATGTGGGTTCACTAAAAGTCACTTCCTATCCCCTTACCAAGAGAAAACTGTATCTCATGAGGAGCACTTGACTTTACCTTCAGGTATACTGTAAAGTGGGATCTGTAGCACTCCACTGCACTGGAATAAGAAGCGAACAATGCGAGCCATGGTATGGAGAAAGATGCCATAATCCACATGAGAAGATCGAGTAACACACGTCAAGTGGCCAAATGTGTTGTAATCTGAGCAAAAGCTGCATTTCCCTTCTATACACATGCACAATGAAGTGTGGCATCAGCACTAATAAATGCTCAACCACAGTCAGGTTAAATAAAAATGGCCCAAACCTCTTGGTCCACTATCAATACCTGACTTGGGGTGCCCTGTACTGACAATTTCTACTGCAAAGCTGATTACCATGCTACATGCCTTTCTCCTGGAATCCTACAGCAATGACATGCTGCTCTTTCCTCTGTGAAAGTCACTGTTGGGATGCTGATCACTGCCACAGGAAACAGGAAGGTGAGTGATTGTACAGCAATCAGCTTTTCAGAAATGATTACCACTGCAGGGCACCCCAAATAAGAATGCCCCAGGGTAAAAGTGGACCAAACGTACATTTGGACTTTTGGCCCTCCTAAAGAATCTTTTGAACTGGTCGTTGTCAGTATTTGTCACAAAAATGAAAAACCATGAGAAACTAAATATATTTCATGGAAGGTTTAAGCAATACAAAAAATACCCATTGCAAATTTTGACCATAGAACTATGCAGGAGATTGTTTTTCATACAGAATATAATGCATATAATAATTTCTTCTTATACTATTAAATATATTTGTGGAATGTTAGAAGCAAGAACAAGATGTCAAATCTGAAAAAAAAATTAATACACCAAAGAATGTTGCTTTTTCTA
This sequence comes from Gastrophryne carolinensis, assembly GCA_027917425.1. Lineage (NCBI taxonomy): Eukaryota > Metazoa > Chordata > Amphibia > Anura > Microhylidae > Gastrophryne > Gastrophryne carolinensis. The sequence goes on from CM051238.1 coordinate 75,151,474, forward strand.
TCTGCTGTACACATCGGGGGTTAACCAAATGATTTAGGATTTTCTCACTTAATATGCAATAAAATTATGAAAAACATTTTTGTCTAATTAAAAATCAAAATCCCCTGCACGTGTAATGAGGCAGATTACATTTTTAAGTGCTAGGCTTACCCTTTGCACCTACCCCCCACCCACACCCTTATAAACCCCCACCCTTCTGCTCAGACAGGGATAGAAAATGGCCACATAAACGGATAATGGAATAGGTTCTGTGATGCAACAGCTGAGAGAAAGGGGGATTTTTCTTGTTGGGGGGGGGGCAGGAGTGGTGGGTCAAGCTACTTGTGGACCTACAGCCTCCTTAAGAATGGTATATGATTAATAGTGCTGTTGTATAATAGATTTAGGGTGCATGGTGGTGGAATCCTGAGCTATACAGCCCGGTACATCCGCTATTAGAGGTAGAAAAGGCCAATCCCAAAGTAGCCCACTAATTAGTTCTGGTGCCTGTCATCATGATATTTTGCTCACTGCTCACCTGAAAAGTATAGTTTGCTTTTAATATCTGCATTACAAAATATCAAAACAATATAACATATGTCAAGAACAATGTAAAATGATGAGCTCTTGTTATTTACTGATATGAAGGTCTACCTCTCGGGATAGGGAAAAAACATATGATCACCCCCCGCTTCAATCCTAGTCTACAAGTTTAAAGCTTGCCGGGTTCTGAGAGGTCCCGCATTTACCCCACTTAACCAATGCTCATCAGTGACCTTAGTGTTAAACAGCATCCCCCCACATCATTCACAGCAGTGGTGTACTGAGGCCCACCGGGCATTGTTCTAGGTCTCCCTATGGCCAGACCGTCCCTGAGTCATAGTGACGTCAGTATGCCAACATTTATTTCATTGGAGGGGATATGCAAAGAGATGGCCCCCTCACCACTGCAGTAAATTCATTACATCAGTGGACATGAACATTGTGAACATTGTGACTGACCTGGGGGTGGATGTTCCTCCTGAAAGTTATCGTGAGTGTGATTGCCATGGGATTTGAACTCAGGAACCAAAAAGCTTTATACTACTGGACTAGGATGGAAGAACTGCGCGTGACAAGACAGCTCTTGAACTGGACATCTAAGTGTCTCAAAGTTGTGAGATAGAAATACAGAACTTATATTTATCCATAAGATTAATATTAAATTTGAATGAATGTAAATGAATAATATATATCATATATAAAAGTAAAATAGGCAGAAGTGACATCTCTCACCTTGCTTGGATCAGTCAGGAAGCTTGTATTGGAGGCTGTGTCGTTGTCTTTTACAAAATCCCTTAACTGAGGAAAGTCCAGAGACTGCAGAAATCTGGAATCCCGTTGCTGTGGGGCTGGGGGTATATTAGTCTGGTAACATTGCCCTTGTGCTCCTGGGGGAACCATCCTGACCTCCATGTATTTTAAGGTTCCATCAGAGTTCAGGAATAGAGCTGGATGTAACTGATCTGTGTAGGGTTTGGAGTCCGAGCCCCAAAGAAAACAGCAGCTATCACTGTATCCATAACTTTCCTTCCTCACACATCTCACTAGCAATATAATAAAAGTCACAAGAGAAACTAAACTAATAGCCACCAGAGAAACTATTAAATATAAAGTCATATCTGAGGATGATTTAGGATTTGTCAATAAATCACCAGATTTGGGTCTTTCTACTACAACGTCATCTGCTATAGTGACAAGCACAGTGACTGTGGTGGATAATGGAGGATCCCCATGATCACTGATAGAGATGACAAGCTGCTGCTCTGGATTTTCTGTTTCTTGGAGCTCTCTTATAGTTCTGACCTCTCCTGTATGTTTAGATACCTGGAATAATGTAGGAATGCTGAGATCAATGAGGTTAAATACTAACCAGGCATTGTGGCCTGAGTCCAGATCCACTGAAGTCAGTTTTGTCACCAGATATCCGGCACTTGTAGATTTAGGGATCCTCTCTTGAATGATAAGATCCTCAGAGTGCTCTGGATACAGCAGGGTGGGGGAGTTATCATTTGTATCCAAAATAAATATAAACACAGCGACAGTTGAAGATAATCCTGGAGATCCAGAATCTTCTACTTTAATTGTGATTTGTATAGTCTGGATGTGCTCATAGTCAAAGGAACGCTGAGCATAGAGATCACCAGTATTAGAATTAATATAAACAAAGGAGGACACAGAGGATCCGTCTATCTGGCTCTCAGCTATAGAGTAAACCAGATCAGCGTTACTCCCCTCATCTGCATCAGTAGCAGATACTGTACATAGGAGAGTCCCCGGGTCACTGTTCTCCTTAATGAAAGCATTATAAGTAGATTGTGTAAATGTTGGGGCATTATCATTAACATCAGAAACCTGGAGAGTAACAGTCGTCTTACTGGACAGAGATGGAGACCCTAAATCAGAGGCTGTCAGCTCAATAATATACTGAGCTTGTGTTTCTCGATCCAGATTCCCATCAGTGACCAGTGCATAATGATTTTTATAAACTGTGATTTTGAATGGAATATTGCGGGAGACAGCTAATCGTATCTCTCCATTTTTTCCAGAATCCATGTCTCTCACATTAATAAATCCAACAACAGTTCCTATGGGGGAGTTTTCTGGGATTTCATTTTTCAAAGAAGAAAATGACATTTCTGGAAAATTATCATTTATATCTTCAATTTCCACCTGAACCAGACAGTTTCCAGTTAGCTTTGGTGATCCTTTATCTACCGCTTTAATAGACAATTCATAAAAATTCAGGTCTTCGAAATCTAAAGCTCCTTTCAGAGATATCTCTCCACCTTGCTGTTTTAAGTCAAATATTTCCCTGGCAGATGCAGACAAATGACCAAAATAATACTGAATCTCCCCATTCATGCCTTCATCTGGGTCTGTTGCATTTAAGGTTAATATAACAGATTTTAAAGGGAGATTTTCCTTTAGACTGATCTTATAAACTGATTGATTAAACACTGGAGGATTATCATTAATATCAAGCACTGATATTGTTATATGACAGGATCCCGATCTAGCCGGCTCTCCCCCATCAAGAGCTGTGAGAATAAGATGGTGTTCTGCTTTCTCCTCCCTATCCAGCACCTTCTCTAATATCAGCTGAGGGATGAGGGTGCCATCTTTACGTTTCTGCACAGACAATGAGAAATACGGATTTGTATTTATGGTATAATGACCAATGCTATTTGTTCCAACATCCAAATCCCCTGCAATCTCTAAAGCAAACTCAGCACCAGGACTTGCAACCAATTCTGTAATCTCAACAAAATAATTATCAATTGCAAATGTGGGAGAATTATCATTAATATCCAGAATCTCTATGTCTAAATTAAAAAGCTCTGCGGGATTCTCAGAAATCACCTCTAAATGCAGCAGACAGCTCACACTGGAGCCACACAGGCTCTCCCTATCAATCCGGCCATTTACACTCAGTCCTCCATTTTCCTTATTTACAGCAAAATATTTTTGGTATTTGTCAGATGATAAATGTAACCTGCGCTGAGAAAGCTCTGCACGGTTTATACCCAGATCCTGAGCTACGTTCCCTATCCATGTCCCTGGATCAGCTTCCTCCACAATAGAATAACGAAGCTGCCCAGAGACCCAGCCCCAGCTACAAAGCAGAACGGAGAATGCTACTTGCCATTTCCAACGAGAGCAGTGTCTGATGTCCATATCTTTAGGTGTTTTCTTAATATTTGATGAAACATAGATCCTTTGTAATCCAGTGCTTTGCTAAATTTTCATTTCTGAAGCTATACAATATACCATCCAGGGGAAATCAAATCCATGGGAGTCTCTTCCAAATGCAGCAGCTCTTCTTTGTGTGTGAGGGAGGGGGTGGGAGGGTAAATCACTGAGCCAGGGGGAGGAGAGCTCAATGCTTGTATTAACAGATCTATCCATGTAGCTAAACATGCCAATGCTGCCCTCTTCTGGTTAATTTTAGAAACTTCATGCGTAATGTTAAAGCCTGGTCACTAAAATCAATTCTATATATATGCAGTATGATATTATATATAATTAAGTAATCATAATACTCATAAATGATTATCACTTGTCTGCTTTATATATATATATATATATATATATATATATATATATATATATATATATATATATTTTTTTTTTTTTTTTTTTACATTATTTTAAGAGGAAAACTAATCTACATTAACCGAAACACAACACTGGTCAAAATGCTTAGTCTTTTGAGGATACAGGGCTAATTTAACGCCATGAGAAATTGAATGTTCGCATGCTATTTTTCAGTTTTGCAATTCATTTTTCCTTTGCAAATTTTTTTTTGCGATTCAAGTATGAACATGCATTTGCATATCAGCAAATATATTCATCACTTGACGTCCTCAATGCAATAAAAAGTCACCAAGGTATGGGGAAATTGCTCTCCACCACTTACCTAGCTGGTGAGTGTGGCCTTTTCTTAGGCAAAATTATACTTTTCCTGTGCGTATTTTGTTCACTCTTACAATTACCTCATAGGTAAGTAGCTACGGTGCAAAAAACCTTTAAAATGACAATTCGTAATATCTTTAGGCTAGGCACACATTGCAATTAAGAACACTACTGATCCAAACATGTGCTTACATGCAAACCACCATTTTTTGTGTGTGTATTTCTCTATTCAGCACCAGGAGAAAAAGTGTGCTACTTTTTAGGAGAGAAAAATGCCATTTACTTGAAAATGAATGACAGTTTTCTCTTCTAAAAGGTAGCACTCTTTTCCATCTGTTGCAGAATCAACCCTATTGCCAGGGAAGTGTAGAGGGGCATAGGTTCACCAGCACATTCTAGGGGGAATGCGGAATAAGTTGAGGGGGGCTCCTGTGTGACTACTGGAGGAACACAGCAGGTGAGTATTGATAAATGTAACTCACAACAGCAGTTTAAAATATCACTAGAAAAGCCAAAACAGAAATAACAATTTAAAGATAAATGCATTAGAAAAACATAAACATATCTAAAAATAATTTATATGTTGTAAAACAAATAAGAATAAACATAACACATAAACAGTTAATAAAAATGAATTAAAGAATTTAAAGTGGACTAAAGCTCATGCCCTGGCGGCCCTAGATTCCCTTCCCCCAAGGCCAAATCGGGATGCCCTGCTGTGTAAACCCCCTAGGTCACCCCCGGAAATTCACAGTCTTTCCTGGTCCAAGGGTGCATGTGCAAGCAGCAGCCGCATTCCCGCTATCCCTTTGGCAGGGCGCATGTCCGTGCCAGGCATTTCTAAATGGCTGGCGCAGGCATGCTCCCTGTTAGAGGGTAGCAGGGGATGCATCCACCAGTGGCAGCGCCAAAGGCTTAGATGACACGAGGGAGCTGATCTGAGCATTTTGATTAGATGAGAGGCCACGAATGCACCATAGGACCAGTGAGAGTTGAGTTTGTTCTGTCGACCTGGGCAACAGCAATCGGGGTGCCCTGGGGCAAGGACCAAAACCCAGGATAGTCAAAATCCTGGGTTTTGGTCCACTTAAAAAAAGGGGGTGAAAGGAAATACAAGTTGAATTGACATAAATAAGACATATATTACTATAAAATAAAATAAAGGGAAAATAATAAATAACACAATCTAAAACCAGTAAATAACTTTGCTTTTTGCACAGATGCTTATAGATTTGCTTAGAAGAGAAAGCATGTTTCTAATTGCACAAACCTGTACAAATAGGATACATGCTTTTTCTTCTAAGCAGATCTTTTAGCATATGTAAGCATCCATAGGCATCTCTGCATGTACATTTCTCATGTAAGCACATATGTATCCATAGGCATCTCTGCGTGTATATATTCACACAAATCTGTCATTTTCATAAGAATATGTATTCGGCTTTACAGCTTGGACATGTTCGCACTGCTCGAATGCTAATATATATTTGCATCATAAGAATATATATTTGCACGGTGTTCAATCAGCACCGTGACATTGGCTTTCTGGCACCTGGGTCAAAATTTCGAATTGGAACCCCCCTTACATGCCAGTGCCCATTTTCAAATATGTGCTAAAACTAATCACCTTGTCCCTGCGGCAGCCAGGAAAGGTTGCATGAGGGAAGAGAATATAGGACCTGCCATGGACTCTGACATAGCCAATTATAGCTGCACCAGGGATTGTAAAAATCCTGGTGGTGCTCCGCTATACCACACATATACACGCTACTCACTGCATAGACAGACATGATAAAACACTGTTAAAACATGAAACGTAATGCAGTGTGTTGCCCAGTGCAAATTCAGAGCAGATTGGAGTAGCTGCTCATATGCTGATGTTGCTGGCTGGGTATGAGCTTCCATTTCTTGTATTGTGCAGAGGAACATTCAGGAGGAAGAGTGAGCTCTGTCCTGGGAATTCTTCTCACACAGCTGCTCATGCTGCACGCTGAGCCTGGGAGGGAGGAGCTGTGGGGAACCTGCTATCCATCCACACACAGCATAGACATAGCCATCACAGAGCTCTTTTACTGCCCAGCCGCGCCCCTGACCCTCACCTAATGCAATATAAGTAGACTAGCTTCTTCCAGAGAGGTGACATAGGAGATCCTTCTCACTCCCCCCCCCCCCCACCTCCTTGCACAATAAACATTTTCTGATCTGTGACACCAAAAATATCCTGTGCCTGGCTGCTCTTGCTATTTTGCCACTGGGGCTACACCTAGAATTAACCCCTGAGCTACCAATAACTAAGGGTGGCTCCAGCACAACAGTGAGTGGGAATCTTGCTCTGGGACCCTAACTCAGCTCCCCCCCCTCCATTCACTGAGGAAATTAGATAGATAAGGTTGCATTCCACTAAGTGTTTCACATCAGATGCCCCTGCTTAAACTCTCTGAGGACAATGCACATTATTAGAACTTCCACCTATAGTTTAACTCAATCCCAATCATTGTCACTACACAGAGACATTTGTAAATCAACACCAAAACTTTTTCACAGCTGTTATCGAAAAATTAACAATTATAAACCAGTAACCATCACATTAACAATGTTTGGATTCCTTGGCTTCTTATTTGTAAAAAATGTATATCAGCAGCAATTCTACTACTTTGTCTCATTAAAGCGCTAGAGATTGCTACTCCTGTAGACCTGGAAATGACGTATTTTTCATTCATTAAAATACCTGAAAAACTAGTGGTTTGTGATGATGCTTTGATGTGCAGTTTGTGCTGAGATTTCCTGCCGATTCTCCATTACGCAATGCTCTTACTGAACACTGCCAACATTCATTGCTCAAGTAAAAGAACAGGTTAAAAGAGCTGATCACATAGTGTTGGAAACCTGCATATATACCTTTTAACGTTATTAAAATCATACATAGATGTCAAATGGGGGGGGTTATTATTTTATTAACGCACAATTTCAGTATGATCAGGATATTTTCCATTTCTGCTGCCACCTCGATTATACCATATTTACACTACATGTCACCATAGGAGCCCTTCAGTGGATCAAGTACCCACATACCCAACAGCCTTAGAATCAGTGCTCCACTACTGCTTAAATAAGCACACATTGCAGACTATAGTATTTATACACAAAAAAACAGAGCATGTTTAGTGCCAATGACTACTAAAAATATTACATTAACCCCTTGCCGCTGCAGTAAGATTTGGGATCATGTTCGTTTTAATTAACAATTAACAATCTAACAACCCACAAAACATGACCCTATTTTAAATCTGCACCCTTCAACCTATGCAAAAACCACATTCAGGAAGTGTATTAACCCTTTAGGTGCTTTACAGCTTTACAGGAATTAATACATTGCAGGAAGCTCTACAGGACGTAATAGTATGACATGAATGACACTGCAGTACATCAGTCATCACCATCTTCAATGTATCTGCTATACTGATGCTGAGGTGAAACATTAATGTTGCATTAACATTAGGCTACTTTCATACCAGCAATTACGTTGTCTTCACGATAGCTCTGAAACCGCCAGTGAAATGCTGGCCATAAGTAGCCTACGGTGCAATTGCAGGGTCACTTGAAGAATTTTTTATGATGATAGTGTTGCAATGTGCTAAATTTTGATTGAAAGGGCTATCACTTGCAAATTGCTTTCAAAAACACGATTAGGTTAGTTCTAGCAATTTTATAGGGCTAGTACTAACAAACTGCCCCAGTGTGAAAGTAGCCAAAAAGATTTGCTGCACTTCATTGGTGTGCTGTAGGTGAAATAGCTTACACACACCTACTGTACTTTTGACATTGTTTATAAAAATTCTAGATAATTTGATATAAACACAGTTTAAGTCAGAAGTCAGAGGTCCAGGGTCTATATGTGTAACAAAAATAACAACCCTTGCCTCTCTCAACTGTCGCTGGGTGCAAAGCCTGATATTAAAATTCAAAGTGACTCTCCTGTCCTGCATTGTATCTCCCAGCAGGGCTTAATTTCAAGGCGAAACATTACTTAATATGTCCATACTTTTGCCTCCATACTTCCTTTTTTAACCCCCCAAATTGAGCTAAGCACCAAGGGTGGGACGGGATTTAATTGGGTGCATTGATTTCTTTGGTCTTGCAATTTAGAATCAAGTTAGATTCAACCAGAATTTTTTTAATTGAAAAAAACTCTTTAAAATGAAGTGAAAGGCCATTCCTATGGCCTAGTTTTGCAGAGGGAGCAAGGAAAAGGAAAACAAGCATGGAGGGGAAAAAATTGCAAGGGAGGCACCGGCAATTGGGATGCCACACTCCCACCACCACCACCACCTATTTTTTTATAAAAAGGATGTGGGATTGCTTTAATACCTGTAATTGAACTTTTAGCTAAAGACAGATCAATACTGTGTCTCAATATGTAATTCAATCTAAATAATGCAACCATTCAGTACAATGGACTTCTGTAAAACCAAAAAGATTATACCTGGATTAAGAAAATATTTTACCACATTATTAGCTTTATGAATCTATACATAAGCTTAATTCAAATGTATCTTGTCACTCATAAAAGCAGCTGGTGTTCAGAAATGGGGTAAAAAGGAATGAACATTTTAAAAAGTAAAGTGTATCATTATAAGGGTATTAAGCATTGCAAGATTAACCACTAATAAATATATCCTGTATCAGAATATTCTATCCTGCAACATGCATTGTGACTGGAGGAAAGAGCTCGATGAATGAAGTTCTTGCAGATCATTTACCGTTCTAAGGGGGTGCTCAATCACAGTATGGCTGTATAAATTTAAAGCTAATCCTTGGCATTGCACCTTTAGCATTTCTAAGGGCCTTGGGTGGCACAGAGACATAAAGAGATGATTTGCATAGCTCCACCTGCAGCAAGGGTAGATGGGTAATGCTTTCTGACCTTGTATTGAGTACTATGCAAATACTTTCCATTTTAGGAAAGCACCTCATTCCCTTTACCTAAGTAGATGTTTTTTTGGTCTCTTTAGCCCCCCTATATTAAGCCTAACATGGGTCTCTCCACATACTGGCTTGCGACTCTATATATTTATCCCTAACTGCTACTCAATTTCCAATTTTCCATCTCCTAAAATACAGTTTGTTTGATATTGTTTGATATTGACTCATTCATTCAACATCAAATGGTTTATGTCACACTTTTCCATAATTTCCAATGATTCTGGGAGTCTCTGGAATTTTCGTAGTGATTTATTTATTTTTTTTAATAAAGTGGGAAAATGTTTTCCAACACTCCAGATGCTCTCAAAATCATTTGCATCAGCTCCATTATGTGGTACCATAAATACCATTGGGTCAATCATTTATCGTATAGCAAACAATTTGAAGATACAAAAAAAATATATATAATATATATATATATATATATATATATATATATATATATATTGGGTATATATATGTATATAAATATATATATAGATGTAATAGATGGTTATAACTGAATCAGATGGAACCAAACTTCTTTGCAAAACCTACTGCTGTTATCAAACATAATGGCCAGTAACAGTTTAATAAGACAAAATGTAAATAAAACCGAGATCTTTAGAAAATTAAATTAGACCACAGTTAATGTTGCACAGCGTAACATATACAATAAAGTACAACAGCAGTGGGTAGAAAGAAAGTGGTCTCACCTTGCTTGGATCAGTCAGGAAGCTTGTATTGGAGGCAGTGTCATTGTCTTTAACAAAATCCCTTAACTGAGGAAAATCCAGAGACTGCAGAAATCTGGAATCCCGTTGCTGTGGGGCTGGGGGTATATTAGTCTGGTAACATTGTCCTTGTGCTCCTGGAGGAACCATCCTGACCTCCATGTATTTTAAGGTCCCATCAGAGTTCAGGAATAGAGCTGGATGCAACTGATCTGTGTAGGGTTTGGATTCAGATCCACAAAGAAAACAGCAGCTATCACTGTATCCATAACTTTCCTTCCTCACACATCTTACTATTAATATAATAAATGTCACAAGAGAGACTAAACTAATAGCTACAAGAGAAACTATTAAATATAAAGTCATATCAGATGAATATTTAGGATTGCTTATTAAATCACCAGATTTGGGTCTTTCTACTACAACCTCATCTGCTATAGTGACAAGCACAGTGACTGTGGTAGATAATGGAGGATCCCCATGATCACAGATAGAGATGACAAGCTGCTGCTCTGGATTTTCTATGTCCTGAAACTCTTTTATAATTCTGACCTCTCCTGTATGTTTAGACACCTGGAACAATGAGGAACTGCCAGGATCAATGAGGTTGAAAATCAACCAGGCATTATGACCAGAGTCCAGATCCACTGCAGATAGTTTTGCCACAAGATATCCGGCACTTGTAAATTTTGGGATCTTCTGTTGGACAATTAGATCCTCAGAGTGCTCTGGATACAGCAGGGTGGGGGAATTATCATTTGTATCCAAAATGAATATAAAAACAGAGACAGTGGAAAACAGTTTTGGAGATCCAGAATCTTCAACCTTTACAATGATTTCCAATGTCTGGATGTGCTCATAGTCAAAGGAACGCTGAGCATAGAGATCACCAGTATTAGAATTAATATAAACAAAGGAGGACACAGAGGATCCGTCTATCTGGCTCTCAGCTATAGAGTAAACCAGATCAGCGTTACTCCCCTCATCTGCATCAGTAGCAGATACTGTACATAGGAGAGTCCCCGGATCACTGTTCTCCTTAATGAAAGCATTATAAGTAGATTGTGTAAATGTTGGGGCATTATCATTAACATCAGAAACCCGGAGAGTAACAGTCGTCTTACTGGACAGAGCTGGAGACCCTAAATCAGAGGCTGTCAGCTCAATAATATACTGAGCTTGTGTTTCTCTATCCAGGTTGCCGTTGGCAATCAGTGAAAAATGATTTTTTTCCACCCTGATTCGAAATGGCACATTAGGGGATATTTCCAGCTGGATTTCTCCATTTTTCCCAGAATCCTTGTCTCTAACATTAATAAATCCAATAACAGTTCCTAACGGTGAATTTTCTGGAATCTCACTTGTTAAGGAAGTTAAATAAATTTTTGGAGAATTATCATTCATATCCTCAATTTGTATCTGAACCAAACAGTTTCCAACAAGCTTTGGTGATCCTCTATCTGCTGCCTTTACAGATAATTCATAAATGTTCTGCTCTTCAAAATCTAGACTTCCCTTTAGAAATATTTCCCCACTCTGCAGCTTTAAATCAAATATTTCCCTGGCAGATTCAGATGTGTGACCATCAAAATAATACTGAATCTCCCCATTCATGCCGTCATCCAGGTCTGTTGCATTTAAGGTTAATATTACAGAATTTGCAGGGAGATTTTCCTTTACTCTGATTTTATAAACTGATTGATTAAACACTGGAGGATTATCATTTATATCTGACACTGATATTGTTATATGACAAGATCCTGATCTAACCGGCTCTCCCCCATCAATAGCTGTGAGAATAAGATGGTGTTCTGCTTTCTCCTCCCTATCCAGCACCTTCTCTAATATCAGCTGAGGGATGAGGGTGCCGTCTATACGATTCTTTACAGACAATGAGAAATAAGGATTTGTATTTATTGTATACTGACTGACACCATTAACACCCACATCTAAATCCTCTGCAATCTCTAAAGCAAAAGGAGTTCCAGGACTAGTTAGCAATTCAGTGATTTCAATAAACTGGTCAGTAATTTTAAATGTGGGAGAATTATCATTAATATCCAGAATCTCTATGTCTAGGCTAAAGATTTTTGCAGGATTCTCAGCAGCCACCTCTAAATGCAGCAGACAGCTCACACTGGAGCCACACAGGCTCTCCCTATCAATCCGGCCATTTACACTCAGTCCTCCATTTTCCTTATTTACAGCAAAATATTTTTGGTATTTGTCAGATGATAAATGTAACCTGCGCTGAGAAAGCTCTGCACGGTTTATACCCAGATCCTGAGCTACGTTCCCTATCCATGTCCCTGGATCAGCTTCCTCCACAATAGAATAATGAAGCTGCCCAGAGACCCAGCCCCAGCTACAAAGCAGAACGGAGAATGCTACTTGCCATTTCCAACAAAGACAGCAGCCTCTGATGTCCATATCTTGGGATATGCTCTTGATATTTGATGAAACATAGATCCTTTGTAATCCAGAGTGTTTGTGGCCAGTAAATTCCACTTTCCAAACCTAACAAGATTAAATCCAAAGGAAAATATATCCACGGGATCGTGTTATGAATGCAGCAGCTCTTCTTTGTGTGTGAGAGAAAGGATGGGAGGGTAAATCACTGAGCCAGGGGGAGGAGAGCGCAATGCTCCTATTAACAGATCTATCTATGAAGCTAAATATACCAATGCTGCCCTCTTGTGGTAAAACAGGAAATCTGCTCTCCAAATTTCAAATAAGAAAATTAAAAGATTACAAAGTTTAATGTTGTTAATTATGCCTTGTATATTTAAATATAATATATTTTAGTATAGTATATTTAACAGAATATAATATCATAGCCTGTTAAATATACCCTGTATATATTAGAGGATGATAAATGTCTATTTTTTTTAGATTGAACTTCATATAGTGTATCACAATAATATATAAAAACAATAATTTGCACTATATAAAAAATTACTGACAAGTGTGTTCATTTGACCTATTCATTTGTATGAAAATATTAAAGAAATTGTAGCAAAGTACAAAGATTAATATATGATATCATATTATGGCAGGGCTGGACAAATCTCCATTATCTGAAACCACTAACGAGTATTAAAAATGAACAATATATATTGGAATAATACTTTATCAAGCATCATTGACAACACATATATAATGATCATATAATTAGCATAGTGGTGATGTTTTTATAATCTTTCCACTGTAGATAGTGCTGCTATATGAACTAATATAGGTGAGGGGGGGGGGGGAATTATTTTTAATAAGTTAGGTATTTTATTTGAAGTTTGGAAATAATAGTGGCCTATGGGAATTCACAAACAAGTGTTGATGTATTCCCATAAGCTGCTGTTATTGCTAAACTTCTAAAATAAAGTATTCAAAATTATTTTACCCTCCCCCAGCTGTATTAAATGCCCAGAACTTCACACCACCTCTCATACAAATTTTCACTTTCGTGAACTTTCCCAATAGACATGAGGCCCAATAGTGCCAACAGGCATGTATGGAGTCACCCGTTGATAAGGTAATGGGAGCACTCTGGATTGAGACTACTGTACACAGTCGGAGGCAGGTATTTGGAAATATCCACCTTCCCTTTAAATGAAAGCCACTGTTTGGCTGGTAGTAAAGTAGATGTACAGTAAAATAACAAACACACACATAAATATGTCACTGTAAAAAGTTTTACTTCTTCCTTTTGTGAATCTGGACTTATTCTACCTTATTTTTTATCCTTTTTTGCTATATATTTTATAGCATGGTTGTTGTCAAGTGATGAGCATAAAATCTATGAAACTTTGCTTTAGCTTAAATCATAAATATGTTTATTGCTAAATTGCTTAATATGTGCAATTTAAAATAGAATTTATTCTAGTAAAAGTACTAAAAAGTACTTGTCTTGACAATTACAGTACAATGTTGCTATTATATTAAACATGTAGCTGCAGCGGGTACATATCAGTAGCAAGCATTTTGTCTTGCATTAGATCAGGGCCCCATCATAACTGCTTTGCCCTCCAGTTTATTCATATACTATACTTAACCAGTTAGACGGTTAAACCAAAACAAAAGAGGCATAACTTGAGAGGGTGCAACCGCATCGGGTCCAGAAGTTCAGGAGGGCCCCATCATTGTTGCTACTCCACCTTATTTATCATATCTGTGCTCATTTGGCACCAGTTACAGAAAAGAAAACCCCATATATATTTGCTGTTTCAGTCGAGCCATCCAAATGAGTTAAAAGTCAAAAAAAAAAGTTTACTGTATGAGTGGTGAAAGGGCATTATCTAATGTTCACACCAGGGCCCCGTCACATTTAGTTTCGCCACTCAAAAACAAGATGTGAAATTGGGAAAAATAAGCAAGAGCAGACATAGCAGATAAATCAACTGAGAAAAATGTTGTAGAGCCATTTTTGCTCAGTAAAGCTACACCTTTTAGATGAGACAGTTTCCAACTATACATTTATTTTAATAATGAATCAAAATTTCCTAACTCAATTGAGTAGCATCCTGATTCACTAGATCTGCCCTGTATCGTCTGAAAATGTAAGACCTTTTAAATGAACTTTATCACCATTTTCTTTCCCATATTTGCAAAATAAACAGGTTACTTAGTGCCTTAGGGTATGTATGGAAAAAGTTTTAGGAAGCAGAGTGGAAAATGGTTCCACTTTCTTTTAATGCAGTCCGTGTAACCATATAGGCTGTGTGTGGAAGTGCAGAGTAATGCAGTGCCTGTAAAAGCAGCTGGTACATGTATTTGTAACATTCAGGGGGAGAAGTGAGTAGTGTCTGCAACTGTTCTGCATCTCTGTGCAACCATCTCCCACCCAACCCATCCAACTTACTGCCACAGCAGAGGGTGATGCAGTCTCTGCAGGGGTTATTGCTAACTGTTGCCAGGTAGGGTGGGAATGATTGTGGTGCTTCCCTTGCCAAAATAATGCTGTATCTCTCCTGGACAAACACATTTGGCATCTGTCCTGGGCAAAATAATTATGCATCTGTCCTGGTCAAAAAACTGAATAGGGTGCATGTTACCATACATCTGAACACATGTGAATGGTTATGCTTGCATTTTGTTTTGTGTTTGTTATTAATTGGCCCTTTTGAGGCAACCATAATGCTGATGTGGCTCAAGGTAAAAAGGAGTTTGAGACCCCTGTTCTAAAGCATAGGGGGTGGAGACAAAAGGGACAGGATCACAAGTGGTAGAACCTGAGTTTGGTGGCATGTACCCTGTGAAGGTTATGCTTAAGTTATAAGCTTGTCCGAAGAGGTGAGTTTTGAGGGCACGTTCAAATGCCTGGAGCATTGGAGAGTGACGTATTGAGTGATGGAGTGCATTCCAGAAAAGTGGAGAGGCACGGGTAAAGTCTCGAAGGTGGAAGTGCAAGAAGGTGACCAACAGATTTGAGGGGTGCCAGTCTGTTTGTTGGTAGACCACAAGGGGGTGTTGCAGTCATCATGTCAGGATATGACCAGGACATGCATTAGCATTTTTGTGGTATCAGGTGAGAGGAAGTGACAAATTTGGGGAATGTTTTAATTTGGGGATGACAGGAGGTGGCTAGGAAGAAGGAATGTGAGGTGTGAATGAGAGGGAGGAGCCCTGAACGACACCTAGGCATCAAGCTTGAGGAGTTGCATTTATTGTAAGATTACTTACAGGGATTGTCATATTAGGCAGTGGAGTGAGATGGTGGGAAAATGACCAGTTCTGTCTTGTTCGTATTTAGTTTAAGGGCAGGAGATGACATAAAGGAAGAGATGGGTGTTAGACAGTCAGGTGGGTGAGAGAGGAAGAGCGATTTAGGGCTGAAAGTTATTTTTGAATGTCATCTGCATAAAAGTGATATTATTGTTATTGTCAGGCATCAGAGGCTTGGCTATCAGACAACAGCCCTATTTTAACTTTGTAACTAATACTAATACAGTGTTATAACTAATAATTGTATATTTTTGTCCATGGTTGTAATCGAACTGCCCTTAAGGGGTCTAGCAGGTTTAGTTGGCTAACAATGTCTTAAAGATTTTATGTCTGAACTATGTCTGGACAGATTCACTCTTACTTTAGCTTGAACTTGACCCTAGTTTTTATATTTTTCCCCAATTACAGTATCATGAAAGGATGCCGCCCTCCCCAGATTCACAACAGAAGATACTACATAACATCTCATGCGAAAAGAATACATTGGTGTGCAAAGCTAGTCAACTCATGATGACACTCATCTCAGAACATATCTAGCCATAAAGTATGAATGGAAACATATGCAACTAAGCCTCCAGCAAGGCAAGAAAGGTCCTTATGGCAACTGCAAGGTCTACTATGAAATAAAGGGTTGATTTACTAAGCGTTTACTAATTTAAAAGTGGCCTATTTGCCACTATTCGGCACAGGCCATGCCGGTTGAATGATGGCGAATAGCTTTTCAGCGGTGAACCCCATATAAATCATTGTTAGTTTCGTCGAGAATGTCTGTTTATGTAATTGTTACTTTCCCCAATACAACGTGCATCAGATATTCACATATATGCACATATATTCTGAGCCAAATCCCATGACCAAGTTTGCCTTTTGGCATATAAATGCACCATTATTTTCTAAGCTGTGCATGTTAGAAGGCACCTTCATGTAAAAAATTAAAATAAAATGTGCTTTTTCCGAAGAGGTTTGACATGAACATGGACTCAAAATATTGAAATCTATAAAATTAATATATTGGGTAATAAATAAATAAGTGTGGGCTTATAAAGTGCAAGTAACAAAGTACATTGGAGGATATTACATATACCATGTAAGGAGAGTATATTTAACAGCATGGGGCAAAAAATCTGCCTAGGATTTTATTTTACTGTCCGCAGCCAGCCCACCACCAACTGACAAGCTGCCCTGAAGGTGCATTTCCAGCTTTCCAGGTCAATGAGAGCTGAGGGTACAACACTGTAGACAGAGGTCATGGGCGGGGGTGGACATGACCACTCTTAAGGCAATGATATTAAAACCTTAGTATTATGGGGGCTATGGAATTTTGGTACATCATTTGGGCTGTGTTATTCCTATGCTCTGTCCCTTTCTTAAACCTACTAAAGAATTTTTCAACCTGATTTGAATATCTCAATCTCAACAAACAATAACATGCATTTCTACCTACAGTAGGGGAATAGATCTATTATTAAAAATAGGTATAGAAGGTAAGAAACAAAAAAAAAATAAAACAATAAAATGAGAATGTGAAAACCAGACACCTGTTTATTATTACTGTCATAATAAGTATTTGCAACATTTTGGGAGACATTATACTCAAGGAAAATTGCAAAAAACAGGAATATTTATTTTACCTTGCTTGGATCAGTCGGGCAGCTTGAATCTGAGATAGTATCATTGTCTTTAACGAAATCCCTTAACTGAGGAAAATCCAGAGACTGCAGGAATCTGGAATCCCGTTGTTGTGGGGCTGGAGGTATATTAGTCTGGAAACATTGTCCTTGTGCTCCTGGAGGAACCATCCTGACCTCCATGTATTTTAAGGTCCCATCAGAGTTCAGGAATAAAGCTGGATGCAACTGATCTGTGTAGGATTTGGACTGCGAGCCCCAAAGAAAACAGCAGCTATCACTGTATCCATAACTTTCCTTCCTCACACATCTCACCAGTAAAATAATAAATGTCACAAGAGACACTAAGCTGATAGCTACAAGAGAAACTATTAAATATAAAGTCATATCGGAGGATGATTTAGGAATAGTCAATACATCGCCATATTTGGGTCTTTCAATAAAAACTTCATCTGCTATACTGACAAGCACAGTGACTGTGGTGGATAATGGAGGATCCCCATGATCACTAATAGATATTACAAGCTGCTGCTCAGGATTTTCTATTTCCTGAAATGCTCGTACAGTTCGGATCTCTCCTGTATGTTTAGCCACCTGGAACAATGAGGAACTGCCAGGATCAATCAAGTTAAAGTTCAGCCAGGCATTGTGACCTGAGTCCAGATCAATTGCAGATAACTTTGTCACCAGATATCCAGCACTTATAGACTTTGAGATCCTCTCTTGGACAACAAGATCTTCAGAGTGCTTAGGATACAGCAGGGTAGGAGAATTATCATTTGTGTCCAAAACAAATATAACAACAGAAACAGTAGAAAACAAATTTGGAGATCCAAAATCTTCCCCCTTTACAGTGATTTGAAGAGTCTGGCTGTGCTCATAGTCAAAGGAACGTTGAGCATAGAGATCACCAGTATTAGAATTAATATAAACAAAGGAGGACACAGAGGATCCATCTATCTGGCTCTCAGCTATAGAGTAAACCAGATCAGCGTTACTCCCCTCATCTGCATCAGTAGCAGATACTGTACATAGGAGAGTCCCCGGGTCACTGTTCTCCTTAATGAAAGCATTATAAGTAGATTGTGTAAATGTTGGGGCATTATCATTAACATCAGAGACCTGGAGAGTAACAGTCATCTTACTGGACAGAGCTGGAGACCCTAAATCAGAGGCCGTTAGCTCAAATATATATTGTGATATTATTTCTCTATTCAGATTTCCATTTGTGACCAGTAAATAACGATGTTTATTAACTGTTATTGTAAATGGTAGGGTATTAGGAAATATATTTAGTTGTATTTCTCCATTCTTCCCAGAATCCCTGTCTTGGGCATTAATATGCCCAACAACAGTTCCAATAGGTGAATCTTCTGGGATTTCAGTTGTTAATGAAGAAAATGAAATTTCTGGAGCGTTATCATTAATATCTTCCACTGCGACCTGAACCAGGCAGTTTCCAGTTAGCTTTGGTGATCCTTTATCAACTGCTTTAATGGACAACTCATATAAATTTAGCTCTTCAAAATCCAGACTTTCTTTTATTAATATCTCTCCATTTTGCTGCTTTAAATCAAAAACTGTCCTGGCAGATTCAGATGTGTGACCATCAAAATCATACTGAATCTCCCCATTCATGCCTTCATCCAGGTCTGTTGCATTTAAGGTAAATATTACAGCATTTAAAGGGAGATTTTCCTTTAGACTGATTTTATAAACTGATTGATTAAACACTGGAGGATTATCATTTATATCTGACACTGATATTGTTATATGACAGGATCCTGATCTAGCCGGCTCTCCCCCATCAATAGCTGTGAGAATAAGATGGTGTTCTGCTTTCTCCTCCCTATCCAGCACCTTCTCTAATATCAGCTGAGGGATGAGGGTGCCATCTATACGATTCTTAACAGACAATGAGAAATAAGGATTTGTATTTATTGTATAATGACTGACACCATTAACACCAACATCCAAATCTTTTGCATATTCCAACGGCAGTTGTGCACTGGGACCTGTCCAGAATTCTGTAACTTCAATAAACTGGTCACTAACCAAAAATATTGGAGAATTATCATTAATATCTAGAATATTTATGTCTAAACTAAAAAGCTCTGCAGGATTCTCAGCAGCCACCTCTAAATGCAGCAGACAGCTCACACTGGAGCCACACAGGCTCTCCCTATCAATCCGGCCATTTACACTCAGTCCTCCATTTTCCTTATTTACAGCAAAACATTTTTGGTATTTGTCAGATGATAAATGTAACCTGCGCTGAGAAAGCTCTGCACGGTTTATACCCAGATCCTGAGCTACGTTCCCTATCCATGTCCCTGGATCAGCTTCCTCTACAATAGAATAATGAAGCTGCCCAGAGACCCAGCCCCAGCTACAAAGCAGAACGGAGAATGCTACTTGCCATTTCCAACAAAGACAGCAGCCTCTGATGTCCATATCTTGAGATAATTCCTTGATATCTGATGTAACATAGATCCTTTGTAATCCAGATTGTAAGGACTCGGTTAATTTCCTTTTCTGATGCTAAAGAATAATCCATCAAAAGCCAAATACATCTACGTAAGTCTGTTCCGAATGCAGCAGCTCTTCTTTGTGTGTGAGAGAAAGGATGGGAGGGTAAATCACTGAGCCAGGGGGAGGAGAGGGTGATGCTTGTATTAACAGAGCTATCTCTGCAGCTACATATGCCAATGCTGCCCTCTTTTGTCCAAACCAGGAATTACATTAAATGAATAAATGTTTTAAAATCCAGAAAATATTTTATATTTCCTACAGTGTTTGAAGTAATAAATATATATATATATATATATATATATATATACAGAAAAAAACATATACATCTAAAATAGCTGTGATCACTGCAAGATATCTGGCTATCTTTTGTGATTAAAGACATAATATAAAAGTGTTAAAGGTTCTTGATTCAATAGCAGCAATGTGGTATATTCTCTTTCACAATGTTGTACTTATATAAAAAATATGTGGTGCTACAATAGTAAAATGTTGTATATCAAGGAACTGTAGGTATACAATAAACTGGCATTATCAGGTTATACAGCATAAATGTTACTACCAAGGCCACCCTGCTAGTGTATAAACTTAAAGACATATTGCAGTAAAAAAACAAACAATACACTCACCTTTAATCCCCCGATCACTGCTATTCCGCCATACTGACACTTACCGGTACGCCCAGTCCAAGTCCTGCACTGCTCGCAGAGCTGCTACCAAGGTCCACACAAACATCTTCACAGTTACTATAGCACCCCCTCCATTGCTGTGAATAGTTTCTCTGATGATGACACGGGCCAATTCATCAAGTATATATACCGGCTATACCGGATGCCCCGATGTGTGTAACCCCCAGGTGCAAGTAATCTTACCTGATTCCGGCAGTACCCATGACACCATCTTCGCTCCGGAGATGATGCCAATGGGGCGCAAAGTTCAAATTGGTGGCATTATGCCTCACATTAGTATGCCCCGCATAAAGGACTGATTGGACAAGTGCCCGTGCATGCTTCGTGGGAACATCAGAAAGGTGAGTGAAACTAGGCGATCTGGGGGGTTTCACACAGGGGAGCATCCTACATCAGGAGGGTCTATACTGACTTGGACTAGCACAACACTTCTTTCCTGTTGCTCTCTATTCCTAAGGTTATGCACACACTTTTTCAGCATCAGGTTTTGCTGCACTGTGGGAACTTGAAGCCACAGCATACATGTAAGTTATTGACAAATCATCTAGGAGGAAAACACAACTGTAAATGTTTTTGCCCCTATATTATTCTTGGTCTTGGAGAGGTGAGTATACTGTTGACCTGGGGGGAAGGGATAGCAAAAGAGGGAATTATCCCTGGTACCTCAAGGATGTATGTCTATGTCAGCATTGTGGTTTTTCATATGTTCAAAACATGACATTGACCACAATAAGTCAATGCAATAGGATGTTTTTTTCAGTTTTTAGGCAAGTGCTGTCTTGTCACTTTACATTGTTTCTATTTTTTTTTCTGCCTGTTTTATTACTGATGCATTTTTGCTTTTAAAATCCCTGTTTAAAAAATAATAACACTTATCTTGGCCTGCAGTTTCTAAACTTAACGGAAGATGGAGAACATTTGATGAGGTGGGAGCAGTGTCATTCAATTTATCTGTGAATGGTGGATAAGCTCCCAAAGAATCTCTGGACACTTGCCCTCTGTGGTTTTAAAATTAAATACTGTACATTTCGAAATGACCAAAGACTATGCAGGTTGCTGCAGGGGATGAAAGGTGAGTATGTTATTTTCTGTCCACATAGTTCTTTTAATGACTGTGATTCTGGGGGACAAAATGTAATATTGGAAATGAAAATGTGGAATAGATGTAGTGTTTTATTAAATGGCCCCTCCACCTCTCTGCTGTACCACTGACACATTCTTACAAGCTAGCCTACATTGTAACAGTGCCCTAGTGATGGGCTTCTATTTTTAAAATGAGAACATGGTACTCAACCAAGAATTTGTTCTAATCTTCACTTCTGCATCATAGTTGCCACAGACACCCTGTCCCTGAAAATTCCCAGAGTGGAGAACAGAGGTTGCTGTGCGACCCTGTTTGGATAGAGGTCAAGGAAGAATAGATAGAAGGGTCAAACTTTGGGGGCCTGCTACAGCACCTGCATTGTTCTGAAGAAATGGAGTAGCGGCATATGGGACAGGCTCGTTGCTGCCTTTTATTAAATTCTAGAATTCTAGAAAGATATAAGGTTGAATCTGCATTAACTGGGCCTAATTCAGTTCAGTTGTGGACTTATTGCTAATAAATGGAAACAGACCAGTCACATAGCTATATATTCTCTCCATTCTAAGCTAAAGAACATTAACTCAGGAAAAAAATTAAAACTTCTGATAGACAGAATGGCTAAAAAGAGAAAATATGTTTACTCTGATTTATTAAACTGTGAAATAAAATGAAGCTGCGACAGCAAAAAGAGCATGTTACATGTCCAGTTAAAGAACTCAATGGCAATGATTCTCAAGGTTCCCTGCCCACTAAACCTCCCAATTTGGGATGCCTGTTTGCATGAAACCAAATAAGAAAAAGTAGTGGCATATTTTACCCCATTTGGCACTACTAACTGCCTTGTCAGAAGCTGTACAGACATCTTCACTGCTGATAACCAGAATAAGCTGCAGTTACATGGAACACATGCGTTAACACTAGCCGTGTATTATACACAATTTATAATATTTATACTGTATATGGTGCAATTGCAAAACCCTGTAGAATCATGTGCAAGGGATTTATCAGAACATGCATGTGTTTAAATTAATACAATTTGATGTAAATGTTAACTAGAGGAGCTAAACTTGTTTAAAGGAGCTAAAACAGGGTTATGACTAATCTGGCTTCACGCGGGAGAAAACTGCGAAAATTGACTTTCCTGGGTTTACTTTGGTTCCCCCGGTACATCCTGAATTGGGATGCCCTGTTGCGTGAAACCCCCCAGAACGTCACTTTTCACTCACTTCTTCCTCATTCCAACGGCGCATGTGCAGGCTTTCATCCAATGAGAGTCGTCATTCAGCAAAAAGGCTTTCATTGACTTCTTTGGGGAGTGTGTGCTGCTGCATTCTCCAAATCCTCACACTCCCACCCCAGCTGATGGTGAATGACACCAATGAGTGCAGTTGAAACAAAGAAAAGTGAGTGCTTTACATGTGCCTCAGGGGGTTTCACACAGTGAGGCATCTCGATTCAGGATGTCCCAGGGGAAGGCCAGTGGCCGGCCCTGGAATCTTTTATACTCTAGGGCCAGCCAGGGAGACTTTTGTTCCACTTTAATAAGGTGATGAAGTAGGTGTGTAAACATCTGAGCTAATGTATACAGAACAGCTTTAATATTAATGATGAAAATGGCAGTTCACTATAAAACTACAAGATATTATAGCGCAGAAGAATACTGTTTGTTTTAGCAACAGAAATCATGAATATCAACAATAGCAAGGATATCAAGAGCAAATTGATAGAAACTGATAAACTAAACCTCCAAAAAGAGAGCAGTTTTATTGCAAGCATTTATACATTTGCATTGGTTAATACTTTTCTTTGCATAAGAGTTATACTTGTAACCATTTAAAATATGTTAGGAAACACAAAATAATTAGTAGATTTGAACGGCAATGTGTATTATAAAGGGATAATATGCCATACCAGTAAAAAGAGTAAACGCTATTGCTCACCTTGCTTGGATCAGTCAGGAAGCTTGTATTAGAGGCTG
Organism: Gastrophryne carolinensis; assembly: GCA_027917425.1. Lineage (NCBI taxonomy): Eukaryota > Metazoa > Chordata > Amphibia > Anura > Microhylidae > Gastrophryne > Gastrophryne carolinensis. The sequence continues at coordinate 75,175,230 of CM051238.1, forward strand.
TATCATTGTCTTTAACAAAATCCCTTAACTGAGGAAAATCCAGAGACTGCAGAAATCTGGAATCCCGTTGCTGTGGGCCTGGGGGTATATTAGTCTGGTAACATTGTCCTTGTGCTCCTGGAGGAACCATCCTGACCTCCATGTATTTTAAGGTTCCATCAGAGTTCAGGAATAAAGCTGGATGCAACTGATCTGTGTAGGGTTTGGAGTCCGAGCCCCAAAGAAAACAGCAGCTATCACTGTATCCATAACTTTCCTTCCTCACACATCTCACTAGCAATATAATAAATGTCACAAGAGAAACTAAACTAATAGCCACCAGAGAAACTATTAAATATAAAGTCATATCTGAAGATGATTTAGAATTAGTTATTAAATCACCAGATTTGGGTCTTTCTACTATAATATCATCTGCTATACTGACAAGCACAGTGACTGTGGTGGATAATGGAGGATCCCCATGATCACTGATAGAGATGACAATCTGCTGCTCTGGATTTTCTATTTCCTGAAACGCTCTTATAGTTCTCACCTCTCCTGTATGTTTAGACACCTGAAACAATGACGAACTGCCAGTATTGATTATGTTAAAAGCCAGCCAGGCATTGTGACCAGAGTCCAGATCCACTGCAGTCAGTTTTGTGACCAGATAACCGGCACTTGTAGATTTTGGGATCTTCTGTTGAATAATAAAATCCTCAGAATGCTCTGGATAAAGCAGTTTGGGGGAATTGTCATTTGTATCCAAAATGAATATAAAGAGAGGGGTGGTGGAAAATAATTTGTGAGACCCAGAATCTTCTACTTTTATTGTGATTTGTAGAGTCTGGATGTGTTCATAATCAAAGGAACGCTGAGCATAGAGATCACCGGTATTGGAATTAATATACACAAAGGAGGACACAGAGGATCCGTCTATCTGGCTCTCAGCTATAGAGTAAACCAGATCAGCATTACTCCCCTCATCTGCATCAGTAGCAGATACTGTACATAGGAGAGTCCCCGGGTCACTGTTCTCCTTAATGAAAGCATTATAAGTAGATTGTGTAAATGTTGGGGCATTATCATTAACATCAGAAACCCGGAGAGTAACAGTCATCTTACTGGACAGAGCTGGAGACCCTAAATCAGAAGCTGTGATCTCAATAGAATAAAGGGATATTGTTTCTCTATCCAGATTTCCATTTGTTACCAGTAAATAATGTTTTGTATTCACATTAATTTTAAATGGTAGGGTTTTAGGTGATATATTTAGTTGTATTTCTCCATTTTTACCAGAATCCCTGTCTTGAGCTTTAATATGTCCTACAATAGTTCCTATTGGTGAATTTTCTGGGATTTCATTTGTTAATGAAGAAAAATTAATTTCTGGAGCATTATCATTAATATCCTCAACTTCCACCTGAACCAGACAGTTTCCAGTTAGCTTTGGTGATCCTTTATCAACTGCTTTAATAGACAACTCATAAAAATTCAGCTCTTCATAATCCAGATTTCCTTTTATTAAAATCTCTCCACTTTGCTGCATTAACTCAAATAATTCTGTGGCAGATTCAGATGTGTGATCATCAAAATAATACTGAATCTCCCCATTCATGCCTTCATCCAGGTCTGTTGCATTCAACATTAATATTACCGAATTTAGAGGGAGATTTTCCTTTAGACTGATCTTATAAACTGATTGATTAAACACTGGAGGATTATCATTTATATCTGACACTGATATTGTTATATGACATGATCCTGATCTAGCCGGCTCTCCCCCATCAATAGCTGTGAGAATAAGATGGTGTTCTGCTTTCTCCTCCCTATCCAGCACCTTCTCTAATATCAGCTGAGGGATGAGGGTGCCATCTTTCCGATTCTTTACAGACAATGAGAAATAAGGATTTGTATTTAATACATACTGACTGACACCATTAATCCCAACATCTAAATCTTTTGCAATTGGCAAAGGCAGCTGAGCACCAGGACTTGTCCAGAATTCTGTAATCTCAATAAACTGGTTACTAACAGAAAAGGTGGGAGAATTATCATTAATATCCAGAATCTCTATGTCTAAACTAAAAAGCTCTGCAGGATTCTCAGCAGCCACCTCTAAATGCAGCAGACAGCTCACACTGGAGCCACACAGGCTCTCCCTATCAATCCGGCCATTTACACTCAGTCCTCCATTTTCCTTATTTACAGCAAAATATTTTTGGTATTTGTCAGATGATAAATGTAACCTGCGCTGAGAAAGCTCTGCACGGTTTATACCTAGATCCTGAGCTACGTTCCCTATCCATGTCCCTGGATCAGCTTCCTCCACAATAGAATAACGAAGCTGCCCAGAGACCCAGCCCCAGCTACAAAGCAGAATGGAGAATGCTACTTGCCATTTCCAACAAAGACAGCAGCCTCTGATGTCCATATCTTGGGATATATCCTTGATATGTGATAAAACATAGATCCTTTGTAATCCAGATTGCCAGTGCTTGGTAAATATCCTTTTTCAGAACTGTAACAATAATAATCCATTCAACGGAAAACACGGGAATGTCTTCTGATTGCAGCAGCTCTTCTTTGTGTGTGAGGGAGGGGGTGGGAGGGTAAGTCACTGAGCCAGGGGGAGGAGAGCGCAATGCTTGTATTAGCACATCTAGCAACACAGCTAAGCATGCCAATGCTGCCCTCTTCTGGCCAAAAGTGGCAACTACTCTGTTTAGATCAATGTGAACAAAAATAACTTTTGCAATTGCAGTTACAGGATCCATATTGTATATGTGTATAATTCAGAGCAAAGTAAAAATGCTTGAAAATAAAAAAGATCATTACGAAATAGTAAGCTATCTTTTATAATAAAAGAGAAAAAAAAATCAAAGGGATAATGGGATATACTGAAATACTGCCAACACACTGCCATATATACATTTGTCTACACATCTGTAGAAATTCTGACCTTAGGAATGAATCTGTGGGGGTCATGCTAACTGGGTGATGTACCTCACCTGTGGATATGTCCCATCACAGGTGCATGTTATTGGGTAATTTTGTTAGGGGTGGAGGGAATTTTAGAACACATTTTTGGCTGCACTTGTGTATTAAAATAAAAAAAGCACACTCAGAGTAAAACTTTCTCAAATTATTAGCATGATCCTCACCGTCCATACAAGAAATCGTCCAATAAAGCCCCCTCCCCCGCCTTTATACGGGCAATAAAGGAAAATAAGAAAAATCATTTGCACATTGTTGGATGTCCTTTTCTTTACATATCATTCAATTAGTAGCATTTTGGTTCCACAGCCCTGACTCCATAATGAGATGCTCCTTGATGTATCTAGCACTTTGTGAAAGGGAGACCCACTGGCCATTGGTATTTCCATTTGGCAAAGCAAATGATTGGTGGGAGAATGGGGATTAGCTGCAAAGGGAAAGTGCAAGTATACTCTAGGCTTTCCCTGGAGCCCACTATCAGGGATTCTTTAAAATATTGGTCAAAGTATACTTCTACTGTCCTCTTTATAGATGAGTATAATGTGGATTCACTAAAAAGGGCATTTTGGATTTAGAGGGAAAAGTTACTGCTTATCCCCTTACCAAGCGAATACTGTATCTCATGAGGAGCATCCAAGTTCACTTTCGGGTATACTGTAAAGTGGGATCTGTAGCTCTCCACTAGCTGTCTGCTCTCTCAAATGAGAGACACAAGGTTTAGGTAAAAGGTTTCTGGAATAAGAAGCAAACATTGCAAGCCATGGTATGGAGAAAGATGCCGTATTCCACATGAGAAGATCAGGTAACACACGTTAAGTGGCCAACTGTGTTATAATCCGAGCAAAAGCTGCATTTCCCCTTTAAACACATGCACACTGAAGTGTGGCAGGGGCACTACTAATAAATCTCAACCACAGTCAGGTTAAATAAAAATGGCCCAAACCTCTTGGTCTACTGTCAATATCCCCCAGGGGGTCTCCTGATTTGGGGTGCCATGTAGTGAGAATAGAATGTCTACTGCAAAGCAGAATACCATGCTACATGCCTTTCTCCTGGATTCCCACAGCAATGACATGCTGCTCTCTCCTCTGTGTAAGTCACTGTTGGGATGCTGATCACTGCCACAGGAAACAGGAAGGTGAGTGATTGTACATCTCTCTGCTTTTCAGAAGTGATTACAACTGCAGGGCATCCCAAATAAGAATGACCCCTAGGATAAAAGTGATCCAAATGTACACTTCTGGTCCTCCTAAAGGATCCGATGAACTGGTCGGTGTCACAAAAATGACAAACCCTGAGAAATTAAATATATTTCATGGAATGTTTATGCAATTCAAATAATAACGATTGTAAGTTTGGACAATTGAACTATACAGGAGATTCTTTTTCATAGAAAATATAATGCATATAATAAATCATTTCTTCTGTTACAGTTAAATATTTTTGTGGCATGTTTCACTGGAGAGAACATTTCTCACTTACCACACAATAAAGTTACATACAAAAGTTTTTGTCTAATTAAAAATCAAAATCCCCTGCACATGTAATAAGGCAACTTACATTTTAAGTGCCAGGCTTACCCTTTGTACCTACCCCCCCCCCCCCCCCCACTCACACCCTTATAAACCTGCATCCGTATGCTCAGACAGGGACAGAAAATGGACACATAAACGGATAATGGAATAGGTTCTGTGATGCAACAGCTGAGAGAAAGGGGGATTTTTTTGTAAGCTGGGGGGAGGCAGGAGGGGTGGGCTGTGGACCTACAGCCTCCTTAAGTTGCCAGGTCTGATTTAAGAAATGAATACGGTATATGATTAATAGTGCTGTTGTATAATGGATTTAGGGTGCATGGGCAGTGTAATCATGAACTCCGTATATATTAAGGTCCCATCGGAGTTCAGGAATAGAGCTGGATGCAATTGATCTGTGTAGGGTTTGGAGTCCGAGCCCCAAAGAAAACAGCAGCTCTCACTGTATCCATAACTTTCCTTCCTCACACATCTTACTAGCAATATAATAAAAGTCACAAGAGAAACTAAACTTACAGCCACCAGAGAAACTATTAAATATAAAGTCATATCTGAGGATGATTTAGGATTAGTCAATAAATAACCAGATTTCTACTACTCAATTTTTTTGTAAGCTGGGGGGGGGGGGGCAGGAGTGGTGGGTCAAGCTACTTGTGGACCTACAGCCTCCTTAAGTTGCCAGGTCTGATTTAAGAAATGAATATGGTATATGATTAATAGTGCTGTTGTATAATGGATTTAGGGTGCATGAGGGGTGTAATTAGTTCTGGTGCCTGTCATCATGATATTTTGCTCACTGCTCATCTGAAAAGTATAGTTTGCCTTTAATATCTGCATTACAAAATATCAAAACAATATAGCATATGTCAAGAACAATTTGAAATGATGAGCTCTTGTTATTTTCTGATGTGAAGGTCTACCTCTCGGGATAGGGAAAAAACATATAAACACCCCCCCCCCGCTTGAACCCTAGTATGGAAGTGTAAAGCTTGCCGGGTCCTGAGAGGTCCCGCATTTACCCCACTTGACCAATGCTCATCAGTGACCTTAGTGTTAAAGAGCATCCCCCCACATCAGTCACAGCAGTGGTGTCAAATACCAGCCCTGGATTTTACCAGCCACTGGCCGGCCCAAGACATCCCTGCTGAGGCCCTCTCAACCATGATGCTGGAGCTATAGCATTGGGGGCTGGGGTTCCTTGGCTTGTGGTTACAGTGGAGATGGGTACAAGGGGAAACTAAGGGGCCAGGATTGAATGTGGTTGTTAAAAGCAGTAGCCCAACTGGCCGCAAAGCAGTGTGGCCCACCGGGCATTGTTCTGGGTCTCCCTATGGCCTGTCCGTCCCTGAGTCACAGTGACTTCAGTATGCCGACATTTATTTAATTGGAGGGGCTATGCAAAGAGACGGCCCCTCTCCACTGCAGTAAATTCTTTACTTCAGTGGACATGAACAGTCACTGTGACTGAACTGGGGGTGGATGTTCCCCTGAAAGTTATCATGAGTGTGATTGCCATGGGATTTGAACTGCCGGTGACAAGACAGCTCTTGAACTGGACATCTAAGTGTCTCAAAGTTGAGAGATAGAAATACAGAACTTATATTTACCCACAACATTACTATTGAATTTGAATGAATGTAAATGGATAATATATATCATTTATTAAACTAAAATAGGCAGAAGTGACATCTCTCACCTTGCTTGGATCAGTCAGGCAGCTTGTATTGGAGGCTGTATCATTGTCTTTTACAAAATCCCTTAACTGAGGAAAGTCCAGAGACTGCAGAAATCTGGAATCCCGTTGCTGTGGGGCTGGGGGTATATTAGTTTGGTAACATTGTCCTTGTGCTCCTGGAGGAACCATCCTGACCTCCATGTATTTTAAGGTTCCATCAGAGTTCAGGAATAGAGCTGGATGCAACTGATCTGTGTAGGGTTTGGAGTCCGAGCCCCAAAGAAAACAGCAGCTATCACTGTATCCATAACTTTCCTTCCTCACACATCTCACCAGTAATATAATAAAAGTCACAAGAGAAACTAAACTAATAGCTACAAGAGAAACTATTAAATATAAAGTCATATCTGAGGATGATTTAGGATTCATCAATAAATCACCAGATTTGGGTCTTTCTATTGCAACGTCATCTTCTATAGTGACAAGCACAGTGACTGTGGTGGATAATGGAGGATCCCCATGATCACTGATAGAGATGACAAGCTGCTGCTCTGGATTTTCTGTTTCCTGGAGCTCTCTTATAGTTCTGACCTCTCCTGTATGTTTAGACACCTGGAATAATGTAGGAATACTGAGATCAATTAGGCTAAATACTAACCAGGCATTGTGGCCTGAGTCCAGATCCACTGAAGTCAGTTTTGTCACCAGATATCCAGCACTTATAGATTTAGGGATCCTCTCTTGAATAATAAGATCCTCAGAGTGCTCTGGATACAGCAGGGTGGGGGAGTTATCATTTGTATCCAAAATAAATATAAACACAGCGACAGTTGAAGATAATCCTGGAGATCCCGAATCTTCTACTTTAATTGTGATTTGTAGAGTCTGGATGTGCTCATAGTCAAAGGAACGCTGAGCATAGAGATCACCGGTATTAGAATTAATATAAACAAAGGAGGACACAGAGGATCCGTCTATCTGGCTCTCAGCTATAGAGTAAACCAGATCAGCGTTACTCCCCTCATCTGCATCAGTAGCAGATACTGTACATAGGAGAGTTCCAGGGTCACTGTTCTCCTTAATGAAAGCATTATAAGTAGATTGTGTAAATGTTGGGGCATTATCATTAACATCAGAAACTCTGAGAGTAACAGTCGTCTTACTGGACAGAGCTGGAGACCCTAAATCAGAGGCTGTCAGCTCAATAATATACTGAGCTTGTGTTTCTCGATCCAGATTCCCATCAGTGACCAGTGCATAACGATCTTTATAAACCGTGATTTTGAATGGAATATTGCGGGAGACAGCTAATCGTATCTCTCCATTTTTCCCAGAATCCATGTCTCTCACATTAATAAATCCAACAACAGTTCCTATGGGGGAGTTTTCTGGGATTTCATTTTTCAAAGAAGAAAATGACATTTCTGGAAAATTATCATTTATATCTTCAATTTCCACCTGAACCAGACAGTTTCCAGTTAGCTTTGGTGATCCTTTATCTACCGCTTTAATAGACAATTCATAAAAATTCATGACTTCGAAATCTAAAGCTCCTTTCAGAGATATCTCTCCACCTTGTTGTTTTAAGTCAAATATTTCCCTGGCAGATGCAGACAAATGACCAAAATAATATTGAATCTCCCCATTCATGCCTTCATCTGGGTCTGTTGCATTTAAGGTTAATATAACAGATTTTAAAGGGAGATTTTCCTTTAGTTTGATCTTATAAACTGATTGATTAAACACTGGAGGATTATCATTTATATCTGACACTGATATTGTTATATGACAGGATCCCGATCTAGCCGGCTCTCCCCCATCAATAGCTGTGAGAATAAGATGGTGTTCTGCTTTCTCCTCCCTATTCAGAACCTTCTCTAATATGAGCTGAGGGATGAGGGTGCCATCTTTACGTTTCTGCACAGACAATGAAAAATACGGATTTGTATTTATGGTATAATGACCAATGCTATTTGTTCCAACATCCAAATCCCCTGCAATCTCTAAAGCAAACTCAGCACCAGGACTTGCAAACAATTCTGTAATCTCAACAAAATAATTATCATTTGCAAATGTGGGGGAATTATCATTAATATCCAGAATCTCTATGTCTAAATTAAAAAGCTCTGCAGGATTCTCAGCAGCCACCTCTAAATGCAGCAGACAGCTCACACTGGAGCCACACAGGCTCTCCCTATCAATCCGGCCATTTACACTCAGTCCTCCATTTTCCTTATTTACAGCAAAATATTTTTGGTATTTTTCAGATGATAAATGTAACCTTCGCTGAGAAAGCTCTGCACGGTTTATACCCAGATCCTGAGCTACGTTCCCTATCCATGTCCCTGGATCAGCTTGCTCCACAATAGAATAATGAAGCTGCCCAGAGACCCAGCCCCAGCTACAAAGCAGAACGGAGAATGCTACTTGCCATTTCCAACGAGAGCAGTGTCTGATGTCCATATCTTTAAGTGTTTTCTTAATATTTGATGAAACATAGATCCTCTGTATTCCAGATTAACAGTGTTTTGCTAAATTTCCATTTCTGAAGCTATACAATATACCATCCAAGGGAAATCAAATCCATGGGAGTCTTTTCCAAATGCAGCAGCTCTTCTTTGTGTGTGAGGGAGGGGGTGGGAGGGTAAATCACTGAGCCAGGGGGAGGAGAGCTCAATGCTTGTATTAACAGATCTGTCTATGCAGCTAAACATGCCAATGCTGCCCTCTTCTGGTTAATTTTAGAAACTTCATGCGTAATGTTAAAGCCTGGTCACTAAAATCCTTGCTATATATATGCAGTATGATATTATATACAATTAAGTAATCATAATACTCATAAATGATTATCACTTGTCTCCTTAATATATATATATATATATATATATATATATATTTTTTTTTTTTTTTAATTAAATACATACATTATTTTAAGAGAAAAATAATCTACATTAACCCAAGCACAACACTAGTCAAAATGCTTAGGCCCTAATTTATGAAAGGATAGCGTCAGGTAGCGCCTGGTTAATGTGAGGTAGCGACAGATAGCGACTGGTGAATGTCGGACACGGCACGCAATTCCACATTTATCAAGCAGAATCTGTTTAGCGACTGGGATAGCGCCATGTAGCGTCTGAAGGATAGCGTCAGGTAGCGCCTGGTTAATGTGAGGTAGCGACAGATAGCGACTGGTGAATGTCGGACACGGCACGCAATTCCACATTTATCAAGCAGAATCTGTTTAGCGACTGGGATAGCGCCATGTAGCGTCTGATTCATCATTTTCACAGCCTCAGCGAACAGCGCCAGCGTTCAGCCTTGCACAGCGCCAGGTATGACCTATCGCTACCTGTCGCTCTCCAATACATTTCAATGGACGAACCTTTTCTTCTCTTTAAACCGGGTTTTTTTTTTTTTGCCAAAAAATCACAAATAATTCTGTCTTCTGACATTGAATAAGCAGTTTTTTCACATTTTTATGATTTTTTAAAAAAATCTTCAGAAATGACATTACAGGTCTGCCATTAAAGTGTTCATGTTACAATGTGGTTACAATGTAATTCCATATGTTTTCGCTTTATTTCTAGTGGATAGATGCTTGAAAACAGACTTTAAACACACAGCCTCCTGCGCTCTGGGCTTCAAACAAGCATTTTTCAGCGCCAGGGATTTGTGAGGCTGTTTTTTTGCTGAATATGGTGTGAGTCGGTCGCTATGAGCAGTCGCTACCATGCGCTCCCATACAGCGCTGTACTGGTCAAATAGCGACTCCTCACAATGTTTTCAACATTACTGAACAGCAACTGAGTCGCTATAAACTAGCGACTCACAGCCGAGCACTGCGACTACTAGCGGGCGCTCTGAAAATGCATGCTACAGACGCTCATCTGTCGCTACCTGCCGCTAATGATGAATCAGCCTGCCCGTCTTTAGAGTCTAGCCTTCTAGCCTTTAGAGAATACAGGGCTGATTCAACAAGATGAGAAATTGAATGTTCGCATGCTATTTTTCAGTTTTGCAATTCATTTTTCCTTTGCAAATTTTTTTTTGTGAATCAAGTGTGAACATGCATTTGCATATCAGCAAATATATTCATCACTTGACGTCCCGCATGCAATAAAAAGTCACCAAGGTATGGGGAAATTGCTCTCCACCATTTACCTGGCTGGTGAGTGTGGCCTTTTCTTAAGCAACATTTGACTTTTCCTTGTGTATTTTGTTGTGCTATCACTCATTACAATTATCTCATAGGTAAGTAGCTACGGTGCAAAAAACCTTAAAATGACAATTCCTAATATCTTTAGGCTAGGCACACATTGCAAGTAAGAAGGCTACTGATCCAAACATGTGCTTACATGCAAACCATTTTGTGTGTGTATTTCTCTATTCAGCACCAGGAGAAAAAGTGTGCTACTTTTTAGAAGAGAAAAATGCCACTCACTTCTTAAAAAGTGGCCAAAAAGTAGCGCTCTTTTTCAACTAGTGCAGAATCAACCCTATTGCCAGGGAAGTGTAGAGTGGCATAGGTTCGCCAGCACATTCTAGGGAGAATGCTGAATAAGTTGAGGGGGGCTCCTGGGTGACTACAGGAGGAACACAGCGGGTGAGTATTGATAAATTTAACTCACAATAGCAGTTTAAAATACCACTAGAAAAGCCAAAACAGAATTAACAATTTAAGGATAGATACATAAACATATCTAAAAATAATGTATATGTTGTGAAACAAATAAGAATAAACATAACACATAAACAGTTAATAAAAATTGATTAAAGAATTTAAAGTTGACTAAAACTCATGCCCTGGCAGCCCTAGATTCCCTTCGCCCAGGGGCATCCAAAATCAGGATGCCTTGCTGTGTGAACCCTCTAGGTCGCCCGGAAAATGAACGTCTTTCCCGGTCCAACAGTGCATACGCAAGCAGCAGCTGCATCACCGCTATCCCTTTGGCAGAGCGCGTGCCCGTGCCAGGCATCTCTGAATGGCCGGCGCAGGCATGCTCCCTGTTCCAGGGTAGCGGGCGATGCATCCACCAGTGGTTCCGCCACCTCTGCTCGCCTTAGACAAAGGCCTAGATGAAGCGGCGGCAGGGGATTTCGAGCATGCTGATTGGACGAGAGGTTTCGCATGTTCCGTAGGGCCAGTGAGAGGTGAGTTTGTTCTGGCAACCTGGGCAACAGCAGGGCATCCCCGATTGGGGTGCCCCGGGGCAAGGACCAAAACCCAGTATAGTCAAAATCATGGGTTTTGGTCCACTTAAAAAAGGGGGTGAAAGGAAATACAAGTAAATAACTTTGCTTTTTGCATAGATGCTTATAGATTTGCTTAGAAAAGAAAGCATGTATCTAAATGCACAAACCTGTGCAAATAGGATACATGCTTTATCTTCTAAGCAGATCTATTAGCATATGTAAGCATCCATAGGCATCTCTGCATGTATCTGTGCAGATAGATACATGCTTTCTCATGTAAGCACATATGTATCCATAGGCATTCCTGCATGTATATATTCCCACAGATCTGTCATTATCATAAGAATATATATTTAGCCTAGACTATCGGCTTTACAGCTTGGACATGTTCGCACAGCTCGAAAAGCCCTTGCACGCTTTTAATGCCTTTTCGCGAGCAATGTCTGCAGATATTCAGATGTGAATTTATATTCACATGCTGTTGATTGAGCACTGTGACGTAGTCTTTCAAAAATACACGCCAGTGCCCATTTTCGAGTATGTGCTAAAATGAATCACCTTGTCCCTGAGGCAGCCAGGAAAGGTTGCATGAGAGAAGAGAATATAGGACCTGCCATGAAATGACATAGCCAATTATAGCTGCACCAGGGCACCTCAAGGAGCATTGGTCTGTGTTTACATGGCAATCCAGGGGATCCTGCAGATTGAGGGGAACAAATCCTGGGATTGTGAAAATCCTGGTGGTTCCCCGCTTTATCACACATATACACGCTAATCAGTGAATACACATGTGACAAAACACTGTTAAAACATGAAACGCATTATAGTGTGTTGCCCAGTGCAAATTAAGAGCAGATTGGAGTAGCTGCTCATAAGCTGATGTTGCTGGCTGGGTCTGAGCTTCCATTTCTTGTATTGTGCAGAGGAACATTCAGGAGGAGGAGGGAGCTCTGTCCTGGGAATGCTTCTCACACAGCAGGGGCTGCTGATGCTGCACACTGAGCCTGAGAGGGAGGAGCTGTGGGGAACCTGCTATCCATCCACACACAGCATAGACATAGCCATCACAGAGCTCTCTTACTGCCCAGCCCAGCCCCCCACCCCTCACCAAATGCCATATAAGTAGACTAGCTTCTGCCAGAGAGATGGCATAGGAGACCCTTCTCACTCCCCCCACCTCCTTGCACAATAAACATTTTCTGATCTGCGATACCAAAAATCTCCTGTGCCTGGCTGCTCTTGCCCTTTTGCCACTGGGGCTACACCTAGAATTAACCCCCTGAGCTACCAATAACTAAGGGTGGCTCCAGCACAACAGTGAGTGGGAACCTTGCTCTGGGACACTAACTCAGCTCCCCACCTCTCCCCCTCCCTTCACTGAGGGAATGAGATAGATAAGGTCGCATTCCACTATGTGTTTCACACCAGATGTCCCTGCTTTAAAGTGGACCAACGCCCTCCACTGATCGGCCCGGGAATCTATAAGATTCCCGGACCGATCAGTCCCCTGACTGCGGGGCACCCCGCATGTATTATATTTATATTCGCATGTGAATATTTGCAAACATTGCACGTGAAAAGGCATTAAAAACGTGCAAGGGCTTTTCGAGCTGTGCAAGCATGTCCAAGCTGTAAAGCCGATAGTATAGGCTAAATATATATTCTTATGACAATGACAGATCTGTGTGAATATATACATGCAGGAATGCCTATGGATACATATGTGCTTACATGAGAAAGCATGTATCGGGGGCGGGGCCAATTACGTCACCGCCGGGTGTCATCGGGGCACCCGGCAGTTCAGATGTCAGATGCCGGTTATGGCTGGACAGAGGAGGAGGGAGGTAGGCGATCCTCCGATCGCCTGCCTCCCCCCTCCTCTGCCCAGCCGTCACCTGCATATGATCGCCGCGGGACACTGCATATGAAGATCGGAGGTGAGTAAAGGTAAAAATATATATATATTTTTTTTAATAAACATATTTCAAAACTGTGTGTGTGTTTTTTTTTATACTGTTAACCCTTTGTGAACTGGTAAGGGGTCCATGAGACCCCTTATACCAGTTCACAAGGCTCGGGGGTCTTAACCCCTGGCCCCCAAAATTACCTGCCTCCCTAAAGCCCGGGGGGGCAGAAGAGCCGTGGCCCTAGGCTATGACGGCTTGTAGCCGGCAGGGCCAGGGGCCACTAAAGCTGGCCCCTGCGCCCTGTTGTACAAGCCCCCATAGCTGGTCACAGGCTGGTTACGCTGGGTAGGGGGGACCTCACGCCATTTTTGGGGGGAATTTTTAAGGGTTTTAACCCTTAAAAATCCCCCCCAAAAAATGTGGTCCCCCTCCCTGGGAGGGGGGACCCTATGTCATTTTTTTTTAAATTAACCCTATATTACCTGTAACCCAGTAGGTATAAAAGGCTTCCAGCAGCAGCAGGAGAGCAGAAGCCTAAGTGATTTGTGTGGGACACAGGGATGGATGGGAGGTAAGTATTAAAAAAAAAATAATAAAAAAAAAATATTTTTTTTAATAAAGTTATTTTGAAAAAGTGTGTCCGTGTGTTTTTTTTTACTTTTAACCCTTTGTGAACTGGTAAAGGGTCCATGTGACCCCTATACCAGTTCACAAGGCTCGGGGGTCTGGCAAGTCACCTGCAACTAGCGGGTGACTTGTTATTAACCCCTGGCCACCCAAATTACCTGCCTCCCCAAAGCCCAGGGGGAGGGCAGAAGAGCCGTGGCCCTAGGCTGTGATGGCTTGTAGCCGGCAGGGCCAGGGGCCACTAAAGCTGGCCCCTGCGCCCTGTTCTACAAGCCCCCATAGCTGGTCACTGGCTGGTTACACTGGGTAGGGGGGACCTCACGCCATTTTTGGGGGGATTTTTAAGGGTTTTAACCCTTAAAAATCCCAAAAAAAAGGGGTCCTCCTCCCTGGGAGGGGGGACCCTATGTCATTTTTTTTTTTAAATTAACCCTATGTTACCTGTATCCCAGTAGGTATAAAAGGCTTCCAGCAGCAGCAGGAGAGCAGAAGCCTAAGTGATTAGCGTGGGATACAGGGATGGATGGGAGGTAAGTATTAAAAAAAAATAATTAAAAAAAAAAATTCTTTTTAATAAAGTTATTTTGAAAAAGTGTGTACGTGTGGTTTTTACTTTTAACCCTTTGTGAACTGGTAAGGGGTCCATGTGACCCCTATGCCAGTTCACAAGGCTCGGGGGTCTGGCAAGTCAGCTGCGGCTAGTGGGTGACTTGCCATTAACCCCGAGACCCCCCATTACCTGCCTCCCAAAAAAACCCTTATATTCCCCCGAGAAATGGTGCCCCCCCCCCCCCCCCCCCCCTGTGAAGGGGGACCCCACACCAATTTTTTTTATTTAACCCTTTACTATGTGGATAGTAGTTGTATTTTATTTGTAAATGTTATAAAGTGCTCTTCTAAGTTTAGGGGATCACCTGGACAGGAACGGGGGGGCTACCGATACATATGTGGTATCATTGTAATCGGGAGAAATGGGGCTTTCACGTGCAATATGGTTTTCTTTAATAAAATAAATGTTTTTGTTAAAATAATTTTTTTGTTATTTTTTTTTAACTTATTTACTTAAAAATATATAAAAAAAAGTAGAAAAAATACAAACAAGACATTTCATGTTAAAGTCTAAACTCTGCCACAAAAAGAAAATATGCCATTTTCTTGGAAATTCCTGCAAAAATCACAGTTAAACATCACGCAAAATGGTGAAAAATATCCTGTCAGCAGAGGGTGACAAAATCTCAAGTAGGCTGGCAGTTAAAAGGTTACAGGTACCTATGCATGTTGGGTATTGTTCTGCTCGGTAGACCTTGCGCTTTCAGATTTAGCTTGTTTTTTCTTATTTGCATATTAATATTTTAGGAAAAGGTGTTTTTTATTCTGCTTTTTTATACAATTTTTTGTGAAACCCTGTGCAACCTAAGAATTCCTCGAGATATTACTTCCAGAAAGATGAGCCCACTACAACAAGCTGGGTACGCTTAGAAAGCTTAACATGTGTACTTTCAGGGAATATATGGTTTATTGGGGATATTCCAAATGTTGTTTTGGTAGAAAAAGCACAAGGTGCGCACTTTGTCTGCAGAGCTGAAATTTTGAAGTAAAATTACCATTATGCGCATGCTTTACTTTGGGGTGTTTGGCAACTCTCTCCTTGACAGAACCTATGCATGCTGGGTATTGTTCTGTTTGGGGGATGTTGCTTTTTCAGATTTTCAGTTTTTTTCTGGTTTGCATATGGTTTTTTTATGGAAAATGTGGTTTTGATTCTGCTTTTTTATTAATTTTTAGGGAAACCCTGTGTAACCAAAGAATACATTGAGGGATTACTTCCAGAAAACTGCACCTATGTCAACAAGCCTGGTACGCCTAGAAAGCCTGAGGTGTATACTTCTAGGGAATATATAGTTTGTTGGTGGTATTTCAAATGTAAAGGGTTGTTTTTCTTGAAAAACTGCAAGGTGCGCATATTGCATAGCATAGTTGTATTTTATCTGAAAATCTCCTAAAGCGTTGTTTCAGTTTGGGGGAGTCTCCTGGGCAGGAAAGGGTGTCTACCTATACATATGTGGTAACGCTGTGACCGGGAGAAATTGGGGTTTCACACAAAATAAGATTTTATTGACAAACTTACATTTTTTATTACAAAAAAACACTACAAATTGTAAAAAATAGTTTTTTTTTTATTTTTTTGCACAATTTTCACCCCAAAATATTGAGAATACACTTAGAAAATGACAAACAAGACATTTCATGTTAAAGCCCAGGCTCTGCTGAAAAAAAACAATATATCACTTTCCTGGGAAATCCCTGGAAATCCCTTCAAAAATCACAGTTGAACATGGGGAGCGCAAAATAGTGCAAAATGGTCTGGCAACAAAGGGTGACAAAATCTCAAGGTAGGCTGGCACTTAAAGGGTTAAAGTACTAACAAACTGTGAAAGTAGCCTAAAATATTTGCTGTACTTCTTTGGTGTGCTGTAGGTGAAAAAGCTTACACACACCTACTGTACTTCTGACATTGCATATAAAAAATTTTAGATAATTTGATATAAACACAATTTAAGTCAGAGGTCCAGGCTCTATATGTGTTAAAAGATAACAACTCTTGCCTCTCTCAACTGTCACTGTGTGCAAAGCCTGATATTTAAAATTAAAGAGTGACCCATCTGTCCTGCATTGTATCTCCCAGCAGGGCTTAATTTCAAGGCGAAGCATTACTTAATATGTCCATGCCACCATACTTTCTATTTCAACCCCCAAATTGAGCTAAGCACAAAGGGTGGGGCGGGATTTAATTGGGTATATTGATTTCTTTGGTCTTGCAGTTCAAAATCAAATTAAATTCAATCAGAATTTTGCTCATTTGGTTTAACCTCAATGGGTTAAATTCATCCACCTCTGATTTTTTTTAATTGAAAAAACTCTTTAAAATAAAAAGTAAAGTGAAAGGCAAATCCTATGGCCTAGTTTTGCAGAGGGAATAAGGAAAAGGAAAAAACAGACATGCAGGGGAAAAAATTGCAAGGGTGGCACCGGCAATTGGGATGCCACACTCCCACCACCTTCAATGTGGGATTGCTTTGGGATGTGGGATTGCTTTGATACATGTAATTGAACTTTTAGCTAAAGACAGATCAATACGGTGTCTCAATATGTAATTCAATCTAAATAATGCAACCATTCAGTACAATGGACTTCTGTAGAACCAAAAAGATTCTACCTGGATTAAGAAAATATTTTTACCAAATTATTAGCTATATGAATCTATACATAAGCTTGCTGTCACAATTCAAATGTATCTTGCCACTCATAAAAGCAGCTGGTTATTGCTATGAGTAGAGATGAGCGAACCGGTTCGGACGAACCGGAATTCGCTCCGAATTTCAGGAAATATTCGATTCGGCACGAACCTGAATATTTTGTGGTTCGTGCCGATCGAATTTTTCCTGAAATTAAAAAAAAAAAAAAGCCAGCATGGTGGGAGCGGGCCGGCCGGTTCCTCTGTCAGCGGGCCAGCAAAGCCGGCCGGCCCGCTCCCACCATGCCGGCATTTGAAAAACAAAAAAAAAGCATTTTTGCCGGCATGGTGGGAGCGGGCCGGCCGGCTCCGCTGTCAGCGGAAGTGGCCCAGCACTTTTTAACATTAGCACTAGTTAATGCTCATAGCTAGAGATGAGCGAACTTTTGAAAAGTTCGATTCGGCCGATTCGCCGAATTTCACAAAGAAATTCGGGTTCGGCCGAATCGAACTTTTACGAAGTTCCCCATCAAAAATGCCGGCATGGTGGGAGCGGGCCTGCCGGTTCCGCTGACAGCGGAGCCGGCCGGCCCGCTGCCACCATGCCGGCAAAAATGTTTTTTTTTTTTTTTGTTTTGTTTTTTAAATGCCGGCATGGTGGGAGCGGGCCGGCCGGCTTTACCGGCCCGCTGTCAGTGGAACCGGCCGGCCCGCTCCCACCATGCCGGCATTTTTGATGGGGAACTTCGTAAAAGTTCGATTCGGCCGAACCCGAATTTCTTTGTGAAATTCGGCGAATCGGCCGAATCGAACTTTTCAAAAGTTCGCTCATCTCTAGCTATGAGCATTAACTAGTGCTAATGTTAAAAAGTGCTGGGTCAAAAGGACTGAAAAAAGTAAAGTGTATCATTATAAGTGTATTAAGCATTGCAAGATTAACCACTAATATATCCTGTATCAGAATATTATATATATATATATATATATATATATATATATATATATATATGCAATAGATGGAATGGATAATAGATGAAATCAAACTTCTTTGCAAAACCTACTGCTGTTATCAAACATAATGGCCACTTTCACAGTAACAGTTTAATAAGACAACATGTAAATAAAACCGAGATCTTTAGCAAATTAAATTAGACCACAGTTAATATTGCACAGCATAACATATACAATACAGTACAACAGCAGTGGGTAGAAAGAAAGTGGTCTCACCTTGCTTGGATCAGTCAGGAAGCTTGTATTGGAGGCAGTGTCATTGTCTTTAACAAAATCCCTTAACTGAGGAAAATCCAGAGACTGCAGAAATCTGGAATCCCGTTGCTGTGGGGCTGGGGGTATATTAGTCTGGTAACATTGTCCTTGTGCTCCTGGAGGAACCATCCTGACCTCCATGTATTTTAAGGTCCCATCAGAGTTCAGGAATAGAGCTGGATGCAACTGATCTGTGTAGGGTTTGGATTCAGATCCACAAAGAAAACAGCAGCTATCACTGTATCCATAACTTTCCTTCCTCACACATCTCACCAGCAATATAATAAAAGTCACAAGAGAGACTAAACTAATAGCTACAAGGGAAACTATTAAATATAAAGTCATATCAGATGAATATTTAGGATTGGTTATTAAATCACCAGATTTGGGTCTTTCTACTACAACCTCATCTGCTATAGTGACAAGCACAGTGACTGTGGTGGATAATGGAGGATCCCCATGATCACTGATAGAGATGATAATCTGCTGCTCTGAATTTTCTATGTCCTGAAACTCTCTTATAGTTCTGACCTCTCCTGTGTGTTTAGACACCTGGAACAATGAGGAACTGCCAGGATCAAAGAGGTTGAAAATCAACCAGGCATTGTGGCCAGAGTCGTGATCTACTGCAGATAGTTTTGCCACAAGATATCCGGCACTTGTAAATTTTGGGATCTTCTGTTGGACAATTAGATCCTCAGAGTGCTCTGGATACAGTAGGGTGGGGGAATTATCATTTGTATCCAAAATGAATATAAAAACAGAGACAGTGGAAAACAGTTTTGGAGATCCAGAATCTTCAACCTTTACAATGATTTCCAATGTCTGGATGTGCTCATAGTCAAAGGAACGCTGAGCATAGAGATCACCAGTATTAGAATTAATATAAACAAAGGAGGACACAGAGGATCCGTCTATCTGGCTCTCAGCTATAGAGTAAACCAGATCAGCGTTACTCCCCTCATCTGCATCAGTAGAAGATACTGTACATAGGAGAGTCCCCGGGTCACTGTTCTCCTTAATAAAAGCATTATAAGTAGATTGTGTAAATGTTGGGGCATTATCATTAACATCAGAAACCCGGAGAGTAACAGTCGTCTTATTGGACAGAGCCGGAGACCCTAAATCAGAAGCCGTTAGCTCAACAGAATAAACAGATTGTGTTTCTCTGTCCAAATTCCCATCAGTGACAAGTGCATAACGATTTTTAATAAGTGTGATTTTAAATGGAATATTGCGGGATATATCTAATTGTATTTCTCCATTTTTTCCAGAATCCTTGTCTCTAACATTGACAAACCCAACAACAGTTCCTATTGCTGAGTTTTCTGGGATTTCATTTATTAATGAAGAAAAGGACATTTCTGGGGAATTATCATTTATATCTTCAACTTCCACCTGAACCAGACAGTTTCCTATTAGCTCTGGAGACCCTCTATCTGCCGCCCTGACAGACAATTCATAATAGTTTTGCATCTCAAAATCTAATGGTCCTTTTATGAATATTTCTCCGCTTATCTGCTTTAATTCAAACAATTTTCTGGCAGATTCAGATGTGTGGCCATCAAAATTATACTGAATCTCCCCATTCATGCCTTCATCCAGGTCTGTTGCATTTAAGGTTAATATTACAGAATTTGAAGGGAGATTTTCCTTTAGTCTGATCTTATAAACTGATTGATTAAACACTGGAGGATTATCATTTATATCTGACACTAATATTGTTATATGACAGGATCCTGATCTAGCCGGCTCTCCCCCATCAATAGCTGTGAGAATAAGATGGTGTTCTGCTTTCTCCTCCCTATCCAGCACCTTCTCTAATATCAGCTGAGGGATGAGGGTGCCATCTTTCCGATTCTTTACAAACAATGAGAAATAAGGATTTGTATTTATTGTATAATGACTGACACCATTAATACCCACATCTAAATCCTCTGCAATCTCTAAAGCAAACTGAGTGCCTGGAGTTGTCAATAATTCAGTAATCTTGATCAAATGATCATTGATTTTAAATGTGGGGGAATTATCATTAATATCCAGAATTTCTATGTCTAGATTAAAAAGCTCTGCAGGATTCTCAGCAGCCACCTCTAAATGCAGCAGACAGCTCACACTGGAGCCACACAGGCTCTCCCTATCAATCCGGCCATTTACACTCAGTCCTCCATTTTCCTTATTTACAGCAAAATATTTTTGGTATTTGTCAGATGATAAATGTAACCTGCGCTGAGAAAGCTCTGCACGGCTTATGCCCAGATCCTGAGCTACGTTCCCTATCCATGTCCCTGGATCAGCTTCCTCCACAATAGAATAATGAAGCTGCCCAGAGACCCAGCCCCAGCTACAAAGCAGAACGGAGAATGCTACTTGCCATTTCCAACAAAGACAGCAGCCTCTGATGTCCATATCTCGGGGTATGTCCTTGATATTTGATAAAACATAGATCCTTTGTAATCCAGAGTGTTTGTGGCTGGTAAATTTCCTTTTCCAAACCTAACAAAATCAAATCCAAAGGAAAATACATCCAAAGAAATCCTGTTCTGCATGCAGCAGCTCTTTGTCTGTGAGCAAAAAAAGTGGGAGGGTAAATCACTGAGCCAGGGGGAGGAGAGCGCAATACTGGTATTAACAGATCTATCTATGCAGCCAAACATACCAATGCTGCCCTCTTGTGGTCAAAAGAAGGAAACGCTTTCACCTATTTAGTAAAAAAAAAAGTACAAAGATGATAAAGTTTCGACTTTCTGTTGCAGGACGTATTAGTATATTCTAGAGTATGGTAAATGTCTTCCTATTTTCATCTTGATAATATATATATATATATATATATATATATATATATATATATATATATATATATATTAAATAATACACCTAAAATATAATTTGTAATGTAAAAATATTACTGAAAGCTGAAATTTATCTTATACACTTTTCTTAATTTTTTAATCAAAAGAGAAGCAAGGCACAAATTCAGAATATGATCCATTAACATATCATGGCGCGGATAGACAAATCTCTCCTTTATTTATTAACTAATCTTTTTTGCCTTCTTCCCCCCCTCATTTCTCTTTTTTGCTTTTCCCTCTTTGCTCTATTCTTTTCCCATTTTCCTTCTCATGTTCTTCAACATCTTATTTATAATTTCTAATAGCATTAAAGTGAATCAAAACCCAGGATTTTGACTATCCTGGGTTTTGGTCCTTTCCCCGGGGAAACCCGGGGTTGTGAAACCTCCCAGGACGCAGAGAACAGCTCACCTCTTCCCGGTCCCATGGTGCGTCTAAGAGGGATGCCGCCGCTGCTCTTAGATGCTCCGTGGAACAGGGAAATTAGGTAAGTGAATGGGGCAACCTGGGGGATTTCACACAGCGGGGCATCCCGATTTTGGGGAATCGATCAAGCTGGTTATTGGTCGACTTCATTATACAGAGCTGTGGTTATACTAGATGCATTTGAGATAATGTTCTTGCTTTTATCCTCCTATTTTCATGTATTTAAACTGGACCTTTACCCAGAATAAGTTGTGAATATGTTGTATGTTCCCCAACCCTGTAAATACAGATTTCCCACGTTAAAAATAATCCTACCTGCACCTAGTACGTTTTCTGAGCCTTTAAACATACAGAAGTCTCAGGTTGCCTGCAGAAAGGAAGAGTCTTCTCACTATGGCACGCTGCATTTTGGGATTGCTGTCCTTTTCCTGATCCCAGCTCTGCTGTCTCTGTGCAAAGCACATCTATAACTTGCCCCCTGCACTCCCCCCTCTCCTCAGCACATGATGCTGGCAAGGAACAAGGAGTAGCAAGATTGTGGTGGCAATATCCTAGAATCCTGAACAAATTTGTAGCCCAGCTGGGAAAAGATAGAACTAAGCTATCAAAAACTTAAAAGATATTCAGTTTAGATGCTGGGGAATAGATTTTTAAGGTTTAAATATGTATACATTCTCACAACGTGAATAGTTTATCTGCTTACATTTATTTTAAGTAAACTTTTATTGAAAAGAAACGACTCTATGTATTATAATAATAATTTATCAAACATATCAAACATTCACAACCTATATTGGTTTGGTTAGCATAGTATAGATGTATAGTGATACAATGGGCTGCTTGATCTTTTCTCTTTCCAGTGTGCTGCTATGGGCCTATGGGAAGTTTAACCCTTCATACCCTGTTCTGCTACACACTGTTTTGCTGGTAGTAAGGTAGATGTAACATAACATTAAATAAGTATGTCACTGTAAAAAGGTTTAATACTTTATTTTGTGAATCTGGACTTTGCCATCATCATTTTTTCATCATGTTTGTGGTATATTTAAAGAGAAAATTCAAGCATTTTGTAACACTCCACCCATCCCTCACTTCCCTGTGCCATACCCAAATTGGGCGATAACATAAAAACTTAATGAGGGTAGGCGATCTGAACAGAAGCTGAAGCTGTGAGTTTGAGCAACAGGTCAGTAACCCCATCTGGCACATCTGTGCGGCTGTACTGGAACAGTTGCAAAAAAAGGTAGCAGCCATATTGGAACTTCCACTCCCAACTGACAATGTACAGTAAGAGGAAGCCCAGCAGCACTTCCTGTTTGCAGGTGGCCTGCAGATGCATGAACCACTATCTTGTTTTTAGTGGAGTTAGAAAAAGGTAAAATAATTTTTATGTGCAGCCTCGGGGAGGTATGCATATGAGCACTGTTTGTTGTGTTGCACTGGTTTAAGTTAATTTTGACTGTTGGTCTGCTTTAAGGTCAACTGTCACTCAAGGCTATATCTATCATGCATAGTTCAGCATCAAGGGAGATTTTGGTGATCAAGTTTTTGCATTTCAAAGTTTTTTCATATTTTTAACACCCAAATCAAACTTGTGGTGGCTGGGACTTCCTCTTTAATGCTTGAAAATCTATGAAGCTTTGTTTAAGGTTATATCATAAATGTGTGCTAAACAAGCAATTTAAAATTAAAAAAAAACATTCCTGTGAAAGTTTGTGCAACACTAACAATTAGGCTATACTCAAAGTGTCATAACCGAGGTATACTTGTCCACAATGTTTTAGCTGTTAGCTCAAGAAATAAATCTAACTATCAGAGTGCTAAATGTTAAATGAACCCCTATAATGTGTAGGGGTAGAGGTGACTATTGAGAGTAAATGAACATTATCAATAGAGCTTTGAATACAGTAGGTAAGAAAACATTACAATTATATTTTAAAATCAATTTGAAACTTGCACATGGCCTGCCTATTCAGGGCTTTTCCTGGGGCTCCCATAGCATTTTCATGGCCCACAGCTGCATATGCGGCTTCCCTTTAGCTGAGCATCCAACCAATCAGATGCGGGCAGCAGCTGGAGATGCCTCCAGTGGGCTTTTCACATCAGTCTTCTAGCTAAGCATGGCTATGGTGGGCTAGCAGCATTGCCACAGGTTCTCAGGGTTTGGGTGTAGTTTTAAAAAAGTTATGGTCTCATTTAAGTTTGTAAGTAATGAAAACACACGGTGTTTTTTCATATAACTGTAATAATGCCACTTTTAGTCCTGGGGTGTAACCAAACTGCCCTTAAGGGGGTTCACCAGGTATATTTGGCTAACAATGCCTTAACGATTGTGGGTAAAAAAGGAGGGTCTACAAACGCTAAGCTTGATGGACATGTGTCTTTGCAGTCCAATAACTGTATAGATGGCTCCATCCTAGGCTTAGCTTGAAGATTATCCTAGTTGAAATCTCATTAGACAGTCAGATTAGGTGTAGCATGTTCACACTGCTGAATATCTACCAGGCCTCATACATTTAGTAAGATCTAGCACAGCACTTCATCTGTCGACATAGACAGTGTCATACCAAGAGCGTGCAAAACGTTAAAACATTTTTTTCAACCAGTTACAAGAAACCATAAAACATGCATACACGGACACCTCAAGCCCACACATTTTAACCCTATGGATTATTATATATAATTAAAGATGAGGTTGGGTTTATGTACATCTCTATGTAGAACCCATATAACAGAGATAAATGGTAGTGTTGTTACACAATGATTCACAGACTTGGCTTAAATTTAATCACCTGGTAAAGTTCCTTCCCATAGGGTGCTACACTGTGCTCCTTCACCCAAACCAGGTACTCTTACCCCTTCAGTTGGCTTCCCACCAGGAAGTAGCAAAAAGAGCTTTTTAACATCCAAAGTTCCACATTGTTTTAATTTGTATCCACAGGTTAGGTAGCAGCATAAAAAGAAAGAGAAAAAGCCTCCAATCGTGTATTACCACCAAAACACGATTTTAATAATCAAAAGGGAGTAAAGTTGGGTACTCACAGAGCAGAAGGATTGGCTTCAGGGAAGCAGGAAGGGCACACAGAGTCTCAGCGCCACCTTTACTTCCTTTTTATAAATAAAGTGGGGTTTTGGAGACACTGTTCTGCTTCTTTTTATGCGGCTACCTAATCTGATTACTGATACAAAATGCTGTGGAACTTTGAATATTAAAAGCCTCTTTTGGCTACGTCCTAGGGGGGAGCCCACCAAAGGGGTAAGAGTACCTGGTTTGGGTGAAAAAGCACAGTGTGGCACCTTACAGAAAGAACTTCATCGTTTATTTTCATTTAAGCACAGTCTGTGAATTGTTGTGCAACAGCTCTGCCAATTATCTGCTTTATGTTTGGATCTGTTATATGAAGGACCTTTTATTACTTTGAGTTATTTTTACTGTTTATTGTCTGAGCGATTTTTAATGGAACTGCAGCACGGACTTTGTGTGTTTTTATTTGACTATGTAGAACAGGGAACTGTGGCTTCAAGTCCAGAATTTAAAGTAATTCCTGAGGCCTTCCTAGGTCCTGTGTACAGTTTTATCCACAGCAAAAAAATGGAGAACCCCAGTGAAATGCTATCATTCATGGTCAAAGAAAATCAGCAGATAAATGTTCTCCACTTCTCCTACAGTACATAACATTACCCCTAACAAGGAACATTGAAAGTATTTGCGTGAAGCTTCAGTATAGAATCAACACAATCTCATTACAAAATTCTTCTGACGGCATTGTCAGACTACATGGTTAAATAGCCAAAAGGCATCCACACATTTTTGCCCACCGACTATATTAGATTAATGAAAGTCCATTACCTTCCATTTGACAAAGGTGTATTAGATCGGGTGTAACCAGTCTGGATGAGTCAACCTAAAGCTTTGTGTAGCACAAAAAACAAATCGTCCTCATCTCAGTTGTTAAAAAACATCGCTCACTTTCCAAGAACAATTAGGATATTACCCCTGTATTACTTGTCCCTATTTTAGAGGATGACATTATTTAGGCTGTTTAGCTAGGGGCGATAGAAGTTATACAAGAGAGTTGAATAGGAGACCAAGTTTGCCTTTTGCAATCTATTTGTCATTTCAGAAAGCCCCCTTATTTTAAAACCAATAATAATAAAGGAATGTTTTTTTCAGAAGCAGTTTGGCATGTCTTAGGCTCAAAATGTTAAACAATATAAAAATAATTTGTCCGTTAATAAAGAAACTAGTGTGAGCTAATAGAATGGAAGTAACAAAGTACAATCATAAGAAATTTTTCCTAAAAGGTGGGTTCTACCCTTCTACAAAGGGTAGATTGGGGCTGAAAATGAACCTGGGATTTTACTGTCCCCAGCAGTCCATCACTAACCCACAAGCTGTTGCCCCCCTGACATGGGTATACAAAAATATAAAACATAAATGTGAAAACAATACAACTATAAGTTCACATCATTACAAGATATTTGCAAAAAAATGGTATGTACATTATTAATTTATGTAACTGAGACTTTAAACTATTAAGTATGAAGAGAACTGCAAAAAATTGAATATTGTCTCTCACCTTGCTTGGATCATTAATGCAGCTTGTATCTGAGATAGTATCATTGTCTTTAACGAAATCCCTTAATTGAGGAAAATCCAGTGCCTGTAGAAATCTGGAATCCCGTTGCTGTGGGGCTGGGGGTATATTAGTTTGGTAACATTGTCCTTGTGCTCCTGGAGGAACCATCCTGACCTCCATGTATTTTAAGGTTCCATCTGAGTTCAGGAATAAAGCTGGATGCAACTGATCCGTGTAGGGTTTGGAGTCCGAGCCCCAAAGAAAACAGCAGCTATCACTGTATCCATAACTTTCCTTCCTCACACATCTCACCAGTAATATAATAAATGTCACAAGAGAAACTAAGCTAATAGCCACAAGGGAAACTATTAAATATAAGGTCATATCTGATGGAGGTTTAGGATTAGTCAATAAATCACCAGATTTGGGTCTTTCAACAAAGACCTCATCTGCTATACTGACAAGTACAGTAACTGTGATAGATAATGGCGGATCCCCATGATCATTGATAGAGATGACAAGCTGCTGCTCTGGATTTTCAATTTCCTGAAACCCTCGTACAGTTCTGATCTCTCCTGTATGTTTAGAGACCTGGAATAGTGAGGAACTGCTGGGATCAACTAACCTAAAGATCAGCCAGGCATTGTGACCAGAGTCCTGATCAACTGCGGACAACTTTGTCAACAGATATCCAGGACTTGTAGATTTTGGGATCTTTTGCTGGATAATAAGATCCTCAGAATGCTCTGGATACAGCAGGATGGGGGAATTATCATTTATGTCCAAAACAAATATGACGACAGAAACTGTAGAAAACAATTTGAGAGACCCA
Organism: Gastrophryne carolinensis; assembly: GCA_027917425.1. Taxonomy (NCBI): domain Eukaryota; kingdom Metazoa; phylum Chordata; class Amphibia; order Anura; family Microhylidae; genus Gastrophryne; species Gastrophryne carolinensis. Next base: position 75,202,331 of record CM051238.1, read on the forward strand.
AAATCTTCTACCTTTACAGTGATTTGTAGAGTCTGGATGTGCTCATAGTCAAAAGAACGCTGAGCATAGATATCACCAGTATTAGAATTAATATAAACAAAGGAGGACACAGAGGATCCATCTATCTGGCTCTCAGCTATAGAGTAAACCAGATCAGCGTTACTCCCCTCATCTGCATCAGTAGCAGATACTGTACATAGGAGAGTCCCTGGGTCACTGTTCTCCTTAATGAAAGCATTATAAGTAGATTGTGTAAATGTTGGGGCATTATCATTAACATCAGAAACCCGGATAGTAACTGTTGTCTTACTGGACAGAGCTGGAGACCCTAAATCAGAGGCTGTCAGCTCAATAATATACTGAGCTTGTGTTTCTCTATCCAGATTCCCATTAGTAACAAGCGCATAGTGATTTTTTTTAACTGTGATTTTGAATGGAATATTGCGGGATATATCTAACCGTATTTCACCATTTATCCCAGAATCTTTGTCTCTTACATTGATAAGTCCAACAACAGTTCCTATTGCTGAGTCTTCTGGGATTTCATTTGTTAATGAAGAAAATAACATTTCTGGGGAATTATCATTCACATCCTCAACCTCCACCTGAACCAGACAGTTTCCTAAAAGCTCTGGAGACCCTCTATCTGCTGCCCTGACAGACAATTCAAAAATTTTCTGATCCTCAAAATCTAACGTTCCCTTAAGGAATATCTCTCCACTTTGCTGCTTCAAATCAAAAATTTGTCTGGCAGATGCAGATGTATGATCATCAAAATAATACTGAATCTCCCCATTCATGCCTTCATCTGGATCTGTAGCCTTTAAGGTTAATATAACAGAATTTAGAGGGATATTTTCCTTTAGTTTGATCTTATAAACTGATTGATTAAACACTGGAGGATTATCATTTATATCTGAAACTGATATTGTTATATGACAGGATCCCGATCTAGCCGGCTCTCCCCCATCAATAGCTGTGAGAATAAGATGGTGTTCTGCTTTCTCCTCCCTATCCAGCACCTTCTCTAATATCAGCTGAGGGATGAGGGTGCCATCTATACGATTCTTCACAGACAATGAGAAATAAGGATTTGTATTTATTGAATACTGACTGACGCCATTAACACCAACATCCAAATCCTCTGCAATCCCTAATGCAAACTGGATGCCTGGACTTGTAATTTCTGAAATCTTTATAAAATAATCATTGGTTGTAAATGTGGGAGAATTGTCATTAATATCCAAAATTTCTATGTCTAGATTAAAATGCTGTGCAGGATTCTCAGCAGCCACCTCTAAATGCAGCAGACAGCTCACACTGGAGCCACACAGGCTCTCCCTATCAATCCGGCCATTTACACTCAGTCCTCCATTTTCCTTATTTACAGCAAAATATTTTTGGTGTTTGTCAGATGATAAATGTAACCTGCGATGAGAAAGCTCTGCACGGTTTATACCCAGATCCTGAGCTACGTTCCCTATCCATGTCCCTGGATCAGCTTCCTCCACAATAGAATAACGAAGCTGCCCAGAGACCCAGCCCCAGCTACAAAGCAGAACGGAGAATGCTACTTGCCATTTCCAACAAAGACAGCAGCCTCTGATGTCCATATCTTGGGATATATCCTTGATATTTGATGAAACATAGATCCTTTGTAATCCAGATTGTCTGTGGCTGGTAAATTTCCCTCAACAAACAAAAATGATATCCAAGGAAAATACATCCACGGGATCCTGTTATGAATGCAGCAGCTCTTCTTTGTGTGTGAGGGAGGGGGTGGGAGGGTAAATCACTGAGCCAGGGGGAGGAGAGCGCAATACTTGTATTAATAGATCTATCTGTGTAGCTAAACATGCCAATGCTGCCCTCTTCTGGCCCAAAATAGGAAATACATTTATCAATGTAAGTTTTGAAGATGAGCATGATTTATTTTATATTTATTAGGCTTTGCTACACTACAAATTCTTGATGTAAAGATATTTAAAACAGCTCAGAATGTAATAAATTAAACTACAGCTAAGGATATCTGCATTAAACTAAAGTTGCTCAAATGTATAGAAATCTGATATTTCTCCCCTAACATTATTATTTTTTTGACTGCTTAATCTGCCAAGCAGCGGTGCCACTGCTGCACAGTGATTGGCTGACTTGCTGTCAATCACATTCAGTGTCTTATCACTGCTACACGTTCAGGGAGAAGTGGGGCTCCACATGTGGGGCTCCACATATCATGGGGTTTTGAGGAGGTTGCTGGTCACTGATAGAGATGACAAACTGCTGCTCTGAATTTTCTATTTCCTGAAACCCTCGTTTATCAATGTAAGTTTTGAAGATGAGCATGATTTATTTTATATATATTAGACTTTGCTACACTACAAAATCTTGATGTAAAGATATACAAACAGCTCAAAAATTTAATAAATTAAACTACAGCTAAGAATATCTGCATTAAACTAAAGTTGTTCAAATGTATAGAAATCTGACATTTCTCCCCTAACATTATTATTTTTTTTTTTACAAATTGCAAATTTTTCTACAGCAGAAGTCAGTGTCCTATAAGGCAGCAAACATACAAACGCTCTCCACTTCTTCTTTTATATGACTGGAACAACCACTGCTAACAAACTCATTGCAGGGATTTGCATTACAAGGAAATTCAGTATACAGGTGATATTATTCAGGATCTCATGTCAGATTTCAGCACACCCGGACTACATAGAAAAAATGACCCAATGGCAGCCTCACACCTAGCTAAATCTAAGAGACCCATTCTCTTGTATCTGCCCCCATGTGGGCATGTGGCTTTGGGTTCCATACTGCCCAAACCCCCTCAAGCAGCTACGCATACCATTCCATGCAAACCTTCTGCCAACAGGGGACACTGAAAGCCATTGCACTGAGCAGAGACACACTTCAGATTGGTGGAGACTGCTGTGACACATCTGAAGCTGTGTGGAGTGGCTACCCATGTCACTTATTGGTGGCCAACCCTAACCCTATGTTCAGCAATGGGCATCCTGAATCTGCAGAGATAGGCTGAAATGTGACTGGTGGGAGAATTCAGGATGCTTCCCCCCTTTCAAAACACACACATTTATTACCAATGTGACAGAAAAATAGATGAGGAGAAAGTAGTAGCAGTATGGCAGAAAAGTGGAAAGAAGGGCAGAAAATGGAGAAAAGAGAGGGAAAGGAAAAGAACAGGTGGAAAAAGAGAAGGAAACATGGAATGTGAAAACAGAGGACAATGGAAGCAAGGTAAATAGAGAGGAAGACAAATGGATGCCAAAAAGAAAAATAAAAGGCGAATAAACTGTGAAATTTAATAAAAGAGATTGTGATGGCATATGAATGTAAAAAAGAGGGAAGAGGAGTAGTTAAAATGAGGAAGATGAATTGTGGAATGAAAAAGAAAGGAATGTTAAAAGGTCACAAATTGGAAAAAGAAAGGGGATGTGGAAAAAGAGCAAGATTTATGGAGAGTGGAAAAGAAAAGACAGAGACCATAAAATGCAAAGAGATAGCAGCTACTGGGATAGAAATGTTAAATAGAAAAAAAGGTAAAGAAATGCTGAAGATGGAGGAAATGAGAGAGATGGAAGGAAAATAGAAAATGGAGGGGCAAAGAGAGAAACCATGGAAAAAGTAAAACAGCTTCAACCCCCAAAGTCTCACCAAGCAGGTGCACCAAGGCAGTGCCTAGCACCTCTTCACACAGTGAATCGAGTAGCACACTCTTTTCACTATTGCACGGGATAGATTTCCAGACTTGGCCCACAGACTCTACATGCATGCATTACCCATCCTCCTGTTTTGGTAAACTAAGCCGCCCTCCCATACCTCTCTCCTGCTAACCCCAATTCAAATCATATGAGAATAAAAACAAAAGTGTTGTGAAGGATGATCACCCTGCTGGTGCTGAGCCTTGGCAGCTCTGCTTCTGCCAGTGAGGCTGCTGGACTAAATATAACTGGCTGCTTAATCAGCCAAGCAGCGGTGCCACTGCTGCACAGTGATTGGCTGACTTACTGTCAATCACATTCAGTGTCTTATCACTGCTACACGTTCAGGGAGAAGTGGGGCTCCATAATTCCCACTTCTCTTATGGGGTTTTGAGGAGGTTGCTGGTCAGGTGTTTTTTGTTGCCATGGAAACCTGGAAGAGTATGTTTTACAGACCCTGGCTCTTCAGTAACAATTCCCACTCCAAAACTAGAATACCCCCCTATAGATGATTGTCAGTGGACCAAAAGTCTGTTTAGAATTTTGTTCCATTTTAACACAGAGAAGGTGCTGATGGGCAGAGGCAATATCTGAAATTATTGGTCTATAAAAAGACTAAAACACAAAAAGAAACAACAACACTGAAAAGGGAATGTGATAGCCTGAAAAAGGGAAAATATGACTATTTCATATTTTCTGTACATTAATTACCAATATTTAGAAATCAATATTTAAACACTGCAAATTCCAGTACTCATATAACCTCAGCAGCCATTAACTAGATACAAATCAATGATCACTGAGGCCCTCCTCAAAATTCTCAGTGCTGCATCCCAAGAACATTACTTTAAATTCCTTGCACATACAATGTTTCAATCTATCATACAATCTACAATCGCATTTAATGTATGTGTATAGACCTAGTTGCAGTCAATTTCTGCATGCCGATGTTAATGCGACGAATTAGAAATTTTATGTCAGACAAAACGATAGGACACTCAATTAGCAAATTTTCATTGACCGCTTGATTGCAGCAGACATTTCCATAGACCAATAATCTCTTGATTGAGTTTACTTTAGCAATTATTAGTTCACTAATCATTCCGTTCCAATCACTTAACTCTTGTGGTTCATGGTAGCAGCCATGATGGGATAACCTGTGGCTCACGTCCCATTGTCTCGCCCCCTACCTTCTCCTCTCAATAGAACGCAAAGGGGAGGCAGATGCGGTAATCACATTAAGACTGCTCCCATGAACCACAAGAGTTATTTAGACTGCCCTATAAGCTAACCCAGTAATTTCCCAAAGTTACCCCAAGTACCTTAAATATTATAGGCAGTCACTGCAGTTTACAATATAGAGAGATACAAGTTACTTAGCCATGTCGTTCTTAGGCAGACCCCAGGACAAGAACCCCCCTTGCCAGAGGTCAGAAGAATATCTTTAACAGGTAACCCCGCCCCCTTTGTAGTTACTAGCCAGCCTATACGAATGTTGGCTAACAAGATTGTAATTGTTTATTATCTAAAATATACTGTTTTCTGTAAACAACACACAGGGTCCAGTATGTCTTCCAGCACTAATTTGAAAAACAAATTATTGTATACTATGCAGCAGTAAAACTGAACAATTCGACATTAAGACAATTACAAAAAAATGTAAATGTGAATGAATGAAAAATAACGCCTCTCACCTTGCTTGGATCAGTCAGGCAGCTTGTATTGGAGGCAGTGTCATTGTCTTTAACGAAATCCCTTAACTGAGGAAAATCCAGAGACTGCAGAAATCTGGAATCCCGTTGCTGTGGGGCTGGGGGTATATTAGTCTGGTAACATTGTCCTTGTGCTCCTGGAGGAACCATCCTGACCTCCATGTATTTTAAGGTTCCATCAGAGTTCAGGAATAGAGCTGGATGCAACTGATCTGTGTAGGGTTTGGGCTCCGAGCCCCAAAGAAAACAGCAGCTATCACTGTATCCATAACTTTCCTTCCTCACACACCTCACCAGTAAAATAATAAATGTCACAAGAGAAACTAAACTAATAGCTACAAGAGAGACAATCAAATATAAAGTCATATCTGATGGAGGTTTAGGGTTAGTCAATAAATCACCAGATTTGGGTCTCTCTACTACAACCTCATCTGCAATACTGATAAGCACAGTGACTGTGGTGGATAATGGAGGATCCCCATGATCACAGATAGAGATGACAAGCTGCTTCTCTGAATTTTCTGTTTCCTGAAATCCTCTTATAGTCCTTATCTCTCCTGTATGTTTAGATATTTGAAATATTGGGGAACTACCAGCGTCAAATAGGTTAAAGGTCAGCCAGGCATTGTGGCCAGAGTCCAGATCTACTGCAGTCAGTTTTGTCACCAGATATCCAGCACTTGTAGATTTTGGAATCTTCTGTTGGATAATAAGATCCTCAGAGTGCTCTGGATAAAGCAGGGTGGGGGAGTTATCATTTGTATCCAAAATGAATATAAAGACAGGAACTGTAAAAAATAACTTTGGAGAACCAGCATCCTCTACTCTTACATTGATTTGTAAAGTCTGGATGTGCTCATAGTCAAAGGAACGCTGAGCATAGAGATCACCAGTATTAGAATTAATATAAACAAAGGAGGACACAGAGGATCCATCTATCTGGCTCTCAGCTATAGAGTAAACCAGATCAGCGTTACTCCCCTCATCTGCATCTGTAGCAGATACTGTACATAGGAGAGTCCCCGGGTCACTGTTCTCCTTAATGAAAGCATTATAAGTAGATTGTGTAAATATTGGGGCATTATCATTAACATCAGAAACCTGGAGAGTAACAGTCATCTTACTGGACAGAGCTGGAGACCCTAAATCAGAGGCTGTCAGCTCAATAATATATTGGGACACTGTTTCTCTATCCAAAATCCCATGAGTGACAAGCGCATATCGATTTTTATTAGGTGTGATTTTAAATGGAATATTGTGGGATATATCTAATCGTATTTCTCCATTTTTCCCAGAATCCTTGTCTCTTACATTAATATAACCAACAACAGACCCTATTGCTGAGTTTTCTGGGATTTCATTTGTTAATGAAGAAAAGGACATTTCTGGGGAATTATCATTCACATCTTCAACTTCCACCTGAACCAGACAGTTTCCTATTTGCTCTGGAGACCCTCTATCTGTCGCCCTAACAGAAAATTCATAGAAGTTCACCTCCTCAAAATCTAAAGTTCCCTTTAGAAATATTTCTCCACTTTGCTGCTTTAAACCAAATATATTCCTGGCAGATTCAGAAATGTGACCATCAAAATAATACTGAATCTCCCCATTCATGCCTTCATCCAGGTCTGTCGCATTTAAGGTTAATATAACAGAATTTAGAGGGAGATTTTCCTTTAGACTGATCTTATAAACTGATTGATTAAACACTGGAGGATTATCATTTATATCTGACACTGATATTGTTATATGACAGGATCCCGATCTAGCCGGCTCTCCCCCATCAATAGCTGTGAGAATAAGATGGTGTTCTGCTTTCTCCTCCCTATCCAGCACCTTCTCTAATATCAGCTGAGGGATGAGGGTGCCATCTTTACGTTTTTGCACAGACAATGAGAAATAAGGATTTATATTTATTGAATACTGACTGACACCATTAACACCAACATCTAAATCCTCTGCAATCCCTAAGGCAAACTGAGTACCTGGACTTGTTAACAATTCTGTCATCTTTATAAAATAATCATTGATTGTAAATGTGGGAGAATTATCATTAATATCCAAAATCTCTATGTCTAGATTAAAAAGCTCTGCAGGATTCTCAGAAGTCACCTCTAAATGCAGCAGACAGCTCACACTGGAGCCACACAGGCTCTCCCTATCAATCCGGCCATTTACACTCAGTCCTCCATTTTCCTTATTTACAGCAAAATATTTTTGGTATTTGTCAGATGATAAATGTAACCTGCGCTGAGAAAGCTCTGCACGGTTTATGCCCAGATCCTGAGCTACGTTCCCTATCCATGTCCCTGGATCAGCTTCCTCCACAATAGAATAATGAAGCTGCCCAGAGACCCAGCCCCAGCTGCAAAGCAGAACGGAGAATGCTACTTGCCATTTCCAACAAAGACAGCAGCCTCTGATGTCCATATCTTGGGATATGCGCTTGATATTTGATGAAACATAGATCCTTTGTAATCCAGAGTGTCTGAAGCTTGTAAAAATTTCCCTTTTGAAACCAAACAAAATAGATATAAAGAGGAAAACACATCCACAGTATTCTGCTATGAATGCAGCAGCTCTTCTTTGTGTGTGATGGAATAAAGTGGGAGGGTGAATCACTGAGCCAGGGGGAGGAGAGCGCAATGTTCATATTAACATTTTCTATCTACGCAGCTAAACATGCTATTGCTTCCCTCTTGTGGCCAAACATAGGAAATACATTTCCCAATTCAGTTTGGAAAAAGCCACATAGCTTTTTTTCACATGCAAGACTTTTGTTTTTTTGATTGGTAGAACTGAATATAATATATGGCAATAATATAATATATAATACCACTGCAATATATTAAACATGCTCAGAAATATAGTAATCTTACTTTTGTACTCTCTACCTTTTTTAAATTAAAAGAGCAGCCCAGTGTTTAAGACATGAACCACTATGAAATCATAGGAGGGCTGTACAAATGCTATTTACTTGGAACCACTGATGAGTACTAAAATAATTATCATTATCATAATTATAACAATGATCTTACTTGAAGAGCAGGTTGGCTGTTAAGAGATATAAAGGGATGTGTGTTCTTTGCTCGTGCTCGTGCTTTCATGACTGATGCTGCTTTATGAATTACTATGTGCCATCCCAGCCTCCTCTATTCTGCTACACACTGCTTTGCGGGTGGGAAGGATAAAGTAACATAAAACTAATATGTTACTGTAAAATGTTTGAATTCTTCCTTGCTGTTTTGTTTAAGAAAACAATACTGAAAATATAAATTGTTAATCTGATCGTTACTTTCCTCTATTTTCTATCTGCTGTGTGTTATATTTGATAGTATGGCTGCTATGTGTTAATGGCAAAACCTTTTTTATGCCTGCAAATGAATGGAACTGTTCTACATTGTGTAGGATTTTATCTCTGCCTCTGATTATAGCTGTTGCCAAGCACAGGCTTGAGCCCTAGCTTCCTTCAAAATAATGCTATAATTAATCCTAATTCAATTGTATCCTTTCAGAAACCACAAATATCTGTCCCAATTTAGATGAATTAATTGATTTGTAAAATACTGTTAGTAATTAGAAATTTAAAAATACAATTTAAAGTGGTCCTATATTCCCCCACTACCTCCTTTGCATAATACATTAAAAAAACACGCTCACCTGGTTCTTGCTCGGAGTCTGGCAAACCACATTTTGCTCTACTAGTGGCCAAAGTGATGCGGTGCTAGGAGTGTGAGTGACACATTTAACCCCCAATCACTATAGCAATCTGCAAGCTGCGTGATGAATGTTTCACTACACATTACACCACTATTATTACTGTGGCACTAGTTGTAACATAAGAGTCCTTCGACAAAAGGTAAGCTGGGGGGAGGCTGATGCATCACGATTCATCTAGATATTAAAAATGAATGTCTGTCCATCTGTCTATCTGTTTTAGAAACAAAATGGCGGCTCATGGATGTGCAGGCCACCTGCAAGCAGGAAGTGCTGCTGGGCTTCCCGCTACTGTGCATTGTCAGTTGAATCCAGCATGGCTGAGATGATGGGAGAGGAAGCTCCAAAATGGCTGCTACCTTTCTTTTCCAACTGTGTCAGGCTGTTGGTCTGGTTTAAGACATAAGACCCAATTTATAGGTGGGGCCTTGCTCTTGCTTGCTGGTGAGGCTGACGTTGCCTATAATTCCAAAGGGAACCATTGCTGATAAACTGAATATATGGTTTAAGGCATTGTTGCTGTGGCATCAATTTCAGAGGCTTAAAGCAAACCAAAACCCACTGAACTTGTGTAATACATTTGGCCAAAGCCCCTGCCGATTTTTCACTTTTTAGGGTGTAGAATTAGAAATGGATATTTTCGCTTTACAAATTGTCCTGGAACACTGTTTTTTTTTTGCTGTCCTTCGGTGTGAGATGGCATGTGATAGGTCATTGCCTAGGTGTGGCAATGATGTAATTGCCACACACAACAGTGGCAATGAATGGACGGGCTTTACAGCTAAAACATGCGCCATTATCTGGGATTAGATTGAAGTATGAGTAGTAAAAATTGGCAAAAGGTAATCTTCATGGGGGGAGAGCAATTCAGGGGATGCTAGTTAAAACTGTGACTTTTGGTCCGTTTTAATCTCACAACCAACATGAGAGCAAATATTTTTAAATCTGCTCAGCAGTTCTCCCAATTGCTTCTGAAGCTTGGCAATGGTGTAGTCCAACAAGATGCAGATGCCAATATATCACTCATTGCTGATTTATGCAGGGCTGTAGAGTCGCCTGAGCACCTCAGAATAGCAGTGTTCCCTGACATTGGCTTTCAATTTAACAAAGGAAGAACTCCTTACCGTGACTGGATATGTCAAAGAGATATTTTGGCTGCAAGAAATGATGTGGTAAATGCAATAAACGTACACATTTTTAGGGAGGAGGTTTATTCCTACAAATCCACTGCCACCACAATAGATCCAGAACAGATCCTGCAGATCCTAAAGAGTTTTTTAACTCTTTAGAACCAACTGGAATGCCTTCACATCACTTGGATCTAAAGACTGGTGCTCTAGTTATTCTTATGTGGAATCTAGATGCACCAAAACTGCATAACCAGGATGTGCATTAAAACATGTCATCCCCATGCGCTGGAAGCATCCATCCTTACTGGATGTGTTGCTGGAGAAGAAGTTTTCATTCGACAAATCCCACTAACTCAGATGAAACAATAACTCTAAACAATTACAGTTTCCTGTTATGCTATCATTTCCAATAACAATAAACAAGGCCCAAGACCAATCACTCCAGGTAGCTGACATAAATCTGAATTCTCCATGTTTTTTGCATGGACAGTTGTATGTTGCCTACTCCAGAGTCGGATCAAGTAAAATCTTTATGCCTATGTACCTGGAAATAAAACTGCTGATGTTGTTTATAAACAGGCTCTTTCATAAAGTCTTATGACATGACATCTCAGTTTGGCTATTAGGAATTTTAAATGTTAAGTATTTTTTGTTTATTTCTATTATGCATTTATGTTACAATTTACATTAACAGTGCATAATTACCAGGGTATATAGCGCTTCTGGCAATTTCCCTGTTAACAAAAAAAAAAATGAAGGCATAGATTGGCCTCCTGGGCACCCTTGGAACAAATCTAATTAATACATTGATACTTTATACCCAGGCAGTACCAGGTAAATTTTTTAGTTAAAACATAAAATCTCCCAAGCCTCACACATCTAATAAGCATTCGGGTAGGAAATATCTTATGTACTGTGCTATAATAGAAGCATGGCCGAAACATACCAATGTAAAACCTGCTTGGGTACTTTTTTCTTTTTATTTTCTATTCTTTTCTGAAAGCATTCCCAAAAAAACATAAACACTCGAAACACACACCCTAAGTCTGGATTATTGCGCTGCATATACTGAAAGGGGATGTTGGATATATTCGTATCACTATTGTGAGTTGCTGAAATGTATTTAAGGGCCCTAATCAGGGACATGCAAACAATGCTACATGAATGCTTGTTTAAAGTGAACCAATCACCAGGATTTTTTGCCCCCTGTGTGAAACCACCAGATCACCCAGTTTCACTCACCTTTCCGCTGTTCCCGTGGCCACTTTTCCAATCAGTGCTTTATGCGGAGCATACTAATGTACGCTGATTTGAAAGTCGCTTATTTGAAATCCTCACAGGCAGCCACATCCCCTTCTGCCCTATGGAGTGTGTGCCTAGCCTATCTGAATGGTCCATTTTAGCGGTGTACTTATTCCTAACATAAACCATTTCAGTGTAAAAGGCCACATTTCCCTACATAGAAAAGCAGCACATGGATAAACGTCTTCTATTTTACCTTGTGAAACATCAGCACAGCCAGTGTGCAGAGTGTGTGGGGTGTATGGCCACACAGGGTGCCACCTTTACATAGCATCATTGGGATGCCCCTGTGTCCTACCAATTCTTTTGTCTATTATTAATTGCCTGCGATTGCCTTTGTTGCACATTCTACCGCTTACTGTACAGTACAATGTGTGGTTCAGTTCCAGTCTGTGAAGCACTGCAATGTATTGGCAAAAATAGGATGCCCTGCAGAAGGTCTAAGTCAACAGCAAAGTGGCAGCAAGTGTAGTAAAGGCAGCAGCATTGGGTGTGCGTGGAGAGAGCCTCCTTCTACTGGTAAGCTGCGGCACAGATGGTCTGCTTGTACTCATGACATTACATTGCACATTACTAGGTCTAGTTTCTAGACAATGAAAGTCAATGGGATTTTTTACTACAGTGAAAAAAGGTATCAAAAGTTCCCTACTTTTCTTGGGAGACAAAAAGTGCCATTGACTTTCATTGTCTTCCTAACTTGTGATTCAGAAACCATAAAAATCTCATGATTTTCTGACCTAAAGTGAGTATTTTACTACCAAGATATATATTTTTTTAACTCTCACTTAATCAAGCCTAAAATCTATGTGTTTTCTCAATAAGTTTGAAGTGATATGCAACATGAATTTCTCCAGCTCATATGAATGCAATTTAATTGGGCTGAAAGCCTTTGTCATCTCAACAGTCAAATGCATTTGTAAACTTTCTCCCCAAAGAAGGTTTTAAAGTGCCACAAAACCCTCAAAATTATCCCCGGCGCCCCCACCAGCCCTTGCCATAGGAATAAGGACACGCCTACGTCTATTATGAATATTGGCGTGATCTGCTCGCTGTCCGCCCCCAAGTCATCTAAGTGGTTGAGTATGGGAGAATGTGTGGTTGAGTTACACAGAAGCCAGGTATGCGTCTGCAAAAACGCCGTAAGAGCTGTTGGGGATGGTAAGTTTTACCTACGACCTAGGGGGCACACAGTGGGGCATCCTGATTTTGGATGCCCTGGGGGTTAGGCTAGTGGGTGGCCATGGAACCTTTTAGTGTCCAGGACCATGCCCCACGGGTTTTATTTTGTTTTAAGGCAGCAAAATTCTTAAATAATTAATTAACACTGGCCTCTTTTTGGTAAGAATAGAAATACATGTAACTGACAACACCTGTACTGGGTCTTCAGCATTTAAACATAACCCCCCCCCCCTTTCATTCTTCAAAACCAACCTGATTTGTAGCTGCCACAGCTTTAGGGTTATGTGGAAAATGAACAATTACATGCATTACAAAGTATGGTAATATATAGAAGAATGATAAAAATTTATATTGTATCAATTAAAACCAAATTTGCTTTAGTAAAAAAAACAGCACCTGAAGGATATGGCAAATGCCAAATGGGGGGGGGGGGCTGAAGGGCAGGCAGTATCTGAAAGTATGGGCCCTCTTTCACAAAAAGGAGGAAAAAAGGAAGAAATAACAGCTATGAAAAATGAATATGGAAATTTCTAGTTCCAAGGAAATGTCACACCAGGTATTTCTCTGAGCAGTAATATGACAGACAGATTAGCACTGTAGCAGTCAGCAATGATACTCAACAAATCAATAAAAAAGAAATGGCAAAAACTAGATTGTTTCTCTCACCTTGCTTGGATCAGTCAGGCAGCTTGTATCTGAAATGGTATCATTGTCTTTAACAAAATCCTTTAATTGAGGAAAGTCCAAAGACTGCAGAAATCTGGAATCCCGTTGCTGTGGGGCTGGGGGTATATTAGTTTGGTAACATTGTCCTTGTGCTCCTGGGGGAACCATCCTGACCTCCATGTATTTTAAGGTCCCATCAGAGTTCAGGAATAGAGCTGGATGCAACTGATCTGTGTAGGGTTTAGATTCGGATCCACAAAGAAAACAACAGCTATCACTGTATCCATAACTTTCCTTCCTTACACACCTCACCAATAATATAATAAAAGTCACTAGAGAAACTAAACTAATAGCTACAAGAGAAACTATTAAATATAAAGTCATATCTGATTGAGGTTTGGGGTTAGTTAATATATCACCAGATTTGGGTCTTTCAACTACAACCTCATCTGCTATACTGACAAGTACAGTGACTGTGGTGGATAATGGAGGATCCCCATGATCACAGATAGAGATGACAAGCTGCTGCTCTGAATTTTCTATTTCCTGAAACCCTCTTATAGTTCTCACCTCTCCTATATGCTGAGATACCTGAAACAATGAGGAACTACCAGGACTGGTCAAGTTAAACTTCAGCCAGGCATTGTGACCTGAGTCCAGATCCACTGCGGTTAACTTTGTTACCAAATATCCAGCACTTACTGACTTTGGAATCCTCGCATTGACAATAAGATCCCCAGAGTGCTCTGGATACAGCAGGCCAGGATGGTTATCATTTGCATCCAAAACAAATATGAAAACTGGAACTGTGGAAAATAACTTTGGAGATCCAGAATCTTCTACCCTTATTGTGATTTGCAGAGTCTGGATGTGCTCATAGTCAAACGAACGCTGAGCATAGAGATCACCGGTATTAGAATTAATATAAACAAAGGAGGACACAGAGGATCCGTCTATCTGGCTCTCAGCTATAGAGTAAACCAGATCAGCGTTACTCCCCTCATCTGCATCAGTAGCAGATACTGTACATAGGAGAGTCCCCGGGTCACTGTTCTCCTTAATAAAAGCATTATAAGTAGATTGTGTAAATGTTGGGGCATTATCATTAACATCAGAAACCCGGAGAGTAACAGTCATCTTACTGGACAGAGATGGAGACCCTAAATCAGAAGCTGTCAGCTCAATAATATACTGGGCTTGTATTTCTCTATCCAGATTTCCATCAGTGACCACTGAATAATGGTTTTTATTTTTGTTTAGAGTGATTTTAAATGGAATACTGCGGGGCATAACTAATTTTATTTCTCCATTTCTTCCAGAATCCTTGTCTCTTATGTTAATTAATCCAACAATAGTCCCTATTGGTGAATCTTCAGAGATTTCATTTGTTAATGAAGATAAGGACATTTCTGGGGAATTATCATTTACATCTTCAACTTCCACCTGAACCAGACAGTTTCCTATAAGCTCTGGAGACCCTCTATCTGCTGCTCTGACAGACAATTCATAAAAATTTTGCTCCTCAAAATCTAAAGTTCCCTTAAGGAATATCTCTCCACTTTCCTGATTTAAATCAAAGATATTTCTTGCAGCTTCAGATGTATGATCATCAAAATAATACTGAATCTCCCCATTCATGCCTTCATCTAGGTCTGTTGCATTTAAGGTTAATATTCCGGAATTTAAAGGGAGATTTTCCTTTAGCCAGAAAACTCTATAAAATGGCTGGAGAGAGTACATGTATCTAAGCCTGTGCACTGCCACTACCAGTTGGCGGCGTCCCACTAACCACTATAAAGATTCACTACTACCACACATCATGACACTCGGTTACTTGTAGGACTGGCACAAAATGCTGAAACTTGATAAGCTGAACACACATCATTTTATTACGCCAAATTCAGCACACACATGGGACACATATCACAAGTATAAAATCAACATATAGTGCAAACTAAAATCACGGGGGCCCACCGTGCACACACACGACAGCCACGCACACTATACATGCACCCCACTAGCAGCGCTGCTTCATACCGCCTAAACTCCTGCATGACACATTGCCATAACTATATACATGGGACAATGGCGTGCATCCTCGCTTGACGTGGCGCCACTTATCACAATGCGACTACCGTGGAGTGACCAGATGACGTGACCGCAGGTTAGTCCATTAAGAGCCTGATAGGGGGTGGCCCCACTAGCAGCAAGCACACTGTAAAGCGGTACTCTTGGTACCATCTAGCTGCGCAATGTTCAGACCGAAATGGCGCTGCTCATATGCTGGAGCACAGCTGTAAATAGCAATCAATGGCAGAAAGTTCTCAGACAGGCGGGTACTTAGCTGCGGATATGGTGTCTCCAATCGTGACTGCCGACAAATGTCCGTGTTGCGCAACACTCTAAACACGAGGGAGCTGTAGGCTGAAGCCGGGCTAGGAGCGGGGTGACATGTGCGTGGATTGGCCGGCCGTCCGCCGACGCGCGTTTCGCTCCGCCCACCGGAGCTTCGTCAGGGTGGGGGGCGGCCTTTCGCATCCCCAATATATATACATAGTCCCTCCCTCTCTCTTTCGGCGGCCAATCCACAGTAAGCTTCCTTTAACGACGTAAACAGCGTCAGTGTATTACTCCGGCCTGCAAGGGGCGTGGTTCAGCGGGACTTTCACCTCTTAGCACCAATCATGTGTCACCACAGGTCTCCCCTGGCAACGCTGGCAGCGTCTCGCAGCGGATCCAGACCCGATCCTCATAGCGGCGTTTTCAACTTCAGTATAGCATTCCACCCTCCATGGGGCGTGGTTTCACAGACCTTCCAACATACAGCACCATTCCATATCGCCTCCCGTGGCCACATTAACTGCGTCTCACAGCAAGTCCTGCACACAGGAGCGGGCCATCCCACATAACGATCATATGGCATTTCAACTTAATCAGTGCTTGAAACCTCAATGTCACATATGCTTGCCACTTTTTATTTATTTATTTCTTTATTTCCAGAGGGGGTAATCAACGGGACTCCTAATCATTTTCACACACTGCTAACTGCAGATATCACACGGGGATGCGGGTGTGTGTACATTTCAGGCAAGCCTCCAACACCTTACTATCCAATCACCAGCTACCACATTACACAGACACGCACCACTGTAGCATTATACCCATCTTCATTCATAGATTCCAGAGTCTTAGCCCTATACTACGTCCAAATATGTATATTGCCCCACTGTCCTATCAATGCAGCTGGGATCAGCAACTAGTGAATATCATAAAAATACTATCCGCACACTTTATATAATTCTAAGCCTTTGTAGAGTTATATATACACCAACTGGTGTGCAAGTTAATTTCTCATAACACACTATTTACATATTTATATATTTGCACTTGCTCTATGAGCTTATCTATGTATACTCAAACCCTCCCAGCATACAAAACCCATATTGTTGACACTGCCGGGGACTACAGGCCACCACCCAATCGACAACTTCTCTTTGCCACTTACAAAAAAGCCCCCAGGCCGGGGTCCGTATTTAACCCTGTCGGGGACATAGTGCCCAACTCAAAAATCAATCTTGCTTCCTGCTGCATCAAACGTTTATCCCAGAACCCACGTCTCCCGTTTCTCAACAACACAAAGATTCCACAGGCCTTGAGACCCCCCGGATCACCATGATGACATATTCTGAAATGCTCTGAAACAGGGCTTTTTTCATTCCCCTTTCTAATGTCCCGCACATGCTCACCTACCCGCACGCGCAATTCCCGCTTGGTTTTGCCAATGTATTTCTTCTTGCACGGGCAAGTGAGCATGTATACAACATACGAAGTCCCACAGTTAATAAATCCCTGTATCTTCCTAGGCGGGTCTCCTCTTGTGCCCACAAAGATACTGGTTTTTTCCATGTATGGACAAATTTTACAGTGTCCACACTTGTATGAGCCCTTCAACCTATCAGCGCTCCGTATATTCATAGATCTAACCAGCTCACTGTGGACTAATCTGTCCCTCATATTTGTCGCTCTACGAGCTGTAAGTAAGGGACGTGGGCCTACGCATCTCGCTAGTTTCGGGTCCAGTTGTAAAATGTGCCAATGGGACTGTAAAATCATCCTGAACCTTTCCCAATGGGAGCCAAAGTGTGTAATTAATCTTACAGGTTGGTTACCTGTCTCTCTACGTAACTTTCTTTCTTTGTTGTCTTTTCTCAGCAATTCACCACGATCCAATTCAAGTGCCTTTTTGAAGCAAGTTCGAATAAGTCTGTGTGGGTACCCCCTCTCTCTAAATCTGCCAGCTAGTTCTCGTGCCTCCCGAGCGTAATCACGCTCAGAGCTGCAGTTTCTGCGAATCCGCAGGAACTGCCCGAGTGGTATTCCCCGCAGAAGTGGGAGAGGGTGGTGGCTGGTAAAATGCAACAAAGTATTACCAGCTGTGGGCTTCCTATACGTGGCAGTGGACAACCTAGTCCCGTCGCGTTTGATAAGTAGATCAAGAAACTCGATACTTTGGTGGCCAATTTTAAACGTAAGTCGAATATTGCGAGTGTTCTGATTTAGATGATCCACAAATGTCTGAAATTCCCCAGGGGTACCCTTCCACACCACCAAGACATCATCTATGTAGCGCAGCCAGAGGGCGACACGTGCCCCAAAGTCCGCCCGCCCGTACACCTCAAGGCTCTCCCACCGTCCAAGGTGCAGGCAGGCGTACGCCGGGGCACATGCCGCCCCCATGGCTGTTCCACGTATCTGATGATAGAAGCCTCCCTCAAATCTGAAATAGTTGTTTGTGAGGACAAATTGTAACAAATCCACCACAAACTCATTGTGGGCCGCATCACATGGGCCCAACTCGTCCAAGAATTGCGCCACAGCCTCTAGGCCCACCGTGTGGGGAATGGAGGTATACAAACCCTCTACATCAATGCTTGCAAGGAGCCAGTCCCCTTCTAGATCAAAAGTAAGCAATTTACGCAGTACATCACTGCTATCCAATACAAAAGACGGCAGAACTTTCACCAAAGGTTTAAGATTCTCATCAATAAACCTTGATACACATTCAAGGGGACCACCATTCCCCGACACGATGGGCCTACCCGGCGGTGCAGAAGGGCACTTGTGGATCTTGGGGATAGTGTAGAGGACCGGGATATTATATTCCCCAACTGTGAGGTACTTAAATATCCTGGGAGTCACTAATTTCTCTTCAAGGGCCCAGTCCAGTTTGTCATTGAGTCTAGCAGTGGTGCGTGTCTGTGTAATGTGGTAGCTGGTGATTGGATAGTAAGGTGTTGGAGGCTTGCCTGAAATGTACACACACCCGCATCCCCGTGTGATATCTGCAGTTAGCAGTGTGTGAAAATGATTAGGAGTCCCGTTGATTACCCCCTCTGGAAATAAAGAAATAAATAAATAAAAAGTGGCAAGCATATGTGACATTGAGGTTTCAAGCACTGATTAAGTTGAAATGCCATATGATCGTTATGTGGGATGGCCCGCTCCTGTGTGCAGGACTTGCTGTGAGACGCAGTTAATGTGGCCACGGGAGGCGATATGGAATGGTGCTGTATGTTGGAAGGTCTGTGAAACCACGCCCCATGGAGGGTGGAATGCTATACTGAAGTTGAAAACGCCGCTATGAGGATCGGGTCTGGATCCGCTGCGAGACGCTGCCAGCGTTGCCAGGGGAGACCTGTGGTGACACATGATTGGTGCTAAGAGGTGAAAGTCCCGCTGAACCACGCCCCTTGCAGGCCGGAGTAATACACTGACGCTGTTTACGTCGTTAAAGGAAGCTTACTGTGGATTGGCCGCCGAAAGAGAGAGGGAGGGACTATGTATATATATTGGGGATGCGAAAGGCCGCCCGCCACCCTGACGAAGCTCCGGTGGGCGGAGCGAAACGCGCGTCGGCGGACGGCCGGCCAATCCACGCACATGTCACCCCGCTCCTAGCCCGGCTTCAGCCTACAGCTCCCTCGTGTTTAGAGTGTTGCGCAACACGGACATTTGTCGGCAGTCACGATTGGAGACACCATATCCGCAGCTAAGTACCCGCCTGTCTGAGAACTTTCTGCCATTGATTGCTATTTACAGCTGTGCTCCAGCATATGAGCAGCGCCATTTCGGTCTGAACATTGCGCAGCTAGATGGTACCAAGAGTACCGCTTTACAGTGTGCTTGCTGCTAGTGGGGCCACCCCCTATCAGGCTCTTAATGGACTAACCTGCGGTCACGTCATCTGGTCACTCCACGGTAGTCGCATTGTGATAAGTGGCGCCACGTCAAGCGAGGATGCACGCCATTGTCCCATGTATATAGTTATGGCAATGTGTCATGCAGGAGTTTAGGCGGTATGAAGCAGCGCTGCTAGTGGGGTGCATGTATAGTGTGCGTGGCTGTCGTGTGTGTGCACGGTGGGCCCCCGTGATTTTAGTTTGCACTATATGTTGATTTTATACTTGTGATATGTGTCCCATGTGTGTGCTGAATTTGGCGTAATAAAATGATGTGTGTTCAGCTTATCAAGTTTCAGCATTTTGTGCCAGTCCTACAAGTAACCGAGTGTCATGATGTGTGGTAGTAGTGAATCTTTATAGTGGTTAGTGGGACGCCGCCAACTGGTAGTGGCAGTGCACAGGCTTAGATACATGTACTCTCTCCAGCCATTTTATAGAGTTTTCTGGATTCAGTGATTTGGAGATGTGTGTTTCCTCCGTGGGCAGTAGATTGAGAGTACTGTGGAGGATGATAGAGCTTAGGCTCTTTGATAGAGATTGCAGCTAATAGCATACCAGATATATATATTTGTGGACACTTTCACGGTGCATTTTAGTGAGTACTGTTATTACCGGCGCACAGGGTGATGGCATTTAAGTTAGACAAGTCTTGTTTTTCTAGTATCCAGGCAGCCTTTGATACTACAGAGGGAGGACCGCCATCTGGTCAGGGTGGTGAGATCAAGACGTTATTTAAAAGACACAAATCTTTGGTGGTCAAACAATTAAAACGATACTGGGACATCTGCACCCTAGAAAATTATGTTCAACAAAGGGTTATCCCCAGGGGCCTCCGGGAACGGATAGTGCCCGCAGAACATTTACGCTCGGAGAGATTTATGGCCAATTGGCAAAGAGAGTGCATTGAACATGGCATTAGGATAATGAACTTAATTATTGAGGAAGAGAGGCTGCAACTAGAAGAATTGGATGAGAATATTAGAGTTAGTTGTTCACAATTGGACACTTTGGGAGATGCCCCCGATTTCCAGAAACTTAATGACCTGGTAAAGAATGAGGTAGAACGTGTACAGAGAGCAGTGAAGGAGATAAAACAAAAGAAATTTTGGAGGGACACTGCTGATTTTGAGTCAGGTAAGATCTTCTTGGAAATAAAACCTAGAGGTCGGGTGGGGGGACGTCAGAGAAATTGGAAGGAGGTCTCCAGTGACCTCTCAGGGTGTGAAACTGAAGTCTCGGACGACAGTCCCCCCCGTCAGTCTAATAAATCACGCCGGTCGGTGTCTTTTTTAGACCCACCAGGAAAAGGAGACGACGGAGGAGGAGATACTGTAGCCACGAGAGTAAAATCCCTGAGAGGGGTCAGAAAAACGGGGAAGAGATGGCCCCTCTAGGAGGAGGGGAGGGGTTTGAGAATAGACCCCTTAATGTCATCAACTTGTCAAATTTCGCTTTGAATGATCACCATAGGACAGTTCTTTCTAGGGGTCTCTCTTTCTCCCCCACAGTGGGTGGGGATGAGTTCACGTTGTATAAAGACACAGCCCTTTTTCTGCGTAAAGCATTGTTTAAGAGCATGTATATGGGGGACACTCAGGCCCGGGGCGGTAGGGAGGTGGAAGTAAGTCCCGGCACCTCGCCAGATATAGGAGGGGATTTAGGTTTAGAGGTAAGCACAAATACCGATAATAAAAATGGGAACACACTAGTAGAGGATGAAATCCCGGACCTCTTGCCTAATTTAGATAAGTTTCGTCCTAAATCTAAGAATTTTCCATCACTGTCCCTGAACAAGAATATCTCGGTCTTCCTTCAGGCAGTCCAGCACGATTTGGGTCAAATAAACTGGAAGTACTGTCCATCACAAACTAGTATGAATTTGTCAGTAGTAGAAGACAAAGCCTTGAAAGAATTGGAGAGTGCGACGGACATTGTTATACGTCCTAGTGATAAAGGGGGTAATGTAGTATTACTAAATCGTGACTATTACGTCAGAGAAATTGAGTCACAGCTAAGTGATGTAAGCACATATAGGAAAGTGGGGACAAACCCGTTCCCAAATGTAGTCGCTAGACTCAATGACAAACTGGACTGGGCCCTTGAAGAGAAATTAGTGACTCCCAGGATATTTAAGTACCTCACAGTTGGGGAATATAATATCCCGGTCCTCTACACTATCCCCAAGATCCACAAGTGCCCTTCTGCACCGCCGGGTAGGCCCATCGTGTCGGGGAATGGTGGTCCCCTTGAATGTGTATCAAGGTTTATTGATGAGAATCTTAAACCTTTGGTGAAAGTTCTGCCGTCTTTTGTATTGGATAGCAGTGATGTACTGCGTAAATTGCTTACTTTTGATCTAGAAGGGGACTGGCTCCTTGCAAGCATTGATGTAGAGGGTTTGTATACCTCCATTCCCCACACGGTGGGCCTAGAGGCTGTGGCGCAATTCTTGGACGAGTTGGGCCCATGTGATGCGGCCCACAATGAGTTTGTGGTGGATTTGTTACAATTTGTCCTCACAAACAACTATTTCAGATTTGAGGGAGGCTTCTATCATCAGATACGTGGAACAGCCATGGGGGCGGCATGTGCCCCGGCGTACGCCTGCCTGCACCTTGGACGGTGGGAGAGCCTTGAGGTGTACGGGCGGGCGGACTTTGGGGCACGTGTCGCCCTCTGGCTGCGCTACATAGATGATGTCTTGGTGGTGTGGAAGGGTACCCCTGGGGAATTTCAGACATTTGTGGATCATCTAAATCAGAACACTCGCAATATTCGACTTACGTTTAAAATTGGCCACCAAAGTATCGAGTTTCTTGATCTACTTATCAAACGCGACGGGACTAGGTTGTCCACTGCCACGTATAGGAAGCCCACAGCTGGTAATACTTTGTTGCATTTTACCAGCCACCACCCTCTCCCACTTCTGCGGGGAATACCACTCGGGCAGTTCCTGCGGATTCGCAGAAACTGCAGCTCTGAGCGTGATTACGCTCGGGAGGCACGAGAACTAGCTGGCAGATTTAGAGAGAGGGGGTACCCACACAGACTTATTCGAACTTGCTTCAAAAAGGCACTTGAATTGGATCGTGGTGAATTGCTGAGAAAAGACAACAAAGAAAGAAAGTTACGTAGAGAGACAGGTAACCAACCTGTAAGATTAATTACACACTTTGGCTCCCATTGGGAAAGGTTCAGGATGATTTTACAGTCCCATTGGCACATTTTACAACTGGACCCGAAACTAGCGAGATGCGTAGGCCCACGTCCCTTACTTACAGCTCGTAGAGCGACAAATATGAGGGACAGATTAGTCCACAGTGAGCTGGTTAGATCTATGAATATACGGAGCGCTGATAGGTTGAAGGGCTCATACAAGTGTGGACACTGTAAAATTTGTCCATACATGGAAAAAACCAGTATCTTTGTGGGCACAAGAGGAGACCCGCCTAGGAAGATACAGGGATTTATTAACTGTGGGACTTCGTATGTTGTATACATGCTCACTTGCCCGTGCAAGAAGAAATACATTGGCAAAACCAAGCGGGAATTGCGCGTGCGGGTAGGTGAGCATGTGCGGGACATTAGAAAGGGGAATGAAAAAAGCCCTGTTTCAGAGCATTTCAGAATATGTCATCATGGTGATCCGGGGGGTCTCAAGGCCTGTGGAATCTTTGTGTTGTTGAGAAACGGGAGACGTGGGTTCTGGGATAAACGTTTGATGCAGCAGGAAGCAAGATTGATTTTTGAGTTGGGCACTATGTCCCCGACAGGGTTAAATACGGACCCCGGCCTGGGGGCTTTTTTGTAAGTGGCAAAGAGAAGTTGTCGATTGGGTGGTGGCCTGTAGTCCCCGGCAGTGTCAACAATATGGGTTTTGTATGCTGGGAGGGTTTGAGTATACATAGATAAGCTCATAGAGCAAGTGCAAATATATAAATATGTAAATAGTGTGTTATGAGAAATTAACTTGCACACCAGTTGGTGTATATATAACTCTACAAAGGCTTAGAATTATATAAAGTGTGCGGATAGTATTTTTATGATATTCACTAGTTGCTGATCCCAGCTGCATTGATAGGACAGTGGGGCAATATACATATTTGGACGTAGTATAGGGCTAAGACTCTGGAATCTATGAATGAAGATGGGTATAATGCTACAGTGGTGCGTGTCTGTGTAATGTGGTAGCTGGTGATTGGATAGTAAGGTGTTGGAGGCTTGCCTGAAATGTACACACACCCGCATCCCCGTGTGATATCTGCAGTTAGCAGTGTGTGAAAATGATTAGGAGTCCCGTTGATTACCCCCTCTGGAAATAAAGAAATAAATAAATAAAAAGTGGCAAGCATATGTGACATTGAGGTTTCAAGCACTGATTAAGTTGAAATGCCATATGATCGTTATGTGGGATGGCCCGCTCCTGTGTGCAGGACTTGCTGTGAGACGCAGTTAATGTGGCCACGGGAGGCGATATGGAATGGTGCTGTATGTTGGAAGGTCTGTGAAACCACGCCCCATGGAGGGTGGAATGCTATACTGAAGTTGAAAACGCCGCTATGAGGATCGGGTCTGGATCCGCTGCGAGACGCTGCCAGCGTTGCCAGGGGAGACCTGTGGTGACACATGATTGGTGCTAAGAGGTGAAAGTCCCGCTGAACCACGCCCCTTGCAGGCCGGAGTAATACACTGACGCTGTTTACGTCGTTAAAGGAAGCTTACTGTGGATTGGCCGCCGAAAGAGAGAGGGAGGGACTATGTATATATATTGGGGATGCGAAAGGCCGCCCACCACCCTGACGAAGCTCCGGTGGGCGGAGCGAAACGCGCGTCGGCGGACGGCCGGCCAATCCACGCACATGTCACCCCGCTCCTAGCCCGGCTTCAGCCTACAGCTCCCTCGTGTTTAGAGTGTTGCGCAACACGGACATTTGTCGGCAGTCACGATTGGAGACACCATATCCGCAGCTAAGTACCCGCCTGTCTGAGAACTTTCTGCCATTGATTGCTATTTACAGCTGTGCTCCAGCATATGAGCAGCGCCATTTCGGTCTGAACATTGCGCAGCTAGATGGTACCAAGAGTACCGCTTTACAGTGTGCTTGCTGCTAGTGGGGCCACCCCCTATCAGGCTCTTAATGGACTAACCTGCGGTCACGTCATCTGGTCACTCCACGGTAGTCGCATTGTGATAAGTGGCGCCACGTCAAGCGAGGATGCACGCCATTGTCCCATGTATATAGTTATGGCAATGTGTCATGCAGGAGTTTAGGCGGTATGAAGCAGCGCTGCTAGTGGGGTGCATGTATAGTGTGCGTGGCTGTCGTGTGTGTGCACGGTGGGCCCCCGTGATTTTAGTTTGCACTATATGTTGATTTTATACTTGTGATATGTGTCCCATGTGTGTGCTGAATTTGGCGTAATAAAATGATGTGTGTTCAGCTTATCAAGTTTCAGCATTTTGTGCCAGTCCTACAAGTAACCGAGTGTCATGATGTGTGGTAGTAGTGAGATTTTCCTTTAGTCTGATTTTATAAACTGATTGATTAAACACTGGAGGATTATCATTTATATCTGACACTGATATTGTTATATGACAGGATCCCGATCTAGCCGGCTCTCCCCCATCAATAGCTGTGAGAATAAGATGGTGTTCTGCTTTCTCCTCCCTATCCAGCACCTTCTCTAATATCAGCTGAGGGATGAGGGTGCCATCTTTCCGATTCTTCACAGACAATGAGAAATAAGGATTTGTATTTATTATATACTGACTGACACCATTAACACCAACATCTGTGTCCACTGCAATCCCTAACGCAAATTGTGTCCCAGGACTTGTTACTAGTTCTGTAATCTTAATAAAATAATTATTGATTGTAAATGTAGGATAATTATCATTAACATCCAAAATTTCTATATCTACGTTAAGAAGCTTTGCAGGATTCTCAGCAGCCACCTCTAAATGCAGCAGACAGCTCACACTGGAGCCACACAGGCTCTCCCTATCAATCCGGCCATTTACACTCAATCCTCCATTTTCCCTATTTACAGCAAAATATTTTTGGTATTTGTCAGATGATAAATGTAACCTGCGCTGAGAAAGCTCTGCACGGTTTATACCCAGATCCTGAGCTACATTCCCTATCCATGTCCCTGGATTAGCTTCCTCCACAATAGAATAACGAAGCTGCCCAGAGACCCAGCCCCAGCTACAAAGCAGAACGGAGAATGCTACTTGCCATTTCCAACAAAGACAGCAGCCTCTGATGTCCATATCTTAAGATATTGTCTTGATATTTGATGTAACATAGATCCTTTGTAATCCAGATTGCTAGGGCTTGGTGAATATCATAAACAATATTTCCATGCAACGGAAAATATATCCATGGGAGACTCATTCGAATGCAGCAGCTCTTCTTTGTGTGTGAGCTAAGGGGGTGGGAGGGTAAATCACTGAGCCAGGGGGAGGAGAGCGCAATGCTTGTATTAACAGATCTAGTTAGATCTAGCTAAACATACCAATGCTGCCCTCTTCTGGACAAAAATAGGAAATGCATTTGGTAAATATGCTGCAAATTGTACAAAACATAATTTGATTCTTATACATATTTTATTATAAGCAAATCACTATTTTTAAATTTGAATATATATATATATATATATATATATATATATATATATTATATACAATTTAATATATAATGTTATAGCTTGTAATATATCACAGTTACATTGTTATATTATGGCATGGCTGGAGAAACATATATATATATATATATATATATATATATATATATATAAATATATATAACACACATTATATTTCTTGTTCTTATTACTTAATACTTAAAATTTAGACTATTAAATACCTGTTTTTTTAATAATATCTTTTAAAATATAATTTGCAACTCAATTAAAATGCTGAAATCACTAGCATAGCTGGGGAAGCTTATTTAGTGACACAATGGGCTGCTTGATCTCTTTCCTTACTTTTGATGTCAATTATTAAACTACATACCAGCCATCTCTATTCTTCTACACAATGTTTTCCTGGGGGTAAGGAAAATGTAAAGTGGACAGCATAAAATAAATATGTAGGACAAAAAATACCAAATGAGAATCTGGAAATTATTTTGATATCTTTTATAGCATGGTTGTCATGTGATGTGTACATAGTATGTTTAATGCCTGTAAATATGTAAGTTGCTTTGCATACATTTTTAATCAGCATCATTCCATGCATGATTTTCTTGACACCACAACATATTGCTAAAACTTTAGAGTCAAATGTATGAAGGGCAGCAGCAACCATATTGTGGCCTAAGAGGCCAGGGGACTCCATCATAAGTGTGTTATTTCCTAATTTAATTTGTGTTCTTCTTTAAAGACTAGCAACTAAATACATCATTTTGTTTTATATAATAATGTAAAATTTTTTCCAAGCGTCTTATTTAATTTTGCTAGATATTTATAATGCATTCATACTTATTACAAGGAAGGGGGGTCTTTGAAATACCCTACCCTGTTAGATAGTAGAGCCATAAGAGTTGCCCAGGATTTTAACTATTCCATGCTTTGTTCCCGAGGTATCCTGTTTTGGGATGCCCAGGAGTGTGAAATCCCCAGGCTTACCAAGCTCTCTTAACCCTTACCTATTCCACCTCCCCAACATGGATGCATGGGTTCTTCTCCAATAAGCCAATATCTTCTTAAGCAGATTGGGATTGCTGGCGAAGTGGGGGACATCCTGACTGAGATGCCTCACAGACAGGAAAGGAGACTTATAAACTATAGTCTGGTGGTTGTTAAAAAACAATATATTTAAACCGGACCAACACCAATTATTAACCCCGTTTAATCTGAAAAATCTTACCTTGCTTCCCAGACCCAATGAAATCGAGCATGGCGATTAGCCTTCACAGTCATGTAGAATTCTGGTTCTCTGGAATAGCATGGTTAATGCACATCGATTGGGAAGCCCCCCTGTGTTAGGAACAACCTCCCTTTTGTCAGATTTTTAGGATTTTTGTTGGTGCAGGAATTGTCGCCTGTCTGTCTTCAGTGATTACGTTTGTTTTTCTTTCCATCAGGCCTAATTTGCTAATATTTTCCTAAAAATGTTTACTGTGCCAAAAACAAGGGTGGGTTAAAGTTTTAATTGGGCTGACGTATCTTTTTGCAAAGTTATTTAATGTGTAACTGAATCTACAGATAGACAGACTATTTTATAACAGTAGTTTATACAGTACTATAACAAGGAATACTGTATGGTCAACAGTATAAAATAAACACATAAACACACTGAAAAATTACATTTATTAGTTTTTTTGTTCTTTCCTCACCTCGGATCCTCTGCTGTCCCCTGGCGATCATGTCCACGAAGCCCCGATGACAGCTCTCTCCAGTGATCAGTAAGGGAGGACTGGGAGGGCAGAGATCAGAGCCATCTCGCCCCCTCCAACCTTCCTCCTCTGAACACCCGTAGCTACTGAGCTTCTCGGCTTAGATGCGAGGTGTTGACTGGCAGGTCGAAGGGGCTAGGGGCGGGGCTAGCAACCGTCGACCCAGGAAGTTAGAGAGAGGACGATTTCTCGCCTTTTCACTACGGAAGAGCCCGGTGAAGAGGAGAAGCCGCAGGTGAGTAAATGTAATTTTTTGTTTTTACAGTTAGCTGTGGCAGCGGCTGAAGTGGGGGGTGCTATTTCGGGTGCCTTGGGGGGTTATCTGATGCTCCCCAGGTGAAGAGAAGACTCAGCCCGATCCGACGTGGGGTCAGGTGAGTTTTTTACTTGTATATTTTTTTTTTCTGTGGGGGTTTAAAGTCTGTAGCTGGTACTAGAAGGGTTAACCCATGTGTGCAGTGAGACAATCACTGATCACAAGGCCGTTTCATTACATCTAGGCCATGACTGCCTGTGTAAGGGCATGTTAGTAAGAGTTAGGCTGTGGGGATTTTGTTATTCTTATTAAGCACTTATTCACCCTAATAAACAATTTACAAACCTAATTTGGTCTTCTATAATGGTATTTACTGAATAGACTCTCAGCCAAAGCTACAGTACCATTGTAAATTAAAATGATATTTCTTGATCCCTCCGGTAAAATGGGTTTTGGGTAAACAGTTACATAAATAAACTGTTCAAACGAAAAAGGGTATTTATGTAACTATTTAACTGTTAACTATGTAAATCTATTTTTATTGTACTTTGTTAACGTAAATATGTTAACCGCTATTCAACCCTATATTGCAAAGGCCAGTGGACTCATGGAAATTTCCTTGAATGTAATGTACTTGCTGAAAAAATAAACTATGCATCTGTGCATTAAATTAAACCATACTTTCTAGACCATTTCATTCAAGTGACGTATGTATATATAATCCTTACATAAATGTACCTCAAAATAATGGAAAAAACATGGACAACTATGAAAAGTGAATGCAATCACACAACTTCTGCAATAGCAGTAAGCACCTTAGTAAAAAAAAATAATAACCAGGACTTTAAACTAAACTAAACAATGTACAGCAAAAAAAATTGTCTCTCACCTTGCGTGGATCAGTCAGGCAGCTTGTATTGGAGGCTGTATCATTGTCTTTTACAAAATCCCTTAATTGAGGAAAATCCAGAGATTGCAGAAATCTGGAATCCCGTTGCTGTGGGGCTGGGGGTATATTAGTCTGGTAACATTGTCCTTGTGCTCCTGGAGGAACCATCCTGACCTCCATGTATTTTAAGGTCCCATCAGAGTTCAGGAATAGAGCTGGATGCAACTGATCTGTGTAGGGTTTGGACTGTGAGCCCCAAAGAAAACAGCAGCTATCACTGTATCCATAACTTTCCTTCCTCACACATCTCACCAGTAATATAGTAAATGTCACAAGAGAAACTAAACTAATAGCTACAAGGGAAATTATAAGATATAAAGTCATATCTGATGGCACTTTGGTGTTAATAGTTATTAAGTCACCAGATTTGGGTCTTTCCGCTACAATCTCATCTGCTATACTGACAAGCACAGTGACTGTGGTGGATAATGGAGGATCCCCATGATCACTGATAGAGATGACAAGCTGCTGCTCTAGATTTTCTATTTCCTGAAACCCTCGTACAGTTCTCACCTCTCCTGTGTGTTTAGATACCTGGAATAACGAGGAACTGCTAGGCTCAATAGCGTTAAATACTAACCAGGCATTGTGGCCAGAGTCTAGATCAACTGCAGACAATTTTGTCACCAGATATCCGGGACTTGTAGATTTAGGGATTTTCTGTTGGACAATTAGATCATCAGAATGCTCTGGATACAGCAGGGTGGGGGGATTGTCATTTGAATCTAAAACAAATATAAAGAAAGGAACTATGGAAAATAATTTAGGAGACCCTGAATCCTCTACCTTTATTGTAATTTGTAGAGTCTGAATAAGCTCATAGTCATATGAACGCTGAGCATAGAGATCACCAGTATTAGAATTAATATAAACAAAGGAGGACACAGAGGATCCGTCTATCTGGCTCTCAGCTATAGAGTAAACCAGATCAGCATTACTCCCCTCATCTGCATCAGTAGCAGATACTGTACATAGGAGAGTCCCCGGGTCACTGTTCTCCTTAATGAAAGCATTATAAGTAGATTGTGTAAATATTGGGGCATTATCATTAACATCAGAAACCTGGAGAGTAACAGTCATCTTACTGGACAGAGCTGGAGACCCTAAATCAGAGGCTGTCAGCTCGATAATATATTGAGCTTGTGTTTCTCTATCCAGATTTCCATCAGTGACAAGCACATACTGATTTTTATTACCTTTAACTGTAAATGGAATATTACGGGATATATCTAACTGTATTTCTCCATTTTTCCCAGAATCCTTGTCTCTAACATGTATAGACCCAACAACAGTCCCTATTACTGAATTCTCTGGAATTTCATTTGTTAATGAAGAAAAGGACATTTCTGGAAAATTATCATTTGCGTCTTCAACTTCCACCTGAACCAGACAGTTTCCTATTAGCTCTGGAGACCCTCTATCTGCCGCCCTGACAGACAATTCATAAATATTCAGCTCCTCAAAATCTAATGGTCCTTTTAGGAATATCTCTCCAGTTTGCTGCTTTAATTCAAATATTTTTCTGGCAAATGCAGATGTGTGACTATTAAAGTAATATTGCAGCTCCCCATTCATGCCTTCATCTTGGTCTGTTGCATTCAAAGTTAATATTAAATAATCTAGAGGGGAATTTTCCTTTAGTTTGATCTTATAAACTGATTGATTAAACACTGGAGGATTATCATTTATATCTGACACTGATATTGTTATATGACAGGATCCGGATCTAGCCGGCTCTCCCCCATCAATAGCTGTGAGAATAAGATGGTGTTCTGGCTCCTCTTCTCTATCCAGCACCTTCTCTAATATCAGGTGAGGGATAAGGGTATTGTCTATCCGTTTCTGCACAGACAATGAGAAATAAGGGTTTGTATTTATTGTATACTGACTGACACCATTAACACCCACATCTGAATCCTCAGCGATCTCTAAAGCAAACTGAGTACCTGGACTTGTTATCAGTTCTGAAATCTTAATAAAATAATAATTGATTGTAAATGTGGGAGAATTATCATTAATATCCAGAATCTCTATGTCCAAGCTAAAGCTTTTTCCAGGATTCTCAGCAGCCACCTCTAAATGCAGCAGACAGCTCACACTGGAGCCACACAGGCTCTCCCTATCAATCCGGCCATTTACACTCAGTCCTCCATTTTCCTTATTCACAGCAAAATATTTTTGGTATTTGTCAGATGATAAATGTAACCTGCGCTGAGAAAGCTCTGCACGGTTTATACCCAGATCCTGAGCTACGTTCCCTATCCATGTCCCTGGATCAGCTTCCTCCACAATAGAATAATGAAGCTGCCCAGAGACCCAGCCCCAGCTACAAAGCAGAACGGAGAATGCTACTTGCCATTTCCAACAAAGACAGCAGCCTCTGATGTCCATAGCTTGAAGGATTGCCTTGATATTTGATGTAACATAGATCCTTTGTAATCCAGGTTGCCTTTGCGTGAGAAATCTCTACTTACAGTCCCAATAAACAATCCATCCAAAGGAAAATACATCCACGATAGTCTGCTCTGAATGCAGCTGCTCCCTTTGTGTGTCTTAGAAAAAAGGGAGGGTAAGTCACTGAGCCAGGGGGAGGAGAACACACTATTAATGTTAGCTGTGCTTGTTGTAAAGCTAAGCATGCCAACGTTGCCCTCTTGTGGTCAAACCTGGGAATATATTTTGTACCAAATTCATGTAAACAAAATACAATTCTAATATGTTTATCATATTTTGGGGAATATATTTTGTACCAATTTCATGTAAACAAAATAATATTCTAATATGTTTAACTTAATTTAGTCCATCATTTAATTAGAGTGTCTTTTAAATATTATTATTTTAGGAACTCATTTTATATATAATGTATATCTACACTTTAAGCTTGCATGCCCTTTAACCTACAAAATTTGTAGGTAACACGGGCAGGCTGATTCATTACTAGTGCCAGGTAACGGCAGATGAGCGTCTGTACAGCGGCGATAAAAGCGACCGCTAGTGGTCGCTCTGATCGGACGTTAGTCACTATTACAGAGCGTCTCAGTCGCTGTAGTAACATTGCCGGCATTGATGAATTTGATGTGTGAGTCGCTATAACACCATTACAGAGCTATATGGGAGCAAACGGTAGCGACTGGTCAGTGTAATCACACAGCGCTGGCGCTCAAAATTGGGTTGTTGTAGCCCAGAGCGCCAGAAGCTGTGTGATTAAATTCCATTTCTGAACACATATCCGATAGTAACAAAGCAAAAACATATGGAATTACATTGTTATTACATTGTGACATTAACCCTTTAATACCAGACCTGTAATGATAATTCTGCATAAAAAAATAAAAAATCTAAAAAGTTTTAAAAAATGTATTTAAATAGGCCAGGAGAGGTCACACAATGATTTGATACAAAACAAAAAAAGTTAAAATAAAACCCTGTTTAAAGAGAAGAAAAGTAACGTCCATTGAAATGTATGGGAGAGCGACAGGTAACACCACACGCTCTGAAAGCCAGAGAGCCACCGGGATCCGTTGAAGCCGTCTGTGATGATGAATCAGTCGCTACGTGTTGCTGTAAGAGCCGCTCACCAGACTCGCCTTTATAAATGTGGTACTGCATGCCACGGCCGGCGTTCACCTGACGCTACCTGAAGCTACCTGTCGCTATCCCTTGATGCCCTAAATTAAACAGAATCAGTTAAGATGCAATAATTTTAGATCAGCTTATCCCCTTCAGTTTATGCTAATCGTAGTAGTTTAAATTGTTAAAGAATCGTATTATTGCTTTTCTATAAATTAAGTGGACCAGGATTTCGTCTATCCTGGTACTTGGTCCGTGCCCCAGGGGCACTCCGATGTAGGGTGCCCCTAGGTGAAACCCCCACACAACCACTTTCAATCACCTTTCACCACTACCATGGAGCATGTGCTAGTTCAATCGGCGGTTTATGCGGCGCATACTAATGTGCGGCATAAAGCTGCTGATTTGAATTTCATGCTGGCACAGGGGGGGAGCGCGCACAGCTGCAGAGAAGCCGGGGATGCGGCAGCCAGCAAAGACAGCACTGCGAGAGCAAAAAAATGGCACCTTCTAGAAAATGGCACCCTCCCTAGGGTGATCTGTTATACACGGTTATCTTTATTTTACTGCATCTTCTACACATGGGAAAAAACATTTCGAGACTTTTGGAAACAGCTCCAAAGTCAGTTCATTAACTGTAAATCATCTCTTAAAACGTCTAGGATGAGGTATGTCAGTGCCCTACAGAAACCAGACAGGAGAGTTTATTATAGCAGGATAATAAATAATAAGGTAGATAAGCGTAGGGATGTTGTGTGTGGCAATGATGTCATTGCCACAGCTAAGCAATGACTGATCGCCTGCCATCTCACACTGATGGGCAGCAAATAAATCAGTGTTCCAGGACAAGTTGAAAAACAAAAATATATATTTTTAGTTCTACACCACATCGGTAAGGGCTTTGGACAAATGTATTTCACAAGTCTGGTGGTTTTTGTCCACTTTAAGTGCGAGAAAAAATGCTTGAAAGTGTAGATTTTGGGCTTGTAAAATAATTTTAGCGATTCAGGTGCCATTGCTCCACACATGACTTCACAAATTAAACTGTTTCACATGTATTTTTTACAGCAACCTTCAGCAGGAGAAAAGTCTGTTTGCTGCCTTGCAAAATGGAGCCCTTCTACCTTCTGGGTGTGACATTTGTGCATCTGCAAGATAGTTTGGACTTCCCAAAGTTTTTAGGGAGTGCTTATATATGGGCACTTTTTGAACTGAAACAGATAAACTACATGGGGCCACCACAACCTTCACACAGTGTTATCTGCTATATGGTTATGTAAACAATACATGATGCCATTACCCAATACATATCAAAATAGGAACCATGCCAAACATTACTAATCATTAGAAGCTGATTAATTTAAAATAGGACAGCATATTTACCAGCAATTTGCTATCACAGAGTAATGTTACTAACAGAGTATGCCCAAGGATGCCCAGCTGTGTGACCCCCCCCCCCAGGTGCTCACTAAACTCACTTTTGACATGGCCAAGGTAAACAATGCCGGCCGCAATCCTTTATATCTCAGGGCTGGGGCACACTACCATAGCCAGCCATTCACCTGGACTGGGAGTGGAAGCGTGCCACAATTTAAAGGGGAACTGTGGATGCACCTGCTCCCGGTCCCTAATGGCTTCCTCTGTACATATAAAGACCCATATAGTGTTCATTCTTAAGTATGACATACAGGGATGATTTCAAAAGAGGACGCACATGAGGTGTTTATACGTAGCAAGGTAGGTTATTCAGCCCAAACATGTGAATGTCCCCAGACAAAGCTACAGAACTATGCTCACAGTAAATCACGCCCAGGGGCTCCTCACATAACCCCCCCCCCCAAATAAGAGCAATAACTAAAAAAAAAACTGCCTTGATCTACTACTAATAGATATAACTAAATGCATGCATTCATGCTACCACGAATAAGGCAAAGAAAAAAAACAACAGCATTAAATAGACAATGCTATGTGTTTTATACCAAAATACAAGAATGATCTTACACTCAGATATAAATTTCAACCTCATATTCAACTCTTCAAACATAAACCTGCACTATTACATACATATGAAAATCAAGCTCAACAAAGGGTCAGCACAGGGACCAGTTCAGCTACAAGATTCTAAGCAGCAGAAATTTGCACACAGATTAATGTTTATTGGAAAATTCAAGCAAACTTTCAGAGTTTACCATTTGTAAAGCTAGCACTTGTAACTTTCTTTTGCGCACTTTCGAGACTATCCGACTGAATGTATTTAATTCGTCAGCCTTGCTGAATAGCTCATAGGTTCAAAAAATTCTTGCATGCAATCCGATTTTCCAAGCAAACAAGTTTGCTGAATCCTTAGCTTCCTGTTTGTACCAGAAGGTCCATGAGAATCTTCACTGACAACCATTTGGTCCCAATACCACACATGCAGTAGCTTTTGTTAATTAAACCTCCTAATAAAACTTAATAGACATGATGTTAAGTCCAAACGTCAACAGTGTTTTCTAATTTGTCTTTATTTTCTATCATCCGCATCACAAAACCCAATAAGGTGCAGGACATTTTTTGTATTTTGTTGTACTTTCTTGTGTATTGAGCGAGAAACGAGGGCGAGTGCACAATTAAAGCCCCCACCCCCAAATTAAGAGTAAATTGCAGCTTCTCACACAGTGTGTTCCAATTAAGCAGTTTCTGAATTATATTTACAAAAACATCTATGCCTGAGTTTAGGTGTTGATTGTACAGATGTCATACCTAATCTAACTGTTGTTTCTCCTTAAGCTTCCATTTGGCAGGAGATACAACTCGTCTACCCCAACACAGGACTTACTTGCTTAGTGACACCTGAAGACTTAACTACCAGGGTGGAAAAGTAACTGCAGTAGCACAGGATAGTCAGAGGTTGCAGGGGTGAGCAACAACATTCAATATGTAGTCAAAGGGCAGAGAAGATGGTCAGAATGTCTGTAGTATTCAAGGGCTCAGTCAGTGACATGTTTGAAAACAGGTTGAAGTCAGTCAGATAACGCAACTAATGACACACCTAGTATTAAATTGTTAGTCAATCAGAGGAAAAAAAGGGGCTAGGGGAGGCCACATTCCATGTGGCTCATTGGCCTGACACATAACACATAATTACTTGTTCGTGGCAGCAGCATTGCATTTCCCAAGCCTCTCCCAGCCCCAGTTGTCGCCAACGACAAACTCCAAGGCTACCATCAGACAGCAGGGAAGGAGCAGTGAGGTGAGTATTGCTACTGTACATTACACGTCTTAGTACTGTGTATATATCAGATTTATTGCAATGGCACAGTGTGATAGCTTGAAAACTTTGAAAATTTTCAATGGCTTGTACATATACAGTATATATTGCAATGCTGTAATGAGACATCATGGAGATCAAAATCTAAAAAATGACCAGCTCAATGCTGAATTTAACCGGGTCTTATAGCATCCACATATACTGTAGGGCTGCAAATGAGAAAGAATGAGAGCTCCTTACATAGCCAAATTTCCAGACCCCAGGACCTCATGAGAACAATCAAGGTTGAAGGAGAATGTGTATGTAAAGAGGATTAACCACCAGTCTTACAGACTCTATGGCTCTCCCTCTTTGTGGGGCATCCAGATTTGGGATGCCCACGGAATTGGTTGTTCATGTTCTTCTTGAGTGTAATGTGGGAACTGCCCCCCAGCAAATGTATTTAATAGGCTGTGCAATATAGTCTAGTCAGAAAAAGCAAATCTCCTGTGATCCCACGGCACATGTGTGGGCCACGGCCACAGCCCTGCTGTCATCTATCTTTGCATACCTGTGTCAGTTTTTTGTGAATGGCTGTGCCAGTGGTGCGCACTGTATTCAGTTTTACTTGCTGCTCTGTGTGGCATAGTAAAAAAAGCTGAATGGCACATCCTCCGTGATCCATGATTGGCCAGAGGCCCATGCATGCCCCCTGGGAATGAAAAAAAAGTTACATTTATGAGCCATCCCAGTGGATACACACAGCGAGGCATCCCAAATTGGGAT
This sequence comes from Gastrophryne carolinensis, assembly GCA_027917425.1. NCBI lineage: Eukaryota > Metazoa > Chordata > Amphibia > Anura > Microhylidae > Gastrophryne > Gastrophryne carolinensis. Next base: position 75,239,196 of record CM051238.1, read on the forward strand.
TCCGTAGGCAGGAGGAACAAAACCTGGTATAGTGAAAATCCAAGGTTTTGTTTTTCTTTAAAACAAAGACATATTTATATAAAATACTGTATCATGGACATATAATATAGCAGTGAATTCCTATTTTATAATTGATGTAAACTTTATAAAAACTAAATCCTCTTGAGCAAAAAAAAATACAAAATGGACATCAAGCTACAGCATATGTTAAGCCTATATTAGGCTTAACTGTTTATTGAAATTCACATGTCAATCATCTGTGCGAAATATTGCTATTCCTTGAAGAAGAGGGAAAAATGTTTTTTTCTTACCGTGTTCACATCAGTCAGGAAGCTTGTATTGGAGGCTGTATCATTGTCCTTCACAAAATCCCTCAATTGAGGAAAATCCAGAGATTGCAGAAATCTGGAATCCCGTTGCTGTGGGGCTGGAGGTATATTCGTTTGGTAACATTGTCCTTGTGCTCCTGGAGGAACCATCCTGACCTCCATATATTTTAAGGTCCCATCAGAGTTCAGGAAAAGAGCTGGATGCAACTGATCTGTGTAGGGTTTGGAGTCCGAGCCCCAAAGAAAACAGCAGCTATCACTGTATCCATAACTTTCCTTCCTCACACATCTTACTAGTAATATAATAAATGTGACAAGTGAAACTAGGCTGATAGCTACCAGAGAAACTATCAAATATAAAGTCATATCTGATGGAGGTTTAGGATTATTTATTACAACACCAGACTTGGGTCTTTCTACCACCACCTCATCTGCGATACTGACAATCACAGTAACTGTGGTGGATAATGGAGGATCCCCATGATCACTGATAGAGATAACAAGATGCTGCTCTGAATTTTCTATTTCCTGTGATACTCGTACAGTTCTAACCTCTCCTGTGTGTTTAGATACCTGGTACAACGAGGAAGTTCCAGAACCAATTATGTTAAATAACAACCAGGCATTGTGCCCAGAGTCTAGATCTACTGCGGTCAGTTTTGTCACCAGATATCCAGCACCTGTAGATTTAGGGAGCTTCTCTTGGATAATAAGGTTCTCAGAGTGCTCTGGATATAGCAGGGTGGGGGAGTTGTCATTTGCATCCATTATAAATATAAAGACAGAAACAGTGGAAAATAATTTAGGAGATCCAGAATCTTCAACCTTGATTGTGATTTGTAAAGTCTGAATGTGCTCATAGTCAAAGGAACGCTGAGCATAGAGATCACCTGTATTAGAATTAATATAAACAAAGGAGGACACAGAGGATCCGTCTATCTGGCTCTCAGCTATAGAGTAAACCAGATCAGCGTTACTCCCCTCATCTGCATCAGTAGCAGATACTGTACATAGGAGAGTCCCCGGGTCACTGTTCTCCTTAATGAAAGCATTATAAGTAGATTGTGTAAATGTTGGGGCATTATCATTAACATCAGAAACCCGGAGAGTGACAGTTGCCTTACTGGACAGAGCTGGAGACCCTAAATCAAAAGCCGTAAGCTCAATAGTATATTCAGGTATATTTTCCCGATCTAAAATCCCATCTGTTACTAGTGAATAATGATTTTTTCCAGTTCTTATAAGAAAAGGTAAATTTGGTGATATATGTAATTGTATTTCACCATTTTTCCCAGAATCTTTGTCTCTCACATCAATAGATCCAATAATTGTTCCTCGCTGTGTGTTTTCAGGAATCTCAGCTGTCAGGGACATTATAGAAATATCTGGAGAATTGTCATTTGCATCCTCTATTTCTATCTGTACTAAACAATTCCCTATTAATTTTGGTGATCCTTTGTCTTCTGCTATGATTGATAACTCATGAAAATGTAATTCTTCAAAATCCAGATTACATTTTACAGATATTTCTCCACTGTTGGGGTTTAGGTCGAATAACTGTATTGACAAGTCTGAAGTGTGATCAAAATAATAGTCAATTTCACCATTTGCCCCCTCATCAAGATCTGTTGCATTCAATAACAATACTACTGTATTTAAAGGCAGATTTTCCTTTAGTCTTATCTTATAAACTGATTGATTAAACACTGGAGGATTATCATTTATATCTGACACTGATATTGTTATATGACAGGATCCCGATCTAGCCGGCTCTCCCCCATCAATAGCTGTGAGAATAAGATGGTGTTCTGCTTTCTCCTCCCTATCCAGCACCTTCTCTAATATCAGCTGAGGGATGAGGGTGCCATCCATACGATTCTTAACAGACAATGAGAAATAGGGATTAGAATTTAGTACATACTGACTGATGCCATTTACACCGACATCTGAATCCTTTGCAATTTTTAACGTAAAGTGAGCACCAGGACTTGTCCAGAATTCAGTGACATTAATATTGTAATACCCAGTTAAAAAAACAGGAGAATTATCATTGATATCCTGAATCTCTATTTCTACCTTGAAATTTTCTGCAGGATTCTCAGCAGCCACCTCTAAATGCAGCAGACAGCTCACACTGGAGCCACACAGGCTCTCCCTATCAATCCGGCCATTTACATTCAGTCCTCCATTTTCCTTATTTACAGCAAAATATTTTTGGTAATTGTCAGATAATAAATGCAACCTGCGCTGAGAAAGCTCTGCCCGGTTTATGCCCAGATCCTGAGCTACGTTCCCTATCCATGTCTCTGGATCAGCTTCTTCTACAATAGAATAACGAAGCTGCCCAGAGACCCAGCCCCAGCTACAAAGCAGAACGGAGAATGCTACTTGCCATTTCCAACAAAGACAGCAGCCTCTGATGTCCATATTTCCTTGGTATTTGATGCAGCATAGATCCTTTGTAATCCAAAACCTCTACAGTTTAAAAATTCCTGATTGGACTTTTGAATAAATAATCCATCCATAGAAAAACATCCTCAGTATTCTCTCTCCAGACAGCAGATGTCCTTTGTGTGAGAGAAGGGGTGGGAGGGCGAATCACTGAGCCAGGGGGAGGAGTGCGCAATGCTCATATTAACAGATCTATCTGTAGAGTTATGCATAACAAGGCTGCCCTCTTATGGCCAAATATATGAACACCACCTCCTATATTTTAGAATGAAAAAGAAGATCTAGTAATTACTCTAAATCGGTACAAGTTAAAAAAACATACCTATGAATTATTTTTAATACAGAGTTAAAATATAAACAGAATTGTGTTATATATGTTTTTAAGCAGATTGCAGTATCAGCTTAAAATTAACCATTATTTTGCTGTAACAGTATATCTAATTATTATAATTATATTGATGTTTTAATAGATTGCTAAAAAAATACATAGAGAACCACACAGAAAGATACAAACAGTGTAATAAATAGACTTCACAAATTACAGATAAACAAATAAAAAAACATATCAAAAAAACATTAAATGTTTAGATCATTGCATGCCTAGACCAGAGAATTGTGGTTCCCCTTATGCTTGTTAAAAGATTTAAACCTGACCAAGAGCCTGGCACGGTTGGAATAGAAAGGTTTTGGAGCCTCCTCTCCCAGTATTTCAGCCATGCTGCTGTCTCGATTCAACTGACATAACTGACAATGCACAGTAACAGGAAGCCCAGCAGCACTTTCTGTTTGCAGGTGGCCTAGGGTAAATTTTTTTATGTGCAGAGATCTAAATTGCCCTGGGGAGCGATGCATATGAGCACTGTTTGTTGTGTTGGTCTGGTTTTAAGTAATTGTTGCCTGTCGGTCTGCTTTAAGATCACAACTGTTGTCTGTTTATAGCACAACACAGACTGCAACAACAGATATTTATTTTTTTTACTGCCATATATGTAATTTACATCATAAAGAATAACCTAAAAGCTATCATACTTTACTATGTGTAGAAAATGCATAAATGTTATTCCATGTTTCTAGAAATACATAAAAGCATCTGGACTTGCTGCATATTCCTTGAAGATTTGTGGCTTTCTCAATTCAGAATGACTTGTACAGGAATCATCAGCAATGACTTCGGTTGTCTGTAACTCTAATCCAACCCATCATTTTAATCAACATGAGGTGTATGTGGCAGAAAGTAGATGTTGTAGCCCCCATCCCTACTCAAGCTTGGTTTGTCTAGTTCAACATAAATGGCTTCTTACCACTAAGGCTTCAAGCTAGGCTTGGCAATAGGGATCTGGCCTCAATGAGGTAAACAGAGGATGTGAATTGAAGTTATAGGCAACAGTGCTTATTGAATGACATGACTTTGTTAAAAGCCTTCAAGAAGATGCCTTGATTTATTACTACAAATTTATCATAGGATCATGAATTTAAATTCATACATTCACTCCGCGGGAAAATGCGTGACGTTCTTAAACAGATTTTAGCTTCTAGCTATTGCAACTTTTCACCATCAGTGCTCCACTCATATATGTGCTTTTTAACTAACCAATCACAATTCCACTTTAGACAACAATTGATATGCTCTCAGGGAGTCTTTCCAATCCAACCACTGATTGCTCCACTTTGCTCCAACCAATTGTAGGTATATTTGTCATAAAAGAATATATTTAAAAAGAAGGCACATGGCGTGATACTGCTTAATAAAAACAATGCTCAAAAAGCCATTTTTTATTGTGCTTACCGAACTCCAAGCTTATAAAATGACATAAAATCAAACCAGCAACAGCTCCAGGATGTCCGGGGGAAGATCAGATATCACTGATTAGAGTTTTCAATCATGTGTATATGTGAACCAAAGTTTTACAACCCCGTTTTCGTAGACGCAACGGCCGCAACCGAACAATTAGAAGAGTCTGAGATTTGAGAGACTTCCCAATTCAACACACAAAGTTTCAAAAGTTTTGCTGCGCCTGGGATGGGGAAGTTCTCAATAAAAACAGACAAAGCTGTGCTTCAGATTTTTCTATTTTCTCCACAATTCTTCAGCCAAGATGTAAAGTCTAAATCATGTTTACACAGATCATAAATTACCTTGAATATAAATGCATAAAACAAATACATGCAGCAAATAAAACAACTTAGGAATGTTATTTAAAATGGTACAACACCATTTTAAAGCTTTTAATAATTTTCATTGACTCTTTAAAGTGAATTACCGTATATACTCGAGTATAGGCCGACCCGAATATAAGCCGAGGCACCTAATTTTACCACAAAAAACTGGAAAAGTTATTGACTCGAGTATAAGCCTAGGGTGCTCAAACTGCTGCCACTGCTCAAACTGCTGCCACTGCTCAAACTGCTGCCACTGCTCAAACTGCTGCCGGCTGCTCAAACTGCTGCCGGCTGCTCAATGCACATGCACAACACTTGCCATCTTCCTCCATAGTGATCAATCAGAGAGGGGATGGTGTTTGGGCCCCTGCAGAACACTGCCATCTTCCTGCATAGTGATCATCAGACAGAGGATAGAATCTGTGTAGAAACCCTGTAGAACAGGGGATGATGGCATCTGGGCCCATGTAGAACACTGTCATCTTCCTCCATGGTGACATATGCTGATCATCTCAGGGACAGATCAGAGGGATGGGTCACAGATAAATGCCACACACAGAGGTAGATGACGGATCGGGGTAGAGGTGACGGATGACAATGCCTCCTCCCTATTTTTCAATATCACAACGTTGTGAATTTTTAGGTACATCAATTTTTTCTTGTGTGCTGATTTTTGAGAGTGTGCAATATTTTCCAATAAAGATTTAGAGTATGTATACTGTCTTGTAGTTCTATTATACTACGTGTACTATTTGAGCCAGTGCCCTTAAGTAACCGTGTGGGTTTGTGTAGTAAGATATCCCTGCAGAGGGGCCCCGGTGTCCCTCCCAGCAGCAGTAACGGCCGGGCACCAATTTAAGAGGCTGAAGAGAAGATGAAGGGAGGGGAGGGAGGAGGCAGCAGCCACATTGCCAGGACCAGGCCTGAGCTGCCCGCCGCGTCCTTCTCCGCCCCCAGCCCGTGCGCATAGAGAGGAGGGCGGGCACTTACCGGAGGGCGCATCCCAGCACACAGCGGGGAGGATGGTGAGGCGCGCTGCGGGGCCCCTAAGGATGGCTGTCTCCGTGGCCACAGGCAGTCACTCAGCACCGGCTTCTCTCCCGCCTGTCCCTTCCTCCGGGCAGCCGCCCCCGCCGCGCTGACAACGAAACTGAGCTCAGTGGCGCGGCCGGCAGGCGGGGCTGCGCGGGGTGGCAGGCGCGGGTGCAGAGGGATCTGACATGCATAAGGGGGAGGGCAGGGGCTTTTCAGAGTCCAGTCCCCGAGGCTCCATCTCCGCCGCGACCGCCGCACTAACCTCCACTGACGCCTCTGACAGACAGGAGCCAGCGGCAGGCAACATCCTCCCGTCGGGCTCGCACAGTTCCAGTCCGGTGTGCCATCTGCGGGGTGGCCTCCAGGTCGCAGTGAGGCTTCGCTCCACACATCCCGGCCTCCCCAGCGCAGCCGTCCGGTGACGTCATGGCGGGTCCCGAGAGCGCCGCGGCTGCCACTCCCGCCGAACATCCAGCACCGGGCACGCAGGTAGGCAGGGGGCTCTCATGAAGAGGGGGGTCCACGCGCTCCAGCGCCGCTCCCGCAGTCCTGCGGCGGGTCTCCGCGCGCCCCCCACCTGCACAGGGCTGGCTGGGCGCCATCTGGAGGCCAAAAAAGCTTCCGATATCCCTCTTTGGGGGCTTTCTGGCGGGTCCCCCGGCTATCTTCTTCCTCCCACTCCCCATCGCGTCCGGTCAGAGGGGGTTTTGGGAGCCCAGATCAACTATATAATAAGGGGTGACAGCAGAGCTAGGAGCCGCACGTCCTCACTCCTTCATGGCCAGGCGCGCACCTTAGAGGAAACAGTTGTGACTCGAGTATAAGCCGAGGCGGCTTTTTTCAGCCCAAAAAGTGGGCTGAAAAACTCGGCTTATACTCGAGTATATACGGTAATTAAATACATACTGTAAAATTTAGGGGTCAAAAGTAAAAGATGCCCCTGCACTATCACATGGAATCAACAAATCAAAACACAAGGGGAAAGTATAGCATGGAAAAATGTTGCTTGGCCCTGAAACAACATGCATGTCAAAATACACTCCTGTTATTTAATTTAAAATACATATAGATGCTACGGACAGTTCAAACAGAATATCTTATTTAAGATTAAAAGCAGGTACCCTGCACCCCATCACTTCGTCCACTGCGACCCAACAGCAATATGAAAATATGGATACATCTAAAGTGACAATAAGTGTAAGCAAAGTACAAACTCAATAATATTAGACACCCTAAGTGATAAACTATAGGCAAGAATATAAATACTATGTAAAAGATTAATATTACTCTAAAATAGACCAATTATAGCTCTAAATGCTAAGATATATCACAAGCGCTGCGGAAGATGATGGCGCTATATAAATAATATAATATAAATATAATATAAATAAAATAATAAAATAAATAATAATAACAATAATAAAGTGTCACATTCAAGAAAAATGAAACCAAAGGCAACCATAGATTTTACGGACATAGTATTACTGAATAAAATGCACACAGATTCACTAATGTATTACTGAGTGATATCAATATTTTTTCACCCCAGCCAAATAAAATACATTGGACTTTCCACTTCTCTATTCAAAAGAGGAGTGTTCTCCACATCATGAAGGGTGATATATCTGACCCGGCAGGCCAATATTAAATAAATACAAATTTGGAGAGTTGTCCCCCCACCACATGCAAACATTTCAATGGTTTTTAAATCCTGCACCCTGGATTCAGTATAAAGTGCAGAAGTTTACCAATGTCTGTGAAGGTTCTCATTCATCCAGGTCATAGTATATATGTAGTAATATATCAAGACATCATATAATGAAGAAGTCAAGCTTCAAAACGACAGGAGGCTGCGACACCTATTGTCTGGGACTTACAATGGTGTATTAACGCTAAAGGCAGCAACTAACACCTAGTAACGCCAATCAAGCTAAGGCAATCAACACTTCACCTACCTTCTGTTTATGGTAGACAGAAAATGTGGATAGAAGTTAACATTTATATAATTCAAGGCCAGTTGCCATTTCCTTACATTTTAATGAGTAACCTCATAGGTAAAGTTGTTACATGCATTACAGTATATCCTACACAAAGATGCCTTCCCCTTTAGTCAACTAGTGAAAAGATCATTTTTATCTAAGTGTATTATATACCCTCTTTATACATTGAAGATGACTAAAACCTTCAGGGTCCCATCATCTAAATAGTTTCTTCATCAGTTTGGTAAAGTATGTGAGTGTGCCCTTCTGGCCTTGGTCTCCATAATGCCTACATTGGTTGCTTACTGATAGTTGTGACTTTGACTGGATGCATGATGCACTTTCGTGAACATTCACTCTGACCTCAAAATACAGACATGGCAGTGGGCCTGGGGCTTCCCATTTTCCTGCCACCTGCTCCCTTTCTGCTGTTAACTCACCCACAGTGCCAGTATGAAGAGTCACCGTGGCGGGTGGGCATGGTGCTCCTATTTACTTAAATGTGCACCTCAGTACCATGTAGTTACTGGTGTGCAGAGCCACCTATTGAAGCCAAAAGTGAGTGCTCCATACTGAGACTTCACCCACCCTTCTGGGTGGCAGGTACGTGGGGAGTCTTGTGCCCACTGCCATGTCCTGATTTCAAGGTCTGAGGGAAAGTCTTTGGAAGCTTTCAGCCTGCCATGAGCACTTACATGAGTCCCTTGCTATAAAGCACATAGCAGCAGTGGATGCTCCTGCTGAAAATATGGGAGTGTGGAAGTCTGCTCCCATGTGACTGGCAACTGACAACGACTACGGCTGGATGAGGAAAATGCTGTTGGCACCAGAGCCGACAAAACTGAAGTCAGGACCTGTGAAGTCTGTATGACTGATGTATGAACAGGTAAGTGAAGTTTATTTTTTTACTTTCACTGTAATAGGCAGTTAAAATTGCGATTTACTTCATAATCCCCATATTATGTTCAAAAGGTAAAAACAATGGTGAATTATTGATTAAAATATTGACACAAACATTTTTCTATTCCTAGTGGACCTTGTGCATTTTAGATAACAGAGGAATCCCCTTTATGTAATACAAAAAAACCCTGTTAATAAAGCTAATGCTGAAGAGATGCTTAAATACATCAAAAACATGCACCTAGGATGTCTTTGGTAGGGAGCAATCTTTATTCTGTTGGTTGGAATTAGCAGTCACTATTGTTGAGTAGTTCTCCCAATGGTGGCCCACCAGGATAGGTGCTCCTAGTTTGGACTTCCTATTTCTAAAACCCTTTCTAAAAAATGTAGGTGTACCAGAGATCCCAGAGATTTACACTGGGGGGCATCCTGATTAGAGTCTGACCGGACAGAGTATTTTAGATTTTGGTCTGATTTAGTCGTATTTTTCTCTTTGGGTTAACAACATATTGATTATAATGACTGATGACACCAACTTGGACAAAAGAGAGGTGGATGGACATTTGTTTCTTTTGCTTCAGATCTTTTTGCTCTGATTTTCTGTTTCAAGAGATAAGGCATTTAGAATGTTCTTATAAATATAAAAGCTCAAAGAATTTTCAGCCACCGCCCACAAATGCAGCTCAGACAGGTTCCACACAGGCAAAAAGGCCCCCAAAAAAACTCTTGTCCATACCAATTACAATTAGGATTTAGCATAATATAAGTGATGTACCATAGCTGACGTGTCTAGGAAATTGTTTTTTACACCTTTTTAATTTACTTGCACTCACCTGTAAATAGTATATTTCCCACCTGCTCAGAAGAATGCAGAATATGTCTTGCATAGAAAGGAACAAAACACATGAATTTCAATACCGTAGGTTCTGTTCCCCCAGCTGGGATGCCCTGCTATGTGTATCCCCCCAGATCTCCCAAAAACCAAACATTTTTATCATTCCCATGGCACATGCCCAGGTTGCTCACCCAATCTATTCAGGAAAGCTGAATAGAGCGCACTCCCAGAAACATTTACGGTTACTTCTAGAAACATAGAAACACAGAAAGTTGGCGGCAGAAGGAGACCATACGGTCCATCTAGTCTGCCCTTATGTGTATACTGTATGTTCTCTTTATCTTAGGATAGATGTGTGCTTATCCCAGGCATGTTTAAATTCAGTGACTGTTGATTTTTCAACTACCTCTGCTGGAAGTTTGTTCCAAGCATCTACTACTCTTTCTGTAAAATAATATTTTCTAACATTGCTCCTGATCTTCCCCCCGACTAGCTTCAGGTTGTGCCCCCTTGTTCTATCATTAAGTTTCTTCTTAAAAACACTTCCCTCCTGAACCTTATTTAATCCTTTCACATTTTTAAAGGTCTCAATCATGTCCCCCATCTCCCTTCCTTCCTCCAAACTGTACAAATTAAGTTCTTTAAGTCTCTCCTGATAAGTTTTAAGTTTAAGTCCTTCCACCATTTTCGTTGCCCGCCTTTGGACACGTTCTATTTGAATAATGTCTTTTTGCAGGTAAGGTCTCCAGAACTGCACACAGTATTCTAGCTGTGGCCTTACCAGGGCTCTATACAGCGGCATCACAACCTCCCTCTTCCTACTGGTGATGCCTCGAGCTATGCAGCCGAGCATCCTGCTTGCTTTTCTAGCTATGGACATGCCTACTCCAGCCATTCAGACATGTCTTTTAGACTTTAGGGAGGGGGTTACTTCTCTTTAAGCCAGTGTAGTACTGGCAAGAGCGCTAACACTATGAACCAGCTTTAAAAAAAATGCAAAATAATACTTGTCCAATGCATTATTACCTGAGCACAATATGACACCGGGTGAAACCCTAAGACAAAGTTGTACCTTGGATACGAGACTGCATATATTGTCTCTAAATATATACTTATTTGTATTGTATTGTAAAATATATAAATATATATTTATATAGTACATACCATGCCTTGATGATCCAAACAGCTTGTGTTGGAGGCTGTATCATTGTCTTTTACAAAATCCCTCAGCTGTGGAAAATCCAGAGACTGCAGAAATCTGGAATCCCGTTGCTGTGGGGGTGGGGGTATATTAGTCTGGTAACATTGTCCTTGTGCTCCTGGAGGAACCATCCTGACCTCCATGTATTTTAACGTCCCATCGGAGTTCAGGAATAGAGCTGGATGCAACTGATCTGTGTAGGGTTTGGAGTCCGAGCCCCAAAGAAAACAGCAGCTATCACTGTATCCATAACTTTCCTTCCTCACACATCTTACCAGTAATATAATGAACGTCACAAGAGAAACTAAACTAATGGCCACCAGGGAAATGATCAAATATAATGTCATATCTGATGCTGGTTTGGGATTAGCCAATAAAACACCAGATTTGGGTCTTTCAACTGAAACCTCATCTGCTACACTGACCAAAACAGTGACTGTAGTGGATAATGGAGGATGCCCATGATCACAAATAGAGATGACAAGCTGCTGCTCTGGATTTTCCAGTTCCTGAAACCCTCTTACAGTCCTGACCTCTCCTGTGTGTTTAGACACCTGGAATAATGTGGGGTCAACAATTGGGTCAATGACATTAAAAATTAACCAGGCATTATGACCAGAGTCAAAATCCACTGCAGTCAATTTTGTTACCAGATATCCAGCACTTGTAGATTTTGGAATCCTCTCTTGAATAATAAGATCCTCAGAATGCTCTGGATACAGCAACATAGGGGAATTATCATTTGCATCCAAAATGAATATAAAGACAGGAACTGTGGAAAATAATTTTGGATAGCCAGAGTCTTCTGCTTTTACATTTATTTGTAATATCTGCACATGCTCATAGTCGAATGAACGCTGAGCATAGAGAGCCCCAGTATTAGAATTAATATAAACAAAGGAGGACACAGAGGATCCATCTATCTGGCTCTCAGTTATAGAGTAAACCAGATCAGCGTTACTCCCCTCATCTACATCAGTAGCAGATACCGTACATAGGAGAGTCCCCGGGTCACTGTTCTCCTTAATGAAAGCAGTATAAGTAGATTGTGTAAATGTTGGGGCATTATCATTAACATCAGAAATGTGGAGAGTAACAGTCAGCTTACTGGAGAGAGCTGGAGACCCTAAATCAGAAGCTGTCAGCTCAATAATATATTGGTGCCTTGTTTCTCTATCCAGATCCCCTTCAGTCACCAGGGAAAAAATATTTTTATTTGTTCTTATTTTAAATGGGAGATTAGGCAAAATTTCTAATCTGATTTCTCCATTTTTACCAGAATCCTTGTCTTCTACAGTAATAAATCCCACAGTGGTACCTGAAGAAACATTTTCGAGAATCTCATTTGCCATGGAAACAAAAGATATTTCTGGATAATTGTCATTGACATCTTCTACTTCTATATACACCACACAGTCACCTTCCAGTTTAGGGAGCCCTTTATCATTTACTTTGATAAATAGTTCATAAGAATTGATTTCTTCATAATTTAATGTGCCATTAATATAAATGTCACCATTTTTGTTATTCAAAACAAACATATTTCTAGCAGACTTATCTGTGTGACTGTCCAACAAATATTCAATTTCTCCATTTACCCCATAATCTTGATCAGTTGCATTTAGTTTAAATATAACCATATTGGAAGATAGATTTTCCTTCACTCTGATCTTATAAAGAGATTGATTAAACACTGGAGGATTATCATTAATATCCTGCACTGATATTGTTATATGACAGGATCCCGATCTAGCCGGCTCTCCCCCATCAATAGCTGTGAGAATAAGATGGTGTTCTGCTTTCTCCTCCCTATCCAGCACCTTCTCTAATATCAGCTGAGGGATGAGGGTGCCATCTTTCCGATTCTTTACAGATAATGAGAAATAAGGATTTGCATTTATTGCATATTGATGAATACCATTGACACCAACATCTAAATCCTCTGCAATTATTAAGGCAAATTTAGCTCCAGGACTTGTTGTCAACTCTGTAATTTCAATAGTATGTTCACGAACTAAAAATATTGGTGAATTATCATTAATATCTAAAACCTCTATGTCTAAGCTAAAACGCTCTGCAGGATTCTCAGCAGCCACCTCTAAATGCAGCAGACAGCTCACACTGGAGCCACACAGGCTCTCCCTATCAATCCGGCCATTTACACTCAGTCCTCCATTTTCCTTATTGACAGCAAAATATTTTTGGTATTTGTCAGATGATAAATGTAACCTGCGCTGAGAAAGTTCTGCACGGTTTATGCCCAGATCCTGAGCTACGTTCCCTATCCATGTCCCTGGATCAGCTTCCTCCACAATAGAATAGTGAAGCTGCCCAGAGACCCAGCCCCAGCTACAAAGCAGAACAGAGAATGCTACTTGCCATTTCCAACAAGCGGGGATGCCTCTGATGTCCATATTTTAAATAATTTAATCCAACATAGATCCTTAGTAATCCAAAATGCTTGTAGGTCCTTTTTTCACTCCTAAAATGATCCATCCAAAAAAACATCCATAGCATATTCCGAGTACGAGAGCAGCAGCAGCTGCAGCCCTTTCTTTGTGTGTGAAGAAGAAAGGAGGGAGGGTGAGCCACTGAGCCAGGGGGAGGGCAGTGCTAGTGTTGGTAGATCTAGCATTACGGCTGAATGAAGCAAAAGGATGACAAGTCTGACCCCTGCTGGTTACTGTTCTTAACATCAGTCATAGCAAAATAAATGCAGCTATGTTGGCAAGAGTTCAGTTTAATTACATGGAAAAATGATTTTATTTTTATGATTATCATATTTACTATTACTATGATGAATATGATTTTTTATTATTACAATTTATACGTAAATTCAATTAAAGAGGAACTTTTTTTATTTATTTCAATCTAAAAAATTGTTTGACTCTGCATCGTCTATATTAACCTTGAAATTTGCATGATCCGGTCATAATCTCTAACTCTACATTTACAAATGTACAATCATAAATCTCCTGGATCTTTGGTTTCCCCATTAACCCCATTATCCTGATCAGTTGCATTTAGTTTAAATATGTTTATATTTTAAAATGATTTTATTTTTATTATTACCATATTTACTATTACTATGATAAATATGATTTTTTATGATTACTATTTATATATAAATTAAATTAAATTCAATTAATTATGTTAACCTTGACATTTGCATATTATAAGTATAAAACACATACTAGATTTCTTTAGAAAAAAGCGCCTTGTAATCAACAGCAAATAATTTAGTTCCTCCTTAAGGATTGGGATCTGCTACGTTCAAATTCATCCACTTTTTCACTTCTTTAGATATTGTTACATCAAGCATTCGCTTAAAATTTAATGTTGATTTGTAATAAAAAACAAAACCGCCAACATAGTGTAAAATTTAACAGATTCCTGGTTCAATTGCCCCCACTATGCAAATATATCAATAAAATCCATCATAAAGTATTTTTGAGAAGGCAAAGCTGCGTGTTACCACCAGCGGTCTCGCCACCGCAATCAGCTCAGGCTCCTACCGCTCTGCATATATGTTTACCCAACGCCTCAGCTGCAGGGTCGGTAAATCTCTGACTTTTATGAGTTTCCCATTTTCACCATCCCTGGCTAATTTGTTCATGGGATGGTGGGAGGAGCACTGCATCTTTGGGGATGGGAACCACTTCTGGAGAAATATCCATTACCACAACAGGTATATTGATGACCTGCTGGTGGTGTGGTGTGGGGATGAGGAGAGACTTTCAGGCTTTCAAGTCATACATTAATATAAATGGTATCAATTTGAGGTTCATGGCTATATGGGATAGGTGTTCAGTGAGCTATTTAGATCTCCAATTACATGCTGTGTCAGGAAAGATTGTTATAAAAAAACTATAGGAAAAAACAGCTGGCAACATGATATTGCATGCTGCCCACCCACTATACACTCCCGTAGGGGAGTTGACCAGACTTAAGAGGAATTGTTCACTGGAGGTTGAGTATTCTAAATAGAAGGCGGAGCACTTTCATAGGTTGCATCATAAAGGCTATCTTAACTGGATGCTATTTAGAGCTGAAATAATAGTGGTTAAAAAATGGGGATCAGATTTTTGGTTGATACGAAAAGACAGATTTTGAATAAAGGGAGACTTCCCTCTCTTGATTTCTCTACCCCCTATAGTGCACAATGTGATGAGATACAATAAATATAAAAAACACAGAGCTAAACGAACTGTCTATAAAAGTCCAGTCAAATTGAAAAGAATTCTTCCAAAATTCAAATGCACCCGGTGATTAACATCAATTCCAGTGCAAATCCACCACCAAGTAGACAGGAGGCTTACCAGATGTAAATCATAGAAAAGCTTGCTTGAATCAATAGATCCCAAACCGTGACGGCAGATCACATCCCAAGATGCAGAAAAATGTATGGAGCTAGCAAAGCACTCTCACTTCCACTTGGGAATATATGAAATCCACTCAGGCGAGAACCAAAGCTCATATTCCAGGAATATATGAGGGGATAGAAAAATAACATATAGTGCAACACCGCTAATATAAAGAAGCGTTTAATTTAAAAAGTATTGCACTCACATTGTATTAATAACAGTAAAGCATTACAAAAGGTATAGCTGTCAGCGACTCTCACCGCCAGGCATCGAGGTCCAAATGGATAAAAACGGCCAAAATTACATCCTATGTCCAGCTGCTGCTACCCAACGCGTTTCACCCCGAATGGGGCTTTAACCAGGTTTAGCCTACAAAATAATGTCAGAAATACCATGCCCAGATCACTATTACCAATCATTAAGCCACACAACATGATGACAACACCCCATAAATTATACACACACACACACACACACACACACACACACACACACACACACACACAAACATTTATGAATACATTTAAAGATCATTTGAATTTAAATTTAAATACATATGTTAATGAAGAAAACTTTTAAAAAACTTACGCTGACTTGAACATCTATGCAGCTTTTATTGGAAGCAGTATCATTTTCTTTGACAAAATCCCTTAACTGAGGAAAGTCCAGAGACTGCAGAAATCTGGAATCCCGTTGCTGTGGGGCTGGGGGTATATTAGTCTGGTAACATTGTCCTTGTGCTCCTGGAGGAACCATCCTAACCTCCATGTATTTTAAGGTTCCATCAGAATTCAGGAATAGAGCTGGATGCAATGGATCTGTGTAGGGTTTGGAGTCTGAGCCCCAAAGAAAACAGCAGCTATCACTGTATCCATAACTTTCCTTCCTCACACACCTTACTAGTAATATAATAAATGTCACAAGAGACACTAAACTAATAGCCACAAGGGAAACTATTAAATATAAAGTCATATCAGATGGAGGTTTGGGGTTAGTCAATACCTTCCCAGATTTGGGTCTTTCTATTACAACCTCATCTGCTATAGTGACAAGCACAGTGACTGTGGTGGATAATGGAGGATCCCCATGATCACTGATAGAGATGACAAGCTGCTGCTCTGGATTTTCTATTTCCTGAAATCCCCCCATAGTTCTCACCTCTCCCGTGTGTTTGGATATCTGGAACAATGCAGAACTACTAGGATCGATAAGGGTGAACACTAGCCAGGCATTGTGGCCAGAGTCCAGATCCACTGAAGTCAGTTTTGTAATCAGATACCCAGTACTTGTAGATCTTGGGATTCTCTCTCTGACAATAAGATCCTCAGAGTGCTCTGGATATAGCAGTGTGGGAGAGTTATCATTTGCATCTAAGATAAATATAAATACAGTGGTGATTGAAAATAATTTTGGAGCCCCAGAATCTTCTACCCTTACAGTAAGTTGGAGAGTCTGTATGTGCTCAAAGTCGAAGGAGCGCTGAGCATAGAGATCACCAGTATTGGAATCAATATAAACAAAGGAGGACACAGAGGATCCATCTATCTGGCTCTCAGCTATAGAGTAAACCAGATCAGCGTTACTCCCCTCATCTGCATCAGTAGCAGATACTATACATAGGAGAGTCCCCGGGTCACTGTTCTCCTTAATAAAAGCATTATAAGTAGATTGTGTAAATGTTGGGGCATTATCATTAACATCAGAAACCCGGAGAGTAACAGTCATCTTACTGGACAGAGCTGGAGACCCTAAATCAGTAGCTGTCAGCTCAATATTATATTGGGAAATTGTTTCTCTATTCAGATTCCCATCAGTGACAAGAGCATAACGATTCTTATTGTCCCTAATTTGAAATGGGATATTAGGTGATATATGCAATTGCATTTCACCATTTTTCCCAGAATCCTTGTCTTCCACATGAATAAATCCCACTGTTGTTCCGAGAGGTGCATTTTCTGGAATCTCATTTTCAATAAAGATAAATGATATGTTTGGATAATTGTCATTTACATCTTCTATTGCTATGTGAACCACACAATCACCTTCCATTTTAGGGAATCCCTTATCATTTGCTTTGATAAATAGCTCTTGGGAAATTATTTCTTCATAATCTAAAGTTCCATTAATATGGATTTCACCACTTTGGCTGTTCAAAATAAATAATTCCCTAGCTGAATTAGCTGTATGGCTTTCTAGGAAATATTCAATTTCCCCATTTGCTCCCTCATCCTGATCAGTTGCATTTAGTTTAAATATAACAGTATTCAAAGGGAGATTTTCCTTTATCCTCATTTTATAAACGGATTGATTAAACACTGGAGGGTTATCGTTAATATCTACCACTGTTATTGTTATATGACAGGATCCCGATCTAGACGGATCTCCCCCATCAATAGCTGTGAGAATAAGATGGTGTTCTGAAATTTCCTCTCTATCCAGCACCTTCTCTAATATCAGCTGAGGGATGAGGGTGCCATCCATACGATTCTTCACAGACAAAGAGAAATAAGGGTTTGTATTTATTACATACTGAGTAATATCATTAATACCGATATCCAAATCCTCTGCAATCATCAAGGCAAATCTAGCTCCTGGACTAGTCAACAATTCTGTGATCTCAATGTGGCACTCATTTGCTACAAATGTGGGAGAATTATCATTAATATCCAAAACCTCTATATCTAGACTAAAAATCTTGTTAGGATTCTCAGCAGCCACCTCTAAATGCAGAAGACAGCTCATACTGGTTCCACACAGGCTCTCCCTATCAATCCTGCTTTTTACAGTCAATCCCCCATTTTCTTTATTTACAGCAAAATATTTTTGGTATTTTCCAGATAATAAATGTAACCTGCGCTGAGAAAGCTCTGCACGGTTTATACCCAGATCCTGAGCTATGTTCCCTATCCATGTCCCTGGATCAGCTTCCTCCATGATAGAATAATGAAGCTGCCCAGAGACCCAGCCCCAGCTACAAAGCAAAACGGAGAATGCTACTTGCCATTTCCAACCATGAGAGCAGTGTCTGATGTCCATATCTTAAAAGAATCCCTGGTATTTGATCCAACATAGATCCTTAGCAATCCAAAATGCCTGAAGTTCAAAATGCTGTTTCTACATGTAAAACAATCCATCCAAAGAAAATATCCATCACATCATCCAAGGACAACAACAGCAGCAGCAGTTCTTCTTTGTATGAGGAAGAAAGGGAGGGTGGGTGGACCACTGAGCCAGGGGGAGGGCAGTGCTAGTGTTGGTAAAGCTAATGTAGAATCCTAAATGTATGACAAGTCTGCCCTCTGCTGGTCATGATGTCTAACTTCAGTCCTAGCTAAATAAACTCAGAATAGATAACATATTATGTTTAAATCGAAATATGGTCTGGCCGACAAAGGGGAATTCATTACTGAGAGGAAAACAATCTGAAACATGTATGACGTATTTCCTGTATTTTTTATCCTGCACAAAATGCTATTGGGGGGACCTAGCCTCAGGAAGTGAGTCCATATCTGCTTAGCAGGTTCACAAACAGCAAAAAGTATATTATTCTTCCTGAAATGTGTAGTTCAACAAATAAATAATATTTCCTGCTATTAGGTTGCTGATTAATTAGCTAACTTTACCTTTAAGGATAACTCTTCAAAGCTTCTCCTAAAACGGGGCACCGGATAAAAGGAATTCTAATGACCATCTACAAAATCATAATGTATTTAAAGGAAAAGTCAGCTTCTGTGGACTCTTCCTAATACTCCAGCGTCGGGCAGTCCTAAGGGTAACTAGAGGATCTGATTACCTTACCCCAGCTCCCACACCTCAGATTGGTCTCCTATATCTCCCACTTGTGAAGCCGGAAGCTGAGCTCCCAGATTCCGTTTGGTGGGTGGGCATGGCCAGCACTCATTTAAAACTTACTTGGGGATGTGGGAGACCTATCAGCCATGCTGAAGTATAAGGAAATGTACACAGAAGGATTTTTACTATAAATTGGCTGGGATAATACAAAAATCAATTCAATCACTTGCACTTATGTAGCTGTGGTACCCTCAAGCATCCACTGTTAGATGCTAGGTGGACAGTTAAGTGATGCCCCCCTGCTGATTGGCAATGAATCAGGGGGACTGCTCCCTCTTGACTGGAGGCAGGGATATGCACTGGGCCAATCGGGGAGATCGCTATGAGCACTGGAGTTGATAGCACTGAAATGGGGCCCCTGCAGCCTACAGGGCTTTGTGGCCCTAAATGTAGTTATGTTTTTTTCTAAAAAAGGGATTACTTGCTTGGGTGCCTGCAGAATATCTACTGGTAGTTTTCACTAATCTTTAACGAATTAGTAGGATCTCTTTGCTCTAATTAAAATAAATCTAAAAATAATCTTTTGACTTCAGTACAGTTTTAATAACATTTAAATATATTAATGTAAGAATAGCAGTAGAAAAAAAATAAATGCATACTTTTTACTTCAGCCCTTATTCTACACAGCAAAGCTCTGTGGTTTAAATTGTTTGGCAAGTCAAAAGTTAAGAAATAAATATCAGTAGCTTACCTTTCATTGAGTGCCGGGAGCACTGTGATTCCTCCTCTGTCTGTCTCCTTAGCGAGGAAAATCAGCTCCTTATTCACTTTTCAGCCCCCACCCTGCTGACCTGGTCCATCAATCACCCTTCAGTTGACCCCCTCCCAGGCATCCTCATTGGCTGCCTCTCTCTGCAGCTCTGAAACTCTGCCCTCCTCTCTCCTCTCACACTCATCACTGTGTGCTTACATCACACCGCTGTTGCCACGCCCACATTTTTTCTATGAATCTCCAATTCTCTAATACCTTTAAAGCTTAGGAACTACATGGTCATTTTGTTTAAGGCCCACCAAAGGGTCATGTTTTGCAAATATTTATTTTTGTAAATATTTCTCAGACAGAACTACAGAGACGGCTATGTGGAGATCCACAAAACATGATCTGTTGGTGGTCCTTGGGGAAAGGATTGGGGAATACTGCTCTAAAAGCAGACTGCTCCAAAAAAACCTTTTGGGTAATGAAAATCTGACAATACAATGCGAACATTCACATGCAATATCTTGGCATGAATACCCCTATCCCTGCTGCATGCTTCAAGGGAATCACTAAGGTGGCATGCGATCAACCCCTTTAAAACAATTACTTTATTTCTTTGCTGTTTCATTTTATAATTTAGTCTTAGGCATTTTAATGTTGTGTATTAGATATTTAGGCACATTGTTTTTCTTTGTAACGATGCTGATGTATGGCTTACAATAAGAAGATATGTGCAGGTCAAGAACACCAGCCAAAAAGACAGATCCAAGTACAGATTGAAGCAAACCCATCAACCAACACAACCTAACAACCCACAAGACAGATCAAAACAATACATAGATCACTATGCCCCACCCTTTTTTCATATACATGTATAATGGCACCATTCTGTCCTCCATAATTCCTACATACTGTACATACCACCATGGCTGTGGTAAGCCAGAACCCGCTGCCGGTGCCTCAATTTTATCAGGCCCAGACTCCAGCTTCAAATTCAAAAATGGTCAATAATTAATACTACATTTACTGTGATAAAATAGTAACATCTGTCTTTTCTTGCCATTATATAAGGAATAGGACTACATTTATAGTACATAAAGCATATTTATAGGAGTACAATTTCTGAACAAATCACATTCCAAGCAATGGGTTAAATAAGCTGCTTTCTGCTTGGCTCATGCCCATCAGTGGAGGCATATTTCATTCGCCAGCACTTTGCATTCCCTAATAAACCCTGCTGAACTTGCTAATTTCTGGTGAATCCTCTTTCTCAGTCTCCAAAATGAAATGACTTTGGAGGAGATTGTCATACTGAAACATGCATTAATGAGTTAACCTCTGCTGCTGAGGAGGCCCTGTAGATTGGAAGGAGTACAATAGGTCTTTTAAAGAAATATAAAGCAGGCTAAATAAAAGATGCAGTCCCTCACATTCAGCACAGAGTGAAAAAACAGGCTAACCTAACACTTTGCCTGAAATGTCCCTTTAAAGTTCCTGTCCAGGCAATAACAGTATAGTATATACTCACCCTTTGTTCCCCACAGCTCCATCTGTGCTCCGTTGGAATCTTCATATTTAGAATGAGCAATTCCATCCTCCATTGCAGGACAGACATGGTGGTTTCCATCAATATGGTTTTACGTCCCTGTGCTGAAGCCAGGCACACTTTGGAACGCCCCCTCCATTTCAATGAATGAAGCTTACTTGTGGGGTCATAACAAGGCTCCTCCATGAGCACCATGAGTGGCCCTGACGCTGGAAGACAGAATCGCTGGCTCCCCGCCACTGTTAAGTAAAAAGATGTTGACACTGCATGGATCTGCAGACTTTTTTTGTTTCTGCCCGGACAATACATTAAGGATACTGAAATTGCCTTATGAACCAGTCTTAATGCCCTATATTAAGATTTTTTCTACTAAACTGCAACCAAACGATTTCCTGCATGCAATAATTTAGCCTAAAAAGTAATATCAGAAATTCCATAATGTCTAAATCAGACATTACTTGCTACATTCAAGAGCCTTAGAAACTAGTCAATTATGTTTAATATTGCTATAAAACGAAATTATATTATTAATAATAATAATAATAATAATAATAATAATACATGTATGAATTAAAAAAAAAATATATATATATATATATATATATATATATATATATATATATATATATCTCGTATTTTTCGCCCTATAAGACGCACCGGCTTATAAGACGCACCCAGGATTTTGGGGAGGAAAATAAGAAAAATAATATTTTTAACCAAATAACAGGCAAAGTGCAGTATCCTCCAATTACAGTAATCCCCCTCCCATTCCCAATAGCCAGTGTGTCATGCCCCCTTCCCATAGGCAGAGTGGAATTCCCCCCATCCCATTCCCATTGGCAGTGTGGCATTCCCCCCATCCCATTCCCCATATAGGCAGTGTGGCATTCCCCCATCCCATTCCCCATATAAGCAGTGTGGCATTCCCCCCTCCCATTCCCCATATAGGCAGTGTGGCATTCCCCCATCCCATTCCCCATATAGGCAGTGTGGCATTCCCCCATCCCATTCCCCATATAAGCAGTGTGGCATTCCCCCCTCCCATTCCCCATATAGGCAGTGTGGCATCCCCCCTCCCATTCTCCATATAGGCAGTGTGGCATTCCCCCCTCCCATTCCCCATATAGGCAGTGTATCATTCCCCCACCCATTCCCCAAATAGGCAGTGTGACACCCCCCTTCTATTCCCCATATAGGCAATGTGGCACCCCCCATCCTATTCCCCATATAGGCAATGTGGCACCCCCCCCGCCTATTCCCTATATTGGCAATGTGGCACCCCCCTCATATTCCCCATATAGGCAATGTGGCACCCCCTCCTATCCCCCATATAGGCAATGTGGCACCCCCCTCATATTCCCCATATAGGCAATGTGGCACCCTCCCTCCTATTCCCCATATAGGCAATGTGGCACCCCCCTCATATTCCCCATATAGGCAATGTGGCACCCCCCTCATATTCCCCATATAGGCAATGTGGCACCCCCCTCATATTCCCCATATAGGCAATGTGGCACCCTCCCTCCTATTCCCCATATAGGCAGTGTGGCACCCCCCTCCTATTCCCCATAGAAGGAGTGTTACACCCTCCCCCCCGTTCCCCATAGGCACACAATAACAAAGAAAAAAAAAAATAAACTCACATGTTCATCCCGCGTTGAAGATGGAGGTGCGTCCCCGCCGCTGCTCCTTTGCGCAGACACCCAGCCCCGTGAATCGGGTGGGCGTGGCCTGCGCCGCGTCGGCGTGCATCGCGTCGCAGGCCACGCCCACCCGTTCTATGGAGCCGGGTGTCTGCGCGGCCCGGCCAGTAAGAAGGAGCGGCGGGGACAGGGACAGCCGCTCCTTCCTCTCTTCCGCAACTTCTCTGCTGCCTCTTCCAGCAAGGGCAGCACTGAACAGCCGGGTCCGTGCAGCGAGTGGGCGTGGCCTGCGCCTATGCGATGCAGGCCACGCCTACCTGCTGCATGGAACCGGCTGTTCACTCCTGCCCTTGCCGGAAGAGGCAGCAGCTGGAGCAGGTGCTGCCTCCGTCTCTGCCGCTGCTATCACTGCCTTAGCAGGGGACGGGGACAGAGCCCACCACTCTTCTGTCTTCTTCTGGCCTCCTGCAGTGTGGCAGGCAACGCGGGAGTGGCGGGAATGGGTGAGTTTAATTATATTTATTTTTTTTTTTTTACATTCGCCCGATAAGGCGCACTGGTATTTTCCCCCACTTTTGGGGGGAAATAAGTGCGTCTTATAGGGCGAAAAATACGGTATATATATATATATATATATATATATATATATATATATATATATAGTGATCATTTGAATTTCAGTTTAAATACATTTATTAATAAAACTTTTATATAACTTACCCTGGCTTGAACATCCGTGCAGCTTTTATTAGAGACTGTATCATTTTCTTTGACAAAATCCCTCAACTGTGGAAAATCCAGAGACTGCAGAAATCTGGAATCCCGTTGCTGTGGTGCTGGGGGTATATTTGTCTGGTAACATTGTCCTTGTGCTCCTGGAGGAACCATCCTGACCTCCATGTATTTTAAGGTCCCATCAGAGTTCAGGAATAGAGCTGGATGCAACTGATCTGTGTAGGGTTTGGAGTCCGAGCCCCAAAGAAAACAGCAGCTATCACTGTAACTTTCCTTCCTCACACATCTTACCAGTAATATAATAAATGTCACAAGAGACACTAAACTAATAGCTACAAGAGAAACAATCAAATATAAAGTCATATCAGATGGAGGTTTGGGGTTAGTCAGTACGTTCCCAGATTTGGGTCTTTCTGCTACAACCTCATCTGCTATACTGACGAGCACAGTGACTGTGGTGGATAATGGAGGATCCCCATGATCACTGATAGAGATGACAAGCTGCTGCTCAGGATTTTCTATTTCCTGAACCCCCCCTATAGTTCTGACCTCTCCTGTGTGCTTGGATACCTGAAACAATGTGAGACTGGCCGAGTCAATGAGGTTAAATACTAACCAGGCATTGTGACCAGAGTCCAGATCTACTGCAGTCAGTTTTGTTACCAGATATCCAGCACTTGCCGATTTTGGTACCCTTTCTTGAATAGCAAGATCATCAGAATGCCCTGGATACAGCAGGGTGGGGGAATTATCATTTGCATCCAAAATGAATATAAAGACAGGAACTGTAGAAAATAGTTTTGGAGAGCCAGAATCCTCTGCTTTTACATGTATTTGTAATGTCTGTACATGCTCATAGTCGAAGGAACGCTGAGCATAGAGATCACCAGTATTAGAATTAATATAAACAAAGGAGGACACAGAGGATCCATCTATCTGGCTCTCAGCTATAGAGTAAACCAGATCAGCGTTACTCCCCTCATCTGCATCAGTAGCAGATACTGTACATAGGAGAGTCCCCGGGTCACTGTTCTCCTTAATAAAAGCATTATAAGAAGATTGTGTAAATGTTGGGGCATTATCATTAACATCAGAAACCTGGAGAGTAACAGTCCTCTTACTGGATAGAGAAGGAGACCCTAAATCGGAAGCTATTAACCCAATAGTATATTCAGAAATTATTTCTCTATCCAGATTCTTATCGGTGACAAGTAAGTAATCATTTTTATTAGTTTTGAATTTAAAAGGGAGACCGGGTGAAATTTCTAAGTGTATTTCTCCATTTTTCCCAGAATCTCTGTCTTTTACATGAATAAGCCCCACTGTTGTTCCAAGGGGCACATTTTCCAGGATCTCATTTGCCATGGAGGTAAATGAAATGTCTGGGTAATTGTCATTTGCATCCACTATTTCTATTTGAACTACACAGTCACCTTCCAGTTTAGGGAGCCCTTTATCATTCGCTTTAATAAATAGCTCATGGGAAATATTTTCTTCATAATCCAAAGATTCCTTAACAGAAATTTCACCACTTTGGCTGTTTAAAACAAATAATTTCCTAGCAGAATTAGCTGTGTGGCTGTCTAAAAAATATTCCATTTCCCCATTTGCTCCGTCATCCATATCAGTTGCATTTAATTTAAATATAATGGTACTGAGAGGGAGATTTTCCTTCACTCTGATTTTATAAACAGACTGATTAAACACTGGAGGATTATCATTAATATCAAGCACTGATATTGTTATATGACAGGATCCCGATCTAGCCGGCTCTCCCCCATCAATAGCTGTGAGGATAAGATGGTGTTCTGATATCTCCTCCCTATCCAGCACCTTCTCTAATATCAACTGAGGGATGAGGGTGCCATCCATGCGATTCTTTACAGACAATGAGAAATATGGATTTGTATTTATTGTATACTGACTGATACTATTAATACCAATGTCCAAATCATCTGCAATCATTAAGGCAAATTTAGCCCCAGGGCTAGTCCAAAATTCTGTAATCTCAATATGATGTTCAGTAACTCCAAATGTGGGTGAATTATCATTAATATCCAGAATCTCTATGTCTAAATTAATATGTTCTTGTGTGTTTTCAGCAGCCACCTCTAAATGCAGCAGACAGCTCACACTGGAGCCACACAGGCTCTCCCTATCAATCCGGCCATTTACACTCAGTCCTCCATTTTCCTTATTTACAACAAAATATTTTTGGTATTTGTCAGATGATAAATGTAACCTGCGCTGAGAAAGCTCTGCACGATTTATACCCAGATCCTGAGCTATATTTCCTATCCATGTCCCTGGATCAGCTTCCTCCACAACAGAATAACGAAGCTGCCCAGAGACCCAACCCCAGCTACAAAGGAGAACGGAGAATGCTACTTGCCATTTCCAAAAACGAAGGCAGTGTCTGATGTCCATAGCTTAGATTATGTGATCCAACATAGATCCTTTGTAATCCAAAATGCTTGTAGCTCAGAATCCCTTTTCTATTTCTAAAATGATCCATCCAAATAAAATATCCATAGCATTATCCGAGTACGACAGCAGCAGCAGCAGCCCTTCTTTGTGTGTGAGGGAGAGAGAAAGGGAGGGTGAGCCACTGAGCCAGGGGGAGGGCAGTGCTATTGTAGATCTAAAATTGCCTCTAAATAAAGCAAATGAATGACAAATCTGACCTCTACTGGTCATTGTCTGAAACTTCAGTCTAAGCAAAATAAAGCCAGCATATGCATTGCTACAAGGAATAATTAATTATAGGGGCTACTCACATTATGAGATCCTCTGCAATTTTTGGAGAGGCTTTTAAGTTTAAGTTTTCAAAGACATTCTACTGTAACTAAATAAAGTTTGTGTTGAATTCAAACGTTGCTCTCAACTTAGCCTCTCCCAAATTGCAGGAACTTTTAAAATCATTTGGAGAACCCTAAATATAGTGACCAACTTAAAAGGCTAAGGAAATTACTATAAACTGTATGCATGTATTTTTAGTAATAATGCATATATAACGTAAAAGTTTCGATATCACTACTAATATTACCCTTTTCTTACTGACATTTTTAGGTATACCACAACATCCTGTAATACCCCCTTCACACTCAATATTGAATCTACCTGTAACTGGCTGGTATAAAGTTGCCGCCCCATGGTCTTTCTATATGGATCACACAATCACCTTCTAATTAAGGCAATCCTTTGTCTACAGCTTTAATGGACAATTTATAAAAATCAGTTTCTCTTAATTCGTAGAACCTTTTATATTAATCTGTCTGTTCTGTTCATTCAAAGCAAATCATTTTCTTGCAGGTCGAGATGTATGACTATCAAAATAATATTCTATTTCTCCATTGGCTCCCACATCCTGATCTGTGGCACTGAGTATAATTATAACAGTATTTAGATGGAGGGTATGCTTTAAACTTTATATATTGATTGATTAAACATTGAAGAATTATCATTGATATCTATCACTATTATTGTTAAATGACAGGATCCTAATATAGCTGTCTCTCCCCTGTCAGTAGATGGGAGAATAAGATGGTGTTCTGTCCTCCCTATACAGCACCTTCTCTAATATTTGTTGGGGGTGAGGCGCCCATCTTTCCAATTCTTCACATACAGTTAATTGGGAAATATACCGTATATAATCGAGTATAAGCCGAGTTTTTCAGCCCACTTTTTGGGCTGAAAAAAGCCGCCTCGGCTTATACTCGAGTCCAGGGGCGGACTGCTAGGGAAGGCCGCAACCCTGAACCCAACAGATGCTGGAGGGTGAGGGGCGGCCGCTGCGGGTCCCTGCTGTACCCGCTGCTGCCGCCACCGCCGCTCTCATACACACAAACACGCACACACATTCACACACTGACCGGCACTTCCAGGCTGCTGCGCGCTGGTCGTCAATGGGCGGTGTCCAATTTTTTCATTGGACGCTGGCCATATGGGGCACGCCCACCGACGACCAGCGCGCAACAGCCAGGAAGTGCTGGTGTGTGTATGAGAACGGCGGCGGCTGGCGGCTGCCAGGCGGAGCTGAATGGAGGGTGTTGTGTGCCGAGCGACCGGCAGGAGGAGGAGGGGAGGGGGACCCCGCTGCCCCTCTGCAGGGTAACCTCGGCCAAACCCTGACCCCCGACACCTGCGCGTCTGAGAGCGGCGGCAGCGGCAGCAGCAGCAGGTACCCACAGTGTGTGTGTGTCTCTTTCTGTGTGTGTGTGTGTGTGTGTGTGTGTGTGTGTCTGTGTCTTTTTCTGTGTGTGTGTCTCTTTCTGTGTGTGTGTCCCTTTCTGTGTGTGTGTGTCTCTCTTTCTGTGTGTCAACTCCAATTCCAATTGAAAAAAGCCGCCTCGGCTTATACTCGAGTCAATAACTTGTTCCATTTTTTTGTGGTAAAATTAGGTGCCTCGGCTTATATTCGGGTCGACCTATACTCGAGTATATACGGTATGTTTTTATCTAATATATACTGGATGGCATCAATATGATTACTATTTACATCTTCTGTTATATCTAAAACAATCTGGCACCAGGACTGGTCAGCAATTCTGTTTTGTAGATAAGAATGTGGGATACTTATCATTAATATCCCAATTCACATGCACATTTTGCATATTTGATTTAACACTGAGTACTAAAAGTGCAGTGCTTTTTTATGTTGCAAAACATACCACTGACTTGTATGCAGGAGTCAATTCACACTAGCTGTAAAAAGAGTACTTTGATTTTATTTTACACATAAAGTGGCAGGTTACGCTCCAAAATTTCAGAAATGACTACAAATAGGCATCCATTTGCCGGATTAATAAATGTAGTAAGGATATGTCATGAGTATAATTTTGCAGGTTACCAACTATACCAACGCTATAAGGGGCTGCTGCCCAGCCATTCCATAGGGTTCTAGAGTATGGCCAGCAAGCAAAGTTGGGTGTGTCCTGCTGGCCACTTAGCCTGCACCAGTACTCCAGCCGCAGGAGGTTGCTGCAGACGAGGTTCAGAAGGGAACTGGCTGTGGATTCATGTCAAAACAAAAGCATTAATTTTTAGGGTAGAAGCACTGTACATCTTTAGAGTAAAGTGCTATAAACAGAGATGGTAAAAGCAAACTAGACTGTTGTTTATGCTTGGCTGGGAAAAATACATATGTTTTGTTTTGGGTAAAGTACACTGTTTGAGATAAATCCCTTTGAGTCTGTGCCCAGTCTTTATGCCCACAAGAACATGTTTTTATCTCAAAATGTATTATTAACCTCCCTGGCGTTTTGAAATAGACAAATGTAATGGTAACGAAAGCGTTACCATTGCATTTGTCTCTGACGCACGGCTCCGCACCCATGAGCCTCTGCGTCTCACAGAGACGGAACCCGGAAGTGGAGACGGACGCCGCAGCCGCGGCTCTCACCTGTGATTGCGGCGGGGACATCGCTGGATCGCAGGGAGAAGGTAAGGAGGCTGCGCCGCCCGCTCTTGCTCCCAAATCGATCCCGAGCGTGACTCGGGGTTACCGCTACTTACAGCGCAAATTAACCCCGAGTCACACTCGGGATCACCGCTAAGGGGGTTAATAAAAACAATATAACCCATCAGCGATGAGAAATAGTATAATTTCTCAGCAATACTCTCTGATTAACCCAGTTGTCAGTTGCTCATCATTTTACATTTGCCCCGCATATGTCCACTCTGTAAACAAAGACCTCAGCTGATAAAAGAACACATGCTGGTTCAATTCACACCTAAAGCAGTAAAACCCCTTGCTGGGGGCCTTTTCCTGGGTGTAAGTTTCAAAGAAATCCTGTAGACACTGTGGCTCCCTTATAGTACATGGAATTAGAAGGTTACTGTAAAGTTACTGTTCTTGGGGGTGTGGGAGGAGGGTTGGGGGGGTTCTAGGGTCTGGGTTTAGACTAGTATATCTAGGAAGGTGTTGTCGGGTGACAGGCGCTCCTGACTGGTCGTCAGGGAGACTATAGGTGCGATTGGGGTTGGTTCTCCCCCTGGGGAGAGAAACAAGGCGCGCCTGTTTGTTTCACCCTTTAGTTACAGTGAGCTAGTTACCATGCACATGTGGTTAATACTTTTTATTCATGTAGGTGTGCATTATATCTATATACAATTGTTCACATATCTCTTACATACAAGTTTTTTTTCACATTTCTTACAGTACTTACTCTTAAGCCTACGTTCAGTCAAATGGCTGGTATTAGGCTGATAGTCCATTAATGTGATTTAGTGATTATGGATTATAGAAGGGGGGCTGCTATGCGCCTCTCCACTTCCTTTGAGTCCTTTTTCCATACAGTGTTGGGGGGACCCCGTTTGTAGCAAGGTATCCGGTGTTGGGTTTAGTACCTCTTGTTTGTAGCAAGTGCATCCGCTGTTGTAGCCATGCCGTCACCCCTAACAAACCATCCATCATAACGGTCCCATTTGACTATGGGGAGAACCAGCATAGTCCCCCCACCAC
This sequence comes from Gastrophryne carolinensis, assembly GCA_027917425.1. Taxonomy (NCBI): domain Eukaryota; kingdom Metazoa; phylum Chordata; class Amphibia; order Anura; family Microhylidae; genus Gastrophryne; species Gastrophryne carolinensis. Next base: position 75,269,386 of record CM051238.1, read on the forward strand.
AAATTAGCTACTAAGCGTTCAGAAGAAATTATGAACACACAATATGATAAAGTACCCATTACTATCTAATTTAATTGTTACTGAGCTATCACAAGCAGAAATAGAAGGGGGGAGTGACCAGCCTGGAGTTTAAATGTCCAGGGAAGGGACAGCTGAGTTGTCTGTGTCCAGGGGAGGTCATGATGGAATAGTGCTGGAAGAACTAGGAACATGCAAGTTGCCGTACGCCTCCCTGGGTGACTCTGCATCTCTGCTTATCATCTGTGTGCAATAAGGTAACTGATCTTTCTACTCACTTGTATTTGTCTTTAGACCTGTATTGCATCTAATTTATCACTGTAAGTACATCATTTGTTTAATGTAATCACAAACAAATTAATTTTGAACTACTGGGTATCTTAATGTCCACAAATTAGGAGGCAATTCCTGTTTTCTACTTGTGAGCTACTTCTAAGAAGGCTGACTAGCCAATTGTGCATATAATATATATATATATATATATATATATATATATATATATAGGGTAATATCATTGAAAACATCTAGTCGGTAGCTATGTGGTCGTCAGATCCAAAATAAACATTACAAGTTACCTGCATCGATACACAGAGTTAAAGTGGACAAAAAAGGGATTGCCCTTTGGTTAAAAAAATTTGGCAAAATTACTTGCCCAGGCTGTGATCCCACACCCCTTCTTTCGCATTCCCAGATGAGCACTAGCAGTCAATAGGTTTAAAAGACGGGTGCTATGCACAGTACATGCACACCCAGTAAACCCCATTGCTGCAGGCTAAGAAGACTTGCAGTTTTGGGCCTAACTCGATGGAGGGGGTGTAAGTAGACCTTTTTTTACTTTTGGTATGCTTTAAAGCAACCTACCTCTAAAGACTCTTAGTCCCACTCTGCCCACACCCCATAAGCACCTATATCATTATTCATCTTAATTCCTCAGGGCCAGGATTACCGGCTTGGGGCATATCTGCTGTCATGGTGTCCCGAAGCTCCACTACGGGTCCTGTGTGACCTCTCGAAAAAATATAAAGACAAACCTTGCAAAGGAAGCAGTACCCAGCAATTTAAGTTCCACCTAGGTGGTACACATGGGATGTAAAACACATAAATAAATTCCCATAAATAGTTTTAATTGCTATTTCAAGCAGTTTTGTACTAAAGAAACAAATCAGCTATGGGCAAAGTATAGATGGCAGCGGATCAGGTTGGGGTACAGGTCAATCTGCCTTATTGAGTATTAGTATCACTAGTTTGGAATGCCTGTTTTAGAGCACTATCAACAATAATACTTAGCAAGACCAACTAGAGATAAATTACAACCGAGACCCTGTAAAACGTACAACACCAAACAATGAACAATGCCCTTCTGGTGCCCCCTGGAATCTAGCTGATGCGCACAACCACTCCAGGCTTATCTAAATGGATGCCACAGGTACACACTGCCAGAGGAGAGTGGTCACAAGGGATGCCTGTCACATTCATTCATTCAACATTCATTAACGCTAAATAGTATGCACTGCAAATGCTGAACCCACAAGACCATTTTTTTAACAGGGCACCCTATATCTGGTTCCATGGGGCAGGTACAAAAACCCCGGAAAGGTTCTCTTCAATAGCAAGGTGAACTGGCAGAGGTGAGGTTTTGAGCAATATTCCAGTACCTTAATCCTAACCCTTTAGTTCTCAAAAGAAGCATTATTTATAACCAAAAGAAATGGATGATCGAAATAACTAATATACATGTTAACTTACCTTGCTTGGGTATTTCATGGTGCTTGAATCTGAGGCTGTGTCAATGCCTTGAACTAATTCCCTTAACTGAGGAAAATCCAGAGACTGCAGAAATCTGGAATCCCGTTGCTGTGGGGCTGGGGGTATATTAGTCTGGTAACATTGTCCCTGTGCTCCTGGAGGAACCATCCTGACCTCCATGTATTTTAATGTTCCATCAGAGTTCAGGAATAGAGCTGGATGCAACTGATCTGTGTAGGGTTTGGAGTTCGAGCCCCAAAGAAAACAGCAGCTATCACTGTATCCTTCCTTCCTCATACATCTTACCAGTAATATAATGAACGTCACAAGAGAAACTAAACTAATGGCCACAAGGGAAACTATTAAATATAAGGTCATATCCAATGGAGGTTTGGGATTAGCCAATAAATCACCAGATTTTGGTCTTTCTACTACTACCTCATCTGTTATACTGACAAGCACAGTGACTGTGGTGGATAATGGAGGGTCCCCATGATCACTGATAGAGATGACAAGCTGCTGCTCTGGATTTTCTATTTCCAGCAGTCCCTGTACAGTCCTGAGCTCTCCTGTGTGTTTAGAAACCTGGAATAATGAGGAACTACCAGGATTGACAACATTAAATACCAACCAGGCATTGTGACCAGAGTCCAGATCTACTGCAGACAGCTTTGTTACCAGATGTCCTACAAAGGTAGATTTAGTTATTCTCTGATGAATAATTAGCTCATCAGAGTGCTCTGGATACAGTAGAGTAGGGGGGTTATCATTTGTATCCAAAATGAATATAAAGACAGGGACAGTAGAAAGCAAATTTGGAGATCCAGAATCTTCCACCTTTATAGTGATTTGCAGAGTCTGGATGTGCTCATAGTCAAAGGAACGCTGAGCATAGAGATCACCAGTATTAGAATTAATATAAACAAAGGAGGACACAGAGGATCCGTCTATCTGGCTCTCAGCTATAGAGTAAACCAGATCAGCGTTACTCCCCTCATCTGCATCAGTAGCAGATACTGTACATAGGAGAGTCCCCGGGTCACTGTTCTCCTTAATGAAAGCATTATAAGTAGATTGTGTAAATGTTGGGGCATTATCATTAACATCAGAAACCTGGAGAGTAACAGTCATCTTACTGGACAGAGCTGGAGACCCTAAATCAGAGGCTGTCAGCTCAATAATATATTGGGATATTATTTCTCTATTTAGATTCCCATCAGTGACAAGCACATAACGATTTCTATCAGTTCTGATTTTGAATGGGATATTTGGGGATAATCCTAACTGAATTTCTCCATTTTTCCCAGAATCCTTGTCTCTCACTATAATATACCCCACAGCAGTTCCCAGAGATGTATTTTCTGGAATCTCAGTTGCCATTGAATGAATCAAAACCTCTGGACCATTGTCATTAACATCTTCTACTTCTATATGAATTATGCAGTCACCTTCAAGTGTAGGAGTCCCTTTGTCTGCTGCTTTTATAGACAATTCATAAAAATGTGATTCTTCGTAATCTATTGTTTCTTTTATATAGATCTCTCCACTTTGCTCATTCAGAGCAAATAATTTCCTTGCAGTTTTAGATGTATGATCATCCAAAAAATATTCTATTTCACTGTTAACTCCCTCATCTCTATCAGTGGCATTTAATTTCAATATGACAGTATTTAACGGCAGGTTTTCCTCCAGATTAATTTTGAAAATCAGTTGATCAAACACCGGTGGATTGTCATTGATATCTAAGACCCGTATTTTTATGTGACAGGATCCTGATCTAGCCGGCTCTCCCCCATCAATAGCAGTGAGAAGAATGTTGTGTACTTGCTGTTCTTCTCTGTCTAACACCTTGTCTAATATCAGCTGTGGAGTTAGGGTGCCATCTTTACGCTTCTTAACAGACAATGAAAAATACGGATTGGTATTTATTGTGTACCGGCTAATGCTATTGCTACCAGCATCCAGGTCCTCTGCAATTTCTAGGGCAAACTTAGTGCCAGGACTGGTCAATAATTCTGTAATATTGATAGTCCGATCATTGGTTGAAAATGTTGGAGAATTATCATTGATATCTAATATTTCTATTTCTAAACTGGAAATTTCTAAAGGATTTTCAGCAGAAACCTCTAGTTGCAACAAACAGCTTACACTGGATCCACACAGGCTTTCCCTATCAACCCTGACAATAACAGTCAAATCTCCATTTTCCTTATTCAGATTAAAATACTTCTGATATTCATCGGATAATAAATGTAACCTGAGCTGAGCAAGTTGTACATGCCTTAAACCCAAATCCTGAGCTACATTCCCGATCCATGTTCCTGGATCAGCCTCCTCCACAATAGAATAACGAAGCTGCCCAGAGACCCAGCCCCAGCTACAAAGGAGAACGGAGAATGCTACTTGCCATTTCCAACAATGAGAGAAGCCTCTGACGTCCATATCTCACAGTATTTCGTTGTCCTTTGCATTACATAGATCCCTTGTAATCCAACCTCTATAAATCCATGTCTCTACTGTGACAAAAATAATTCCCTTTTAGAAATATATATCTCCATGATTCACATTCAGAGATGCAGTCCTCCTTTGTGTGTGCAAGAGAAGGAAAAAAAAGATGGGAGGGTGGATCACTGAGCCAAGGGGAGGAGAGGGCAGAGCAAGTCTGTGCAGATCTACTGCTTTTGTATACACAATTTGAGGACAAGGGTGCCATCTTCTGGTCACTGATTTATAATGCAACCCAAGCAACCAACATGCTTTCATGCTTACAAAATTAAAACAATGTTTTTGTAAAATATTGTTGTATATTAGCAAAGCCTTTTAAAAATAACAGCTGTCAAGGTGTTGAATACAACCATGTGCAGTATTCAACTAGACAAGTAAACAGTATTTTGAGTATACATATTTTTTTAAATGTTTGACCATAAATGAAGTAAAATAAATGAAGCTCACTTTCACATTTTATTTAATGTTAGATGCCTGCCCACTGAGCATAACAAGTCTATCTTACTACACACAAGGGAGTGTAACAAAATAAAAAAATATTTTGCCTCAATATCAAGTTTTAAGAAGAATTGGCAAGGCTCCCCAGGCCTCTATGTCTCAAGATTGAGAGCCTCCCTGGCCTTTTCAAGTCTCTTCCACCTGGACTAACACACATTTTTATAGATTGCCTGTAGGATGCTGTTATTTACAAAAAATAGGGTAACATTTCTCTAAGCTGATGTGCAGGACTTTTTAACAATTAATTTAGGGGTTGGTTTAGCACCAGGTGCAAAAATTCCCTTTGAAGAAGGGAAGTACACTTTAGGAAAAAATTGAACAGAAGTGCACATTACACCTGGTGCTGAATCAATACCAAGATAGTCAATGAAGGGAAAGTTCATATATTTTTGCCAGTATATATGTGATATGTCCTGAGGAAGTGACGCCTGTGACGTCACGCAACGCGTAGACGCTGGGGCAGTGGGCTGGCGGTCGTGTTCATTGTAAGTCACATTGTCTTTTATATGTGGGTGGTTATTTCTCTGTTTTCTCCGGCTTGTCCTCTTTGTGATAATAGATTATATGTGGGTAGTTATAGGTTTATGGTGTGCTTAGGTTAGACTCAGCATTTTAGTGGTATTTAAAATATATATATGACATTTTTGATGTATTTACTTTTGAATTGAATTGCACTGTAGCACTTTATTATGTAGGAGCCGGTATGCACAAAAAATCTGATAAAATTAATGTAATTGCTGCTATCAACCCCCAGCCCCCTGCCCCCTTGTAAAAGTTTCTGCCCTTCCTTTGTACAGATGTTTTTTGTCAGTGTGTTTTTTAATGAGTTCTTAGTGTATATAGACATGTTTATATTGTGATTAATAAATTACTATATTTTGCTATATGGTTGTAGTGGTGCCATATTTTGTAGTGGGGTTTTGGAAGGTGTGGGACCTTCAGTCCTTCTGTCATTAGATTTTGTACCCCCATGTGCACACTACATTTTGTGATAAGTGATAGTTCGGTGCAGTCTCATTTCCTTTCTTACTAGTATATGTGATATTGGTTATTTATTTTATTAGGTCCAGGATGTTTTATTACATTTGGTTCTTTTTATCTCTTGGAACTTTAAGGTTTAAGGGAAAATTTCACTTCTGGGGACTATTTATAAGACTCCAGGGCTGGCCAATCCAAGAGGGGACTAGAAGATCCCCTTTACCATACTGCTGCTCCTGCACTTCCAATCAGCTTCCTGCAGTCCTTGTTTGTGAAGCCAGGCACTGCACTTTCAGGCTCTGGGTGGCCTGTGTACAGCTGGTTCCCATTGACACTGGGCACCTGCAAACACAGAAGTTCCTGGAGTGCAGAGGCACCCATTGCTTTCAAAGGAAAAGTGCAGCTTCTGGCTTCACAAACAAGGGCTATTGGAGACCGATTAGCGGTGTGGGAGTGGCAGTAATGTAAGCAGATCCTCTTTATCCCTCTTGGACTGCCCAGCCTTGCAGTCAAATTTATGTAGAAATATAGAACATCCTGAAAGGTTCACAAATTTTGAACCACAACTGTAGGGGGCAAATACAACTAAAAGGCAACTATTTGAGTTCTTTCTCTTCAATTATTATTACAATACAAATATTGAACATAGAAGTGTATTTTCGTGTAAAGATGTAAGGCCGACAAAGTGCTGAACCCATGTTGCCCAATCTTCACCCTCACTTCACCCTTAAGAGGACAAGCCCCGTTTTATGGGACGTGGACATGTTTGCCCAGTATACGGTTTCCTCTGAGGTCTTAAACTGGACCTTCAGCATCATTTAATGAAAAGACCAAACCCTTAAAAAACTATTCCCCAGCTTCTAAAATGAATATATTTAAAGTTTTTAGTCGCTTACTTATTATTCTTTCCCTCGCTGGGCTTTAACTCTGTTCAGGAATCTAGGATTTGGGCACCACCATCTGTGTCACATATTGAGGAGAGGGGTGAAAAGTACAGGGGTCGAGGTTATAGCTGTGATTTGCAGATCAGAGCTGGGGTCAGGAAAAAGGCAGCAATCCCAGAATACAGAGTGGCAGAAGACAAAACAGTTAACAGTTAGAAAACTGCAATAGGTACAGGTAGGATGATATTTAATGTGGGCAATCTTTAGGTAGGGGATGGGGGAAACATACAAGATAGGATCTTATTCAGCATGAAGGTCCACTTTAAGGTGCAAGCAATATCTACTGAACACTGGGACTACAATGGCTGAGCACTCATGGGAGGAAAAATGGGCATCCAATGGGTAGCCAATGGTCATGCACAGATGATCAGTCAAGAAGCAGGAATGAGACAACTTAAAGTTAGGAGAGCCGAAGTTCATAAACAGGAGATGTTGGAACATGGTACCAGGGAAGAGCCAAAGCGAGGTCAGCAGATGAGTATGCTCTAAGAACCGTAGCTGATAGCGATAAAACAAAATGGATGCAACCCACAGAACTGTGAGATCAAGTCAGCTAGGGGGAACTGTAACTGTAATTTTTTTATATGCCTGGATGGGGGCTCAACCAAGGAAGGGAAGGGGAAAGTAGAGAAAGAGACTGATCTAGAGACTGATCTAGCTGATCCGGAGGCAAACAAAGGAAAACAAGAATACATATTCTAATTTTCTTCTTATCAGTAAAAAAACCTTTATGGATGCCTAATACAGTAGCAATGCTGGAATTAAGTTTAAACATATTACCATATCTGATGAATCTACATGGAAGAGAATATCACTGCAAAGAACCTCATCCTCAATTGTAGTTTAAATCTTCCAAACAGCAAAGAATCTTCCTAATGTATGTCTGTATGCAAAAAAAAAATATTTACATAAAGCAGCCATGTCCCCCTTTAAGGGGCTCTTTAAAAGACTTTTAAAGTGCAGTTAGCAGCACTTCTAGGGCCACCTGCCAATGTCCTCACTCATAGGGACAGCAATCTTTTTGAAGCCCCGGCCATGGCCAGAGGAATGAACATCCACTGGATCACGTGGCTTAGGTAAATGTACAGCCACTTCCTATTGCTGCACACACTGCATTATTTTAAAGGGGACTCCTCTCTCGCCATCACCCGCTTCTATATATTTAAAATTACATATGAGGGGTGGGTGGATGAGGAGTACGGGGGGCAGAGGGGGTAGAAGACACAGTAAACGTAACACCAATACTGCATAATAACTAAAAATACTGTATATATATATATATATATATATATATATATATATATATATCTTAATGTTGAAAATGTTCTTCAACTTAGTTAAGACCGCATATTGCTCTGGTTGGAAAAAAATCTTAGCATGTATGTACACATATACACCTGTCGAAATAAACATGATTCTGATTTAGTTCTAGGTGCAATATCTGTACTTCCCTTTAATTTTTTACCTAAAGCGAACTTTTTAAAGTGAACCTTTTACACCTGGTGCTGAATCATCCCCTATATGCTAACCTCCATTGTCTATCCATATACCATGACTGCAATAGTGCCTGAAATAGCTACCCGAGCAGGGGCAGGGCAAGGAAGTCTAGTGTGCTCTATATTCCCCTATCTTATGTTAAAACTGCAATATTTTTTTTTACTGTCAAATGTACAGTGCAATTCTGCTACAAGAGATTCCTGCTATGTACGTAACATGTGTACTTGGCAGATAATAGATTCTTTGTCCTCTTGATGTAAATATGAAGTCCCACAAAAGTGTAAAACAAATAGAAAAAAATGCTGAATGTTTCCAGTGCAAATGTTTTTTTACCTCTGTAAATGACAGTACCCTAAGGGATACTCATAAAATATCTGAGAGGCATTTCATGACTCTTCCCTACAATATAGGGACTGCTTACCCTTGCCTTTCCCCCCTAAGATGGAAATATGGAGAGCCAAACAGTATTTTTATGATAGTTCTGATTTGACTACAGATTTTATAAAGAAATGTACAGCAGTAAACACCTTTTGGGCAATTTGATTAAAAAAAATAATTACTTCAGGCCACAAATCTCATTAGCAAGCCAGCCACCATTGTAAAAAAACAAGAAGATATATACACAGTAAAAGATTTAGATTAAAGCAAAAAATGAAAGGCTCTCAGTGTTCAACCTACTCCAAAACCTGGAAAACCTGGCCAGCAATAATTGTTCCTCTACAAAGATGACTTTTTACAGTGCACCTTCTATGTAATATAGCACAAAAAAGCATGATGTCTTCAGTTCAGTGCCAACGGCACATCATAATAAAATGAACTCGAAAAAGTTCAAAAAATTATAAATTATAAATAATAAATTGTGTAATATATTAATATATAAATTATGTTCTTTTTTACAAAAAAAGGCAGAAAACGATATACAATCTAAAATCAAGCAAACTGGGCACCAGAAAGGAAAAATATTTTTTTACAGAACAGACAACCTTTTGGAAAATGTCTGGTACAATCAAATCAATAATTCATCTTTACAAACATGTATGGCATAATAATAGGGGACTGCTGAGCTATTTTGACATAAAAATGGTGTGTGGGGGGGTCTGTTTCACTTTATACTAACAGGGGACCACTGCCACGTATATAGGGTTTGTCGAGGCACAGACTGGGGGGAAAAACTATACTTACCTTTTGTCCCTTGTAACGCTTCTGTCCAGTGTTTTGTAACTTATGGGTTACTAAGATGTCCAGTGCTGGTCTACATTCCGCATGCCCACTCTAAATTTTAAAACACTGGAGCTGGAGTGAAAAGCCACTGAAAACAAAAGGTGAGTTTAGATTTATTTTTATTTATGCTTGTACAGGCCCCTTTAAATTGGACCAAAACCCATGACAATCAGCCCGGGAAACTATTAGATTCCTGGGCCGATCTATTCCCTCTCCCCGGGGCATTCAGAATTGGGATGCCCTGCTGTGTGAAACCTCCCAGGTCACCCCATACACTTACCTTATTTCCTGGGCCAGCTACACATGCGAGAGCCACGGCCGCATCCCCACTATCCCTCTAGCAGGGCGCATGCTCGCACCAGGCAAGAGGACCGGGAAGAGGTGAGTTGGTTTCGGAGACTTGGAGGGATTCACATAGCGAGGCCCCCCGATCGGGGTGCCGTAGGGGCAAGGACCAAAACCCAGGATAGTCAAAATTCTGGGTTTTGGTCCACTTTAAGGGCACCTGTAGTCATTCAAAACATGAATACTCAAGTTACAGTGCTAAAAATGTATGCGTTTTGAAGATATTGGTTTGCTTCTTTAGCCATGCTGCCACAGCTGTCCCTGCAGAGCAAACAGTGATAACAGAAGAGTGTGTTTTTTCCAGCTATGACTGCTGCTTGAGGCATGGCTGAAGATTAAGCCTGTGATCCACTTGGACATTTTTACACATGGAATTGATGCAATCTGCAGAATAGGATGGATGATGAGTATTCTTTTTTATTGAGTACAGATGTACAGATAATTAGAAGAAAGGGGCCATTCTTACTGTACATATGCTGGATTGATGTAGACGGCAAATAGATAGATAGATAGATAGATAGATAGATAGATAGATAGATAGATAGATAGATAGATAGATGCAGATGCTAGGTATAATGGATGGTCATTTGGGGAAGGTCATATCTATATATATATATATATATATATATATATATATATATCATAAACTATATAGCATGTTAACCAACTTTGTTTATAGAGTAAGAAATAGCCAGAAACCAATAGAATTATCTTTTTGTTGTCTGTGACCCCACTGGGAATGTATAGCCACTAGGGTCTGTACAAGAAAAGCCATGCCTTTCATAGGGCTTACTGTATACTGGCACAGACACCTTATAGTTTTTGCTTATCGCTGCCATCTGGTCTACTCATGGATATGTTCTTGTTGTCTTCAGTGACCACGCAGAACTCCTTATTGGTCTTACAGACAAAGAAAAGGTATATTACATTGATTGCGACCCCGTCATGCTGTATCCCAAGCTAAAAAAAAAGTTATGTAAAGTTTCTTTTGCTTACACTTGGAGGAGCATATGGGGAGGCCGATTCATTAATAGCGCCAGGTAGCGACAGATGAGCGACTGTAGCGTGATTTTTTCAGCGCCAGCCAGTATTCGCTGTGCTTGGCCGGCGTTAGCTTGATGACAGCGACTCAGTCGGTGTGCGGTAATGTTGAATACGGGCTGGGGGGTCGCTGTTTCACAGGTTCAGCGTTGTATGTGAGCGCCTGACAACGAATGGCCAGAGCGAACGGCTAGCTTCATATTCATCAACAAATCACGCTCCGAATGTGCTGTCGCTGTCCATTCCTTGTTTAAACCCCAGAGCGCTGGCGGCGATGGGTATTAACTAGTTTTTAACCCCTAAACAACCATATTTTTTGAATGTAACATTATACATGTTTTTAGAATCATTTTGTAATATGAATACATTAATCTCAGACCTGTTAGATCAATTCTGCACAAATTTTTATAAAAAATTTTTTTTATTTAAAAATAAATCCTAACATTACAGAAGTGGTCTCCGATTTTTTGACATTAAAAAAAAAAAACAAAAAAAATTAATACCAATTAATTATGAATAATTATAGATTGCTCCACAATATGCAAATTTATTCATGGCAAAACTGGAAGAGGAGTTCCTATCACAATGCACCACTAAACCAATAGCCTATTTTCGCTACATAGATGACATCCTAATCATCTGGTCTGCAAGCCAGGAAGACCTCATTGACTTCCACATGAATTTTAACGACTTCCATCCCACAATACGTTTGAAACTCACCCATTCACCAACAGAAATCAATTTCCTTGACACCACCATACGTGTTAAGGGAAAGGACCTACAAACATCCATCTATCGGAAACCCACAGACCGACCTACATACCTTAACCATAACAGCTTCCACCCAAACCACACCAAGAGGTCCATTGTATTCAGCCAGGGAATCAGATACAACAGAATCTGTTCTGATACCATGGACAGAAACACACATATGGACAATCTAAAAAGAGACTTTATTAGGCAGGGCTACAAACCATCAGAAACAGAGGCCCAGTTACAAAAAGCACTCCACATCCCCAGAGACAGACTCCTGCAGTACAAAGAATCCCAAAAGAAGAACTGTGTTCCTCTGGTTGTCACATACAATCCACGTCTGGAGGTTCTAAGGAAAATTGCGAAGGAGCTCCAACCCCTTTTACACAGGAATGAGAGACTTTCTGAGATTTTCCCAGATCCTCCTCTGTTGGCATACAGACAACCTCCCAACCTCAGAAAACTCATTGTGAGGAGCTCCCTTAGTGACCCAGCACAAAATGGGACATGGCCTTGCCTGCAGAAAAGGTGTGAAACCTGCGCACACATCTACACCACTGACAGAATAAAGACACCAGGTATGCAACATGATTACAAAATACAGGGTAATTTTACATGCAAATCCCCTAATGTAGTATACCTGATCATGTGTGTGCAGTGCCCCTCAGCATGTTACATCGGACAGACAGGACAAGCGCTAAGAAAGCGACTGAATCTGCACAGGTTCACAATCAAAAATAATAAAACTGATGTGCCTGTTGCAGCCCATTTCTGCAGACCAGGCCATGGCCTATGTGATCTCAAACTCACAGTGCTCAAGGGGGGTTTCCGCTCACAAAAGGAGAGATTGGAATGGGAGTGCAAATGCATCCAAATCTTTAAATCGATGGACTGTGGGCTAAACAGGGACAATAATTTCATGTGTCACTATGACATGGATTGAATAGACAAGACTCATCACAAGGTCTGATATTAAACAGATTGTCTGGCCTGGTGTGAGAGCAATAAAAATTCCACACACTTTCTCTCCCCCTCTCATTCTTATCAGCCCACCATTAATTGTTATAATCCCCCTGATTCTTATCTCACAGTATACGATTTTACGACTTAGCTATTTTTCATGTGTGTCAGTGTAAAAACAATTGTCACTCCTTTGTAGTTTTTTTGTATAAATGTGTGTCTAAGTCACAGATCTGTATTATGCCTGAAGAAGAAGCTTGAACAGCTTCGAAAGCTTGCATTTTCAATCTAAATGAGTTAGCCAATAAATGGTATTACCTTAACCTTGGATTTCCTGCTTACATCGATGGCTAACACGGTACAACAACTTACTACTACAGATTGCTCCATTGAAATGCATTGGACATCGCCAGGGAGCGACAGCTCATACCTGGCGCTGTGAGGGAATTTGCAGCGGCGCTGTTCGGTCCAGGCGGCTTCATGATGAATGCCGCGCTAGCCGTCGCTCTCGCCGGCGCTAGCCTCATTTTGCTTGATAAATGCGTCATTGTGTCCGCCGCCGGGCGTACTTGAGTCGGTAGTCGCCGTTAGCTGCCGCTACCTGGCGCTCGTCAGACACTACCTGGCGCTATCGCTTGATGAATAAGGGCAATAGTCTTCTATCTGCTTCAGCTCAAATATAAATGATCAGAAACACTAAATAACTTTTCAAGGACACCACCCACAAAACAAAAACCTCACTGGACCTCTGCTATGTCCTTTACTACTCCTGGTTTATTATCAAAAACATCACTTATTCACTGGAATTACTGTATCTCATGAGTTTACTGTTGTTAATATTCCTAAGGGATTGGTGTCTCGCTGGTGACTATATAAAGATGATCTGCTGATGCAGGCCCAAAGTGCAACAGGGTCGCCTTAGGGTCGCATCCTGAAAAGATAAGTGATGATGAGAAAACATGAGGTATAAAAACAAATGAAAATGAGTAATGTAATGTGTTTGATCTAGTGCTTCTTTGTTTTTAATTTGATTTTAATAGTTGTGCCTTCCCTAAGGTAGTGTTTATGCAAAATACATCAGAAGATCACCTTTATGTAGTCACCAGTAGTATGAAAATACACAGTAATTCCAGTGAATAAGTGATGTTTTTGAGAATAAACTAGGAGTAGTAGAGGGCAGAGGTCTAGTGAGGTTTTTGTTTTGTGGAGTGGAATCCAATAAAAAGTACTTTAGGGTGGAATACCCATACCTTTACTCAGGTCACCTCCTCCTTGGATAGGGTAAGAAAACATAGAAACATAGAAGGTTGACGGCAGAAGGAGACCATACGGTCCATCTAGTCTGCCCTTATGTGTATACTGTATGTACTCTTTATCTTAGGATAGATATGTGCTTATCCCAGGCATGTTTAAATTCAGTGACTGTTGAGGTAGAGATGGTTGTTTGAGAATTATTTTGTGAGTTTCCTTTTAGAAATGATCAGAAACAAGTGAAACACCAAAATCAAATATCCACAAGGTAAAATAAATCAGATAACCCATACCACCCTTGTATATATCTGCTATCAGGGTGGCACTTTACTCCTTATCACAATCAGCAGTCCATACTAAAAAAATATTGGTCCCAGACAGGCAGTCATTTATGTCTTAATCAGGTGATGATTTCATATATGTGGGCAGTAGCAGATAACACCAGCTGACAATCCTAAAAAGAGAATATCTTGTCACACATTATTATTTTATCTAAATAGTGTTTACACTAACAGATTCTGCTAAATCCTGTCTGCAAAGTAATATAATGTGTATGAATGGGTAACATAAAATCATCCTAATGGGTGGAGCTTGGACCCTTGGGGGCCGTAATAAAGTAGGGGCAAAGAGGTTGCTACCCATACACTCTGATGTTTCTTCCTATTGGTGTATACAAATAATAAAGGAATGTTATGTTAAAACAAATATTATCTTGATTATGATTCTTCCCTACTCCATTTAATCTTAATGCTCTATTTTAATTGGATGAGCACAAATACAGAGATATAGATATACTTCTTTTCTTTACTTGGCTGAGATGTGTTATGCTATAACCTGCTTTGCGTTATACAATATGTTTTTGCAATATTGTGTTATAGTTAACTTTTAACACTGTTTCTATTGTAAGTCTATTGTAGGCCAGATAGAAGCCTTTCAGGGATTCAGCTACAATATCTATCAAGATACTGTGTAAAATAGATATCAAGATAAATGAAAGGCTTTAACAAAACACATCTTAAAATTAAGGTGGACTGTCCTTGTCTCTTAACAGAGAAGGGTATTTTATTGCACAGATTTCCTCACCTGAATCACCTCATTAAATTCACTGTTCATGGAGAAGGAATCCTCATCATTTAAGATATCCTTTAGTTGTGGAAAGTCCAAAGGCCTTAAAAAGGTAAAGTCCGTCCTCTCTAATGCTGGTGAAAGGCAAGTGGTATAACACTGATTTGGAGGTCGGGTCAAAGTCTTAACCTCCATGTACTTTAAGGTTCCATCAGTGTTGAGCTGAAGAGTTGGTTGGTAATGACATTGGAAATCGATAGGGTCAGTTCCCCCAGTACAACTGCAGATATTTCTTCTATTTTTTGTCCTTAAACACTTGACTGTTAAAACAATGAAAGTGATGACTGAGACGGTACTTACAGATCCCAGTGATATTATCAGGTATAAGGTTATGTCTGATTGTTCATTTTGGGCTGTTTGATAATCTTGGAACTTTGGAGTTTCATCCTGGACAATCTCTTCAAATGATACAAAGACAGTAGCAGTGCTTGATAAAGCTGGCTGTCCATTGTCCTTAACTAGAACCACAATGGTGTAAGTGCTGTCATCAGACTCAAGTAAACTTCTTATCATTCTTATTTCACCTGTATGTGGTACAATTCTAAACATGGAAGGATCAGAAGCTTCTAAGATACTGTAAGATAGCCAGGCATTATAACCTGAGTCTGCATCTACTGCTGTTACTTTTGTGACTAAGTAACCAGCAGACACAGGGCGAGGTATTTTTTGATGTTCTATGGCCTCTCTAGTTAGAATTGGGTATAGAATTTTAGGATGA
This sequence comes from Gastrophryne carolinensis, assembly GCA_027917425.1. Taxonomy (NCBI): domain Eukaryota; kingdom Metazoa; phylum Chordata; class Amphibia; order Anura; family Microhylidae; genus Gastrophryne; species Gastrophryne carolinensis. The sequence goes on from CM051238.1 coordinate 75,284,986, forward strand.
TTATCATTTTGGTCTAAAATAAATATGTAAAGGGTGGCATTTGATCTTAATTTTGGGTAGCCACCATCTTCAACAAAAACTTGGATTTCTAAAAGTTGAATATTCTCATAGTTAAAAGATCTCTGAGCATAAACATTGCCACTATATTCATTAACATATATGTAAGATGATATTGGGGAGCCTGCAATGTACGTTTCTGGTAATGAAAACTTTAGGTGTGAGTTTTCTCCTTCATCAGCATCATTGGCAAATAAAGTACAAAGCAAAATTCCTGGGGGATTATTTTCATCTGTGTAAGCAGTAAAGGAGTGATAAGAAAACACTGGGGCATTGTCATTGACATCTGAAATATTAAGAATAAGTGTTCTTTCTGTATACAGTGGGGGAGACCCTAAATCTGCTGCAACCAAATGAATAATGTACTGAGGTGTTATTTCACGATCTAAAACACCATCTGTAACCAATGAGTAGTGATTTTCAAATGATTTAAATGTAAAAGGAAGCCCTGGCTGTATCTCTAACTGAACTACACCATTGCTACCCGAATCTCGATCGATTATATTAAAAAGTCCAACCACTGTGCCTATTGGAGTATTTTCTGGAATCATATTTTCCAGGGAGGTTACTACAACTTCAGGGGAATTATCATTGCAATCTTTAATTTCTACTTGGATAACACAATGTCCTTCCATTACTGGAACACCTTTATCTTTTGCTCGTACATACATTTCATAGAAATTAGCCTCTTCAAAATCTATATTGCCTTGCACATTAATTTCACCAGTTTGATGATCTAGTTTAAACAACTTTCCCAATGATTTTAGAGTGTGCTCCTCAAAGAAGTACTCAATTTCGCTGTTTGGACCTTCATCTACATCTGTGGCATTAAGGGTAATCAATAAAGTGCCTGGCAGGACATTTTCTAACAAACTGGTTTTATAAACAGGCTGATCAAATGTAGGTGGATTGTCATTGTTATCTAAAACAAGCACAGTGATTTTTGTTGTCCCTGACTTCGGAGGATGGCCACCATCCAAAGCTGTCAATATAAGGTGATGCTCTGCTACTTCCTCTCTGTCTAAAGCATTATTTAAAACTAGCTCTGGTAAAATTTTCCCATCTTTTAATTGTTTGGCATTCAGTGAAAAATATTGGCTTGGGCTTAACTCATAGACGCTTAAAGCATTGGAACCTACGTCTTGGTCAATAGCAGCTTCCAAAGGAAACCTCAACCCTGGTGTAGCCAGCTCTGCTATTCTAATTATCCTATTATGATTGTGAAAGTGGGGTGAATTATCATTTATGTCCAAAATCTCAACAGTTAAATGAAAAAACTCTAATGGCTTCTCTATGATCAGTTCTACCGGCAGCCTGCAGCTTAAACTAAAGCCACACAGACTCTCTCTGTCTATCTTTTCATTCAGAAGCAGCTCTCCGCTCTCATATCTTATAATAAAATACCTCCTGCTTTCTTCTGATCCCAGTCTCAGTCTGTGATCCGAGATTTGTTCAGCATTCCAGCCCAGGTCATAAGCCATGTTTCCTACAACTGTTCCAGGCTCAGATTCTTCCAAGATAGAATAATGAAGCTGTCCATACACCTGCCACCACCAACCAAGAAAAAAAACACAATATACTTGCCATAGCCAAGTATTTAAATGCTTGCTGAAGTCCATTGTACAGATCCCTGAGATAAAGAGGCAATGAATATAAGGTTGCTAGATCAGTTTAAACATTGTGGTATGGTCTGAATGAATCCAGTAAAGCAAATGATATTCTTCTTAACTCTTCCTCGTTTGCAAGTGATTTTGCATAGCTTTGTTCTCATTACTGCTCAAATTGGAAAAGAGGGAGGGTGACTCACTGACGGGGGTGGAGAGAATGAAGACAGTAAAAGCAGATATTATGTGGTAGCACATAAGATTATTGGTTAGGAGCTACTCCCACTCTTCCAATGACTAAAACTGTCTTGGCAATACAAGGCGTACTTATACTAAAGCATCTTTTCATTTAGAGCATCAATTTATCATTTACTAAACTAATCAAAAAGTAATTTAAATGAAATAGACTGGAATTTCTATTAATAAAATATTTTAACTAAATCTTAGGGCAGATGAGCAGGAGAAAATATATTCCTAGATTACACTGATTCTCAGCTTAAAGTGACACTTTGTAATTTAATATACAATACATTATAAGTAATTTCTTCTCTGATATTAAAACTTCTTTGACAAGTTATTTAGAATGCACTTATATACAATAGGAATAACATAGAATAGAAGGTTCTTTATGTATAAGAAAAGGCAAGAACAGAGATTTTTCCCTCTATGAGCAACATATAATAAAATGCAGATTCTTTTGATTCTTTTCCAAGAACATGGGAGTACTGATTGCGCGAGCCCCGTCTGTTGCAATGTTAAAAAAAGTGCATGTGTGGGAAGCTATCTAATCTAATCGTACAGTTGAGCACGCTAAATATTTTTGCATTAAAGATATGATTATATAATATTTCTTTTGTAGCGTTAGAAAATGGCAACTTAAGTGAACAAGTAACCAAATAAAACCTTTTAAATCTTAGCTATAATAACTGCTAGTTAGAAAACAAATGATTTTGCTAAAATAGTAATTTGCTACTGTTAAAACAAATATTGTACACAAAGGCATCCGATACCATGTAATACTATTACAATGTCCAACCCATTCCAACAATGTCCAACCCAAGGAAACCCTACAAACCCTCGCATACACCAGTTATTGTAGTAAAAATGAGGTGACAACATGCGGCAATGAAGAGCGTGCTCCAAAATGGCCTCTACCTTCCATTTACAACTGTACCAGGCTGTTGGTCTGGTTTAAGATAAGATAATGTATGGTATGTTTAAACTGATTTTTTACTAAAATGTATACATTATCGCTGATCTATCATATTCCTTGCTCCAGCTGCTGAGTAATGTGACTTTAAGCCCAAAAGCTTCAAATGGTTATTACCATTACCTTGAAAGAGGCTTTTATGTGCTTGACCCTCCCCCCTTTTAGCTTTATTCAGTGAGTGGAAACTGTGTACCACGTGGTAGCCACATGAATTATAGCCAGTCAAAGAAAAAATATATACTTTTTGGCCTCCGGAGGGGTAGAATTTAAAGCCAACCAAACCCCAAAGAACTTTTGAAATAGATTTAGCTAAACCCTAGTCAATAATCTAATTTTAGGGTGTAGAGCTGGAAATGTATATTTCTACCTACCCAATTTTCCCAGTGCACATATTATTTGCTCCTCTCTGCTGGCCCTAAGTCATCATTTCACACCTCCCTGTGGTGTTGGGGACATTGTCTGGGATAAATGAGCAGGCATTCAAATGACTACCACAAACTTTAAAGGGATTGACCACCCAACTAAAAAAACAAAAGGATACTCCCCATTTTGTCTCTTGAGGCTAATTGATCCTACTCCGATGATCAATTACTTGATTGTTGGATCACATCCTGCATCAGCCTTGTCAGGAATCCATTCACCAGCACTTTAGATCAGAAGTGCCATGCCAACAGCATGCTCCCCTGCTTACTTTCCACTGCTTGTTGCTCTCATAGCCTGGTATCTGACACTCGTCCCCCACTTGTGACTCACTGAAAATGTGCATTGAAGTACAAAATGGGGTGCAAGGTAAGACACCTGGGTCCTCTCTGAATTATAATAGTTGATGGAGTTGTGAAAACTAAGCCTCCATGGCACTTCTAATGGGAGGCCTGTGGCAAAACCAAAGTAGACTTTCCCTTTAACCCTTTAACCGCCACCCTACCTTGAGATTTTTGTCACCCTTTGTTGCCAGACCATTTTGCACTATTTTGCGCTCCCTATGTTCAACTGTGATTTTTAAGGGATTTCCCAGGAAAGTGATATATTGTTGTTTTCAGCAGAGCCTGGGCTTTAACATGAAATGTCTTGTTTGTCATTTTCTAAGTGTATTCTCAATATTTTTGGGTGAAAATTGTACAAAAAAAAACGATTTTTTTACAATTTGTAGTGTTTTTTTGTAATAAAAAATGTAAGTTTGTTAATAAAATCTTATTGCGTGTGAAACCCCAATTTCTCCTGGTTACAGCGGTACCACATATGTATAGGTAGACACCCTTTCCTTCCCAGGAGACTCCCCCAAACTCAAACAACGATTTAGGAGATTTTCTGATTAAATACAACTATGCTACGCGCTAAGCGCACCTTGCAGTTTTTCAAGAAAAACAACCCTTTACATTTGAAATACCCCCGACAAACTATATATTCCCTAGAAGTATACACCTCAGGCGTTCTAGGCGTACCAGGCTTGTTGACATGGGTGCAGTTTTCTGGAAGTAATCCCTCAATGTATTCTTTGGTTGCACAGGGTTTCCCTAAAAATGGATAAAAAAGCAGAAACAAAACCACATTTTCATAAAAAAAAACTATAAGCAAACAAGAAAAAAACTGAAAATCTGAAAAGCAACATCCCCCAAATAGAACAATACCCAACATGCATAGGTTATGTCAAGGAAAGAGTTGCAAAACACACCAAAGTAAAGCATGCGCATAGCGGTAATTTTACTTCAAAATTTCAGCTCTGCAGACAAAGTGCGCACCTTGTGCTTTTTCTACCAAAACAACCCTTTACATTTGGAATATCCCCCATAAACCATATATTCCCTGAAAGTACACATGTTAAGTTTTCTAAGCGTACCCAGCTTGTTGTAGTGGGGTAATCTTTCTGGAAGTAATATCTCGAAGAATTCTTAGGTTGCACAGGGTTTCACAAAAAAAATGTATAAAAAAGCAGAATAAAAAATACCTTTTCCTAAAATATCAATATGCAAATAAGAAAAAAAAAGCTAAATCTGTAAGCGCAAGGTCCCCCGAGCAGAACAATACCCAATATGCATAGGTACCTGTAACCTTTTAACTGCCAGCCTACTTGAGATTTTGTCACCCTCTGCTGACAGGATATATTTCACCATTTTGCGTGATGTTTAACTGTGATTTTTGCAGGAATTTCCAAGAAAATGGCATATTTTCTTTTTGTGTCAGAGTTTAGGCTTTAACATGAAATGTCTTGTTTGTATTTTTTCTACTTTTTTTATATATTTTTAAGTAAATAAGTAAAAAAAAAAAAAATTATATATATATATATATATATATATATATATTTTAAATTGTCTCCTTTATTTTAACAAAAACATTTATTTTATTAAAGACAACCATATTGCATGTGAAAGCCCCATTTCTGCCAATTACAATGATACCACATATGTATCGGTAGCCCCCCGTTCCTGTCCAGGTGATCCCCTAAACTGAAAAGAGCACTTTATAACATTTACAAATAAATAGGAACCCCCCCCCCCCCGTGAATAGGGGAGCCAGCGGGCAAAAAGGTAAGTAAATGTCATTTTTTTTTTTTACAGGCAATTCCGGTGGCTACTGAAATGGGGGGCACCCTATTTTGGGCACTCCCCTGCAGCCGGAGGAGCCCCAATGGGTGATCGGAGCCAATCTGGCTGAAGAGGAGACCCGGCCGGATCGAACGAGGGGTCAGGTAAGTGACTTTTTTTTTACTTTTTTTGCTATAAGTGGGGAAAGTCAGGCACGTAAAATTTACGTGGCTGGCGGTTAACTGCAGGGGAAGCAGCCACGTAAATTTTACGTGGATGGTGTTTAAAGGATTAAGCTTCTGCTTTAACGTTTCCTGCGGCTTACAAGGTAAGTTAGTCATATTTTTCCTGTGGGAATTCAATGAGGATTCCATGCAGGAACGTTGATACTCATATGTATCACTGTGACACTGAGGAAACCATTCGTATGGTGTCTTGTACCATATATATATATATATATATATAAGTATGTTAAACATAAAATGTCACTCCTTGACTTGGTATGGTATTCCAAGATGAAAGGGGGGGCTGTTGGAATGCTGAGCTGATCACCAGCCTTTTTTTCATGTGCCAACGCCCAATCTAACACTGCCCTCTTCAGATATACAAGCCCCATTTTCCAGAAGGCAATTCTCCCCTTCCTGAACATGGTTGCCCCCCAGGACTCAAAGCGGTGGTCTCCAACCACTTTATGACAGAATGTTGGAGCCACCCGCACATAACCCCTCAGAACGCCCATAAATATCCCTTTAACCTCGCTGCCCTGGCCTGAATCCAGTGCAGAGATTGTCCGCCCCGCACATGCCCAACACCAGCAGCCAATCGCTGCAATTTGGATTTATTTCTCAGTTATCTATATAACTGGTGATCAAGACGAGTAGTGTTTCTTTTAACCTGATAATTTGTGAAAAATTATGCATCAGCTTCTGTGTGCTCTTCCCATGGCATCCCTGAAACAGCCCAAGCATGGTCAGAGACATTTTTTTCTTTGATTCATTCTTTTACAGAGGGCCAACACCCTGAAAGAGGAATTCCAGTGACAATATAACCCCCCTCCCCCATCTTGCCACCTTACCCTGACATGGAGGCAGGGTGGGGGGTTTCTAAGAAAAAAACCCTTACCTGATCCTCGTCCCAGCGCAGCTCTCCCGGTCACAGGCGGCCACCACTGAGAATGACACAAATCGGCATCCCCAGGTCTGCGCATGCACCCATTGCCCATTCATTTAAATGGACAGACGGGAGCAAGCACGGAGCCAGGGGATGTGGCTTTGTGCTTTCAGCCAAGAGAGGCGCTAGCCCAAGGGAAGGGTTTTTTCTCTTAGTAAACCCCCGCCCTGGCTCATCACCAGGATAGGGTGTCAGGGTGGTCATATTGTGACTGAAATTCTGCTTTAAAATGCCTGTCCTTGGGTCTAAAAAACTCCAGGGCTGGCCAATTTATTGCTCCTGTTTGTGGGGGGTTCACACAGTGGGTGGAAGTCAGGATGCCCCAGGGGTTTTCCCTTTAAATCAGTATTTTCTGAGTTCGCAAACAGATGACTTAAAACTCCAGCCATCATAAATTTGCATTCCACCACATACTGTTCAAGTAACACAAAAGTTGTACTATACCTTATTCAAAAATTGTTTTTAAAAACATGGAGTTTGCACTTCATAATTCAGCCTGATTTTCTCATGCTCTGTTTATCCTAAAGTAAAGATAAACCCTCTAATTTCCTGCTGGGGCTACTCTGAATGTTTGGCTACTGTGGTTTTGTCGCTGCCGGGGATCATAGCTTGCAGCTGATACAAAGATTGGTCAATAAAAGGCTCCCTATAATCTTTTGCATGGATCTGGTATTTTTTAATCTTATATCCCAAATCGTGGAAGTGGAGGAAGGAATAAAGGTTTTTATCTTTTCAGACCCCTTTTCTTTATTAGTGTAGAGAATAATTACAAGTTTTTTTTAAATGATCTACAGTATCTAGGTGAAAAAAGGCTGAGCTAAGCACTTGCACGTGCATTTTAAATAGTCAATTATGGGGTCTCCAACCTATAACATTTGCATATAAGTACTGACAAATAAAAGAGTACAATACAAAGGGAACAAGGTAGATAATAGTAGATGAAACTACTCATTTATGTAGTTGAATTGTTAAAGCAATGAAGAAACGTTGTGGGTGAAATTGGAAAAGATGAAGAGAAATTAAAATGCCAACAATGGTCTTTACTGAGTGTTGAAGCTCAAACACAGCCAGTACTACACCTACTTATATATAGTATCAGAATAACAATAAAAAATGGCTACTGTTTCACTTAATACACAAGTACAAAAATATGACCAAATCTCCTTTGCCTGATGGTGCAGAAGAGTGTTTTCCCCCCAAACTCAGTGCAGGTATACAACCACCAAGACGTGATAAACATTTTTTACATTCCGCTTTAAAATGCTTGCCCTGGAATCTAAAATACTCCAGGACTGACCAATTTATAGCTCCTGTTTGGGGCTTTTCCAACTGTGCCAGGATGTTGGTCTGGTTTAAAACTCCAGCCATCACAAATTTGCATTCCACCACATACTGTTCAGATAGTTGTACTACAGAATAGAATTGAATACTTTCACAAATATCTTTATCCAGGAATTAATGGGAGTCAGGGGTCACACATCTATATGTGATTAGAAAGGTTCCCCCCCATTTGACTCTGTTAGGAAGAAAGCCTAGAAAGGGCAGTTTACAATAATGTATGCCATGCCCCAAATGGATCACTTTCTACAATGCAATCATTGATTCCATCTCGTGAAGTCCACTCATGTTTGGTATGTCGATGCAAATGATACACTCCAATTACATTGAATCACAAGAACTGCTGATAAGATTACTGGAGCCTCTCTACCTTCTGTTGACAAATATTTCAAACAGGCTAAATAGACTTAAAGCTCAGGCAGCAAAAATACAATTCTGTGAAGTACTCACCTGTAGAATTGATATTATTTGTATACAGTACGTCCTGCTCCAGATATAATACTTACACTTGGGTTATCCTCTGCCAGATGGCGCTGTGCTGCAGAGACATGGAAAAACAGGCTCCTCCCGGCCCTTCAAATACCCAGGGACCTCCCACGAATCCCCAGGATTGAAAAGCAGTGAACAAGAAGCCGGGAGAATTAAACCACCCAGAACAACTGGTAATGATAACAATGATAACAATCACCATACAGGGGATCCAGAATAATGCAACAACAGGGTGGGGTGGAGCAGGACGTACTGTATACAAATAATATCAATTCTACAGCTGAGTACTTCACAGAATTGTATTATTCTTAGTATACAGTATGTCCTGCTCCAGATATAATACTTACACTTGGGACATCCAGTAGCAGTGTCCATAAAGTAGGGTGGGATCCCTCAACAAAAGGTGACAACAGGCAGTTTAAACTACTGCCCCTTGCAAAACCTTGCGGCCAAAAACAGCATCAGCTGAGGCCCTAACATCGACCTTGTAAAACTTTGAAAAGGTATGAACAGAAGACCAAGTAGCAGCTTTGCAAGCTTGTTCAACAGATGCCTGGTGCTGAAAAGCCCAAGAGGCACCAATAGCACGAGTGGAATGAGCAGTAAGGCGGAAGGGAGGATTCTTCCACTTAGCAGAATAGGCCTGAATCACAGCCTGACGAATCCATTTGCTAATGGTAGACTTGGCAGGAGCCAAACCCTTCCTAGGACCAGAAGGGACCACAAAAAGAGCATCAGTCTTCCTGAAGGCCACAGTGACCACCAGGTAGTACTTCAGACACCTTACCACATCCAATGAATGCAAAACCCTTTCCTTAGCGTTGCTAGGATTAGGACACAATGGAAGGACAATATCCTGATTCAAATGAAAGGCAGACACCACCTTTGGCAGAAAATCTGTCTTAAAGTGGAACACCACCTTGTCCTGGTGTCTCTCGTAGTATGGGGGCTGAATAGACAGAGCCGCCAGCTCAGACACGTGCCTGACCGAAGTAATAGCCACCAGAAAAACAACTTTGAGGGTAAGTACAGCCAGAGCAGCATCCTGAATAGGCTCAAAGGGAGCACCCTGTAAGGCAGACAAAACCAGGTTCAAGTCCCAAACAGGGACCGTAGGCTTACGTGGGGGACGCACGTGAGTGACCCCCTGAAAGAAGGTCTTAATCAAGGAACGCTGTGCAAAAGACCTCTGAAAGAAGACAGACAGGGCAGAAACCTGACCCTTCAGAGTACTGAGTTTTAAACCCAACTCCAATCCATGTTGTAAAAACTCCAGAATTCTAAGGATTAAGAATTCCCTGCAGGGGAGAGACCTAGACTCACACCAGTCAATGTAGGAACGCTATACCCTATAATAGATGGCAGAAGAAGTTTTCTTCCTAGCCTGTACCATGGTATCCACCACTGAGGCGGACAAGCCTTTCTTCATCAAGATGGAGGTTTCAGCAGCCAAGACGTCAAAGCCAGAGTTTGTAAACTGGGATGGCGTAGGGAGCCCTGAGTGAGTAGATCTGGCTCCTCTGGCAGGGCGTACTGGTCTACTGCCATTTGTACCACGTCTGCGAACCACACTCTTTTTGGCCACCTCGGGGCCACCAGAATCACTGGCACCCCTTCCAGGGCAAACGGGGGGAAGGCATACAGAAGCCGGAATTTCTTCCAAGACAGTGACAGAGCATCCGCGGCCAAGGCCAGAGGATCCTGCGACAGGGAGACAAAGGCCGGAAGCTTGTGATTGTGACGGGATGCAAACAGATCCACCTCCGGTAGGCCCCACCGGTAACACAGGGATTGGAATACCCTGTTGCAGAAGGACCACTCCCCCTGACGGGAAGTCCCCCTGCTCAGAGAGTCCCCCTGCTAGAAGATTCTCTACCCCCGGGATATAAACAGCCGAGATGCATGGAACATTGGCCTCCGCCCATGTCAGAATCCGCGACACTTCCTGGAGGGCACCCTTGCTCCGGGTCCCTCCCTGATGGTTGATGTAGGCAACCGCTGTCCTGTTGTCTGAGTGCACCTGCACAGACAGACCCTGCAGGTGATTGTCAACTGTTCCAAAACCAACCTGACCACCCGTAGTTCCAGAATGTTGATGGGTAAGTGGGCCTCCTGAGGGCCCCACCTCCCCTGGAACCTCAGGGATTTCCAGAATCCCCCCCAACCTGACAGACTGGCATCCGTGGTGACCGTCTCCCAGGAGGGGGCTAGAAAGGACCTGCCCTTTAGTAAGTTCTTGTGGTCCAGCCACCACGAGAGGGACCTTCTGACCAATGGGGGAAGCACACAAACCCCGTCCAAGGACGCAGGGTCCTTGTCCCATACTGACAGGAGGTGAAGCTGCAGAGGCCTCGAATGGAACTGAGCAAAGGGCACCGCCTCGAAGCTCGCCACCATCAGGCCCACCAGCCGCATTCCCTGTCTGAAGGAGAGCTGGGGGCACGAGAGCAGGGACCGCACCTGCATAGTCAGATCTTCCACCTTCTGTTGGGGAAGGAATATTCGAGACTGAACCGTATCCAGAATCATCCCCAGGAATGGGGTCACCGGTGAAGGGGACAGGGAGGACTTGGGATGATTGATCACCCAGCCGAAGGACTCCAAGGTGGACACCACAAGCCGAGTGTCCAGCTCCGCCTGCTGAAGAGGCCATGAGGCGATGAGAATGTCGTCCAGGTAGGGCAGCACTCGAATGCCCCCTGACCTTAGCAAGGACATCACCCCCGCCAATATCTTGGTGAACACCCTGGGAGCTAAAGTGAGGCCAAAGGGTAGAGCCACAAATTGGTAGTGTTGATCTTTCAACTCGACCCTGAGAAACCTTTGATGCCCGAGAAACACGGGGATGTGAAGGTAAGCATCCAGACGTCATAAAATCCCCTGGACGTAGAGAGCCAACGGCCGAGCGCAGGGTTTCCATGCGAAAGCGCTTGCTCTTGACAAATTTGTTGAGGATCTTTAAATCCAGAATGGGCCTGACCGACCCAACTCTTTTGGGTACTGTGAAAAGGTTGGAATAGAAACCTTCTCCCAATTCTCTCAAGGGAACTTTGCAAATAACTCCCAGCTCCAGAATCTTGAGGGGGGCCGCACAGCAAACTCTATCTTGTAGCCGGAGGTAACTACCTCCTGAATCCACCAGTCTGAGACTTGACGCCTCCAGATGTGCGCAAAGTGCTGAAGTCGTCCCCCCACCCTGGCGGGCGAGGGCGCCCCATCACGCCTGAGGGGTCTTGGGAGGGGGTTTGGTTTTGGTCCCCCAGGAGGAGCCAGGGCGTCGCCCCCTGCTCCTATGCCAGGAGTCTGTGCGATTCCCCGCGAAGGACACCCCTTTACCCTGCTTAGCGCCTCTGTAGGGGGCTGAAAGGGGGCCCTGGTTTGCGAAAGGGCCGAGGCAGCCGCCTGCGCTGTGGTAACTTACCTTCTTTTAGCAAAGAGGTCTAGGCGGTCCCCAAACAGGCATAGTCCCTTGAAAGGGAGCCCAGTAAGGGCTTTCTTAGCAGCATTGTCGGCAGCCCACTATCTCAGCCATACCACGTGGCGTATAGCCACCGCCAAGGCGGAAGATCTGGCACACAGCCTAATAGCATCGTCCGATGCAGACAGGATAAAGTTCACAAATACATCACAGTTAGACAGTGCATTAATAGTATCAGCAGGCAACTCATCTGGGGCATCAAGTGCATTCCTGACCATGGCCCTGAGCGCCACGGCAGTAATGGCCAGAGCGCAGACGGGGCGCAGTGCCGCCCCTCCAAACACAAAGGCATGGCACGCCAATTGATCAATGCGCCAGTCCTCAGAATCCCGCAGTGTAGTAGTGTCGGGAGAGTGCATAATAGAGGTGTTAGACAGCCCTAGAATAGGAGCATCGACCTCGGGGGGCGATGACCAGCACTTGACCATGTCAGCAGGAAATGGATACTTCCTGTCCAGACTCTTAGGGATCCCGGGAAGTCTACTGGGATGTTCCCACTACTTAAGCACGAGGTTATTGAAATGGGTCTGCTCAGGAAATTCCAACCGAGCCTTAGCAGTATGGAAAAGCTCACCCCTTTGCCTGGGAGCCGCAACAGGGGGAGAGATGGACAAAACCTCAAAAATCTGAAGCAATAGCTTATCAGTATCATCTGGGGTCCAGTGATCAGAACCAGAATCGTCATGACCCCTAGACTTCTCATCAGATGACTCTGAGTCAGAGAGCAGCTCCCCATCTTCCGAAGGGGTATGGTCATATAGATGCGTAAACTCATCAGACTCCGTAGGGAATGGAACAGGGACAATGTGCCGCTTTTTTGCGGTAGCCTTGCGCGCTAGAGTACTAGCAAGCAATTTTTCAACACTGGCCAGTCTAGTAGCCACATCAGGATGAGAATTCCCGCTTGTATTGGGGGTTAGACTCAGGCTTGGAGGGGTAGGTGAAGTGAGGCGAGGTGCAGACCCAGCCCCAGAAGGGGCGGGAAGTACCAGTAATGCCTGCTGTGCACAAGGGACGCAGACCCGAGCATTGTCACCGTTGATAGATGAGACCCCACAAGCTACACAAAGCCGGGCTTGTCCCGAGGGAACCCCGTTAACAATATCATGGGATGCCTCCATATGGTGATTAATGGGCACAATAGGCCAGTAGGGATTGACGCTATAAGCTACCCTGGATGCCCCAAAGACCCGCAGGGAAGTGGGAGTAATTATACTAGGTCCAACTGGGAATTACACCGGGCCGGGAGAAGCCACTGGATTCGACCGTCTGAAAGACATAATGGGAATAGGAATGTCAGAGCCATGCGCAGTAAGCAAGACAAATGAAAATCGCCCGTGAGGGCACTTACAGATCGAGGAAGGAGGAGGACCGTTACCACGCGCGCGCGATAAGCATCGAAATGGCGCCAAGCAGACCTCGAAGGGTGGGCCAAAGCGGGCTGTGACGCGGAGCACGCCAAGCCAGGTCTCCGCCCCCCCGAAGAGCGCGAAGCTCTGAATACAGTAGTCAGCGCAGACAGTAGAGTGAATGACACACTATAGAAGCAAAAACGGGGATTACTTCCAGATGTGCCCAACAACAAATACCAATAAAGACGCCGCAGCGTCTGAGGTGCCGATAGACAATGAAGAACAAAAAGCGCAGCTCTGACACCAGGTGTATGAGTCAAGGACAAAACTAAGGCCATAACGTGTACTGAATACACAAGACCACCACACACCCCCCCCCCTTTCTTTCCCCCTGAACTACGGGGGGAACGAGGGAGAATGGCAACCCTTTGAACAGGGTCCGCCGTTACACGGGGTATGGGGCAATAGTGTGGGAGGGGCATCCACAAGAGGCTCACCATTAGCCTAAACCGCCTACCCTTTGCTGGGGGACTGCAGTGGAGCATGGCTCCATAAGCACACGTAGTGCTGCCTACCTTCACCCGACCAGCGCAGCCCAGGCTGGGAGGCACATCACGAAGAGGACGGGTGGGAGTAGTCCAACAGGGCAGCAGGCTTTAATAGCCCTGCTCACCTGCGAGAGCGTGATACATCATGTCTTCGCAGTCAGCACTGCAGAGAAATCTGGGGATTCGTGGGAGGTCCCTGGGTATTTGAAGGGCCGGGAGGAGCCTGTTTTTCCATGTCTCTGCAGCACAGTGCCATGTGGTGGAGGATAACCCAAGTGTAAGCATTATATCTGGAGCAGGACGTACTGTATACTAAGAATAATAATTATCCGCTCCACCCCAGCCTTACCCTTCTGCATTCTACAGAACTGTATTTGTGAGGGTCGCAAGCGTCTATCCATTAGCCATTCAGAAAATGAACATTGCCTATTGAGTCTTTTATCCTGAATATTGTTATACTCTATACTAGAAATGATTGTTAATGTATGTGGAGTGTGTGTAGAGTAAATAAAATGTGTAGATTATAATAGCATGGAGTAGCATTTTTAAATATTAAATGTATAATGTCCTTATAATGTTCTAATGTTCCTCTCAGCTGTTTCACTTACAGTGAAAAACATACAGGCCCATTCCATTCATTGCAATGGAGGGGGATTGGCAGTCAGTAAAAAATGTATTTGACAATATGTAGACAACCAGATGGGTACATATAATATATATGTAATACATTTTAAATGCGTCATGTGTCATTTATAAATAATTTGTGATTATTTACTTTAATTTCATAAAAGTAACATATAGAATATAGAATATGGGTCTGTCCAGTTTTGTGTGTCAGCTGGCCAATAGTGCACAGCTGGTATCAGGGCAGTACAGTAAAGTTTTTAGTACAGGGCCTGACTGCAAAGGGTGATCCTGCTTCTGGCCCAAATGGCGACCCTTCACTTATGAGGTTTCCCTGCTCCCTGCCCCCCCTGCCTCATTTGTCTAAATTTCTGCCAGTCACCCCACCCCCTCATTAGCAGAACATGCAGAGTGTATAGTAGAGCAGAGTAGAGGAGGGAGTAATGTGAAGGATAGCTAGTCAGTTGTGGGTGCTCAGACTACTTGTAGCAAAGAGAAGAATACAAAGGCACTCTGGAATTGGGTGCAGGATCTGGGGCTGTCCCTGCCCCACATACAAGAAAAAGAAGAAGAGAGGATCCGCACTCCTAAAATCTTGAAGTTTTATTTGAAAAAGGGTAAAAGCAGCATCTCCATTGTATCCACAGCAGTGTAAAAGCAGTAAAGGACCCTGGCACATGAAATTATGCCACGCTCGCTAACGCGTTTCGGACGCACACACTCGGTCCTTAGTCATAGATAATAGGTAGCATAACAATAAACATTTTTATAAGGTATAATGGACTTACTTCCTGCCAGCTGCCGCCTGCGAGCGCGATTTCCCCAGCCATTGCCACCGCCGTCGAGGTTGAATGACGTCATGCGCAAGGCAGCGTCAAATCACACCAATAGCAGGCCTGGAGCAATAGCCAATTAGAATGGAGAAAGGCACTCATCAGTATTGAGGTTGCCAAGCAACCATAGAAGCCAAGAGGCAGCGGCGAAGGAGGAAAAAGTCATCAAAGCGGATTTTAACAGACAAACAGTGAAGCGGATCTGCTATATCTCGCAGAGCCTCATATTAAAATCTCAACACAAATCCGTACATAAAGATATATAAATGACAAATGGCCATACATCTTTCAATAGCACATATCAGACAAGATTAAATCAATATACAGTATGTGATCTTACATATCTATGCATCATAACAATGAGTAACAATGAATGTAGCAATCAATAATAATCAATAAGGCAAGAAATGAATAATTGCCTGTAATGCACAAAATTATGATCTATCTACTATTCAGAAAGCAAAGAATACACGCACAGGGAAACCATAAGGGAGAAACCCCCTATAGTGTATATTGTATCAAGCTCATATATCCTTTGTATGATATTAACAAATCACAATGATAAATTAAGAAAACGAGGGGAGAGAAACGGGAAAGGGGGAAGGGGGAAGAAGGAAAGAAAAAGAGGGAAGGCGGGGGTAGAATGAAATGACCTAGGTATTCAAGCAGATGACACTATCATTAGCAATTAAAGAAAAGGCCCTGCCCACCCACAATATATATTAAACAGGGTGCAGTATTCACCACTGTTACAAAGAATAAAAGAAAATAGATATGGAATACACTTATTAAAGACTTAGCAACTTCAATCTGTAATAAAGGATAGATCCCATCTGTAATTAAGGCCTCGGGGAAAACGTGTATCCAAGGTGAATATCCAAAATGCCTCTCTCATAAGTAGCTTTTTGTGGATATCGCCCCCTCTGGGCCCTATATGCACCCTCTCTAAAGCATTAACTTTAATCATAGGGCTGCTGCCAGGGTGTATCTGGTTAAAATGCTTAGCTACATTTGAATTTTTAATCAATTCTGGTTTGCCGACACCATAAAGATGTTCAGTAATGCGTACCTTCAATTTGCGTTTTGTGCAGCCTACGTATTGCATTTTGCAATGTACACAGGTGATAAGGTATACAACCATTTTTGAATTACAGTTAAGCAGGGCTTTAACTGGGAAACTCCTGCCACTGATAGTGGAAGTAAAACTGTTGCCCTTATCCACATACCTGCAAAGGCCACAACGAGGGCCACCACATGGGAAAATCCCCTAGTTGCTAACCATGTGTTACCATCCGCACTGGAAGTAGTGCTCAGACTACTTCTTGTTTGTGCAGCCTGCTAGCTCCTAGCTAACGGGGAGACCCTGTGTACTTCTAAAATATAAGATAACTGAAGGAGAAGGTTGTATCACAATGCACTGTACACGATCAGTTGATATTGATGTTGGATAGGGCTCAACAGTTCCTGATGACAGTCCCACAGCCCTTATCTCAACATTTCCTGAAGCCTCAAATATAAATAGTCTCAAAAATAAATAATCCCTGGGAGGCTGTAGGCATGGGAACAGGTCAATGGCAATCTAGTTTGAGCATCTTACTGTATACTAGGTCGAGGGGTGGTATTCTCCCTCTTATGGGGCATCTCAAATTGGTGAACCCCATAAATTGACCCACCTCTTCTCTGAGCTCTTACTGTGTTTTAGCACTGCATACACAGCATACCCCTATCTGGGGTGTGTACCCATGCCAGGTCTTACGAGATGGCCAGCATGCCCACAGCTAGAGGAGATAGAGCTGTGGCCATGACAAAATTAATTAATATGGTGTGCAGCGCCTAAAAGATAGCGGTACAGAGTGGCGCTCATTATTATCGACATAAGGCTCCAGCAGGCTCTAAAGCAGGCTGGCCAAAACTTGGTGCATCAATCCGCTCTTATTACTTAACATCAGGCATTGTGACTTGCAGTGCCATTCTGTACAAATAGCAGAACCAAAATATAAATAGATGTTGGCGCACAAAAACGGGGCAGTATGCCAGCAAAATGATGCTATACAGTCTAGGGTTTGCTGGTCACACCTGGCTGCTGCTATTTAGGATGGAATCATCCTTTAACCATATCAAGTCTCTATTCCATACAGAGTCATACATTAAACAAATGTGCATTGCTGAACAGAGACTGCCAAAACAAAATGTTTCATTGACTGTGAATAAACTGAATAATAAATAACCTGAGCAACTTTCTACAAGTGAATTACTTTGGCTGTCCAGCAGCTGTAGAAATATGACAATGAATAACTGCAACATTATAATTATGTCAAAATGGGGGCAAGCTTGCCCACCAATGCAGACTGTAATGCTCACTAAATGTCTCCTGATGAAGCTCCATTGGAGGAGCGAAACGGTCATCGGTGTTGGGCTCTTGACCACGCCCCCTGCCTGACGCAGCTTCCGTACCTTGGCCGCATGACTTTCGCTCATCACTAGATGTGCGGGGAGCGCGCCCTTATGCTCCATTTGACACCTGGAAGGAAGACACGTGCACGCTGGATTATACAAAGGGCGGTGAGATTTATGTTCCACTGTCCGTGAGCTCGTTATGCTGACAGTTTGAGCAGCCCGATTGCCTGGTGTCCGCCTGTGAGCCTTTGCATCAGTATCTGCGGTCTGACGGCTTTCAAGTAAGGATCTCCCCCGCAATGACTGACATGCTGCTGTGAACCTTAGGCAGCGTTACACATTCATCATGAATGGAATGCCATACATACAAGCCAGTCTTTCTTACGTTGTTCTGCCTGAACAGGTAGAGCTATCTACAGGAGACATTTAGTGAGCGTTCACAATCTGCATTTTTGACCTAAGGCTGGACAGCTGGTATGTGTGTTGTCTGTGTGGCGGGTTGTGTGTAGTCCAGGTTTTCCTGGCTGGGGCCCTATATGTTGTTTTTTTATCCAGCAATTGCGTTGTTAACTCACCAGTGTGTCTAGTGATTGCCCTGCATGCGATTAATGTTTTTGTGCCAATACAATTTTGATAAATTAATCTATGATATTTTTTGGCAGACTTTCAGCCTTTTTTATTTAGTATTTCTTGCCAGCCCAACATTTAACCATTTCTTGTTTGTATTTGTTTAGTCATTGGTAGGTTAGCAGGGCACCTTAATGTAAAGCAGTGCAAGATACTTTAATTATAGGAGAACTCCAATTACAATTTTAAAAAAAAATTTTATGGATCAACATTATAATTATGTACCAATATGCAACAATAGCTCACCAGAATAATCATACTTGATAAATGCATTTGATCTAAAAATTACACACAATAATACGTTGTAAAGAAAATAAAGCAAAGTAATGTTACTATTATTCTTCAATATATTATAAGTAGTGTTGATCGAACCCAAACCGCAGCCAAAAGTCCGTGTTCGAGTTCCGCATTTGGCCAAACCCGTTAAAGCTTAAACTAATGCAGAGTATGCACCAGCAGGAAGTGGATGTATCTAAACTTACCTGATCCCGTTATCCAGTCGATGGCCATCCTCATGAATGAGGACACTGACAGCAGATATCAGCATTTCAAGAGCCAGCTGTCAGTGTCCTCACTCATGGGGGACTGCCATCTTTTTGAAGCCCCAACCATGGCCATTTTGCTAGATTGCAGGGCTCAGGTAAGTTGTACAGCCACTTCCTATTGCTTCACACTATGAGTGAGGCCATTTTTGGGTCCCCATTGATTTCAATGGGGACTAGATTCAAGTGAAGTTTGTAAAAAGTATCAAAAGAAATAATATTTGACATGTATCCAGATTTAGACCATGTTATTCAAACCTTCGGTCACAAAATTGCCTGACTGGACCTGCCTTGGACAACTGGTGTTACTATACAATATTTTATTTCCCCCTTCCCGTTGGTCAACTATTACTTTAGCCGTAGCAGCTTTGAATGTTCAATGTTCCAGGCACATTTGTGTGTGTAAAACATTTTTTATATTAAAAGTTTAAGTAGTTATTACTGAATTTCACTATCTGTATTTTTGGTATTCCCTTCCACCTGGTATGAAACCTCATTTGGAGGCTGGGTAGAAGAATACTTATTTTTACATGCACATGGCTGTAAGAGGATTTTAAAAGGAAGCTGTAAATATCCTGAATTAGGAAAAAAACACAAGCCTGAGCAGGTCAATAAGGTTCACAGATATATGCTGTGTTTGAGGATGCAATCTGGTGTTTGCATCGATCATTTGAGTGTTTTCCTTACCTGTTGATCCTTTTCATTATGAGTTGCTGAATCATCCGTGTCTATGAGATTTTCTGTGGGGACATTCTGGACTGGCTTCAGATAAGCAATTTCATTAAGCTTGGAGTCTAGAGTCACACACACATCATATGAGAAAGGAAAAGGTAAACTTGCATCGCTGATCTCAGAAGGACATCCCAGGGTGAACTGAGGATACACGTTTCTACCCAGAGTTCCTAAAGATGTAGGAATATGTGTTTTTCTGAATTTATAAAACACAGTCACCACTACTGTTATAATAAATAAAAGAGACATCGCTGCTATGAAAATAATTAGATAAAATGTTATGTTGGATGAGGATTCTGAAATACTTGGCTGGCGTTTTATCTCTGGTACAACAAGTTGAAAATTTTCTGCAACTACCAGGGTCATTGTGACAGTGGATGATAGGGAGGGGGATCCATTATCCTTTACAAGAACCACAATTTTTTGCCGTAAGGACTCTTTATCTGGAAAGTCTCTTCCTATTTTGATTTCACCAGTGTATTGACCAATAATGAAGAACGATGGATCAGGAACTTGTAGTAAATGATAAGTAAGCCAGGCATTGTGTCCCGAGTCATCATCCACTGCAATTACTTTGGTCACCAGATATCCCTTCTCAGCTGAGTGAGGAATAAATTCAAATAATGCTGATTCCTCTGTGTCTGGAGATGGGTAGAGGATTTTAGGAGCATTATCATTTTTATCAATGATGCATACCTTCAATGTGATGTTGGTACTTAGAGGAGGAGATCCACTGTCTTTGGCCATCACCTGAAACTGAAACTCATGTAACTGTTCATAGTCAAATGACCTCTGAGCATAAATGACTCCAGTTATTGAATTTATGGAAACATACGAAGACACTGGAATGCCATCTATATTAGTATTGAGAACAGAATAGCTAATTTTAGCATTTTCCATTATATCATTATCTAAAGCAAGGATTTTATAGACAGAGGAACTTTGTGGATTATTTTCTTGCACATATACTGTATAATCTAATTTCTCAAAAACAGGAGGATTATCATTTACATCCAAGACATTTAGTTGAAAAGTTTTGTTGGTCGATAGCTGAGGAGATCCATTATCTGTGGCTTTAATGGTTATATTATAGATAGGCATTTTCTCTCTATCAATGTTTTCTGTTGTTACAAGTTTATAATAATTGGCAGATGATGATATTAGTTTAAAGGGCAAGCCATCTTGGATTTCACAAACAACTTCTCCATTCTCAGAACTATCTAAATCATGAACATGAACTAAGGCTATAAGTGTTTCTATTGGGGAATTCTCTGGAACTGTTGTTGATAAGGATGAAATGAATATTTCAGGGGCATTGTCATTAATATCTACAATATCTACCAATACTTTGCAGTGAGCAATAAGTCCTCCACCATCTTTGGCTTCCACAGTTAATTCATACTTCTTTTTAACCTCATAGTCTAGACTCCCAGTGACTGTAATGATGCCTTTAACAGGCTCAATAGTAAAGATGGAATATAAACTTTCAGGAATATCATGAAATGAATATGTTATTTCTGCATTTGAGCCTTCATCTTCATCTTGAGCTTGAAGATGAATAACCAAATAATTTAGGGAAACATTTTCATTCAGTTGTATTTCATATGTGTCTTTAGGGAACTTGGGAAAGTTGTCATTCACATCATGAACGATGATATTTATAAGAGCTGTGGCAGTTTTTGATGGCTGACCACCATCCAAAGCAGTCAATACTAACTGATAAGAGCTTTGTTTTTCTCTGTCCAGGGCTTTTTCTAGCAATAGTTCTGGAGATTTAATTCCATCTTTAGTCATTTTGACTCCCAATTTAAAGTATTCATTTTCAGTAATCATGTAGTCCTGTACAGAATTGGTACCCAAATCAGGATCCTGTGCATGTCCTAAAGGAAGATGTGCTCCGGGTAATGAGGCTTCGCTAATCACTATGTCCACATTTTTCTTAGAAAATATTGGTGAATTATCATTAACATCCTTGATTTCCACATTTATTGTGTACAAATGTAAAGGATTTTCGATCACAGCTTCGAAGCATATTAGGCAGCTCAGTTTTAAATCACATAACATCTCTCTGTCTATTCTTTCTGTCACATAAAGGTCTCCATTTTCTGAGTTAATGCTAAAGTATTGAATTGTGCCTCTTGTTACAATGTGGAAATTTCTAATAGATAATTCCTTCACATTCAGCCCCAGATCGTTTGCAATATTTCCTATCACTGATCCTTGTTTTAACTCCTCAGATACTGAATAGTGAAGCTGAGCAGATATATATTTAAGAGAAAAGAAAAGGATAAAAAATACTACCTTCCAATCCATTGTCATTCTGCCTCCTTTTATCTTCATAGCGATAAAATATGATTCTATTTCAATTTCTATAATTCATCCAAATTTGAAGATCAAAATATTTTTCTCCCAGAAATCACAGGACAATAGACAGAATCATTTACTGTAGATGGTTTGCATGCATGTGCTATAGATTGAAAAAGAGGAAGGAGGCCTTTGTACTGAGCTGCAATATGCAGGTGAATAGCGCCACTTAGAGCTTTTTTGACGAATTACTACTCTGCTAACAGGAACTGTGTATATTTTCTTTCACAGAAGATTTTGGTTTCACATATTCGGTTACACGAGTTCAGATTTTTCCTTTTTTCAAGCATGGTTACTTTTATGTATGTACAATATATTTCCCATATCATACCTTTATTTTTAAAAGGTAGAAATATCACTTATACAAATATATTTTGCAACATACTAAGAGAAATTGAGACCATTTTAAAGCCCTAATTTAAGTATATATGAGCGGCTTACTAATTTTCTAAAGATCAAAGGTAATCACATTTAAGAGCTTTTTAAATCTGATTTTTTTATTGATTATTTGCTTTCTATTGAAAGGTGCAAAAATGGCTTAGGCCAAGGGTGTTAAACTAATTTTTACCGAAGGCCAGCATTCTGGTTGCCCTCAAAGGACCGGTTAATAATAAGACAAAAAAAACAAAATGCAAAAACGAACATTCAAATGTATGGTTACAGACACAGAATGATTTTGCCCAGGACCAATGCAGATAGGCACTGAAATATTTCGCCTAGGACAGACACAGAATTTTTCCCCGAGCAGATGCAGAATTAATTTGCCCAGGATTAAACCCACCACCCAATATAATGGCCCTGTATAAATAATAATAAGCACAATGTTTTTTGCTCAGGACAGATGCAGACATTGATTTATTTTGCACAGGACAGCACTAAAATCATTTTTCCACCCAACCCGGCAATAGCTAGCAATAACCCCTGTAGCAGATGTAGGTCCCTTTGCTGTGGCAGTCAGTTGAGTGGGTTAGTGGGTCTCACTTATGTGGTGAGAGCTGATAGCACAGAGACAGAACAGTCGCAGACAATACTCTCTTCCCTCCCAAAACATAAAAAAGGCACATACCAGCCACTTTTTTTGCCACCACACCTGAGATTAGAAGCAGTACTGTGCCCCACAGTGGAGCGCAGCATATCACTGCATCACTCAGAAGCACGTCACACAGCCGTTCTGTCAGTGTGAGAAGCCTTGAGGTGACCAGGCCTGGCTAGAAGGTGCAGTTCCTAGCCACCACTGTCTGATACCTGTCTTAGAGGCACACATAAATAGGCTTGGAGGGGTGCATCTGGCCCCCAGGCCTTGAGTATTACACGTTTGGTATAGCCAAACATTGCTTCTCTGGCAAGAGTTTAAGAATGGACACCTCTTTAGACAGGAAGAAATGTAACATATATCTTGTTTATAGTAGGGGCATCAGGACGCAGGCGGCTAGGGTATTTCTACCCCTCCCATCTTGTTCCCATTCTCTCTGCTTTCTTTTTGCTTTCTTTTTCCGTCTTGCTCTTCTCTAGTCTCTCTTTTTTATATTTGCTCATGTATGTGTTCTGGGAGAATGTTGACAAATCCCAATAGGGTGTTGGGATTAGTGGCATAAAATGGTGATAGGTTGAAGAGGAGCACACAGGAGGTGAAGGTTGCTAAGCTTAAAGGGATTTTTCAGTCAGAAAATAAAAAAGAGAGAGAGGCAGCATACCTCTGCTGCTGCCTCTCAGCTTTGTTGTATCTGGCTGTGACAAGGGCAGAAGAGGAAACATGACCTCATCGCTCTGCCATCCCTGCCTGCCCCATCACACTCAAACATCGAGCTCTAGTTACTCAATGTGTAGCCTCCCAGATGCCTTAGGCGCGCCCCTCCCCTGTGTGTAGCCTACTCCTCTCCCTGGCTCCATTCATGCACCATTTGCTTACAATGTCCAGCACTGCTGTCAGTTGTCCCAGCTGTCGACTGTCCCCGTTCTCTGATGCCTCATCTGCACCTCTGCGACATGCGCTGTGAAGGCATCAGAGAGCGGGGACAACTGATAGCAGCACCACCACACCAGCCACACGCCCCTCCACTACGCTCTCCTGGCCTGTGCCGAACATGATACGCGCCCCCCTCCCCCACTGAGCAGTGCTGTCCCCCTTTTCTGCCAGAGATGCAGAGGCACACATGCAGATTTAGGCATGTGCACATGCATGTTTGGGACTGAGCGCATGAGCATTTGGGAGTGCGCGCATGTGTGATTAGGATTATGGCCATGTGTGTCTGGGGCTGCTGGTCTAGGCATCCAAAGTTGCCTAGCAACAGGGGGGAGAGAGGAGGAGCAAGTTCTGGGAATCTTACAGATCCCCTTCATTATGCTGATTATTATGCAGCATCACTGCTCCAAGGGCCCCGCTCACTTGCTTCAGAAGCGAAAAATGTGTGAAAAAATTAAATGCAGAATTTGTGTAAGGTAGGTAACAACTATAGGGTCAAATGCCATCCTGCTGCTCTTGCCATCACCCCACCCCAATGTCAACATTTTCCCACATAGATTTACCACGGCACAAATGTCTGACAGAAATCATGCTATAAAACACACTTAAAACTTATATCATGCAGCCCTACTTGCTGAAGTATCACTGTTCATCTGCTGTCAGCCCTGATGCTAGCAGCAAACCTTTTGACTAACTTCTCTGCTTCCATTTACAAGGGGAGCAGGCTTCCTTCTCGGTTGGTCTCCAAGACCGATGGTCAAGGTTAGGAGCACTATGTCAGCATGCAAGGCTGCATGGATTATCTTTATTATTATTGTTTATTTATAAAGCTACATCGTATTACATGGCTCTGTAGAAATTACAGGAGGGTGGTACAAGTAACATACTTCTAATAAAATAGAATTATGATTCATATATAACAGAAATAATAGTACAAATGCATATAAATACATATAGTATTATAAATCAAGATGGATTCAAGCCTACTGAATGTCAGGTGTGTATAGTCCTTTTTAAAGTTTGTCTAGACAAACCCTTTAATCACTATGCCACCCTTTTCTCTCATGGAAATGCCCCAGCACAGGGCCGCCAATGGGGGGGGAGGGCAGGGCCCAGTCTACCGGACCCAGGCAGGAGGAGGGGGTGACCCGTACTGCTGACCTTTTAAAAAAGTTGATGTTGCTTCAAATGCATCCCAAGCTGCCATATACTGCCTGACCGCCGCGGCTGAGGATGAGAAAAAAAAATATAGCACCTCCCGGTAACCTGGGTTGCTTGCAAGGCTGAGGCTGGTCCCCCTCCATTTGCCATGCCCATAGGCTGGGCTGGACATTCAAAAGCTGTGAGGGTGGTGATCGTGCAGCAGTGAAGAAATAGCATTTCCTTTATGCATGCTATTTAATGGGAAAGGGCGGGGGCCCTGTTATAGAATAAGGATGGGGGCCCAGGCAGTTTTGCACACCTGATGGGGCCTTTACTGGCACATGCATGGGGACCTTATTTCCACACACCTGATGGGGCCCCATTATGGAACAAAGAAGGGAGAGTTTTGCACACCTGATGGGGGGCCCATTTTGGAACAAGGAAGGAAGGCCCAGTTCCACACACCTGATGGGATTCCAATCCTGGAACAATCCTGGGGGTCTGATTTCTGCACACCTTATGGGTCCCCGTAATGGAACAAGGATGGAGGTTCCATTTCAGCATACCATATGGGAGCCTAATTTCTGCACACCTTATGGGGCCCCCATAATGGAACAAGGATGGGGGCCCTATTTTTGTATACCATATGGGCGGCTGATTTCTGCACACCTTTTAGGGTCCCATCATGGGACATTGATGGGGGGGCCATTTCCACACACATGGTGGGGTCCCTGTAATGGTACAAGAATGGGGTCGCCACTGCTGCTCATCTGATGGAGCCCTGTAATAGCACATGGATGGGGGTCCCATTGGCGCACACCTGATAGGGCCCCCTTAATAGCACATAGGTGGACTGCCCATTTCCACACACATGAAGGCTCCTGTAATGGCACATGGATGGGGGTCCATTATCGCACACATGGTGGGGTCCCCCTGTAATTTATGTATTTTTGTAAATTTCAGCCAAAATAAAAAATATTGTATTCGCATAGGATCAAAAGGGGGTCAGACATTATGACTGCATGCAAAATTTCCTAGTGACGGCCTGCCCTGCTAATCTACGGTTTTCTTTATTTCTTATGTTAGCAAATGTGTGTTTTATGGAAGCAGTTTTACTACCTCCAATCTGTTGCTATTGGTAACTTTGGGTACAGGGCTCACTTCTCTCTTCTTGGTGTATAAACTTGGTGTACATTACCAATGGTAAAACACACATTTCCTACCACAGGAAAAGAAAATTGAGAAGGTCAGCACCTTGTCACCATCCTTTTGCCACAAAAAAATATACACTATATATTATACATTATAAAATTCCATCAAAAGTGGACTTATCCTTTAAAGTCTTGCAACAAGGAGAGAAGTAAGTCCTGTACACACAGAACACTGCTGCTATGGCCACTGTTGAGGTGAAGGAGCTCACTCAAGCTTACACATGCCCAGTAGCAGTGCTCTGTGTATAAGGGGCTTGCTTCTCTCTTTTTGTGAATTTTTTTTTCAGGTTATTTTACAAATAGGCTTACAGGATAATGTACAATTTCAGAAAATGATACCAAATGATAGGTAGAAATATTTGAAAGCCTACAAAGTGCACAAAAATAAAAAATGCAAACTAAGTTTAAACCAATAGCATTAAAACGGTAAATGTCATATATGGATCTAGGCCTAGCAGTCCAAAATCTATTTTGCCAACAGTACGAAACCCACATTACAATATGATAAGACCGGAACAACATTGCTCAAAACAAGAGGCTTCTGTGGTCAGGCAAGGAGTTCTGTTCATATTCTATTCATTTTTAAGCGTATTCATTTCCGACTAAAGCTGACTAAAGCGGAATAGGCATATACAATCAAAACACATACTTAGCTTTTCCATTAAAGGAGTATATATTTACCACCAGAATCTGGGTCCTGCTGGTGCCATAGTAAATTGCAAATAGTAAATTATGATGTGTGAAAAGAATCATTGCATGGAGTGGATACGTATTTATTTAATTCTATAATCCTTCATGAAGTAGTCAGGGGGGCAAGGAGGGAATTTTTATTTTAGATTTTAGGTCCACTTTAATCTTACTAGTTTAAATTGCTTAAGCACAAAATGCCAGGTAGCCAACTGATAATGTTAACTACCTATTAGCAATAAGTATTAGTTTTTGTGTTGTTTTCATGCAAAACACTTACCTGTGGAGCCACATCATTTGTTAACATTGAATCATCCGTGTCTATGAGATTGTCTGTGGGAACATTCTGGACTGGCTTCAAATAAGCAAATTCATTTTGCTTGGAGTCTAAAGTCACACACACATCATAGGAGAATGGAAAAGGTAAGCTCGTATCACTGATCTCTGAAGGACATCCCAGGGTGAACTGAGGATACACATGCCTACCGAAGGTTCCTAAAGAAGTTGGAGTGTTTGTTTTTCTGCATTTTAAAATGACTATGACCACCACTGTTAGAATAAATACAAGTGAAATCACTGCTATGAAAACTATTAGATAAAAGGTTACATGTCTTGATGCTTCTGAAGCACTTGGCTGATGTTTTATCTCTGGTACAACTTGTTGAAAACTTTCTGCAACGACCAAGGTCAGTGTCACAGTTGATGAAAGAGATGGGGATCCATTGTCCTTTACAAGAACCACAATCTTTTGTCTTAATGATTCCTTCTCTGGAAAGTCTCTACCTATTTTGATTTCACCAGTGTGTTGGCCAATGATGATTAACGATGGATCAGGAACTTGTAGTAAATGATAGGAGAGCCAGGCATTGTGTCCAGAGTCAGCGTCCACTGCAATCACTTTTGTTACTAGATATCCTTTCTGAGCAGACTGAGGTATGAACTCAAATAATGCTGATTCGTCATTGTCTGGAGATGGGTAAAGAATCTTAGGAGCATTATCATTCTTATCAGTAATACATATCTTCACTGTGGCATTGCTGCTTAAAGAAGGAGATCCATTGTCTTTGGCCATCACCTGGAACTGAAACTCTCGTAAATGCTCATAATCAAATGCTCTTTGGGAATAGATTATTCCAGTTATTGAGTTTATGGAAACATAAGATGATACCGGAATGCCTTCTATTAAATTACTAAGAACAGAATAACTTATTTTGGCATTTTCATTGACATCATAATCAGATGCTTGGATTTTATGTATGGAGGCTCCCTGGGGATTGTTTTCTTGCACATAGACAGTATAGGTTGATTTTTCAAAAACTGGTGCATTATCATTTTCATCCAAGATGACAAGCTGAATAGTTTTATTGCTGGACAATTGGGGAGATCCATTATCTATAGCAAGAATTGTTATGTTATACTGGGAATTTTTCTCTCTATCAATATTGGACATTGTAATTAATTTATAGTAATTTGCAGATGATGATATTAGTTTGAATGGTACCCTGTCAGATATGTCACAGACAACTTCTCCGTTCTCACCGCTGTCTATGTCATGGATATTAATTAGTGCTATTATTGTGTCTGGGGGAGAACTTTCTGGTATTGTAGAGGAAAGAGATGTGATTATTATTTCAGGAGCATTATCATTAATATCAATAATTTGTAATAAGACTTTGCAATGTGCAGCAAGACCTCCTCCATCTTTAGCTTGCACTGTTAGTTCGTATCTTTTTTTAACTTCATAGTCTAGCGTTCCTATGACTTTAAAATCTCCACTAATTGCATCAATAGAAAAAACAGATAATATACTTTCTGGAATATCACGAAATGAGTATGTTATTTCAGCATTTGTGCCTTCATCTGCATCCTGAGCTTTCAGCTGGAGAATTAAAAAACCAACAGGAACATCTTCATTTAAGCTTATCTTGTAAGTGTCTCTATTAAATTTAGGAAAATTGTCATTTATATCAAGGACTATTATCTTTATAAGGGCAGTGCCACTTTTAGGAGGCTGCCCCCCATCCACAGCTGTCAGAGTAAAGGTATATGTACTTTGTGCTTCTCTGTCCAGTGGTTTTTCTAGAATAAGTTCTGGTGATCGAATTCCATCATCAGTCATTTTTTCACCCAGGATAAAGTATTCATTTTCACTAATCTTGTAGCTCTGTACAGCATTGGTTCCTAAATCAGAATCTTGTGCATGTCCCAAAGCCAGTCTGACACCAGGCATTGCAGCCTCACTAATCGCAATTTCAAAAACATCTTCAGAAAATGCAGGTGAATTATCATTTACATCCAGAATTTCCACCGCAATTGTGTATAACTGTAAAGGATTTTCAATTACAGCTTCAAAGCTTATTAAACAATGATCTTTAATCTCACAAATGCTCTCTCTGTCCACTCTCTCTACAAGATACAGTGCTCCATTTTCTAAATTAACATTGAAATACTGAGTTTTGCCTCTCGAGACAATCTTGAAATTTCTGAATGATAATTCCTTTACCTTTAGACCCAGATCTTGAGCAATATTACCTATTGCAGACCCTGGTTTCAAGTCTTCAGGTATAGAATATTGAAGCTGAGCAAAAAGATGACTAAATGTAACAAAAATTAGAACAATTACTACCTGGTGATCCATTGCTCTGTGTCCAAACATCTTCATTCACAGGTGAGTTTTCCCTCAAAAGAATCCGAAATAGTAAGAATTGTGTAAGATCAGTTAGTAGCAGGAATGAGAATGGAAATCTGTACATTTCAAACTGCAGTTTTCTGGTGTCTTCATTAGTAAGGCAAGAAGTAGTAGTACTGACTGAGCTACAATATACAGACAAGCAGCACCACTCAGAGTATTTTTGTGGAACTGCAACAGCAATTGCAACAGTACAATTACAATATGTATATATATTATATATAACATAAATAAATATAAATATATATATTTATTATAACTAATTTATTCTTTATTTTTTTAAATTAAGTTTAAGAATTAAAATATATATATATATATATAACCATATTGTGTTACACTTTATAAGGCACTCAAAGTCCTCAAATACTCAGCGGGACCCAAGTATATAAATAAATTTTTCTTCACTGTGTGCTTAAATAAATCTTATGAGTCAAAATCACGTACCAGATTGCTGTTAAACCAAGCAATACCATTCTCCAATTTGGCTTTAATTCCTCTTTAGGGGTACTATCAGCACCTATTAGCCTCTTACGCAGATTCCTCTAAGAGAGATGATCAAATTTTCTTCCTCTCCACCTTACTCTCATATCAACACAGACATCCCAAATGTATAATCAAGAAAGCTTCCGATTTTAATGGTGTGTTTTTATAAAAGACATGTAAAACAAAAACACAAAAGGCTCCAATAGGGTAATATTGTCACAAAATCCTGGCCAGTATTTCGACCCCGCCGCTTACCAAATAACATTATAAAATCAGCATATATTTAAAAGAAGGCTGCGTATCCACCGCAGTCTCACCAGACAAAAGGACCGGCACTAGCTCTCCCGCCTCAAAGCAAACACGGTGTCCGCACACCTCGGCCGCAGGCGCGGTGACTCTATATATAACCATATACTTTGTTAGTGCTATGACATTCTAATTATACAATACCATACATTTTATACCACATTTTTTTTTATTTTCATGCTAGTCATCTATAGGCCCATTATAGATAGACAAGAAAACCAAAAGGTAACGGTCTTTAAGTAATGTGCAAAAAAGAACAGCACAGAACATCAACCACTTTAGCATGTTGCATTCAAAGGGCCGTTTACAGAGGAACTATGGTCAGAAATGACCATATTCCCTCTCTAGTATGCAGCAGCAGGGCAGCGTGACCCAGGCTGTCACGCTATGCATCGTGCATGTAAAATCAAGAGCCAGCCGTCCAGGTATGGCTCTTCTACGGCTGCTGTGGATAGCCTATCAACTGTCATGGCCAGTGTTAACCCTTTAAGTGCCAGCCTACCTGGAGTTTTTGTCACCCTTTGTTGCCAGGCCATTTATCACTATTTTGCACTACGCATGTTCAAATGTGATTTTTGAAGGGACTTCCAGGGATTTCCCAGGAAAATGATATATTGTTATTTTTAGCATAGTCTGGGCTTTAACATGAAATGTCTTGTTTGTCATTTTTTAGGTGTATTCTCAATATTTTTGGGTGAAATATGTGCAAAAAAATAAAAAAAAATCTATTTTTTACATTTTGTAGTGTTTTTTCGTAATAAAAAATGTAAGTTTGGCAATAAAATCTTATTGCGTGTGAAATCCCAATTTCTCCCGGTTACGGCGGTACCACATATGTATTGGTAGACACCCTTTCTTGCCCAGGAGACTCCCCCAAACTGAAACAGCGCTTTAGGGGATTTTCAGATAAAATACAACTATGCTATGTGCTTTGCGCACCTTGCAGTTTTTCCTGAAAAACAACCCTTTACATTTTAAATACCCCCCACAAACTATATATTCTCTGGAAGTACACACCTCAAGCTTTCTAGGCGTACCAGGCTTGTTGATGTGGCCACAGTTTTCTGGAAGTAATCCCTCAATGTATTCTTTGGTTGCAAAGAGTTTCCCTAAAAATAGGATAAAATGCAGAATCAAAGCCACATTTTCCTAAAAAAAACTATATACAAACAAGAAAAAGTGAAAAACAAGTTTAATCTGAAAAAGCAACATCTCCCGAACAGAACGATACCCAACATACATAGCTACTGTCAAGGGAAGAGTTGCCAAACACCCCAAAGTAAAGCATGTGCGTAACGGTAATTTTACTTAAAAATTTCAGCTCTGCAGACAAAGTGCGCACCTTGTGATTTTTCAACCAGAACAACCCTTTACATTCGGAATACCCCCCACAAACCATATATTCCCTGAAAATACACACATTAAGCTTTCTAAGCGTACCCAGCTTGTTGTCGTGAGCTCACCTTTCTGGAAGTAATCCCTCAAAGAATTCTTTGGTTGCGCAGGGTTTCCCTAAAAAATGTATAAAAAAGCAGAATAAATAACACCTTTTCCTAAAATATAAATATGCAAACCAGAAAAAAACAAGCAGGAAACAAGTCTGAAAGCGCAAGGTCCCCCGAACAGAACAATACCCAACATGCATAGCTACTTTTAACCCTTTTAATTGTCACCCTCTGTTGACAGGTCATTTTTCCCAATTTTGCGCCATGTTTTGCGCCATTTTTGCTGGAATTTTCAGGAAAGTTATATATATTCTTTTTGCAGCAGAGTTTATGCTTTAACATGAAAAATGTCTTGTTTGTAACTTTTATTCAGTTTTTTACAATATTATTAAGTAAAAAAAATAAATAAATAACATTTTTTTTAGAAAATGGTCTCCTTTATTTAAAATAAAAAATGTATTTTATTAAAGAAAACCATATTGCATGTGAAAGCCCTATTTCTACCGATTAGAACGGTACCACATATTTATCGGTAGCCCCCCGTTCCTGCCCAGGAGACCCCCCCAAACTGAAACAAGTACTTTATAACATTTACAAATAAAATACAACTACCATCCACACTACAAAGGGTTAAATCGAGAAAAAAAATGACATAGAGACCCCCCTCCCGGGGGGACCCCAGTTTTTGGGGATTTTTGAGGGTTAAAAACCCTTAAAAATCCCCCCTAAAAATGACATGGGGTCCTCCCTACCCATCATTACCAGCCTGGGACCAGCTATGCAGGGCTTGTAGGAACAGGGTGCAGGGGCCAGCTTTGGTGCCACCTGGCCCTGCAGGCTACAAGCCCGCATAGCCCATGGTCACGGGGTCTTCTGCCCCCCTGAGCCATGCTAGCCGCAGGTGACTTGCCAGCCCCCAGCCTTGTGAACTGGTATGGGGATCTCATGGACCCCTTACCAGTTCACAAGGGTTTAAATGTAAAAAATAAAGACACACACACATAAGAAAAAATTAACTTTTTTTTTTATTTTTATTTTTTTTACTCTACTCACCTCCAATCCTGTGTCCCTCGCCGCTGTCCCGTGCCGCTGTCATCTGTCAGTGACAGATGCCGATAGTGATCGGAACAGGGAGGGTGAGAGGAGAGAAGGCTCTGATCGGAGCCTCCTCGCCTCTCACCTGCCCTGCCCTGATCACCACCGGCATCTGTCAGACGCCGGTGCTGGGGTGAGGGTTAAGCGGAGCTGGATGACGTCATCCCACTCTTCCCACAGAAGGCGGAGCTAGGGGCGGCGGCCATCGCCGTCGTTAGAGGAGGTGAGGACCCAGAAGAGGGTCCTCACCTGAAGCCTGCGGAGCCCGGGGGGGGATCAGAACCCCCCTGGTGAAGAGAAGATGCGGCGGAGGGATCGGGCGAGGAGGTGAGTGACTGTCATGTTTTTTTTTTGCAGCCAGCCACAAGTCAGCGGCGAAAACGGGGGGGGGGGCAGCCAGTTTCGGGCCCCCTCCTGAAGACGGGAGACCCCAGGGGGGATCGGATGCCCCCCTAGGAAGAGGAGACCCCCGGCTTCACATCGATACCGGAGGTAAGTTTTTTTCTCTATTTTTTAACTAGCAGGGGGAAATGCCAGGCACGTAGTTTCTACGTGCTTGCCACTTAACGGTAGGAGAAGCAACCACGTAGAATCTACATGCTTGGCATTTAAAGGGTTAATAGGCTCTGCCGCTGGCTGTGATGACCAAGAGCAACCTAGCAGCACAGCCTAGTCTATCAGCACTGGCTGGCACTGGCCATGGAGGCTAATAGAGCCTCCCAAAGATACTGCTGAGCAGCAAGGTAGCCAGTGTCCTTGGCAGCAAGGACAGAAATTTCATGTTTAAACTGGAGCACAACATGGTATGAACCGTGAGTGTGCCTGGAAGTCCAAAATATCGTAACTAGTTATTCAAATATATTCAAATATAACTTTCTGGCCCCAATCTCTCCTCTCCTCTGTCTCGCCTCCCCAACTGCCTTGCAGCTGTTTCTTCATTCATGTCATCTTGTTACCTTAAGCTAAACATAGACAAGACAGAACTGGTCATTTTCCCACCCCCCCATCTCCCCACTCCAACTTCCCTCCCCTCTCTAACACGTCTATCTCTGTTAACAATTTTACAATATCTGCATCTCCCCAAGCTTGGTGCCTGGGAGTCATTCTGGACTCTGCCCTCTAATTTAAACCACATATTAACCCCCTAGCCACCTTCTGTTGCCTCCGACTTAAAAACATCTTGCACAACTGTCCTTTCCTCTCACCTAACACCACTAAACTGTTAGTGCATGCCCTGGTCATATCCTGACTGAACTACTGCAACATCCTTCTTTGTGGCTTACCAATTAACAGACAGGCATCCCTTTAATCTATCCTAAACTCTGCTGCTGGCTCATCTATCTCTCTTCTTGCTCATTCAGCTCTGCTCCTCTCTGCCAATCCCTACACTGGCTGCCAGTCCTACAGCGAATCCTGTTTAAAATGGCCCCTACCTACATCTAACCTCTAATCCAATATTATCAACCTTGCCGCAGCCTCCGCTCTGCTGCCAACCTCCTTGTGTCTTCCACCCTGGTCCCCTCCTCTCATGCTCGCCTCCAGGCCTTTTTACTCCCCAACTCTCAAAGCTTTCAAAGGTGCCCTTAACATAGTCCCAAGCCAGTATGTGGAGAGACCCATGTTAGGCCCATGTTTAAGGTGCCCTTAAACCCACCTATTCAGACAAGCATATAATCTGTTTTAAGCAATTCTCTAAAGGGAACATGCCATAAAACTCAATACTGATGGTTTGTGATTCTTATCCTTGAGCTCCACCACTTATTCTTTAGACAATAAGATTGCAAGGGCAGGGCTCCCTCTCCTATTGAATCTTGTATTCAGAATATTCATTGTGAACTCTGTAATAGTCATTTGTAATAGTCTATGTACTCTATGTTTCTACCCTGTCTGTAATTACTACTCTGTACAGCACTACAGAAAATGATGGTGCTTTATAAATAAATAATAATAATAATTGTGTTATTGGTAAGCAGGAATGTGTATTTCTGTTAACTGGCTGGGGAAAGGAATGTATGTTTTTTTTTCCTGGAGTATATGAAAACTAAATATAATTAATCCCCTGATTTTGTGCCTAATTTTTGACCAGAAAGATCCTATTGTGTAACAGTATATAGCATGTCCTAAAATATGTCAACACAGATAGAGGACAAAGCAGTGCAGCTGACCAGATAATATTCATGATGCAGGTGGATGCTAACAGTTTCATTAGACAGTGAGGGAAATATGTAGCTAGAGCTTGAACAAGCAGGAATTTATTTGTTTTTTGTTTGCCTGTCTCTGTAACAGAAAGAAACTGTCTGTATTTATGGAATCAAGATCAAGAAATCAAGAAAAGTCCATCTGAGAAATAAAACTGAACCAATATTCACCCTCCACACACTTTCCACACTGACAATGCCTCTTTTGTTATTCATAGGTATCTCTCCCTTCTTCAAAGGCTGTTATCTCTTTCTTTGTCAATAATGTTCCTCTGCTTTATGGGTAAATGTATGTTTCTCTGCTACAAGGAGTTAACCCATTCACTGCTCTTAACCCATTCATTGCCAGTCATATTTCCCTGATTTCGGTTTAATAGTATATTCCTCCTGCTACAAGGACTTTTAACCATTCATAGTTACCAAGCACCTGTTATCACTCTTTTTGCTACAACATATGTACAGTTATTGCCTTTTTGGCTGTACTGTAACACTGCTTATCCAACACAGCCCATTGTCATTCCACTGATCTAGTGCAATGATTAATGTCTATTTGCTGTTTTATTAACCCAAGCTACATCCTCCCTGTCTACCCACTTAGCCCATACTTTATATGATGGACTTGAACCGACCCCCTACTCCCAGCTGATGACTTAGGTAATCACAGCCAGTCCCACGTAGTATGTTTTCAGTTATGATGGCTGCATATCACCTGGGCTGCACATCTCTGAAGCCAAGTATTTCTGAAGTAATCTGAGAGTTCTGAAAATAAAACATCACCAGATTCTGCTTGTCTGAAGGTCCCAGCACCATAAGCAACCCTGATGCCACCCACAAAGACATTCACACACTTGACCTACTTACCTGTGCTCTGTATCTAACCTTTCGGAATCTTCACTTTCCCTAACTGACCACACCCTAATAAGACTAACACTATCTTCCCTTTCTACTGCTCCTTCTGCACATGAACATGCAAATGTACATAGGAGCCCAACAAACTTGGATCTTTAATCTTTCTCCAACTCACCACAAACTCATCACACCTTGTCCTCAGTTACTGAAAATGCAGCCTCACACCACCACAATACACTAATCTTTATTGCCCGCTTAACTACAGTTACCCCTCCCCAAAAATGTCAACCAACACTGTAATATTAAAATGGCACGCTCAAGTTGCTGAACAGCCATGGAGGAAAACGAAAACCAATGCAGATATTCTGTTCTATAAACAAGCCTTTCAGGAACTCAGAGCTGGTCTTTCATCTGCTAAACATGCATATTTATCATTGCTCATATTAGCACAGGCCTGGAATCCTAAATAGCTCTTTAACACCTTCATCGTCCAACTCCACTCACCACTACCTCCCCAAAGTAACAGCAGGGCATTATGACGTATAGCGAAAGTTCTGTTGACTGCTCCTCTTTTCCACAGGGCAAACACCAATAAACTCAAAACCTTCCATTTGTGATCTGCTTTAAAATGTAATCTTATAAGGCCAGGGCTTTCCTTTCCTATTGTATCCTGTTTTCATACTATTTGCTTTGAACTTTGCAGCATCTTGTTTGTAACAGTCTATGTACCGTATGTTTACCATTGTACAGTATGTTTACTGTATGTACAGCATGTTTTACCCTATAGTTACTACCTGTCTATAGTTACTACTTTTTACAGTGATAAATAAACAATAATATTAACTTGATCTGTTGCCACCTCCTTCTGCAGCCATGTTATGCCAGTAACACATTTTGATGGATTTCAATTTGAAGTCTTTTTGACAGATTATAAGTAAAGTGTGAGACTCCACTTTTTACTTTTAGATACTCAATTAGATGGTTATTTGTTAAAATTGGTAAAGTTCAAGGCCCAATTGAGTGAGATAAATGTAATGTAGATCAAGAGCAATGCAGCCGCATCCCCTGCAGTTTGTGTCACAACATCCCCGCTAGGTGCCAGAGATGCTGCCTGCGATCGTAGTGCAGGACCTTGGGAAAAATCAATCCCAAATTAAGATGCCACAGGGGCACTTAGCCTGCTGGCGGTGGAATCTGTTAAACTCCAGTGCCAGATTTGGCAGTGATAGGACCACTTTAAGAAGAAGAATTTCACAATATTTTGTTCAATAAAATAAATAGATTGAAAAGTTATTCACAGGTGCTTGTGTACACATTGCCATACAGTATCACTTAAAACTATTAAATATTTCTACTTAGAAAGACAATTTCTGTCAATAAGCTGTCAGTATTACAATGGTGTTGTCTTGTGGACCGGGCCTATTTTTTAATAACTCTTCAGTTTCGTTCTACTGATCAAATTCTTATTTAAATAAAAAAATTGTTTGCCACACATGCCCAAAGATGTCAAGATTCTAGCTAAAGCCTCAGTGCAGAGGTTACAGCTGCTGTTGTCTTTTAGTAATAGGTTGAAGCCAATAGGGCATTTTGCCTGGTCGTAGTAATGATTTTAACATGTAGTATATTCTTAGACTGTTGGATTAACCATGACACCTCTGAAATGAGAATAATTGTCTCATTAGTCAATTATTTAATATAGTAAAATAGGGTACATCTAGAAATTACTGTGAAAATGTGGCATCCCCCCAAAACCAGTGTGTATGTTAATAGCATTTCAGATACTATTTTTCTCCAGATAGGTACTCAACAAGGATGTTCACTGCTACCCCTTTCTTCAGCCATTGTACTCTTAATAACAGTGAAATTGAACAAAGAAACAAGAGTAGTGAAATGAGACTTGAGAAAGAAAGTATTTATTTTTATTTGAGATAGCAGCCAAATTTGGGGTGCAGCGAATGCAGTCAGGTACCTAAAATAATGAAACTTGACACTGCAATGTGCATGTTCACCTTCCCAGACCCCTAAATATAATAAACAGAGAGCATTTGGATCCCCCTGCCCTGCAAAGCTGGCGTGCTTAACGCCATGCATGGACCTGACATTGCCCTGGGCATCAGGTGCGCTCTCCACTTCAACAGTGTGCTAGACCTCTCAAGCATTCTGGTGTAGTAGACAGTCGGCGAGCCACACTGCAAGGGTTCATGATCAACATGTGGCTCCAGAAATACAGACTGGGAACCCTTGCTTTAGCTTTTTCACACCTCTTAATAAAGTGCAACAAGATGCACAGAATGAAGCCAACACATACTATAGAATAAAATATGGAAAGTTCCAGCAGGACTTTGCAATCCCTTGTAAATGTAAACCTCAGAATAAAAATTACCTCTCCCGTTAAATGGTGCTGGTGGGGGAGTAGCATAAGGGTAGTGCAGTACAGTATCCAGCAAACAGAGTACACCCGTCACATTTGGGCAATGGTCTACTAAAGAAGCTGAATGTACTTTCTTTTCAAAATAAAGGGGATAAAGGGGTTGGGAGTCAGCCTGCCGGTGCTCAGACTGTACGCGACACATATCTGCATAAAGTTGGTTTGCATGGCTGTCATCCCAGAAAGAAGCCTCTTCTAAAGGTGATGTACATGAAATCCCCCCAAACAGTTTACTGAAACCAGCACACTAAGGACATAAATTACTGAAACTGTCCTGATGAGACCAAGGTAAACGTATTTGGTTCAGATTGTGTCAAGCGTGCATGGCAGCAACCAGGTTAGGAGTCAAGTATGGTGGTGAGAGTGTCATGGTTTGTGGCTCCATGAGGGCTGCAAGCTGTGGGAAGCTCCAGTTCATTAAGGGAACCAGAGATGCCAACATGTACTATAAATTACTGTAGCAGAGCATGATTCCATAGCTTCAGAACCTAGAACGCAGGGCAGTAGTTCAAAATGTTAAAGGCCCCAAACACACCTTCAAGATGACCACTGTCTTGTTAAAAAAAAATAGGGTAAAGGTTCTGGACTGGCCAAGCATGTCTCTAAACTTGAACCCTACTGAGGAAAGGAAGGCAGTGGAGCATATGGTTTCTTCCATCTACCAGCTCTGTGATGTCCCCATGGAAGAGTGGAAGAGGATTCCAGTGGCAACCTGTGAAGCTCTAGTGAACTACATGCCCAAGAGTTAAGGCAATGCTGAATAATAATGGTGGCCACACAAAATATTGACACTTTAGGCACAATTTCTATAGATGCTCCACCCCCATTCACTGATACATAATGAAAAACTAAAAGGCAGCAACTACAACTTGTATCTCCTCTTTCCTGTTGCTGCTTGCAAGAACCTACATATTTTCTGGCCACAATACTGCAACTGCCCTGTTGTTAAACAATTAAACAGATTTAGGACAGAGAGGATAAAGATGGCAAAGCTGGGGAAGAAGGTGCAACAGGGAGAGATAACAAAAAGCGCCATACAGTATATACTATACTACTAAATGTATTTACTACTACAGAGGGGGTTGGGAATATGAATATTTATACCAAAGCTACAAGGGCCAGCTGGCGTATGGCCCTATTTAAAGTGATTTAACAAGCAATAAAAGAAAAATGAGTACTCCCCTTTTGTCCCCTACAGCTGGTCGATCCTAGTCCAGCCTTAACTCCATTCACTGGTGCTGTCTTGACCTGCTTTGCACCCCCTGTCATCTGTCACAGGGTCCAGCAAGAAGGAGCGTGTCAGGCCTCAGCACACCCTCACTCCTGCAATGAATGGAGATGGTGTGGCAGCGTTTACGTGACTGATGACAGGTTGTGAGCCCAATACGCCATGAGTCCAAATGTGGGGTGGTGTGGCATGTGCGGACTGGGTTGCCATCCAGTGATCAGGTGAGTTGCTGATCATCAGACCAGGTCAGCAGCTGAGTACCCTTTTGTTTTTTTATTGGGTTGTCAATCACTTTAAGCAACATATAAATGTATAATATCTCTGTTAGCTTCCCTGTGGGGGGTATGTGTACTCTAAGCTTGGCTGGCCTTGCTTTGCCCCATCAGCTTTACTTTTGTGCAACGTTGCTTGCACAACCCAGGTGTTGTTACCTGGTCTCAGTTTTAGATTCTCACTCTAGAGGATAAACAAACTCGAAGTCAATAATTCTCAGGTGTTGACTTGTGTTAACTTGTAAATAGACTAGGCTGACCAGGCTAGGGCTTATAACATGGGCACCCCAACTGTTTCATGGTAGGAAAGCACAGCTGCCTTCATCAGGCC
Source organism: Gastrophryne carolinensis (assembly GCA_027917425.1). Classification (NCBI taxonomy): domain Eukaryota; kingdom Metazoa; phylum Chordata; class Amphibia; order Anura; family Microhylidae; genus Gastrophryne; species Gastrophryne carolinensis. Next base: position 75,325,201 of record CM051238.1, read on the forward strand.
TGACATTAACAATTAACAAAATGTACTTTGAGAGCATAAACCAGGAACACACTAAAGCTAACATTTACTATATTTGCAAATCATCTCAAGCTGTCTTCCCCCACCTCTAGTGAAATAATTCAGCAAATGGCAATTTGTTACTTAATTCTCAAGGCACAGCCTTCTTATATTTGCATTAGTAAAATGATCACTGATTTCAGGTTAATTCAGGCTCTGTTTTGGAAGGATGCTCTATTAATTAATGATAAGTAATAATCCCACATTATTACTGTGCATGTAAGCATTGTATTTACAAGGTGAGCAAAAATCTCTCAACACACAAGACAGTTGTTGGTTATGAAAGGTTTCTAAAAAGGCCAACTTCAGCTTGTTCGCCGTACTTAGTAGATGCAATTTACAAAGTGTCAATAATTCAAATACCTTCAACTAGTAAATATAAACTATTTTGTGACCAAGCATGGCAAGGAACATACATAAGGACTGTATAAAGCTAGAAATTCACGCAGCACAGTCTCAGTTGATCCAGTCATGTCTGCCAAGAACTGTCATCAAAGCATCCCCAACAATGTATGCAAGGGGGATAACGAGGTACATCCTATACATCATAGGCAAGCTTCCTTTGCAGTGTCAGGAATGTGGACAAAAACCAAATCAAGATCACTAGAATGTTTTCACACTAAGGACTGTACTGAGGCATTGTATGCAATGTAATTAATCCTACAAGAAGCTCCCCCAATTTTTTTTAAATAACTGCTCTTGCAAAATAGAAACTATTTTTAAAGTACAGTAGTATGATCACACCCCTTCAATAGCTGTAATTGAGACTCCCAGTCATAAACAGCCCCTCAGAAATGCCACAGTATTCCCACAGACCTTGGTCATACAAAATCTTCTAGCAGGGGTTTACAGCTCCTCAGTAGACACAGAGCTCTGTAGGAGTAACAGCCTCGCAGAAGTCACACCTAGTCCCCAGTAGTAACAACCCCTTTAGTAGACACACACAGTCCTCAGTAGTAACAATCACTACTAGAAGTCATACACAATCCCATAGTAATAACAGCCCCCCCCCCCCAGGGATCACACACAGTTCCCCTGTAGTTACAGTCCCTCCACAGAAACACACAATGCCCCAGTAGTAACAGTCCACCTAAAAAGTCACTCATAGTCCCCCAGTATAAGCATACCTCCCTGAAGTCAGACCTCCAATAGTTACAGTCCCCCAAACAGACACACACAGCTTCCCAGTATTAACAGTCCCCCATTAGACACACAAACACAGCTCCCCAGAATTCTAAAGCTGCAGTATGTGCCCTATGAGCTGCATGCTCACTCATGTCAGGATGATGGCCGTAGGGAGTCCAGTTAAAGAAACAATAAGATTTGTTCCAAATCCAAAGTTTTTCAATTGCTCTGAAAAGTCATGTGACATAATTTATGATCTCCAGTGAATATATCTAACCCTATTCAAGTTCTTTAACTTTTCAACTTTTTTTGTAGCAATTTAATATTTGATACAAAAAGTACAGCAATATTGGGTAGAGAAAATATAAAAAGAGCAAATAGGTTGTCCATTAAAGTCTTGAGGTCAAGTTCTTAATGTTATCCAATGTCTGTCTAGACCAAACTTTTATTATCATTGCTTTTACAGTCCATTATACCTAAAATAAAACCCTAATTTGAAAAACTGATAGCATGAAATTACCCCAGACTGTACAGACAAAGGTAAACATACAGAAGCACTCTTAAAGTGAACGGAAACCCAATAATCGCTCCACCCCTATCTAAGGAGCCCCGCTGCTCGAGAAGCAGGGCGCTGCTGTTGGCTTGGCGGTTTCTTTGAAAGATGGGCTTTTCCACCTCCAAAGCCACCCCTGCACCTGATTAGCTCTATCAAAAGTTCCGCTGTGATGAGGTGCAGCCAGCTGCCCAAATCCCCGGCACGTCGTTCGGGCATGCACGCTCCTGTTATTAATTTTTTTGTAATACCTGCTTTGTCCAATCCATGCTGCTGCTGACAGGAAGTTGTTGGCAAAACCTGGCAGTGGGCATCTGACTCTCGCTCGCGCTCATTGAATAAGATCAGCTGTATAAAAGGCCCCTCCTTGCATCTACCACCAAGCTGTCAGAAACCAATGAGTTGACCGGACCAGTGATCAGAGGCCTATCAAGGGAAGAGGAGATCCCCGGTTATGGAACCCCTGACAGAGGTGAGCTCTTTTTTACATTTTTTTGCGCTAGCGGTGGAAAATGCCAAAAATGTAAATTCTGTGTGTTTGGCACTTAATGAACAGAAAGGCGAGCATGTAGAATGGGCTTGGCATTTAAAGAGTTAAGCCTGATTTGTTAAACTGATTTTATTTAATATCAACATTAAGCTAAACGTATTATCTACTGATTGCCTACCATCTTCTCTATGCTATTAAACCACTGTTTCAATACTAGATCTGATTTTCCTTTTTATTTATTTATTTTTTACTTATTTTTTATTAATAAAGATCATATTAACTTAGCTATTTAGAATAATAGACCATGAAGTATAATTCATTATTATTCATGTAATATTGTGATGCAATTTCTTTATAATAGGCATAAGGCATGTTAGGTATACCATGATATTCTAACTGGCAGCCGAGAAGTGCAATCTTGGCTTTCTTCCATGTTGTAGTCCTGCACAACATATGTAAACACATATTATATTAGCTAGGAAAATAACAAATATTATATATAAAATAGTAAAAAAAAATAGATCACAACAATAGGTGGCCAAATCTAAAGAATACAACTACAGGCCTATAGTTTAAAATATGTAATGTTAAAACTGATAGAAACTTTCCTGAAAATGGATAATTTCCTAAATATGAATGCTTAAATAATAAAACAATGGGACACAATCTGAAGTTAGTTGGAGGGAATATTATGAGCAATGTCAGAAAATATAATTTTGTATTTTATTAATTTTAATTTTATAAAAGCGTAGTAGCAGTTTGGTACAAACTCCCTGTTTCTAATACAGAAAACAGCAATTCTGTAATTCTGTTTATACTATTTATACTCACCCAGTTGACACATCAGCGATTTGCCTGACTATTTTTAGTCTTGAAGTGTTCTTTGCTGTTAAATTTATTAAAAAAAAACATACCTTGTGTGCACTACTTTTTATTTAACCCATACCCCACATATAATACTAAGATACTATACATGGGATAAGCATGCAGTAACTTCTTCATATATAAGCAAATGCATCTACTGCTGAAAGAAGGTACAGTTTGGAAAAAATCAGGGAACTGAAGGCCTTTAATAAAAAGGTAACCCTGTGCCACTGAGCTGTCTAAAAAGTTATTTTAATGCTGATGTCAAGGAGTGGTTAGGTGTATGAGTGATATTCCAAATTCTTCCCCTTAAATGAATATAAGTATACACTGTATTTAAATATGTTGCTATATATCTGACACATATTTGAACATAGCATATATTATCTAATGTGTGAAAAACCTACCTGTTGAGTCATAACTGTTGAATCATCTGTGTCTATGAGATTGTCCGTTGGGACATTCTGGACTGTCTTCAAATAGGCAATTTCATTCTGCTTTGAGTCTAGAGTCACACACACATCATACGAGAATGGAAAAGGTAGACTTGCATCACTGAACTCAGATGGACTTCCCAGGGTGAATTGAGGATACACATGTCTCCCAACAGTCCCTAAAGATGTTGGGGTGTGTGATTTTCTGCATTTCAAAATAACTGTAAAAACTACTGTTGTGACAAATAAAAGTGAAATCAAAGCTATGAAAACTATTAGGTAAAATGTTACATTGGAGGAAGATGTTGACAGACTTGGTTGCCGTCTTATCTCTGGTACAACTTGCTGAAAGTTTTCAGCAACAACCAAGGTCAGAGTTGCTGTAGCTGAAAGAGATGGAGACCCATTGTCCTTCACAAGAACCACAATCTTTTGTCTTAAAGACTCCTTGTCTGGAAAGTCTCTTCCTATTTTGATCTCACCAGTGTGTTGACCAATGTTGAATAACGATGGATCAGGAACTTGTAGTAAATGATAGGAGAGCCAGGCATTATGTCCAGAGTCAGCATCCACTGCAATCACTTTAGTCACAAGATATCCTTTCTGAGCTGAGTGAGGTATAAACTCAAATAATGATGATTCTTCACTGTCTTGTGATGGGTAAAGAATCTTAGGAGCATTATCATTCCTATCAAGGATACATATCCTCACTGTGACATTACTGCTTAGAGAAGGCAATCCGCTATCTTTGGCCATAACTTGGAACTGAAATTCTCGTAATTGTTCATAGTCAAATGATCTCTGAGCATAGAGAGTCCCAGTTATTGAATTTATGGAGACATATGAAGATACTGGAATCCCATCTATAGCATTACTAAGAAGTGAGTAACTTATTTTAGCATTTTCATTTATATCACTATCAGATGCATGCATACTGTGGATGGAGGTCCCTTGTGGGTTATTTTCAGGAATATAGATCACATAGCTTGATCTATCAAAAACAGGACAATTATCATTCCTGTCTAAAATTGATAAATGGATAGTTTTGTTGGTGGACAGCTGAGGAAATCCATAGTCTGTAGTTGTAATTGTTATGTTATAAAGAGATGTTTGCTCCCTATCCATACTGGCTGTTGTCACCAACTTGTAATAATTATGTGATGATGAGATGAGCCGAAAAGGCAATAGTTCTGAAATTTCACAGCTGACTTCTCCATTCTCTCCACTATCCAAGTCATGGACATTAATTAGAGCTATTACTGTATCATATGAAGAATCCTCTGGAATTGTATCTAAGAGAGATGTGATTGTTATTTTAGGCGGATTATCATTGACATCAATAATTTGTATTAAGACCTTGCAATGGGTAGCAAGTCCTCCTCCGTCTTTGGCTTGAACAGTTAGTTCATATCTGTCTGTAGCTTCATAATCTAAAGACCCTTTTACAGTAATGCTTCCATTTGTGGGATCTATATTAAAAAGATCAAAAATAATCTGAGAAAACTGAAGAAAAGAATAAGTTATCTCTGCATTTGATCCTTCATCATCATCTAAAGCATGTAGCTGCAAAACTAAAGAGCCAGGTGGCATATTTTCATTTAGATCCATCATATATATGTCTTTATTAAATTTAGGAAAGTTATCATTTGCATCATGAACTCTAATATTTATAAGAGCAGTGCCAGTTTTTGGAGGTTGCCCCCCATCTATAGCCTGCAGAATTAACTCATACATATTTTTCTTTTCTCTGTCCAGAGCCTTTGTTAGAATAAGTTCTGGAAAAGTATTTCCATTCGTAGTAACTCTTTCCCCCAGTTCAAAAAATTCACTTTCACCAATCTTATAATCAAGGACAGAATTGGTTCCTATATCTGGATCCTGTGCATGTCCCAAAGCAAGACGTAGTCCAGGTACTGCAGACTCACTTATGACTATGTCAAAGACATTTTCAGAAAAACTTGGTGCATTGTCATTTATATCCTGAATTTTCATTTCAATTGTATATAAATGTAAAGGACTTTCAATTACTGCTTCAAAGCTTAAAAAACAGCTCTGTTTGATCCCACAAAGCATCTCCCTGTCTATTCTCTCTGCAACATAGAGGTCTCCATTTTCCAAATTAATGCCAAAATATTGTATTTCACCTCTTGAGACAATATGGAAATTTCGAAGTGATAACTCCTTTGCGTTAAATCCCAAGTCTTTTGCAATGTTTCCAACTGCAGATCCTTGTTTTAATTCCTCTGGTACAGAATATTGAAGCTGGGCAGAATTATATTGATATGTAAAAGACATAAGAAAGAATACTACCTGCAGATCCATAGTGCTTCTTCTTCTATTCATCTTCATTTAATTTTAGATTGGATTTCATAGATGAACTGTTAAATCCCCAAATGCTGGTTTTATCAAGATAAAATGTAAGAGAGTTGTAAAAATCATGTAGTGTGTCTTTTCCTTCTTGGTTTGTCATATACTGTAACACTAAAGCAAAATTCGGATTTTCTGTCTACTGAACAGCAATATACAGTCAAGCAGCGCCACTTAGAGTCTGTTAAGGAATTTGCAGCAATGCTTTTTTAAAGGGTAGTTCTACTTTCAATAACATTTTTAAAGTTTTCATTACTGTGCAAAAATGATGCAATCAATGTCATAAGCTTATCTGTTTCTTTTCTATTTTTTTGCAATTATGTGTTATAAAAAAAGATCGTTTTCCCTGTACACAACTGGTGTGTTAAATGTACAGATCACAAAACTTCCTCACTCTGGCTTGCTAATCATCTGATTAGCTAAGGAAGAGGCAACAGATTTAGCCCATTCTGCTGTAATTCAACGTATTCAGAAAGGGAAGATCAGAGTCTTGTGTTCAGTAGCTAAGGCGTTACAAGCAGTGTTCAGCTTGTATTCAAGCAGTGTAAAAGCAGTATTCAGCTGGAAGTCTTATTACTGCTGTGTGATTTAGCCAAAGCTGCTAAAGAGTTCACCTGTTACATTGCAAGCATTCTGGGATATGTTGTCAGTAATTTTTACTCAAGGTCAGAAAAAACACTACCATCTTAGGATCACAGACACATAGGAATATAGGAAACTTGGAAACAGCATAAAACAAGTAAATCACAGATATGGGGGAAATAAGCTAAAACAGTTAACAGCTTTTTAACCTCTTAGCCATAACATATAAACTCCCCCCTCCCCCTTTTTTTTTGGTAAAATAGTTCGGAACAAGACTGCTAATACTGCATTTCTAACTCATCTTTAATCATTATTAAAGACCACCTCCAGGCTAAACTGACTGGATGTTCTTTTACCCATGCAGCATTGGAATATCCTGATTTAGGAAGCCATGCTCCTCATGCCCATGTTGTTCACTGTTATGACTGCCAGCTGCCTATGGGGTTTGCGTGTGCTTGCTGGCCCGGTGAGCATGATAGGAAAGTGTCAGTTGTGCTATTTTTATCCCCCATGTGCAGATTATTGTGCCCATGCAGTGGATTAATGGTACTCCCTTCATTAGTCTAAAAGGCCTGCCAACATATGCTCACTTGCACAAAGTATACCTCCCTGAGGACTCCTGGTCACCGGACAGAAATGTGGCATATGCTCATATGCACAACATATACCTCCCGAGGGACTTTTGGTCCCTAGGCAGAAATGTCACCATCTTTCTACCTCCTACTGTGAATGTAACAAGCAAGATGAGTCACTCTAAAAAGACTTCCAGCTCCCGGAGAGCGTTACATTGTGTTTCATTGTTATGGATAGGTTTCAGTTGATGTTTCATAACTGTTTCAATTGTAATCAGCAATGATATGTTGTAAAGTAGGCATCACCCTCACCTTGAAATATAAATAGCTCACAGCTAAATTACTGCTGTGAAGGAGATATCACTGTGAAGAAACTCTCCTTTGTATATCACCTCATATCACAAAATGTTTAGGTGTACCAAACTGAGGGGACAGGCTTTTGCCTACAATGGAGACCCCTAAGCCAGGCAATCACCAACCCCTATAACCCCCCATTGTCAGCTCACATAATCATCTGAATAGTATTGCCTGTATAGCCACACATACACCTTCATCGTAAACACTGATAGAGAAGATGATATGTGGGGGAAAAAGTTTTTTTGTTTTCTTTTTTAAACAGCCAGGATTAAGAGGGATCAGGAAATAAGTTGTAGATGTCCCTTGAGTATAGAAACATAGAAACATAGAAGGTTGACGGCAGAAGGAGACCATACGGTCCATCTAGTCTGCCCTTATGTGTATACTGTATGTACTCTTTATCTTAGGATAGATGTGTGCTTATCCCAGGCATGTTTAAATTCAGTGACTGTTGATTTTTCAACTACCTCTGCTGGAAGCTTGTTCCAAGCATCTACTACTCTTTCTGTAAAATAATATTTTCTAACATTGCTCCTGATCTTCCCCCCGACTAGTTTCAGGTTGTGCCCCCTTGTTCTATCATTAAGCTTCTTCTTAAAAACACTTCCCTCCTGAACCTTATTCAATCCTTTCACATATATAAAGGTTTCCATCATGTCCCCCCTCTCCCTTCTTTCCTCCAGACTGTACAAATTAAGTTCTTTAAGTCTCTCCTGATAAGTCCTTCCACCATTTTCGTTGCCCGCCTTTGGACCTGTTCTATTTGAATAATGTCTTTTTGCAGGTAAGGTCTCCAGAACTGCACACAGTATTCTAGCTGTGGCCTCACCAGGGCTCTATACAGCGGCATCACAACCTCCCTCTTCCTACTGGTGATGCCTCAAGCTATGCAGCCGAGCATCCTGCTTGCTTTTCCCACTGCCTGGCTACACTGTCCACTCATCTTGCAGCTATCAGTAATCAGTACCCCTAAATCTCTCTCCTCCGAGGTCCTGGCTAACACAGTACTGCCCATACGGTGCTCAGAGCAGGGATTCCTTCTACCCAAGTGCATGATTTTACATTTAGAGACATTAAACTCTAGTTTCCACAGTTTTGACCATCTATCCAGTAAAGCTAAATCATTTCCATGTTGCAGACACCTCCAGGAATATCCACCCTATTACTAACCTTTGTATCATCAGCAAACAGACAAACCTTTCCTACCAAGCCTTCTCCTATGTCACTTACAAATATATTAAAAAGAATGGGGCCCAGGACAGAGCCTTGCGGCACACCACTTGTAACTCGCCTTTGTTCAGATTGCACACCATTTACAACAACGCTCTGATACCGATCCCTCGGCCAACTGGAAATCCACTGAACTATCCAGGGATTGAGTCCTACCTTCAATAACTTATCTATGAGCTCCTTATGTGGTAGAGTATGCCTGCTCCATACAGTGTTATAGCCACACATATCTGCAGGTTATCTGTAGAACTGCCCCATCACAAAACACAAGTAGATGTAAATGATTTTTGAATTTTTTGCAATTAGGGGTGATTTAGCACATTATTTGTTTTCTTCCTTTTTTGAGAGAAAATGCTTTTTCTTGTGAAATAATAATGAGAAAAATAAATTTTCGCTCAAAAAGTGAGTACATTTAGCGCTAAATCTAGTGCTACAGTGTGTTACATTGGAAAGGCTATTAAAACTTTAAAACTTAGTTCACTGGTTCTTACATTTTCATGAATTACCCACTATGTTACTGACTTTAATGTTAATAGACAAACCAATAAACCAAAAACTCAGCAGTCAGTTTTGAAGTTAAGGTAACACATTGCTTTAACAACTCACGTTTACAAAATATCCCCCTTATAGAATACAAAAAACACATAGCAAGACCACAGAACTGGGGGATTTTTATGTCTGTCTCTTTCCCTCCTGTAGGATAATACATGGCCTTATATTGTAAAAGCCACCCATTTTCCTGCAGAGTAACACATTGTAATAACCAGGCTGTGGCTTATTTTACAATTGTAACAAGAGCAACACCTTGTTGGGACACATTGCATAGCAGCCACAAGCCTGTTATGAAAATGTAAACAGTTCCAACTGTCTATCACACAAACAAAACTTTTTGATTGAAAAAAAAATGCATGACAAATGAGTGACAAAGTGCCAAAGTGGTAATATGTACTGATTACATCAGAAGTGTTATAATTTGATTATTGGTCAAATAGCACCAGTCATATGGCTATTATAGTATTGTTGGTTGCAAAATTACTCACCTGTTGCTCTTGATTATGTCTTATTGATGTATCATCCGTGTCTATGAGATTGTCTGTAGGAACATTCTGGACTGGTTTCAGATAAGCAATTTCATTCTGCTTTGAGTCTAGAGTCACACACACATCATAGGAGAATGGAAAAGGTAAACTTGTATCACTGAATTCAGAAGGACATCCCAGAGTAAACTGAGGGTAAACATTTCTTCCCAAAGTCCCTAAGGTTGTAGGGGTGCTGCTTTTCCTGCATTTCAACAAACCTGTAACTATCACTGTTATGACAAATAAAAGTGAAATCACAGCGATAAAAACTATTAGATAAAATGTTACATTGGAGGAAGATGCTGAAGGACTTGGTTGCCGTCTTATCTCTGGTACAACTTGTTGAAAGTTTTCGGCAACAACCAAAGTCAAAGTTGCTGTAGTTGAAAGAGAAGGGGATCCATTATCCTTTACAAGAACCACAATCCTTTGCCTCAAAGATTCTTTTTCTGCAAATTCTCTTCCTATTCTGATCTCACCAGTGTGTTGACCAATAATGAATAATGATGGATCAGGAACCTGCAGTAAATGATAGGAGAGCCAGGCATTGTGTCCAGAGTCAGCATCCACTGCAATCACTTTGGTCACTAAGTAACCTTTTTCAGCAGAATGAGGTATGAACTCGAATAATGCTGACTCGTCAGTGGCTGGTGATGGGTAGAGAATCTTAGGAGTATTGTCATTTCTATCAATGATACATATCTTCACTGTGACATTACTGCTCAGAACAGGAGATCCACTGTCTCTTGCCATCACCTGAAACTGAAACTCATGCAACTGTTCATAGTCAAATGATCTCTGAGCATAAATAGTCCCAGTTATTGAGTTTATGGAAACATAGGAAGATATTGGGATATCATCTATAGTATTACTTAGAAGTAAGTAGCTTATTTTTGCATTTTCATTAATATCATTATCAGATGCATGCATACTGTGGATAGAGGTCCCTTGTGGGTTATTTTCATGTACATAGACAACATAGCTTGACTTGTCAAAAATAGGAGGGTTATCATTTAAGTCTGAAATAGATAGACTGATGCTTTTGTTGGTGGACAACTGAGGAAATCCATAATCTGTAGCTGTAATTGTTATATTATAAAGAGATGTTTGCTCTCTATCTATATCCATTGTTGTCACCAACTTGTAATAATTAAGAGAAGATGAGATAAGTTGAAAAGGCAAAGCTGCAGTTATTTCACAGCTGACTTCTCCATTCTCCCCACTGTCCAAATCGTGAACATTTATTAGAGCTATCACTGTATCAGGTGGAGAATGTTCTGAAATTGTATCTAAGAGGGATGTGATTGTTATTTCAGGGGGGTTATCATTGATATCAATAATTTGCATTAAGACCTTGCAATGAGCAGCATATCCTCCACCATCTTTGGCTTGAACAGTCAGTTCATACCTATCTGTGGCTTCATAATCTAAAGGTTTCTTTACAGTAATACTTCCATTTGTAGAGTCTATATTAAAAAGTTCATATATAGCCTGAGGAAGATGGAAAAATGAATATGTTACCTCTGCATATGAGCCTTCATCATCATCCTCCGCATGTAGCTGAATGATCAGAGATCCAGGTGGAATGTTTTCGTACAGGTTTACCTTATATGTGTCTGTACTAAATTTCGGAAAATTATCATTTACATCATGAACACTAACTTTTATAAGAGCGCTGCCAGTTTTGGGAGGCTGTCCTCCATCTATAGCTGTCAGGACTAATTCATATATACTTTGTTTCTCTCTGTCCAGAGCCTTTGTAAGAATAAGTTCAGGAATTTGAATTCCCTCTGTAGTAATTTTGTCTCCCAATTCAAAAAAATCACTTTGACCAATCTTATATTCCTGGACAGTGTTGGTGCCTATGTCTGGATCCTGTGCATGTCCCAAGGTAAAACGCACCCCAGGTACTGCAGACTCACTTATCACTATGTCAAAAACATTTACAGAAAAACTTGGTGCATTATCGTTTAAATCCTGAATTTCGACTTTGATGGTATATAACTGTAAAGGATTTTCAATCACAGCTTCAAAGCTTATAAAACAATCCATCTTGATCCCACATAGCATCTCTCTGTCTATTCTCTCTGCCACATACAGGTCTCCATTTTCCAAATTAATGCCAAAGTATTGCATTTTCCCTCTTGTGACAACATGGAAATTTCTTAGCAATAATTCCTTTGCATCCAGTCCCAAATCTTTTGCAGTGTTCCCTACTGCAGATCCTTGTTTTAATTCCTCTGGTACTGAAAATTGAAGCTGAGCAAAAACGTTGTTATACATGAAGACAATAAAAAATAAAACTACCTGATGCTCCATAAAGACTCTCTTTCCTTTCATTTTCATATTCTTCAACTGGTAAAATTCCTTTTAAAATTCAGCTCCCCAAAGGGTTTATAAGAATATATGATGATAAAGCTGTTGAAATCCTGTAGAATGTCTTTTCTTCCAGGATTGTGCAGTGACACTCCAGTAGAACTCTGAATTTCCTTATTGCAAGCTGCAATACGCAGTCACTTAGCGCCCCTTAGAGTCTGTACAGGAATTTGCAGCAATGTAGCACATTTTAAATGTTTGGTGAAAACACTAGACCTTTTTTAACTGCTTCACTTAAATCATTAAGGGCAAAAATAATCTATTCCCTGACAATAATTGTGGAAATCAGTAATTAGTAGATAAATAGTTTTATTATATATTTTTTCAGCATAAAATTAATCTGTGTACTATTATATAATGTATTAGATGTGAACACTTATCACTAAGGGCCCGTTCACACCAAGGCAATTGCAGTTTGATTGCGCTTTCAATGGAAGCACCCTGCAATCTTTCAAATGCTGCATGTTAGACTATGGCCACATTCAAGAAGGTGATTGCTGAGCTATCACAGAAACAGACAAAAAGTCTTGCCTGCAGACTTTTGGATGCCGCTGTGATCGCAAGCGCTTTCCAAATGCTGAACACTGGTAACTGCAATATCAACACAAAAAAGATTGCTTTTAGTTAAAGTGGACCAAAACCCAGGATTTTGACTATTCTGGGTTTTAGTCCACTTCCCCCGGGGCACCCTGCTCCTACGGTGCATGCGCCCTGCTAGAGAGAAGCAGGAGATGCGGCCGCGGCCCACGTATGCGCCGTTGGACCGGGATTCAGGTAAGGTTTGCGGGCATCCTGGGGGGTTTTACACAGCGGGGCATCCCGATTTTGGATGCCCCACTGGGAGGGAATGGATCGGCCTGGGAATCTTATAGATTCCCAGGCCGATCCTGCTGGGTTTTGGTCCACTTTAAAGCTGGCGAATTGTAGTTTTTGTGCTTGTTCATGATGCAGCTATTATATAGCAGCACTTCCTACACCTAGAAAACCCCACTGTGTGAAACCCCACAGACAGCCCATAAAAACTCACTTTTCCCTGGTCCTATGGTGAATATACAGGCTCTCGTTCAATCAGAGCTGTTTGCCATGCATATTTAAAGTTATAGTAAAGACAAGCCTAATCGTTGTTCCATTGTCTGGGGCTACATGTTGCACTGTCCCAAACTTCAATCTGTTTTCAAAAAGACCCTGTAAATATTAAGTTATTTGTAAAAGTATTAGAGCATTTTAGATTCATAGAAAGAATGAGGAGAAAGTGGGTGTGGCAACAGTCATGTGATGTAAGCACACTGTGTGCATTGTTGTGCCTCTAGTTATTACTGCCTCTAGTTATTACTGCTATCACATCCTTACCAGTACTCTATCCAATAAAATAATTTGGAAATGGCTGTGCACGCCCACATGTTGCCTGTTCCCTGGTTGGTGAGAACCTTGGGAGTAAATAGTAAATATTATTTTGGTGTCAATTCCAGCAGTGGTCAGGAGGGTGTGTGTCAACTTTTTTAAAGGGTAAGTCAACAGAAAGACCTCAAACCAGATGTGCTAACAGACACAAGGCAATTCATTTTACCTTCCACTCACTCCTGGGCTGCTTATCTTCTGCGGGGGGTGGGGTGAATGTAGCCCCAGGCCAGGGTGCTCCCAATTACATCAATCAGCATATGGAAGTTCCTGGTGTACAAAGGGACTTACTGAAAACAATAGGAGCACTCTGGAGAGAGGCCTGTCCACCCACCTGTACCCTCTTCTTATACCAGCGCCACAGGTGGGCAGTGGAGTAGGTGAAAGATAACGGTTTAGGGAACCTTGATCTGCAGGTTGGAAAGGGAAAGTCCAAGAGTGGTCAGGGGGGTGTAGGCCCACTACAAAGGGTAAGTATAGTTTCATATTTTACTTAAGGGCAGCTTTGCCAGAAAATTTTACCTTGACTACTCGAGTACTTTGAAAGTACTGTAAACACTAAAATGCTTTAAAGTTCCAAATGCAGAACACCCACTCTATTTACCCTGTTTCTGCTTGTTGAAGTAAGAGTGCAAGACTGGCAAGTTTAACATATAAAATGTTATTAGCATATTAAAAGGACTAACATCCAAGGTGTAGTGAGGTGGTCAGATACCAGTGTTGGCTATGCACTGCCCCTGTGGTGAACCAATATTCAGAGACCAGCCAACAACCCTATACTTTAGACTGACACATACTGCAAATAGCAAATGTGGCTGTGGCTGAAGCCAGCAGAACAACTTTATTGTACAGATAGCATGTCTTATAAATATACAATTCCACGATCCTTTCCAATTAACAAAAACATTGTCCACTAAAACAAGGGGCCTCCATACATCCGGCAAAAACACACCTACATACACCTAACCTATGCCGACAATGATTAGTGGGAACTACACAAAGTCTATAGATTGTAAGGCATTAGCAGTAGGATAGATGTTAGAGCATGCTAAACACTCATAACTTCCAGTTGTAAGGCAACTGATAAAGAAGAAGCAGAGTGTGGTCCATGACTAAAAGGTAGGACTGCATTCTGTTATATCTCTAAAAGAATGAACCAGGTTTTTAATAACATACAACTGATAAGAGATGAAATAGTTTTTATTAGGACAAAAAGTAAACAGAACTTAGAAACAGTTCATATTGAGTGGTAGAGGCTGCAAGTAGCTAGTTTGGGATGCAATTCAGAATCCTTTCCAAGTCTGTAGTGAATTTTACTTAAATTAACTTTATGGACCGAGAACTACATCACTCTTCCTCCACATCACCACCTTCTGCATTCTGACATGTCTCCTTTCTCATTAACAGGTATGAATTCATCGACTGATCCAATCTGCAACAATTAACCCTTTTCTGTCCATGTAAATCATGCTGCCTTTCTCTCTTTCTGGTATGAATTCATCTATTGATCCAATCTCCAACAATTTACTCTTTTCTGTCCATGTAAATCCTGCTGCCTTTCTCTCTTCCTGGCATACACTATTAGATTCACTACTTAAAACTAGATCTCCTTCCTTGCCTCCTTACTAGTGCCTATACATTATTTAATTTTTTTTTTTCTTCCCACTCAGATTGGGTATCTCCATCTTCATATATAATGGCCCAAGTGTCTCCCTTCGGACTCGATGTCCACTAGTCTAAGGTACTTATTTCAATCGTCATTGTGGATCAGACAGCAAAATTATAAAACATTGCAATCACCATTGTGAATATTTGGCCACCTATACATTATTTAAATGTTATGTGACTCTTTTGATTGCCCTTTCTGGTTCTCCAACTCATATCTATTTTTGTTTAACTATTATCTAGTATCTGTTACACTTCTATTGGCCAATCTTGCCCCTTATGTGATCTGTGACCCAGAGCACCTAGCTACATTTCATTTGGAATTTTATTACTTTATGTGCCCTCCCAGGCCAAACTTTTAGGACTGACCTGAGCCCCACCCTTTTGACCCAGCTGCTGAGCCTGAGCTAATCAATGGCATTTAGAAACCAGCATGACCAACAATGATCACCTTTTATCTCATCAAACTACTTCCTCTTACCTTCAGAATCCTAGGCACACAGTATCCCCCTGCTCCTGGTAAGTCCTTATATATCTTCCCCTCCTACCTCTCTGCTCATGAATTCCTTTCTCTGGCAAACTCACTCACCGTCTCTATATGCAAACACAAGGCACATTATTCCACCATCAAAAGCCACAACTATCTCTTCTCTCTCCTTTTACTCTTACTTGCCGCTGGTGACATCAATCCTAATCCAGGCCCACTCTCTCCACCCCTCTCCCCCAGCACTATTACCTTTTCATCAAAGCCAAACACCTGCGACGGTGTTAATCCTGGAAACACACACAACCTATCTAATCTGATACAGCTTACTCCCTCCCCACCCCTTCCTGTCACTGTCACCTGCGCACTGTGGAATGCATGCTCAGTGTGCAATAAACTTGCCTATGTCTATGACCTGTTTCTTTCTAACTCTTTTACCTTCACGGGATTCACAGAAACATGGCTTACCCCATCAGACACAGCCTCACCCGCTGCCCTTTCACATGGGGGAATACATCGCAGCCACACCCCCCAGATCCAAAAACAAAAAGGGGCGGGGTGTGGGCAGAGTCCTATCTGAACTCTGCTCTTTTAACTCAATTTCCTGCCTTGCCATCCCTATCGTTCTCATCCCCGCAATCATCATGGGTGACTTCAACATATCTGTCGACACTAGCAACCCTGCTGCCACCAGAGTACTGTCACTAACCTCATCCTTCGGACTCTACTGCCCCTACCCACAAAGACGGCCATATGTTTGATTTCCTTTTCACTTACCTATGCTCTATATCAAACCTCTCATCCCTCCTACTCCCCATCTCTGACCATAATCTGCTAACAACGATCCTCTCTCCCCTTCCTGCAAACCCCCTTGCACACAAACCTAGAATTCAACGCAGGAACTTAAGGAACCTTCATCTTCAGTATCTTTCCACCTCACCTTAACCGCTTCAGACCTTAACCTCATTCACAGAAATAGATGCTGCATCATCCCACTACCACAATAAACTTTCCTTAGCTCTAGACTCTGCCTCCCCCCTCACCTATTGCTATCCCCGCTCCAAAAACTGTCAACCCTGGCTAAATGCAAGCACGACCAGATTGAAACAGTCTTGAGCTCCCGAATGGCAATGGAGGAAAATCAAAGCCAGTCACGACTTTGTGTTCTATAAACAAGCCCTTCAGGAACTCAGGACTACCCTTTCATCTGCTAAGCAAGCATATTTCTCTTCAATGATTTCTGCACAAGCCCGGAATCCCAAACAACTATTCAACACTTTCAGTTCCCTACTCCGCCCACCAAACCTTTCTCCAACCTCCCAAATAACAGCAGAAGAATTTTTTACATTTTTCAAAGAAAAAAATGACAGTATTTGACTTGGTTTCGCCGCTCAGAATCCCTCACCACTCCAAACAACCCCCCCCACCTTACCCTTACTCCCTTCTTTCTTTCTCCAATAACTAAACTTGGACTAACCTCTCTCATTTCTAGGGCCCATCTGACTACCTGCTCCCTCGATCCTATTCCATCCCACCTTATTCCTCAACTGTCTCCATCCCTCACTCCAGCCTTAACCTCCATATTCAACCTTTCCCTCTCCACTGGCACCTTTCCTTCCTCCTAAAAACATGCAGTTATTATTCCGATAATTAAGAAACCCTGTCTCGACCCCTCTGCCCTCTCCAGCTATCACCCTTCTCCTCCAAACTTCTTGAACAACATGTCCACTCAGAACTGGTACATTACTTGTCTACCAACCCCCTACTCACCTATTCGGACAAGCATACAATCTGGCTTAAGCAATTCTCTAAATTCTCTAAAGCTCAATACTGACTGTTTGTGATCCTCCCCCCTTGTCTCCACCCTTCATCCCTTAGACTGTAAGCTCACAAGGGCAGGGCTCTCTCTCCTATTGTATCTTGTATTCAGAATACTGATTGTAAACTCTGTAACACTGCATTTGTAATAGTCTGTGTACTGTATGTTTCTACCCTGTCTGTAATTACTACTTTGTACAGTGCTATGGAAAATGATGGCACTATATAAATAAACAATAATAATAATAACTTTACCTAGCATCCTCCATTTTTAAAAGGTAATCTGTAGGAAAACAAAAAAAGGTACTCACCTTACCAAATCCACAGTTGATCTGGCACCTCTCCAGCCACTGTGTACCTGGGGAGGGATTCTGCATGCTGCCTATTATTTCATCTTTTGGAGGTTTCGCCACACTTCCTGCTATTGGGTTCGGGGGGGCTTTTAGCACACCATTTTATAGTGTGAAAAACAGGGTAAATATTGTATGCATGTATCTGTTGTTCTATTAGTACATTCACAATCATTAATATGGTATTGCTATTTTAATTATACAAAGTTCCTTACCTGTTGAGCTTGATCATTTGTCACAGCTAAATCATCTGTGTCTATGAGATTGTCAGTTGGAACATGTTTAACTGGTTTCAGATAAGCACTTTCATTCTGCTTGGAGTCTAGAGTCACACATACATCATAAGAGAATGGAAAGGGTAGACTTGTATCACTGATTTCAGAGGGGTACCCCAGAGTGAATTGAGGATACACATTTCTACCAATAGTCCCCAAAGATGTTGGGGCACTGTCTTTTCTGCACTTCATTATAACTGTAACCATCACCGTTATAATAAAGAAAAATGAAATTATAGCTATGAAAATTATTAGGTAAAACTTTACATTGGAGGAAGAAGCTGAAGGACTTGGTTGCCGTCTTATCTCTGGTACAACGTGTTGAAAGTTTTCGGCAACAACCAAGGTCAATGTTGATGTCGTTGAAAGAGATGGGGAACCATTGTCCTTTACAAGGACCACAATCTTTTGCCTTAATGATTCTTTATCGGAAAAGTCTCTCCCTATTTTGATCTCACCAGTGAGTTGACCAATGATAAATAATGATGGATAAGGAACTTGTAGTAAATGATAGGAGAGCCAGGCATTGTGTCCAGAGTCAGCATCCACTGCAATCACTTTGGTCACTAGATATCCTTTTTGAGCAGAGTAAGGTATGAACTCGAATGATTCCTCCATGACTGGGGATGGGTATAGAATCGTAGGAGCATTATCATTTTCATCAATAATACATATCTTCACTGTGAGTCCACTGTCTTTAGCCATCACCTGGAACTGAAACTCTCGTAACTGTTCATAGTCAAATGACCTCTGAGCATAGATAGTCCCAGTTATTGAATTTATTGAGATGTATGAAGATATTGGGATATCATCTATAGTATTACTTAGAAGTAAGTAGCTTATTTTAGCATTTTCATTAATATCATTATCAGATGCATGCATATTGTGGATGGAGGTCCCTTGTGGGTTATTTTCATGTACATAGACAACATAGCTTGACTTGTCAAAAACAGGAGGGTTATCATTCATATCCGAAATTGACAAATAGATAGTTTTGTTGGAAGACAGTTGAGGAGATCCATTATCTGTAGCTGTAATTGTTAAGTTATAAAGGGAAGTTACCTCTCTATCCATATATGCTGTTGTCGCTAACTTGTAATAATTAAGAGATGATAAAATAAGTTGAAAAGGCAATGCTGCAGATATGTCACAGTTGACTTCTCCATTCTCCCCACTGTCTAAATCATGGACATTTATTAGCGCTATTACTGTATCAGGTGGGGAATCCTCTGGAATTGATACTAAGAGAGATGTGATTGTTATATCAGGGGGATTATCATTAATGTCAATGATTTGTATTAAGACCTTGCAATGAGCAGCAAGTCCTCCACCATCTTTTGCTTGTACGGTTAGTTCATACCTATCTACAGCTTCATAATCTAAAGATGCTTTTACCGTAATAATTCCATTTGTGGAATCTATATTAAAAATGTCATATATAGTCTGAGGAAGATGGAAAAAAGAATATGTTATTTCTGCATTTAATCCTTCATCTTCATCCACCGCATTTATTTGAAGAACCAAAGAACCAGCTGGCACATTTTCATACAATTTTACCTTATAAGTGTCTTTAAAATATTTCGGAAAGTTATCATTTACATCATGAACTCTAACTTTTATAAAAGCAGTGCCGGTTTTGGGAGGCTGTCCTCCATCTATAGCAGTCAGAACTAATTCATAAGTACTTTGCTTCTCTCTGTCCAGAGTCTTTGTAAGAATAAGTTCAGGAATTTTAATTCCATCTGCAGTAACTTTCTCTTCCAGTTCAAAAAAATCACTTTTACTAATCTTATATTCCTGGATAGCGTTAGTTCCTATATCTGGATCCTGTGCATGCCCTAAAGTAAGATGCACCCCAGGTACTGCAGACTCACTTATTGCTATATCAAATACATTCACAGAAAAACTTGGTGCATTATCATTTATATCCTGAATTTCAACTTTAATGGTATATAAATGTAAAGGATTTTCAATCACAGCTTCAAAGCTTATAAAACAGTCCTGCTTGATCCCACATAGCATCTCCCTGTCTATTCTTTCTGCCACATACAGGTCTCCATTTTCCAAATTAATGCCAAAGTACTGAATTTTACCTCTTGAAACAACATGGAAATGTCTCAGTGATAATTCCTTTTCATTCAGACCCAAATCTCTTGCAGTGTTTCCTATTGCAGATCCTTGTTTTAATTCCTCTTGTACTGAAAATTGAAGCTGAGCAGAAACACAGTTGTATGTAAGGACAATGAGGAAGAAAAGTACCTGACAACCAATAGAGACTCTTTTTCCTTTCATCTTCATATCCTTAGGAACAATTCAGCTCCAAAATGATAGTTCTATAACAAGTTATGATGACAAAGCCTGATGCCTGACATATGATGTGAAATCCTGTTGTGTGTTGTTCTTTCCAGGATTGTGCAGTGACACTTTAGTACAATTCTGAATTTTTATCTCACAAGCAGCAATACACAGTCACACAGCGCCACTTAGAGTCTGTTTAGAAATTTGCAGAATGTTTTAAATGTTTGTTGGAAACACTTGAACTTTGTATTTTTGTTTTTTAGAGTATAACTGACTAACCTAAAATATTGTTTACATAGGATTTTTGCAGAAAAGTAAATATCTACCTAGTGCTATACTTTTTTTAAGTTTGTGAAGGAGAAATTTGGGTTTTGTTTTCTGGTCTCTGGAAGCAGTGAAACGTGCATTATTAGAAAGAGGGACACCCTTTAGTCAAATGTTATAATATTATGTTTTAGAGTAAAGCAAAATCTGTCTTTGGATTACTAGAGCATCCATTTATCAAAATAATGTATTTTTAGAATACAAGAAATTAGTTTATATTGACTAAAATATCTCTATTGTTGAAAATAATAAATGTCACAAATATTCCAAAATACAAATAACATGTGAAAGTAATCTTATTTTATTAATTAAAGTTACTAAATGTTATTATAGTTTTATACAATATCCTCAACTATGGTGTTCTAGCAATAAGAATGAGCACATACCTGCAATGTACAAAGAAGGAGATATAAAAATGGGTGAAATCATGAAATTTTGCTGAAAACCCACTTTTACAACATTTGTCGGCATATGTGGGGTGTCTGAGTTGTTTGAAAAGCTTAAGCAAAAACATTGAACAAAAAATATAAAAGTAATGTAAAAACAATATCATTAGTTGTTTTTCACATACTGGTAAACTATCTGATTTTCACAAAAGATGCTAAAAAGACATAAAGAGACAATCTTGCTAAAAAAAATTGATTCCTATGGAGTTCACTGCTAAAAGCTGGCGATAGCCATAAATACAGCAAACACAGACCACCACATGTTCATCACCAGGTGAACATGTCACAGTGTGCTTGTAAAATCTGGTAAATCATGCAAGCATGGCAAATGTCAGACAAATTGTTTTGTAAATCACCCCCTAATGGTTGATGACTGGCAAAGACTTTGACAAAATGTTATTGAGACATCATGTAGGCTGTACCTGAGAAGCGGCAAACTTCTCTGCAGCCTATTAAATTAAAATTCCAAAAATCAAGGAGACTGAAAGCTAGTAAAATATAGTGAAGGCTTGTTAAATTGCCCCCTAAGTACTAGGTAGGGTTAGCAGCAGCATAAAGGAGTATCAGTATCTTTAAATAAAAATACATAGCAGGGCCAACTGGAGGCTGCAAACTTGAGGTCCCTTTGTAGTATGTTGTGGTCTTATGTAGTGATACACTGTAAGTATTGCCAAAACAGTTACCATATTTTTTGCCCTATAAGCATGTGAGGATATATTAATTATATGATCAGATAAAAATATGACCAAAACTATGGTTGTCAAAACACACCTTGCCAATTAGAGGCATGCTAGTACATTTGTCTGGAGTTACTAACAGTTACCAACCTGTCCTGTCATTTACATATGACAGGACAGGAGAACAAGCCATTTTGGAACCATATGCTAACTAGGCGTTTGGCTCGTCAGGTGACAGGAGTCAGGTGACACCTCCCTATGTGGTAATTTACATCTATTTATTACAAAGCAGTAAATGAGACATTTGCTGCACACCTCTCTTCAAAAGAAAATATACATTAAAGCATAAGTTTTTACAATAGAACTCCCCTGAGACCCAATTGGCTGCATCCAGCATGCTGCCCGCCCCTATAACCAGTTTAAAAATGAGAGAGATGGCACAGATGACATGACATGCCAGGGGATTGCTTCTAATAAGTAGGCTGTTATCATCACACAGCAGGACATTATCTTCACAAGAGGTAAAGGATTTCTGTTTATTTCTCCCTTTTATTTTATAAGCATCTTGCCGTATTTTGTATGTCTGTTATTTTTATTGTACATCTTTGTTTTACATGCACTGCCCCTTATGGGTGAATTAAATCCTAAAGATTTATAAAGTGGTCTTCTGTGTGCTAACCCGCTTAACTTCAGGAGAGACATTGTATGTGTTCTAAATCTAGTGCCCTGTATGCTTGCCTATTGCTACTAGTGCTGGTCTAGGGGTGTGAGATCACTTTACAACTGGTAAATTGGGGTGTGACTTTATAGCTGTACAGTCGGGTCTAGGAACTTATGGTGTGATTGGGTATATTAACTGCTTAAGGTGAGATCTTAGTTTGAGATCTGTGTGTGTAAGTGGTGTCTGGCTATTTGAGGCCAGTGGTGGCAGCTTTGCCAAATACCGTGTGTGTGGATAAACAATTGTAGGCAGTACGATCAAAATCCGGTCTGGATCAGGAAATAAAACCTCCTTGATTCATGACAAAGCTGCACACATTTTTCACCAAAAGTGGGGGAGGGGGGTGTCTTATCTGACAAATGTAAAAAATTCAAAACAAAAAAATAAAATCATATACCCATCACTCCTGGGTTGCCACAGCCATGGAAGGACAGAAGATGGGAGGAGCAGCAGGTGGGCAGTCAGGACAACTGATGGCACAGCCAATACCCATGCGCTGCATGGGCGTAGGCTGTGTTTGTGTTTGATCGCGCTGTAGGAGAATAAGTGGCAGCAGGGACAGCGTGGACCGTGGACGTCGGGGACAAAACAGACGTTGATTACATTGTGCGGCAATTGCCCTGCCCGCCTGTCTGATCCTCCCATCTTCTGGCCTCCCATGGCAGTAGCAGACTGGCCAGCAGCGCGGGAGCAATGAGTATGTGAGTTTACTTTTTTTTGTTGTTTTTTTTACATGTGGAATGGGAGGGGGTAATGCCACACTGCCTGTGGAAATGCGTGGGGGGAATGCCACACTGCCTGTAGGAATTGGAGGTGGGTAATGCCACACTGCCTGTGGGAATGGGAGGGGGGAATGCCACACTGCCAAAGGGAATGGGATAGGGGGAATCCCACACTGCCTATGGGAATGAAATGGGGGAATGCCACACTGCCTATGGGAATAGGATGGGGGGAGTGTCACGCTGCCCATGGGAATGGAAAGGGGAATGCCACACTGCCTATATGAATGGGAGGAGAAATGTCACACTTCCTATGGGGAATGGGATGGGAGAATACTATGCTGCCTATGGGAACTGGAGGGGGAATACCACACTGCCTATGGGAACGGGATGGAGAGAATGCCACACTGCTTATGGTGAATGGGAGGGGGGATTCCACACTGCCTATGAGAATGGGATGGAGGGAATGCCACGCTGCCTATGGAAACAGGATAGAGGGAATGCCACACTGCCTAGGGGAATGGAAGGGAGCAATGTCACACTGCCTTGTGAATGGGGGGGGGGGAATCCCACACTGCCTATGGGAATAGGATGGGGGAACGCCACACTGCCTATGGCAATGGGATGGGGGAATGCTGCACTGCCAATGGGAATGGGATAGGGGATACCTACACACACCTAAGGGGATTGGGATGGGTGGAATGCCACACTGTCTATGGGAATGGGAGGGGGATGCCACACTGCCTCTGGGAGTTGAATGGGGAGAATGCCACACTGCTTAAGGTAATGGGATGGGGGGAATGACATACTGACTATAAGAATAAGATGGGTGCCACACTGCCTATGGAAATGGGATGGGGGAATGCCACACTGCCTATGAGAATGGGATGGGGGAATGCCACACTGCCTATGGGAATGGGGGGAATACCACACTGCCTATGGGGAACGGGGCTGGTGGGAATGCTACACTGCCCATGGGGAATAGGGGGAGAATGCCACTCTGCCTGTAAGTGGGGGATTCTGCACACTGCCTATTATTTGGTTCTTGGGAAGATGGTGTTTTAGCACAACATTTGGTTCAGAGTATTTTTTTTCTTAGTTTCCTCCTCCAAATCCTAGGTGAGTCTTATGGACAGGTGCGTATTATAGAGCGAAACATATGGTATAATATTGATTTTGATTGCATTACATGCCATGCTTGTATACAAGCTGAGAGGGAGCTGGGGTGGCCGTTTCAAGCCATGCACAGTCTCTTAGTAATACCAATACCATGACTATGAGCCTGTGCAGGGTTTGAAATGTATCCCAGTTTGAAAGGTATCCCAATTTTGGATGCCCCACATCAGATGTTCCCAACCTTTCTTAACATGACAGACAGTTTCAGAGATGGTTGGAGCCACACTCAATGTGAATAAATTTAATAAGCCATATAACCCCTAGGACACAACTGAAAATTATTACAGTGCTAGAAGCTGCTGAAATAGGTACGCTGGCATGCTTCTCTGCCTGCCCAACACTTCATTTACTCCACACATGCTGAGATTGCCCAACCTTGGGTGCGAAATACAGCCCTAGCCTCAGCAGTGTATTTGACATCCGATGAGCCACACAACAATGGCAATATGTGTCTCCTGAAGTTACAGAATGGGAACTCCTGACCCACAGTGCAAAACTCCTTGGTTTCACAGCTGTGGCTAGGCTTATTCACACTCTGCAGCACCCAGAAGCATCCTGGCTCTCTTGGGCATGCATGGCCTTGTCGGCAACATAAGGGTGAATATGCAGGGAAACCAGGGGGTTTAACAATGTGGGGCATCCCATCCCCTACCTAAAATCCCTCCGATGAACTTTAACATTGTGCAGGCAAGTATTTTTCATTGTGTGTGTGCAAGCAAGTTAAGTTATTGTCTTTAGAAAGGTTGGTTCATGAATTGCATTGATTGTGCACACACAAGTAAAGAAGTAGCAACGTCTGCACAAACTCTTGTAGGCTTAGTAATGTTAGGGATGGGGTATAAATTGGACGGCTTTGTCGTGGCTATCTTGCTTTTACATTCATTAGCAATCTATGTTAAATAACAGTCCAGAGAGTTAAATGTATTTCTTGTAAACTAGAGCCATAGCCAGGACAGAGCTCTTTAATCAAATGCCCACACTTGACTTTAGAAGGATTCAGCCCTCAAAGTTATGATAGCCCTGACAAAGATCTTTAAATAGAGTCTCAGCACAATGGCAGAAGGAAGGACCACAATGTGTAAGAAAGGACCACAATGTGTTAGCTATGTTAAGGGGGTTTGCAACTACAGATACAATATATTTTAAAGCAATAGTCCCAGTGTACCTGCATGCCAGGAAATGTCTAATGCACTGGGACAATCACAGTGCTATAATGTGATACAGTGCAAACAGCGGGATAACGGTATGCATGATAATTATTATATCATTAATGAAATGCAAACACATTTGACAATAAATAGTGGAATTATTTGCATGCTAGTTATATGTGCTATATTTTTAAATAAAGATAGTTAGCTTAATAAAAGCTATTATTTAAACTGGAACAACACCCATTTTTTTCCATTCATTCAGGGGATTCTAGTTAAAAATGTGGGTTTTCGTCTGCTTCAAATAATGGGGGATGCTAAGCAAAGGCTTATTTACTTTGGTTTTAACTGTTTTATAATTGCACCTTTTTTTAGTACTCAAAACCAGACCAACACCAGTTTTTTCTTTAACAGGTGTTTGTCCCGCAGACAGCTAATAAAAACAAGCTTGGGGAAGCATTCAGAGTGCTGGAGCAACTAGAATCCCCTGAATGGCTCCCCCCACAAATAGCCTATTTTTACTGCTCCTGCTTAACTCTAAACCCAGATAATGCCACCTGTTTTAGATGTATTTTGTAGTTTTACACCCTAAGAAGAAAGCATTGGCAGAAGCTTTGGTCAAAAGTATTTCACACGTTCAGTTAGCCATGTGCTAACTGACTCCTGGGGAGCAATGCTCAGCCACAGAGTTACCTAAATTAAGCACATTTCACTTCAGGCTCCAGGAGCTCCCAGACACAAGCCTATAGACTGGATCTCCCCAACAAGGAAGTTTAAAATCTGAGGTCCAGGACAAATATGCTGCATGTATGTCCCCAGCCTACATATCTTCATATTCTAAAATACTGTTCCCAGTTGACAGTGTTATACTGTCATATAGGAAATTGATACAAGTGTTCATTACAAAATATGATTTTTAATGGTCAAACTTTTATACAATGAAGAACAGCAAACCTTTATGACACTGTCCCCCATATGAATAATTGTATGACACATGTGGATGAAAGTGCTATTACAAAAACATTCATAAATGAATAGGCTGGATAGCAAGAGGAGGGATTATTTATAAAGGCTACATTGAAAACATTCCATCCAACACTGTTTCTTTCTTTTAATGAAAGGGAGAAGAAACTGAAATGACATGTTTTGAACATAACTTTTTGGTACAACTGGGGGGGCACAACTCTATTGACCTGTGCTGGAATAAGAGCTTATTGCTATTGCAATTATGATGTGTATAGATGCTTTTACCCAGCAATGCCTTGGGCAAATATTTAGGCTGGCCAATGATACCGCTTTCCACAGGCTCACTCAGGAGCCAGGTATTAGACTAGAGCAGATTACCCCTGTAAAAGTGGAATTGTACGCTCAAAAACCTGTCACTCCTGGACTTTATTTCTCTCAGAAAAAGAAAACACGCTTGGCAGTTTTTTTTAGTTGGGGTGAATAGGTAGCTTAATCTCTTACCATCCAGCATGTTCATATGGATTTTAAAATTGGGAACAAAACCCACCAGGGCTGGGACATCCTGAATCGGGAGGCCCCACTGTGTAAAACCCCCCATAAAAACTCACCTTTCCATGCTTTACTGGCGCATGCATGGGTTCTCGTCCAATGAGAGCCGCCTGTTGTAACTACATCATTGTTTTGAATGGGGGGTGCATCCCCGGCATCATGCGCATGCCCCTGCCCCAGCCATTCAGATAGGCTGGGACTGGAGCACGTACACAGCTGTGGATGCAAGAGATGCAGCTGCTCCCAATTTAAGTCAATGAGAGCCACCTGCCTAATTATGTAGTTACAACAGATGGCTCGCATTGGAGGAAAGCCCACGCATGCACCATTGGAGCAGGGATAGGTGAGTTTTAGTGGGAGAACTGTAGGATTTCACACAGTGGGGCATGCCAATTTAGGATGCCCTGGGGGGCATGGAACAAAACCCATGAAAGTCAAATTCCTGGGTTTTGTTCTGCTATAAAAATTAAGCAATTTCATAATACAGCTCCTTTAAAGCCACTGTAATATCATTACAAATTGCCTGATTAATTGTCTATGCGTACATCTACTATCATTAATAATGTAATATAATTTTACATATACAAAGTTCCTTACCTGTTGAGCTTGATCATTTGTTACAGCGAAATCAGCTGTGTCTATGAGATTGTCTGTGGGAACATTCTGGACTGGCTTCATATATGCAGTTTCATTCTGCTTTGAGTCTAGAGTCACACACACATCATAGGAGAATGGAAAAGGTAAACTTGCATCGCTGACCTCAGATGGACATCCCAGAGTAAACTGAGGGTAGATGTTTCTTCCAAGAGTCCCTAAAGATGTTGGCGTGCTGCCTTTTCTACATTTCAAAATAACTGTAACCAGCACTGTAATGACAAATAAAAATGAAATTGCGGCTATGAAAACTATTAGGTAAAACGTTACATTGGAGGAAGATGTTGAAAGAGGTGCTTGGCGTCTGATCTCTGGTACAACTTGTTGAAAGTTTTCGGCAATTACCAAGGTCAAAGTTGCTGTAGCTGAAAGAGATGGGGATCCATTGTCCTTAACGAGAACTACAATCTTTTGTCTTAAAGACTCTTTGTCTGGAACCTCTGTCCCTATTTTGATTTCACCAGTGTGTTGACCAATGTTGAATAACGATGGATCAGGAACTTGTAGTAAATGATAGGAGAGCCAGGCATTATGTCCAGAGTCTGCGTCCACTGCAATCACTTTAGTCACAAGATATCCTTTCTGAGCTGAGTGAGGTATGAACTCAAATAATGTTGATTCTTCAATGTCTGGAGAGGGGTAGAGAATCTTAGGAGAATTATCATTCTTATCAATGATACATATTTTCAATGTGACATTGCTGCTTAGAGAAGGAGATCCACTGTCTTTGGCCATCACCTGGAACTGAAACTCTCGTAACTGTTCATAGTCAAATGATCTCTGAGCATAGAGAGTCCCAGTTATTGAATTTATGGAGACATATGAAGATACTGGGATCCCATCTATAGTGTCACTGAGAAGTGAGTAGCTTATTTTAGCATTTTCATTGATATCATTATCCGATGCATGCAAACTGTGGATAGATGCCCCTTGTGGGTTATTTTCATGTACATAGACAACATAGCTTGATTTGTTAAAAACAGGAGGGTTGTCATTCACATCCAAAATAGACAAGTTAATGGTTTTGTTGGTGGACAGCTGAGGAAATCCTTTATCTGCAGCTGTAATTGTTATGCTATAATGAGAAATTTTCTCTCTATCTACATATGTTGATGTCACCAACTTGTAATAATTAGAAGATGATAAGATGAGTTGAAAAGGCAATGCCGCAGATATTTCACAGTTGACTTCTCCATTCTCTTCACTGTCCAAATCATGGACATTAACCAAAGCAACCACTGTATCAGGGGGGGAATCCTCTGGAATTTGGTTTAATAGAGATGTGACTGATATTTTAGGGGGGTTGTCATTGATATCAATAATATGTATTAATACCTTACAATGAGTAGCCAGTTCTCCACCATCTTTGGCTTGTACAGTTAGTTCATACCTATCAGCAGCTTCATAATCTAAAGATCCTTTCACAGTAATGCTTCCATTTGTGGAATCTATTGTAAACAAATCATTTATAGTCTTGGAAGCTCGAAAAAAAGAATATGTTATCTCTGCATTTGATCCCTCGTCATTATCCACAGCATGCAGCTGAATGACCAAAGAACCAGGTAGCATATTTTCATTTATACTTATTTCATAAGTGTCTTTATTACATTTAGGAAAGTTATCATTTACATCACGGACCCTTATATTTATAAGCGCGGTGCCCGTTTTAGGAGGCTGTCCGCCATCTATAGCTGTCAAAACTAATTTAAAAAATTGTTGCTTTTCCCTGTCCAGAGGTGTTTTAAGAATAAGTTCTGGGAAAGTAATTCCATTAGTACCAACCATTTCTTCCAGTTCAAAATATTCACTTTCATCAATCTTATAATTCTGGACAGCATAAATACCTATATCAGGATCCTGTGCATGCCCCAAGGCAAGGTGTGCTCCAGGTACTGCAGACTCACTTATCACTATGTCAAAAACATTTTCAGAAAAACTTGGTGCATTATCATTTACATCTTGAATATCAATTTTAATGGTGTATAACTGTAAGGGATTTTCAATCACAGCTTCAAAGCTTATAAAACAGCTCTGCTTGATCCCACATAGCATCTCTCTGTCTAATCTCTCTGCAACATACAGGTCTCCATTTTCCAGATTGACACTAAAATATTGCAATCTGCCTCTTGAGATAATATGAAAATTTCTCAGAGATAACTCATTTGAATTTAATCCCAAATCCTTTGCCATGTTCCCTACTGCAGATCCTTGTTTTAATTCCTCCAGTACCGAATAGTGAAGTTGTGCAGAAATATGTGTATTCAAAAAGAAAATAAATATAAGCACTACCTGCCAGGCCATTGCACCTCTTCTTTGTGTATTCTTCATACTTTAGGATTGTGAGTTACTCCAACGACTTCAATATAAATCCGAAAGGTATAATTTCCAAACGATGGTCCCATCAGAATAAATAGAAAGAGAACTGTTAAAGATGCATGTGTTGTATCATTTTTTTCTCCCAGGTTTGTTCTATAACACTGCTAAATTCGGAATTTCCATCTACAGATCAGCAATATACAGTCTAGCAGCGCCACTTAGAGTCAGTTTTACAGTTTGCAGCAAATTCCTTGTAGATTTGTTTCAGTGCTTTCTGGGAAAGGCTTCATGTGTTTAACTCATTTTAAAATATCCTGATTAAATTAGAATCAATTGTTTTGTAAAAAAAAAATCCTTTATTATGACCCCCACTATCAGCCTTTTTCAGCTTATATTATTGGTGTTCTATTACCAGCCTTAAACATTTCAGCTGTTAAAACAGTATCTGTTGCAGATAATACCCTATTCTTTTTATTACAAAAACATATCCTGTGTTGTTCTTAGTGCTGATTACTTTGGGTTAAAGAGACCCTAAATTGTGTCATCTAATCCCTGTTTCCTTTTTCTAGTGCTCAGGTGAATACAACAAAATGAACTATAACAAAAAATAAAGCACATTATCTGGCCCAACAGTGAACCCAACCCCACACCTGAAGCTCTACACTGCAGATCCAGCTTTAACTCTGAGTGATAGTCTTGTCACCTAATTATAGCAGCTACAGTGTGGCTGCTGCTACCATGCCGTGCCGTGGAAAAAGGGCAAGAGATACAAGCCTGGATCCCAAATGGTAATGTAGGGTGTGGTCTAGGTAAGCATGTGATAAAGGCAATGATAGGATACGTTTTACACAATTGCATCATATTATGTTTCTTAACCCCATGTAAAAAAAGGTCTTGAGGTCCTACAATAAACTGGATCACCCCTTAGTTCACTAAAACCCTACAATATGAAAGGCAACTCTCACATCCCTAAGTTCACCAAAGGCCTGTGGACCACACCCTGTGTCAGTCAATGACAGTTAATGACTGATGTTAAAAAGACTCTCCAGACATTAAGGCTGGAGAGCAATCTCTTTATTAACACCTCTCCCTGCCCCTTCCCCCAGTGAGACAGAAAGGTGGTTAAAAATAAAACAAAAGCTCACCTGGTCCTGGAATCCAGCTAAGCCGGGATCAGGTTATATTGTTTTTAACCCCCTTCCTGCCACAGCACTGGGAAAGTGGGCAACGGGTCCTTCTAAATTTGATTTTAGTGTGACTTTAACCCTTTCGCTGCCAGCCTACCTGCAGCATTTGCCACTCCCTGTTGCCAGACGATGTTTCACTATTTTGCGCTACACATATTCAACTGTCATTTTTGAAAGGATTTCCAGGGATTTCCCAGGAAAATTATATATTGTTTTTTTCAACAGAGTCTGGGCTTTAACATGAAATGTCTTGTTTGTATTTTTTAGGTGTATTCTCAATTTTTTTGGGTGAAATGTGTGAAAAAAAATAAAAAAAAAATATTTTTTTACAATTTGTAGAGTTTTTTTGTAATAAAAAATGTAAGTTTGTCAATAAAATCTTATTGCGTGAGAAACCCCAATTTCTCCCGGTTACAGCGATACCACATATGTATAGGTAGACACCCTTTCCTGCCCAGAAGCCTTTTATAGCTGCTGGATGACAAATGGTTAATTAAAAAAAAAAATGACATAGGGTCCCCCTTCCCGGGGAGGGGGACCCCATTTTTTTTTGGATTTTGAAGGGTTAAAAACCCTTCAAAATCCAAAAAAAAAAATGACGTGGGGTCCCCCTTACCCAAAGTAACCAGCCCGGGACCAGCTATGGGGGCTGTAGGCACAGAGTGGGGGGGCCAGCTTTGGTGGCCCCCCCACCCTGCAGCCTACGAGCCCACATAGCCGATGTGGGCCCGGGCTCTTCTGCCCCCCCTGGCCTTTGGGGAGGCAGGTAATGGGGGTGCGGGGGTTAATGGCAAGCCACCCGCTAGGGCAGGTGACTTGCCACCCCCCCAGCCTTGTGAACTGGTATAAGGGGTCTCATGGACCCCTTACCAGCTCACAAAGGGTTAACTGTTAAAAAAAAAACCACAACCCACAACACAATAATAAAAAGTATTTTATTAGAAAAAAAAAAATGTTTTTACTGTACTTACCTTCGATTGCAAGCTCTTGTCCCTCGATGCTGTGCTGACAGATGCCGGTGATCGGTACAGGAGAAGGAGGAGGCAGGAGATCAGAGGATCTCCTGCCACCTCCTTCCCCTGTGCCGATCACCGGCATCTGAGAAGCTGAGAAGGCTGAAGCCTGAGATCGGGGCCGGGATGACTTCATAAGCCCCGCCCCCAAGGGGCGGGGCTTAGAGGCATGATGGCAGCCGCCATCGAGAAGAAGAGAGGAGAGAGCCTCCCAGGCTCTCTCCTGAAGATCGGTAAGTCCTGGGGGGGGATCGGAGGCCCCCCAGGTGAAGAGGAGGGACAGCGGGAGCCAGCGCACACACAGGTAAGTGAATGTCATTTTTATTTATTTTTTTTTTTACAGTTAGAAGCTGCTGCTGCAGAAGCGGGGGGGGGCGGCCTATTCCGGGGGCTCTCCTGGAGCCATCCGACCCCCCACGGGGGATCGGATGGCACCAAATTAAAGAGGAGACCCGGCCGGATCCAACAAGGGGTCAGGTGAGTATTTTTTATTTTTACTTTTTAAACTACAAGCGAGGAAATTCAAGCACGTAACACCTACGGGCTTGGCACTTAAGGCCCAGCCAAGCCAGCACGTAGGTGTTACGTGCTTGGCAACAAAAGGGTTAAAGCAATAATGTATTATTGGAAGGTTATTATTACAAAATTAATAACAGAATAGGGTATGCGTACAGAAATCTCATGTGTGTATGATTCAGGGACATGAGCCAACTAGCCCTGGCTGGTAAACTAGGAGGTTGCCACGATGGCCCCTGGCCCTGTCAGTATATCAGCCCTTATGCCCTTTGGTATGGTTTTGGGACTAATCAAAGGGTGGCATGCACACCCCTGGAAGAAATCCTGCTCATCCACACCCCCGGCATCCTAAATGCAGGTGCAGGTAATCAGGGAAGGGTAACTCCCTGTCATGTACCATTGCCATCGCAGGGTTCAAGGGCCGAAATGCCAGGCCTCAGTCCTGGTCATTGCCAGCCTGTATGCCCTATAGCACCTGTATGGTGCTAAGCACTGGGCCCATGCTATAGGCCACCGGGCTCATCCATACCACCCTGCCTATTGGTAGTCTGGGTAATGGAAACTGAAGCCCCTCCACCCCCCTTCCCTTCTGTGACATATGTAATCACGTGGGAGAGATTCAAAAGATGTTGCATGAAATGTAATGCAAGCATGTAATGTTTAAGTCCTAAACATTAGGCCAGTCTATTCGGCATCTCAACAAAACCAGTAATCCAGGATAGTAGCTCGGTCTAGGCCAAGGGTCAGAAGTGGATGGTCAAAAATGGTAACAATTAGCAACACATAAACTCTGTGATGAAACAGAATATCAGAATGCTATCCCAGGCACAGGAGTCCTGGATATGGTAAACTATTGGACACACTAATGAGACAGCTTGAAAACCTTTTATGTTAACCCCTAGCATTCCCTGAGGATGTGCTGTGCCCGCCTCCCCCACACCACGCGGCACAGCACCAACACAGATCACATGAGGTATGAGAATGCAATACCAAAGGGATACCAAAGGAAAGCACAGCATGGGAGAAAAAAGCCGGTAAGTATTGAGACATTTTTTAAATAATGAATATAACAAATAATAATTAAAAAATTCTAATTATTTTAGTTAATTATTAGATAAAGGACTCAACATAATCCCATACCATGATATTTTAAGATCAATATCAATATCGTACAACCCCGACTTCCCACCAGGTAATCAAATTCAGAACCTTTACGGGCCAAAACCAATTATTGGGATCTCCAGTCTTTGGCAACACCCTCAAGGTTCCACTGGAAGGCCCCAGAAGCAGGGCCGAAAGTACTGTTGCTCTGCAATACCCTCCACTCTGATTAGAACTTCTAAACTCCAAGAAGCACTTACTATACCTGAGAAAAATCACAAGTCTCTTAAAAAATGCCATGACCAATTGAGCATAATTAAATACCAAGACCTGTCCCCTTCATCCCATATAAACGACAGACTGGGAGAGAATATAAGGATCTAACCCTAAATAAAGATCCCCTGTTCTTAAAGTGGACCAAAACCTATGGTGTTCGGGCCGGGAATCTATAAGAAGCTATAAGTCAAAATCCTGGGTTTTGGTCCACTTTAAACCACATCAACACCTGTTATTTAAATAAACGGGTTTTAGTCCCACCAATTTCAGGACCACTTTCCTGGTGCTGGCTCTTAGTGAAGGTAAGGATATCAGGCGTTGTGGGGGGGGGGGGGGTTATGTGTGGGGGGCTCTAACATTCTGGATACCCTCCTGAGCTTGTTTTTATCAGCCAGCGGTGGGACCAGCACCCTTTAAATAAAAAACAGGTGTTGGTCTGATTTAAATGATTCCAACTAAAACTCTTGTTCAGATATTATATCACTTCAGATTATAATATGAGAATTAAACCCCTTTCTTGCTGGTGGTACTCCACTGAGTTTGCTACACTGAAGCACTGATGGTGGGAATGTAATACAGTGAGCCCTTATGGAAAGCTC
Source organism: Gastrophryne carolinensis (assembly GCA_027917425.1). NCBI lineage: Eukaryota > Metazoa > Chordata > Amphibia > Anura > Microhylidae > Gastrophryne > Gastrophryne carolinensis. The sequence goes on from CM051238.1 coordinate 75,359,963, forward strand.
TTGAAGACCTGATGAAAGGCCTAACTAAAGAAAGACATCTGTGCTCTCATAAACGTTGACAGCTGAAATCCAGCTGACATCATTCTAGATACTTTATCTTTTTCATTTTAATTTGTAGCACTAACAAAACTATTTCTAGCAGATGGAGGGACACAAGCCCCCCAATTTAAGAACTTGGAAAAACCATGTCAAAAAGTACATGTAAATGTAAATTGCAGCCACTACAAACACTCTAACACACAACCTTTACTACAAAGCTATAGACCTACTAAAGAACCCTAGCCAAAATTAGCATATAGAAACAGCACTTTATTCTGAGACAGCAAATAAAGGGGATCACACAGCAGAGGGTGGGTTTGGGGGATTAGGGTTAAAAATAAGAAATGGTCCTCAAAATTAGGCAAGCCTCTATGACGAGTCTGGATACCAACTCCACTCCTATTTATACACTCTGGATATAAATGCAGCAAAGGAGCCTAAATCTGTGGGAAATAAAAAAAAATGGTACCAACTGATTCATTAATCATGCTTTATGCGATTTGTTTGTTGCTCTTATTTTTGATTTCTTACCTGTGCAGCCTGATTTTTTGTAACTGTCGAGTCTGACTCCGTGTCTATGAGATTGTCTGTGGGGACGTTTTGTGTCGACTTCAGATAAGCAATTTCATTTTGCTTTGAGTCTAGAGTTACACACACATCATATGAGAATGGAAAAGGTAAACTGGTATCACTGATCTCTGAAGGACATCCCAGGGTAAACTGAGGATACACATTTCTTCCAAATGTTCCTAAAGATGTTGGGGTGTGTATTTTTCTGCATTTGCATTTCAAAATAACTATGACCCCCACTGTTATTACAAATAAAAGAGAAATCACAGCTATGAAAACTATCAGGTACAATGTTACTTTAGATGAAGATTCTGAAGGATTTGGCTGATGTCTAATCTCTGGTACAACTTGTTGAAAGTTTTCGGCAACAACCAAACTCAATGTTACAGTAGATGACAGGGATGGGACACCATTATCTTTTACAAGAACTACAATTTTTTGTCTTAGAGATTCCATATCTGAAAGATCTCTTGCTACTCTTATTTCGCCACTATGTTTACCGATGACAAATAATGAGGGATCGGAAATTTGTTGAAGATGATACGAAAGCCAGGCATTGTGTCCAGAGTCAGCATCCACTGCAATTACTTTGGTTACTAGATATCCTTTCTGAGCAGAGTGAGGAATAAATTCAAACACAGCTGATTCTTCAGTTTCTGGGGAAGGATAGAGAAGTTTAGGGGGATTATCATTCTTATCAATGATACATATCTTGACAGTTACATTACTGTTTAGAGGAGGAGATCCATCATCCTTGGCCATCACCTGGAACTGGAACTCGCGTAAATGTTCATAGTCAAAAGATCTCTGAGCATAAATTGTTCCTGAAACTGAGTTTATGGAAACATAGGAAGATACTGGGATACCGTCCATTGCATTACTAAGCAGAGAGTAGCTAATTTTAGCATTTTCATTGCTGTCATTGTCTGATGCCTGCATACTTCTTAGAGGTGTTCCTTGTGGGTTATTTTCATGGACATAGACAACGTAGCTCAATTGATCAAACATTGGAGCATTATCATTTACATCTAAAATGAACAAGGGGATGGTTTTGTTGGTGGACAGTGGAGGATATCCATTATCTGTAGCTGTAATTGCTATGGTAAATAGAGAAGTTTTCTCTCTATCTATAGTTGCTGATGTTACTAATTTGTAATAATTTGTGGATGATGAGATAAGCTGAAAAGGCAAAACATCAGAGATTTGACAAGTGACTTCCCCATTGTCACCACTGTCCAAATCATGGACATGAACCAGAGCAATGACTGTATCTGGTGGAGAGTTTTCAGGAACTTTATCTAAGACAGATGTGAATGTTATTTCAGGAGGATTATCATTAATATCCATAATTTGTATTAAGACTTTACAATGAGACGCAAGATCTCCACCATCTTTGGCTTCCACAGTTAGTTCATATCTGTCTTCAGCTTCATAATCTAAAGACCCTTTTACAAAAATACTTCCATTTTTAGGATCAATGGAAAACAGATGATCTATAGTTTGAGAAATGTCAAGAAAGGAAAATGTTATCTCTGCATTTGATCCTTCGTCTTCATCCTCAGCATGTAACTGAAGGATCATAGAACCAGGAGGCATATTTTCATTTACACGTGCCTTATAAGTATATTTACTAAACTTAGGAAAGTTATCATTTGCATCCCGAACCTTAATTTTTATGATAGCATTTCCTGTTTTAGGGGGTTGACCTCCATCTGTAGCAGTCAGAACCAATTCATACATATTTTGCTTCTCTCTATCCAGAACCTTTTTAAGAATAAGTTCTGGAAACTTAATTCCTTCTGGAGTAACTTTTTCACCCAGTTCAAAAAATTCACTTTCACTAATCTTGTAATCTTCCACATAGTTAGTACCTACATCAGGATCCTGGGCATGACCCAATGCAAGACGCACTCCAGGTACTGCAGACTCACTTATCACAATGTCAAAAACATTTTTAGCAAAACTTGGTGCGTTGTCATTTATATCCTGAATTTCAACTTTAATTGTGTATAACTGTAAAGGGTTTTCAATTACAGCTTCAAAGCTCATAAAACAACCTGGCTTTATGCCGCATAGCATCTCTCTGTCTATTCTCTCTCCCACATACAGGTCTCCATTTTCCAGATTCACGTTGAAATACTGCATTTTGCCTCTAGATACAATATGGAACTTTCTGGATGATAACTCATGTACATTCAATCCCAAATCTTTTGCAACATTTCCCACTGCAGTTCCTTGTTTCAATTCCTCGGGTACTGAATAATAAATCTGAGCAGCAATGTGTGTACATGTGAAGGAAATGAGGATGAACACTACCTGCATATCCATATTGCTTCTGTTTATCTTCATAATTAGTTTGGTGATGAGGTATATCCTTCAATGCATCCAGTTGAAAATTAAAATATTAAATTTCAAATCTCCAAATCGTCTTCTCCCCAGAGTGAGATCAGTTGCAGCAAAATTAGTAAGCGTCAATATTGTGGCTTTACTTGCAGACTTGTGCTAAAACACGGTAAAAACAAGGTTTTCTGAAAACTTAGCTGCAATTTCCAGTCAAACAGTGCCATCTAGAGTCAGTTTACGAAACTGAAGTTAAATTGTTTGCAGAGCTTACAGTACAGTATTTATTTAATGGGAGTAATGTTTAATCAAAGTAATGAATTATCACCAATAAGAAGACATAAAGAGGAAAACCAAAACATACAAGCACATGCAGAGTATAGTATTAAAAATATTAAATACAAGTAAAAAAAATCATGTGTTTCTATCCATTGATAATAATAAATGATATGTGCCTTGTTCCATTTTAAGTAAAATATGGCCCAGCATGCACAAGTGACAAAAACAGAATACTGTATATTATGTTCACAAAATACTGCAACTATATCTAGGAAAACTATAGTTACAGGAAGTTTAACCCTCTGCATTATTTTAGAATCACAACAGTAAGCACAATAGTGTTATATATGTTACATATGTGACAAACAGTTCAACTGCCATGTCTGTAACTGTCTGACTGATTAACTGCAACAAAAATGAACATAGTTTTTATACTTTGCTAAGTGAGTGCATTAAAACAGTCTAGATAGACTGGGTAGATATTTAAAAGGGAACATAGCATAATCCCATTAAGATATTGTATAAGATTCATGTTTTAAAGTCATACACTCACAAACTTCCAAGAAGAAAAGCACATATCCATTATTACCAGGCTTATCAAAATATAACACTAGGCTCAATTTGGTGCTATCCCACAGAAAATCAGCTCTGTGAACAATCCCTCTCGCAAGCAAGAATTCTCGCTCTCTCGCCTGATTCGGTGACACATGTGAGAACATGCTTGAGAAGCATGCGAGAAAGCTGTTTGAGAATTCTCCCTTCCATATGAGATTTTAAAACTTGCATGACAATTTACTGAATCACTGTCAGAGAGTTGTAAAAAAGCCATGGTGCTTTTTTTACAACACTGTTTAAATCCTGATGCCCACGATCGCTAGTTGTAGCGTGGAGGAAATGCAGGTCCCCCTTCTTTAATCCCGGATCCTGGCAAGGAAAAGATTGATTAATCTTCTATAAAGAGGCGAAGCCTCTCTGGATTCAACCCCCTTTGTGACTTACACATCACAGGAGGGGGAGACCCCCTCCATCCCCCAGCCCTTCTGTGACATATATGTAGTCACGTATGTAGTATGTATGTATGTAGTCATGTGGGGGAGAATCAATTATTCCGCAGCCAGGCTTGTGTCCACAACTAACAGCGGTGGGCTTTAGCATCGCCACCCAATGCCTCCCAAAGAAGAGCCGCAAAGGTACAACCCAGCACAGGACAGCGACCAACCCACTGGACAAGACGAGAAAGGCACCCGGCAGGGGAAAGACAGAAGCCGGGGACCGATAAGTAGTGAAATTAAGAATATTACATTTATTTCTGTGTGGTGTGTTTTCATTCTTACACTTGTGGTGAACTGGTAAGGGGTTCAGGGGGCCCCTATACCACAAGGTACAGGGCTGCAATTGCAAAACCAATTGGCACATTTTCATCTTAAATGTACCTCATATGTATCTTTATCAAATGTAATAAAGTTATAGTTTAAATCTGAAACGTTGATGCCGCCAACAATAAAGTATAGCTACTATATTTTCTCTGTCCTGGGTCTTTTCCAAAATAAGTTCTGGATTAGTATTTTATTTTGTTCACTATTCATTGCCGCTCTACAAGCTAGACATTACAGGAGGACAAGTAATATACTTATAAAAAGCATGGCATTATAGGTCAAAAGTGACAGAAATATGACAACTAATGCATATATTACACACAGTATTGTCAGATGTGACTAAAGTGCACCAAAAATACACGTATACAGGAGTACATTAGGAGAGAGCCCTGCCCTTGTAAGCTTACAATTTACATGATAAGGGTGGAGACAAGTGTTTGGGTCACAGGTATTATGTACTAAGCATGGTAGAAAGTGCACCGAAGGGTGACAAAACTTTGAAATGGGTTGATTAGGCCAGATGATAAGATTATCTAAATACATGAGATTGTAAATTCTTCAATGGGTAGAGAGTGGTAAATTGTTTGGGGGAGGGAATTCCAGAGGAGTAGAACAGCACTTGTGAAGTCCTGAAGATGAGAGTAGGTGATAAAGGTTGGTGACGGGAAAGGGTTATGAGCAGAGCAGAGTCTGTATCAGGACTGGTATCAATGGACTAGTGATGAAATATAGGAAGAGGCTTGGCACAGAGGGTCTTGTAGGTTTAAGTTAGAAGTTTGGACTAATTTGGAGGGGTCTATTTGCTGGTTGACTACAGAGGAGAATGTTGTCTAGTTGAATTTATGAGTTTGCCAAGACAATGAGATAGTAGTAAAAAAGTAGTAGACAGTAAGGGTCCAAGAACCAATCCTTGAGGTACCCCAACAGATAAAGGCTTATGAGACAGTGTTGGATTGTAGTAAGCTAGAAGTGAAATGTGAGTCAGTATGAGAGCCATGAAATGATCGTGAATGGTATTTGGAGTGAAAGCGAATGGTTGACAGTATCGATAACAGATAACAGAGCAATAGCCAGTCAATAGCTGGTGAGGGCAGTTTTAGTGGAGTTATTGAAGCTGAATCAAGATTGAAGGGGATCTTAGCAGAAACATTTGTGCCAGAGATATGTGTATCAAAACCATGCATACGAATACAGACAACCCCCACTTACAGCCTCAAAGCATAGAATACTACTAAACAATGGAAAAAGACATCCTTTAATTTTATTATTTTTCCTTTAAAGTGCTGGGGAGAATATATTAGTTCATCACTGTCATAAAATGTCCATGTGAATAAAAATAAATCTAAATTACCACTAAATCCATTGCAAAATTTGTAGAATGAAAGTCATCAATGTCCTACAGCACAGCTCTAGATGTCTCTAAAATAATTGTAGGTTTACTTTCATTACAGAATATAAAGCATATATAACATATCATGAAAAATGTAAAAATATGCCCTTGACTTTAATACACTAGAAAATACATAAATTACTGATTTAATCCTTGATATCAGTGGGGACAGTGTTCAGGTTTGGCTCAAGTTCGGGTACCCAAACCTAACCTTTGTTCAAAATTCGTCCGACCTTGCTAAGCCCAAACCTCTAGGGGTTCGCCCAACACTAATTATAAAGTATCTCTCTCTTTTGCTCTCACTTTATTCCTTAACTTGTAAGGCATATACACTTATAGACCCTAATTTTTTTATCAAATCTATTCAACATAGAACTGCAACGAAATAATGTGCATATCATATCATTTATATAATAAGTAGTAAGTAGCATCTCAGTATGTTCAGTCAGGTAGTGTACAGTAATCCCTCTGTACAGTCAGTGCTTGCACCCTCTGAAGGCAAGGGCATACAATAAGGTCAGTCAGGCAGTGCACTGTCAGCACACCGACAGCTAAAGATAGGCAACATGTTGTCAATCAGGGTGGGAAGTCATTAAAGAGACATTTAACTGGTGCGTTTAACTTGGATGGGGGCTGTGAAATATAAAAAAAACTGCTTGGGTTACAGTAAATGGTACTTTGCGGACTCTAGTATTCTAGTTTAACATGGAAAGTACAACATTACTGGGTAGCAAGGTAAGCTGCACCCATTATTAACATTTATTTTCTCTTGTATTGATGATGAATTTTGAGATAGATAATTTTTCCAGGTTTGGTATGAAACTTTTCAATTGAGGTAGGGAAGTTTTTATAATTTTATTTTTGGTTGTTGTTGGAATAATAAGTCAAATATTGTCACAAATGTACTATTGTATTTGTTATTTGCAAAGTAAACATTCATTAAACCACCAATCAGATTACCCTCAGATTACCCCAGCATTTATTTCACCTTTATCTGTAGAATAAATCAGAACAAAACCTGGGTTTCAACTTTTCCAGGTTTTGTTCAGAATCTCAACCAATCAGACCTTTGGTGTGCGTACTTCCTTTTGGCAAATGGCTCTGGTTGAATTCAGTGGGGAGCACACGCTGCCGCATCCCCCGTATCCCCGGCCCCATGCGTGTTTCTGCCCCAGCCTATGTGAATGGTTGGGCGGGAGATTGCGCACATCCCTGAGGATGCAGGGGATGCCGCAGCGTGCAATCCCCATTATAAACAATAAGAGCCATTTGCCTCTCTGACTGGACAAGAGCCTGTGCAATCTTTTAGATTCCAGGCAGGTCGCTGGTGGGTTTTGTTCTGTTTTAAAGATTTTATACCAATACATATTTCTAAAGCTTCACTTATTTATAAAAAGCTCTTCTCCACCACAGAAGTGCTGCAATACATCCACCAGGCTAAGATACAACCCAGAATGCCAGCACTGCACAGATCCCACACCCTTTAAATAACTTTATCGGACAGTGCAGCAAAACTTGTTTCTTGGACTATTGAGCAATTCCAATACCCACACAATTTGGGGCACAATGGACCTGAAATTATCCAACACTTCTTACATGAAATCATCCACCAAATGCCCAGAGATACTCTGAAATCATCCATCAATCAAGGAAACTCCCCACATGGGGTTAATCAAAATACCTCAGGGTTCCACCATAGATTTTCAGACTCTACAAGCCCCTCTGATGAAACCTCTAAGGTCCAAGGTTAAAGAAACCCTACCACATTTAGAAACCACAGTTGCAACTTCCTATATCTTGTAGTACTGATTCATATTAGGATTGCTTGTTGAAGTGACTAACATTATAACATTTTACTGCTAAGCAGTTATTTTCAAATTCCAGTTGGCTCCATGTCCTCGCTTTAAGAATTGTAGATAGCCATTTCCACCACAACATTTTATCCCTTAGCATCATATTTTATTTATCTGGATGTTGTCATTTGTGCTATAAGCATGGTTAATCCTGATTTCCTCTGTATTCACTATTGCATATGCGCAGCTATGTGTCTGGTGGGTCTGATTTACAGAGCACCCATATGAGACTACACAGGTAGAGGGAATTGGCAGCTACCATGATGCAGCAAATACTTCCTCTACAAAATCTGCCACCAAAACACAGGAAGCGCAATGCATGCAATGGGGTGTCGTGACTGAATTGAGAAAACCATAGTTAGGGATGCAGCATTCTTCATTGTAAATTGAAAATCACAAAAAAACTTTCAGCCATTCACAAAAGAAAACAGTTTACATTTTAATAGCAGGATTTAATATGTAGCTCTTGTTACAGTTGTAACAATCAGCTTGGTTGTTTCAATGTGTAAAAGCCAGCCAGCTCTATGCTGTGTAAGAGGATGACTCATCTCTTCTTGTTACATTTACAGCACGAGGTATAAACCTCTCGTCCCAATATTCAGAGCAAGTATTAATGCTGACTCTGTACTTAAACATTTGTCCTAGAATAAAAGGGCCAACTAGTCTGGTGGAGACTATGCCTATATTAAAATGATACAGAACAACAGAGCATATGTAGGAGAGCTTTGCTGTTAAACAACTCTCCCAAAAAGGGGAATGTAGTCAACTGCGTATGCACATGCTATAAATCAATATGAAATAAATACAGGTTTTAAAATGAAAAACTAACTAAAATTAAAGTGGACCAACACCCAGGATTTTGACTATCCTGGGTTTTGGTCCACTTCGGCGGGGCACCCCGATCGGGGGTGCCCCGCTGTGTGAAACCCCCCAGAAACCCCAAAAAACTCACCTCTCAACGCTCCCACGTGAACGCCGCAGCCAATCCCCGCCAACGTCCAGGCGGGGGACAGGAACGTCCAAGCCGCTTCCGCCGCCGCCGCCTCCCGCACGTCACTCTCGGCGGGCGCGCCCCCGCCGGCCATTCACAGAGGGCCGGCGCGGGCGCGCGCACGTCTGGAGGGGCGCGCGGGAGGCGGCGGCGGCGGAAGCGGCGGCGGATCAGGTAAGATGTTTTTGGGGTTTCTGGGGGGTTTCACCCCGCGGGACATCCCGATCTCGGATGTCCCGCGGGGTGGGAGGTGATCGGCCCGGGAATCTTATAGATTTCCGGGCCGATCACCCCTGGGTGTTGGTCCACTTTAAGAGTGTGACTAGGCTCAAAATCTTTGACCCTTTTGTGGAAATAAAGTCTTGGAAGTTTACTGAAACCATAAGAATAACAGTATCATGGTCCTAGGGTTTCATAGGGTTTCTTTTACATACATTTCCTTTCTACATTGGCCACTGGTTAACACAGAGTGAGGCTAGATTATCCCAAGTGCCAACTTATCTGGATTTAAATTGTAAAAAAGTATATTTACCAAATACTTCTCACCTGTTTAACATTGGTTGACTGAGAATCTTCGTTTGGCGTTTCACTAACAGAATCACCAGTATCAATGAGATTGTCTGTGGGCACATTCTGGACTGGCTTCAGATAAGCAATTTCATTTTGCTTGGAGTCTAGAGTCACACACACATCATATGAGAATGGAAAAGGTAAACTTGTATCACTGATTTCAGAGGGGCACCCCAGGGTGAACTGTGGGTAGACATTTCTGTTATATGCACCAAAGGTTGTTGGAGTATATGGTTTTCGGTATTTAGAAATCACTATCCCTATTACAGTAACTATAAATAATATAGAAATGAAGGCTATAGAAATTACTAGGTAGAAGGTCATATTAGAGGAAACATCAGGATTGGTGGGCTGGCGTTTAATTTCTGGAACAGCCTGCTGAATATCCTCTGCAATAACAAAATGTATTGTGACAGTCGAGGACAGTGATGGGACTCCATTATCCTTCACCAGAACCACAAGTTTATGTCGTAAAGATTCCAAATCTAGAAGGTCTCTTCCAATACTGATTTCACCAGTTTGTTGATTTATGATGAATAAAGATGGATCAGGAACTTGTAGTAAATGATAGGAGAGCCAGGCGTTGTGTCCAGAGTCACCATCTATTGCTATTACTTTAGTAACTAGATATCCTTTCTCAGCAAAGTGAGGTATAAATTCAAATAGTGCTAATTCTTCAGTGTCAGGTGATGGGTAGAGAATCTTAGGAGCATTGTCATTTTTGTCAGTGATACAAATCTTCAATGTGATGTTACTGCTTAAGGAAGGAGAGCCGCCATCTTTTGCCATCACCTGAAACTGAAATTCTCGTAATTGTTCATAGTCAAATGATCTTTGTGCATAAAGAACACCAGAGACTGAGTTTATAGAAATATATGACGACACTGGTATATCTTCTATATTGCCGCTCAGTATAGTATATGTTATTTTGCCATTCTCATTAAGGTCAGGATCTGAAGAAAGCAATTTATATACAGATGTTCCTGGTTGGTTGTTCTCTGAAATATAAATTATGTTGCTTTGTTTCTCAAAAACAGGAGGATTGTCATTCACATCTAGAATCGCCAGCTGGATAGTTTTGTTGGAAGAAAGTTGAGGTACCCCTTTGTCTTCTGCATAGATAGTGATGTTATAGTCTGAAATGTGTTCTCTATCCAACCTACTTGTCGTTTCTATTTTGTAATAGTTGGGAGGGGAGAATATTAATTGAAATGGCAAATGTTGAAGAATATGACAATATATTTCGCCATTCTCCCCAGTGTCTAAATCATGGACATTTATAAGTGCTACAGCTGTCCCAGGGGGAGAATTCTCTGGAATTGCAGTTGCGAAAGAAGTGACAGTTATTTCTGGAGTGTTATCATTAACATCAACAATTCTTATCAATACTTTGCAATGAGCTACGAGACCACCACCATCCTTGGCTTCTACTGTCAACTTGTACTCATCTGTTATTTCGTAATCGAGCTTTCCTGTAACAATGATGCTTCCATTCATGGGATCCACTGCAAATATCTGCTGTACACTTTCAGGAACATTTTCAAATGAATAGGTTATCTGTGCATTGGATCCTTCATCATCATCAACAGCGTCCAAATGAACAACCATAAAGCCAACTGGCACATCCTCCTTCAATGTTACATGGTAGTGGTCCTCTTTAAACTTTGGAAAGTTGTCATTAACATCATGAACTGAAATGTTAATGATGGCAGTGCCTGTTTTAGATGGCTGCCCCCCATCCACTGCAAATAAAATGAATTCATACATACTTTGCTTTTCTCTGTCTAGTGCTTGTTCTAAAATAAGTTCTGGGTACTTGATTCCTTCTATACTTTTTTCTCCTAAAGTAAAGAATTCATTATCGCTGATCCTGTATTCCTGAACAGAGTTTGTACCCAGATCTGGATCCTGTGCATGCCCCAAAGCAAGGTGCACTCCAGGTAATGATGACTCACTAATCACTATGTCAAATCTGTCTTTTAAAAAATTAGGAGAATTATCATTGTAATCTTGAATCTCAACCTTAATTGTATATAAATTCAAAGGATTCTCAATCACAGCCTCAAAGCTGATTAAACAAGATAGTTTCATACCACATATTACTTCTCTGTCTATCTTATCTGTTATATACAAATCCCCAGAATCCAAATTGACATTAAAATATGGAATATTACCTCGAGTGATTATGTGAAAATTCCTGGTGCTAAGTTCCTTTGGTTTTAATCCAAGATCTCTAGCTATGTTTCCTATAGCAGACCCTTGTTTCAACTCCTCTTGTATTGAGTAACGAAGCTGAGCACAAACAGGCATAAGAAAGTTGAGAGAAAAAACTAAAAACAGTCCTTGCCAACCCATTGTTTTTCTTCAAGTCTTCAATTATTATGGAATTGTCCCCAATATTCTTTGTAGTTTGCAAAATAAAGAGGATACAGTGCTTCCTTTCCAGAAAAATGTCACTGGTTGCAGTGAGTTTTTAAGGCAAATCTACAGTGTGACGGTGATGATAAGCTAAAGGATATTCAGCCACAATTATTTGTAGTGCAACAGCAGCACCTACTGACAAAAAGTGGAACTGCAGAACTATTCTATACTAATATCTACATATTTAGCTACGAATAGGGTCAAGCTGCTCTAAACAAGTTGGGACTAAAAATCAAAGCAAATATAAATCTACTCATTTTGTTAATACAAAGTTGATACAAAAGATATGGAAAATGGGAGAACTTTTGTAATATTATTGCTGCAATGTATGATAGACAACACCATTTTTATTTATTGTGAAACCTTGTTTTCATTTTTTACTATTTACTATTTACCAAGCAAAAGTTACCATTGAGATTTTCTGCTAATTCTGTAGATTTTCTGTCATGGAGGACTTGTTTATTGGCAATAAAATAAGAAATTACATTCATACTATCCGATGCTATGCTGACAAGGGCCCACAAACCCAAAACACAAATGCATGATTGGTAAAGCTATAGACTTTTAAAATATCCAAACCAGGATGCTCTCGTAGGCAGGGAATCAGCTAGCTCTAAAGTGTTAGTAGACTCTAGGGCTGGTTTTATACCACTTTAAATGGGGCATTTTTTGTATGCCTCCGCTGATTGGTTAACAATAATGGACAGTTTTTGTCACTAGGCACCTTGTAACAACTTTCTGTTTTACAAAACATTTTAGTAGTTGGCCTTTTGGTCTCTTTGGGCTCACATCACTAAAGTCTGGATGGGGGTCATCCCTAAAAAAATTCTCCAACACCTTTTGTTATTTTCAGCTGTGTAAGTAAATCTGTACCTCTGCTGCAAAATCACAGGTGAGCGGATTTTCTTCAAACTACACACAAAAACTTTCAAAAGTCAGCCTCGCCAAAAATCCAAAAAATATCCACTCACCTCATATAAAAGACAAATGAGGTTATTCAGGCAACTCTAGTCCTCAAAACTTTGCTGGCTGTCAAGAATAATGTTATGCACTGTAACATAATCCTCTACAGTATTTAGTCTATGAGAAGTCACCCAGGGACCCGAAGCCTGTTAATCATATAGGCAACGTATTAACTTTACCACAACCCTTGGTACTATACCAGCAGCTACAATACAAATTCGATTTAAGTGTCATATAGATGTCATTGTTTGTTTTCTAATTAAACTCACATATGTTATTGTGTCTCATGGTGATCTTTGGATCACTGAAATCAATCTACATAAAGCAGTACAAAACCCCCCTGAACTTGTGAAAAACATTTGACTGAAGCCCCTGCCAATACTCTATTGTTAGTGTGTAGAACTAGAAACAATCTCTGCTGCCAAGAAGTGTTTGTGTAGATTAAGGTATAATGAGAAAGGTTTGCTCATAAAATTAAGAGAGCAGCTTCTAAAATGCCATTACAAAGCAGCAAACAGATATTTGAAGCTGCTAGTGCCTTTGGAGTTCCAAGAGTCACAAAGTGTAGGTTCCTCTAGACCAGTGGTTCTCAACCTTTTTACTGCTAGAGACAAAAATTCCCACCATGTACCCTCTAAGGGGGTGGGCAATTGTGACTACTATATAGAATAAAAACACTGCGCTTGAAAACTAGGTAATAACTGTAAGAGTCCAAATTTCTTTTGAAGCACTGCTCAACGCACCAGACTAGCTTATTCCAACAGTCCCAATAACAGAAGATCATATAACAGCGCAGAGCAGAAGAATATCTTTCAAGAAATAGATGTTAGTCCAATTTGAAAATGATCCCACAGTGCATGCACTTCCCAAATCCAACACACGTGCCCTCCACCAGCTCTGTAATCTCTTACCAGACTCATTATACAATGCAGCCTTCTCTCAATAGAATCACAAAAAAAAAATCTCCAGATGAGTGTAGCGATAACCCTTATCGCCGGAGGGCTTCACCGCCCGAGACGTCCTTTTCCCAATCATAAGAGGTGCTGCTGGAATTCCAGAGTCGTCCGTGAGGAAACAGGAACAGCCCTTACAAGGGCTAGTGAATTGTAATATAGCATTTCCCCCAATAAGAGACAGAACTTCAGTATTGAGGGTGAAGGTGAAGTGTGTTTATTAGTGCCACTCTAGGCCTTATATACACAAGTCTCCATGCCAGGTGGACCTGATGGAGAACTGCAAGACAAACACACTGGCCAATAGCAGCAGGGCACACAATCCCTCAACTCTGCCGGTGACGCAATCAGCAACACAATAGACGTCTGTAACACAATCAATCAGAACAATGCCATTGTCTGTGACGTAATCAATCAACACAATGGCAGTCTTGTAATACAATCCAAACTACAATGACATTGCCTGTAACAGTATCAAAATACAATGACATTGTCTGGAACCTAATTAAGAAAAGGCCAGTGAATAACCCGGTGGGCAATTGAATAGTGATGACATCCAAAAGGCAGAGCGCCTGTCACAATGCCCCCTTTTTGTGGAACACCCGGCAGACCCGGATTGACCCTGTTCGGGTTAACGTGGGGCTGTCCGGACTCTTGTTATGGGAAGAGTTCTGTGTAAGGACAAGTCTGCAAATAGGGAGTAACCGGACTAAACATTGACGTGGGCTGTACATAGGAATCGGTCATGGGTGGGGTCCAAACATTGGGATATTGTGGCGTTGGTGAGTTCAGCACCAAAGTCCTTGGTTGGATGTGTGCACAGGTGCTTTGCTTTCTTATAGCTGGCCCAAGTTTCAATCTCTTTCCATGGAAGCTGATCGGAGAATCCACAATCTTCTGCACATCTACATCATCGTAAAAGTAGAAAAAAACTATAACCCTTAGAAACGCCAGAGGCATCCCTAATAATTTTGACATTCTTTACAGCGCCATACTTTGAAAAAACATCCTTAATTTCAGGCTGATTAATCCGACAGTCAATGCCCCCAACAAAAATAGTTTTTGGCATAAGTTTCCCTTCTGGAAGGACGTAACCTGATGGCTGATCCTCTTCTTGGCTTCTTGTAACAGACATGACGTGATGCAGACAAAACCCCTGGGTCTCCCCGACCAGTGGGCTGGAGTCGGCAGCTCGGGCTGGAGACCGGGTAGGCAGAAGTCATTGGTCCTAGATCATTTCCCAATAGTACTTCTGCTGGTAAGTTGTCCATAAGTCCCACCTGTACCCTGCCGGATCCAGCGCCCTAGTCAAGATGTACTCGGGCGGTGGGGAGTCGAAACACAGCTCCCCCCGCCACCCTTACTGCAACAGTGTGTCCAGTGCGGTCTTTGTTCTTGACCAAATGAGGTTGGAGCAAGGTAAGTGTGGCTCCGGTGTGGCGTAATCCTTGCGCGGTGCGCCCATTGACTCGTACCTCCTGGCAATGGTGCTGTCGGTTGTCTTGGATGGCCGCTTGTACGGGATCAGCTTCATACAGTACCCCCAGATACTCTTCCGAACTGCTCTCAGCTTCCAAACAGTGTGCCACAGGAGTACGGGAGGTGGAAGGTTGCTTTTGCCCCCACGTGTTTCGGGGACGCTCTAGGGCGCAATCACTGCGATAATGTCCCCATTGTTTGCAACCATGGCACTGAACTGTGGAGAGGTTCGGTTGCTGCGCTGGCCTATGTGGCCCAGAGTCACGAGTTGGCGCGGAAGCCACAGGTGTTTGAAACTTGATGGGAGGTTGTGGTTTTGGAGCGGACTGTTCTGTCTGGCGCGCATCGGTGTACTCGTCGGCTAGACGAGCAGCCTCAGGTAGCGTTAGAGGCCTCCGGTCACGTACCCACTCTCTTAGCTCTGGTTGAAGGGCATTGAGAAAATGTTCTAGTAAAAACAACTGTAGTACATCCTCAGCGGTCGTGGCTTTGCATCCAGTGACCCAGTGTGATGCTGTACGATGGAGGCGACATGCCCACTCCGTGTAAGAATCCCCTCCCTTCTTTTGGGATTCCCGAAATCGTCGCTGGTAGGCTTCCGGGGTGACAGCGTACCGGGCTGACAAAGCCTCCTTTACCAGATGGTAGTGGGGTAAGTCCGCATCAGGGATGGCCCGGAAAGCATCGGAAGCTTTCCCAGATAGTTTCCCTGATAATATGGTGACCCATTCCTCCGTGGGTACCCGGTGTAAAGCGCACTGCCGTTCAAAATCGGCCAAAAATCCGTCAATCTCGTCGTCACTTTCCTGGAAGGACTTAAATGCTGCAAATGGAATCTTTCTTCCCCCAGTGTAACTGAGGCTGAGAGGCTGCTGGGTTGAAAGTCATCGATCTTCCCTTCGCTTACTGGCCTCTGCCTCCGCTGCGGCGAAGACTCGGTCGATCAGTTCCTGTGATGGATTCAGGCCATAGACCGACAATCTGTTCCGAACCGCTTGAACGAAAGCAGCGTCTTCATCGATCTCTATATTGGTTTCGGTCCTCACTGCTGCACGATCCATTTCGATCAGCTCGGCTATCAGTTCCCGACGTGGGCGGTTGCTAGCTGACCTTCCCCGGCTCTCAAGTAGATCCTTCAGGGTCAGTCTTTTCAACTTGTCCTACAGACTCTCCATCAGGGTAGCACTCTCTCTGGGTAGAAAGGACCATCCGACCGCTTGCCACCAATTGTAGCGATAACCCTTATCGCCGGAGGGCTTCACCGCCCGAGACGTCCTTTTCCCAATCGTAAGAGGTGCTGCTGGAATTCCAGAGTCGTCCGTGAGGAAACAGGAACAGCCCTTACAAGGGCTAGTGAATTGTAATATAGCGTTTCCCCCAATAAGAGACAGAACTTCAGTATTGAGGGTGAAGGTGAAGTGTGTTTATTAGTGCCACTCTAGGCCTTATATACACAAGTCTCCATGCCAGGTGGACCTGATGGAGAACTGCAAGACAAACACACCGGCCAATAGCAGCAGGGCACACAATCCCTCAACTCTGCCGGTGATGCAATCAGCAACACAATAGACGTCTGTAACACAATCAATCAGAACAATGCCATTGTCTGTGACGTAATCAATCAACACAATGGCAGTCTTGTAATACAACCCAAACTACAATGACATTGCCTGTAACAGTATCAAAATACAATGACATTGTCTGGAACCTAATTAAGAAAAGGCCAGTGAATAACCCGGTGGGCAATTGAATAGTGATGACATCCAAAAGGCAGAGCGTCTGTCACAATGAGGTTAGTGACAGCAAGATTAGAGACACTAGAACTAGTACAGGCTGCTCTCACCAATGTCTCCTGCTACCATGGCCGTTAAATAAGCCAAATCAGTCAAATAAGCTGTAGTCAGAAGTCAAATAAGATTCAAGGTGAGAAGCCGATCTATACCATATAGTGGGTGTAAAACATGTCATAAAAGTCCGCAAGAGACAAAGAAAAGCATGCTGTATAACCAGTGTGTACCTTGCCTTACACATTGTCATAGAAAACGTTAACGAATTGTGACTACTACTAAAATAAAAATGTAATTTTAAAGCAAGAAGATTAATGTTTTACTGTTAAAATAATCCAGTCCAGTTAGACATCTCATGTTGGTGTGCCCCTGAACACCACCATGTACCCCCTGGGTTACACGTGCCCCAGATTGAGAAACAGTGCTCTAGAGACTTGCAGCTGTGTATAAACTTACTATTTGGCCTTCCTTAACCACTGCTCATAAGCAGAAATGGCTGCAGTGGTCCCAGACATCCATAAAGACTAATTTTCAAACAGTCTTGTTAAACGATGAGTATTATGCAACCCTGGATAGATGAAGTAATGGAGGTTATTGGATGGACACCATATCCCAACAAGGCTGTGACATCAGCAAGGAGGTGGTGGAGTCATGTTTTGGGCCAGAGCCATGGGGGAGAGAGCTCGTAGACCTGAGTGAAGTGACCTAAGGCTCAAAGGGTGAAATGAGTCAAACAACTCCATGCACATGTCACCGTTTGGTAAGGTGGCAGCCTATGTCAATGCACTTATTGGTGACAGTTCAGCTCAGTTGTCCCAGCAGTATTTTAGCTAGATAGTGCAGAAGAGCACAGGCAGCGCACAGGCTAGGGGGTAGGAATTCAAACACTTCAGATGGGCCATTAAATATTGCAGTCACCCCAATGGGGCATTTGCTAAAATAGAGAGAGAAAGAAGAAAGAACGCCAGGGAAACCAGTGAAAACCTTGAGTAGTGAAAAATATGGTAATCCCAAAAAAGCTGTGCTATTCAGCTGGTTAACCCTAAAGACCCAGCACAAACACACAAAGAGAAAACATTGTATATGCAGACAAATACATTGATTAGTGCACAAACATTTGCTGAAGAAACCGTATGGTCCAGAAATTAGGCCAACTCCACTTCTCAGGACAGTATATGTAAATATAAAAGAAACAGGATAACAATGAGGTATGTATCCTGGGCAGAAAATAACATATTAAAATGTAAAAGTTAAGCTTTAATATCAAAAGCATCAATTGTCTGTCACATGCAATGCTATTTTAAAGGAACTGTAAATCCAACAATAACAGGGCCACAAACAGCATACCAGATTTCTGTCTATGTGCCTCTCCCCAATTTCCTGCAATACCGGGTAGAGGCTGTAGCAGGGATCCAAAGTGTACCCTCCTTTCAATCTCATTTATCCAGGGCCACACAAAAAGGGGGTTTAACTGCCAGTCTGCCCATTGGTGCTCTCAGGGTAAGTGAGTCTGGCAAGCCACAGTGGTCCCATAGCTGTTTATGACTACAGCAAAACATGCTGATGACACACCTTTCCGAGCTCAGCCATAGTCCAGAAATTGAGGTAAAGAAAGTGGCTTCACTTAAAAAACATAAGGTATTCTCAAAGGCATTTCATTTCAAAGAGTGTTGTACAATTCTCAATTTATAAATAAACCATAAAATGGATACATGTAAACTTTCCCAGTCATATTTGTGTGCCTACTGTGAAGAAAAGATCCAGCTAAAGTGCAGAAGCCTCACATATCCAAGTCTGGAGTTCCCCTTTATTCCCCCTGTTATAAATGCACAGGTCCTTATCTCTTCAGGAAGAGAAATTAGCACTTATGTGTCGGACAGCGCAGATCACAGACCCCCCCCCCCCCCCCCCCCCCCGCTGATTGTCACACCTCTAGTCTGGAGGAGACTCTGCTGGGTCTGCAGCTGGCTCGACCCCTGGCTGTGAATTTGTCACATGAAAGAGGGGAGCTGCAGACAGCCGGCACCAACATAAATCAGACCATAGCTGTGCCCCCATGTGTCCCAGCACCAAACCAGGTACAGAATCAGAACTGGCTCACAAAACCGCACATGGGGATAGGTTACGGCGGGCTCAGCAATAAAGGAAAACCCGGAAAACGGAGATCTAAGGTTCTGACCCGCTTAGGGACCCCATTTCTGGACTCATCGGATGCCCGGCGTCCAGCCCAAACGTTTGGTACCGCCCCCAAAGCCATACGGCCCCCCTGCTCAAAGTTATAACTCCTAAAGGGTTTTAGGGGCTGAAGCGAGCCCCAGAAAAGTGGGAGGTGACAACCCGTCCCACAGAGGGGAGGGGGTGGAGGGGTCTCGCCGCATAAATAGGGTAACCCTGATCCAGGCATTTGTCACTTATCTGGAGAGGTCACGATTCACACGTGCTGGAGGTGTCCACCCACACAGCTTGCCACTTACCTCTTGTGGAAGCTCTCATCACCACTACTCTGCAACTGCATATTAAGGTAACTGACTATTGTTTCTCTGTGTAACTCACTCTATCCTGTAACCGTCTCAGAACAGCATTTGTATCATCTGTATCATTTCATATTCCATCATAGCCAAATGTTTGTTATCACTGCCTAGTGTGCTTATAGCATTAAAACTTAAATTTTAACTTGAGCGACCTGTTTGCCTTAAACCAAGAATCTGTGTGTCCGCAGGCTTTGGGCCTGGCATTCCTGATAGGAGGGACTCTGACAAGAGTTTTGGAGAACCCGGTCTGTGTGTCAGGAGGTCCCTGGTTTATAGTTGGATCACGTGACCCGTGGTTCCCTGACACCTACCTTTTAGACCAGCTGTGAAACCTTAGTTACCTCCAGGTACTTATTTCAGATAACACTGAAGAACAGTCATGGATAGTGTTGGGCAAACCTGAACTCCAAAGTTTGGGTTCGTACCAAACTTTGCGAGTTCGGGTTCCCAAACCCGAACTTCAGCCAGAAGTTGGGTTCGGCTGAGCAGCCTATCAACCGGCTTTTAGCCCTCCCCTCACCCAATCAGGCTGGCTAGCAGGCCCCACAGGAACAGGACCACACCCAACAAATCAAGGGAGCAGGCATGGTATAGGTGAGGATACACTGGGACGGGGATGGCCGCAAGCTGATGTGGACTGCAGCACCCGGTGAGCAAGGCACACAGCTTGCTATGGAGTGATGGGGGCTCTGTCACAGTCTGCTATGGGGTGATAGGGGCTCTGTCACAGTCTGCTATGGGGTGATGGAGGGCTCTGTCACAGTCTGCTATGGGGTAATGGAGGGCTCTGACACAGTCTGCTATGGGGTGATGTAGGGCTCTGTCACACAGTCTGCTACGGGGTGATGGGGGGGGCTCTGTCACAGTCTGCTATGGGGTGATGGGAGGCTCTTTCACAGTCTCTATAGGGGGATGGGGGGCTCTGTCACCCAGTCTGCTACAGGGGTGATGGGAGAATTCTGTCACCCAGTTTGCAATGGTGTGATGGGGGGCTCTGTCACAGTATGCTATGGGGTGAAGGGTGATTCTGTCACACAGTTTGCTATGGGGTGATGGGAGGCTCTTTCACAGTCTCTATAGGGTGATGGGGGGCTCTGTCAAACAGTCTGCTATGGGGGTAATGGAGGGCTCTGTCACAGTCTGCTATGGGGTGAAGGGGGGGTTCTGTCACACAGTGTGCTATGGGATGATGTAGGGCTCTGTCACACAGTCTGCTATGGGGTGATGGGGGGGCTCTGTCACAGTCTGCTATGGGGTGATGGGAGGCTCTTTCACAGTCTCTATAGGGTGATGGGGGGGCTCTGTCACCCAGTCTGCTACAGGGGTGATGGGAGTTTGCTATGGGGGTAATGGAGGCTTTGTCACAGTATGCTATGGGGTGAAGGGTGATTCTGTCACACAGTTTGCTATGGGGTGATGGAGGGGCTCTTTCACAGTCTGCTATGGGGTGATGGGAGGCTCTTTCACAGTCTCTATAGGGTGATGGGGGGTTCTGTCAAACAGTCTGCTATGGGGGTAATGGGGGATTCTGCCACATAGCATATAATATAAAGATATTTTAAAGAGAAAATCCTACCTGTGCAAGACAATTTGTTTGAGGACATTTCTGCGTGCTCTCTGTTGTGCTAGCAGAATCACCAGTATCAATGAGATTGTCTGTGGGCACATTCTGGACTGACTTCAGATAAGCAATTTCATTTTGCTTTGAATCAAGAGTCACACACACATCATATGAGAATGGAAAAGGCAAACTTGCATCACTGATCTCAGAAGGAAATCCCAGGTCGAACTGAGGATAAACATTTCTATTATACGCACCAAAGGTCATTGAAGTATCTGGTTTTCTGTATTTAGAAATCACTATTCCTATTACAGTGACTATAAATACAATAGAGATGAATGCTATTGAAATTACTAGATAGAACATCATGTTAGAAGATGCATCAGTATTGCTATGTTGGCGTTTTATCTCTGGAACAGCCTGGTGAAAGTCTTCGGCAATAACCAAATTTAATGTAACAGTGGAAGACAGTGATGGGACTCCATTATCCTTCACTAGAACCACAATCTTTTGTCTTAAAGATTCAAGATTTGGAAGGTCTCTTCCAATACTGATTTCACCTGTTTGCTGACCGATAACAAATAAAGATGGATCAGGAACTGGAAGTAGGTGATACGAAAGCCAAGCGCTATGTCCTGAATCAGCATCCACTGCTATAACTTTGGTCACTAGATATCCTTTCTCAGCAGAGTGAGGAATAAATTCAAATAGTGTTGATTCTTCAGTGTCTGGGGATGGGTAGAGAATCTTGGGAGCATTGTCATTTTTGTCAATGATACAAATTTTCACTGTAACATTACTGCTTAAAGAAGGAGAGCCACCATCTTTTGCCATTACCTGGAACTGAAACTCTCGTAACAGTTCATAATCAAAGGACCTTTGTGCATAAAGAACACCTGAGACAGAGTTTATGGAAACATATGATGACACTGGTATATCTTCAATATTGCTATTCAGTATGTTGTATGTAACTTTGCCGTTCTCATTAAGATCTAGATCTGATGAAAGCAATTTATATATAGGTGTTCCTTGTTGGTTGTTTTCAGAAATATAAACTATAAGACTGTTTTTTTCAAACACTGGTGGATTGTCGTTGACATCTTGGATCAGCAGCTGGATAGTCTTATTAGAAGAAAGCTGCGGGGTCCCTCTATCTTCTGCGTTGATAGTAATGTTATACTCTGAAATGCGTTCTCTATCTAGGCTGCCTGTGGTCTCTATTGTGTAGTAGTTGGGAGGTGAGAATACTAATTGAAATGGCAACTGTTCAGAAATATGACAAAAGACTTCACCATTTTCTCCAGTATCTAAATCATGCACATTAATAAGTGCAATAGCTGTCCCGGCTGGAGAATCTTCTGGAACTGAAGCTGAGAAAGACGTAACTGTTATTTTAGGTGGGTTGTCATTCACATCAAATATTTGTATTGATATCTTGCAATGGCCGACAAGGCCACCTCCATCTTTTGCTTCCACTGTCAACTTGTATTCCTCTGTCGTTTCATAATCTAAGTTTCCTATAACAGTGATGCTTCCATTCATGGGGTCAACTGCAAACATCTGTTCTACACTTTCAAGAACATTCACAAAAGAATACATAATATGTGCATTTGATCCTTCATCTTCATCAACAGCTTCCAAATGCATAAACACAAATCCAACTGGAGCATCTTCATTTAGACTTACATAGTATTTGTTCTGCTTAAACCTTGGAAAATTGTCATTGACATCATTTACTGAAACTTTGATAAAGGTTGTTCCTGTTTTGGGTGGCTGTCCTCCATCCAATGCAAATAAAATGAGATCATGGCTGTTCAGGTTTTCTCTGTCTAAAGATTTTTCTAAAACAAGTTCTGGGGATTTTGCTCCATCTATAACTGTTTCAACTAAAGAGAAAAACACATTATCGCTTATCCTATAGTTCTGCACAGAGTTGGTCCCCAGATCAGGATCCTGAGCATGTTGCAAAGCCAGATGCACTCCAGGTAAGGCTGACTCACTAATCACTATGTCAAAGCTGTCTTTTAAAAAATGAGGAGGATTGTCATTAACATCCTGAATTTCTACTTTAACACTGTATAAGTTCAAGGGATTCTCCATCACAGCTTCAAAGCTAATCAAACACATGGGTTTCATGCCACATAATAATTCTCTATCGATTTTCTCTTTAATATACAAATCGCCAGATTCCAAATTGATATCAAAAAACTGAATTTTACCTCGAGTGATCACATGAAAATTCCGGTTGGACAATTCCTTTGGTTTTAATCCGAGATCTTTAGCAATGTTTCCTATGACTGATCCTTGTTTTACTTCTTCCGGTACTGAGTAGTGAAGCTGAGCACAAATATGTAGAATCTTAAAAGAAATGATTAATCCTAATTCTTGCCAAACCATTGTCCCTCTTTCAGCATTCAATGCAAAAAAGGAGAAGATAAAATGTATTATTTCCAGGCTTGTGCTTCCACAAGGTATGTCACGGGTTACTCTATAAGTGTGTAAAATCTTGTGTACCCTGTTTTGCTGCACAATCATTATGTTACAACCAGAATCTATGTACCGTATATTTACCTAGAAATTATTTTATGGTGCAACAGCACCACCCACTGACATTATATGGAACTGCAGAACTATTATATGCATAAAGTTGCATGAGCACACAGAACACTGCCTTTGTACGATATGTGATGTAGTATGGGAATTGCTGTACATTTTAAATCAAATATAAAAAGTATGACATGCAAAAAAAAAATAAAAATGAAACCTTGCTATTCTATGTATTTTAGCACAAATAAAAATAATATGGGTTTGCTGAAACAGATACATAT
This sequence comes from Gastrophryne carolinensis, assembly GCA_027917425.1. Taxonomy (NCBI): domain Eukaryota; kingdom Metazoa; phylum Chordata; class Amphibia; order Anura; family Microhylidae; genus Gastrophryne; species Gastrophryne carolinensis. The sequence goes on from CM051238.1 coordinate 75,383,894, forward strand.
GTATTAAAGTTTAACTGGACACGGAAACTAGTGACCCAGAGCATTCTCTTGAAATCATCAATCCTTTTCAGTGGTGTCTCTTATGATGTGTGTCTTTTTTTGTTCTTAGGTTTAAAGCAGAACAAAACCCAGCAGTGGCCAGCCTGGAATCGAAAAGATTTCAGGGCCAGTCGCTGGCTTTCCCCCCAGACATCCCGAGGACGCACTGCTGTGTGGAACCCCCCAGGGCAACCATAAAAACTCATCTTTCCCACTCCAACGACGCATGCGCAGGCTCTCGTCCAATGAGAGCCGCCTGCTATCACTACATCATTCAGCAGGCGGCCCTCTTCATTTACTATTGAGACTGCGTGCTGCTGCACCACCTGCATTCCCAGCGCAGTGCGCATGCTCCTACCCCAGCCAAAATGGCCAAAAAGCTCTGTTTAAATTGTAAGTCTACTTAAAGCGGACCTTCAGCATCATTTAATGAAAAGCCCAAACCCTTAAAAAACTATTCCCCGGCATCTAAAATTAATATATTTAACATTTTTAGTCACTTACATTTTATTCTTTCCCTCACTGGGCTGCAACTCTGTTCAGCACTCTAGGATACGGGCGCCGCCATCTTGGTTCAGTAGCATCACATACTGAGGAGAGGGTTCAAAAGTGCAGGGCAGCAGGGATATAGCTGTGCTTTGCACAAAAAGAGCAAAGCTGGGGTCAGGAAAAGGTCGGCAATCCCAGAATGCAGAGTGGCACAGTCAGAACAAACTTCCCATTTGCAGGCAGCTGAGCCGCCATCTTGGATGTTTAAAGTTTTAGAAAATGCAATAGATGCAGGTAGGATGATTTTTAATGTGGGCAATCTGTATGTACGGCGTGGGGGAAACATATAAGATAGATAAGATAGATAGATAAGAAAGGTCCGGTTTAAGATGCATTTTTTTTAAAGTATCTTGTGCCTAAATTATTTGTTTTTCTATTTGCTATTTTTGCAACTCTGTGTTTTAAAACAAACTTTTTTCTCACAGCAGTCGTATACCAACGTGGTGTGTTTGGTGCACAGAGCAGGGACTTTCAGCTTGATAATAATCTGATTTGCTGAAACGACATTCCACACACAATTTTCTGTTCCAATAGCTAAAGGGTTACTAACAATGTTCTCAAATAGGGAGGAGATCCTGTCATTACTGTTGCCTTATTTCTCCAGACTCTGCTTTGTATGGGGATGGGACCTGCTGAGCTCACCCTAGACACTGAAAGGCTGCTGGGATATGTAACGGCTTTACTCAATGTCAGGAAAGCCAGGCCCACTTTAGCAACATAGAGCCACAAGACTATAAGTAAACCACAGGTATGATTATATTTATTTTGCCTTCCAAAAAGAGGAAACAATAAGGCAGAACACCAATTTAGCATATAAAAGGGTGATTTACTACATTTGCTGTTCTCAAGTGTGGAATAACACAGGGATCTAAGCTATTTTGCACGTGCCTTCGCTGCATTTTGACGATTACAATGTGTGGCATTTACTAGCGAACAGGGTGTTCTTGACGGCAGGCGAACTGCGGCGGTGCAGTTTGCTGTTACAAAACCTGAAATGGTTCCGGAAACCCTTTTAACAGCTTGTGGAAGCATAGAATTTGTCTCAGAATATATGTGTGGTGTCTCTAGAGAGTCTAGGGTGTTTGGGAAGCCTTAAAAATAGCTAAAAAATGAAAACCATTTTTTTAGTTGGTTCTCTGATACTAGTTATCTATCTGACCTTCACGCTTCATGTATTGGTGACAGATTAAAAAAATTACATAAACCACCATTTTCACCAAAAATAACATTGATTCCTATGGGATTCGCTGCTTAAAGCTGTCACACAGAAAAGCCCCTCGCCAGCATTAGCCCGGCAAAAAAGAATTGACTTAAAAATGGCAAACACAGCCTTTGTCTGCCATTTTTAGCATAGTAAATGCCACAAACTAGAGAAAGTATGGTGAATGTATGAGGGGGACACTAAATAAATAACCCCCAAATTGTCACAGGAAGTAAGTCACATGTGTCAAACATACACCTTGAAAATAGTATTTAACAATGGCTGCTAATGCAATTTAGTAGCTGAATCATCAGCTAAACTAAATGTAATAAAATGCTTCATAAAACAGGCCCTAAACCGTTTGGATCCTAAAAACATTGAAAAGATGCTGCTTTTTGTACCTCTTGGAAGACATAGGGTTTGAAAACCATTGCTTCTAATTGTATTGTTCAATCAGACCACTTACATTTAACCTCAGAAAACAGTGTTGGGTTGATAAAAAAAAACATTATGAAGAAAAACACCAAGTAAATCAATCTTAAAAATTCTTAAAGAACACATATATGGCAGACAAAATGAAAATCCAGTAGGTAAAATGCCCAACCTCTGACTCTCACTTTTGTTTACCTTAAACCAGAAAAAGCCCGGTCATGTGGGCCATGGTCGTGTAATTGGTGCTGACCACCGGAACGATCTGCCCCTGTGACCACCCACCGGCCAATCGTGGGATGCCTTTCTTGATGCTGGCTTATAGTGAAGGTAAGGATTATGGGTGTTCTGGGGGGTTATGTGCGGGGGGGACTCCAGCATTCTGGAGGCCTGCCCAAGCTTGTTTTGATTACCTGTCTGCAGGACCAAGTCCCGTTAAAGAGAAAAAAGTTGGTCTGTTTGGTCTGTTGGTCAATTTACTGAAAAGACAAGTCCAATAAAATGCTCCAGTATCACCTAGTATCAGTATAAGCAGGCAACACGCCTGATATTTAAAGTGCAGACAATCAATGTCAATCAAAAAAGTCAAAACATTAAAAAGTTGAAATACAAATATAACACTGCCCTGTATATAATAAAGAACTGCAGTGCTGGCCGACAGTGTACCCGCTTTGGGCACTGCACTTTAAATATCAGGCTTGTTGCACCCTTGTACTTATCCTAGGTGATACAGGAGCATTTAATTGGGCTTGAAATGTATTTGTTATTTTACAAATTTTTATGCACTTGCACTTTTTGATGATATGATGATTTAATGGGTTAATTTGAATTAATTTTGTTGTTAATATATTTATTGTATTAAGCAATATTTTGGTTATTTTGCATGTATTAATTTGGGTTGACCTAGTGTTATGTATCATCAGCTCTGTTGCCATGCTTCTACTAGCTTTTGTCATGGGTTGTCTTTTCAATAAATGGATGTTATTTTAATTGATGGTTGTCATTAGTGTGCTAGGTGGTTAGCGTATTGCTTTACATTATTCTTTTTCTTCATTAGCCATTGGGAGTGCTGTGCATCCTTTGTGGGATTAAAGTCCCATTGAAGGTAAAGTTTTTCCCTGTATGTCTAGCTTTTATTTATTTGTGCTATTTGATTTGATAACCCCCAACATACTGAAGTTCTAAAATATTTTCTATTACGCAAATCTCTCTCAGTTGAACCATGGCCACACTGAACAGAATGAAAGCTTAAAGGTACTTAGAAAATATAGATCGTCCAAAAGGTAATATAAAAGTATATAAACATATTCTTATTAGCATATGATGGGCTAAATACTACTTACCTGTACAAGACTGTTTGGTTGGGAGCCTTCTGCTGGAGCTTCATTTGTGCTAGCAGAATCACCCGTGTCAATTAAATTGTCTGTGGGAACATTCTGGACTGGCTTCAGATAAGCAATTTCATTCTGCTTTGAGTCCAGAGTCACACACACATCATACGAGAATGGAAAAGGTAAACTTGCATCACTGATCTCAGAGGGACATCCCAAGGTGAATTGAGGATAGACATTCCTGCTGTATGCGCTTAAAGTTGTTGAAGTATCCGATTTTCGGCATTTATAAATTACAATAATCATCACAGTTACAATGAATAAAATGGAAACAAAGGCAACTGAAACAACTAGGTAGAATGTCACATTAGATGAAACTTCAGAATTGCTTGGTTGCCATTTTATTTCTGGTACAACATGCTGAAAGTTTTCCGCAATTACCAAGTTCAAAGTAACAGTAGAAGACAGCGATGGAACACCGTTATCCTTCACTAGAACCACAATCTTCTGTCTTAAGGATTCCAGATCAGGAAGGTCTCTTCCAATGGTGATTTCACCAGTTTGGTGACTTATAAAGAATAGAGATGGATCAGGAACTTGTAGTAGATGATAGGAGAGCCAGGCGTTGTGCCCAGAGTCAGCATCCACTGCTATAACTTTGGTCACTAGATATCCTTTCTCAGCAGAGTGGGGAATAAACTCAAATAATGCTGATTCGTCTGTGTCTGGTGATGGGTAAAGAATTTTAGGAGCATTATCATTTTTATCAATGATACATATTCTCACTGTGACACTACTGTTTAATGAAGGAGATCCCCCATCTTTTGCTATCACTTGGAACTGAAACTCCCGTAACTGTTCGTAGTCAAAGGATCGTTGTGCATAAAGAACACCTGAGACTGAGTTTATGGAAATATAAGATGATACTGGTATATCTTCAATTTTGCTGTTCAGAATATTGTATGTTACTTTACCATTCTCGTTAAGATCGAGATCCGAAGAGAAGAATTTATATATGGACATACCTGGCTGGTTGTTTTCTGAAATATAGACAAGGTAACTCTTTTTCTCAAAAACTGGAAGATTGTCATTGACATCTAAAATCACTAGCTGTATTGTTGTGTTAGAAGAAAGTTGAGGTGTCCCCTTGTCTTCTGCATTGATGGTGATGTTATACCCTGACATTTTCTCCCTATCCAGGCTGGCTGTGGTTTGTATTGTAAAATAGTTTGGAGGTGAAAATACTAACTCAAATGGTAACTTTTCAGTAATATGACAAAACACCTCACCATTTTCTCCAGTGTCTGAATCACGAACATGAATGAGTGCTACTGCTGTTCCGGGTGGAGAATCCTCAGGAATTGCAGTTGAGACAGATGTTACTTTAATTTCAGGTGGGTTGTCATTAATGTCAATCATTTGTATTGTTATCTTGCAATAAGCTATAAGCCCACCACCATCTTTAGCCTCTACTGTCAGTGTGTACTCCTCTGTCATTTCATAATCTAAGTTTCCTGTCACATAAACACTTCCATTCACAGGGTCCACTGCAAACATCTGAAGAACGATTTCAGGAACATTCCCAAATGAATAAGATATCTGTGCATTAGTTCCCTCATCTTCATCAACAGCATCCAATGTGAGAAGCACAAATCCAACTGGTGCATCTTCTTTTAGACGTATATCATATTTGTCCTCTTTAAACTTTGGAAAGTTGTCGTTGACATCACTAACCAAAACTTGAATACGTGCAGTACCAGTTTTTGGTGGCTGACCTCCATCCAGTGCAGCTATTATGATTTCATGGCTGCTTTGATTTTCTCTGTCCAGTGTTTTTTCCAAAATTAATTCTGGATATTTCATGCCATCAATTATTTTTACCCCTAATGTAAAAAACTCATTATCACTGATACTGTAACTCTTCACAGAGTTGAGCTCCAGATCTGGATCCTCAGCATGCCCCAAAGCAAGGTGTATTCCTGGTAATGCTGACTCACTAATAGCTATGTTAAATCTTTCTTTCAAGAAAATAGGATGATTGTCATTAATATCTTGAATTTCTACTTTGATGGAATATAATTGTAAAGGACCCTCAATTACAGCTTCAAAGTTGATAATACATGACTGTTTTATACCACATAGTGCCTCTCTATCAATTCTTTCTGTTACATACAAATCGCCAGTTTCTACATTCGCATTGAAATATTGAATGTTGCCCCTTGAAATAATATGAAAATTCCTTGTTGCTAACTGTTTAGCATTTAATCCAAGATCCCTAGCTATGTTTCCGATCACAGTTCCTTTTTTCAGCTCTTCTGGTATCGAATAGCTAATCTGAGCACAGACAAGTAACATTTTTAAAGAAGTGACATAAAACACTACCTTCAACATCATTGTCCTCTTTCCAGCACAGCCAGTCTTCAAATATTGTTTAAAAAGATCACATTAAAACCCAAATCTTCTAAGCAAGATTAAGAAAGGAACAGGAATTGTAAAGCTTGTAACAAAATAAGCAAAAATCCAGCAAGATGTTTCCCTATGAAGCTCTGAGTGGACTGGAACTGGAATCTTTTTTTTCTATCTAGTTTGTACAGTACTTCAAAATCTTTTGGTGATGCAACAGCACCACTTACTGACAAGACAAGGAACTGCAAAACTATCTTGTTAAAATGTATTAGACATTGTATACATGTTTTAAGTTAAATTGAAATAGAAATTACAATCTCTATATTTCAAATCAATATAAATAAAAATGTTGATAGAGTTTAGCCTAGTGCAATAATTAATTAAAATGTGACAAAATCATGCTTGCTTCCCATTGTCTCCCCATTCTGGACTTAAGTTTTATAATATACTCTAAAGAGTAAATAGTGTTTCCTCTGACATTACATTCTTTTTGTCTTCAAAAATTATTACTTTCTGATATGTTATTAATAAGGCTATTAATAAAACAACAGAAACATTATTATGATTCACACCTGGTGTGTTTAGACATATAACATTAGAAATAATAGCTGGAACATTTCCAAGCACAACGCCATCTTAGATTACTAAACCTTGCAAAAACGTATAGATCTGCGTGCACTCTGCAGACCTTATGCAGAAGAGACTATGAGCCAATAAAAAGTGATTTCCCTGAGCACCAGATTTATCATAAAAGTTAGAAGAAAATGGATACGTATGCAAGTCAGACATCTATAATACAATGGAACAAAGAAATTGGCACTGATTACAGTGATTGCCTGGACACACACACAAAGGTATTCCCATTGTGTAGTGCTACACATGGCAATGCTATAATATTTGTTTTGAAAACAAAGCTATACTGCCAGAGTAATTTAAAATTAAAAGTTTACTCAAAGCCCATCATGTCCTCTGTGATGGGAGTGGCAGGGCTGAGTTATATAAGCACACTGTGTGCACTGAATTAGAATGAGCTGGGATTGACCGGCAATGTGGAAAGTTCTATTTTAATGGGGGGTGTAAACTAGACATGAGCATTTGGGGGGGGGGGGGCTAGAGGAAGTGAAAGCGGAAGAAGAAATTCCCCTTCCAATTCTGTGACCAGAGAAAAGGGACAGCATGGAACTGGCACTGCATCAGGTAAGCTGCCAGGCAATGGATTTTAAAATTTACCTGGTCAATTCCTTTAAGAAAACTTTTATTGAAATTTCTCCTGAAAATAAGGAACTTATTCACACTTATTTCCAAATATAACCTGAGATAAATGACGGTGTGTTATACTAAAGAGAACATTACAGGAGTTTATGTATGCATGAAAGTACTTTTGTCAGTTATTAACATCTAAAACTTTCTCTCTGGGCTCTCTTGTCCTGTAACTGTAAAAAAAAAGTTTATTTAACATCGGGAGCCTTTCCAGATCATTATACTAGATTAGAGACTTCCAATTCAGGGTGATATTTAATAACACAAAGATCAATTAAAAGTCAGAAGAATCCCTGCATTTAAAGTCCAGTGCACTGCTGTGCTAATTACACAGCGTCCCACTAGCCTAATGATACTCTAAAGGAAAACATACAAACGACATTTGGTTACATGTGGGGCCAGGCACTAAGGACTGAAGTGCGCTCACATATGTCAAGCTGTGAAAAACTTTATTTATGATATTGCACATAAACCCACACTCAAAGACAACATTGTGTTGCTAAAAAGAAAATGGGGCCCCCCCCATACACCCGTGCAACCACGCATGCATCCACACCCATCCACGCTATTGCACTGAGAGGAAAATGGCCAATTGAAAAACTGTCAGGAAAACCGTCATGTCTTCTCAAAGAAAAACTTTCACAGCTTCATTGTCGTCCAGATTTGAAACAATGGCATGCTCTAAAATATTTCAAAGTGCAGCAAGTTCTCAGAAATCTTTCAGCTGGGGTAGCCCATAGTTATTGCACAATACCCTTAAATACAGGCTTAGTAGCTGCCAGGCTCATCACTCCCAATCACAGGTCACGGCCCAACAAAGTGCAAATGCATTTAAAGTACTTAGCTTGGCCAGCTCCTTATCCGCAGCTCCATATTAGCAGCATACACAAAAGCGCAGCATGTCCGCATCACACACAGAGGGGTTGTCGGCCAGTCTCACCGCGTGGTGAGGGGAATGCGAGCAAGGTGGGGGCCTGCCATCCGTCGACGCGCGTTTCGCTTTGTCAGTGTGGTGGGCGGCCTATCCCCTCACTGCTTTCAAATGCTTGACTCCGCCTTGTTTCTTCCGGCAGCCAATCACACTGTGCAGTACACGCAATGCCTGTTCAAGTCTAGCTTGGCGAACTACGCATCCCAGCGCCATCCATGTCGCCCCCTACTGAGGCCAGATAGCAGGGGATCCACAGATGTTACATTTAATAACAACCTAATTTAATACGTGGCGCCGAAAGAACAAATAAATCCTTCCTGTAAAAGGTTCTGGGTGGCATAGGGATCCTAGAGGCATCACTGGAACCACTGAATCTCTTTCCAATTAACTTTTTATATTTGGTGACCAGAGTAGTATATGTCCAACAAGAAAGGCATTTGAGCCAATAACAAGTCTGGTGTACCAGGTATAGCGTTGGTATCCCCAGACCTTGCAGATGGAACAGTTGAGTGCAGGCTGTGACAGCATACCAATTCATATGCTTTTTGGCACTGGTCCTGTGCCCTTTACAAAGGGCATCAGTTTCTACTAAACCGATAGGGTCAAGGAGGAGGTGTGGGCAAACTGGGTATTGGCAAGCATCCTACCAATATGGCTGGTAAGTGACCCTTTGAACTGCCACCACTTATGCATATTGACCTTTCAGTAAATTATCCATGGTTTATATGCACACACCAACTTCCACCTCCCTCATCCCTAATAGGAACTGTGTAAAATAAGCCATTTCGAAGCATCTCAAAATCTCAGCTTATATGTAAATACCTTTTGCAATATAAGAAAAAGCAACCTTTTTTGATTCCATTTCTGGGTGTGGCTGAAATGAGCCATGAGCATGCTCTGGCTGGGATCTGAGCCAGCTGCAGGAATAAGGGATAAAGTGGTTGTTAGTTCAATTTGCCTGGTTCTGGAACAATGAAAATGAAAGCAGGGCAAACACTGGAGGCCTGCTATAGCTTCTACGATACACTGCAGGAAATAGAGAAGAGGCACATGGGACAGGCATCAGGAGAGCTGCTTGCTGCCTTATTATTGTCACTGGGTTTAAGTTCCTTTAAGCAAAACAATACAAATCACCAGGCAGATATTTGTACACAAGTCCGTAGAAAATATGTTGATTAAACGGTAAAAAAGTGCATATTGCAAATGAATGCAATTGTGCAAATACCAATTTAAAAAATGAATGCATGAATAAAAATGAATTAAAAAATGTAATAGTAAGATAGCTATTTTTTATGCTACTACTAATTATACTACTTAAACCGGACCTTCAGCGTGATTTAATGAAAAGCCCAAACTCTTAAAAAACGGTTCCCCAGCATCTAAAATTAATATATTTTACGTTTTTAGTCACTAACTTATTATTCTTTCCCCCATTGGACTGCAACTCTGTTCAGGAATTTAGGATATGGGCGCCGCCATCTTGACTCAGAAGCATCATACTTACTGAGGAGATGAGAGTGGGATAAGGTACAGGGGGGCGGGGTATAGCTGTGCTTTGCTTAGACAGAGCAGAGCTGGGGTCAGGTGAAGGTCAGCAGTCCCAGAATGCAGAGCAGCACAGTCAGGAGGCACTTCCTGTTTGCAGGCTGCCTGATAAGATGGCGGCTTCCATAAGACGCCATCTTGGATGTTTAAAGGCTCATAACATGTAGTAGGTGCAGGTAGGTTGATTTTTAATGTGGGCAATCTGTATGTACAGGGTGTGGGAAACATATAAGATAGACTCTTATTCAGAGTGAAGGACCGCTTTAACAGATACCAAAATGCATGCAGTTAGGATATATTACCTTTGAACTTTCTTTTGGATCTCCAGTTGTGTTAGCAGAGTCACCAGTGTCTATGAGATTGTCTGTGGGAACATTCTGGACTGGTTTCAGATAAGCAATTTCATTCTGCTTTGAGTCTAGAGTCACACACACATCATATGAGAATGGAAAAGGAAGACTTGCATCACTGATCTCAGATGGACATCCCAGGGTGAACTGGGGGTAAATATTTTGGTTATATGAACCCAAAGTTGTTAAAGTATCATTTTTTTTGCATTTATAAATAAAAGAAGCCATCACGGTGACAATGAATAAAATAGAAATGAAGGCTATTGAGACTACCAGATAGAAAGTCACATTAGAAAAAGCTTCAGCACTGCTTGCCTGGCGTTTAACCTCTGGAACAACCTGCTGAAAGTCTTCTGCAATAACCAATTTTAATGTCACAGTGGTAGACAGTGATGGGACTCCATTATCCTTGACCAGAACCACAACTCTCTGTCTTACAGATTCCAAATTTGGAAGGTCTCTTCCAATACTGATCTCACCAGTTTGCTGGTTGATGGCGAATAATGATGGATCCGGAGCTTGAAGTAGGTGATAGGAGAGCCAGGCGTTGTGTCCAGAGTCAGCATCCACTGCAATTACCTTGGTCACTAGGTATCCTTTCTCAGCAGAGTGGGGAATAAACTCAAAAAGTGATGATTCTTCAGTGTTTGGAGATGGGTAGAGAATCTTAGGAGCATTATCGTTTGTATCAATTATACATATCCTCACTGTAACATTACTGCTTGATGGAGGAGAGCCACCATCTTTAGCCATCACCTGGAATTGAATTTCTCGCAACTGTTCATAGTCAAAGGATCTTTGTGCATAAAGGATACCAGTGACTGCATTTATAGAAACATATGAGGAGACAGGTATATCTTCAATATTGCTGTTTAAAATATTGTATGAAACTTTGCCATTCTCATTAAGATCAAGATCTGAGGAAATTAATTTATATATAGATATCCCTGGTTGGTTGTTTTCTAAAATAAAAACTGTATACATATTTTTTTCAAAAACAGGGGGATTGTCATTGACATCTAAAACTGATAGCTGGATAGTTTTGTTGGAAGAAAGTTGTGGTGTTCCTTTATCTGCTGCTATAATGGTGATGTTATACTCTGATATCTGTTCTCTGTCCAAGCTGGCTATGGTTTCTATTTTATAATAGTTGGGAGGTGAGAATATTAACTGAAATGGCAACTTCTCAGAAATTTGACAAAAGACTTCTCCATTCTCCCCGGTATCTAAATCACGAACATGAATGAGTGCCACTGGAGTTCCAGGTAAAGAATCTTCAGGAATTGAAGTGGTGGAGGACGTAACTTTAACTTCAGGTGGATTGTCATTAACATCTAGAATTTTTATAGATATTTTACAATGAGCTACGAGACCACCACCATCTTTGGCCTCTACTGTCAACTCATACTGCTCCATTATTTCATAATCTAATTTTCCTATAACACTGATGGATCCATTCATAGGGTCAATGGAAAATATCTGTAGAATACTTTCGGGGACATTTTCAAATGAGTATGATATTTGTGCATTGGTACCCTCATCTTCATCTACAGCATCCAGATTGAGAACCACAAAGCCAACTGCTGCATCTTCATTTATATGAACATAGTATTTATCCTCTTTAAACTTGGGAAAGTTGTCATTGACATCATGAACTGACACTTTTATTAAAGCAGTACCTGTTTTAGGTGGCTGTCCTCCATCCAAAGCAATTAAAATAATTTCATGACTGTTTTGCTTCTCTCTGTCTAAAGGTTTTCCTAAAATCAGTTCTGGGTATTTAGTCCCATCTATATTTTTTTCTCCTAGAATGAAAAACTCATTATCACTGATTTTGTAGATCTGCACTGAGTTAGTACCCAGATCTGGATCCTGTGCATGGCCCAGAGCAAGGCGTGCCCCAGGTAATGCTGACTCACTAATCACTATGTCAATTTTGTCTTTTAAAAAAATGGGAGAGTTGTCATTGATGTCCTGAATTTCCACTTTGTTTGAATACAAATGTAAAGGATTCTCAATAACAGCTTCAAAACTGACAAAACATGTCTGCTTTATACCACACAGTGCCTCTCTATCAATTCTTTCTGTAACATACAAGTCTCCAGTTTCTAAATTTACTTTCAAATAAAGAATATTGCCCTGGGAAATAACATGGAAATTGCGAAATGACAACTGCTTTGCATTTAATCCAAGATCTCTAGCAATGTTTCCAATGGCAGTTCCTTTTTTCAGCTCTTCTGGTATTGAATAGCTAATCTGAGAAAAAATATGTTGAATGTTAAAAGAAAACATAAACAGCACTACTTGCCAGACCATTGTTCCTCATCCAGTATAAAAATCCCCGGTTACTGTATAAGAAGTAATATTTGAAATCCAGATTTTCAGAGATTTTGGAAAAGCAGTAGAGATCGTTCGTAGAATTAGCAAATTCCACTGGAATGTTTCCTTAGTTAGCTCTGCATTGTGACAGTATGTGACGAAAGGAAATTTCTACTTTTCATTTTCACAACAAAATCTATAAATGATGCAACAGTGTCACTCACTGATAAAACAAGGAACTGCAGGCCATATATTAGAAACTTAACTGCTACGTTTGATTTTTATAAACACATAACTGATTAATCAGATATTGGAAACCATTTAAACATTTCAGATAAAGATATAAGCTGGTCACCAATTGCAAAAACCTGCTTCCTAGGAATTAACATGGTACAGTTCATACATTTCAATCTAATGCATGTACAAGACTTTAAAACAAAACAAAAATTAAATGTATGTGACTTTAAATGTACAATATAAGCTGTTCCATCAAAATTGGCTCTAGAACAGGCATCCCATTTTGCACTGGTGGAATTTAGACTTGGGTAAAGTATTGATGGTTGGGGTACAGGTGTTCTACAGCTTGGCCGAGTACTTCCTGAGAGGATCTCGAGTACCATTAGTGGTACCCGGACCACTGGTTGGAAAACCCTGTTTAAAAATTGGTGTTACCAGGTCCAACTAGGCACTAGAACTAATATACAACATATTCCAACCATGTACACGAAACATTCATCATGCACAAAGCACGCATATATTATAAAGAGGAAAAAATAAACCCAAAAATGCATTTTCCATATAATTGGCATTCTGATCCACAGCAAAGATGTTTTTCGAATAAGCCTGTTGGCTAAACAATGACATATTTTTAAGGAAAACACCACTAATTAATAAATAATGCGAAATGAAATCATAATGTATATACTATCCCAATAAAGTTAAAGTCTTTAGGCAACCCTTTACACACTCAAAAACAAAATGCCCAAACTGCTCACAATATAATATTATACTGGTTTATCATCAAATAATAATTATACCATAAAGTGAAAGGATTTTGCAACTTAAACACAATTAAACCTGACATAGGTGATGAAGTAAGCAATGTCATTTATTTACACAGGTCAAAAAGTAATAGATAAATGTAATTTCAAAATGCAACCATTGTTGAAATATGTCTTACCTGTGTGAGAATAGTTGGCTGAGAATTCTCCATTGTGCTAGCGGAATCACCAGTATCAATTAGATTATCTGTGGGGACATTCTGGACTGCCTTCAGATAAGCTATTTCATTCTGTTTTGAGTCCAGAGTCACACACACATCATACGAGAATGGAAAAGGTAAACTTGTATCACTTATTTCTGAGGGACACCCCAGGGTAAACTGAGGGTAGACATTTCTGCTAAAGGGTCCATAGGTTGTTGGGGTATCTGTTCTTCTGAATTTAGAAATCACTATTCCTATCACTGTGACTATAAATAAAATAGAAATAAAGGCTATGGAAACAACTAAGTAGAATGTTATATTAGAGGAAGTATCAGAATTGCTGGGTTGGTGTTTAATTTCTGGCATAGCCTGCTGAAAGTCTTTTGCAATAACCAAATTTAATGTGACGGTGGAGGACAGTGATGGAATCCCATTGTCCTTGACCAGAACCACAAGTTTTTGTCGTAAAGATTCCAATTCTGGAAGGTCTCTTACAATACTAATTTCACCAGTTTGTTGACTTATAATGAATAAAGTTGGATCAGGGGCTTGTAGTAAATGATAGGAGAGCCAAGCATTGTGTCCAGAGTCCGCATCCACTGCAATCACTTTAGTCACTAGATAACCCTTTTCAGCAGAGTGAGGAATAAACTCAAAAAGTGCAGATTCTTCAGTGTCTGGTGATGGGTAGAGAATCTTAGGAGTATTGTCATTTTTATCAATGATACATATCCTAATTGTGACATTACTGCTTAGGGGAGGAGATCCGCCATCTTTTGCCATCACCTGGAACTGAAATTCGCGTAACTGTTCATAGTCAAATGCTCTTTGTGAGTAAAGAACACCTGAAACTGAGTTTATGGAAACATATGATGACACTGGAATATCATCAATATTGCTGTTTAAAATATTGTAGGCAACTTTACCATTTTCATTAAGGTCTGAATCAGAAGAGAATAATTTATAAATAGATGTCCCAGGTTGGTTGTTTTCTGAAATATAGATAACATATTGTTTTTTCTCAAAAACAGGTGTATTGTCATTGACATCTAGGATCATTAGGTGAATTGTTTTGTTTGAAGAAAGTTGAGGTATTCCTTTGTCTATTGCACTAATTGTGATATTGTACTCTGCAATTTGCTCTCTGTCCAGGACAGCTGTGGTTTGCATTTTATAATAGTTGGGGGGTGAAAATATCAATTGAAAAGGCAACTTCTCAGGAATATGACAAAAGACTTCACCATTCTCACCAGTGTCTAAATCACGAACGTTAATGAGTGCTACAGGAGTGTTGGGTGGGGAGTCCTCTGGAATTGCAGCTGAGATAGATGTGACTGTTATCTCGGGTGGGTTGTCGTTAACATCAACAATTTGAATGGATAACTTACAATGAGCTACAAGGCCACCGCCATCTTTTGCTTCTATCTTTAACTTGTATTCCTCTGTTGTTTCATAATCTAATTTACCTGTGACAATGATGCTTCCATTGATCGGGTCCACTGCAAAAATCGACAAAATACTTTTAGGCACATTTCCAAATAAATATGATACCTGTCCATAAGATCCTTCATCATAATCAACAGCTTCCAAACGGACAACCACAAATCCAACTGGTGCATCTTCATTTACAAGGACATGGTATTTGTCCTCTTTGAACTTTGGTATGTTGTCATTAACATCCAGTACTGAAACTTGAATTAAAGCAGTGCCTGTATTAGGTGGCTGCCCCCCATCTAATGCAGATAAGAGTAAATTATGGCTAGCTTGTTTTTCTCTGTCCAGAGTTTTTTTTAAAATAAGTTCTGGATATTTAATTCCATCTATAATTTTTTCTTCTAGTGCAAAAAATTCATTTTCACTGATGCTATAACTCTGCACAGAATTGGTACCCAGATCAGGATCCTGAGCATGCTCCAATGAAAGACGCACTCCAGGCAATGCAGATTCACTTATTACAATTTCAAATCTGTCTTCTAAAAAATGAGGTGGGTTGTCATTAACATCCTGAATATCCACTTCAATTGTATATAAATTTAAGGGATTCTCAATCACAGCTTCAAAACTGATTAAACAGGTTTGTTTTATGCCACAAAGCATCTCTCTGTCTACCTTTTCTATTATATATAAATCTCCAGTCTCAAAATTCACATTAAAATATAAAATGTTTCCTTGCGAGATAACATGGAAATTCCTAAAAGACAATTGGTTTGCATTTAATTGAAGATCTCTAGCAATGTTACCTACTGCTGTCCCCTTTTTCAGCTCTTCTGGTATGGAATATCTAATCTGAGCACAAATAGGTGGAATATTAAAAGAAATTACAAAAAGCACTACTTGCCAGACCATTGTTCTTCTTCCAGCACCATCAGTCTGCAAACAATACATATTATAGAGGATATATCCAGATCTTCTTTAGAAACACACAGAATAGTTAAAAATTTCAGTTCAACCCACAGCTCTGTATTGTGACTATATAATTTGGAGTCTCTAAACATGTATATTCAGCTACAACATTGATTTGTGATACAACAGCGACACTTACTGACAAAATAGGGAAATGCAGGAACTATCTGCGATCAAAACATATTGAAATAACTGCTGTTATATAACACAATTTAAGCATTAAAATTGTAAAGAAAAAAAAAACAGAATGACACAAAATAACTAAATAAAATGAAATAAAAAAATCTATTTGTTATGTGATTGCAGAAGGTTGTGGGATGACAGAACACTGTCAGAGGCCACAGTTACTCTCTTATTGTGGAAAACATAGATTCAAAATCTACCATAGACCACATAATTGTAGGGGGTATTCAGCAACGAGAATCCCAGGACAGGGGCAGCACAGTGCAGAGTTAATACAGAGCTGAAGAAAAGAAACAAGACGCAGTCTGGTCCAGCACACAGGTGTGAACCTAGCCTCTGCCTTATGACACAAACTACAGAAAGCCCCCCCCTTCTCCACCTATCAAAATGGTAGACAATGTATTTATCGAATTAAGTAGAAAACAATCAGAGTTTACTTCTGATATGGATGCTCTGCAGCATGATCAACCCCCCCCCCCCCCGGCCCACCACATACTTAGCTCCTTCTAGGACCGCCATGTGCATCTCTACAGCAGCATCCTGGGGGACCTTACATTTTGCCAGTGGGGGCCCACAGAAGAGAGGGTGTGCAGATGTTGTGGCATGGCATATCTATTTGCTCTATCCTACAGTGAGCTATTGTGGGATCCCAGGATGAGATGAGTATACAGCTGACTGGGAGGGGGTTTAAGGCACAGCAGTTAAAGTCATCACTAGAGACCCACGTGGCAAGGCAGAAACATGCACGCTTACAAAGGGTACAGGGTACAAAGGTCGTGCCACATTCCAGATAAGTGACAGTTCCACAGATGGGTAGAGCTTCTTTCATTGCTCAGAAGGATCACAGAGAAGAATAAGGTAGGAAGGTCATGGAAATAGTATGCACAGTCACTGATCAACATACACCTAGCCACCAGTGCAGGCCACTGGCCTTCCACGCTCACCTGCTTCTGGGCTCGCTTGGCGATGTAAACATTCGGGTGCTGCATCCCCACATTATTGCACAGTGAATTTGCTCCCATCTCCAGTCATTCAGAAAGGCTGGGGGCAGGAGAGCGCACGCTGTCGGGGATGCGGCCTCTGCGCTCCCGATTGCCAAAGCTCTGCACGTAAACAGAGCCATTTGCCAAGCATTACATAGGCACAACAAATTGCTCTAATTGAAGCTCGTGCATGTTCCATAGGACCAGCAAGAGGTGAGTTGTTCTAGGTGATCTAGGGGGTTTCAGATGGTGGGCATCCCAATTCAGAATGCCCTTGGAGCAGGGAACAAACCTGTAGAATTGGTATTATGAGTATGCAGTACGTCTTACTCCAGATATAATACTTACTATCAGGTAATACTCCGCCAGATGGCGCTGGACTGCAGAAACATCAAAAACAGGCTCCTCCCACCCCTCAAATACCCAGGGACCTCCCACAAATTCCCAGCATTGAAAAGCAGTTAACGAGAAGCCGGGAGAATTACAACAACCCAAACTAGTAACTATAATTATAATAACAATCACCATACAGTGGATCCAATGATAATGCAAAACCAAGGGTGGGGTGGAGCAGGACATACTGTATACTCATAATACCTACAGGTGAGTAATCACAGAATTGTATTATTCTTAGTATACAGTACGTCCTGCTCCAGATATAATACTTACTATCGGGACATCCAATAGCAGTGTCCATAAAGTAGGGTGGGATCCCCAAAAAGGTAACAGCAGACAGTTTAAACCACTGCCGCCTGCAAAACCTTGCGGCCAAAGACAGCATCAGCTGAGGCCCTAACATCAACCTTGTAAAACTTTGAAAAGGTATGAACAGAAGACCAAGTAGCGGCCTTGCAAACTTGTTCAACAGAAGCCTGGTGCTGAAAAGCCCAAGAGGCACCAATAGCACGAGTGGAATGAGCAGTAAGGCGGAAGGGAGGATTCTTCCCCTTAGCAGAGTAGGCTGAATCACAGCCTGACGGATCCATTTGCTGATAGTAGACTTGGCAGGAGCCAAACCCTTCCTAGGACCAGAAGGGACCACAAAAAGAGCATCAGTTTTTCTGAAAAGTGCAGTAGCCACCAGATAGTACTTCAGACACCTAACCACATCCAAAGAATGCAAAACCCTCTCCTTAGCATTACTAGGATTAGGGCACAATGAAGGAAGAACAATGTCCTGATTCAAATGAAAGGCAGACACTGCCTTAGGCAGAAAATCTGGCTTGAAACGAAACACCACCTTGTCCTGATGTCTCTCATAGTAGGGGGGCTGAATGGAAAGCGCCGCCAACTCAGACACACGCCTAACAGAGGTGATAGCCACCAGAAAGACAACCTTGAGTGTAAGAATGGCCAGGGTAGAATCCTGCACAGGTTCAAAGGGGCACCCTGCAAGGCTGACAAAACCAAGTTCAAATCCCAAACAGGCACCATAGGCTTACGTGGGGGACGCACATGAGTGACCCCCTGGAAAAAAGTCCTGATCAGAGGGTGCTGAGCAAAGGACTTCTGGAAGAAAACATCCAGGCAGGGACCTGCCGCTTGAGAGTACTTAGTTGGAGCCCCATGTCCAACCCATGCTGAAGGAACTCCAGAATCCTGGGAATAGAGAGAACACGACAGGGAAGATACTTAGACTCACATCAGTCAATGTAGGCACGCCAAACCCTGCAATAAATGGAAGAAGAAGACTTCTTCCTAGCCTTAATCATGGTATCAACCACTGAGGTAGATAGCCCCTTCTCCATCAAGATGGAGGTTTCAGCAGCCAGGCCGTCAAAGCCCGAGTTTGTAAATTGGGATGGCGTAGGGAGCCCTGAGTGAGCAGGTCTGGCACCATGGGTAGAACGTACTGATCCACTGCCAGCTGCACCACGTCTGCAAACCACACTCTTCTTGGCCACCTGGGGACCACCAGGATTGCTGGCACCACTTCCAGAGCAATCTTGCGCAGAACCCTGCCCAGCAGAGGGAATGGAGGAAAGACATACAGGAATTGAAAGTCCTGCCATGACATTGCTAGGGCATCCACGGTCAAGGCCAGGGGATCCTGGGACAGGGAGACAAAGGCCGGGAGCTTGTGATTGTGACGGGACGCAAACAGATCCACATCTGATTGGCCCCAACGGTGACAAAGAGATTGGAACACCCTGTTGCATAGGGACCATTCTCCCTGGCGAGAGGTCCCCCTGCTCAGAAAGTCTGCCAGGAGATTTTCCACCCCCGGGATGTACACAGCTGATATGCAGGGGACATTGGTCTCCGCCCAGGTCAGGATCAGAGAAACTCCCTGGAGGGCCCCCTTGCTCCGGGTCCCTCCTGGGGCCCCCATCTCCCCTGGAACCGCAGGGACTTCCAGAAACCCCCCCAACCTGACAGACTGGCATCTGTGGTGACTGTCTCCCAGGAAGGGGTCAGAAAGGATCTGCCCCCCAACAGGTTCCTTGAGTCCATCCACCACGAGAGGGACCTCCTGACCAGGGGGGAAAGCACACAGACCCTGTCCAGGGACGCTGGATCCTTGTCCCACACTGACAAGAGGTGGAGTTGCAGAGGCCTCAGGTGGAACTGAGCATAAGGAACCGCCTCGAAGCACGCCACCATCAGGCCCACCAGCTGCATTCCCTGCTTGATGGAGGGATGATGATAAGATAGCAGGAACTGGACCTGTGCCATCAGACTGTCCACCTTCTGTTGAGAAAGGAAAATCCTTGCCTGAACTGTATCCAGATTCATTCCTAGGAAGACAGTCACCAATGAGGGAGACAGCGAAGACTTGGGGTGGTTGATCACCCATCCAAAAGACTCCAGGGTGGACACCACCAGTTGAGTATCCAATTCTGCCTGATGTAGAGATTGGGATGTGATGAGAATGTCGTCCAGATAAGGCAGCACGCGGACGCCCTGAAACCTGAGCAGAGACATCACGCCCGCCAGCACCTTGGTGAACACCCTGGGAGCTGAGGTGAGATCAAAGGGCAATGCCACAAACTGGTAGTGTTGATCCAGAGCGAACCTGAGGAACCTTTGATGACCTGGAAATACAGGAACATGCAGGTAAGCATCTTTGATGTCCACAGAAGTCATGAAATCCCCTGGGCGCAGGGAACTGATGGCAGAGCGCAGAGTTTCCATGCGAAAGCGCCTGCTCCTGACAAACTTGTTGAGGATCTTCAAATCCAGGATAGGCCTGAGTGACCCATCTTTTTTGGGTACTGTGAATAGGTTGGAATAGAAGCCCTTGCCTTTTTCTCTTAAGGGGACCTTGCCAATGACCCCCAGCTCCAGGAGGCCTTGCACTGCTTGCACTAGCTCCTGAGTTGACACAGGGTCCTGAGGAATCCGGGATCTGATGAATCTTGGGGGGGGGGGGATCAGGCAGCAAACTCTATCTTGTAACCGAAGGACACTACCTCCTGAATCCACTGGTCTGAGACATGAAGCCTCCAGACGTGAGCAAAGTGCTGCAGCCGTCCCCCCACCCGGATGGGTGAGGGCGCCCCATCATGCCTGAGGGGGCTTGGGAGAGGACTTAATCTTGGGACCCCAGGAGGAGCCAGGATGTCCACATCCTCTGCCCCTACCCCAGAAGTCTCCCCGGGCCCCAGTAAAGGAAACCCCCCTCCCTTGTCTAGCACCACGGTAGGGGGAGGAGAAGGAGCCCTGACCCTGAAAGGGCCAAGACTGCCGCCTGCGCTGGGGTAACCTGCCTCCCTTAGCAAAAAAGGTCCAGGCGGTCCCCAAACAGGCGTAGTCCTTTGAAGGGAAACCCAGTGAGGGCCTTCTTGGCAGCGTTGTCAGCAGCCCACTTGCGTAGCCAAACCGAGCGGCGTATAGTCACCACAAGGGCAGATGTTCTGGCACACATTCTAATGGTGTCATCCAAGGCAGAGAGGACAAAACTAACAAAACATCACAACTAGAGAGTGCATTAAACACCTCACAAGGCAAATCATCAGGGGCACTATCAAGTATATTTCTGAGAAGGGTCCTAATGGCTACAGCTGTAATGGCCGAGGCACAGACCGAGCGCAGCGCCGTCCCCACACACGCAAAGGCATGGGACGCCAGCTGGTCAATGCGCTGGTCCTTAGCATCCCGCAGGGTAGAAGAGTCAGGGGAGTGCATGACAGAGGTGTTGGATAACCCCAGGACCGGGACATCCACTTCAGGAGGGGATGACCAACACTTTACCACATCAGCAGGAAAGGGATACTTCCTATCCCAACTCTTAGGTACACCGGAAAGTCTATTGGGCCGTTCCCATTCCTTGAGCACCAGGTAATTGAAATGTGCTTGCTCTGGAAATTCCAAGCGTGACTTAGCAGTATGAAAAAGTTCCCCCCTTTTGTGCGGGGGTGCCGCAACAGGGGGGGAAATGGACAGAACCTCAAAAATCTGGGCCAGCAATCTATCAGTATCATCCGGGGCCCAGGGGTCAGCGCCAGAATCATCATGACCCCTGGGCCTCTCATCAGATGACCCTGAGTCAGAGAATAACTCCCCTTCGTCCGAAGGGGTATAGCCACATAAATGCCAAAACTCATCAGCTTCCATAGGTGACATTAGGCGTTAAGTGCCGCTTTTTAGCAGGGGCCTTACGCGCCAAGGTATTAGCAATTAACTTCTCAACACTAGCCAGTCTAGAAGACACATCAGGCTGAGAATCCCCACTTGTATGCAACTCAGTAGGAGTGAGATTTAAGCTTGGGGGGGTAGGTGAAGTGAGACGAGGTGCAGGCCCAGCCACTGGAAGGCCAGATTGCAGCGCAAGAACCTGCTCAGCACAGGGTACACAGACCCGCGCCTTGTCAGCATCAGCATGAGGCTGCCCACACGCTATCCTGAGATGCCTCCATTGGTGATTATAGCGGCACTATAGGCCGATAGGGATTAACGCTAAATAGCAACCCGGGATGCCCCAATAACCCGCAAGGGAAGTGGGAGTAATTACACTAGGCCTCACAAGTTAACCAACTAATAGAGGGCCGGGAGAAGCCAACAGATTCGCCCGCCTGAAAGACACAATCAAATGAGCCGTAAGAAGACAATAATAAAAAGTGGAAATAAAGCCACCCACGAGGGCACTTACGGACCGCGGTAGGTAGAGGTCCGTCAAGCAGAAGCCGACCAAGCAGACAAAATGGCGTCGGTATACCTCGAGGAGCGGGCCCGCACAACCCATGACACAGAACGCGCCAGAGACAGGCCCCGCACCCCCAAGAGAGCGAAGCCAACACGTGACAAGCAGCCAATGACGGAGTGGAACATAGTGACAAAAAGGCGCGCGGCGGCAATTTTAAGTACAGTAAATAATAAAACAAGTCAGCGCGGCGGCTGACACAAGCGATGTAATAAAGCAAAAAGCCAGTACACGTATATACATACATACACGCACACACACACACCCTCTTTCCCCCCGAAGGCTACAAGGAGAATGAGGGAGGACAGCGTCCATTTTACATAGGGCCCACCGATAGACAGGGGCAAGGGGCAATAGTGCGGGAGGGGCATCCCATAGAGGCTCACCATAAGCCTGAACCGCCTACCCTTTGGTGGGGGATTGCGGTGGAGCAGCGCTCCTAAGCACCTAACAGCGGTGCTGCCTACCATCACCCGACCAGCGCAGCCAAGGCTGGGAGGCACATTACAAATGGAACGGGTAGGAATAGTCCTACAGGGCCACAGGCTAATAGCCCCGCTCACCTGCGAGTAGAGAGAGACATTTCTCGTCCTTCGCAGCCCAGACTGCAGAGAAAATCTGGGGATTTGTCGGAGGTCCCTGGGTATTTGAGGGGCCGGGAGGAGCCTGTTTTCGATGTCTCTGCAGTCCAGCGCCATCTGGCGGAGTGTTACCCAATAGTAAGTATTATATCTGGAGCAGGACGTACTGTATACTAAGAATATCTGTCTGCTTCTTCTCCATGGCACTTGGACACATAGTGCAAACACTTGGCTCTGTACAGCAGGTGGGTGTAGCCGACACTTGAGCATTGGCACCCGCTGTACAGAGCCGGGTGTTTGCTCTGTGTGTGCACGCACCACAAAGAAGAAGTGGTGGCGGCAGATACAGCGAGGACGACAGAGACAGCGCAAGTGGCGGAGGCAGCAGATGCAGGGATCTGCCCACCCGCCTGCCGCTCCTCCATCTTCTGTCCATTCACCTGCCACTCCTCCATCGTCTGACCTCCTATGGCTGTGGTGGCCAGGCCAGCATCGTGGTACAATGGAAATGTGAGTTTACTTTTTTTTGCCTATGGGGAATGGGAGGGGGGATTCCACACTCCCTATGGGGAATGGGAGGGGGAAATGCCACAATGCCTATGGGAATGGGAGGGGGGAATGCCACACTGCCTATGGGAATGGAATAGGGGAAATACCACACTGCCTATGGGAATGGTAAATGCCACACTGCCTATGGGAATGGAATGGGGGGAATGCCACACTGCTATGGGAATGGGAAATGCCACACTGCCTATGGGAATGGAATGGGAGGAATGCCACACTGCTATGGGAATGGGAAATGCCACACTGCTATGGGAATGGGAAATGCCACACTGCCTATGGGAATGGGAGGGGGGACTGCCACACTGCCTATAGGAATTGGAGGGGGGAATGTCACACTGCCTATGAGAATGGGAGGGGTAATGCCACACTGCTATGGGATTGGGAGGGGGAATGCCAGATTATCTATGGGAGGGGGAATGCCATGCTGCCTATGGGAATGGCCCGGGGGGAATGCCTCACCGCTTATGGGATGAGGGAATGCCACACCGCCCATGGGGAATGAGGGGGGAGAATACCAACTGCCTATGTGAATGGGAGAGGGAAATGCCACACTGCCTATGGGATGGGGGAATGCCACACTGACTATTGAAAATGGGAGGGGGGAATGCCACACTGCCTATGGGAATGGGAGGAAAGAATGTCACACTGCCCATTGGGGAATGGGGGGGGGGATAATGCCACTCTTCCTGTAATGGGGGATTCTGCACTTTGCCTATTATTTGGTTCTTGGTGGGATAGTGTTTTAGCACATTTGCTTCAGAAAATGTATTTTCTTATTTTCCTTCTCCAAATCCTAGGTGCGTCCTATGGTGCGTCTTATATGGTGACACGTACAGTAAATGAATTTACTGCTTTAAATGGTAATATTAGAAAGACCACAATATGGAGGCAAACAACTGTCCCATGAGCAAGACAATGGTACACTGTATAGAGACAGCCAAAGCAAAAGAAACAACCAAAAGGAGGTGGCAGTATTGTCAAAAGGAAAGTTTTTTGTCTGGTGGTTCCCGAGGTGCCACAACTGTGCCACGACTGTGAGTCCTATTTATGCATATACATCTTTGTGTGGGCAGAGACGCATTACATATTCTACATATTATGAAAATGGTACCCCGGACAGCAGGGGCAGACTGGCTATAATGAGAACTGAGAGAATTCCTTGTGGGTTGCACTGCCTTTGGGCCCATTAGCCTGCTGCTTCTTACACCCCCATTCAATACCTACCTTCCTAGACTGACACCAAGGACGTTGGTACCAGGCCCAACTGTACCCCCTGCAAAGAAACTCTAGGCAAACTTCTACCCTCTAATGCTATAGACCCAGTATCATGGCTGTGGAGTAGGGGCTATACCCATTCCTGCCACATCATCTGTCCCTTCAAGGCTATAGTGGGCTTTTTGAACTTTTCAAAATCCTGGGCTGATTTTTGACCCCAGTCCACCAGTGTCGGACAATATAACATGTGGCAGTGGGCATATATATTGAGAACTCTCAGTGGGAGTATTGGCATCACAGCCCAGTTTTCATTCCACTACACACACTGTATTCCACTATAAAAATGTTTATTGTGCTGTTAGGTTTATTCATGGTAATACAGATATTATTTGTATAAATTGCCTATCTGCCTTAGGTATGCCAGTCTCCTGGGATGCCTGGGATATTTTCACAGATGTACAGATGTGTATTCTATAATGGAAGAGAAATCTGGCTAGCATCCCACTGTAGTGTATCTGTAGCTGTGTTTTTTTAGAGAAGCAATAAAAAGTGCCAAACACTTCTTAAGGGAGAGACAATAAGAGCCAATATAAGTAGAGTAACCAATTGTGCCAATGATCTGCTTTGATGTTCTATTAAATGTATTATTCTTTTCACACAAATCCTTGCAATGCAACTGACTCAATTCTCCCACAGATTATTTATACAGCCAGACTTCATGTTATCCAGGAATGCTGGGGTAGAGTGGTCAATATTTAGGGCTATCTACAGATGTGGAGAAGACCTCAGACAGATCAGGTAGAATTTTCAGTTGCACATTAAAACATATTGGGCCAGGGCCACATGCTGGATTCAGTTTTTTTGGATAAGCAAGGCAGTCTCTCTTTCATTTAATATCAAAAACAAATCTAGACAGAAGTATCTACTATTACCAGTGATTATTATTTTAAAGGGATTGACCAGTCAAATTTAAAATCAATTGGCTTGCAGATTACCTGATGCAATAAGCTGGTCAGGCGAAGCAAGCTCCAATCAAAGTCCCCCTGACAGCCCAAAGTCTGTCAGATAGAGTGATTGGCTGGCCAGGCAAAACCCTTGCTCCTCACAGACCCGCTGACCGAAACAAAGTAAAGTGTCAGCCACCACAATTGGCCGGCGCTGTGAAAAGACAATGGGCGGGACAGCGGCAGCGTCAATAGCAGAGGCCAGAAGGAACAAAATCGTCACAGTGGCTGGGAAAGAAAATATTTTATTGACCCATATTAACCCTAACATCTACTGCCTGTGCCACAGCCAACCCGGCTTTGCCAGGGAGACACAAACTGCTGCATGACTCACATACAAGATAAGTAAATAAAGTGCTAGTGCATTTAAAAACATATACATACACCATAATATTTAAGCACCTGCTTTTACAAGCCTTGTTGGGACCTCATTAAATTATCTACATTTTCATAGAATATAACCATACAAAGGAAAGGTAAATACATATACATAGGATAAATAAATGTGAATAGTCTCTATGTCCAACTTAACATGAAACCTTATAAATCACTTTATATTAAGGAATTTGGTAATCACATATAATATTGAATTGTTGCCCTTATAATATTGCAAATATAATATTGCATTGTGAATTACCTTAGACAATATGATAATGGAATACACATAATGGAGTATCTTATCACATTAAAGCAGATCTACAGCTCCCATCCGACTAAGCAATGTAGGAAAGGGGCTAAACTCCTTCTCCTAAAATACTCCTGTACATTATTACTGGAATGGATTTCAGAGCAATAATAAAAAAGTATCCTCTCCCAATAAGAAGAAGAGATACAGGGATTTCCATTTCTCTACTTCCATCACAGAGGACTGCACAACATAAGGTGAAACCTTGTGTAGTACTACACAATAGGAATTATTTTGAGTGAGCTTGAACAATTACTTTTGTGGACCAACAGTCAAAAATGACATAAAACCAGACCAACACAACAAACAGTGCATCTCCCCTCCCCATGGCAATTTAAATTGCAGCACATAAAAATGAATTTGCCTTTTCCTAACTCCTGCATGGTGTTGTAGCATATAACCCACATTTTTAACTAGCATCCCCCAATAAAGAGAACATTTTGACAATTTTCACTGCTCTTGCTTCACTCTAATCCCAGATAATGCTTCATGTTTTAGCTTTAACCCCTTAAGTGCCAGACCACGTTTCACTAATTTGCACTACACATGTCCAACCTTGATTTTTGAAGGGATTTCCCAGGAAAATTATATATCTGGGCTTCAACATGAAATGTCTTGTATGGCCATTTTTTAGTGTATTCTCAATACTTTTGGTTGAAATATGTGCAAAATGTTTGAAAAAAATCTATTTTTTGCAATTTGTAGTGTTTTCTTTGTAATAAAAAATGTAAGTTTGTCAATAAAATCTTATTGCGTGTGAAACCCCAATTTCTCCCGGTTACAGCGGTACCACATATGTATAGGTAGACACCCTTTCCTGCCCAGGAGACTCACCCAAACTGAAACAATGCTTTAGGAGATTTTCAGATAAAATACAACTGTGATGTGCACTATGCTCACCTTGCAGTTTTTCCAGAAAAACAACCGTTTACATTTGAAATACCCCCAACAAACTATATATTCTCTGGAAGTACACACCTCAAGCTTTCTAGGCGTACCAGGTTTATTTATGTGAGCGTAGTTTTCTGAAAGTAGTCCCTCAATCAATTCTTTGGTTGCACAGAGTTTCCCTAAAAATGAATAAAAAGGAATAATCAAGCTACATTTTCCTAAAAAACTATATGCAAACAAGAATAAACAAGTAAAATCTGAAAAAGCAACATGCCCCGAACAGAACAATACCCAGCATGCATAGCTACTGTCAAGGGAAGAGTTGCCAAACACCACAAAGAAAAGCATGCGAAAATTTCAGCTCTGCAGACAATGTGCGCACCTTGCAATTTTTCAACTAAAACAACCCTTTACATTTGGAATATTCCCCATAAACCATATATTCCCTGAAAGTACACATGTTCAGCTTTCTAAGCGTACCCAGCTTGTTGTAGTGGGCTCATCTTTCTGGAATTAATACCTCAAAGAATTCTTAGGTTGCAAAGGGTTTCCCTAAAAAAAATGTATAAAAAAGCTGGATAAAAAACATGTTTTCCTAAAATATCAATATGCAAACCAGAAAAAACAAGCTAAATCTGAAAGCGCAAGGTCCCCCGAGCAGAACAATACCCAACATGCATAAGTACTATTAACCCTTTTAATTGCCAGCTTACTTGGAATTTTGTCACCCTCTGTTCCCCATTTTGCGCCATGTTTAGCCGTGATTTTTGCCGGAATTTCCAGGAAAATATATATATATATATATATATATTTTTTTTTGCAGCAGAGTTTAGGCTTTAACATGAAATGTCTTGTTTGTAATTTTTCTACTATTTTTTAAAATATTTTTGCATTAAAAAAAACAAAACAATAACGAAACGTGTTAGGCAATTGTCTCCTTTATTTTAAATAAAACATTTGTTTTATTAATGAAAACCATATTGCATGTGAAAGCCCCATTTCTCCCAATAACAACGGTACCACATATGTATCGGTAGCCCCTCATTCTTGCCCAGGAGAACCCCAAACTGAAAAGAGCACTTTATAACATTTACAAATAAAATACAACTACTATCCACACTATAAACATAAAGGGTTAATTTAAAAAAAACAACATAGGGCCCCCCCTCCTGGGGGGGCATTTTTGGGGAATTTTAAGGGTTAAAAACCCTTAAAAATCCCCCTAAATATTATATGGGGTCCCCCCGTACCCATCATAACCAGCCCGGGACCAGCTATTGGGGCTTGTAGGAACAGGGTGCAGGGGCTAGCTTTGGTGGCCCCCGCCCTGCCGGCTACGAGCTCCGTGGGCCAGGCTCTTCTGCCCCCCCTGGGCTTTGGGGAGGCAGGTAATTGGGGGTGCCGGGGGTTAATGGCAAGTCTAGCTAGTTGCAGGTGACTTGCCAGCCCCCAGCCTTGTGAACTGGTATAGGGATCTCATGGATCCCTTACCTGTTCACAAGGGGTTAACAGTATAAAAAAAAACACACACACACGGAAAAATGACATTTATTTCTTTTTTTTTCTTTACTCACCTCCGATCCTTGCTGTCCCCCGGCGATCATGTCCCACGGCGCTCCGATGACAGCTGCGGGTGATCAGTGGAGGAGGGCTGGGGGGGCAGAGGATCAGAGCCATCTGGCAGCCTCCAACCTTCCTCCTCTGAACACCCGCATCTACTGAGCTTCTCAGCTCAGATGCGGGTGTCGACTGACAGGTGACGTCATAATGACGTCACTCGCCCCGTCCACAAAGGGGTGGGGCTAGCAGTCGTGAACCAGAAAGTGAGGGAGAGGGCAATTTCTCATCCTCTCCTCACTACGGAAGAGCCCGGGGGTGATCGGAGGCCCCCCGGGGAAGAGGAAACCCTGCGGGAGGGATCGTGGCCGCAGGTGAGTAAATGTCATTTTTTTCTTTACAGTTAACTAGCAGCATCCAAAGTGGGGGCGATATTTCGGGTGCCCTCCTGAGGCGAGAAGAGCCCCGGGGGGGGATCGGATGCCCCCCCGGGTGAAGAGAAGACCCGGCCCGATCCAACCTGGGGTCAGGTCACGTAGCTGGCACTAAAAGGGTTAAAGCTCTGCCTCATCCATTCACTGCCACTGTTGTGTGTGGAAATTATGTCATTGCCACACCTATGCAAAGACTGATCATCTGTCATCTGTCACTCTGTCCCTTGATGCTCTTAGCATGGGCACAGCATGCCTCAGTGATCCTGCAGCTGTCTCTGACCACAGCAGCACATGCTCATGACTTCTAAAGGTGTGGCAAGACATGCCCTTCCCAGTTCAGCCACAATCCAGAAATGGAAGCGAAAAAGGCAAGTTCACTTAGAGTACATAATGTATTTACTATTTTCTTTATTTACTATTATCTGATATTTTGGGATACTTTGAAATGACTCATTTTACATTGTTCCCAAAGGGGATAAGGTGGGAGAAAGTAAGTATATGCCTGGGCAGGGCCTTTGATTCAGTAAACTTTCCTTAAATTATAAGGGCTATTTCATGCTCTAATTCAGGAAGAAGGCATGAAATAAAATAAGCTTTTACTTTGAGCCAGTAAAGATTCACTTGCTGTGAAACTTAACATTTACTGAAGTTTTTTTCTAAGGGATCGACCACTCAAACTTTAAAATAAAGCTGCCTATCACAACAACCAATCATGTACAAACGATTTATTTTTAATGTATTGAGTGTGGAATGAAAATTAAGCTCTACATGTATAGGTATGTAAAATAAGCCGACAAGAAACTCTTAAAATGAGCCTCGCCAAATATTTTTGCTACATTCTTGCTACCTACTGTACATGTACTTTACACATGGCTGGGTATGTTTATGATTAATAAATCCCTCTAGCTTACTTTAAAATAGCTCAAAATAACCCAACAAATAAACATACAGCTTTTCCTCTTTTCAAAAGAATATAACATTTATTTGTACAGTAAATATGTCATTAAAGTGATAGACAACCCAATACAAATAACAAAAGGGCACTCACATTTTGTCTAGGCCTGATTAGCTATGCGGGACAAGAGGTGTTTGCCCTTTTGTTATTTTTATTGGGTGGTCAATCCCTTTATAAGCATGCTGCAGTCAAATACATGTTATCCTTACCTGGGTAAGGCCACTTGGCTGAGAAACTTCATTTGTGACTTCCGTTGCAGCATTGCCAGTATCAATAAGATGGTCCGTGGGAACATTCTGGACTGGCTTTAGGTAGGCTATTTCATTGTGTTTTGAGTCCAGAGTCACACACACATCATATGAGAATGGAAAAGGTAAACTTGTATCACTGATTTCAGAAGGACATCCCAGGGTGAAATGAGGGTAAACATTCCTGTTATATGCATCAAAGCTTGCTGGAATTTCTGTTTTTCTGCATTTAGAAATCCCTATTCCTATCACAGTAACTATAAATAAAATGAAAATGAAGGCTATAGAAACAACAAGGTAGAACATCAAATTGGAAGAAGTATCAAGTTTGTTGGGTTGGTGTTTTATTTCTGGGATAGCCTGATGAAAGTCTTCTGCAATAGCCAAGTTTAATGTGACAGTGGATGAAAGTGATGGGACTCCATTATCCTTCACTAGCACCACAATCTTCTGCCTTAAATTTTCCAAAAGTGGAATATCTCTTCCAATACTGATTTCACCAGTTTGCTGGCTAATAATAAACAATGATGGATCTGGAACTTGTAGTAAATGAAAGGAGAGCCAGGCATTGTGTCCAGAGTCAGCATCCACTGCAATCACTTTGGTCACTAGATATCCTTTCTCAGCAGAGTGAGGAATAAACTCAAAAAGTGCAGAATCTTCAGTGTCTGCTGCTGGGTAGAGAATCTGTGGGGCATTATCATTCTTATCAATGATACATATCTTTACTGTGACATTGCTGTTTAATGAAGGAGAGCCGCCATCTTTTGCCATAACCTGGAACTGAAACTCCCGTAACTGTTCATAATCAAATGATCGCTGTGCATAAAGAACACCAGAGGCTGAGTTTATGGAAATGTACGATGAAACCGGAATCTTCTCAACGTTACTATTCAGAATATTGTATGTTACCCTTCCATTCTCGTTAAGGTCAGGATCTGAAGAGAATATTTTAAATACAGAGACTCCTAGCTGATTGTTTTCCGAAATATAGATACTATAGCTGCTTTTCTCAAAAACAGGAGGATTGTCATTAACATCAAGGATACTTAAGTGAATTGTTTTGTTAGAGGACATTTGTGGTATCCCTTTATCAACTGCACTAATGATAATATCATACTCTAAAAGGTCCTCTCTATCCAAGCTAGTTGTGGTTTTTATGATATAATCACTGGGTGGTGAAAATATTAACTGAAATGGCAGGTTTTCAGAAATATAACAAGAGGCATCACCATTCTCACCAGTGTCTAAGTCACGAACATGAATGAGTGCTACAGGTGTCCCAGCAGGGGAATCCTCTGAAAGCGAAGCTTTGAAAGACGTGACTGTTATTTCTGGTGCATTGTCATTAATATCAATGATTTGAATTGCTACTGTGCAATAAGCTACAAGGCCACCCCCGTCTTTTGCTTCTACTGTCAACTTGTATTCTTCTGTAATTTCATAATCGAGGTTTCCTATAACAGTGACACTTCCATTCATGTGGTTCACTGCAAACACCTGGTGTACATTCTTGGGTACATTTCCAAATGAATAAGTTACTTCTGCATTAGATCCTTCATCTTCATCAATAGCCTTCAACTGGACAACCACAAAGCCAACCGGTGCATCTTCATTTAAACGTACATTGTATTTGTCTTCTTTAAACTTTGGAAAGTTGTCATTGACATCATGAACTGAAACTTTAATCAGGACACTTCCTGTTTTAGATGGCTGCCCTCCATCTAATGCAGTGATGACTAATTCATGACTCTTTTGCTTTTCTCTGTCAAGAGTTTTTTCTAAAATAAGTTCTGGGTATTTAACATTATCTATTATTTTTTCCCCTAATGTGAAGAACTCATTTTCGTTGATTCTGTAATTCTGAACAGAATTGGTCCCCAGATCGGGATCCTGAGCATGTCCCAAAGCAAGGTGCACTCCGGGTAATGTTGATTCACTAATCACTATTTCAAATTTGTCTTTTAAAAAATTTGGAGGATTGTCATTAATATCTTGAACTTCTACTTCGATTGTATATAAATATAAGGGATTCTCTATTACTGCTTTAAGGTTAATAATACAAGTTTGCTTCATACCGCATAGTAACTCTCGGTCTATACTTTCTAAGATACATAAATCTCCAGTTTCTAAATTAATCTCAAAATATTGACTGTTACCTTGTGGGATAATATGAAAATTTCTAAGAGACAATTGCTTTGCATTTAATCCAAGATCTCTAGCTATGTTGCCTATCACAATTCCCCTTTTCATCTCCTCTGGTACTGAATAGCTAATCTGAGCACAAACATGTAGGAATTTGAAATAAATAAAAAGGAGCACTACTTGCCACAGCATTGTCCCTTTTCCAGCACAACTGGTATTCAAAGACCGAAGGAGAAATCCAGAGCCTCTTTAAAATCGTAATGGAATAAATAAAATGTATAATTTCCTGTTTAGAAAAATATTACAGGCTTGACAAATAGCAAAATATATCTGTCATGTTTCATAGGATTCGCTGCACTGCCACTGATGTGAACTGAGTTCTTGGTATATTCAGCTACTAACATTTTTCTTGTGATACAATAGTGGCACTTACTGACCAGATAAGGAACTGCAAGCTATCTTTTGAACAATTGGGAACAGTTACATTTTTATAAAATATGGGAATTTAGAAAAAAATGGTAATAGAAACAAATAGCAATGCAGTTGTAGTTGCAAATACATTGGAATGATGATTACTTGGTATCCTATTGCATACAGGTATTCAGAAAATATCAATTTTATTCAGTCTAACTTAGATGCATAGAAATTGTGAAATATTCATTTTCCATTTTTTTTTTTTAAATAAATAGCTAGCATTTTGTAATTAAATAAATTATTAAATACTTACCTTAGCTTTAACACTGCTGATCTCCCAGGCCGCATTCACACTTTGAAGCATACAGACTATAAATATATATGTACCGTATTTGCCGGCGTATAAGACGACTGGGCGTATAAGACGACCCCCCAACATTTCCACTCAAAATATAGAATTTGTTATATACTCGCCGTATAAGACTACTCCCTCTTCCGCACACCTTCCACACACCAAATAAACAACAAACAAAAAAAAAAACAAAGGAGAGTTTTGTGGAAACACGAGGGGGGTTGCACAAGGGGGCATCCCAAATCAGGCATCCCAAAGTATGGAGAAAACTGGCATTCCTGAATATACAGTCATTAAGCCCTCCCCGCAAACATATACATCAGTAACCCCCCACCCAATAAACCCCCAAACATATAGACCAGTTAGCCCCAGACACCAATTAAAGCGGAACACCAGGATTTTCACTATCATTGTCCCTTGGGCATCCCAAATCTGGATGCTCCACACGAGGCATCCCGAATCGCCCCAGATGCCCCAGGTGCACTAATTCAACCAGCACACATGTAGGCCCATTTTAACTCCCATACACTCCAGTTATCCCATAAACCGTTACCCACACCCAAGGAAGAGCTTACCTTTTCCTTTGGGGACTTACTTATGATGGAGCAAGATGGCCGAACTGAGGGCATGGGGGAGCCTGGCTCCCTCTAATCACAGGAGAAGTGCCGGCAACTGGGTCCGGCCGGGAGACATGATGGGAGGGCAGGCCATCCCATTGGCCTCTGCGGTGCCCAGCAGTCCCCAGTAGCATCACAGAAGCCACTATTAGTCTCCAGCAACATGGCAGCAGCCAGCAGTCTCTAGTAAAGTAACAGAAGCCACTATAATTCTCCAGCAACATGGCAGCAGCCAGCAGTCTCCAGTAACATAACAGAAGCCACTATTAGTCTCCAGCAACATGGCAGCAGCCAGCAGTCTCTAGTAAAGTAACAGAAGCCACTATCATTCTCCAGCAACATGGCAGCAGCCAGCAGTCTCCAGTAACATAACAGAAGCCACTATTAGTCTCCAGTAATATAGCAGAAGCCACCAGTCTCCAGTAATACAATAGAAGCCACTATTAGTCCCCAGCAGCAGCCTCTATAGGCTCCAGTAACACACGCTTTCTCTGACTGACCTGTGGTGGGTGGTAAAGGCTGGTTGTGGGTCGGGTATGGGGCAGGAATTACAGCTAAATGTGTATTTGGGAGGGGGCATATATGCAGAGATATTCCCCGTGTTTTCCCTATTTACCTGAAGCCAGGCTGTGGGAGCAATACGCGCTGCTCGCGGTCCCGTACAGCTCCTCACACAGTTCCACTGAAGCGCAGGAGCCTCAGAATTGCGCGCGGGGTCTTTCCTCCTGGCCACCGGCCCCGCCCCCTGTCTTTCCTCCTGCTCGCCGACCCCGCCCACCGGCTCCGCACGCAGTTTTTCCTCCTGGCCGCGGCGACGTAAGGCGACTGTGCGCGGGCAGCAGACGGGGCTGCGCCGAGGGGCAGATGCGGGTGCGCGACCGCGCGCGCACCTTAGAGGGAACGCTGCCGACGGCCCCACCCGCTGCCTTCCATCCTGGTTGACGGCCCCGCCCACTGCCTTCTCGTCTCCGGGTTGCGCGCTGCCTTCCCTCCCGGCCGCCCCGGAATCCTAGCGGCCCCGCAGGTAACAGTGCTGTGCCGTGCACCCGGCGTATAAGACGACCCCCCCACTTGAAGGCAGGTTTTTCAGGGGCAGAAAGTCGTCTTATACGCCGGCAAATACGGTATATCTCCCACATTTTCGTTACTTTTAATAAGTAAACATTCCTTTTAAATGTCTGCTATGTTCAAAATAGCCAGAATCACTTTTGATGGCCGGTGTGGAAAAAAATCAGAAAACAACACCCATCTTCTGAAAGAAACTATTGCAAATGATTTTTGCGAAATAAATATCGTTGATGGGAAACTATTTTTTATAAGAAATGTATTATTTCCTATGCTGATTTGACTTATGTGTGCTAAACAGAGCTCTGTCTTTGTAAGAATCATGTCTATTTAGACTATGCTCCCTGCAAGCTGTGTACTTAATCTATCTTTTTGTTTAGTAAGACTAGGCGTAAATATTCCTGAATATGTGTCTGTTTAAATCATGTGTGTTCTATTTACTACCTATTGTACCACCATGTTGAATTAGGCTTACCTCTGCTGTCTGTGTCTTAATGAAACCTTGAGGTCTGTTTTTACTATTATCATGTGTAAATATTTATTATGAAAACACAAAACAAAACTTAATAGTTCTAGGAAACTGCGCTACAAATCAAAAGTAAATTGTCCCAGTGAAAAAGACTTTCCGCTCCAAGCCTTTAGGCTGTTGTCATTTCAGCCATAAACATTAACATGTAGATGTATAAATACACTGCTCAAGAGCTGTGTATAAGGCTCAGCGAAACAAATGTTGACACCACAGGTGCTCTTCAAAACAATTCAGTGACGTCACTCCACCACCACCTTCTTATATATAACGTACCAGATATCTTCTTGATATTTTGCATATATGATCTCAAATGTAATCTGAGAGGCTCTACAATTTTCCTTTAGCCAGAATGGATCAATTTAAAGACTTATTTTTCACCGCTGTACACAAAAGATTAGAAACTCCACTCTCCACACAAGAGGCAATCAACTTGCTCCGGGTTTATTTTGCATATTATAGGGATAAAAACACAAGAAATGCTCCAATAGCGTAAAAACGTTTCACACAAATGAATCCACTGTAAGGCCTCTGGCCCTTTAAAATGCCGCTCACCAGATTTCTAAAACAATCGCGCATTCAATTTAGAGATAGAAGCACAGGCGTCATCCAACCCCTTCAGTATGGACCCGCGCATCAGATATAACACACTTAATCCAAGTGGCAGCTCACCGCCTCCTCCGGCCGTAGGACATGGCGCTGCTCGTCTGATCCGGCACACGTGACACTCCTTGGCTCCGCGATTATTATTCTAAATTGAATGCGCGATTGTTTTAGAAATCTGGTGAGCGGCATTTTAAAGGGCCAGAGGCCTTACAGTGGATTCATTTGTGTGAAACGTTTTTACGCTATTGGAGCATTTCTTGTGTTTTTATCCCTATAATATGCAAAATAAACCCGGAGCAAGTTGATTGCCTCTTGTGTGGAGAGTGGAGTTTCTAATCTTTTGTGTACAGCGGCGAAAAATAAGTCTTTAAATTGATCCATTCTGGCTAAAGGAAAATTGTAGAGCCTCTCAGATTACATTTGAGATCATATATGCAAAATATCAAGAAGATATCTGGTACGTTATATATAAGAAGGTGGTGGTGGAGTGACGTCACTGAATTGTTTTGAAGAGCACCTGTGGTGTCAACATTTGTTACGCTGAGCCTTATACACAGCTCTTGAGCAGTGTATTTATACATCTACATGTAAATATTTATTCCTGACACTGTTTACCTCTGTTGTCTGTGTGTTCAAACTTTGGAGGCACTCATTAGGCTTAAAGCAGCGGACAGCCTGGAATCTAAAAGATTCCAGGGCCAGCTGCTGGATTTTCTCAGGAACCTGGAGACCCGTTGTGTGAAACCCACTGGGGCACCTATAAAAACTCACCTTTCCCCACTCCTACAGTGCATGCATGGGCTTTTGTCCATGCATGCACTGTCCTGTTATGACTACATCATTTGGCAGGTGCCTCTTATTGCTTACAATGCAGAGCACACGTTGCCACATCCCCCACATCCCTGAGGTCATGTACACACTTCTGCTCCAGCTATTCAGATAGGCTGGGATGGAAGCCAAATGATGTAGTCACAGAAGGTGACTGTTGTTGCATGAGAACCCACACATACAACATGCAATGTTGGAGCCTGGATAGGTGAATTTTTATGAGGGAACTGGGGGGTTCACACAGCACAGCATCCCAATTAATTTGGATGTCATTTTGGCGGACAAAACAAATATATACACAAATTCCATTGAAAGTAGACTTTCCCTTGAAGTGCTAAGCAAATGAATGAATGTTACAGCAGAGGAAATGTCCGGAAAATTCAGTGCTGGGACTCCTCTGGCACATTTGGGTGTATACTATTCCCATGTTGTGCTTTAGAAGGATAGATACTTATTATATCAGTGTTTGTTTTTGGTCATATATTTTTATATCAGGGTTATAGACATGGATCTATAGCATGTATTGATTGTTGGAGGAAGACTAGATATTGTAGAATATTACTTGGATGCTTTTTATTAACAATGGAGTAAGTGTTTGTTTTTATATTTTATATGGTATTGTATATCTATTAGGATATATATATATATTGTGGTAAGGTGCAAGGGGCCGTTATTGACGGCAGGTATGTAGCACCAATGTACCTGGCATTGGTGCAGTAAAGCCGTGTAGTCTGATTTCCAGCATCAGCTGCTGGTGGCAGTTTGCTGCTGTTGCTTTAGAATAGCCGAAAGGCTAACCTGGGACGGCTTTACTGGGATGGAGTAGAGCAGGGTGGGACTCCATCCCACTACCCAGGTCTGGGTTTTGCGGGCTGTTTAAATAGCCTGGGGAATCAGCTGTGGCCTGGCCTTTGTCTAGAGCTCACATGGGAGTGAGACTCTGTGAGCCTGGCTAAAATCTCCTGTGGAGGCTGTTCATGCGGACCTGAGGCCTATTTGACTGTAAACAGGACCTTTGCTCAAGGACTAAAAGCTGTTTGCCTGACTGTATCATTTATGCTGCGGTTTCCTGAAAAGGTGATGTAACCTGTATGGACATATGCTTTTGTGGATTTTTGTGTGAAATAAACACCGACTTTACTTTGAACTGTTTGCCTCCGCCTCTATACTGCTGACACCCGGTCGCCTACCAGAGCTAATCTCCACAATAAATATATATATATATAGTCCCAGTAGTATATTTTGGGGGCACATGGCTGCTATTTTATTAGTGGTAATAATTTGTGCAACTGGCTCTTCCAATAAAACAACCAGCCCTAGTGCACTCCATTTCAAAATGCCTGCAACCTGGATGATACTTGGTGTAGCAGACAACAAAGGCCAACTGTGCCTGCTTACAAGAAATATCAGCTGCTATCTATACAGGTGAGCTGTAGAGATGCTACAACAACACATCTGTCATTATTCACTAACACAGATGGGTGACTTTGGCTACTATCACACTGGGGAAATGTTCAGGCCAATCATAATGTGCTCAAGATCACCACCCAAAATCATCAGTGAAATGCTGCCCATAGTAGCCTATGTGGCATTTACACCACAGCAGGGTTGTCAGGTCCCGTGGAACACCCGCTTTCTGAATAAGTCCGCAAACCCCAATCTCCGCTGCTAGCTTCACCTATAGTCAAGCCCTCGTCTGCCGGGACGCTTTACACGCCTCACCGGGCACGGCTGCCCCCAGGACTTGGTAGCACAAAGGATGCGTACTTACGGGGAGGAAGGCGGTTGAACCAGGAACGAGACTGGGGGCGAGGTCGGGCAAGCAGGGGTCATACACGGGAGATCAGTCTAATCAAGCGTGGAACCAAAGGATGAGACGGAAGAGTAGTCAAAGCTCAAGCCAAGGGTCAAGCCAGGAGGTCACAAGTACGTAGTACAGGGAAGCAGGCAAATCGTAGTCGGAAACAGGCAATGGTCGGTTCAGGCGGCAATCATGGGATGGTCAATACACAGCAAGATCAATAACTAATCAATATAAGTACAGATATAGATAATCACACCCAGCAGCACGCTATCACGGGCATAGACCAAATGTGAGGGAAACACCTTTATAGGAAGTGGCTGACATGATTGGGGGACATGATTGGTGCAGTCTTGGACTCTAGGGCTGATTGCCCCATTCAAACTATAGGGCGTTCCGCCCAGAAACAACCTTGGGGTCATTGGCCCTAAACTGGAGCCTCCCCCACACACACAGGGCTCATTGGCCCTTTAATCCACACACACGCACACACATATACTGGGCTCATTGGCCCTTTAACCAAGCCTCCAGCGGGCGCGCTGCCTGCAGCCCCGCCGGAGGTCGTAAGACAGTCGTGATCGAGCGCGCGAGCACGGACTGTCAGTGAGGAGAGGTTGTGACGTGGTGAGGGGGCATGTCCGCTTGGCGGGGGGGGGAGGCGGACAGGGTTCTTAAGGAACCCTTACCAGTACACCAAGGATTAAATGTAAAAACACACACACACACACACACACACACACACACACACACACACAGAAAAAAGTAATTTATTATTTTTTTCTGCTTAATTCCTTCCATCTGCTTCAGATACTTGGAAGTGATCAGTGAGGATGGGAGCAGAGGAGTTGAGGCCCCTGCACTCTGAAGAGATTGCACAGACTTCTGCTCTCTTTCCTGCTGCTGGGAGAGGCCTTTTATATCTGCGTCATCTCACACATCAATATAAAAGTTCCCTCCCTGTGGTGGCATTTGAGCTTCCAGAAGCTGCAGTGTGGGACAGGGAACGGGTGTTCTCTGCCCTGCTGAAGACCCCCGAGGGATTGAAGGCCACCCGGGAGAAGAGGAGACCCACTGCATCTTGGACAGATCAATTTTTTGTGGCCTAAACTGGAAGAATAAGCCAAGAATGTAGAAACTATGTGCTTGCAGCTTAACAGTAGGAGATGCAAGCACGTAGAGTATATGTGTGTGGTGCTTAAAGGTCCCTGTTCAGACACACACTAACTCCCCCCCCCCTTAGTAACAGTGCAAAATGAGGCATTTCAAAGCATCTCAAAATCTCCAATAACTTCATATGCATCCTAAGTGATGTCACTTTTATTGCTTCAATATCTGGTTTGTGGACACTTTTTGCATGGCCTAGAGGAATGACATGGATAGGAGGGGCTATCTTTGGATCCCTGCTATTCCTTCTACCCTGCACTGCAGGAGATGGAGGAGAGGCACATGGGATAGTCATCAGGTGAGCTGTTGGGTGCCATATCATTGCTGTTGGGGTTACAGTCCCCTTAAATCAAAAGTTTATTTTGTCAGAGATATAACAAAAGACACATTTTCCATTCACGGTTTGCTACCAGCAGCCACCCTTTGATGAAGTTAGGTAAATAACTTGTTGTGGCCTGCCACATAGATCATACAAAGTTTTTACAGATCATTAAAGTGGTCCCAAAGTAAAAAAAATATTTAGTTTAACTACCCCCCCCCCTAAGAAATCCTTAGTTTGGGTGCCTCTCCAATTAAAGATCCCTAGGAAACCCACAATCATCCATGATGTTCTGTATGATGGAATACAAGAAACTGCCCTGTGCATTAATGTATTGACTTCCGATACAATAGGTAACAATGAATACAGATCTGTATTTTTTAGGGTGATAACCCAATCACACAAGCGCAATGAAGACATCATCGCATGTTGCAGTGGGTCAGCTAAGGTAAGGTAAGAGATTTTTATAACCCCCCCCCATTCTCCCTCAGTGCCAGAGGGTTTACCAGAGACTTGACTACCACTTATTTAATGCCTAATATGTAGCATGCATATATCATACTGTACTGTAGAAGGGTTGTTTAGATAAGCAAACAAAGTCTGTCTAATTGGGATTGACTTCCTTTTCTAGGGTGTTGGTCTGCTTTAATGTTTGATTTTATCAAGTAAATCAAATAGAAAAGCAGTTTTAGTATTATTATTTTGTAGTTCAGATGCGCTGCTTTCTAGTAATTTAACAAAATGTTTGCAATTCAAAACTGAGATTAAAGTGTAACCCTAATATAATTTAATTTTGCTTGCACAATTGTGTTTAACACAATTACTAAAAGATATAACTGGCAACATCTTAAAGGGACATTCCAGGCAAAGGGTTAATTTAGCCTACTTTCTGTTTTACCCATGGCAGCTGCGAGGAGTTGCATTTTTTATTAAGCCTGCTTTATATTTTCTAACACGTCCAATTGAACTTTCTTCCTTGTGCTGGGCGTTTCATGCTAGGACGAGTCTTCAGGCTCAAGTTCAATATGGTTTATTAGGGAATGCAAAGCACTGGTAAATAAGAGATGCCACCCCTGACAACCAGTATGGGGCAATCTGTAAGGAGGCTAATGACCCTTTGTCTAAAATGTCCCTTTAGGTTTTAGAGGATTTTTCTCTCCTAATCAGCTAAATCAAATATGATTAACTAGAGCAACTATAAAGACTTAACAGTTAGAAAAATAAATGCTGTCAAGACCAAAATCAAAAGAAAAATGCCAGGTTATTTAGATATATAAATATGCTCTA
Organism: Gastrophryne carolinensis; assembly: GCA_027917425.1. NCBI lineage: Eukaryota > Metazoa > Chordata > Amphibia > Anura > Microhylidae > Gastrophryne > Gastrophryne carolinensis. Next base: position 75,425,428 of record CM051238.1, read on the forward strand.
CATTCACATAATCGCTAAAAGTCCTTACCTGATTATGCCAATTTGCTTGAGAATCTTCTTTGGGAGCTTCAGTTGTGCCAGCAGAATCACCAGTATCAATGAGATTGTCTGTGGGCACATTCTGGACTGGCTTCAGATAAGCAATTTCATTGTGCTTTGAGTCCAGAGTCACACACACATCATATGAGAATGGAAAAGGTAAACTTGTATCACTAATTTCAGAGGGGCACCCCAGGGTGAACTGAGGGTAGACATTTCTGTTATACGAGCCAAAGGTTGCTGGTATATCTGGTTTTCTGCATTTATAAATCCCTATTCCTATCACAGTGGCTATAAATAATATAGAAATGAAGGATATAGAAACAACCAAGTAGAATGTTATTTTAGAAGAAGCATCAGAATTGCTAGGTTGGTATTTTATTTCTGGAACAGCTTGCTGAAAGTCTTCTGCAATAACCATGTTTAACGTAACAGTGGATGACAAAGATGGAACTCCATTATCCTTCACTAGAATTACAATCTTCTGTCTTAAAGATTCCAGATCTGGAAGGTCTCTTCCAATACAGATTTCTCCAGTTTGCTGACTGATGACAAACAAAGATGGATCAGTAACTTGTAGTAAATGATATGAGAGCCAGGCGTTGTGTCCAGAATCAGCGTCCACTGCTATAACTTTGGTCACTAGATTTCCTTTCTCAGCAGAGTGAGGAATAAACTCAAAAAGTGCAGAATCTTCAGTATCTGGGGATGGGTAGAGAATCATAGGAGCATTATCATTCTTATCAATGATACATATCTTCAATGTGACATTACTGCTTAATGGAGGCGTTCCACTATCTTTTGCCATCACATGAAACTGAAACTCTCGCAGCTGTTCATAGTCAAAGGATCTTTGTGCATAAAGGACCCCAGTGACTGAGTTTAGAGAAACATATGAGGAAACTGGTATATCTTCAATATAGCTATTCAGAATATTGTATGTAACCTTGCCATTCTCATTGAGGTCAAGATCTGAGGAGAACAATTTATATACAGATGTTCCTGGCTGGTTGTTCTCCAAAATATAAATAGTGTAACTATTTTTCTCAAAAACAGGAGGATTATCATTGACATCTAAAATCAGAAGCTGGATGGTTTTGTTGGAAAAGAGTTGAGGTGACCCTTTATCTTCTGCACTAATAACTATACTATATTCTGAATTTTGCTCCCTATCAAAACTGGCTGTGGTCTCTAATTTGTAATGGTTAGGTGGGGAAAATATTAACTGAAATGGCATCTTCTGAGAAATATAACAGAATACTTCCCCATTCTCACCACTGTCCGAGTCACGAACATTAATAAGGGCTACAGCTGTCCCAGGTGGGGAATCCTCTGGAATTGCAGTTGAGAAAGATGTGACTTTAATTTCAGGTGGATTGTCATTTACATCAATAATCTGAATTGATACCTTACAATGAGCTACAAGGCCACCTCCATCTTTTGCTTCGAACGTCATCTCGTACTCCTCCATCATTTCATAATCTAAGTTTCCTATAACAGTGATGCTTCCATTTATTGGGTCAACTGCAAACATCTGGCGTACACTTTTAGGCACATTTCCAAAAGAATATGTAATGTGTGCATTAGATCCTTCATCATCGTCAACAGCGTTCAAACTATGAACTAAAAAACCAACTGGTACATCTTCTTTTAAAGTTACATAGTACTTCTCCTCCTTGAACTTTGGAAAATTGTCATTAACATCACGAACTAAAATTCTAATAACAGCTGTGCCTGTTTTAGGCGGCTGTCCTCCATCTATTGCCGTTAAAATTAATTCATGACTCTTTTGCTTTTCCCTATCCAGTGTTTTTTCCAAAGTAAGCTCTGGATATCTTGTTCCATCTATGTTTTTTTCTTCTAATTTAAAAAACTCATTGTCGCTGATTCCATATCTCTGCACAGAATTGGTACCTAAATCTGGATCCTGAGCATGTTCCAAAGCAAGGTGCACCCCAGGTATTGCAGCTTCACTTACCACTATTTCAAAGTTGCCTTCTAAAAAAGTAGGGGGGTTGTCGTTTACATCTTCAATTTCTACTTCAATTGTGTATAAATGTAAGGGATTCTCAATCACACCTTCTAAACTGATTGAACATGCCTGTTTCTTGCCACATAGTATCTCTCTGTCGATTTTTTCAATGATATACAATTCACCAGTTTCCAAATTGACATTAAAAACATCAATATTTTCCTGAGGGATAACATTAAAATTCCTAAATGACAATTCCTTTGCCTTTAATCCAAGATCTTTAGCTATGTTTCCTATTGCAGTCCCTTTTTTCACTTCTTCAGGTATTGAATAATGTAGCTGAGCAGAAATAGGTAACATTTTAAAAGAAATGATTAAAAACACTACTTGCCAGATCATCATCATTCCAGCAGCACTAGTCTTGAATAAAATCCAGATCTTCTTTGTAGATTTTACAAAGGAGCAGATAAATATGTTCCAGTGCAACTAAACAATCCTTATTACATCTGAATGAGCATAAATCTAGTGTGGTGTTCCCCTTGTGCTGCTCTGCACTGTAACTATGTTATACACTGAAATCTCTTTTTACATGGTTGTAAAATCTCTTTTTTGATCCAACAGCGGCACATACTGACCAAATATGGAACTGCAGACCTTCTTTTCCAAATATAATGCAGTGATAACAAATCTGTTTTTTACATTATTTTTAGTTTAAACGGCATTAGTAGAATAGAAATGCAATATATAAATATTAGATTATTGCCCTAGTAACCACAAAATAAATGAAAAAACATTATTTAAATAAATTGCCTAAATATATTCTACATTTATGAAATAGCTAATAATCCTTACCTGCCTGCATAAGACAATTTGATTGAGAACCTTCTTTTGGAGCTACAGTTGTGCTGGCTAGTATCACTAGTATCTATAAGATTGTCTGTGGGGGCATGAGAATGGAAACCGTAAACTTGTATCACTGATCTCTGAAGGACACCACAGAGTGAACTGAGGGTAGATACAGTATTTCTGTTATAGGAGCCATAGGTTTTGTAATATCCAGATTTCTAAATGTTTAAATCACTTTTGCTATCACAGTGACTATAAATAAAAAAGAAATGAAGGCTATGGAAAAACTAGGTAGAATGTCATGTTAGAAGAAGCATCAGAATTACTAGGTTGGTGTTTAATTTCTGGAACTGCCTGCTGAAAGTCTTCTGCAATAACCAGATTTAATGTGACAATGAAGGATAGTGATGGGATGCAATTAACTTTCACCAGCACCACAATCTTTTGTCTTAGAGATTCAAAATTTGGAAGGTCTCTTCCAATACTTATTTTAACCAGTTTGCTGACCAATAATGAATAATGATGGATCTGGAACATGTAGTGAATGATAGGAGCCAGGCTTTGTGTCTGAAGTCAGCAAGTACTGCAATTACTTTGGTAACTAGATCCTTTCACAGCAAAGTGGGGAATACACTCAAAAGGTGCTGGTTCTTCAGTGTTTGGTGTCTGGTAGAGAATCTTAGGATTATGATTTTTAGGGATTTTGGGGGGCATTGGTGGCCATTGTATGCTTGCTCACAAAGGATTTTTTTTATTCAAACCTGCAACCCTGAGATCACAAGGACGTATCCTTATCTCTAGGCCATCACTGCCCCTTAAGTATTATCATTGATACTGCGCCTTGAGTATTATTCGTATCAACATCTGTGGTGGGCAAGCTGTTTGAAGGTTTCTTATGGGATACTATCCTGGAGCACCTTGGGGAAAATGACCTTATTACTCCATATCAGCATGGATTTATGAGGAATCGCTCCTGCCAGACAAACCTAATCAGCTTTTATGAGGAGGTAAGTTCAAGATTGGATCAGGGGGAGTCATTGGATATCATATATCTTGACTTTTCTAAAGCATTTGATACTGTGCCACATAAAAGGCTGGTACAAAAGATGAGAATGCTTGGACTGGGGGAAAACGTGTACAGATGGGTGGGAAATTGGCTTAATGATCGGAAGCAGAGGGTGGTTAGACACTCAGATTGGGTCACCGTTACTAGTGGAGTACCACAAGGGTCAGTTCTGGGACCAATTCTCTTCAATATATATATAAATGACATTGGGTATGGATTAAACAGTAAAGTCTCAATCTTTGCAGATGATACTAAGCTGAGTAAAGTAATTAAAACAAAAGAGGACAGCAGGCAGCTACAAACAGATTTAGATAAATTGGAAGCATGGGCAGTTAAATGGCAAATGAAGTTTAACACAGATAAATGTAAGGTTATGCACATTGGAAGGAGAAATCTGTGTCATGATTACACATTAAATAAAGAAACACTTGGTAAAACAACAATGGAAAAGGACCTAGGGGTTTTAGTTGACAATAAGCTCAACTGTAATAATCAATGCCAGGCAGCTGCTGCCAAGGCTAATAGGATCATGTGGTGCATCAGGAGGGGCATAGGTGCTCATGACCAGAGCATCATTTTACCCCTGTACAAGTCACTGGTCAGACCCCATATGGAATACTTTGTACAGTTCTGGGCACCTGTGCTTAAGAAGGACATATCAGAACTGGAGCACGTTCAAAGAAGGGCAACAAAGTTAATAAAAGGAGTGCGGGGGCTAGAGTACCCGGAAAGATTGTCCAAGCTAGGTTTATTTAGTCTAGAAAAAAGACGATTGAGGGGTGATCTAATAACTATGTATAAATATATTCGGGGTCAATACAAAGATCTGTCCCACAATCTATTTATACCCCGGAGTGTAACCATAACCTGGGGGCATCCACTAAGGTTAGAGGAAAGGTGCTTTCTCCACCGACATAGGAGGGGATTCTTCTCTGTAAGAGCAGTGAGACTATGGAACTCGCTGCCAGAGGAGGTAGTAATGATGGATACAGTAAAAACGTTCAAATGTGGCCTTGATGCCTTCCTGGCATGTAATAACATTTCCAGGTATGGCTACTAGACCACTGGAAGGAATTAAACAGGCTGAACTGGATGGACTTAAGTCTTTATTCAGCCTTACATACTATGTTACTATGTTATTATGATACATATCCTTATTGTGACATTAGTACCTAAATGCTGCTACCCGCCATATTTTGTCAGGACCTGGGCCTGAAACTCTTGTGACTGTTCATAACACCAAAGAGTGAGTTTACACACACATATGATGACACAAGGGGTATCTTCCATATTGCTATTCAGAACACAGTATGGCATTCAACCATTCTCATTAAGATCAAGATCTGAAGAAAGTAATTTGAAGATAGATGTCCCCGGCTGGCTGTTGAAAGGCCATTTTTAAGCATATTGTGATATATATGTTTAACTGTGATTTTTCCAGGACAATTATAATTGTATTTCTCAGCAGATTTTGGGCTTTAACATGATATGTCTTGTTTGAATTTTTTTCAGAACTTCAGTAGACACTCTTTCCTGACCAGGAGACACCACAGACATGCCTAAACACCTTTAAAAAAATGGTGTAGGGTCCCACTCTCTGGGAGGAACCCAGCGCTTTTCTTACATTTCTGAGTGTTAAACCCTAAAAATAAAAGAAAAACTGTGTGAGGTACCCCCCGCCAGCAAAACCAGCCCAGCCACCCCCTGCCCCGAAGGCTACCAGCCCGCATAGCCCACATGGGCACTGGGCTCTTCTGCACCCCCCCTGAACTTTGGGGATGCAGGTAATGGTGCAGGTTTGTCAAATCACTCGCTTACTGGAAGGTGACTTGCCAGCCCCTCCTGCCTGTGAAATGGTATAGGGGTCTTTTCAAGTTTACTAATGCAAAAGCTACTATAGTCCAGAAATGCAAAGTGAAGCTAGCCAACATCCGGAATCCCATAAAAAGTCCAGCTTTATTTGAAGTATAAATTAAAACGCCAAACTCCAACAGCGACACATACAGGCATAAAAGGTGCGGTATTGCGTCGGCGCGTTTCGGGCAGCACGCCCTTAATCACGACAAATGATGGGACAAATCCCCCTAGTATATATACATGCATAAAGTGCAATTAAGCAATCAATTAAACAAATTATATGAGATTAATTGAGATTAAAAACTTAAATATCCGCCATTTGCAGCACGTGCCCGGATAAACGGCAGTCAGGTGCGTCCGCTCCTCCATGTGTCTCTGAGTGGGGAGAGACTCTCGGCCAATCACAAGTGCAAGGATGACGTGCTTGCCTCCCATTGGCCAAAGAGTAAACACGTCAGAGTACTGGCAGAGAGAGCACTACATGCCAGAGACGAAGGGGCAGAAGCATCTGACAGGCCACAGCGTGAATGAAATCACAAACGCTGTTGCAACAAATAACGGAGACTGATAAAGATATACAATCCAAGGCTCCAATGGAGGTTACATCAACACCGTTCAAAAGCTACTATAGCTGAAATTTGATAAAGGTACATATATTTAAACGACTAAGGGGGTTATTTAAGAAGGTATAGCCTCGTAGCGACATGCAGCGCCTGGTGAACGTGGGCACTGTACGCAAAACCACATTGAAGAAAGCGAATCTGGTGAGTGCCTCTAACAGCACCATGTAGCGTTCGATGTATTATTATTGTTACTGGTGTATATGTGTTCTAAAATAGACTTTAATCACACAGCATCTGGCACTCTGTGCTACAGTGCCCAGCTTTAGAGCGCCAACGCTCTTTGTGTCTAGTGTTTGGTTAAATATGATGTGGAGCACCGAGTGCTGGATGCACTGAGCTTGTGCTACCTCTCGCTCGCTGCAGCGCTATACTGTTGTTACAGCGCCCAACACACATCATATTCATCAATGCCGGCCAGGTTACTAGAGCGACTGAGGCACTCTGTTACAGCACCCGATACTCGCTTACAGCGTCTACTAGCGGACGCTCTAAGCTCTGCTATACGGGCGCTCATCTGGCAAAACCCGGCGTTAGTGATTAATCAGCCTCCACATATAACAAAGTAATTTAAAGCATGTTTTGGATTGAATTTGATTTAGGTAAAGAAACAAAACTGAGGCAGTAGCAACCTCACTGTGACTCACCCTCTATGCAGACCATGCCTGGGCATAAAGTATATTCTATAAACCACAGGATAAATGGAGTTGGTGGCACAGGCCCAATAAAACTTTTATATAAAGTCTATAAAAGTATGCACAGCATGAGAAAATCAAGGCAACTGTAATGCTTTGATCCTGAAGTGTCCTTAAAGTGCAATAAAGTGCACCTACCATTGGCCTAAATAAGAAGTTGGTAGGATCATGTGTGTGTGGATACTTTCAGGCCCCACCCCCTCCTGAAACCAAGCGGGCAAGTTTAATTCCCAACTACAGAAACACCCACACATAGGTCTGCAACCCTGATCATGCGGATGCCAGGATCGGCTGATGATCCCTGGGAGGGGTGGGGACTGGCACATATGTCTCTAATTCACACTGCATGGGAACAGGCAGGGGAGGGGGGGCCAGACTGGATCCAGCACACACACAGAATGCCACTCCATCGAGATCACTATCCAAAATTGTGTATCACTGCACATAAATACATTATAAATATAGATATATAAATACAATAATTACCTATATGATTTGAAAAAAGTTTTTAATGTAATTAGGGAAAAGTTTTAGTGTAATTAGGGAAACACACATAAGGGACATAAAACCATTCACAGAAGCCCTTTAGCCCATCATAAATTAGCATTACTTCTTCTCACCAATTTTTATTGCATACAATAATTAGCATTATTAGATACTTGTAATTATGGGTTCCAGATGCCTACTGTATATGTCCATATGCTATATCAAAGTCATATCAATCTACAGTATTCGGGATTTCTTTCCAACTTTTTCAGGAAAGGCTGGTATAAAACATAAATAGTATGACAACTATGATCATTCACCATGAGACTCACCCCATGAACAAGGTGGCAGTTTAAGCTACACCCACATGAAGCCTTCAGAATCACGCAGGCAGGCTGATTCATTAGTAGTGCCAGGTAACGGCAGATGAGCATCTGTACAGTGGTGCTAAGAGCGACCGCTAGTGGTTGCTCTGATCGTCCGTGAGTTGCTATTACAGAACGCCTCAGTCGCTGTAGTAACATGGCTGGCATTGATGACATTGATGTACACCAGTACAGCACTATATGGGAGCAAACGGTAGCGACTGGTTAGTGTGAGCGACTCAAACCATATTTATCAAAAAAACAGCCTCACACAGCGCTGGCGCTCAAAATTGGGTTTCTGTAGCCCAGAGCATCAGAAGCTGTGTTTTTGAACACATATCCACTAGTAACAAAGCGAAAACATATGGAATTACATTGTTATTACATTGTGACATTAACACTTTAATACCATGTATTCTGCATAAAAATATAAAAAATCAAAAACGTTTTCAAATATGACATTTAATAGGCCAGAAGAGGTCACACAATGATTTGAAAAAAAGAAAAAAAAAGAAAATGAAAACCCTGTTTAAAGTGAAGAAAAGTAACGTCCATTGAAATGTGAGGGAAGCCACAGCGCCGGCGACATACGCTGAGCCGTCTGTGATGATGAATAGGACGCTACAAGGCGCTGTTAGAGTCACTCACTGGAATCGCTTTGATAAATGTGGTATTGCGCACAGAGCCCGGCATTCACCATTCGCTACCTGTCGCTATGAGGCACTACCTGCCGCTATCCCTTGATGAATAAACCCCATAGTTATGGAGATAGCAAAACAAGCCAACCTTTCCCAATCTTAACTATCAGATTTTTTAAAGATTAGACTATTTAAATGTTAAATGTTAACTTCTAAAACACTTTTTTGCTAAAACATCCGATAAGATTTGTTACAGTTTAATATAAAATGTCCAATCCACAACACATTTTACTAAACATTTTGTATCATTAAATATTTGCATGTAAATTGAAGACATTTTGAAGAGTTTCACCCAGACAGCATCAAACAATCTGGCCTCTAAAAATTCACCATGTAACTATGTTTACTATAGTTTTGTCAAATAAAACTGTACAGATAACGTAGATTATTTTAAAAAATATATTGAATTCAACACCAACATGCAATAAGTTTCAATAATATAATTATTACTGTTTTCTCTATTATATAACTACTCAAAATGTATTCTTATATGGAATTCTTGTACAAGAAAATATAAAGATGCTTGTCAGAATTTATTTACATACAAAAACATGCCACCCTCTCCCAATCTTCTGTACCCCTGTTTTTACCGACCAGGTTGTTTTAAATTTAACTATTTTATGTAAATGGAAACTCCTAAAAAATTAAGTTTTGTTTGTGAACCCATAAAGAATAATGGAAGTCGTTGTCATCTGTCCTCAAAGTCATTTAGAACCAATAGAAAATTCATTCAGAATTCACCAGTCAGCATCAAACAATCCAACCTCTAGAGAGCCAACCCCATATCCATGTTTTTGATAGTTTTGCCTACAAAATCACACCATTTATGCAGTTTATCGATAAAATGTTGAATCAAAATTTAACTCCAGCATGAGACAATCCTTAGTTTTACCATTACTACTTTTTAACATCATTTTCTGTTTAAACCCATTCAAAAAGAACACTTTTCCTAACAGATAAAAATTTGAATAGAAAAATTGAATGTTATAAGCTATACTCAAGCACTGAAAACTCTTTCTGAGTACGAAAGGTAGCATAGAAATTGGCATATCTTGTTTTTACTGGGCCATGTAAATACTGTTTTAAAAAGTGCTTGATACTGTGTTTCAGTTTCTTTTATCTCACTATATTGCACCTAACAGTAGGCTCCCCCTAAGGTGGCTTGCCCCTCTGTGGTTATATAATAGAAATTGTCTAAAAATTAAAGAAGGGAACATTGGGTCCACGTTAGCAGTTTTGAAATAGACTTTAAAAACCTAGCTATACTGATATTTCTTGATGCTGAGTATATGAATAGCCCTCCTCTTGCCATCCAGCATATTTATATGGAACTTTATCATCGAGCGATTTGTTCACGATAGTGCTCCTCTAACAAACTATGCAATGGTTTAATAGCCTATTATATATTGTTTGCCCATTTCCAGACACAAGTACACATGTGCGCACTCCCAAAGGCATTTGTATGAACCCACCGGCACATGCATGCACCCGCCGATGGGCATGTGTGCTCTCACAGACACAAATGTGCGAACCGCCAGGCACCGCCAAGAGCACGCACTCCCAGACATGCATGCACACCATGGATATGCATTCACACACCCTCAAGATGCAACATCTAAGGCACAATCAAACCCCTGCCTGTGCCAGACATGTGTCTATAAAGGAGACCATTACTGAGACCCAAGTCCCATCACTGCCTGTGTCACAGGCCTAAGTAACCACAGACGCTAAGAAAGGAGCTTATGCTCTGGCTCCTGCATAATTTGCATAGCAACAATGATGTCACCCAGCCAGTCAGGCAATTGGCTGGCTACAGTGAACTGTCTTTGCTTTCTCTGTCTCAGCCATCCAGTGCATTGCAGTGCAGCAGCCTAATCCCACACAAAGCCCCAGTGTGTGGGGAAACACACCGTCGCCACCCGCTGTCAGCATTAGTCCATCGGTACATGACAAAGAGCATTGTAAACCTGAACTCTCAAATTGGAAAAAAAAACAAGAATTTGACTATCCCGACTAGCCTGATCGCCACTAACTCATCTTTTCAGGTTCTATGATACATAGTTGGGCTCTTGTCCAGAGCTGTTTGCCGTGTTTTCCAAATGTTTGGCAAATTGCACTGTTTAGGAGCGCAAGCATCCCCAGCAGCAAGCATGCTCCTCTCCCCGGCCTATATACTGGGGATGCGGCCACAGGTGTTTACGTAGTTGAGGGAGCAAGGAAATAGGTGAGCTTTGAGGTTTGTCAGGGGGTTTCCCCCGATTTGTATCAATTTTGAATCAGACCCTAGCTTCAACCTCTAGTGTCTTATATTGCATTGATTTACATTTTCTGGCAGTCATTTTTAAGGGGTAATTAATGCGTGTGCTTTAGTATGAATGGGGTGTCACGAATAAAGAGTGCCTACACAAGAACAAAGCAATGGTAGCAAACATGGCCCCATGCAAAAACACACCACAATAAGCCAATGCCTGCACTATCAAATTTAATATAATGTATGACCATATACATAAACCAATCAAAGGTATTGAGAAAAAGGGATCACCCAAAATATATTACAACACAGGACATGTGAGCACCCCCCCCCAAATATAAGAACTATACTAGTCTATAACAATATACAAAGATATAAATAACTTTCCTCTAAGAAGATATACAACAGTGACTGTGACTTAAAGTGGACCAACACCCAGGATTTTCACTATCCTGGGTGTTGGTCCACTTCCGCGGGGCACCCCGATCGGGGGTGCCCCACTGTGTGAAACCCCCCAGAAAGCCCCAAAAACTCACCTGACCCCGCTCCCACGTGAGTCGCTCCACCAATCACCGCCGACGGACAAGTGAGGTCCGTCGACGGACAAGGTGAGAGCGCCCGCCGCCACCTCTCGCGCGTCCCTCTTACAGGGAGGGATGGCCCTGCTAAAGGGATGCGCGAGAGGCGGCGGCGGCCCGCGCATGTGCCGTTGGAACGAGGAACAGGTAGGATTTGCGGGCGTCCGGGGGGTTTCACACAGCGGGGACCCCCCTAATCGGGGTGCCCCCAGGCAGGGAGCTGATCGGCCCGGGAATCTTATAGATTCCCAGGCCGATCAGCGGTGGGTGTTGGTCCACTTTAAATTCCCAAAAAGTTTACTGGACCTGATAATATATATATATATATATATTGTGGTAAGGTGCAAGGGGCCGTTATTGACGGCAGGTATGTAGCACCAATGTACCTGGCATTGGTGCAGTAAAGCCGTGTAGTCTGATTTCCAGCATCAGCTGCTGGTGGCAGTTTGCTGCTGTTGCTTTAGAATAGCCGAAAGGCTAACCTGGGACGGCTTTACTGGGATGGAGTAGAGCAGGGTGGGACTCCATCCCACTACCCAGGTCCGGGTTTTGCGGGCTGTTTAAATAGCCTGGGGAATCAGCTGTGGCCTGTCCTTTGTCTAGACTAGAGCTCACATGGGAGTGAGACTCTGTGAGCCTGGCTGAAATCTCCTGTGGAAGCTGTTTCATGCGGACCTGAGACATATTTGACTGTGAACAGAACCTTTGCTCAAGGACTAAAAGCTGTTTGCTTGACTGAATCATTTATGCTGCGGTTTCCTGAAAAGGGGATGTAACCTGTATGGACATATGCTTTTGTGGATTTTTGTGTGAAATAAACACAGACTTTACTTTGAACTGTTTGCCTCCGCCTCTATACTGCTGACACCCGGTCGCCTACCAGAGCTAATCTCCACATTTGGTGTCGGATGCGGGCACAGCAGTGAGGCCGTTGCTAGGAGCAACCGACGAAAACGTTTTTTTTGTTGTGCATGTCCTATATTAAACCTGCCAGGCTGCTACCTGGGACTGCAGACAAAATGGAGGCGGTGGTGAAAGCGCACTTGGAGGCGAATCTGCAGCAGCAGGAGGCCAACAGGCAGCAGCATGAGGCCAACAGACAGCAGCATGAGGCCAACAGACAGCAGCGCGAGGACTACAAGCAGCAGCAGGAGACCAACCAGCTGCTTTTGCAACATATGATGGCGCTGCAAGCTGCAGGTGCGCCTAAAAGTATTCCTGATGCCCGGAAAGCTGTCCGCTCGGCGCTCACAAAAATGACCCCTTCAGATGACGTTGAGACTTACCTGGCGGTGTTTGAAAAGGTGGCTGCAAGGGAGAAGTTGCCGCATGACCAGTGGGCTGATGTCATCGCTCCATTTCTGGCGTCTGGACCCCAGCAGGTGTTGTTTGATCTCCCAGAGGACCAAGCCGCTGACTACCTGACTCTGAAGGGTGAGATACTGGCGAGGCTGGGGATGAATGTGTGGGTTCGGGCTCAGCGGGTGCAACAGTGGAGCTACCAGTCGGCAGAGCCCGCCCGACCCCAGTATTATAAACTGCTGCACCTGCTGCAAAAATGGCTGCAGCCGGAGTCGTTAAGCCCCACTGCCATGTTGGACCGCTTGCTGGCGGACATTTTTTGGAGGGCTTTACCGCACCCTCTTCAGCACTGGGTTGGCCAGGTATCCCCTGACAACGCACTAGGGATGGTGGACCTAGTGGAGCGATATGAAGCCACCAGGAACTTGCAAGGCGGCTCCATGAGGAGGGATTCGGGGAAACCCCGGAGGTCCCCGCCCCAGCTCAGGCGAGTGGCGTCCCCTAAACCCTCTCAGGACCTACCCCCCAAAGTCCCTGCCCAAGTGTTGTGTTGGGGATGTAAGGAGCCGGGACATATCAGAGCCAATTGTCCCCACCAGGGGGAGCCCATGGACGTGAACTTTGGTTACCGCCCTTCCATGTATGCCAGGAGGCTGTGTGCTGCCGGTGTCCCTGAGCTTGTGGGGCAAAGTCACCTCTGTCAGGTGAAAGTGGGAGACACCCTGGCTGTGGCCCTTTTGGACTCGGGGAGTATGGTTACCCTGGCAAGACCCGCCTTAGTACTGCCCGATGAGTACACTGGGCGGAAAACCGGGGTTTTGTGCATTCATGGGGACTTGAGAGACTATGCCACAGCACAAGTGTCTCTCACCACCGTCTCCGGCAGCTGGAAACATGAAGTCGCTGTCGCCGCTAAACTCCTGTATGAACTGATTATTGGGAGAGACTTTCCAGGGTTCAGGTCACTGTGGGCCAAGTTGGCAGTTCCGGAAACCCGCGAGGCTGTGTCCCCAATAGACTGGCCCTACTCAGGGGAGACCCCGGTGCCCTGGGAACCGGAATCAGGAGGCACCGTGGAAGAGGTGCCCGTCCCAAAAATGGAAGAGGGGGAGTCAACCCCACTAAATGTTATGGTTGGAGATGTGGAAGAGTTGGCAACAGGTCCAGAGTTGGCAGATCTCCATGTCTCCACAATTAACTTTGGTACCGCTCAGCACCAGGACCCGACCCTGTCTCGGGCCTGGGAGAATGTTCTTGAGGTGGAAGGTGAACCACAACAGCCAGGGGTGGAGTTACAGTTTCCTCGCTTTGTGGTTCACCAGGAAATGTTGTACCGAGTAAACAAGGTACGTGAAGAGGTGGTGGAACAATTGGTGGTACCCAATCCATATCGCAAGTTGGTGTTGGATTTGGCCCACCAACATGTTCTGGGTGGACACCTAGGCCAGCAGAAAACTCTGGACCGCGTTTTACAACGATTCTACTGGCCCAGTGTGTACAAGGAGGTGGAGAGATATTGTGAGTCCTGCCCAACATGTCAGATGACCAGCCCTCAGCCTCATTACCGTGGTCCCTTAGTTCCTCTCCCAGTTATTGAGGTACCCTTTGAGCGGATTGCCATGGATCTAGTGGGTCCAGTGCCAAAGTCCGCTAGAGGGCACCAACATATTCTGGTGATCTTGGATTATGCCACGCGGTACCCTGAGGCAGTGCCCCTGCGTCACACCTCTGCCAAGCTCATTGTTAAGGAGCTTATGGAAATGTTTTCCAGAGTAGGTCTGGCTAAAGAGGTCCTGACCGATCAAGGTACCCCGTTTATGTCGAAAGTAATGAAAGAGCTCTGTAAACTGCTGCAGGTGAAACAGTTGCGGACATCCGTTTACCACCCGCAAACAGACGGCCTAGTAGAACGGTTTAATCAAACTTTAAAGACCATGTTAAAAAGGGTGGCCACCAAGGATGGGAAGAATTGGGACTTGCTGCTGCCCTATCTGATGTTCGCAGTGCGAGAGGTGCCCCAGGCCTCTACGGGGTTCTCGCCCCGGTCGACATCCACGGGGCCTGTTGGATATAGCCAAGGAGGCCTGGGAACAGCAACCCACACCCCACAAAAGTGTGGTAGAGTACGTTACTCACCTACAGGAACGGATAGAGACCGTCTTGCCGCTTGTCAGAGAACACATGGAGGCAGCGCAGCGGGCCCAAAGCAGGATTTATAATCGGCAAGCCAGGGTACGGAACTTTAACCCAGGTGACAGAGTTGTGGTTCTGGTACCCACGGTGGACAGTAAATTTCTAGCTAGGTGGCAGGGTCCCTATGAGGTCATTGAAAAAGTTGGGGAAATAACTTACAAGGTACATCAGCCTGGGCGGAGGAAGCCAGAGCAGGTGTACCATGTAAACCTGTTGAAACTGTGGAAAGACAGGGAGACCCCTGGGGGTGACAGTCCCCGACCAGGTATGGTGGGGGTGGAGCTTCCCATTCCTCGGTCTGTTATTAGAGAAGCAGTAGTCGAGGTGAAAACTGGCGACAACCTCTCCTCTAAACAGACTCAGGAAGCCAGGGAGTTTATTCGCAGAAACACGGATGTGTTTTCAGAACTCCCTGGGCGCACTTCGGTCATCCAACATGATGTTGTCACGGAACCTCAGGTCAAGGTCCGGTTGAGGCCTTACCGGGTACCTGAGTCCCGGCGACAAGCTATCGCGGAGGAAGTGCAGCAAATGCTCCGGTTAGACGTGATTGAAGAATCAAAGAGTGAGTGGGCCAGCCCCATAGTCTTGATTCCCAAGCCCGATGGTACGTTGCGGTTCTGTAACGATTTCCGCAAACTTAATGAAGTTTCCAAGTTTGATGCCTACCCTATGCCCCGGGTAGATGAACTCATTGAGAAGCTAGGCCAAGCCAGGTACTTTTCGGTTTTGGACCTCACAAAAGGGTACTGGCAGGAGCCCTTGACTGAGGCAGCCAAGGAGAAAACAGCCTTTATTACACCAGAGGGACTGTTCCAATACAAGGTATTACCCTTTGGGTTACACGGCGCTCCCGCTACGTTCCAAAGGTTAATGGATATTGTCCTCAGGCCACATCGTCGGTATGCTTCGGCATATCTGGACGATATAATTATCCATAGCACGGATTGGGAAAGTCACCTACCCAAAGTCCAGGCCGTAGTGGATTCCCTCAGGAAGGCTGGGTTGACGGCAAACCCGAAAAAATGTGCTTTAGGCCTAGAAGAGACAAAATACCTGGGCTATGTGATTGGGCGAGGAGTGGTCAAGCCCCAGGTCAACAAACTAGAAGCCATCCGTAACTGGCCACGTCCTAACACCACCCGCCAAGTAAAGTCATTTCTGGGGTTGGTGGGATATTATATGCGGTTCATTCCCAATTTTGCCACCCTAGCGGCACCATTGACAGACCTGTTAAAGGGACGCAAGTCTGTCATGGTGAAGTGGAATGAACAGGCCGAAAAAGCGTTCTCCGCTTTGAAGTCTGCCCTGTGTGGGTCTCCGGTGTTGGTGACACCCGACTTTAAGAGGGAGCTCATAGTGCAGACCGATTCCTCCGAGGTAGGTCTTGGTGCTGTACTGTCTCAGGAAGTCAACGGGGAGGAGCACCCCTTTGTCTACATGAGTCGCAAATTAACACCCGCGGAGACCCGGTATAGTATAGTGGAGAGGGAGTGTTTGGCCATTAAATGGGCCCTGGAGTCTCTTCGCTACTACTTGCTGGGGAGAAGGTTCCGGCTGATTACGGACCACTCTCCCCTCAAGTGGATGTGCCAGGCTAAGGACAGGAATGCCAGGGTCACCCGATGGTTCTTGTCATTACAAAACTTCAAGTTTACAGTAGAGCACAGAGCGGGACGATTATTGGGTAACGCGGATGCCCTGTCCCGAGCACATTGTTTGGCATGTGTCCACCCCCTCAGGGTTGAACAAAGGGGAGGGTATGTGGTAAGGTGCAAGGGGCCGTTATTGACGGCAGGTATGTAGCACCAATGTACCTGGCATTGGTGCAGTAAAGCCGTGTAGTCTGATTTCCAGCATCAGCTGCTGGTGGCAGTTTGCTGCTGTTGCTTTAGAATAGCCGAAAGGCTAACCTGGGACAGCTTTACTGGGATGGAGTAGAGCAGGGTGGGACTCCATCCCACTACCCAGGTCCGGGTTTTGCGGGCTGTTTAAATAGCCTGGGGAATCAGCTGTGGCCTGTCCTTTGTCTAGAGCTCACATGGGAGTGAGACTCTGTGAGCCTGGCTGAAATCTCCTGTGGAAGCTGTTTCATGCGGACCTGAGACATATTTGACTGTGAACAGAACCTTTGCTCAAGGACTAAAAGCTGTTTGCTTGACTGAATCATTTATGCTGCGGTTTCCTGAAAAGGTGATGTAACCTGTATGGACATATGCTTTTGTGGATTTTTGTGTGAAATAAACACAGACTTTACTTTGAACTGTTTGCCTCCGCCTCTATACTGCTGACACCCGGTCGCCTACCAGAGCTAATCTCCACATTATATATATATATATATATATATATATATATATATATATATATATATTATATATATATCAATAAAGCTAATTATAAACATATTGTAAACAATAATGGATAGAGAGGGGGTACTTAGCTGGATTAAATTAATATTGAAGAGCAACCCACACATTCTGTGGTAAAAAATACCCCTACCTCAGGGCAAGAATGAATTAAAATTGCCCTGGGTGGCGTAGTCTGGTATATTATAGCCAGATCACAATTTGTTACATTTGTTAAAAGGCTATGGTAATCGTTATAAAACACTGATCATTTTTACTATTAAAATAATCTTTGAAACCAGCATAAGAGTATGCAAATATAAATGGGTCCTTAAATCTATTTTAAGTCCATCCCCGGAGCATTCCTCCCCTCCAGGAAATCCCAATCAGTCATGGTCAACAGCCCCTTTACAGTGAACTTTGAAAGATGCCACAAACTAAACATAATAGTCTATTTACAGAATGTATCTTACCTGCTGAGTCTCATTACTTGAAACTCCCAAATCTGTATCGATGAGATTTTCTGTTGGGACATTCTGGGTAGGCTTCAAGTAAGCAATTTCATTTTGCTTTGAGTCAAGTGTTACACACACATCATATGAGAATGGAAAAGGTAAACTTGTATCACTGATCTCTGAAGGACATCCCAGGGTGAACTGAGGATAGACATTTCCACCAAAAGTGCTAATTGATGGTAGATTACTTATCTTTCTGCACTTAAAGATCAGTATAATCATCACGGTAACAATGAATAACACGGATATCATGGCTATAGCTACTACAAGGTAGAATGTGATGTTGGATGAAGATTCTAAAATACTAGGTTGACGTTTGATCTCAGGAGCAACCTGTTGAAAGTTTTCAGCAATAACTAAGTTTAAAGTAACTGTAGTGGATAAAAATGGGGTTCCATTGTCTTTTACCATTACTACAAGTTTTTGCCTTAAAGAATCCGTGTCTGGGAGATCTTTTCCCACTCTAATCTCACCAGAGTGTTGACCAATGGTAAAGGGGGATGGATCAGGATTTTGTAGTAAATGATATGAGAGCCAGGCGTTGTGTCCAGAGTCAGCATCCACTGCAATCACTTTGGTCACTAGATATCCTTTTTCAGCAGAGTGAGGAATAAATTCGAATAATGCTGGACCATCAGTCTCTGGTGAGGGATAGAGAATTCTGGGAGTATTATCATTTTTGTCAATGATACATATCCTCACAGTGACATTACTACTTAAAGATGGGGATCCTGAATCCTTAGCCATAACCTGAAATTGAAATTCTCGTAATTGTTCAAAGTCAAAAGACCGCTGAGCATATAGGATACCAGATACGGAGTTCATGGAAACATAGGACGACACCGGTATATTTTCTATGCTGCTATTTAAGATGCTATAGGTGACTTTTCCATTCACATCACAATCAAGATCTATAGCATGAACATTATATACTGAAGTTCCAGCTTGATTATTCTCTACAATGTAAACAGTATAGGTAGCTTTTTCAAAAACCGGAGGATTGTCATTTACATCTGAGATAGTCAAGTGAATAGTTTTATTGCTGGACATTGAAGGAGAACCACTGTCCACACAGGTAATTGTTATGTCATACATTGATGTTTTCTCTCGATCCATACGTGCTGCAGTTACAAGTTTATAATAGCTACTTGATGATGGTATTAGTTGAAAAGGTAGTGTATTTGATATATGACATGTAATCTCACCATTGATTCCAGAATCCAAATCACGGATATTAACTAATGCGATGACAGTTCCAAAAGGAGAATCTTCCTGAACTGTTGCAGAAAGTGATGTGACAGTTATTTCTGGTACATTATCATTTACATCTATAACTTGTATTGAAATCTTGCACCGAGCAACATGTCCACCACCATCTTTAGCTTCAACAGTAATTTCATAGGCCTCTGCCACTTCGTAGTCTAAATGTCCTATAATTGTAACATCACCATTTAATGCATCCACACTAAACAGCTCATTTGCATTTTCCAAAATATGACTAAAAGCATAGGTAATGAAACCATTCGAGCCCTCATCTTTATCAGTCGCATTTAAATGGACAACCAGAAATCCGATAGGCACATTCTCATTAAGACTTATCTGATATGTACTCTTTGCAAAAACAGGAAAATTATCATTAACATCTTGGACTGTAATTTTTATAAAAGCGGAGCCAGATTTTGGTGGTTTACCTCCATCTGAAGCTGTTAACACTAATTCATAGTAGCTTTGCACCTCTCTGTCCAGGGCTTTTTCTAATACAAGTTCAGGGTACCAGACACCATCTCTTACAGTTCTTTCTGCCAAAGAAAACTGTTTGATGTTGCTTAGTGAGTAATGGTCTATTGAATTAGAACCCAAATCCGGATCTTTGGCAATTCCTAATGCAAAGTGTGCCCCGGGTAATGTAAGTTCACTTATTTCTATATCAAAATGTTCAGCTGAAAAAGCAGGATTATTGTCATTCAAGTCTTGAATTTCAATGGTAATGGTGTAAAAATTCAAAGGATTTTCTATGACAGCTTCAAGATTTAAAAAGCAGCTCTGTTTTGCCGTACATAATACTTCCCTGTCTATTCTATCAGAAGTGATCAAATTTCCATTTTGCAAATCAATGCTAAAATAATGCTTTTTTGCTTGAGATACTACCTGAAATTTTCTCAGGGATAATTCCTTTATATTTATTCCAAGATCCTTTGCCACATTTCCAACTACAGAGCCATTCTTTAGTTCTTCGAAAATAGAGTACTGAAGCTGACACAGGACATGTTTGAAAGAAAATAAAACTAAAAATAATGATACTTGCCATGCAGCTGCCCATTCTTTATATCCAAATCTTGCATTACTTGTCATGATTCGCAAACAGGCAATTTTCTTCAATATATTAAAAAAAGGGTGAATTTGTAATATCCAAAATTCCACTTGTGAAAATGATTCAAGGTAAGAATACTGAATTCAGTGTGCAACCAAGGCTTTCTTTTTTTTGCTCAATGGTGTGTCTTAGCATCTGTTTTTTACATTCAACTACAATTTTTAATTGACAGTACAACAGTGACACCCGGTGTCCAAAAAAAGCATTGTAACTAACTAGTTACAATATAGCTGATAGTTACCAATATAGCTAAGTGTACTTATGGTAGTCAAGTTAACAAATAAATGGAAAATTTACAAGGACATTTTGAAGATCTTTTTATGCTGTAAATAGAGCTGAGCAAATCGTCTCATTTATTTGAAACTGATTTGCCCAAATCCATAAGCTTTATTTGGTTCTACATTTTCAGAATCTGATTTCTTCAAATGTGTTTGTAAGAAGATAATGTTCTGCACAATGATTTAACATGTTAAATGACAAGGTAATACTGTACATATCTATACAGCATAATATAGAGGGAACAATTTTTATGCTGAGGAATCATTTTACAACCAGATAAGGGTACGCAAATCAATTAGAGTAGAATCAAATTCAGTCCACATTTCCGCTTAGTGGGGGCAGTTGAAAAATAAAATCACCCAGTCCAGGCATTTTCACAGCACCAACAGCGCACGCAGCAAGCCCCTAAAATTCTAAAGTCACCTGTTTGGTAAATTTAAGGGTCTCTCACGTTAAGTTGACTGAAGTGAATTACCAAAATCTGTTTTACATTTTTACAAATAAGAAGTTTACATTTTATTGGAATTTATATTGATGTCTAGATCTGCACAATGTGCTTATAACACTGATAACATGACAAGACTTTGGTACTTTAAAGCTTTGTATAGAATTATAAAATATGCAAAACTGCTATGTGCAGACAATGAAGAGGTATACAACATAAGATTTTTTTTTGAAATATCAGATACCAATGTATCCTACAGTTGTTAAATACAAATTGAGTGTCTTCAGATTAAAATGACCATGATTAATACATTGCTAACTTCACACCCACCCACCCACCCCAGAAAGGTTATATATATATATATATATATATATATATATATATATATTTATTTAACTCCACACTACTGAAATTCCAAAAGTAGACATTAACCAAGAATCTGTTCTGAAAATGAGCGGTGCACTCTACATGTGTACCGGGACATCTCTGACCACTTTCTCAGTGGAATCTTTATTTTCGCTTTTAAAACTAGCAAATACTGTTCTTGAGCTGTAATAGCACATCATTATAATACAATTAATTATTTTTTAATTAGCTAAAAAAATATCTTTAATGATTGTGTTTAAAATACAATGAATTTTGTAAATAAGGTGTATGTCAACTTACCTGGCCATCATCAAAAACAGGGCCTGTGGAGACAATGGAATGAGCAGAATCACCAGTGTCTATGAGATTGTCTGTGGGGACATTCTGGACTGGCTTCAGATAAGCAATTTCATTCTGCTTTGAATCAAGAGTCACGCACACATCATAGGAGAATGGAAAAGGTAAACTTGCATCGCTAAACTCAGACGGACATCCCAGGGTGAACTGGGGGTATGCATTTCTGTTATAGGATCCCAAGTTTGTTGCTGCATATGTCTTCCTGCATCTAAAGATGACTGATAATACCACTGTCCCAGTAAATAAAAAGGAAATAAGAGCAATACCTATCACTAGCAAAAATGTTACATTAGATGAGCTTTGTGAAACATTTAGTTGTTTTTTAATTTCTGGTAGTACTTGTTGAAAACTCTCTGCTACCACCATATTCAAAGTGACCGAAGCAGAGAGAGATGGAACTCCATTGTCCTTTACTAACACAACCATCTTTTGCCTTGAAGAATCTGTTTCTTGAAGACCTTTGCTTAGCCGAATTTCACCAGTTTTTTGGTCAATAGTAAATAAAGAAGGTTCAGGTACCTGCAGAAAGTGGAATGACAGCCAGGAATTGTGTCCAGAATCAGCATCCACTGCAATCACTTTAGTCACTAGATAACCTTTCTCAGCAGAGTGAGGAATAAATTCGAATAATGCTGATCCTTCAGTTTCTGGGAAAGGATAGAGAATCTTGGGAGCATTGTCATTCTTATCAATAATACATATCCTCACTGTCACATTACTGCTTAGAGGAGGTAATCCACTGTCTTTTGCCATTACTTGAAACTGAAATTCCCGCAACTGTTCATAATCAAAAGACCTTTGGGCATAGATAGCTCCACTGATTGAGTTCATTGAAACATATGATGAGACTGGAATATTTTCTATTTCACTATTTAAGATGCTGTAAGTGACTTTTCCATTCTCCCCAGTATCCTGATCTACAGCATAGATCTTGTGTACTGAAGTCCCTGGTTGGTTATTTTCTGTAATATAAATAATATAGCTAATTTTGTCAAAAATGGGGCGCATTGTCATTAACATCAGAAACTGTTAGCTGTATTGTTTTGTTGCTGGAGAGTGCTGGGGAGCCATTGTCCATACAGTTAACTATAATGTTATACACAGAATTTTTCTCTCTGTCGATGTTTGTTGCTGTTACAAGTTTGTAGTAACTACTTGATGATGGTATAAGCTGAAAAGTCAAAGAATTAGGCATCTGACAGAATATGTCAGCATTCAATCCAGAATCGAAATCGTGAACATTAATCACTGCTATGACTGTACCTGGTGATGAATCTTCAGGAATGGTTGGAAGAAGTGAAGTCACAATTATTTCTGGAACATTGTCATTCACATCTACAACTTCTACAGACACCTTGCAATGTGAAACAAGCCCGCCACCGTCTTTCGCTTCTATAGTCATTTCATAATTATCTGATATTTCATAGTCCAAATTTCCAGTTACTATAATTTCACCACCCACAGAATCAATATGAAATATCTGCCGAGCATGTTCAGTAATGTGGCTAAAAGAATAAGTCACTTGAGCATTGGAGCCTTCATCTTCATCAGTTGCATTTAAACAAATCACTAAATATCCAATAGGTATATTTTCTTGCAGTCTAATGTAATATGTATCTTTGGTAAATACAGGAAAATTATCGTTAAAATCTTGTACATAAATCTTAACTTTGGCCGTACCTGATTTGGAAGGTTTTCCACCATCTTTAGCTATCAAAAGCAACTCATAGAAACTTTGCTGCTCTCTGTCTAGAGACTTATTTAGTATAATTTCTGGATATTTAATGCCATCCTTAGTCAATTTTTCACCAAGGATAAAATATTCCATGCCAGTAAGTATATAGCTTTGTACAGAGTTAGTACCAAGATCAGGATCCTGTGCATTTCCCAGTGCAAAGTGAGCCCCAGGGGATGTTACTTCACTAATTTCTATATCAAATTCATTTTTAGAAAAAGCGGGTGAATTATCATTGACATCTTGTATTTCAATAGTGATTGTGTAAAAATTTAGAGGATTTTCCATGACTGCTTCAAGGTTCAAAACACAGCTCTGTTTAGATCCACACAATGCTTCTCTATCAATTCTCTCGGACACTAAAATATTACCATTTTCCAAATTAATATCAAAATACTGTTTCTTTACCTTGTAAATTATTTGGAATTTTCTGAGAGTTAGTTCCTTCACATCTAGTCCAAGGTCTTTGGCCACATTTCCAACTACAGATCCTCTCTTCATTTCTTCAGGTACAGAATATTGTAATTGTCCAGAGACCCCACTGAACAATAATGATATAAAGCTAAAAACTTGCCATGTTTTTAGCCCTTGTGTGCTGCTGTTCTTTCTACTGCATGTCATTGTGAACGTGAAATTATTACTTTTAAAAAGTAACAAATTATAATCTGTAATAATGTATTAAAGAATCAAATTGTGCAGTGTACAGAGATATTCAGCCTTTCCTTCTGCACAACAATGAGACACTGTTGTTACATTTATTGTGATACACTTCAGTCAGATTAACAAAAAAATACTACAGTCTTATAGTGACACCAAGTGTTCAAATATGATAGTTACATTCATATTTCCGAAATGTGTTTTAGAACACAAGTACATTTTATTAGTAATATATTTCTCCTAAAACACTGGGAGTGTTTTGAATGTGTAACATAGCATGCCGCCATGTGGAAGACTAAAAAATGTTAAAAAAGCAATATATCAGCTGTTAATTGTTTAATATATCACAGAGGATGCAATTTGGTGCTGGATTAGTTATTATTAAATTGCAGATCCTGCAAATTTTTTGATTAACATCAATACCACCCATCAGACCACCCACTACAATACCAAGACATCTCCCAGAATAATTTTTAATGCAGCCATGCTATAGATTACATTACATTTGATTAGTATTAGTGCCACACACCATACCACTCCAAGGTTTTTTTTAAACAATAATGATAATCAATTATTGATTGTAGAATCAATTATTGTGTCTAGATTTTTTCAGGACCTTAATGAAGACCATTTTAATTTTTGCTTGTAGTTGTAAAAGAAAAAGAGTTACATAATTACTCCTAAAGAAGATACCTGCTTCATAATCAGATGAAGAGAATAAGAGAACATAGAATTCAACACATAAACTTTTGTTGAGCACAAAAAAGGATTCTAATGGATACTTGTTTGTCTTCTTGATGGTATCATCTGTCACCCACTAAAGAGCCCTGACATTTATATACAACTGACAAGACTGTTATATATCACTCATTTCAGGCTTGGACAAGTCCACATGGTTACCAGGAAAATCGTGCTGGGAGCTTGGTCCCAGGGGCTCCATTAAGGGTCTTTGTCACCAAACCTGAACTATATAAAGCTTATTTGTGGCATCCCAAGTGCAAAAACAGACAATACAGCCACGGCATGGCTTGTTTTCATCTCAACCCCTAATTATTGGCTACATTCAGTGGAATAATCTGCTGGAATACACTGTAACAATATGTCTGTGGGTAGGTACTGAACGTATAGTGTAGAGCCACACAGCGCAGTGAATGAACCACTGGAATATACTGTAACCAACCATTTGATCCGGCCGGGTCACCTCTTCACCCGGGGGGGCTCCGATCCCCCGTCTGGGCTCCTGCTGCAGGAGAGTGTCCGGAATAGGAACCCCCCCCCCCCACCCTTTAGCCACCTCCGGCTTTTCCTGTAAAAATAAAAATAAATAAAAATGACATTTACTCACCTCTGTGTGCGCTCGCTCTCTCCAGCCCTCCTCTTCACCCAGGGGCCTTCGATTCCCCCCAGAGCTTTTCTATCTTCAGGAGAGAGGCTCTCTCCCCCTGTCAGGCTCTCTCCCCCTCCTCTCCTGATGCGCGCCGCCATCTTGACGCAAAGCCCTGCCACTTTGGAGGCAGGGCTAATGACATCACCCGGCGGGCGTCATGCCACCTCCAGGCCTCTCAGCTGTCAGATGGCGGTGATCAGTGGCAAGAGAAGGAGGTGGCAGGAAATCCTCCGGCATCTGTCATCAGATTGAGGAGTGACAGAAGAGCTGATGATCGAAAAAATGTATTTTATTTTCATAAAATAATTATTACTGAGTGTTTTCTTTTACTGTTAACCCTTTGAGAACTGGTAAGGGGTCCATGAGATCCCTATACCAGTTCACAAGGCTGGGGGCTGGCAAGTCACCTGCAGCTAGCGGGTGACTTGCCATTAACCCCTGGTCCCCCAAATTACCTGCCTTCTCAAAGGCCTGGGGGGGCAGATGGGCACGGGCTCACAAAGGCTATGTGGGCTTGTAGCTGGCCCCTGTGCCCTGTTCTACAAGCCCTGCATAGGGCTGGTTATGCATGGCAGGGGGGACCTCATGCCATTTTTGGGGGGATTTTAAGGGTTTTTAACCCTTAAAATTAAAAAAAAATGGGGTCCCTCTCCCTGGGAGGGGGGATTCTATGTCACTTTTTTAAAATTAACCCCATGTTACCTCTCACCAGCAGGTATAAAAAGCTTTCAGCATCAGCAGGAGAGCAGAAGCCAAATTGATCAGCATGGGATACAGTGCGCTGGGATGGATGGAAGGTAAGTAATAAAAATAATTATAATAAAATATTTTTTCTCTTTGTTTTTTTTTTACATTTAACCCTTTGTGGACTGGTAAGGGATCTATGAGACTCCTATACCAGTTCACAAAGCTCTCAGTCTGGCAAGTAACCTGTGACTAGAGGGTGACTTGCCATTAACCCTGAGCCCCTCATTACCTGCCTCCCCAAAGCCCAGGGGGGGCAGAAGAGCCCGGGCCATAGCCTATGTCGACTTGTAGCCTGCAGGGCCAGGGGCCACCAAAGCTGGCTCCTGCGCCCTGTTCTACAAGCCCCCATAGCTGGTCACGGGCTGGTTAAGATGGGTAGGGGGACCTCATGCCATTTTTGGGGGGATTTTTAAGAGTTTTTAAAGCTTAAAATTCCAAAAGAATGTGGTCCCCCTTGCCCGGGGGGGCAGAAGGACCCGGGCCATAGGCTATGCCGGACCTCACACCAATTTCTTTTCTTTTTATTTAACCCTTTATAGTGTGGATATTAGTTGTATTTTATTTGTAAATGTTATAAAGTGCTCTTTTCAGTTTGGGGAGTCTCCTAGTCAGGAACGGGGGCTACCGATACATATGTGGTACCATTGTAATCGAGAGAAATGGGGCTATCACATGCAATGTGGTTTTCTTTAATAAAATAAATGGTTTATTTAAAATAAATGAGACCATTTTAAAAAATAATAATTTTTTTTAAATATTTAAAAAAACAGTAGAAAAATTACAAACAAGACATTTCAAGCCTAAACTCTGCCGCAAAAAAATATATCATTTTCCTGGAAATTCCTGCAAAAATCACAGTTAAACATGGAACAAAATGGTGAAAAATGAACTGTCAACAGAGGGTGACAAAATCTCAAGTAGAGTGGCAATTAAAAGGGTTAAAATTAGCTATGCATGTTGAGTATTGTCTGCCTGGGACCTTGCGCTTTCAGATTTAGCTTGTTTTTTCTTGCTTGCATATTTATATTTTAGGAAAAGGTGTTTTTTATTCTGCTTTTTTATACAATTTTGTAGGGAAACCCTGTGCAACCTAGGAATTCTTCAAGGGATGAGCCCACTACAAAAAGGCCAGGTATGCCTAGAAAGCTTAACATGTGTACTTTCAGGGAATATATGGTTTGTAGGGGGTATTCCAAATGTAAAGGGTTGTTTTGGTAGAAAAAGCACAAGGTGCGCTGGTGTCTGCAGAGCTGACATTGTCAAGTAAAATTACCGTTATGTGCATGCTTTACTTTGGGGTGTTTGGCAACTCTTCCCTTGACAGTACCTATGCATGTTGGGTACCGTTCTGTTCGGGGGATGTTGCTTTTTAAGATTTAATTTGTTTTTTCTTGTTTGCATATAGTTTGTTTATGAAAATGTGGCTTGATTCTGCTTTTCTATTCTTTTTTTTAGGGAAACCCTCTGCAACCAAAGAATTCATTGAGGGATTACTTCCAGAAAACTGCACCCATGTCAACAAGCCTGGTATGCCTAGAAAGCTTAAGGTGTGTACTTCCAGAGAATATATAGTTTGTTGGGGGTATTTCAAATGTAAAGGGTTGTTTTTCTTGAAAAACTGCAAGGTGCGCATAGCGCCTATCACAGTTGTATTTTATCTGAAAATCTCCTAAAGCACTGTTTCAGTTTGGTGTCCTGGACAGGTAAGGGTGTCTACCAATACACATTTGGTACCACTGTAATCAGGAAAAAATTGGGATTTCACACACAATAAGATTTTATTGACAAGCTTACAGTTTTTATTACAAAAAAACACTACAAGTTGTAAAAAATAGATTTTTTTTGCACATATTTCACTCCAAATTTATATTGAGAATACATCTACAAAAATGACAAACAAAACATGTTCATGTTAAAGCCCAGACTCTGCTGAAAAAAACAATATTTAATTTCCCTGGGAAATCCCTTCAAAAATCACAGTTAAACATGTGGAGCGCAAAATAGTGCAAAATGGTCTGGCAACAAAGGGTGACAAAAACTCCAGGTAGCCTGGCAGTTAAAAGGGTTAAAAGTACCTATGCATGTTGGGTATTGTTCTACTTGGGGGGACCTTGCACTTTCAGATTTAGCTTGTTTTTACTTGTTTGCATATTGATATTTTAGGAAAATGTGTTTTTTATTCTGCATTTTTATACATTTTTTTAGAAAAACCATGTGCAACCAAATAATTATTCAAGGGATTACTTCCAGAAAGGTGAGCCCACTACAACAAGCTAGGTACACCTAGAAAGCTTAACATGTGTACTTTCAGGGAATATATGTGGGGGTATTCTAAATGTAAAGTTTCTTCTAGCAGTGATATCTTGTAACTGTAATGATGAAAAGCTGACCAGCACCAGAAAAATACAGGGGCAATCTTTTCAGGGTGCCAAAAATGAATAAATATGCAGTGCAGTCCTGAAAAGACGTCTGCAAAAAGTGGTGCACACAAGTGCTGTTATAATCGACAGTTGGGTACAACAGAGCTGACAAAGGCTGGCAAATACCTAGTACAACAATAAAAGCTAACTAGTTAACATGGGGCACTGTGACTTAACAGTCAAAACATCAGTGCCAAAAAAAAAAAGAGATGCCAGCGCTCCTAAACTTTTTTTATGCTGAATCACACGAATTTGAAAAATTTAAGAATATATTATTTTTTTCTCAAAAACCAGGTGAATTTCTTGTTACATACTGCTGAATCGAGACCATTGTCTGCTCTTTATGATTTGACTGTGTTGCCTCAATGTGCACTTAATTTCATAATATCACATTACATTACTGTTAATTTACCAGGAACCAATATCAATATTTGCACAAAACATGTCATCACCAGATTGAAATTTAAACAGTCCATTCGAAAGGGACAGTTTATGTGCACACTAATATATTTTATCCTAAAGCAACCCATTGCTCATGTACCCAAACCCATATAAATTATTATATCCATAGAACACATGTATACTACATCAAATCAACAAAATAACCTAAAGATAAATAAAAAAAAATACAATTCTGTGAAATACTCACCTGTAGAATTGGTATTATAAGTATACAGTACGTCCTGCTCCAGATAGATTACTTACACTTGGGTTATCCGCCGCCAGATGGCGCTGCACTGCAGAGACATGTAAAACAGGCTCCTCCCGGCCCCTCAAATACCCGGGGACCTCGCACAAATCCCCAGCATTGAAATGCAGTGAACAAGAAGCCGGGAGAATTTAACCACCCAAAAAATAACTGGTAACTATAACAATGATAACAATCACCATACAGGGGATCCAGAATAATGCAAAAATCAGGGTGGGGTGGAGCAGGACGTACTATATACTTATAATACCAATTCTACAGGTGAGTATTTCACAGAATTGTATTATTCTTAGTATACAGTACGTCCTGCTCCAGATAGATTACTTACACTTGGGACATCCAATAGCAGTGTCCATAAAGTAGGGTGGGATCCCCAACAAAAAAGGTAACAGCAGACAGTTCAAACCACTGCCGCCTGCAGAACCTTGCGGCCTAAAACAGCATCAGCTGAGGCCCTAACATCAACCTTGTAAAACTTTGAAAAGGTATGAACAGAAGACCAAGTAGCGGCCCTGCAAACTTGTTCAACAGAAGCCTGGTGCTGGAAGGCCCAAGTGGCACCAATAGCACGAGTAGAATGAGCAGTAAGCCGGAAGGGAGGATTCTTCCCCTTAGCAGAATAGGCCTGAATCACAGCCTGACGGATCCATTTGCTGATAGTAGACTTGGCAGGAGCCAGATCCTTCCTAGGACCAGAAGGGACCACAAAAAGAGCATCAGTTTTCCTGAAGGACGCAGTTACTACTAGGTAATACTTCAAACACCTGACCACATCCAAGGAATGCAAAACCCTTTCCTTAGCATTGCTAGGATTGGGGCACAATGAAGGAAGAACAATATCTTGATTCAAATGAAAACTAGACACCACCTTAGGCAGAAAATCCGGCTTAAAGCGGAACACCACCTTATCCTGGTGTCTTTCAAAGTATGGGGGCTGGATAGACAGAGCCGCCAGCTCAGACACACGCCTGACCGAAGTAATAGCCACCAGAAAGACAACCTTGAGGGTAAGTACAGCCAAAGCAGCATCCTGAATAGGTTCAAAGGGAGCACCCTGCAAGGCAGACAAGACCAAGTTCAAATCCCAAACAGGGACCATAGGTTTTCGTGGGGGACGCACATGAAAGAAAGTCTTAACCAAAGAATGCTGAGCAAAAGACTTCTGAAAGAAGACAGACAGGGCAGAAACCTGACCCTTCAAAGTACTGAGTTGGAGACCCGACTCCAACCCATGCTGTGAAAACTCCAGAACCCTGGGCACAGAAAACACCCGACAGGGAAGAGACCTAGACTCACACCAGTCAATGTAGGTATGCCATACCCTATAATAGATGGAAGAGGAAGTCTTCTTCCTAGCCTTCACCATGGTCTCAACCACCGAGGCAGACAAGCCTTTGGAGGTTTCAGCAGCCAGGCCATCAAAGCCAGAGTTTGTAAATTGGGATGGCGTAAGGGGCCCTGAGTGAGCAGATCTGGCACTCCTGGCAGAACGTACTGGTCTACTGCCATCTGCACCACATCTGCGAACCACACTCTTCTTGGTCACCTGGGGGTCACCACAATCACTGGCACCCCTTCCAGAGCAATCTTGCGCAGGACCCTGCCCAGCAGGGGGAAAGGAGGAGAGACATAAAGGAGCCGAAATTCCTGCCAAGACATGGACAGAGCATCTGTGGCCAAGGCCAGAGGATCCTGAGACAGGGAGACAAAAGCCTGGAGCTTGTGATTGTGACGGGATGCAAACAGATGATGAATCTTGTGGGGGGCCGCACAGCAAACTCTATCTTGTAACCAGAGGACACTACCTCCTGAATCCACCGGTCTGAGACGTGGCGCCTCCAGACGTGCGCAAAGTGCTGTAGCCGTCCCCCCACACTGACGGGCGAGGGCGCCCCATCATGCCTGAGGGGGCTTGGGAGAGGATTTGGGCTTAGACCCCCAGGAGGAGCCAGGACGTCGTCCTCTGCTCCTGTGCCAGGAATCTGCACGAGCCCCCGCGAAGGACACCCCTTTTCCCTGCTTAGCACCGCGGTAGGGGAGTGAAAGGGGGCCCTGGCCCCGAAAGGGCCGAGACTGCGGCCTGCGCTGGGGTAACTTACCTCCTTTAGCAAAGAGGTCTAGGCGGTCCCCAAACAGGCATAGCCCCTTAAATGGAAGCCCAGTAAGTGCCTTCTTTGCAGCATTGTCAGCAGCCCACTGGCGCAGCCAAACCGCGCGGCGTATAGCTACTGCCAAGGCAGAAGATCTGGCACACATCCTAATGGTATCATCTGCGGCAGATAGGATAAAGTTTACAAACACATCACAGTTAGACAGTGCATTAAGCGTATCAGGTGGCAATTCATCAGGACCTTCAAGTACACTTCTGATCAGGGCCCTGAGCGCCACAGACGTAATGGCCAAGGCGCAAACCGGGCGCAGCGCCGCCCCACAAATGCAAAGGCATAGCATGCCAATTGGTCAATGCGCCGGTCCTCAGAATCCCGCAGCGTAGTAGCGCCAGGGGAGTGCATAATAGAGGTGTTAGACAGCCCTAGAATAGGAGCATCGACCTCGGGGGCGATGACCAGCACTTGACCATATCAGCAGGAAAGGGATACTTTCTGTCCCAACTCTTAGGTATACCGGGAAGTCTACTGGGATGTTCCCACTCCTTAAGCACGAGGTTATTGAAATTGGTTTGCTCAGGAAATTCCAAACGAGCCTTAGCAGTATGAAAAAGCTCACCCCTTTGCCTGGGAGCCGCAACAGGGGGAGAGATGGACAAAACCTCAAAAATATGAACCAGCAGTCTGTCAGTATCATCCGGGGTCCAGGGGTCAGAGCCAGAATCGTCATGACCCCTGGGTCTCTCACCAGATGACCCTGAGTCAGAGAACAGCTCCCCTTCGTCGGATGGGGTGTAGCCATATAGATGCAACAACTCGTCAGACTCCGTAGGGAAAAGAGTGGCATCAGGGGTTAAGTGAAGCTTTTTAGCGGTGGCCTTACGCGCTAAGGTATTAGCAATCAACACTGGCCAGTCTAGCAGACACATCAGGTTGAGAATCCCCGCTTGTATTGGGGGTGAGACTCAAGCTTGGGGGAGTAGGTGAAGTGAGACGAGGCCCAGCCACCGGAGGGGCGGGTTGCAACGTTAGCGCCTGCTGTGCGCAAGGAACACAGACCCGTGCGCTGTCACCGCAGATAGGTGAGACCCCACAAGCTACACACAGCCGGGCTTGTCCCGAAGGAACCCCGGTCACATTATCCTGGGATGCCTCCATATGGTGATTAATAGGCACAATAGGCCAGTAGGGATTGACGCTGTAAGCTACCCTGGATGCCCCAATGACCCGCAGGGAAGTGGGAGTAATTATACTAGGCCCAACTGACAATTACACCGGGCCGGGAGAAGCCACTGGATTCACCCGTATGAAAGACACAATGAGAAGAAGGGGCGTCAGAACCATGCACCGTAAGCAATGAGCATAAAAGTCGTCCGCGAGGGCACTTACAGACCGCGGAAGGGGGGACCGTTACACATGCGCGCAAGCGCGCGACTGTACAACAAAATGGCGCCGCATGCACCTCGAAGGGCAGGCCAGAGCGGGCCATGACGCGGAGCGCGCCAGGCCCCCGCCTCCCCGAAGAGCGAGAAGCCCACAGACAGCAGCCAATGATAACGCAGTAGCGTCTGAGGTAATGCCGCCGTCCGGCGCGGACATCCAAATGAGGGAAAAGACGCGCGGCGGTGGCCATGTACTAGTAAAAAACAGACAAGTCAGCGCGGTGGCTGACACCACATATCTAGTCATACATGTAATCACTATATGCACTGACCCCCCCCATCTTTCCCCCCCGAAGGCTACGGGGAGAATGAGGGAGGATGGCGGCCCTTTGTACAGGACCCACCGCTACACAGGGCATGTGGCAATAATGCGGGAGGGGCATCCCATAAGGCTCACCATCAGCCTATACCACCTACCCTTTGGTGGGGGACTGCGGTGGAGCAGCGCTCCATAAGCACACATGGTGCCGCCTACCTTCACCCGACCAGCGCAGCCCAGGCTGGGAGGCACATCACATGAAGGACGGGTGGGAATAGTCCAACAGGGCCGCAGGCTAATAGCCCCGCTCACCTGCGAGAGAGTGATATTTCATGTCTTCGCAGTAAGCACTGCAGCGAAATCTGGGGATTTGTGGGAGGTCCCCGGGTATTTGAGGGGCCGGGAGGAGCCTGTTTTACATGTCTCTGCAGTGCAGCGCCATCTGGCGGAGGATAACCCAAGTGTAAGTAATCTATCTGGAGCAGGATGTACTGTATACTAAGAATATCTGTACAGGTTTACCATTAGATAATGAAAGCAGCAAAGAAAACACTATATTCCGTTTTCCAGTGGGGAAGGTTTGGAAGCATTTAGATATTTCCATAACTATCTGCAACCCTGCAGTGACCAAGTATGAAAATTAACTATCCAAGAATTGATGGCGTCACAGAAACCACTGGCGTGTCACTAGAAGAGCCACAACCTTTCCATCCTGATGACACATTTTGCCTTTATTATAAGTTTAATTCCTGCCTAACCGAACAGGAAATGAGGCAAGATCTTCCCAGTGGAGTCACTGACAAGAAAATGAAAATTAACATTGGTTCTAACACTGGCCAGAGTTTAATTCTTTACACTTGTACAACCTACCTATGCATGAATAAGCTTAAATCCATACAAATGCAAAATTTGTATTTACCTGATTAAGAGTGGTTGACTGCGAATTTTCCTTCATATCTTCGGTAATGCTAGCAGAATCACCAGTGTCAATAAGATTATCTGTGGGAACATTCTGGACTGGATTCAGGTAAGCTATTTCATTCTGCTTTGAGTCTAGAGTCACGCACACATCATATGAAAATGGAAATGGTAAACTTGTATCACTGATTTCTGAAGGACATCCCAAAGTGAACTGAGGATACACATTCCTGTTATATGTTCCTAGATTTGTTGGATAGCTTGTCTTTCTGCACTTTAGGATAATTGTTACCATCACCGTCACAATAAACAAAATTGAAATCAAGCCTATAGCAATCACCAAGTAAAATGTTGCGTTAGAAGAAGAGTTAGTACGAGGTTGCCGTTTGATCTCAGGTACAACTTGCTGAAAGCTTTCTGCCACAACCAAATTTAAAGTGACGGTGGATGACAAAGGTGGGACGCCATTGTCTTTTACAAGAATCACAATCTTTTGCCTTAATGAGTCTACCTCTGGAAGATCTCTTCCTATTCTTATTTCACCTGTTTGCTGGTCAATATTAAATAAGGAAGGTTCAGGAACTTGTAGTAAATGATAGGAGAGCCAGGCATTGTGTCCAGAGTCTGCATCCACTGCAATCACTTTAGTCACTAGGTAGCCTTTCCCTGCAGTGTGAGGAATAAATTCAAATAAAGTTGACCCTTCTGCATCTGGTGATGGGTAGAGAATCTGAGGAGTGTTGTCATTATTATCTATTATGCATATCCTCACTGACACATTACTGTTCAGAGAAGGTGATCCACCGTCCTTAGCCATCACCTGGAACTGGAATTCATGCAACTGCTCATAATCAAAGGATCGCTGAGCATAAAGGATCCCAGTTATTGAGTTTATGGAAACATAAGATGACACAGAAATATTTTCGATGTCACAGTTTAGAATGCTATAACTGATTTTTCCATTCTCACCATGATCAAGGTCAGAAGCTTGCACCTTATGTATTGAGGTTCCTGGCTGATTATTTTCTGCAATGTAGACAATATAGTTCATTTTCCCAAACACAGGAGGATTGTCATTCACATCTGAGATGATTACCTGTATAGACTTATCACTGGACAAT
Organism: Gastrophryne carolinensis; assembly: GCA_027917425.1. Taxonomy (NCBI): domain Eukaryota; kingdom Metazoa; phylum Chordata; class Amphibia; order Anura; family Microhylidae; genus Gastrophryne; species Gastrophryne carolinensis. Next base: position 75,460,577 of record CM051238.1, read on the forward strand.
GAAGGAGAGCCATTGTCTAGACAATGAATTGTAACATTATATGATGATTTTTTTTCTTGATCCAGGTTTGATGCAGTGACGAGTTTATAGTAGCTACTAGATGATGGGATTAGTTGAAAAGGCATTGCGCTCAATATTTGGCATACAACCTCACCATTCATCCCAGAATCCACATCACGAACATTAACTAATGCTATGATTGTGCCTGGTGGTGAATTTTCTGGAATCATTACAGAGACAGATGTAACTGTTATTTCAGGGGCATTATCATTCACATCCACCACTTGTATTGATATTTTACAGTTTGTTATATGACCTCCACCATCTTTAGCTTCTACAGTCATTTCATAAGCATCAAATAATTCATAATCCAAATGACCTGTTGTTGTAATATCCCCATGTACAGGATCAATAGAAAATATATGTTGAGCATTTTCAGGAATGTGGCTAAAGGAATACGCAATCACAGCGTTAGATCCTTCATCTTCATCAGTTGCATTCAAATGAGTTACAGTAAAGCCTATAGGCACATCCTCAGGTATCCTTACATTATATGTCTCTTGTGTAAACACAGGAAAGTTGTCATTAACATCCTGGACAGCAATTCTGACTATTGCAGTTCCAGATTTAAGAGGTTTTCCTCCATCAAATGCAGTTAAAATAAGTTCATATACATTTTGTTTTTCTCTGTCCAGAACCTTTTCCAGTACAATCTCTGGATATTTAATCCCATCCTTGGCAAACCTTTCCTCTAGACTGAAGAGTTCAATCCCACTAAGTGTATAGCTTTGAACAGAGTTAGACCCAATGTCAGAATCTTGGGCTATACCTAAAGAAAACTTTGACCCAGGACTTGCAGATTCACTGATGCCTATATCAAAATACTTTTTAGTAAATGTAGGTGAGTTGTCATTCACGTCCTGGATTTCAACAGTAACCGTGTAAAAATGTAAGGGATTCTCAATTACAGCTTCTAGGTTAATAAAGCATGTCTCCTTAATTCCACATAACATCTCTCTGTCAATCCTCTCAGAAACAAATATATTTCCATTCTTCAGATTAACGCTAAAATATTGCTTTTTAGACTGGGAAACCATCTGGAATTTCCTTAATGCTAAATCCTTAGCATTCAATCCAAGATCCCTAGCCACATTCCCAATTATGGATCCTTTCTTTAGCTCTTCAGGAATAGAGTATTGTAACTGACTAAAGCTTTGCGTAAAGAAACATGAAATAAAACAAAATACTTGCCATATCTTCTGCATGTTTCTGTCCAGGAAGGAAGATGTATCTTGTGTTTTTTCAGCTATTATAAGATGTAAATATCCAAAATGTCTTAGAAAGCTGATTAGAATAACAGAGGAAGCATAGAGTCAGGGCTGTGGTATTCCTTTTAAACTTCTTTCGCTTACTTGTCTTTCACATTCAGGCTGAATAAAAATTCTACAGTCTAATAGCGACGCCAAGTGCCTGAAAGTGAGTACTGCAGTTGGACTATAAAACGTAATAATTTAAACATAAAGTGACATCTCTACTTTTGCACAGACTTTAAATATTATTAATTAGGTCATTATTTAAGCTTTTCATAATTTCTATGCTACATAAGAGGAAAGGTTTATAGGTAATTTGTTTCCCAATACAAAAATTAAAAACAATAATCATAACAGCCAGGAAGAAGGCTTCTGATGCCCTTGTGTGAAGATTGTTCACTGGTGTATGACATGCTCCTGGGAGGAACACAGTAAGGTAGAAGGCACACCAGTAAGAGGTCTAGTCAGGATCAGGAGAAAATACTAAATAAAATCAAAGAGTACCCACCCTTTGAATTCTGCAGCTAATCAGTCCTACTTATTTAGCAACTTGCCTGAATGCTGGATCCTATCCCGGGGCAACCATAACAGAACTCCATTTACCAGCAGTTCTGTGTCGGGGCTGCATATTTCAACCATCAATCACAGGAGCATGTCTTCTCTATTCACTACAATGAGCGGCTGTGTCAGGCCTTAGTACACCTTTTCCATTGCAGTGAATATAGAGGGCATGGTCACAACCCTGTGCACAATGGCAGAAGGACTCAATCCCAACATGAAAGTGCCAGTGAAAGGAGTGCCAGTGAAAGGAGTTCTGATACAGCCGTATGGGATGAGATTCAGCAATCGATTGAGTTGCTTATCACCAGAAATGATCAGCTGGGGGGACAAAATATGAGTACCCTTTCATTTTTGTCATTTGGGTGGTCAATCACTTTAAGACGCACCTGGATTCTACCTCCCAGGGCTCTTAGCTGAAGTTGTGAGCTTAGAACTGCGAATGGCTGTTTATCTTATTCACTACCAACATTAATGTAACGTGTGTAAACGTAAGGAAAAGTATCTGTATCAATTAACGTGAGTTAAGTGAATATATTGCACGAATTGTGTGAATAACTGAGGGTTATGCAAATGATTTTGGATATCTCTGGAGACCCTGTCCAGACACACATACCCCATATAAGAACTGTGTAAAATAAGCAATTTAAAGCAGAATTTCACTCAACACTTATGTTAAATGCCCATAAGTGATGCTAGCCCAGCGCCCCATATTGATAAAAAGGCTTACCGGCTGCTCGCATTTTCAGTGCTTTGTCCCCCACTGACACTCCTGACACATTCTTATCCAGGGCGCACCTTTTTTCTTCTCCTAGGTCTCTTACAAGTTATGCACAGATGGAGTAGCATCGTGCTTTGAGACGGCCAATGTCGCCAGACGCGGTGGCTGCCATTTTGTTGGTTGGTTTCTGGCCAGCAATCACGCCATAATTGTGAGCGCCGCAATGTCATCATGCAGCACCTGCATTATTTCCTTCAGCTGAGGCGCGGGGGCACAGGGGGTGAATGTGGACCATGCAAGGAAGGGGAGCTGGCATCCGGCTTGGTAGCTTATCTCATGATAGGTGAGATTTCAGCCAAAAGGAGCCTGAATTATGGGACACAATAGGCCCCAATGGCTGCAGTAGCCATTAGCCATCTGAAGCCTGCAGGCTAGGCTGCAAGGGGAGATTCCACTAGCCGGTGAGTGTTAGCAATCTTTTTGCCCCTCAATTATACAATCCTCAGGAGGGGATTAATGTCCCCAAGTTGTCTGGTAACTGGAGTTCCACTTTAAGGCATTTCAAAGTCTTTGAATCTACATAAACTACCATTATTATACCATTACTGTAAGTGTAGCTGATTTCTTGTACACAAAGAGAGTGTCTTGCACAGCTCAAACATAGGAGGACCGCCGCCAAAGCTGTGCGAAAGTTGCCAAAACTATAGGAAATGGACTTCCAGACCAGTCCGCATGAAGACCTCAAGGCCGCACAACTAATATATAAAATGTAATTTGTTTTTATTATATCAGGTGGCATACATGATAAACAAAAATCCTATGACATGGACATTTAAAAACAAATAAAATGTAGTATACTTCAGATGACGGAATCCCACTGAAAAGTATCTAATGATTATTAGATACTATTAGATACTTTTGCATTTGGTGTTTTTACTCCGTGGGAAGGCATCATTACGGTTCCAATACTGGGACAGTATTTGATAGAGGAATGTGATTATATAATGATTTCTGCTGTAAAGACACACTGGGAGAAACGGTTCAAAAGAGATGCAGTTGCCCATACCATTATGCAATAAGGGTGAATCTAGGTCTTGTTCTACTTTAAACCTAGGGCACAAGTCCTTCAAGCAAAACTATTGAGTATACATTAAGTTAGGAAATTATATATTTTGCCTTTGGATAAATCAAAAATAAATGCACCTTTCAGGAAAAAATGCAAATAAAGTAAAAACTCTGACAGTCAATTTAGATTTCACGTGAGTTAGAGCCTTAGATAAGAAGCGCCAGCACCACGCAGTGCCAATTTTTTTGCCTCAGAGGCAATGTAAAATTTAACAGCTTAAAAAAGGCAAACGCTAATGCGGCCGTTGGATAGCGTCTAATTTAACACTAGCATCAGAAAGAATTCAGCACCAGGAGTTGTGGTTGAAGCAGCGCCAGAGGAAAACCGGCGGCCGTATCGGTATTAGCATTTCTTTTAGTTGTTACATTGTAAGCCGAGTGCCCCTCAGGCCAAAAAAGTTGCGCTAATATTAAATATATATATTTGAACAGAACTTGCATTGAGACTTATCAATGATGTAATAACGGGACCTAGATGTTACCAAATGTCATTTTATTTTTTTTCAGCTAAAATCATTTCTTATGGCTTCTTTTGCTTACCAATGTGTAATTTGGACAACAACTAAAATGCTGCCTAAGCGCAATGTAAAGTTTGTCCCAGCAGTGATATCTTGTAACTGTAATGATGAAACGTTAACCAGCACTGGAAAAATACAGCGCCAATCTTTTCAGGGTGCCAAAAATAACATCAGTAAAAAGTGGCACACTGTAGCGATGTTATAATCAGCAGTTGGGTACAACAGGCACTGACAAAGGCAGGCCAATACCTAGTGTTAGTTAACATTGGGCACTGTGACATACCAACGCCATTTTAGTCAAAACGTCAGTGCCAAAAAAAGAAATCTGATTTTGAAAAATTAAAAATATTTTTTTTTTTTTCTCAAAAACCAGGTGAATTTCTTATTACAGACTGCTGAATCGAGGCCACTGTCTGCTCTCTATGATTTGACTGTGTTGCCTCAATGTGCACTTAATTTCATAATATGACATTACATAACTGTCCTTACACCAGATGCCAGCAGCATCATCGTCAGTATTATCAGTAACATGGGCATACAGCTTAGTTCCAAACAAACACTACATTCCATTTTCCAGTGGGGAAAGGTTTTTGTAAGCATTTAGATATTCCCATGACTCTCTGCAACCCTGCAGTGACCAAGCAGGTAGATTATCTATCCAAGACATGATGGTGTCATAGGAACCATTGGTTGTCACGAGAGGAGCCATCACCTTCCCATCCTGATGACTCATATTGTCTTTATTATAAGTTTAAATTCCTGCCTAACCAGGTGACAGGAAACAGGAAATGAGGCATGATCTTCCCAGTGGAGTCACTGACAAGAAAATGAAAATTAACATTGTTCCTAACACTGGGCAAGTTTCATTTTTTTACACTTGTACAACCTACCTAATCATGAATAAGCTTAAATACATATAAATGCTAAATTTGTATTTACCTGATTAAGATTGGTTGACTGCGAACTTTCTTTCATATCTTCGGTAATGCTAGCAGAATCACCAGTGTCAATAAGATTATCTGTGGGAACATTCTGGACTGGCTTCAGATAAGCTATTTCATTCTGCTTTGAGTCCAGAGTCACGCACACATCATATGAGAATGGAAATGGTAAACTTGTATCACTGATTTCTGAAGGACATCCCAAAGTGAACTGAGGATACACATTCCTCTTATATGTTCCTAGATTTGTTGGATAGCTTGTCTTTCTGCACTTCAGGATAATTGTACCCATCACTGTCACAATAAACAAAATTGAAATCAACGCTATAGCAATCACCAAGTAAAATGTTGCGTTAGAAGTAGAGTCAGTACGAGGTTGCCATTTGATCTCAGGTACAACTTGCTGAAAGCTTTCTGCCACAACCAAATTTAAAGTGACAGTGGATGACAAAGGTGGAAGGCCATTGTCTTTTACAAGAATCACAATCTTTTGCCTCAGTGAGTCTACTTCTGGAAGATATCTTACTATTCTTATTTCACCTGTTTGCTGGTCAATATTAAATAAGGAAGGTTCAGGAACTTGTAACAGATGATAGGAGAGCCAGGCATTGTGTCCGGAGTCTGCATCCACTGCAATCACTTTAGTCACTAGGTAGCCTTTCCCTGCAGTGTGAGGAATAAATTCAAATAAAGTTGACCCTTCTGCATCTGGTGATGGATAGAGAATCTGAGGAGTGTTGTCATTATTATCTATTATGCTTATCCTCACTGTCACATTACTGTTTAGAGAAGGGGATCCACTGTCTTTAGCCATCACCTGGAACTGGAATTCATGCAACTGCTCATAATCAAAGGATCGCTGAGCATAAAGGATCCCAGTTACTGAGTTTATGGAAACATAAGATGACACAGGAATATTTTCGATGTCACAGTTTAGAATGCTATAACTGATTTTTCCATTCTCACCATGATCAAGGTCAGAAGCTTGCACCTTATGTATTGAGGTTCCTGGCTGATTATTCTCTGCAATGTAGACAATATAGTTCATTTTCCCAAACACAGGAGGATTGTCATTCACATCTGAGATGATTACCTGTATAGACTTATCACTGGACAATGAAGGAGAGCCATTGTCTAGACAATGAATTGTAACGTTATATGATGATTTTTTTTCTTGATCCAGGTTTGATGCAGTGACGAGTTTATAGTAGCTACTGGATGATGGGATTAGTTGAAAAGGCATTGCGCTTGGGATTTGGCATACAACCTCACCATTCATCCCAGAATCCACATCACGAACATTAACTAATGCTATGATTGTGCCTGGTGGTGAATTTTCTGGAATCATTACAGAGACAGATGTAACTGTTATTTCAGGGGCATTATCATTCACATCCACCACTTGTATTGATATTTTACAGTTTGTGATATGACCTCCACCATCTTTAGCTTCTACAGTCATTTCATAAGCATCAAATAATTCATAATCCAAAGGCCCTATTGTTGTAATATCCCCATGTACAGGATCAATAGAAAATATATGTTGAGCATTTTCAGGAATGTGGCTAAAGGAATACGCAATCACAGCATTAGATCCTTCATCTTCATCAGTTGCATTCAAATGAGTTACAGTAAAGCCAAAAGGTACATCCTCAGGTATCCTTAAATTATATGTCTCTTGTGTAAATACAGGAAAGTTGTCATTAACATCCTGGACAGCAATTCTGACTATTGCAGTTCCAGATTTAAGAGGTTTTCCTCCATCAAATGCAGTTAAAATAAGTTCATATACATTTTGTTTTTCTCTGTCCAGAGCCTTTTCCAGTATAATCTCTGGATATTTAATCCCATCCTTGGCAAACCTTTCCTCAAGACTGAAGTATTCAATGCCACTAAGTGTATAGCTTTGAACAGAGTTAGACCCAATGTCAGAATCTTGGGCTATACCTAAAGAAAACTTTGACCCAGGACTTGCTAATTCAGTAATGCCTATATCAAAATACTTTTTAGTAAATGTAGGTGAGTTGTCATTCACATCCTGGATTTCAACAGTAACCGTGTAAAAATGTAAGGGATTCTCAATTACAGCTTCTAGGTTAATAAAGCATGTCTGCTTAATTCCACATAACATCTCTCTGTCAATCCTCTCAGAAACAAATATATTTCCATTCTCCAGATTAACACTAAAATATTGCTTTTTAGTTTGGGAAACCATTTGGAATTTCCTTAATGCTAAATCCTTAACATTCAGTCCAAGATCCCTAGCCACATTCCCAATTATGGATCCTTTCTTTAGCTCTTCAGGGATAGAGTATTGTAACTGACTAAAGCTTTGCGTAAAGAAACATGACATAAAACAAAATACTTGCCATATCTTCTGCATGTTTCTGTCCAGGAAGGAAGATGTATCTTGTTTTTTCAGATATTATAAAATGTAAATCTCCAAAATGGCTTATAAAGCTGATTAGAATAACAGAGGAAGCAAAGAGTCAGGGCTGTGGTATTCCTTTCAAATGTGTACTTTCGCTTACTTGGTCTTTCGCATTCAGGCTGAATAAAAATTCTACAGTCTAATAGCGACGCCAAGTGCCTGAAAGTGAGTACTGCAGTTGGACTATAAAACTTACTTATTTAAACATAAAGTGACATCTCTACTTTTGCACAGAATTTAATTATTATTAATTAGGTCATTATTTAAGCTTTTCATAATTTCTAACATAACAAACTGAAATTATGTTATGCTACATAAGAGGAAAAGTTTATAGGTAATTTGTTTCCCAATACAAAAATGAAACCCAATAATCAGAACAGCCAGGAAGAAGACTTCTGATGTCCTTGTGTGAAGATTGTTCACTGGTGTATGACATGCACCTGGGAGGAACACAGTGAGGTAGAAGACACACCAGTGAGAGGTCTAGTCATGAGAGAACAAAATCAAAGAGTACCCACCCTTTGACAACCGCAGCTGATCAGTCCTACTATGTAATTAGCAACTCGCCTATCCCATGGCAACCATGTTGGAACTTTTTTTTTTATTATCTGTGCATATGTCAACCATCAATCACAGGAGCATGTCTCCTCTATTCACTACAATGAGCGGCTGTGTCAGACCTTAGTACACCTTTTCCATTGCAGTGAATATAGAGGGCATGATCACAACCCTGTGGACAATGGCAGAAGGACGCAATCGCAACATGAAAGTGCCAGTGAAAGGAGTTCTGACACGGCCGTACGGGATGAGATTTAGCAATCGATTGAGTTGCTCATCACCAGAGTAGGAATGATCAGCTGCGGGGGACAAAATGTGAGTACCCTTTTATTTTTTCATTAGTCAAGCACTTTAAGACGCACCTGGATTCTAAATCCTGGAGCTCTAAGCTGAAGTTGGTGAGCTTTGAACTGCAGCGAATAGCTGTTTATCTTTTTCACTACCAACATTAATGTGATGTGTGTATAGCTGGTGATTTTCCATTAACCCCCATCCCCCATTACCTGCCTCCCCAAAGCAGAAGAGACCAGAACCAGGCTTTGCAGGCTTATAACCAGCAGGGTGGGTGCCACCAAGGTTGGCCATTGCGCCATGTTCTACAAGCCCAGCACACCTGGTCCTCGGGCTGGTTATGCTGGGTAGGGGGGACCCCACATCATTTTTTAAGGATTTTTAACCATTAAACCACACCATTTTTTGTTTAAGCTTTATAGTAAGGATAATAGTTGTATTTTGTTTGTAAATGTTAAAAAGTGCCCTTTTCAGTTTGGAGTGTCTCCTGGGCAGTAATGGGGGGCTACCGATACATATGTGGTACCGTTGTAATCAGGAGAAATGGGGTTTTCACGTGCAATATGGTTTTCTTTAATGAAATAAATGTTTTATTCAAAATAAGGGAGACAATTTTCTAAAATATATATTTTTTTTGTTTTTTTTACTTGAAAATATTTTTAAAAACAGTAGAAAAATTACAAGCAATACATTTTCATGTTAAAGCATAACTTTTGCCACACAAAGAATATATAATTTTTCGGGAAATTCCTGCAAAAAATAACAGTTAAACATAGCGCAAAATGGTGAAAAATAACCTGTAAACAGGTGACATTAGGGTCAATTCACAGCCTCTTTTAAATGCACTTACACATGAAAAAGTGTGTGTGTGTGTGTGTGTGTGTGTGTGTGTGTGTGTGTGTGTGTGTGCGTGCGTGTAATTTGTGTGTAGAAGGAGACCAACACCACCTACCTAGCCCCAGGTGAGGACATTTTTCCGTGAACTATTCCCATTTAAGTGACAATTCTTGCCTAAGAATTCACTACTACAATCACATTAGGCAGACCTGTGCTTAAAACAATGCTATTGTTTGACTATTTACTAACAATACTTTTCATAACTATTTACTAACATGCCTTCTTCAACAGGTTGTCAGGAAGTAGAGGCTAGGCACTCATTTTTTAATCTTTTTCTTTTACAGTTCACAGAGGTGAAGGAGCTCACAGCTGCTGTGCATGGGCTGGTGGGGGATGTTGAGGAGCTGGCCACAGCCATGGGAAGCCACCCCAACCCATTGTATATGGTTTTTAACAAAAAAAAAATATTTTTTATATGTTTTTACTTAAACAAAGTAATGTTTTATGAAAAAAAATGTTATAAAATATTTTAAACATTTTAACACAAATAAAAAAAATGAATCATTATAAATATAAAATTAGGAATTAAATAACTTTGTGGTGTCTTTAATTTAAAAACATTTACGAACATAGTAATGTTGACATTATATCGATGTGGGCATCGCAAATATACAACTATCAGGCAGAAAGAGCTTCACTGGAGAGAAGAAGAAAAGAAGAACGCATGCCAAGCATGAAAGTGATTAAGGTAAGCATTAGGAAGAAGAATGCCACAACGGTTTTGTATACATTGAAGAGTTTTTATGGCGTTTTTCTGCGTACCTTGCAACATAATGTTTCAGTGTCCAGCGGGGTCCTACTAGTTCCCATCGAAAAAAACCTGTTTTTGACCTTAATTTAGCCCCTAAATTTCATTTTATTTACATTTATATGAAATTTATACGCATACGATGGCTTTTTTGCTGGCTTGTACGCATATGTGACTCTATGTTTAACTGTTTTCAATACCCTGCCCCTGGTATTCTATTATTTGCTGTGCCAAGTCTCTTCTGTTCCAAAGTACTTAGCATGCCATGCATTCTTCTTTTCTTCTTCCAAATGCTTACCTTACCCACTTTCGACTTTGTCATGCATTCTTCTTTTCTAATGCTTTCCTTAACCCCTTTCATGCTAGGCATGCATTCTTCTTTTCTTCTTCCAAATGCTTACCTTAACCACTTTCTTCTCTCAGGTGAAGCTCATTCTCCTTGTTAGTTGTATATTTGGGATGCCCACATGGATATAATGTCAACTTTACTCTGATTGTAAATTATATTAAATGAAAGACACCACAACGTTATTTCATTCTTAATTTTGTCTTTTTTCTTTTACAATAATTTTTATTGTTTATAGAAAAGCAGTAGTAGACAATACAAAATTTGGGTAAAGACATTCTGTGGACTTCGTCAGTAACAGCATGTACACATAAAATGACAAAACCAGCATGTATAGAAAGTTCACTTTACATAGTCCGAGAAGAAAAAAAGTGCAAGATATAAAAAGTTTCAATTAAGCATAATGTAACATGTATACTGTGGTTATTGTAGGAAGCAGTTATTATCATTTTGTCAATGAGGAGGCATAGCCTCTACCTATATATATGCCGTTACATGAGAGCCAAACAGTAAGAACAAAGAGAGAGGGTGAGGATGAGGAGGACCCACTGACTCAGAACAGAGGGAAAAAGAAAAAAAGAAGGGAGTGATCGAGGGATGTTATATTAGGAAGAAAGAGAGGGGGAGGGTAATAGGGAGTGGGGAGGGGGGAGGACCCAACCAACAGTTCCCGTCCATATCGTGGTTCCTAGACGTCCCCAACTTTTCTACTCACTCCAATATAGTTTATCCATGGGGACCATATTTCACTAAAGCGATCATAGTCATCATGGGCTATTGCCGTCAGTTTTTCCATTATCATAATATCAGAAATTTTAGTGATCACCATCTGCCAGGGTAAGTGTCCACTCCTCCAATTCCTAGCTATTATCAGTCTTGCTGCTGAGAAAATATGTAAAGCTAATTTCCATTGGGTAAATTTAAAATTATTTGTCTTATAAGAGAGGAGGGCTTCCCATGTGCTAGGGAAAAAAGCGCCTGTAAAGAGCGTAGATAGGAGGTTGTATACATTGCTCCACATCTTACAGGCATGAGGACAGCTCCACCATATGTGGTGCATAGTTCCTTCCTCCTGACATCCCCTAAAGCACATGGGAGAGGTATTTGCATCAAACTTGTGTATTCTGGCCGGGGTGAGGTACCATCTAAACAGGACCTTAAAAGAGTTCTCCTGAATGAGAGTGTTATATGAGACCTTCCCTGCTGATTTCCATATGTTTGACCAGGTTTGCTCGTCACCTATTTTCCCTAAATCTTCTTCCCATTTAGTCATATATAAGTGAGAGTTTGTCCCCTCAGGTTTGACCAGGGATGCGTAGAGTTTTGAAATTGCTCCTCTCGCCAGTGGGTCATATAGGCATCTCTGTTCAAAGTCCGAAGGTTTACTATAGTGGTCCAGGTCCCGAATCAGTGATTTGACGAAGTGGTCCAGTTGTAATGCCCTAAATTTTTCAGCAGGGTGTGCTACGATTTTATTGGTCAGTGAGAATGGGGATTCCCCTTTCCAACCTGCGAGCAGGTCTTGTATCGTGCGATATCCCTGTTCCTCCCACCACTTAAATCTCTGTCTTGACTCCAATCCCGGGGGAAACAACTGGTTTCCCAGGATAGGAGCTGCCGGCACATGTGGCGAACACCACCCCCTGAGTTTCGCATTCCTGTCCCAGATATCCAGCGCTGGGCCTATGCCCTGTATCAGGGCCTCTGGTCTAAGTTTCTTTGGTGTCCAGATAATTGATGACACAGAAACTGGAGACAAGCTCTTAGACATCATCTGCACCCAACCAGGTATATTTGTTGTAGCATGCAAAGGGAGCAGTGCTGCCAGCTGCGCCGCCATGTAATATTTATATAGGTTTGGAACGCCCAAGCCTCCATCTTGCTTTCTACAGTATAATGTTCCCCTAGCGATCCTTGGTCTAATCGTCCCCCAGATGTATTTGTTAAGCTTTTGTTGTAATGGCTGAAGGGCATTTTTGGTCACATTTATAGGAAGGACTCTGAAAAAAATATAACAACTTAGGCAGAATGGTCATCTTAGTCGCTGCCAGGCGCCCCAGCCATGAAAGATTTACTTGACGCCAGGTAGACAGAAGGGTACTCAATTGGTTAAATAGGCCTGGGTAGTTTGCTTTATATAACGCTGCAACAGATGTGGTTAATGTGACTCCTAGGTATGGAAGCTTCGTGACCCAAAGCCAGGGAAAATTGCCCTTTAATAGAGTATTGGTCTGCTGTGTTAAAGAGAGTCCCATGGCCAGTGACTTCCCAGCATTAATTCTAAGGCCTGACATATTGCCAAAAAAACTCCGAGGTCAGATTAGGTGCCGTTATATGAGGAGAAGAGATAGTGAGCAACATGTCATCTGCAAACATAGATAATTTGTGTTCCTCCTTCCCATAGGGAATTCCCCGTATTGCCTGATTATGCCTAATGTTGGATGCTAGCGGCTCTAGGGCCAGTATGAACAATATTGGGGACAGAGGACACCCCTGACGCGTGCCTCTATTGATGGAAAAGGAGGCTGATTCAAAACCTGAGTATTTCACTTTAGCTGTTGGTGTATGGTACATAGCGCTAACCCAGGACTTGAGACCTTGTCCAAAGCCCCATCTATCCAGAGCCTGCATCAGGTAGTCCCAGGAGAGGCAATCAAAAGCTTTTTCCATGTCCAGGGATAACAACATAGCATCTGGTTGTGTGGACCTAGCCACTTCTATGAGCTGTGTTATACGTCTTACCCCATCTGAAGACTGCCTCCCTGGGACAAACCCTACCTGATCAGAGTGTATTAGGGAGTTGAGAGATGTGTTGATTCTGGCAGCAATAATTTTCCCCAAGATTTTTAGATCTAGATTTAACAGGGAAATAGGGCGGTAATTCTGCCAAGCTAGGGGGTCTTTCCCTGGCTTTGGGATCATAACAATGGCAGCAGACAAGGACTCCGGGTCAAAGTGGCTACCCACCTTAATGCTATTATACATTGTTGTGAGGTGCGGGGCAATCACATCTGTTTTTTATAGAAAGTCGCTGTATAGCCATCAGGTCCGGGCCTCTTATTAGGTTTGAGAGAAGCTATTGCCTGTTTCACCTCCTGTACCGTTATATCTGCGTCCACATATTCAGCCCAGTCAGAGTCCAGCTGGGGTAGAATAGTATTATCGAGGTATTTCTTCACAGCCCCTTTATCTGATCCCTTGTGTGTCTCATATAGTTTTGCTAGGCCCTGTCTGAATTCTTCTAGGATTTTGCAGGGGTTGCTAGTGACCTGCCCGCCCCCTACCCTTAATTTAATGGATGGGTGGGGTTTCGCCTGACACCGTAGTTGCGATGCCAGAAGAGTATTGGGTTTATTTGCCAGGGTATAGAACCTTTGGGCTGACCATTTATATCTACGCTCAGCCTCCTGCATCTGGAGCGAGTTAAGCTCCACTCTGGCCTTCTCTAGTCTCTGCCTGTTAACTACACTGCCCTTGATTTTGAATGCCTGGGATGCTGCTAGATACTCCCTTTCTAGTGTGCTCATAAGCTGGGTTTTTTCCCTTTTAGTCCTGGCCGCTCTGGAGATAAAGTGTCCCCGCATCACAGCTTTGAATGCTCCCCAGAGAACCGACGGTGACTGTACTGAATTGACATTTGTGCGAAAAAAGAGCTCCGCTTCCTTCACAGTCTCTAGCACCTTCTCCTTGGAAGCCAGGTGAGTATCATTAAGCATCCAGGCAGAGGGGCCAGGCTTAATTACCAGTGACCTACAAGTGACACTAATTAGGTCATGGTCTGACCATGGCACTTGGTGGATATGGGCACGAGAGATATTGGGAAGGAAGTTTTTGTGAGTGAAAAAATGGTCAATCCTGGTATGTAGGCTATGGGGGGCTGAGTAATGTGTGTAGTCTCTCTGAAATGGATGCATATCTCTCCAGACATCCACCAGTCCCGCCTCAGAAATTAAAGATTGGAATTGGTGGGCATCTTTTCTATGCTGTGCTGTTGGCGGGACAGATCTATCCAGCACCGGGTCTAGTGTGAGATTTGAGTCACCTGCTGCAAGTACTGTCCCTTTCTTATGCTTGACTAGGAGGTTGCAAAGTTTATTTAAGAAATCAGTCTGGCCTGAGTTTGGCGCATAATAATTTAAAAGTGTGATTTCTGTGTCTTGTAACGTACCCTGGAGCAACAGGAACCTGCCTGCAGGATCTGAAATTTGCTTGGCACATTTAAATTGTGTTCGAGAGTGAAAAGCAATAAATACTCCCCTCTGCTTTGTTTTGGCCCTAGCGTGGTAAACCAGTGGATACTTAGAATTTAGGATTTTAGGGGTTGAGGAGACAGAAAAGTGAGATTCCTGAGCATAGACTATGTCTGCGTGTGTGGAGCTAAAGTACCTAAAAACCCTGGATCTTTTATTCGGGGAGTTTAATCCCTGCACATTAACCGAAACGACTTTAAGGACCATTGACTAGATGTATCACGCTATATGGTACATACCTCCTGGATGTTAGTATGGCTGGGCGCCGCCCCCCCCGGGGAAGGCTATAGGAAGGGAAAGATGGTTGGGGTTGGGGGCTGGTAGAGGCTGAGGAAGGTCTAGTAGGGCTAAGAAATAAAGCAAGAGTTTGGGTGAGAAAAAAAACATACGGGTCACAGAAATTTAAACATAAAGCAAAGCAATGTACTGTAAAATTAACACATAACTCCATCAATGTGACTCTTGTCACTAGTGTCACCTCACCAGCGGGTGATTCCCACTGGAGAGGGGTCAGACCGCTTGCGTAGCTCTCGGGAGCCGAAAGATGGACTCACAACCTTCTGCATTGAGTCATAGAAAATGAAGGCATTTTGGCTACGCCCCACATTGTGGATCGCCTGACGCCCTCAGGTCAACAATCATTGTCAAAATTCCCCATATAATGAGGCGAGGCGGTAGCTAACATAACTTGACAACTATTCCCGTCAAGTCACCAAGTCCAAAGTGGGACTAGGCGATCGAGGGGGGTCATAACAAGTGGTCAGGTGCACCAAGAGGCTCCCCTGACACCTGTTAGGCATGCATAGTGTAAGGAAAGATGACTAGTTGTCACATAGCGAACAATCAGTATTAGAATTTCCCATATAGTGGGTGGGGTGGTACCCAACATAACTTAACAACAGTTCTCGTCAGATCATCAAGCCCAAAAAGGGGTTTGGTGATCGAGGGGAGTCATAACAGGCGGCCAGGTACACCAAAAGTTTCCCTAGACACCTGTTAGGCATGCATAGTTTAAGGCAAGATGAATAGTTGCCACATAACATAATGTAAACCTGGGAGTGCAGAAGGGGTTCTTCTACAAAAACTTGGGGGACCAATCGACGGGCAGTCCAATGGGCCGAGTTCTTACCTCTGCACGAGGCATGTAATATGAAAAGAGAGAAAAAGGATATATAAATGGCTTCAGCGTCCTTTACCCATCACCTGATCTCTGGAACGACTGGGAGGAGAGTCTCTTTAAGACTTGCTTCCTATGCTTCCGCTGTGATCTGGGTATGTTGTCGGTTGGGGCTCGTTCCTCATGGCCGTCCTTGTTAGAGTCATGCTGGATGGGCGATCTATTGCCCGAGTCACTGGTGAGGCCTGGGAGAGTTAAGTCCAACTGCTTGAAGTGGTCCCGGAGCTCCCTTAGCGTGGAGGCCTGTACTTGCTTGCCGTTATAGGAAAACATAACTCTAAATGGGAAGCCCCATTGGTATTTAATATTTGACCTTTGTAGAACTTCTAAGTAAGGCCGAAATGCACGCCGCTTCATTATCGTGGATTGCAACAGGTCAGCATAGATTTGGAAGCTGTTACCTTGGAAAGACAGGGAGGATTTTCCTCTGGCCGCTTTAAGAACAGCTTCTTTCGTTTGGAAATATAAAAACTTCACGATTATATCTCTCGGGGGACCCTCCGACTTGCGAGTGGTCAGGGCGCGGTGGGCTCTTTCCAGTTCTAACTGTCCGGGACAAGCTCCTGGATGAGCGCAGTAATGGAGCCCCTGGCGTCTTCCATGGACTCCGGTAGGCCTCGGAAGCGTAAGTTCTTTCTGCGGCACCTGTTTTCAAGATCTTCGTGCTGTGATTGTAGAGTGTGAACTAGATCATGTAGCTGTTCAATCTCTTGCTCATGCCCCTCCATGATAAGCGTGGCATCGCCAATATGGTTTTCAAGCTACGACGTGCGGTTGCCTAGGTCTTTTAGGCCTCCGAGTAGCTCCGCAGTTGTTTTAGTAGAAACGGTGGTCATTTCTTCTCTGATCATTTCCCGGATCTGTTGGAGGGTGGCTCGGTCCAGTGTGGTGGGGGGGCCAGAGCCCACTATTTCAGATGGGAACTGGGTCCAGCTGTCTGAGGAGTCTCGGGAGTCCTCCCGCTCACTTCCACGTGCCGCCGGCTCGCCCTCCATGCCGGTCGCCATTTTGGAATATTGACCGCCGGGATCTTTTGCCATTTTCTTCTTCGGATTACCCATATTATAAACCGCCAGGGTATCCACCGGGTGCTTGAGGTCCGCAGCTATCAGAAGCAGGTGTTTGCCCGTCGATTGGTCCCGTCAGGTAGGCAGGCGGCTCCCGAGAGTGCGGAGCGTGATCAAGGTGCGACCATCTCACCACGCCGCGCGCATGCGCCCCCTAATTTTGTCTTTTTTATATATAATGATTCTATTTTTTATTTAATTTTGTTTTTAACTATTAAAATGTTGTTCTACATTTTTTGTATGGTTAAAATATAAAAGTAGAAAAATAAAAACATATAAATATGCCCTAAAGTATTTGGCTCCCCATAGCTGTGGCCAGCTCCTTAATATCCCCCACCTGCTGCGTCTCTAGTGTGTGTGCTGTAAAAAGAAAAAATTAAAACAATTAGTGTCTAGCCTGCTTCCTGACAACCTGTTGAAGAAGCCATGTTAGTAAATAGTCACTTGTCTTAAAACTTTTTAGGCTGGTGGGGTAATCTGGGTTGGGGAGCCACTCTTCTCACTGGGACCTGTCACACCTCTTGGTTTGAGTCTGTAGAAGAATACAAAAACAATGGTTAATGAATGTGTTAGAGGTTTTTATTGGCTTGTGTCTTCGTATGTGTGTTTGTGTA
Source organism: Gastrophryne carolinensis (assembly GCA_027917425.1). Lineage (NCBI taxonomy): Eukaryota > Metazoa > Chordata > Amphibia > Anura > Microhylidae > Gastrophryne > Gastrophryne carolinensis. The sequence continues at coordinate 75,478,129 of CM051238.1, forward strand.
TGATGCGCATACCTGAGTCCTCCTGCCCACCATCATCCTCAGACTCCCTGTCCAACATCTGGGCCTCCTCCTCTGCAGGTTGTTCCAGGTGAGCTTGGGGCTCACCTGCAGAGGAGCCTGAGGTCGTTGCCACTTGTCTGCCACCACCTCCATGTCCATCAGATCTTGGCAGCCTTGGACGGACTCATCGCCTCCGGGTGGGCTGCACCTGGAATTCGGACACTGGAAGAGAATAGTATTCTTTTAAACACAGGTCTGCCTAATGTGGTTGTAGTAGTGAATGTATTGGCAAGACTTGTCACTTACTTGGAAGTAGTTTCCTGAAAAACTCACCCGGGGCTTCTTATTTCAGGTCCGACCAATGTTGCATGATCAGCATAAACGTGTAGGTGATGTCGGTCCCCATGTGAACACTAGCTTTTGCTTGTAGTATATTGCAAATGGTGGCGTTCTTCCCACCCTGCCCTCCTAGACACTTGTGCCCCCGACCAGCTATGTCAGATCGGCCTGTATGGCTATGCACTTGCAATCTTGAATAAATAAACCAATGACTGTGAATTACCTTGCATGCCACAATTATTTTGATCACTTTCTTAGGTTGGTACTGGAGGCCCCCCTGTGTGATCCAAACAACGGAACCTCTTGAGTAAGCCAAATGCACGCTCCACAACAGCCCTGGTCTTCCAATGTGCCCAGTTGTAGGTGGCATGTGGCTGAGTTTGTGGCCGCTGAATAGGGGTCATGAGCCATGGTAGAAAGGGGTAGCCAGAATCACCTACAATAAAATAAGAAAAATACATTATAAGCCACATACATCATACTAACATTATCACGTAAAAAGGGGGGGGGGGCAGTGGATGCATTGACAAATCCACTAGTTAGACATTAGGCAAATATACTAGAGTAAAAGAACTAATAATGCTAAGACTTACCAAGTAGCCACTCTCCAGTAGTTAGACATTAGGCAACTCGCCAGATTCAAAACGACCATAAAGACTTGAATTCCTCAGGATATAGGCATCATGGGGGGAGCCCAGAAATCCAGCCATCATACTCATAAACCTAAGGTCAGGACCTGCAACACATTAGACATTGATGTAATGTCCAAGATTGTCCTGCACAAAAGACACAAAGCACACAGGTCAAAAGCAAAGCTACATCTACACTGACAGAACAGATGCTAAGCAGGAAGGGACAACCACTGGTAAGACTGACTTCTATTAAAAAGACTGATTGATTGTGTAAGGTGGGGGGCCTTAACTTGTGTAATAAAAAGGACAAGGATGTGGACAAATACATTATTGCCTTTGGGACTACTAGTTGAATGGGGAGGTCCACTTTAGAGGAGCAAATACATTGCAAGGTGAAATGACACATTAAATATGGTGTAGCTAGACTCCTAAAATCATTAACTACCTTGCATGAAATGAAAGAGGCAAAAGGCAAACAAAGATCTGTAGAGATACTCATCAGTGACTGGAGGCACCAGCACCACATGTGTGCAATCAATCGCACCCATGACATTAGGCATATCGGACAGCTTGTAAAATCCAAACTTTACCGAATTCCAGGCTACCAAGGTGTCAAGAGAAACAAATGTATTTGTCCACCAAGGCAGCCATGCCATTGAGAGACTTATTCAGGGTGCGGCTAAGCGCAGGTTGGGACATGCCCACGGACACCCAGCCATTGGAATGAGACTTTCGCCAGAAACTGAAGGCAGCCAACCAATTTGGTCATGCCTGCAATTGCATGCCCTTGCTTGTGGTGGGGGCCAATCATGGCCGCAACTCACAATACAGTTTGAGGGAAACACGGTTAAGTTGGGTCAACTCAATGTCATGCATGCAATCAACATCCACACGTGGCTGATGCAATCCAAAGTCTGACAGACACATGCAAAGCAAGGCTTGATGATGCAGGCGATGATGCAGACGATGATGCAGACGCTCCAACTCAGCATAATGATCGTCGGAGGACTCCATTACGTTTTCTCGCACACCACAAAGCACAAACTCACCAGGAAATAGAGCCCGTAAGTGGGGTCTGAAAGATCCCATTGTATTGGAACCTCTTGCAGCCTTAATCAGAGCTCTGAATCCTGCACAAGCCCATACTAATCACGGCTTGTACGTATCAACACAAAAACAATACGAAGCAATTACACGTTAGATACGTGAATGAAACGGCTTACATGCACCCACACAAACGCAGTACGAAGAAAAAAACACACGAGAAGCTCGAAAATTGACCATACAGTACACATACATATGCTTTTTTCATGTGTAAATGCAATTAAAAGAGGCTTAAACAGACCTTAATTAATTAGTTAGTGCAATACTTTTGACTTAGGTCTGCTCCTTTAAACATTATATAAATTATTTATGTGATTTTTAATTGGTTTCAAGGTGTTTATGTAAGTGTATATGTATTTCACTTAAAAAAATATATTTAGTTATAAAATAGTGGTACGTTTTATCACTGGTCGATTATCTGGTTTCTTGGTAGTTGCATGGCCAGTGTACAGCACGCTTATCTTGGAAAGATTTTGTAAGTTGTGGGGTGGAGGTTTGGGTGTATATATTAGTTTCATCTACATAATTAAAGGAGAACTATCATGACAAAATACCATTTTGTGATTACTCACCTGTAAAATGGGTATTATAAGTATGTCACACACCCCGCTTCCAATATTCATGACATATGGGTTATAACCAGTAGAGGGCGAACTTCTGCAGAGATGACAGGAAAAAAAGGAGCCCCTCCCGGTCCATAAATACCTGGGACCTCCCACACATTACCCAGTATAGTAAAGCAGTAAGGGGACCAGGAAGAGCCAAATACAAAAAAATATAAACAATAAAAGGTTCACCATATAAAGGATACAGAATACAATAAGGGCGGGAGGAAGCGGGGTGTGTGACATACTTATAATACCCATTTTACAGGTGAGTAATCACAAAATGGTATTATTCCAAGTATGTCACACACCCCGCTTCCAATATTCATGACATGTGGGACATCCAATAGCAGTGTCCAACAAGGGTGGGGATCCCAAAAAGGCAATAACGCACAAATTTAAACCACTGCAGCTTGCAGAACCTTGCGGCTAAAAACAGCATCCGCTGAGGCCCCCACATCAACCTTATAAAACTTGGAAAAAGTATGAACAGAAGACCAGGTAGCAGCCTTACAAACTTGTTCAACAGAGGCCTGGTGCTGAAAAGCCCAGGAAGCCCCAACAGCATGAGTAGAATGAGCAGTGATCTGAAAAGCAGGAACCTTCCCCTTGGCAGTATAGGCAGAGCTATAGCATGGTAGACTTGGCGGGCGCCAAACATTTCCTGGGCCCGGAGGGCACCACGAACAAGGCGTCCGTCTTACGAAAGGGGAAGTAGCCACCAAATAGTACTTCACACAACGAACCACATCCAAAGAGTGCAGGACCCTCTCCTTGTCATTGCTAGGCCTAGGACACAAGGAAGGGAGAACCACATCCTGATTGAGATGGAAGGCAGAAACCACCTTAGGAAGGAAATCTGGCTTAAAGCGAAAGACCAGTCCTGTGTCTTTCAAAGTAAGGAGCCTGAATCGACAGAGCCGCCAACTCAGAGACACGTCTAACAGAGGTAATAGCCACCAGAAAGGCAACCTTTTGAGTGAGCATAGAAAGTGCAACATCCTGCACCGGCTCAAAGGGAGGCCCCTGGAGGGCCGACAGAACCAAATTCAAATCCCAATCGGGCAACAAAGGCTTTCGAGGGGGCCGCACATGAGTGACCCCCTGGAAAAAGGTCTTAACCAAAGGATGAAAAACAAAGGACCTTTAAAAGAAGACCGCCAGGGCAGAGACCTGCCCTTTCAAGGTACTAAGCTGCCAGACCATGTTGAAGAAAATCCAAAACCCTAGGAATCGAAAACCCCCTGCAAGGCAAGGCCCTAGCCTCACACCAAACAATATAGGACCTCCAAGTCCTGTAGTAGATGTTGGAGGAAGATCTCTTCCTAGCCCTGACAAGTGTCTGAATCACAGCATCAGACAAACCTTCTTCCTTTAGAATGGAGGTTTCAGCAGCCACCCCATCAAAGCCAGCGTTTGTAAATTGGGGTAACGAAGTTGACCATGAGTGATCAGATCCGGAAACAGAGGCAATCTGTACTGATCTACCGCCAGCCATACGACGTCTGCGAACCAAAACTGTCTTGGCCACCTTGGGGCCACCAGAATTGCTGGCGCACCCTCTTGGGACAGCTTGCGCACCACCTTGCCTACCATGGAGAAGGTGGGAAACAGGTACAGGAACCCCAGATCCCTCCAGGCAAGAGACATGGCGTCCGCTGCCAGGGCCAGAGGATCCTGAGACACAAATGCAGGAAGCTTGTGATTGTGACGTGAGGCAAAGAGATCCACTTCCGGAATCCCCCACTTGTGACAAAGGGACCGGAATACCATGTGGTCGAGAGACCATTCCCCTCAGCGGGAGCTCAGGGAGTCCGCCTCCATGTTTTCCACTCCCGGAATGTACACTGCTGAGATGCATGGGACATTGCTCTCCGCCCATGCAAGAATCAGAGAAACTTCCCTGAAGGCACCCCTGCTGCGAGTCCCTCCTTGGTGATTGATGTAAGCGACCGCAGTCCGATTGTCCAATCGAACCTGAACCGGTAAACCCTGGAGGTGATGTGTCAAGCGTGACAGTACCAACCGAATAGCTCTCAGCTCCAAGACATTGATGGGGGTGTGAGCCTCCAGAGGACCCCACAGCCCCTGGAACTGATGTTTCTTCCAGAAACCCCCCCCCCCTAGCCCGACAGGCTGGCATCCTTGGTAACCGTCTCCCAACAAGGGGTCAGAAAAGACCTGCCCAATCAGAAGATTCATTGGTTCCAGCCACCACTGAAGAGACTGCCGAACCAGGGGAGACATTCGAAATGACTGATCCAATGACAGCGGACATCTGTCCCAAGCCAACAGTAGATGGAGCTGGAGCGATCTCATGTGAAACTGAGCAAAGGGAACTGCCTCGAAGGAAGCCACCATCAACCCCACCAACCTCATCCCTAGCCGGATAGACGGCCGCGGGTTGGACAGAAGAAGACGGATCAGGTCCAGAATCATCTGCACCTTCGACAGAGGCAAGAACACCTTGGTCTGAATGGTATCCAGATTCATGCCCAGAAAAGAAATCTCCCTTGATGGGGAGAAAGAAGACTTGGGGTGGTTGATCACCCAGCCGAACCTCTCCAGCGTAGTCACCACCGTCCTGGTGTTTAGCTCCGTCTGTCTGAGAGAGGATGCCGTAATGAGAAGGTCGTCCAGATACGGCACAATGCGAATACCCTGGGCTCTGAGAATGGCCATAATCCCCGCCAGTACCTTTGTGAACACCCATGGTGCCGAGGTCAGTCCGAATGGAAGAGCCACAAACTGAAAATGCTGATCTCCCCCACAAACCTGAGAAATCTCTGGTGTGCTGGGAAGATCGGTAGATGGAGATAAGCATCCTTGATGTCTATGGATGTCATGAAGTCCCCCTGACGAAGAGAATTGATGGCTGAGTCTCCATGCGGAACTTCTTGGTTCTGATGAACCTGTTGAGAAGCTTCAGATCCAGAATGGGTCTTAAGGAGCCATCCTTTTTGGGTACCGTGAAAAGGTTGGAATAGTAGCCCCGGCCTCTCTCTGAGAAGGGCACCGGGCATATGACTTCCACGTCCAGAAGATTTTGCACTGCCAACAGGAGCCCCTGTGCAGCCCGGGGGTCCGAGGGAACCCGAGAACAGATGAATCTGGGAGGAGGCCGGTACTCGAACTCCAGTTTGTACCCGGAAGAGACCACTTCCAAGATCCATTTGTCTGTGACCTCCTGGGCCCAGACCTGGATAAGTGCCGTAGCCGTCCCCCCAACCGCAAGGGTGGGGGCGCCCCCGCAATGCTGAGCTGGCTTGGCAGCGGGCTTGGAACCCCAGGCAGGTCCTGGACGGGCCCGTCCTCTGCCCCTGCCCCAGGAGTCACCTCTGAAGGTAGAGTAGGTAGCTCCTCTGCCTGCTCTGGAACCGCGAAAGGAAGGATTAAAGGAGCCTGCCCCCGAAAGGAGCGACGCTGCTTCTTACGTTGTGGTAGCCTTCCTCCTCTCGCTACCGAATCCAATTTATCTCCAAAAAGTCTCATACCCAAGAAGGGTAGCCCTGTAAGTGACTTCTTAGCCACAGTGTCAGCCGCCCACTGGCGCAACCAGACTGATCGGCGTATAGCCACAAGCAACGCCGAGGCTCTGCTATACATGCATATTGTGTCATCCAAGGCTGATAAGACAAAGGTCATGAACAATTCACACCGCGAAAGTGCTGCAAATTCATCACTGGCCGGGTCAAGCTGGGAACCACTCAACAGGCCCCTAATCACAGACCTGGTAGCCACAGCCGTGAGCGCAGAAGCACAAACAGGCCGCAAGGCCGAACCTACGCTGGCAAAGGCATGACATGCCATTTGATCAATACGTCGGTCCTCACCATCCTTTAGCGTGGTGGCGTCTGGAGAGTGCACAACAGATGTGTTGGACAATCCCAGAACGGGCGCATCGACTTCGGGAGGGGACGACCAGCGCTTGACCGCATCCACCGGAAAGGGATACTTCCTATCCCATCCCTGAGGAACACCGGGAAGCCGGCTAGGCCTTTCCCATTCTTTAAGAATCAGATTGTCAAAATGCTTCTGATTTGGGAACTCCAATCGAGGCTTAGAGGTCCCAAAAAATTCCCCCTTCTGCTGAGGGGACTCCGCCGGAGGAGAAATAGCCAGCACCTCAAATAAATGGGCCAGAATCCTGGGGGTATCCACAGCATCCCCATGCTCCTGCCCAGCATCAGCATCCAAAAACTGCTAATCCTCAGCATCAGATTCAGCAAACAATTCCCCCTCCTCGAGTGGGGAATAGTCAGACCCATCAAGGGAATCATAATCCTCAAAACCCAGAACCGGCGTGGTCGGTGACAAATGTCTCCTCTTAGCCGGGGGCTTTCTGGCCGCAGAGCTAGAAATCAATTTCTCGATGTTGGCCAATCTAGCACACACATCAGATTGCGACTCCCCGCTAATGACGGTGTCACTTGGGGTACGGATCAGGCATGGTGGAGTAGGTGACGAGACTGTCGGCACTGATCCAGACACCTGGGACCCCGACTGCCGCGTTATGGCCTGCTGAGCACATGGTATGCTAACCAGTACATTATCCCCCGCAAGGGATACCCCACAACCCACACACTGCCGGGATTGCCCCGAAGGGAACCCGAGCCTGGTATCCTGGGAAGCCTCCATATGGTGATTTTAATGGTAGTCGCAAGGACCAGAGGGAATTACGCTAATTAAGCTACCCGGAATGCCCCTTTAAGTCCCTAGTGGGAGGATTTGTAAGACCCCAATTTATCCAAGGGACCCTAGGACCGGGAGAACCCCCTTTTATTATGCGGATAGGGAGTCCTCCTAAAAGACACAATGAGAAGGGACCCCATAAGAAAGGCATATGACAAGCAAAGCCACACACACAAACAATATAAACAGGTCTAATATATATAGCACGAAAACCACCCCACCGCATAATAATGGGGCACATAACAGACAAAGCAATGTATAAATAAAGCCTCGCAGGGCACTCACAGCCTGAGGAATGGAGTCAGTCTACGCAGTCACAAGGACAAGAGGGAGAAGGGCGGGCCAGCGCGGATAGCGCGCCGCGCCTGGCCCCGCCCCCTTCCCAATCAGACGAGGAATGCGGATCCCAGCAAGTGGCTGGGCTCCGCAATGGCGCCAGAACAGGGGGACGGGCCGCCACGATCGCGCCGATCGCCCGGCCCCTCCCCCTGCCCGAGCAGACAGGAGGGGGAGAAGCTCTCCCCGCCGCAAGAAAGATCCGCATTGCATACTGTGAACAGTACAGGCGCACACCCACACACTGACAAAATTAGCAAAAAAGGGGCCGCCCCCCCCCCCCAGTTGAGGGGAACAAGGAGACCCGGAGACGGGGGATCCCATACTACATGGTAGAAAAGGGACAACAGGGACGGGGCATCCCAAACCAGGATCACCAAACCTGGATACCGCCTACCCCTTAATATGGGGTCTCACGGGGAAGCATGGCTCCCATAATTACACCTGCTGAGGTGTAGCCTACCCTCGCCCAGACCTACAGCCAAGGCTGGGAGGCATAGGGGATTAATTAAAAAAGGTCCGGGCAGAAATAGGGACAAAGTTGGCCGGGTGTGAACCCGGCTTACCTGCAAGTAAGAACACAGCCATCTTCTGACTTGCTTGCCGTCCTGCAGAGACGATTACTGGGTAATGTGTGGGAGGTCCCAGGTATTTATGGACCGGGAGGGGCTCCTTTTTTTCCTGTCATCTCTGCAGAAGCTTGCCCTCTACTGGTTATAACCCATATGTTATGAATATTGGAAGCGGGGTGTGTGACATACTTGGAATACAGGCACGATGAGACAAATCCATGTAAATATTCTAGATGGCGGGAGGTGTCACTTATACACCCAGCATCAAGACATTTTCAGCCAGGCTTATTTCTTTTAATGGAATGAAGGACAAATTGGGGGGGGCATGTTCTACCCCCCCCCCCCCCCCCCGGATGCGCTAAGCTCTGCTTTCCTCCCAAAATTCAGCCTCTCCAGAAAAATCCCAAATCATTTGGATAACCCCAACTATCTATTTATAATGCACATACTGTAACAGTTCCAAAAGAAAATTCATTTTGGAGTTTTAGCTTGACTAACAAGATATACCTGTATAAAATATAAGGCAGAAAAAATATGTGTAAATAGGAACAGGAAATAAGCAATATAGAAAGTAAGATGGAGACAGAGCGTCCAATCAAAGTAAAGACAAATTAAAGGGACTGTCTGTGCATATAGAAAACAAAAACAATACTCTCCTCAACCCCCAGTGAAGCCTGCATCATTGTTGCTCCTCCACTTTATATATCATAATTGTGCTCACTTGCCATAATTTAGATAGAGGAAGCACCATTTGTCTCCTCTGTTTCAGTCATTAGTTGTCTAACTGCATCCAATTGAATTAAAAAACAGGAAAAGGGTTACTGTATAAGCTGTGAAAGGGCCCCATTTAATGTCCCACCAGGGTCTTGTGATATTTAGTTATGCCACTGGGAGTAACTCTACTATTCACAATAAATGGGTGAATGAGTATCTGCCTCATCAGTGTTTGAAGCATACTACTTCATTCATTCAGTAAAAAAGGGTGATATGGTCACTTTGGGGGAGCGTATGATCAACAAGGGACCTGTTCTCTAAATACCAATAAGTCCTAATGCTCTGGAGACAAAGCAGACAGCTGAAGATAATAAGAGAATTAGCCATTTTGTTTTAATGCATGCACAGGAACCTTAAAATTGATAATAGCATATTTGGGTGAATCCCCAAGTGTCTGAACACAGTGATCTCCATGCCAGATTCCATCACTCCAAAAGCTCCAGCTGGTCTCCTATATGTTTCTCCCAGGCCTGCATATACTATACGAAAATGTTGTTGCCAGATCTATAAACATATGATACAGGACAGGTATACTTTACCAGCGTTTGAATGAAGATTCACCTTCTGACTATATGTATATGTATATAGTGGCAAAAATTCTCAACATTTAAAGAGTTGATTAGTACTAAAATTTCTCATTCGAAGTGTAGCGATAACCTTTATCGCCGGAGGGCTTCCCCGCCAGAGACGTCCTTTTCCCAATGGTGAGAGGTGCTGCAGGAATTCCAGAGTCATCCGTGAAGAACCAGGAACAGCCCTTACAAGGTCTAGTGAATTGTAATATAGCGTTTCCCCCAATAAGAGACAGAACTCAGTATTGAGGGTGAAGATGAACTTAACTTTATTAGTGCCACACTGTGCCTTATATGCAAGGCTCCATGCAAGGGGACCTCCCCCGTGGACCTGATGGAGAACTGCATGACAAACACACGGACCAATGGGAGCAGGGCACACAATCCCTCAACTCTGCCGGTAACACAATCAGTATAACAATAGCAGTCTGTAACACAATCAGTATAACAATAGCAGTCTGTAACACAATCAGTATAACAATAGCAGTCTGTAATACAATCAACAACACCATGGCAGTCTGTCTGGGACATGCTCAAGAAAATGAAAGTAATGGGTCTATGCAAAAACAGTGCCTTTAAAATCCAAAGGCATAAAGTCTGTCACAATGCCCCCTTTTTGTGGAACACCCGGCAGACCCGTATTGACCCTGTTCGGGTTAACGTGGGGCTGTCCGGACTCTTGTTATGGGCAGAGTTCTATGTAAGGACAAGTCTGCAAATAGTGAGTAACAGGGCTAAACATTGACGTGGGCTGTACATAGGAATCGGTCATGGGTGGGGTCCAAACACTGGGATATTGTGGCATTGGTGAGTTCAGCACCAAAGTCCTTGGTTGGATGTGTGCACAGGTGCTTTACTTTCTTATAGCTGGTCCAAGTTTCAATCTCTTTCCATGGAAGCTGATCGGAGAATCCACAATCTTCTGCACATCTACATCATCGTAAAAGGAGACAAAACCATAACCCTTAGAAACGCCAGAGGCATCCCTAATAATTTTGACATTCTTTACAGCGCCATACTTTGAAAAAAAATCCTTAATTTCAGGCTGATCAATCCGACGGTCAATGCCCCCAACAAAAATAGTGTTTGGCATACGTTTCCCTTCTGGAAGGACGTAACCTGATGGCTGATCCTCTTCTTGGCTTCTTGTAACAGACATGACGTGATGCAGACGAAACCCCTGGGTCTCCCCGACCAGTGGGCTGGAGTCGGCAGCTCGGGCTGGAGCCCGGGTTGTAACAGGGTTGATGCTAGCTGGCACAGAGGTAGCGTAGGCAGAAGTCATTGGTCCTAGATCATTTCTCAATAGTACTTCTGCGGGTAAGTTGTTCATAAGTCCCACATGTACCCTGCCGGATCCAGCACCCCAGTCAAGATGTACTCGGGCGGTGGGGAGTCGAAACACAGCTCCTCCCGCCACCCTTACTGCAACGGTGTGTCCGGTGCGGTCTTTGTTCTTGACCAAATGAGGTTGGAGCAAGGTAAGTGTGGCTCCGGTGTCGCGTAATCCTTGCGCGGTGCGCCCATTGACTCGTACCTCCTGGCGATGGTGCTGTCGGTTGTCTTGGATGGCCGCTTGTACGGGATCAGCTTCATACAGTACCCCCAGATACTCTTCCGAACTGCTCTCAGCTTCCAAACAGTGTGCCGCAGGAGTACGGGAGGTGGAAGGTTGTTTTTGCCTCCACGTGTTTCAGGGAGGCTCTAGGGCGCAATCCCTGCGATAATGTTCCCGTTGTTTGCAACGATGGCACTGAACTGTGGAGAGGTTCGGTTGCTGCGCTGGCCTATGTGGCCCAGAGTCACGAGTTGGCGCTGAAGCCACAGGTGCTTGAAATTTGATGGGAGGTGGTGGTTTTGGAGCGGACTGTTCTGTCCGGTGAGCATCGGTGTACTCGTCGGCTAGACGAGCAGCCTCAGGTAGCGTTAGAGGCCTCCGGTCACGTACCCACTCTCTTAGCTCTGGTTGCAGGGCATTGAGAAAATGTTTTAGTAAAAACAACTGTAGTACCTCCTCAGCGGTCGTGGCTTGGCATCCAGTGACCCAGTGTGATGCTGTACGATGGAGGCGACATGCCCACTCCGTGTAAGAATCCCCTCCCTTCTTTTGGGATTCCCGAAATCGTCGCCTGTAGGCTTCCGGGGTGACAGCGTACCGGGCTAACAAAGCCTCCTTTACCAGATGGTAGTGTGGTAAGTCCGCATCAGGGATGGCCCGGAAAGCATCGGAAGCTTTCCCAGATAGTTTCCCTGATAATATGGTGACCCATTCCTCCGTGGGTACCCGGTGTAAAGCGCACTGCCGTTCAAAATCGGCCAAAAATCCGTCAATCTCGTCGTCACTTTCCTGGAAGGATTTAAATGCTGCAAATGGAATCTTTCTCCCCCCAGTGTAACTGAGGCTGAGAGGCTGCTGGGTTGAAAGTTGCCGATCTTCCCTTCGCTTACTGGCCTCTGCCTCCGCTGCGGCGAAGACTGTGATGGATTCGGGCCATAGACCGACAATCTGTTCCGAACCGCTTGAACGAGAGCAGCGTCTTCATCGGCCTCTACATTGGTTTCGGTCCTCACTGCTGCACGATCCATTTCGATCAGCTCGGCTATCAGTTCCTGACGTGGGCGGTTGCTAGCTGACCTTCCCCGGCTCTCGAGTAGATCCTTCAGGGTCCGCCCTTTCAACTTGTCATACTGACTCTCCATCAGGGTAGCACTCTCTCTGGGTAGAAAGGACCGTCCCACCGCTTGCCACCAATTGTAGCGATAACCTTTATCGCCGGAGGGCTTCCCCGCCAGAGACGTCCTTTTCCCAATGGTGAGAGGTGCTGCAGGAATTCCAGAGTCATCCGTGAGGAACCAGGAACAGCCCTTACAAGGTCTAGTGAATTGTAATATAGCGTTTCCCCCAATAAGAGACAGAACTCAGTATTGAGGGTGAAGATGAACTTAACTTTATTAGTGCCACGCTGTGCCTTATATGCAAGGCTAAAAAGGCAAGGGGACCTCCCCCGTGGACCTGATGGAGAACTGCATGACAAACACACGCACCAATGGGAGCAGGGCACACAATCCCTCAACTCTGCCGGTAACACAATCAGTAGAACAATAGCAGTCTGTAACACAATCAGTAGAACAATAGCAGTCTGTAGCACAATCAGTATAACAATAGCAGTCTGTAATACAATCAACAACACCATGGCAGTCTGTCTGGGACATGCTCAAGAAAATGAAAGTAATGGGTCTATGCAAAAACAGTGCCTTTAAAATCCAAAGGCATAAAGTCTGTCACACGAAGTACCTGTAAGGTCAGTTTTTCATCTTTAAATAATCTCCTGTATATAACCGTATGGCCACATTATGTTCGAAAAATGTTGGTATTCTTGAAATACTCCCCAATACATCACATATTAATCAAATTTCATTTATTGGCCTTTTCCTTTGGCAATGTCTTGTAGGACTAAACAAAGGACTGGCCAGACCTGACAGTTTTCTAGTCCAGAAGAGATGACATTATATAATCATGCTGTAAAGACACACTGGGAGAAACGGTTCAAAAATCATGCAGTTGTCCATACACATTTAAGCAATAAGAATGAATTTAGGTCTACTTTAAATTGCAGGCATACACAAAAACAAATGGGTATAAATCAAGTTAGGAAAAATATATTTTGTCTTTGTATAAACCAAAAATAAATTCAAAAAAAGTAAACACTAAAGTTTAGATTTCATGTGAGTTAGGGCCTTCATTAAAAAAACATCAGCATCACACAGTGACACTTTTTTGCCCTCAGTGACACTTAATGTACGATTTAACATCTAGAAAAATGCTAACGCTAATGCGGCCACTGGCTAGCATCTTATTTAACATTAGCGCTGAAAGGGATGGAGCTGTGGTTGAAAGCCAGCTGCCGAAACGGGGTAAGCATTTTTTTAGTTGGTATATTGTATGCTGAGTGCCCCTGAGGCCAAAAAAGTGGTGCTGTGTGGCGATGACGCTTCTTAAATGAAAGGCTCAAAGTGTTTAATGCTTATAATTAATATTAAACACATATATTTAAACAGAACTTTCATTGGGATTGTCAAAAATTGAAACTCAGGAAATATATGCTTTTGCTTAACAATGTAAAATTTGGGCACAACAACTAAAACACAGCTGAAACGCACTGTAAAGTTTGTCCCCTTTGTGCCCAGCAGTGATTTCTTGTATCTGTAATGAAGAAACGCTAACCAGCATCAGAAAAATACAGCACCAAAGATTTCAAGGAGGTAGAAAATTCATAAATATGATGTTGAGTGCCGGAATAAGGGCAGTACAAATTGGCGCTTACTGGCGCTGAGATAATTGGCTGGCGGGTCCAACAGGCTCTGACATAGGCTGGCCAATACCTAAGTGCAACAATCAAAGCTAATTAGTACAGTTCGGCACAGCGACTCATAGCACCAGTGTAGTACACAGCACAGAGCCAGATTAGACGGTAATGTCAGTGCTCTGAAGCTGGAGCTATAGCCATAAAAATTATGCTAAAATGCGCACATCATAAATAAGGCCCCTAGTTTAGTTCTGAGAGATAAAGGCCATGCTGACAATCTTGAAAAAAAAGATTGATAGGTTTAGACCCACATATCTTTATTATGTATTTATTATTAACATAAATAATTTCTTAATCCCTGACATCACCTACAATGACGACGATGGATGTAAGTCAGTTTTAACACAAAAGTAATACAAAAGGTGACGCAGAAGTACTTATCCCCAACAAACATCAGTACATTAAATAAAAAGTAGAAAAAGTTCTAAATAAATGTATTTTATATAAACAATCTGAAAAACCTAATGTTTACTATTTTACAACAAACCTGGTCTACTATCTTGGTGTTTTATTGGGGTTTGGAAACTGAGGCCTTGTAAGTTATTACATTAAGAAGATAGGTGAAGAAAGAAATGAGGCCTTGAAACAACTGAGAATGCCTACAAGCAAATAAATTAAAGTTGAAATTTTAACTGCAGCCAGACAGCTAATACTTCCAAGTATACAACAACTTCAAAATAATTCTTACCTGTATGAAATTAGCTGAATGACAACCTTTATTTGAAACTTCAGTTGCAATAGAGCAATCGCCAGTGTCAATAAGATTATCTGTGGGAACATTCTGGACTGGCTTCAGGTAAGCTATTTCATTCTGCTTTGAGTCTAGAGTCACACACACATCATATGAAAATGGAAATGGTAAACTTGTATCACTGATTTCTGAAGGACATCCCAAAGTGAACTGAGGATACACATTCCTGTTATATGTTCCTAGACTTGTTGGATAGTTTGTCTTTCTGCACTTTAGGATAATTGTTACCATCACTGTCACAATAAACAAAATTGAAATCAACGCTATAGCAATCACCAAGTAAAATGTTGCGTTAGAAGTAGAGTCAGTACGAGGTTGCCGTTTGATCTCAGGTACAACTTGCTGAAAGCTTTCTGCCACAACCAAATTCAAAGTGACGGTAGATGACAAAGGTGGGACGCCATTGTCTTTTACAAGAATCACAATCTTTTGCCTTAATGAGTCTACCTCTGGAAGATCTCTTCCTATTCTTATTTCACCTGTTTGCTGGTCAATATTAAATAAGGAAGGTTCAGGAACTTGTAACAGATGATAGGAGAGCCAGGCATTGTGTCCGGAGTCTGCATCCACTGCAATCACTTTAGTCACTAGGTAGCCTTTCCCTGCAGTGTGAGGAATAAATTCAAATAAAGTTGATCCTTCTGTATCTGGTGATGGATAGAGAATCTGAGGAGTGTTGTCATTATTATCTATTATGCATATCCTCACTGACACATTACTGTTCAGAGAAGGGGATCCACTGTCCTTAGCCATCACCTGGAACTGGAATTCATGCAACTGCTCATAATCAAAGGATTGCTGAGCATAAAGGATCCCAGTTATGGAGTTTATAGAAACATAAGATGACAATTGAATATTTTCGATGTCACAGTTTAGAATGCTATAACTGATTTTTCCATTCTCACCATGATCAAGGTCAGAAGCTTGCACCTTATGTATTGAGGTTCCTGGCTGATTATTTTCTGCAATGTAGACAATATAGTTCATTTTCCCAAACACAGGAGGATTGTCATTCACATCTGAGATGATTACCTGTATAGACTTATCACTGGACAATGAAGGAGAGCCATTGTCTAGACAATGAATTGTAACATTATATGATGATTTTATTTCTTGATCCAGGTTTGCTGCTGTGACAAGTTTATAATAGCTACTGGATGATGGGATTAGTTGAAAGGGCATTGCGCTCAGTATTTGGCATACAACCTCACCATTCATCCCAGAATCCACATCACGAACATTAACTAAAGCTATGATTGTGCCTGGTGGTGAATTTTCTGGAATAGTTACAGAGATAGATGTAACTGTTATTTCAGGGGCATTATCATTCACATCCACCACTTGTATTGATATTTTACAGTTTGTAACATGACCTCCACCATCTTTAGCTTCTACAGTCATTTCATAAGCATCGGATACTTCATAATCCAAAGGCCCTATTGTTGTAATATCCCCATGTATAGGATCAATAGAAAATATATGTTGAGCATTTTCAGGAATGTGACTAAAAGAATACGCAATCACAGCATTAGATCCTTCATCTTCATCAGTTGCATTCAAATGAGTTACAGTAAAGCCAATAGGCACATCCTCAGGTATCCTTAAATTATATGTCTCTTGTGTAAACACAGGAAAGTTGTCATTAACATCCTGGACAGCAATTCTGACTATTGCGGTTCCAGATTTAAGAGGTTTTCCTCCATCAAAAGCAGTTATAATAAGCTCAAAAAAACTTTGATTTTCTCTATCCAGAGCCTCTTTCAGTATAATTTCCGGATATGTAATTCCATCCTTACCAATCCTTTCCTCAAGAATGAAGTATTTAGTGCCACTAAGCGTATAGCTTTGAACAGAATTCGAGCCAATGTCAGGGTCTTGGGCTATACCTAAAGACAGCTTTGACCCAGGACTTGCAGATTCACTAATGCCTACATCAAAATACTTTTTAGTAAATGTAGGTGAGTTGTCATTTACATCCTGAATTTCAACAGTAACTGTGTAAAAATTCAAAGGATTCTCAATTACAGCTTCTAGGTTTAAAAAACAGGTCTGCTTAATTCCACATAACATCTCTCTGTCAATCCTCTCTGAGACAAATACATTTCCATTTTCCAAATTAACACCAAAATATTGTTTTTTGGATTGAGAAACAATTTGGAATTTTCTCACTGTTAAATGATTGGCATTCAATCCAAGATCCTTAGCCACATTCCCAATCACAGATCCTTTCTTTAGCTCTTCAGAAATAGAGTATTGTAACTGACCAGAGCTTTGCTTGTATATAAATGAAATAAAACAAAATACTTGCCATATCTTCTGCAAGCTTCTGTTTCTTCTAGGCATTCCAAAAGAAAGATGCATCTTGTGTTACTATAAGATGCAAAAATCCCAAATGTCTAATAAAACAGATTAGAATATCAGAGGTAACAACAACACAGCACTGATGCGTTGCCTTTAGATCTGTACTAAAGTTACACTTACACACTCAGGATGAATACAAAATAAATCTCACAGTCTAATAGTGACACCCAGTGTTCCAATATAGGTACTGCAGTTAGACCATAAAATTAAAAACATTAACCACAAACTAGCACATATATTGGTTTGCATTGCATTTAAAGCGGACCAACCTTCAAACACAACACCACAAACAGTGCTCACACGCATCCCTCCCCGGGGGAAATTCAGATTACTGCACATAAAAATTCATTTACCTTTTTCCAACTCTTGCTGAGGTAAATTTTGAAAACTAGATGGCAGCTCATGCATTTGCAGGCCACCTGCAAAAAGGAAGTGATGTCAGTTATGATAGTTGGATGCTCCAAAATGGCCGCTACCTTTCTTTTCCAACTTTGCTTGGCTGTTGGTTCAGTTTAACTATTAGCAAAATGTCATTCTTAATATCTGGACTGTTTAAAATAGTAAATTACAATTCAATTAACATATGAGGAAAGGTTTATATATAGTTATTACAAAACAGTAGTCAATACAAAACAATGACTTGTTTTACTTTTTAAAACTTACGAATTTCAGGCTGAGGAAATGTATTTTATATGTGTTATATATTTGAAATTTATTTTGTACAGATTCAACACACTAAATATGCAAATGAATATAGCAGAATTTCTTTTACAGTAAATGTTGATATCTTCCTTGAACAATTGTTTAACAATACATTTGACCAAACAATTTTATTTCCTTAACCTCCCTGGCGTTGCGATATAGACAAATGCAATGGCAACGAAAGCGTTGCCATTGCATTTGTCTCTCACGCACGGCTCCGCCCCCATGAGCCTCTGCGGCTCACAGAGACGGAACCCGGAAGCGGAGAGGGACGCCGCAGCCGCGGCTCTCACCTGCGATCGCGGCGGAGACATCGCTGGATCGCAGGGAGAAGGTAAGGAGGCTGCGCCGCCCGCTCTTGCTCCCAAATCGATCCCGAGCGTGACTCGGGGTCACCGCCACTTACAGCGCAAATTGACCCCGAGTCACGCTCGGGATCGCCGCCAAGGGGGTTAAAGGGTCGGTAACATGGCTGTGCCATGCCCACTTCATACACTGCAATGTAGGGGGGTGTACCAGTCATTGCTGCAATCATATTGGCTGAAGACAAGGAGTGGCTTTCCAGGCCACAACAATGCTGGCTCTTGCTGAGATTATACGATGATTGTTGCTGCCATAAAGAAAGGGCTTAAATGTAACAGAGTTGTCTTTAGCCATTTGTGCAAGAAATGATTAAGGGCATGTTCACCAAACAAGGAAATTTAAGTTACAAAAGTTAATATTGGTTTGTACCATCCTTCATTTATAATGCGCTATTCAATAAAAGGTTGTCATCTGGTTTCAGGTAAAAAAAACTTTACTCCGTGTTATAAAAGAAAACTGTTTTCCCTAGTAACAATGTATTTACTTTAGCAACATAGATCAAATGGTGAATTTTATGTACAGATCAAAGACTTAACTCTGACTTGCTAATCATCTGACTGGCTAAGACACAGGCAAGGTGACAGGTTTAATGCTGCTGCAATTCAACGTGGAGGCTGATTTAAGACTAACAGCACATATTGCCATTTGTGCGTCCATGTAGCAGCCCTTAGAGCGTCCGCAAGAGTATGCTGCAAACGGGTGTCTGGCGCTGCTGGTAGCTTTGGCGCTGGACAAGTAAAGCTGTAGTATTCTGTCCAGCATTGATAAATGTGATGTCTGGAGGGAACTGTAGAAGCGCTCTCCCTGATTCAATGCATATGTAGCGCCCCAAGAGAAAGCCGCCCAAGGCAATGCTATAGATAACGACAGAACAACGCTGCAGTGAATACTAGGTAGCGCCATTTAAGTGCATCAAACGCTCACCGTTGAAACCCATATTTAAGAAGAAAATCACAAAACCAGCGCTGGAGCTTTAAAACTGGGAGCTCTGGCGTTGAGCAACGGACGCTATATGAAAAAAAGTCTGTTTCTCAACACATAAACCCAGCACCAGAATGAAAACACATGAAATGACATTGTTTTAACACTGTAACACAGACACTACATTGGCAGAGCTACACATACAATTCTGCATAAACAAATCTAAATATAACAATATAAGAGTTTGCTGGGCAGGAGAGGCCGCACAATATTTTGATCATAAAATTGTTAAAAATAATTTATTAAAATGCTATTCATACACAACCAAATAAAACGCCATTGAAATGTATGGGATAACGCTACTGAGCGACAGGTGCTACATGGCGCTGCTGAACATACAGTGCCGGCGCTGAGTCACCGCTAGTAATACATATGATACTACATGATGCTATTAGAGGCGCTCACCAGATTGACTTTCATATATATGGTTTTCACATACTGCGCCCGGCGTTCAACTGAACTACATGGTACTACGCAGCATTTTCTTAAATAACCCCCTTATTCAGATAAGAATGATCAGAATCGTGTAGTCCAGTAGCTAAAGGGTTAATGGCAGCCTTCCCAGCTGGAAGAATCATTACTGCTGCTTGACTGTTACACCTGTTACAGTGGAAGGATTCTGGGATATGTAGTCAATACTTTTTACTCAAGGACAGAAAAACCACTCCCATCTTAAGATCACAGACACACAGAAATATAGGAATCATATAAATGGCGTGCTGATAAATAAATCACAAGTAGGGGGCACAACAATAAGGCAGAACATCAAAAACCTGAAAAAAATTATCATTTTGGTTAAATTTAACACTGTTGTTTTGTATTTAGAAATGTTGCTTTTGTTTTGTGTTTCTTTTTTTAATTTTTGGTACAGAAAGGGGGTTGAGCCCTGAATCCGAAAGTTGCCCTAATAAGAAGTAATATAGCAACTTTTGCTTAAAAAAATACATCCCCAGCCATGATGAAATTACTGCATAATGCCGCACCATTGTCTTCTATTGAGAGGCGAAGGGTGGGGTAGTGCTTTGTCTCATACATTTCAATGGAAGACAGTGGAAGACAATGGTGCGGCATCATAGAAAGGACACTCTGTCTATGGAAAGGGTGCAGAGGAGAGCCCCCAAACTAATAAGAGGAAAGAGTATGAGAATTAAACCGGACCAACACCCGTTTTTACCTTAACGGATGTTGGTCTGGCTGTGTGGTCATTGTAAGAAGTGAGGGGGGGCATCCAGAATGCTGGAGCCCCCCTCGCAGCAAACCGCATATATAGCTTGTTTTACTCACCTTCATAACAAGCCAGTGGCGAGAACGGAGTCCCGCGATTGGCCGCCGGGTGGTCACAAGGGCAGATCCTGCCTGTGGCCGGCACAGAGGACACGATTGCGCCCACGTGACCGCCCGGCGGCCAATTGCGGGACTCCGTTCTCGTCGCTGGCTCGTTACAAAGTGAGTAAACAAGCTATTTATGCGTTTTGCTGCGAGGGGGCTCTAGCATTCTGGATGCCCCCCCTCACTTCTTACAATGACCACACAGCAGGACCAACACCCGTTAAGGTAAAAACGGGTGTTGGTCTGGTTTAAATCTGTTTAGTCTTGAGAGGAGACGACTGAGGGGGGACATGATTAACTTGTATAAATATATAAATGGGCAATACAAAAAATATGGGGAAACACTATTTCAGGAAAAATCATCTCTGTAGACAAGGGGGCACTCCGTTCGACTGGAAAAAAAGAAATTCAGTCTCCGGATGCGAAAATCAGTTTTAACCATAAGGACTAGCAATCTATGGAATAGCCTCCCACAGAAGCTTTTTACAGCTTCAACCACTGTCAGCTTCAAAAAAGGATTAGATGCTTATTTAGACGAAAATAACATTAACAGTTACTATTATCTGTTATCAGTAAAACAAAAAATAACTTCCCCTACCCCAAAAACCTTGGTTGAACCTGATGGACAAATGTCTTTTTTAAACCGTATTAACTATGTAACTATGTATTATGCAGTAATTCCATCATGCTCCCATGAACAATAAGTTAGACTGGACTGGCCCTTTAATTGTAATAAAACAGTTTCCACAAACAATGAGAACTGTCCCAAATAAATTAACTTAATACAGCTTAGACACATTTTATAGTATTTTTAGTATTATACAGTTTGCTGTTTATTAGATTGTATGCAAACATTTATTATAAAAATATAACTGTGTGGTAGCACTTTATATATAGGGAACAGGAACAGGTAGTTAAAGAAAATTTGAATCCAACCTTAGACTTTAACTAACCATGCAAAAAAGCAGATAATCAGCAGAACAATAGAAATTATTAGAGATGAGCGAACCGGTTCGGACGAACCGGAATTCGCTCTGAATTTCAGGAAATATTCGATTCGGCACGAACCCGAATATTTTGTGGTTCGTGCCGATCGAATTTTTCCTGAAATAAAAAAAAAAAAATGCCGGCATGGTGGGAGCCGGCCGGCGGGCCGGTAAAGCCGGCCGGCCCGCTCCCACCATGCCGGCATTTAAAAAACCAAAGAAAAAAAAAAAGAAAAAATGCCGGCATGGTGGGAGCGGGCCGGCATTTAAAAAAAAAAAAAAAGCATTTTTGCCGGCATGGTGGGAGCGGGCCGGCCGGCTCCGCTGTCAGCGGAACCGGCCCGCTCCCACCATGCCGGCATTTAAAAAAAAAGGCAAACACTTACCTGCAGGTCCGGAGCGTGGAGGCCGGCGCCGCTCTCAGCTGTCATCTGAGGGCGCGTCATCATGACGCTTTGCCGGCCCGCTGACAGCGGAACCGGCCGGCCCGCTCCCACCATGCCGGCATTTTTGATGGGGAACTTCGTAAAAGTTCGATTCGGCCGAACCCGAATTTCTTTGTGAAATTCGGCGAATCGGCCGGATCGAACTTTTCAAAAGTTCGCTCATCTCTAGAAATTATATCCGCCTGCACTAAATATTGCTACTTGCTACTGCTACAAAGATTCCCTTTTTTATGTGTTTTTTATATGCACATATTTATGTTTTTTCTATGAAGCACATATTATGTATGTATCTAAAGAAGGGAGCAAAATCCGAGGGGTGCAGAAAAAAAACACAAAAGCATTTTTTTTTCCACAATCTATTATTTGGTCACACTTGAATGATAAGGCAAGTTAGGGTGGAGACGTTAGCCACGCCTTGAAAAGTTTCCATAAGTAGACTTATGTCTACTTATAACAGGTTTACAAGAAAATCTCAAGCCAAACTATTTATAGCAGGCCCTTACTACTTCCAAGTATACATGTGCTAAATGATTCTCACCTGTGTAAGATTGGCTGAATGAAAACTTTCTTTTGGAGCTTCAGCTGTGCTAGAAGAATCACTGGTGTCAATAAGGTTGTCTATCGGAACATTCTGGACTGGCTTCAGAAAGGCGATTTCATTCTGCTTTGAGTCTAGAGTCACACAAACATCATATGAGAATGGAAATGGTAAACTTGTATCACTGATCTCTGAAGGACATCCCAATGTGAATTGAGGATACACATTCCTGTTATATGTTCCTAGATTTGCTGGATAGCTCTTCTTTCTGCATTTTTGGATTATGGTTCCCATTACTGTCACAATAAACAAAATTGAAATCAACGCTATAGCAAGCACCAAGTAAAATGTTGCGTTAGAAGATGAGTCAGTACGAGGTTGCCGTTTGATCTCAGGTACAACTTGCTGAAAGCTTTCTGCCACAACCAAATTCAAAGTGACGGTGGATGACAAAGGTGGAAGGCCATTGTCTTTTACAAGAATCACAATCTTTTGCCTTAATGAGTCTACCTCTGGAAGATCTCTTCCTATTCTTATTTCACCTGTTTGCTGGTCAATATTAAATAAGGAAGATTCGGGAACTTGTAACAGATGATAGGAGAGCCAGGCATTGTGTCCGGAGTCTGCATCCACTGCAATCACTTTAGTCACTAGGTAGCCTTTCTCTGCAATGTGAGGAATAAATTCAAATAAAGTTGATCCTTCTGCATCTAGCGATGGGTAGAGAATCTGAGGAGTGTTGTCATTATTATCCATTATGCATATCCTCACTGTCACATTACTGCTCAGAGAAGGTGATCCACTGTCCTTAGCCATAACCTGGAACTGGAATTCATGCAACTGCTCATAATCAAAGGATCGCTGAGCATAAAGGATCCCAGTTATGGAGTTTATGGAAACATAAGATGACACAGGAATATTTTCCACGTCACAGTTTAGAATGCTATAACTGATTTTTCCATTCTCACCATGATCAAGGTCAGAAGCTTGCACCTTATGTATTGAGGTTCCTGGCTGATTATTCTCTGCAATGTAGACAATATAGTTCATTTTCCCAAACACAGGAGGATTGTCATTCACATCTGAGATGATTACCTGTATAGACTTATCACTGGACAATGAAGGGGAGCCATTGTCTAAACAATGAATTGTAACATTATATGACGATTTTTTTTCTTGATCCAAGTTTTCTGCTGTAACAAGTTTATAATAGCTACTAGATGATGGAATTAGTTGAAAAGGCATTGTTTTGGGAATTTGGCATACAACCTCCCCATTCATCCCAGAATCCACATCACGAACATTAACTAACACTATGATTGTGCCTGGAGGTGAATTTTCTGGAATCATTACAGAGATAGATGTGACTGTTATCTCAGGGGCATTATCATTCACATCCACCACTTGTATTGATATTTTACAGTTTGTAACATGACCTCCACCATCTTTAGCTTCTACAGTCATTTCATAAGTATCGGATACTTCATAATCCAAAGGCCCTATTGTTTTAATATCCCCATGTGCAGCATCGATAGAAAATGTCTGATGGGCATTTTCAGGAATGTGGTCAAATGAATACGCAATTACAGCATTAGATCCTTCATCTTCATCAGTTGCATTCAACTGAGTTACAGTAAAGCCAATAGGCACATCTTCAGGTATCTTTACAGTATATGTCTCTTGAGTAAACACAGGAAAATTGTCGTTGACATCCTGAACAGTAATCCTGACTATGGCTGTCCCAGATTTTTTAGGTTTTCCACCGTCAAAAGTAGTTATAATAAGTTCATAGGAACTATGCTTTTCTCTATCCAGAGCCTTTTCCAGTATTATTTCTGGATATTTAATTCCATCCTTGCCAATCCGTTCACCAAGACTGAAGTATTCAATTCCGTTAATTGTATAACTTTGTACTGAATTAGAGCCTATTGGGTTGATTCAAAGAAACATGTAACAGCTTGGATTTGGCTCACGATCATCCTATTTTTTACGTCCGCTCGTGCGTTCGTATGAACTTGCGAGTGATTCAATAAGCAAATACGTTTCTATCCTAAAAGATACGTCCGTTCGTATGATATCTCCCGAACTTGCCTCAGTCAGTTGCCAATCGTAAAAATCACGTTCATGTGCTCACCTGTTGCGGCGGCAGCCTGTTTTTTCGGCTGCTTCCATCGTCAACCTCTTCCAATTAGTTGCGTTTGCCTCTGGTTTTCATTGGTTTTTGGCCTCTTAGATTCGTGCGTTCGTATGTTTATAAGATCTTGCGCATGCGCACCCTCAACCAGAAACTTACCTAAACCCCTTAGCGCTTGCATCCAACTTTATTTCTCGGTCCCTCAAACTTACCTAAACCCCTTAGCGGCTGCATCCAACTTTATTTCTCGGTCCCTCAAACTTACCTAAACCCCTTAGCGCTTGCATCCAACTTCATTTCTCGGTCCCTCAAACTTACCTAAACCCCTTAGCGCTTGCATCCAACTTTATTTCTCGGTCCCTCAAACTTACCTAAACCCCTTAGCGCTTGCATCCAACTTTATTTCTCGGTCCCTCAAACTTACCTAAACCCCTTAGCGGCTGCATCCAACTTCATTTCTCGGTCTCTTAAACTTACCTAAACCCCTTAGCGCTTGCATCCAACTTCATTTCTCGGTCCCTCAAACTTACCTAAACCCCTTAGCGGCTGCATCCAACTTCATTTCTCGGTCTCTTAAACTTACCTAAACCCCTTAGCGCTTGCATCCAACTTCATTTCTCGGTCTCTTAAACTTACCTAAACCCCTTAGCGCTTGCATCCAACTTCATTTCTCGGTCCCTCAAACTTACCTAAACCCCTTAGCGCTTGCATCCTTCTTCATGTTGACGACCCTAAAACTTACCCAAACCACATAATGTACATATGTCTATATGTTTATAAGCGTGTTTTTTCTGTTTTGTGTAATTGTTTTTGGGTGTGCATATTATAAAAGACACATTTATGAAGGCTTCAAATATAATTTATTTAAATTATTTTTCTTTTTTTTTTTTTTTGGTATTTTCCAACATAGTAAAATGTTTTTTACTTATTTTTCAAAACTTAGTTAAATTTTTTGTTTTCTTTTTTCCATAGTAAAATGTTTTATTTTTTTTTTTCCAAACGTCATAAAATTTTTTTGGACATTTTTTACATAGTAAAATTTTTAAAAACTTTTTTTACATAATAAAATGTTTTTTTTTTTATTTTCGAAACATAGTAATATTTTTTTGGGGATTTTTTCAAAACATAGTAAAATGTTTTTTTTTTTTTTTGGAACAAACATAGTACAATTTATTATTTTGTTCTTTCAAAACATCGTAAAAATTTTTTTTTTTTTTTAAAAACATAGCAAAAATTTCTTGTGGTTTAAAAAAGATTAAAACTTTTCAAATATCTCAAAAAATGTTAACCGAGTTAACAAAAGTAGCCAGGACCAAGGGCACTAATCCTCCTCGTCTTCTTCATCTGTTGGCCCCAACGTCGCCTGTATGGCCAGCAGCTCGGCCACCAACTCCTTCATTCTTTTTTTTTTTTCATGCACGGTTTTTGGAATAATCCCTGTAAGCAATAGAGAAATAAACATAAATAGGAGTCCCAGACCGGTTTGTATGCTGGAAATAGATTTGGGGTTAATCAAATACATGTAAATGCATGACATATGTCATTCTTCCAAGGGATAAAGTTAATGCATTTCCCACAGGTAAGTCTTTTAAGTCCTGACACCGGACCTTCAACATTATTTAATGAAAACCAATAACTATTCCCAAATGATTCTGCACCAGATCAAAGTACATTTTGGAGGATTTAGGATTACAGCGCCGCCATCTGGACTCTGAAGCATAACACTTAATGAGGAGTGGAGAGTTGGATAAAGTACAGGGGAGTAGGTTACAGTGGTGCGTTGGGAATCCCGAGCATAGCTGGGTTGAGGGAAAGGTCATCACTCACACAATGCATGGCAGCACCTTCCTTTTTTCTATCTGTATCCCATGCTGCCTGTAAATATTGTGCATTCCATATTCCCCAATATTGGTTTTGTTCAGTCTAATAACATGCATTAGATGGGTGAAGGGTGTTTTTCCATGTTTCTAATCTGTAGGTACAGTGTGATGGCTAAGTCTTTTGTTCTTAATACTAGTTTGGGTCCTCTTTAAGCTAACGAAGTGCCCACATGAAAGTGTGAACTACACATTGGCTACGCCTTTAGTTATGTGTGTGTTATTAGCTAAGCAAACATTAATATGAATAATGGCATGGAGACTTACGGAGTTGGTGGCCGACAGATGGCTGGTTGGGGCCAACAGGCTGCCCTTGGTCCTGGCTCTGCTGTGAAGAAGTCCCTGGAGAAACATGTGACATTTGGTTAGTATTTGTAGAGAGTCACTATCCCCAACATATCTGGCTCCCAGTCTGGCTGACATCACTCACCTTCGCCAGGATCGACTTCAAGCATCTCTGCTGCCTCCTCCTCCACTATCTCACCCGCTCCTGAAGCTTCTACAAATACATAATAAAGGATTACTTAGTTTTTGGCCTGCCATGTATATCTTTGTGCCTATACATGAAGAGTGACATACCAGAGCCTTCCCCATGCGTGGCCAGGTATGACTCCACGCCCACGCGCCTTGGCCCCTCCTCTGTGGTAAGGTCCAGGGGCTGGTCTGAGGAGGCCACAGAGGAGGGGTAGGTCCGTCGCCCGGGAGATCCACCACCTTCACTCACAGATGCAGAGTCATGCAGCACTGGTCGGCCTGTACGTCTCCGGGTGCGGCGAATTCTGAAATCCATTTCCAACACTACCAAAGAAAAGTCATTATAAATAAAGGAATAACTTAGACATTTGGAACAGATACCATGCAATTGCTTTGTACTTACTTGGGAAATGGATCCCAAAAAACCTCCGCACCCGGGGCATGTGCAGACGCTTCAGGTCCGACCAATGCTGCATTATCTGGGTGTGAGTGAAGGTGGTGCTGGTCACACGGTGGATCTCGGCGATGATCTCCCGGGCGATGTCCCTTTTCTCGCACACATTGGGCGCGAAGTCATACCGGCGCTGAAGCATGATCTGAAAAACATAATGGACACAGAGCTTTTACTTTTACACACAGACCCATATGTGTTGCATCACAAGTTGAGTATTTAATGTCATTAACACACACATTTCGAATGGCCGCCATTTTTGGGGAGTGCCTTAAAGAGGACGTTGACTGTGATTGACAGTCTGGTCTTATGTTATATGTATCACACACCATGTACATACAGATAATAGCCAACATCAAGAATCAGGCCACCTGCATCTATGGCATGTTAGGATGGTTTAAACATCCAAGATGTAGCCTAATGCTTAGGCTTTTGGACCACGTGTGTGGCTTCCCGTTGTGTTTTTATGGCTTAGGAAAACAGTGTTCCGCAAACATCCGCATCAAGGTCCGAGACAGGCCAGGTTTGACAGCTCGCCCCGCTACTCCACAGGTTAATTAACTGTTGCTAAGCCGGAGCAATTGGCCGAATTAGGACATCAGCATAGACAGGTGAAAACGTGGCCAGGCTCGGCCCTTGAGGATGAAGTGTGAGGAGCCAGTGATTAAACATTAAGAGACCCCAAACTAGTTCCCAACGCATCATTTACATTTAGGCCATCATTGACTATTCTATTAAAATGCACAGGCAGCCACTTACCAGCATGAGGATCTCTTCCTGTTGACGGGTGAAGATAGTGGGCGCCATCTTTAGTCTTCTTCCAGGCAGCAGATAAGTGAAACCCCAGCGGTTTCCTGGTTCCGCTCGAACGTACGTTCGTACGAGCGCGTAGTCGTGCGCATAGGCGTCACACGCTGGGCTCATTATTTAAAGGTCCTTTCCCCCCAAGCTCATTCTCTTTGAGCATTTCTGTACGATGGCACCAAAAAAGGCGATGAGCAAGCGACCCCAGGCAAGCAAGACCGCGGAGGGCCCCACCACAAGGTCCCAGCAAGCTGGCCGAAAACTGAGATCCAAGACTCCCACCTCGGCCCCACCAAGGGACCCTGGACCCTCAGGTACCCAAAAAAGGGGCCCCAAGCCTCGTGCCCCTCCTGCAGCCAAAAAGCTGGCAACTGCAGCACCCACCACCTCTGCCCCCAGAACAGGCAGCACCAGTGAGCCCCCAACGGCCATGCCTTCAAGTAGGGCAGTTCGGAAACCCATGCCCCGCAGCAGGGCCCGAACCCCATCCAGGGCCCGAACCCCATCCAGGCCCCGAAGCCCATCCAGAGGCCGCAGATCCAAAACCAGGGCCAGAAGCCCCTACAGGGCCCGCAGATCCCAAACCAGGGCCAGAAGCCCCGACAGGCCCAGAAGAACAGAATCCAGGGCCAGAAGCCCCGACAGGGCCCGCAGATCCAAATCCAGGGCCAGAAGCCCCTACATGGCCCGCAGATCCAAATCCAGGGCCAGAAGCCCCGACAGGCCCAGAAGAACAGAATCCAGGGCCCGAAGCCCCGACAGGGCCCGCAGATCCAAAACCAGGGCCAGAAGCCCCTACAGGGCCCGCAGATCCCAAACCAGGGCCAGAAGCCCCTACATGGCCCGCAGATCCCAATCCAGGGCCAGAAGCCCCGACAGGCCCAGAAGAACAGAATCCAGGGCCAGAAGCCCCTACAGGGCCCGACGAACCCAATCCAGGGCCAGAAGCCCCTACAGGGCCCGACGAACCCAATCCAGGGCCAGAAGCCCCCGACCTGGCACCAGCCGGGAACAGAGCCCACGACCTGGCACCAGCCGGGAACCTAGCCCCCCAAGAGGGCCCCGAATTGCCCCCATGACCACATCTACACCTGGAAGTTCGGTGGCCAGCCACGCAAGAACACCCAGTCCCTTGGCCAGTCCAGTCCAGTCATTGGGAAGCCACCAATCCGGCCATTCCCCTACCCAGCCCCAGGCCATAATGTCACCACATGTGTCTGCACACATGGAGGAGCAGCCAAGCCAACCATCTGGCCGCACATTGCGCCGCGGCCAGTTGAGTGGGAGATTCTCCCATGACCAAAATATGGCATTGGCTAGTGGCCTTACATTATACTATGACGAGCTATATGGGAGCAAATCAAAACACACCACCAAGCAGCGCAAGATGGAATTGTTTGAAACCATCCTCCGACAAGTAAATGCAGCGGGGGAAGAGAGGAAAGATGTGTCCCAAATTCAGAAGAAAATCTCTGATCTGAAGTATGCTGTACGGCAAAAAGAAATTAAAAGGCATAATTACAGGTAACTAAATGTTTACGCTAAATCTAATGTTTTGGATGTACTGTATGCCCCTTTTCTGAGTACCAAACAATTTTCTCTTTTCAGCCTGAAAACTGGCGGTGGCTTTCCATCTAAATTGGAGTTTACCCCTGCTGAGGAGATTGTGCTTGGACTTCTCCATCCGGTCGCGGTCGGTGGACATGCTGGTCTAAGGGACACAGACTCACCGACCCGTACCCACGGTGAGTACTCTTAAATCTGCATGTTTGCCTGTTTGCTAAATAATCGACAGTTCACTAGTAACAAGCTAACGGGATGCCCCTATGGTTTGCCTTGCTTGGCCTCGCACTACTGTGGCTGTTTGTGTCCTCTTTTTGGCCCTGGGAATCACACATTTAGGCCCACAGCCATTATTGCAAAGTTCAAATGTCCAATTGTATTGTTAAAGTCATGAAGTTTCGCAAGATAAGTGAGATATTTTGAATCAATCACAAAACACACATCATTATGTATGGGTTGCCTTTTGCTTGTGTGAGTTGTGTTTGAGTTAACAATTTAATTAGCCACCCACAAACATATGTGACCAAGAGCAGCGAGACTCAACTGGCGGCCCGGGGTCCCAATGCGGACCTTGCCACCACATTCAAGGACCCCTGCCCAGACAGCCCTGCACTCAGTTACTTCTGTGTTGACGTGCTCAGAGCTGCCCCCTTGATCGGCCATGTAGTGGTTGGTCTCCTGCCCAATGTCATGGCTCCGTGAAACATAGCATTGCAATCTGAAGTACTGCCCAGGAAGTGGCATTGCAAGGTACACAGTAACTTATTTAAATTTTCACTGGCCACAATCGTGTCCCGCTGCCCCTGCTCTGGCCCATGTGCCACAGTCCCCCCATGCCCCCCCCCACATAAGGCCCATACATTTGTAACAGATTGGCTCCATCCATCCCATCACCATCAATACGTTAACTCCCCCCTTTAGCCATCAAATCCCTGTCCCCTCAGCTCTGGCCCATCCAGCCCAGCAAGGGCAAGCAGCCTTTATTAGTTGGCACTTAGAAATCTCCAGCCCCTCCACCAGTGTCTTTATTTTTAACTAGACACCCCCTGCGTCAGCACCATGGCCAGACATTCACCTCTCACCAAATACCTTTAAATGGGCGTTTCAAACAATTGTTTGAGTAGGCCGGACCTAGCGAATGGTAGGCTAAATCCAAAAATGTGCCCTGAAAGTTGGATGCTGACTGGGTACACTTCATGACTTAGAACTGAGGTCACTTAGCAGTTTGTCCGAGCCATTGCACCTATGTAAACTTGCGTGGGTTTGAACAAAGGTCACCATTGCTCTAGAGTTGAATAATATTACAAATAGAGCTATATTTGATTACATATCCAAAAAAAGGTTATGTGTGTGTGTTTACGTGGTTTTTTTTTCTCTTCTTCAGCCCAGCATGATCCCTCAGCAAGGGTAAACTCACCCCCCAGTTTGGTTATGCCTACCAGGTCCGTACAGCATCGGAGCCCAGATCAGAGATTTTCGGTAAGTTAATTTATTAGCATAAATACTAACAAGTGCTTAAGAATGTGTTAAACTGTTGAAATCCAAAATTGGGACGCAAACTTAGCCTCTTTTTTTTTATATGTCCCTACAGACCCGCACACTCATGGAAGAGATCCAGGACATGGAGGAAGATGATGATGTCTCCGTACAGGGCACGTCGGATGAACTCCCCCTGGGTCCCAATTTGGAACTGCTCCATAATGTTTCTCTGGCCAATCCTCAGCAGCAGAGTGAATCTCCATCCATTGTGCTTGCACATGGGGAGACTGACACTACAGTCCCCAGTGTTCACTCTGCTGCTGAGGATTTGCAAAGCAGGCCGGTTGCTGTTGAGGGTACGACACCACGCGGCAGGGCACGCCCAAGAGCCAGGGTAATTGTGCGGCGGACGCCATTACGCCGCCCCACAATTTCCCAGGGGAGGCAGAGTGCCCTGCTTCAATTATGGACCCAAGAAAGGGAGTCTTATCAGGCACAGCTCGTTACAGAGCGTGAGGAAAGGCATGCCGACATGGTGAACATCCATACCAGTCTACAGGGCATCCTCGCGGAGTTGCGTACCCTCAACAGCAACGTGGCCAATGCAAGTAATGGCATCCAGTCAGCCATGGCTGAGATGACCAATATGCAGAGAAACATTGTGGAGCAGTTTCAAATTCACAATGCTGCCATGGCCCAGGCTAGGTCCCATTCCCATGGACCTCCACCTGGACCTCCACCTGGGTATTATGGGCAGCCACCCTATTAAGCCATGGGTGTGTGGGACATCTTTTCTCTTAACCCCCACTGTATTTACTTGTCCTTTGAGGTTTCAAACAATCCATTTTGTGTTGCTCTGGCAGGTTGTGTTTTGTATTTGCTCCCATATAGCTCCTTAGAGTAATGCTTAAGGCCACTAGCCAATGCCATAGGTCTATGTGGAGTTTATCTGGCCACTTATGGCTTTACCTATGTATTTGGTTGGTGCTCCTCCTGTTTGCAGACATGTTTGTGTGACATTATGGCCATGCCCAAATATCCCTGGGCACAGGCAATATTAATGACTGGACTAGGCTGGCCTTTGGACTGGGTGTCCTTGTTTGGTTGTGCCACTCACTTCCAGGTGTAGATGTGCTCGATGTTTTTTTTAATGTTATCCATTTGTTACCACAGATGTATGTGGACTGATTTCTGTTAACCACTATAATTTTTCATTTGCTAAGTAAACCAAAAATTTCACTTCCAATACTTGTGGCGTTTTTAGTGGGAAGACATTTTTAACAGCTTGGGCTAAACCAGATAATTTTTGTTTGAAGAGGTGTAACAATGCAAAGCGAAAGCTAAGGAAACTACATGAAATACATTAGGCAACAATTAAGGTCGAAATGTTTTACTTAGAGGTAATGCCACATTAGGGCAAAACAACATATGTTTCAAAAAGGATAACACAGACATACAGAATGGTGAGACAGGGAAAAAAGTTAACTAAAATGCTGGCTGATCAGGTTGGCTCGAACAGATTGGCCAGACTCACTGGGGGGCCCCTCAAAATTCTCTGCTTCATCCTCGACGGCTGAAGAGGGCAGGCTGTCCACATAACGTGGGACACGTTCCATGATGGCAAAATTGTGCAAAACAGCACATGCCATTATAATGTCGATCACTTTCTTGGGATCATATTGCAGGGCCCCCCCAGTATGGTCAAGGCAACGAAAACGTGTCTTCAGCAGCCCGAAGGCCCTCTCCACAACAGCCCGGGTCTTGCGATGCGCACGGTTATACGCTTCCTGAGAGGCATCCTGGGGCCGCAGCACAGGCGTCATGAGCCAGGGTAGAAGTGGGTACCCGGAATCACCTTAAACAGAGAATTAAATGTAATCAAAATTAAAAAGGCAACACAACCAACACCCAAAATTTCACAGATATCATAATGATGTAAGGTAAAGTGTTCCCAAAAAAATACAGGGCACATTAGGGCCCACAAAAATTGCACTAAGGTATCACCTAAATAAAAATGGCACTTCTATATACCAATTAATTAACAAACATCTGCACGGCCAAGGGTATTTGTATTTTACATATATTTGTAGTTTTCAGACATGTTACAATTAGGATGCTGCGGAGGGCCTATCCACATTTCTCTGGAAACTACAATGTATGCAGTTTAAGTCCACTTTGACATTTAACGACCAATAGTCCCAAAGGAGCCAAAGGTCAAAGATCCCTATCCACATTTCACTGGAAACTACAATGTATGCAGTTTAAGTCCACTTTGACATTTAAAGACCAATAGTCCCAAAGGAGGCAAAGGTCAAAGATCCTTGGGTATAAACTCCAAACCAATATATTTAGGCACAAGGAACTTACAGACATCCTAACTAAAGGGAAAACATTCTGAAGGCCACAGCGAGACAAGGATTTTTAGGGTAAGTTCCTAATATATGAGCCAAGAAAAAGGCAGTTGTACGCTTCTGTAAATTTATCCTTAAAAAACATATCAACAAATACAAGATTAATGCCACATTTAATAACACACAAATAGGACACACTTACCAAGCAGCCATGCCCCCGAAAATTCACCTGCCTCAAATCTCCGAAACAACCCAGATCGCCGGAGGATATAGGAGTCGTGGGACGATCCGGGGTAGCCGGCAAGGACACTCATAAACCGCATATCCGGACCAACCACGGCCTGGACATTAAGTGAGTGTCCCATTTTACGATTCCTTAAGGAAAAAACATACAAAAAGGGTAATTGATATTTGACCCAAACTAATAAATTAACCTCAAAACATGTCTGCACTCTATTGGGAAAGACTAATGAAAAGCCGAGATAAAGCAGCTACACAAATGAGGGATAAACAAATATGCTGGCGCAAAGGAAAACAGGTTACATGACACGTTGGGCAACATAATAACCAATCTCAATACCTATATATATACTCGTCGGCTGCCCTAGGTACGAGTGCCACATGTGTGCAGTCAATTGCACCAATAACGTTGGGCATGTCGGCCACATTATAAAACCCAAGCTTAATGGCGTTTCTGGCTGCCATATCATCAGGAAAATAAATATATTTTTGAGTTATGGCAGCCATGCCTTCCAAAAATTTAGACAGTGCGCGGCTCAGCGTAGGCTGTGACATCCCCACAGAGAGGGCACCCAGCCTCTGGAACGAGCCGTTCGCCAAAAATTGCAGGCAGCCAAGCATCTTGGTCATACCTGAAATTGCATGCCCCTTCCTTGTGGTGCGGGCTAACCATGGCCGCAGCTCACTATATAATTTATGGAGGGAAGCGCGATTAAGCCTGGTCAGCTCGAACAGCTCAACATCATTCATGCTATCGATGTTCATGCGACGACGCAGGGGCAATCTGCTCTCAGACATCTCGATCAACTCAATGCCAAAAAGCATAAGCCCTTGATGTGCCACAAACTCGCTCCGCTCCATCCTACTCCCGAGGCCAAATAGCTGCCGGCAAACATTTCGTAAAGCAGCTCTTTAATGGGCTTCAAAACAATTAGCAATCACCTCTCTGAATTGGGCGCAAGCCCATGTGAAGGACGTAAAAAATAGGATCGGACGCAAATAATACGATTTGGACGGGAAAAACACACGAACTAACGCAAATTATACGATTCTCGTACGAAATGCGTATGTTCATATACGTCTATGCGCGAACGATCGTGCGAATACGAAATGGCCCAAAAAACCAGAAAAAATGACAAACACCCACCCAAACTTACGATTCTCGATACGAAATCACTTAACTTTTGCTCTTTGAATCGAGGGGTATGTCAGGATCTTGCGCTGTACCTAAAGAAAACCTTGACCCAGGAGCTGCAGACTCACTAATGCCTATATCAAAATGCTTTTTAGAAAATGCAGGTAGGTTGTCGTTCACATCCTGGATGTCAACAGTAACTGTGTAAAAATTTAAGGGATTCTCAATTACAGCTTCTAGGTTTATAAAGCAGGTCTGTTTATTTCCACACAGCCTCTCTCTGTCAATCCTCTCTGAGACAAATACATTTCCATTCTCCAGATCAACACTAAAATATTGCTTTTTAGATTGGGAAACAATTTGGAATTTCCTAACTGTTAAATCCTTAACATTCAGTCCAAGATCCTTAGCCACATTTCCAATTACAGATCCTGTCTTTAGCTCTTCAGGAATAGAGTATTGTAACTGACTAGAGCTTTGGTTGAAAATAAATGAAATAAAATAACATACTTGCCATATCTTCTGCATTCTTCTGGTCATTCCACAGATCATTTCAGCAAGAAGATGTAGCTTGTGCTTTTTTTATTATCCACAGACAAAAATAGCTAAGGTGGTTCTAGAAAACCATCTTCAGAATTATAGGTAGCAAACTATAAACATAGTGGTGTTTTCTGTACCTTTTCACAGTGGTGAGTTAAATTTTCAGACTGTATTAAAATATAATGGTCTAATATTGACACCTTGTGGTACAAAATGGGTACTGCATTTAGCATTTTATAGGTAAAAGCATGCCTAAGCATGCCTTACCTGCAAAATTTTCAAAATTTTAAATACATTGATTT
The DNA here is from genome assembly GCA_027917425.1 of Gastrophryne carolinensis. Taxonomy (NCBI): domain Eukaryota; kingdom Metazoa; phylum Chordata; class Amphibia; order Anura; family Microhylidae; genus Gastrophryne; species Gastrophryne carolinensis. The sequence continues at coordinate 75,513,929 of CM051238.1, forward strand.
ACACTTAACCTGGACAATTCTGTTCTGTTTTCAGGATTTTATCTCCATTATGTTAAATGTGTAACCTTAGCACTTTACAATGTGTATCATTGTATTAAATTAAATATTAAATATGTTTCATAGGATATCTAAGACCCTTTTTGTGTCTATATTTAATATAAAAAGAATTTGAAGGATAAAGTGTTTTATTCCTGGCAAAACATTACCATAAGTGTGTGTTCTTTTTTTGTGCAGATTACCTAGTGGCTGGACTCGCTGCAAGAGTGCTTATAGATCCTGAAGGTCTATTCTTCTATTGCTGCTCTCATGACAACATGCTGTCCAAACAGGTGTTGTTCTGTGCCATAACATAGGAAACTACTTACCCCTATGGCTATACATTTTTGTATTATTAAAAGGTAAAAATGTATGCATATTTTTCACACACTGTATTTTTTACAGTACAAACAATGTTTTGCTGTGTCCTGTAGTAATTTGGTAACTAGCAGAGACTTTTTCTCACAAGGAACAGTGCAGAGAGAAAGAAGCCCTAAAAGCGTTTTGTTTTGTACACTTTTTTGCATCAGCCACTTTGACGGGCTGCCATAGTGAACAATGTTAATTGGTTCCAGAGATTTTCTTTTACTGTGACCACACGTTTTTACAGTGTACCAGGTTACATTTAATAGCCTACCTCCATGTATGAAGTCAATGGGTGGTGGCTGAGTGGCAAACTTGGTTAATGGATGAATGAAAGCATTGTTTTATGCCTCTTAACATTTTAGGAAAATGCTTAGTTTTAACAAATATAATCCATCAAAATCAACATCTCTACACAATATAATAGACTACTAAATTGGTGCAACACAATTAACGTCATAAAAAATATAGCTCAAAAGAAGGAAAATTCTCTCATGAATGTTTTCAGCAGTATAAGAAATGAGGAACAATTGTTACTGGCCCTTTTATTTTGACAATGTTAGCTTTGGACACAGAAGTGTAAGCTTTATATCTCCAGTGCCCTAAATAATTGTTTTCATTGTTTTAAAGGGTTAGATTATAGATTAAAGTTGGTTTTGTTCATTCTATGCAATTTTAAATGTGAATACTATTTAGTTTTTGTGGCAAAAGCCTCTTACTAATAGTGCCACATGATAATCACTTTAACAAGCTGGCCTAGTGGAGTATATACAGTAAGTAGGAAAAAAAGCTTTTGGTAAGCCATTGATATTGAAAGTAGCATACAATACTATCAGGTGATCCTCCCAACCTTTGCTCAAGGCCATTTGGGAAATGGGATAAGTTACCAAAAATGATCCCCAATTACTCAAATAACTGTACAACCTTGTGAATATGGAAGATTAAGGGTACTGTAACTCTAACAGCAATAATAAAGCAGCAAGCCACCTGGCTCTTGCCTAAGTGCCTCTCCTCCATTTCCTGTAGCGTAAGTTAGAAATCATAGCAGGTCTTGGAATTTTTCCCTCCTTTCAATTCTGTTCCTCACCACAAAAACAATAAGTGGTCTGACAGTCACTCTGTCTCTGGAGCTCTCAGCGTGAGTTTGGCAAGTACCGGTAGTCCCACAGCATGGTTATGACATGCCCTTTCCAGCTCGGCCTTGACCCAGAAGAAAGCAGTAATTTTGAGATGTTCGAAAATGGCTTATTTCAGGGGTAGTATCTGCCTAGGCAGGCAATTTAAAGTGGTAGTGGTAGTGTAGGCAAAGGCTTCTAAGTAATCAATCCCATGTAGTCCTGGGTCCCACAGCAGGGGCATTTAAACTTCAGCATCAGGTAGCTGACATGTGCTCCTGGACTAGAAAAACAGACTGTAGCCACGTCTGCTGATGAAGGTAATAAACCATGTGGCAGGCAGGAGAAAACAAGAAGGGAGGGTGCCGCATACTCCCCAGGCTTAAAAGAGAAGATCTTTACGGTAAGTACTAAAACTCTTTTTTCCTCTGGAACCTGTGGAGTACACTGCCCAATATTATTCATGACTTCTGGGATGTCCCAAGCAGTAATACTTAGGGAGGGAGAAGCAGAAACACAATGTACCACTGTCTGCCAATAAAAACTAGAACAGGTCCAGAAACCAAGGAGCTAACCCAAAGTAATCCATTTAGAAAGTACAGTAATCAAAATGTTTCTGCCTATAACAGCATCGACTGAGGAAACCATGTCAATTTTGTAAAATTATGTAAATGTGTGGGCAGAGGACCAAGTGGTCGCCTTACACGCCTGTTCCACCGAGGAAGCCCAAGACGAACCAACAAATCTGGTGGAGTGAGCAGTAAACTTTACAGACGGAAGTTTTCCTTTCGACTTGTAAGACTCAACAATGGTCATCCTAATGCATTTACTAATTGTTTTGGGAGGAACCAGTTCCCCTTTCTTAGGACCATCCAAATTGAAGAACAGAGAGTTAGGTTTATGTATCTCTTTAGTTCTATGAATATAGGACTTTAATGCTCTAACCACATCTAGGCGATGCTGTAATATCTCTTTTGCCTGGGAAGGATTAGGAAAAAAAGAAGGCTAAACTATTTCTTCAATAATGTGAAAGGGAGTAACAACGTTAGGTAAAACCTCCCAGGGTAGATGAATCACTACTTTGCTTTGTAAAAAATCATCAACTTATTTTTTATGGAAATTAGTGCTAATTCGGAAACCCTTCTTATAGATGATATGGCAATTACAAAAGTCACCTTTTAAGAAAGCGTATAAAGTGGTATAGAATTTAACACAAGAGTGGACTCTGGGACTAAAGGCCCCAGAGCCCGCTAAGAAGGGAGCACAACCATAGGAAATCATTTTATTCAAAGCACTATGACAAAAAAGATTAAAAACAACATATATACAAACATTTAAAAGCAATTCCTGTTAACCCCTATTGACAGCAACTCCTCTAAGTAACCCATATGAAAAGCTAGAAAAATGAAAATAAAAAGGTTTTTTAGAAGATTTTTTAGAGAATTATATCTGTGACAAAAAATGTTTCAAAAAATCATATTCAAAGCAACACCTACATATAGTGAAAAAATCAAAAAAACAAGTACCCAAGTATTTTTGTGCCGGCACAAAAAGACAAAAAATTCTAAAATATTCAAGGGGCGCAAAGCTGATTAAACCAGAACAATCTATGTAAAAAATCTATTGAGAAAAAGAAAAACCCATATATAATATACTAGTAAAGCACACCCACATATGTGTTAATGGAGAAATAAAAGATTAAGCTTTTTCTATTACTTACTACTATACACTCACCAGTTTTAAGTAGTCGTGATATTGCACAAAGTATCCTTATAAATTTTAACACAGTGTAACAGATACCTGAGAGAGCCGACCATCAGCAAAGTGTAAAGTGACAAGTGCATGGATACACAAAATACAATTCTGTGAGTACTCACCTGTAGAATTGTTTTTACTATGCACAGCACGGCCTGCTTCATGAAGCCCTTACATCTGGGTATTTCGCCACAAGGTGGCGTAGTGGACTGCAGAAGATTTGTGGCTCCTCCCGACCCCATATAAAAACGGTAATCACCCATAGACCTCCAGTGTTGACAAGCAGTTATACAAGAAGCAGGGGGGTAATAAAGGTAAAAAACCCCCTCAACTAAATTGGAACAATCACCATAAAGAGGCAACCAAGAATAACGATAACAAGGGAGGGATGAAGCAGGCCGTGCTGTGCATAGTAAAAACAATTCTACAGGTGAGTACTCACAGAATTGTATTTTTCCTAATGCACAGCACGGCCTGTTTCATGAAGTCCTTACATCTGGGACATCCAAAAGCAGTTCCCGTAAGGTAGGGTGGGATCCCCAAAGAGTAACGTCAGGCAGTTCAAACCACTACCACCTGAAGTACCTTGCGGCCAAAAGCAGCATCAGCTGAGGCCCCAACATCAACCTTGTAAAACTTGGAAAAGGTATAAACAGAAGACCAAGTAGCGGCCTTACAAACTTGTTCAACAGAAGCTTGGTGCTGAAAAGCCCAAGAGGCACCAACAGCACGAGTGGAATGAACAGTAATCTGGAAAGGAGGAACCTTCCCTTTAGCAGAATAGGCGTGTACCACCGCCTGACGTTTCCACTTGCTAATAGTAGATTTAGCCAGAGGCAAAGCCTTCTTAGGTCCAGCAGAAAGAACAAAAATAGCATCAGATTTCCTGAAAGACTCAGTAGCAACCAAATAAAACTTCAATGCCCTGACAACATCCAGAGAATGAAGGGTCCGTTCCTTGGAATTAGCAGGGTTAGGACACAAGGAAGGTAAGACAATGTCCTGATTGAGATGAAAAGCAGACACAACCTTAGGCAAGAAATCTGGCTTAAGCCGAAACACCACCTTATCCTGATGCCGCTCAAAATAAGGAGGTTTAATGGAAAGCGTCGCCAGCTCAGAAACTCGCCTGACCGAAGTAATAGCCACCAAAAAGGCCACCTTAAGAGTCAGAGTGGGCAACGCAGCCCCACGGATAGGCTCAAAGGGAGGACCCTGCAGAGCAGACAACACCAGATTTAAGTCCCAAACCGGTAGCATAGGTTTACGTGGCGGACGCACATGGGTAACTCCCTGGAAAAAGTCTTAACCAGCCGGTGATTGGCAAAGGATCTTTGGAAAAAAATAGCCAGAGCTGACACCTGTCCCTTGAGGGTACTAAGTTGAAGGCCCGAATCCAAACCATGTTGTAAAAATTCCAGAATCCTGGGGATAGAAAACACCCGAGAAGGAAGAGACTTGGACTCACACCAGGCAATGTAAGCATGCCAGACCCTGTAGTAGATAAAAGATGAGGACTTCTTCCGAGCCCGAATCATACCCCTCAGCAACCCCTTGTCCATCAAGATGGAGGTTTCAGCAGCCAAGCCGTTAAAGCCAGCGTTTGTAAATTGGGATGGCACAGCTGTCCCTGAGTGAGAAGATCTGGATCCTTGGGCAATACGTACCGGTCTTCTGCCAACTGCACGACGTCTGCGAACCACACCCTCCTTGGCCAACAGGGGGCCACCAGAATGGCTGGTACTCCCTCCTAGGCTATCTTGCACAGCACCCTGCCCAGCAGAGGAAAGGGAGGGAACACATAGAGGAGCCGAAACTCCATCCAAGGAATCGCTAGCGCATCCGTGGCGAAGGCCAGAGGATCTTGCGACAGGGAAACAAATCTTGGAAGCTTGTGATTGTGGCAGGATGCAAACAGGTCCACATCCGGCTGACCCCAGCGGTGACACAGGGAGTGAAATACCTTGTTGCTGAGGGACCATTCCCCTAGCCGAGACATCCCCTTGCTCAGGGAGTCTGCCTCCAGGTTCTCCCCCCCAGAATGTAAACCGCTGAGATGCAAGGGACATTCTCTTCTGCCCAAGACAGTATCAGGGACACTTCCTTGAGGGCTCGCTTGCTCCGAGTCCCCCCCTGATGATTGATGTAGGCAACCGCCGTCTGGTTGTCCGAGCGAATCTGAACAGCCCGACCACGAAGGTGTGGGGTCAACTGGGAGAGAACCAATCTGATCGCCCGCAGTTCTAGAATGTTGATGGGTGCATGGGCCTCCTGGGGGCCCCACTGACCCTGAAATTTCAAAGACTTCCAAACTCCCCCCCAACCGGTCAGACTGGCATCTGTGGTGACAATTTCCCAGTACGGCGGCAGAAAGGTCCTGCCTACCAGAAGATTCCTCTAGTCCAGCCACCACGAGATGGACTGCCTGGCCAGAGGGGACAGAGCAAACTCCTGATCCAGGGACACAGGGTCCCGATCCCAAACTGACAAGAGATGCAACTGAAGAGGCCTCATGTGAAACTGAGCAAAGGGAACCGCCTCGAAGCAGGACACCATCAGGCCCACTAACTGCATCCCCTGCCGAATGGAGGGATGATGACACAAAAGCAGAGCCTGTGCCTGCAACTGAAGGCCCTCCACTTTCTGCTGAGGGAGAAATACCTTGACCTGAGAGGTATCCAGAGTCATGCCCAGAAAGGACCTCGCCAAAGACGGAGACAGTGAAGACTTGGGATAGTTGATCACCCAGCCGAAGGACTCAAGAGTGGATGTCACCACCTGAGTATCCTTCTCGGCCTGATGAAGAGACTGAGCGGCAATTAGAATGTCGTCCAGATAAGGGAGGATGCGAATGCCCCGGTTCCTCAGAAGTGCCATTACGCCTGCCAGCACCTTGGTGAACACCCGAGGCGCCGAGGTGATACCGAATGGTAAGGCCATAAACTGGTAGTGCTGATCCTCCAGAGCAAACCTCAGAAATCTCTGATGACCTGGGAAGATTGGCACGTGAAGATAGGCATCCTTGATGTCCACAGTGGTCATGAAGTCGCTGGCCGGAGGGTACTGACAGCACAGCGTAGCGCCTCCATGCGAAAGTGCTTGAACCAGACAAACCTGTTGAGACCCTTCAAATCCAGGATGGGCCTCAGAGAACCGTACTTTTTTGGGAACCGTGAAAAGATTGGAGTAGTACGCCTGACCCTGTTCCTGGCAGATGACTCCTGACTCCAACAGGCGTTGAACTGCTAGGCGCAAACCCTACGCTGACAGAGGGTTTTGAGATATCCGGGATCTGAGGAATCTCGGGGTGGCCAGGCTGCAAACTCTGTATCTTGTAACCGGAGGACACCACCTCCTGAATCCACCGGTCTGAGACGCGAAGCCTCCAGACGTGAGCAAAGAGCCGAAGCCGCCCCCCCCCCCCCCCACCCGGACGGGTGAGGGCGCCTCCTCATGCCTGAGGGGCCTTGGGAGGGGGTTTGGGCTTGGATCCCCATGAGAGACCGGGAAGAACACGGAATCTGCCACGGCCCCAAGCATCTCTGTGGCTACTCGAGAAGAGGGAGCCACGGCCTCCTCTGGAAGCACGAAAGGAGGGGAAGGAAGCGGAGGGCCCCGGAAAGGGCCGAACACCCATCGGGGAGAGGGGGAGCAGGGGAGAGGACAGGCAGCGGCAGGAGCCGTCTAAACGGGGCCGGAGGGTATGGAGAGGGGCAGGAGACACCACAGGGAAGTAAGACAGAATAAAAAGGGGGAGACTGGCAAGGGACACAAGTCCCCAAACACACCTCACCCCCTACACATAGCGAAGGCAGGATCTCTTCATCCCTCAGCAGGCTCACCATAAAAGCCTATGGCCGGCTACTCTTTGTGGTACAGGGTCTGCGGCTTGGAGCAGCGCTCCCCGAGAACCTGACCCCAGTGCTCCTCTACCCCCACCCGATCCGACAGCCAAGGCTGGGAGGCACAGAGGGTCTGGAAGCGGGTGGAAATAGACATGCAGGGCCGCAGGCTTGGTTGCCCCGCTCCCCTGCGCAACATAGAGAGCCATCTCCTATCTTCGCAGTATCACTGCACTGGGGGTCTATGGGTGATTACCATTTTTATATGGGGCCGGGAGGAGCCACAAATCTTCTGCAGTCCACTGCGCCACCTTGTGGCGGAATACCCAGATGTAAGGACTTCATGAAGCAGGCCGTGCTGAGCATTAGGAGAAAAAACAAAATGTAGCATATAATACTGACAAGCAGTGTTGCCAAACAGGATCAACATGTGTAGTAACAGGTGGGGAGGAGGCTTCGGGGTGGCAGGAGTAGATACACCTGCGCTTTGCGGAAAACCAAGCCACTTCTTGCTTGGGTGAAGGGACATACTAAAGATCAACTCTCCTCTTATACTCACCCCTGCCCTCGTGCCCCCGACATGACAAGCACGTGTGCGGCCAGGATGCCCATGGACCTGAGGTATCAAAAGCGTGGCGGGTAGTGACGCAGCTGGAGGCACACCCACAGCAAGATCAAAGATCAATGTGGCGGGCCACCCCCCACCGCGTGGCCCGTGCGCCCAGACCACGGCCCCACACACACACCCCCCAGTCATGTGCCATCACGCCACCGCTGCTCAAGATTATCCAGCGGCTCAGCCGTCAACTAGCACAGGGCTAGGAGGGAGGGGGTGCGCGGTACTGGCAGGAGCCTTGTCGCCACCCGTGTCCAGAGAGGACACAGGCAGCCTGGATGGTAAACAGGAGTAGAGGGAAAGTACTGTAGGAGAGTGATCACATTGTTAAAGAATGGAACACTCAATAACAATAAAGTGCTTATATATAGTTATTCAATAACCAACAACATTATTCACTGAATACGGCAGGGAGACATATTATTATATTATCTTGTGTCCTATAAGGGGATGTCATTACTGGCAAAACTGACCAGGCACATCACCAGACACATCATCATCAAGTGGACAGTGAATAAACAATGATTAAGGATTTCCTAAAGTCATGCAGAAACGGTAAAGAAGAGTTACATCCAAAGCTTTATTTCCATATCCATTAAAGCAATCATTCATTTACAAACCCCTACAGGGAGTATAACATTTGCATCATTATACATATATCACAATGGACCTAAGCCCGCAGGGTAACACTGGGTCAGAGTACGGGGATATCAAACTTGCCAAGGCTAAATGAGTATATTAGAGATAATGCAGATTCCCTAATACAGCAGGTAATTTCGGCCACCTTCCACTTCCTTCTGTTCTTCTGAGAGACCCATATGTATTGCTGTTGTTTGTATGTAAAAATTTGCCAGTGACTCAGGAGCATCCGAAAAGTGGGTGAAGCAGCCATAGACCTGTAAGATATGAATAAACATAAACCTTCCGCAGTGCACAAATATAGAGGTATAGAATAGAATGGTATATGAATACAGGTATAGAATTTAATGGATCAAAAGGCTGATGATGAAGAGTTGATAAAACCAAATTAAGATTTCAAGGCTCTGAAGGTTTAGAGAAGGAAGGTGAAATATGGGTAGCCCCTTGAAGAAATGTATTTACTGAATAATCATCTGCAACTGTTTTAAAACAAATTTGTAAATGCAGAAACTTGGCCCTTCAGGGTGCTGATTGACAGGTTGGTATGACGAATGGACACTAAAGTAGTAGGTCCTTCTAAAGGGGTAGAGTCAAAGGATCGTCTACTAATAGATTCATTAGGTCTGAATACCAAGCCCTCCTTGGCCACATCAGGCCAATTAGAATCAAGGCCCTTTGTTCCAATCACAGACGATGCAGAATGTGATGAATCAGTGGCAATAAGAGGAGGGAATGTGAAAAAAGTTGCATTGAGACCAAGGAGGGATGCAAGATGGCCTCTAACTCTTCCTAAAATGTTTTTGACCTTTCTGTTGTATCTGGAGGCAATTATATCCACATCTGGGACTTCCCAACAATTGAAGTTGAATATTTACTGACTTAGAAAGCCTGCAAATTAATTTTTGATTCCCGGAATATGCACTGCATAGAATACTTTTTCTCCTAAACTGACCATTTCCCTTGAAAATATCTTTCAACCCCCCCCCCCATCCTGTTAGACTGGCATCCATAGTTAAGATTCCCCACTGGATGGGAAGTAGGGATTTCCCCATCAACGGATGATAAGTCTGAAGCCACCATGTCAGTTTGAATTTCAGATTGTTTGTCAGCGATTCTCGGGGGAATTCCGAGATTTGTCCCACTGGGATAAACAATTGTAGAGTTCTCGTCCTGATTTGGGCACCACTTCCATCACCGATCCAATCAGCTCCAGGACCTGCATGCATTTTCGAATCGTAGTTAGTTTAAGAGAGATCAGACATTGTATTTCCTCCATGAGCCTGATCCTTATCTCTTTCAGAAGAAAGACTTTCTCTTGCAGAGTATCTAGTTCCATCGCCAAAAAAAGTTATATGATTCGATGGAACTAAGGCAGATTACTAGCCAGACTATTGCAAAGCTGATATGGTTAACTTCACTCTGTTTTCGGTCTCTAATCTGGAATGTCTCTGAATCAGTAGGTCGTTTGGATAAGGAATTTTTTGAACTCTTTTGCGCCTCAATATTGTCATTATTGTGGTCAGCACTTTGGTAAATACTCTGGGACCAGTGGCAAGACAGAACGGGAGGGCAAAGAATTCAACTACATCTAAGTGAAGTAGATCTTGTATTGCCTGAAACAGATAGTGGAGGCAAGTGGGCTCTTGTGGCAGATGTAAGACAAGAAACCCGATGGGAGGAAAAGAGGGAAACTATATTTTGTAACCTGTTTCCATCACTTCTCTTATCCAAGCATCTGATATGTGGTCCAACCAGATCTGGACAAATCTGCACAGACCTTCCCGCACCCGAGGGGGTGAGGGCGTCCCTTCATGCTGAATTGGGTTTTGAGTCAGGTCTTGATTTAGATTTCCAAGCCTGGACACCTCTGAAGGGAGTTTTGCCTTTGCCCCTGTATGAGAGGAATTGTCTTTGTGAGCTCTTGTTACTGCTTCTATTGAAGAAATGAAAATTCTTGTTGGAGGTACTTTTTTTTGAGGCTTCAAAGGCCTGTCGTTGAGGGAAAAGAGTGCTTTTACCTCTAGTAACCTCTTTAATAATTGCTTCCAATCATCTCCAAATAATGTATTGCCTCTGTATAGAAGTGAAACCATAGTTTTTTGGCATTAATATCACCTAAGTAACCTTTATGACACAATACTCTTCTGGCTGCTTCACTAAGGGACATGGCCCTAGCTGACATATTTAATGAATCCTTAGCAGATCTAAAGATAATGTTCATGGCTTATCTCAAATCTTGAATGTTGGAGATGATAGAAAGAACCAAAACCTCTCCATGAATGTCATTCTTAAGATCTCCGAGTTTCTCCTATCCGCTGAGTCATTGAGAGCAGCTGGTTCACCATTAGGTAAGCAAGAACTCTTAGAAAGAATTGTCACAGGGTGATCCACTTTAGGGATTTCACTCCATTGTTTGGAAAATTTGTCAGGAAAAGGACATACATCCCAAGATTTAAGTACCTTCGACATTCTGTTTGGTTTGGATCATTCATATTCACAAATGGCCTTAAATTCGGAATGGTTTGATCCTTTTTAGATAATTCAGGTTCCTCCAATGAAGATTCTTCCTTTGTTTTGGACTTGGGGAATTTAAAAATATTCCTCACATTTTTCATATCCGAGCCATTATTTTGAGAGGCATTCTCCAATTTAGTATCATAATGACCAGTCTCTCTATAAAAGGAAGACTTTGTTCTGTGTCTCTTAGACTGGTCTTCCTCCCATCAGACACATCTGAGGAAGAGGAAACTCTGTGATGTTTTTTAGACGACTTACCATGACCTTCAGTGGAAAATGTGTTCCCACTGACCCATATAATTGCCTGCAAACATGAGTTTCACACACCAAGGAGCCTTCCATGACAAACCAATTGCAGGGGGGTTTGTCAGTGTGGCCTCACTCTAAGTCATAGACTTTGGTGGAAAAGCCTGGATAAGAGAAATAAATGAATAAATGTATATAAAAGCAGAGCGAGCGTCACTAGCATCCATCTCCTGAGGACACTCTTTAAAAACTGGGGGTGGTGCTGGGGGTTGATGGGATATACTGGTCTTCAATCAACTTTATTGACATGAGTGTCCATCTCCTACGGATACCCCAACAATCTAGAAGTCATGAATACTATTGGGCTGCATACTCCACTCCAGGTTCCAGAAGAAATTAAGTGGCCTTCCTTTTAAGAAGAGCATGTGCCTTCATTCCCCAGCAGAAGAGAGTACCTAAAGAATACCTGTTACCAACTGCCCCCCCCCCCCCCCAATTTCTTACACAGAACACCCTTGTTGTACCAGAAAAGCCTGTTCCTCGTCATAAATCCAAATACTCACTCAGGAAATTCTATAACACCATAATTTAAATGTTGTTGGAAGTAGTAAGTCTAGGCCACAACACATAACACTGCCAAGAGTCTCAAAAGCAATTACAGTAAAATAATTACAAGATATCATTTTTAAGGCACAGGGTTTCTGTAGACTTACATTAGACTTTTTTCTATTTTTTTGAAACTGCTGTAATACAATAGAAAAAAGAGCTATTGCTACTACCAGATAGAATGTTGCATTAGAGGAAGTATCTGAATTACTAGATTGTCGTTGTTTTTTTGGTATAACTTCCTAGACATTTTCAGCCACAACAAAGTGACTGCTGATGACAAAGAAAGATGTCTATTGTCTTTCACAAGGACCACAACCATTTGCCCTGAATAATATCTGTATTATGAAGATCTTGCAGTTCTTGTTTCCCCAGCTTGTTTACCAATTGCAAACAAAGTTGGATCAAGAATTTGTCGAAAGTGATAGGAGAGCCAAGCATCATGACCAGAGTGAGCATCCACTGCAATCACTTTTTTAAATTTTTTTTTCCGAAGACATAAAAAGAAAAACAGTTACATTGCACATACACCATCAAGGTGAGCATTAAATTAAATTAGCAACAGTTCTTAGAATTACAACGTATCAAAGTTTCATTAAGAAGTACATAAGGATAGATATCCTGGAATTTATTCTAAATTAACTTGAACTACATGAGGAGGAGATCCACTATCTTTGGTTACAACTTGGAATTGAATTTCCTTTAACTGTTTCCTTTAAGCCAAATGACCTCTGAGCATCACTGTCTGAATGGACACGAAACTGGATCTCTTAAAACTGTTCTTGATATTTCAGTTATTAATGGCATATATAATGCGAACATTCTCATTATCCAAATCAGATGTCTGAACATTAAACACGACCAACACCCGTTTTTTCCTTAACGGGTGTTGGTCGTGCAGACTGCTAATCAAAACAAGCTGGGGGGGCACCCATAACCCCCCAGAACGCCTGTAATCCTCACCTTTACTATAAGCCAGCACCGGCAAAGGAGACACGCGATTGGCCGCCGGCACGCACATGGGCCATGGTCACGTCCTCAGCCATCGGAACAACCCGCCCCATGACCTCCCACCGGCCAATTGTGAGACTCCCGTTCCCGGCTCATAAAATGAATGGTTCTCTCTATCTAGATAGTATGCTGTTACAAGTTTGTAATAATTTGTAATAATTAATAGATAATGGCATACATTTGAGGATTGAACCATCAGTTATTTGGCAAGCCACAGTCCCATTTTTTTCGGAATCCAGATCCTTGACATTAATTAATGCAACAAGAGTCCCAGATGACAAAGAAGAGCCCTCTGGAACTGGAATATACAATGATGCAATAGTTATCCCCGGTGCTTTGTCACTGATGTCAATTAAGACTGTACAATGTGACTGTACATTGTGCAGCTAAATCACCACTATCTTTTACTTCCACAGTGACTTCATAACTTTGCGCTTTGTAATCCAATTCAACATTAGATTTTATAACCCCAGTTTTGGAGTTCATAATTAAGACCCGTTGTGCTGACTATCGAATGTGACTAAATAAACATGTGATGTCTGCATTGTATCCTTCATCTTTATCAGATGAATACCTAGAGATCCAGATGGAGCATTTTCATTTAAAATGATTTTGAAGGTTTTTTGGCTTAAAACAGGATATTTGTCATTTACATCTTGTCCCTTAATCTAGATTATAGCTGTTTAAATTTTTACAGGCCACACAGCATCAGAGGCTGTTAATATCAATTCATATCTCTGGGTTTTCCTTCTCTTCAGTGCCTCTTTTTTCGGCAAATACAAACTGAGGATTCGGTGTAAGACTATAACTCAGTAGAGAGTCACTTCCCAAATCCTGATCAAGGTATTTACCTAAAACAAAGCCTGCCCCGAGGGAAGCTGACTTGCATGATAACTTTAACAAATATTTTCTTGGAAAATTGTGGTGGATTGTCATTTTGCCTAGAACTTCAAATTTTATAGGATAAACAGTTACTGAATTTCCAGAATCTAGAAATCTTTCCCGTTCCAAAAAATGATTCGCTATCTATTCGGCTACTGACATATACATTTCCATTTTCTGAATAAATGTTAAATAATATATATGGAAGACAATCCCCTATTTTCTAGTGTCTAGCTCATTGCTATTTCATCTTAAAAATGTAGCCACAATTCCCACAACAGAATATATCTTTATTTCTTTCAGAATTGATTATTGAAGCAAATCAAAAGCAATCACTTGCATTAAAGAAAGACAGCAACATATTATTTGCCATACTGTACCATGTCTTCTGAACCTTTGCTCCAAGCTTACTGTCTTACTGTCGAAAACCAGGTAAAGCTGTATCTTGTTCCCAGTATGAAGAATGAAATGATGCAAAAGAAAGGTTCATGTATGGTGTTATCGATGGATTGGTGTTAGTTTTAGCTGGACAAACTGCTACAAAGAATGTTGAAGTTAATGTATTGTGGGGCAACAGTGACACAGTGTGGCTGATTTTCAGAAATGCAAGAACAGAGATGTTCTGTAAAAGCAACATAAGGTATCACAATGTATTAATGGCAGTAAGAGTAATGGATGATGGTGGATAGAACCCCTAAAGAAATCACTCAAGAGGCAGAATTCCCAAGAAATGATTTTCTTTCTTTTACAAAAATGTAATATACATATATAGCAGATTTATCCCCTCCCCCCCCCAGTACATCCGCCAGAAGGGAGATAAGATGGATGATCATAGGAATCCTCACCCGAGATTGCATATTTTTCTAAAAGGACATTGAATCAATCTGCAAAGGCAGACATAGCTTATCCACTGCACCTCCACTGATCAAGGAAAGAAAAAGGGTGATAGCAAGCACCCACGTTTTCAAGGAGATGGATCGGCATGCAGACTAACTGCGTGAGACCAGCAGAACCCCCACTCATATAGCTAGCAGGGATGAAGACACTGTTCCACACGGGGGTCTAGAAAAAAGCCCAGGGGCAAGGAAGTCCCAGTCAGCACCAGCAACCACCAAACCCTTTTTAAGTTGATAATTTTACAAATTTCTGGACATTTTTAACTGTATGTAGTAACATTTTTTTTCCTTTCCCTATGAGGATATGATTTATTAACTAGCATGTGGCTGTTCTTTCTTAGTCACGATGGCAGAGGCCCATTCTCTTCTTAGATTGTAAGCTTGTGAGCAGGGCCCTAATTCCTTTTGTTTCATTCACGTCACAGTTTTGGATTACGTCGTTTATTACTGTTTGTACTTTCTGTACCCCTTCATATGTTGCCGCTATATAAGTATGTGTTCTGTGTATCCCCTATGTCATAATATCTGTTACTCTCCTGCCCTATCTTATAATCGCTGTCCTTTGTATAGTTCAACATCATCAATATACTTCCCTATCAAATGTATACGATCTAGCAGGGCAAGGTCACCTCCAAAGATGTGGCGCTACTCCCACTTTGGAAAAAGGTACCCCCATGGGAGCACAACACCTCGCTGTGGAATACCTAAAAAAAAAAGCTTCAGAATAACATACTAGGGATGATTCAGGGTTGTTTCACCACCATATTCTTTTACTCATGGTGCAATTCTGCTTTGCATTTTTTTTTAATTTGCACAGCTAAATATAATGCTTAATTTCACCAAGGAAAAAGTACTTGTGAAAAGAGTGCTAAATGGTGCTAAATCAACCATAATAATAAGGTCCTGGATTACAGTTCCTTAAATGGTGAAACCCACGCATTTTTAAAAATAATTTAAAGTAAAAAAAACAGCCCAGCTGTCAGTTTCGGTGATAAAATTATCTTATTATCTTAAAGCGGCATTGATTTTATTACTGAAAAGTAAAAAAAAAAAATATGTATATATTATATAATATCTATCTCTCTCTCTCTCTCTCTCTCTCTCTCTCTCTCTCTCTCTCTCTCTCTCTCTCTCTCTCTCTCTCTCTCTCTCTCTCTCTCTCTCTCTCTCTCTCTCTCTCTCTCTCTCTCTCTCTCTCTCTCTCTCTCTCTCATCTCTCTTCTCTCTCTCTCTCTCTCTCTATATATATATATATATATAACAGGCAATTTTTTCATTAGATAAAAGTTGTATCTAACGCAAATGGCAAAAAAGTTAGAAAAACATTTGTAAAGACCCATTGTCATATTCATTCTAAAGGGAATGCTAAAAAAAATAGCTACATTGCTTTTAATTATAAAAAAAAGAGTACAACTCGCTGACAGTGATTCAATCAACTGTCATGCGAGTTGCAATATCACATATGAAAATTCTAATTCACACATGAATTCTCGCTTCTATTACACACAGATTCATCTCGGAGAGGGCTTGAAATCACTCAAGTTTGTGAGATTTTACACTTTAGAGATGACTTTCTAGCCAAAGTGGGATTTTACAATGAAGGATTTGTATCAAGGCTATAATCTCAAAAACATGATTGGTAACAGTAAGTAGTTGGGTAGTAAAGTAGGTAGCCAGAAAACCGGGTAGAATAATCCTATCAACCCACTATGCCTGGGCTTAATTCATATTTATCCAGCAGGTTCGCTTTGCTCACAATTAGGGTTGAGCGAACTTTTGAAAAATTCGATTCGGCTGATTCGCCGAATTTTCCGACAAAATTTGTTTCGGTCCGAATTTATTCGCGACGAATCGCTATTAACCCTTAAGTGCCAGCCTACCTGGAGTTTTTGTCACACTCTGTTGCCAGACCATTTTGCACTATTTTGCGCTCCCCATGTTCAAATGTGATTTTTGAAGGGATTTCCAGGGATTTCCCAGGAAAATGATATATTGTTTTTTTCAGCAGAGTCTGGGCTTTAATATGAAATGTCTTGTTTGTCATTTTTTAGGTGTATTCTCAATATTTTGGTTAAATATGTGCAAAAAAAAAAAAAAAAAAAAATTTTTACATATTGTAGTTTTTTTTGTAATAAAAAATGTAAGTTTGTCAATGAAATCTTATTGCGTGTGAAATCCCAATTTCTCCCGGTTACAGCGGTACCACATATGTATAGGTAGACACCCTTTCCTGCCCAGGAGACTCCCCCAAACTGAAACAACGCTTTAGGGGATTTTCAGATAAAAATACAACTGTGCTACGCAATATGCGCACCTTGCAGTTTTTTCCAGAAAAACAACCTTTTACATTTGAAATACCCCCAACAAACTATATATTCTCTGGAAGTACACACCTCAGGCTTTCTAGGCGTACCAGGCTTGTTGATGTGGCCATAGTTTTCTGGAAGTAATCCCTCAATGGATTCTTTGGTTGCAAAGAGTTTCCCTAAAAAAGGATAAAAAAGCAGAATCAAAGCCACATTTTCAGCAGAATCAAAGCCACATTTTCCTAAAAAAACTATATACAAACAAGAAAAAACAAGTTTAATCTGGAAACGCAACATCCCCCGAACAGAACAATACCCAACATGCATAGCTACTGTCAAGGGAAGAGCTGCCAAACACCCCAAAGTAAAGCATGTGCGTAACGGTAATTTTACTTGAAAATTTCAGCTCTGCAGACAAAGTGCGCACCTTGCGATTTTTCAACCAAAACAACCCTTGACATTTGGAATATCCCCCATAAACCATATATTCCCTGAAAGTACACACGTTAAGCTTTCTAAGGGTACCCAGCTTGTTGTAGTGGGCTCATCTTTCTGGAAGTAATCCCTCAAAGAATTCTTTGTTTGCGCAGGGTTTCCTTAAAAAATTTATAAAAAAGCTGAATAAAAAACACCTTTTCCTAAAATATAAATATGCAAACCAGAAAAAACAAGCTAAGTCTGAAAGCGCAAGGTCCCCCGAACAGAACAATACCCAACATGCATAGGTACTATTAACCCTTTTAATTGCCAGCCTACTTGAGATTTTGTCACCCTCTGTTGACAGGCCATTTTTCCCCATTTTGCGTCATGTTTTGCGCCATTTTTGCTGGAACTTTCAGGAAAATTATATATATATTTTTTTGCAGCAGAGTTTAGGCTTTAACATGAAATGTCGTTTGTAAATTTTTTTTTTTTTTTTTACAATATTATTAAGTAAAAATAATAAATAAATAAATAAAAAATGTTTTTAAAAAATTGACTCCTTTATTTTAAATAAAAAATGTATTTTATTAAGGAAAATCATATTGCATGTGAAAGCCCCATTTCTACCGATTAGAACGGTACCACATATTTATCGGTAGCCCCCTGTTCCTGCCCAGGAGACCCCCCTAACTGAAACAAGTATTTTATAACATTCACAAAAAAAATACAACTACCATCCACACTACAAAGGGTTAAATCGAGAAAAAAAATGACATAGGGTCCCCCCTCCCAGGGGAGGGAGACACCATTTTTTTTTATTTTTAAGGGTTAAAAACCCTTAAAAATCAAAAAAAAAATTGACGTGGGGTCCCCCTTACCCAAAGTAACCAGCCCGGGACCAGCTATGGGGGCTTGTAGGCACAGAGTGGGGGGGCCAGCTTATGTGCCCCCCCCACCCTGCAGCCTACGAGCCCACATAGCCCATGTGGGCCCGGGCTCTTCTGCCCCCCCCTGGCCTTTGGGGAGGCAGGTAATGGGGGTGCCGGGGGTTAATGGCAAGCCACCGGCTAGCGCAGGTGGCTTGCCATCCCCCCAGCCTTGTGAACTGGTATAGGGGTCATGGACCCCTTACCAGTTCACAAGGGGTTAAATGTAAATAATCACACAGACACAAGCAGAGAAAAAATATTTTATTAATTTTTTTTTTTTTTTTTTTTTTACACTGTACTCACCTCCCATCCATCCTGGAGCCCTCTGTCCCTCGGCGATCACTGGCTTCTGCTCACTTGCTAGAAGCCTTTTATAGCTGCTGGATGACAGAACACAAAGGGTTAATCAAAAAAAAAAATGACATAGGGTCCCCCCTCCCAGGGGGGGGGACCCCTTTTTTTTTTTGATTTTTAAGGGTTAAAAACCCTTAAAAATCAAAAAAAAAATTGACGTGGGGTCCCCCTTACCCACAGTAACCAGCCCGGGACCAGCTATGGGGGCTTGTAGGCACAGAGTGGGGGGGCCAGCTTTTGTGTCCCCCCCACCCTGCAGCCTACGAGCCCACATAGCCCATGTGGGCCCGGGCTCTTCTGCCCCCCCCTGGCCTTTGGGGAGGCAGGTAATGGGGGTGCCAGGGGTTAATGGCAAGCCACCCGCTAGCGCAGGTGGCTTCCCATCCCCCCAGCCTTGTGAACTGGTATAGGGGTCATGGACCCCTTACCAGTTCACAAGGGGTTAATAGTAAAAAATGACAGACACAGAGAAAAAAAAATCTTTATTTTTCTTTTTTTTACACTATACTCACCTCCGATCCGACGTCCCTCGCCGCTGTATGTCCCGCGCTGCTGTCACTGACAGATGCCGGTGGTGATCGGCGCAGGGCGGGTGACAGGCGAGGGGGCTCCGATCGGAGCCTCCTCACCTGACACCCGCCCTGCTCCGATCACCACCGGCATCTGACAGATGCCGGAGCTCGGAGGGGGTATAGGAGGAGCGGGATGACGTCATCCCGCTCCTCCCACAATGGGCGGAGCTAAGCGGCGGCGGCCATCGCCGCCATTACAAGAGGTGAGGACCCGGAAGAGGGTCCTCACCTGAAGACTGCGCAGCCCAGGGGGGGGATCGGACCCCCCCCCTGGTGAAGAGGAGACCCGGACAGAAGGCTCGGGCGCGGAGGTGAGTAAATGACAGTTTGTTTGTTTTTTTTTTTTACAGCGCCGATGTCAGCGCTGGAAACAGGGGGGGGGGCGGCTGGTTTCGGGCCCCCCCCTGAAGACGGAGGACGACGGGGGGGCGATCGGATGCCCCCCGCAGGAAGAGGGGACCCCAAGCTTCACGGGGATACCGGAGGTAAGTGTTTTTTTTTTCTATCTTTTTAACTGTTTGTGGGAAATGCCAGGCACGTAGTTTCTACGTGCTTGGCACTTAACGGTAGGAGAGGCAACCACGTAGAAACTACGTGCTTGGCATTTAAAGGGTTAAAAGCGGCTATTTCTGAGCTTCCTAGAGCCTCAATAGGGTTGTAAACCATTCTGCCTTGCTGTAACAGGCATAGGATGCGTGCTGGGTTAGTGAAATAATATTGTAAATCATTATGACATGCAGATCAGAGGCATCACTATCAGAATCGCAGAGCGACTGAGAGTTGAGGTGGCATCACTATGAGGGGCCCCTATACTGCCTGAAAAACACACCCTGGAGCTGGCAGCAGCAGGGGCCCAAATATTGGCTGACAGACATCTTGGAGTTGGCAGCAGGAGCAACAGGAGCCCAAAAATTGGCTGAATGACGCCCTGGAGCTGCAAGCAGCAGCAGCAGCAGCAGCCCAAACATAGCTTGAAAGAGACACTGGAGTTGGCAGCAGGAGCCCAAAAATTGGCTGAATGACACCCTGGAGTTGCAAGCAGCAGCAGCCCAAACATAGCTTGAAAGACACACTGGAGTTGGCAGCAGGAGCCCAAAAATTGGCTGAATGACACCCCGGAGTTGCAAGCAGCAGCAGCAGCCCAAGCATAGCTTGAAAGAGACACTGAATTTGGCAGCAGGAGCCCAAAAATTGGCTGAATGACACCCTGGAGTTGCAAGCAGCAGCAGCAGCCCAAGCATAGCTTGAAAGAGACACTGGAGTTGGCAGCAGGAACCCAAAAATTGGCCTAAAGACACACTGCAGTTGGCAGCAGCAGCAGCAGCAGGAGGCCAAGCATAGCTTGAAAGAGACACTGGAGTTGGCAGCAGGAGCCCAAAAATTGGCCTAAAGACACACCCTGGAGTTGGCAGAAGCAGCAGCAGGAGCCCAAACATTGGCGGAAAGAGACACTGGAGTTGGCAGCAGGAGCCCAAACATTGCCTGATAGACACACCCTGGGGTTGGCAGCAGCAGCAGCAGGAGCCCAAAAATTGGCCTAAAGACACACCCTGGAGTTGGCAGCAGCAGGAGGAGCCCAAAAATTGGCCTAAAGACACACTGGAGTTGCCAGCAGCAGCAGGAGCCCAAACATTGCTTGAAAGAGACACTGAAGTTGGCAGGAAGAGCCCAAAAATTGGCTTAAAGACACACTGGAGTTGGCAGGAGCCCAAACATTGGCTGAAAGAGACACTGGAGTTGGCAGCAGGAGCCCAAAAGGTGGCCTAAAGACACACCCTGGAGTTGGCAGCAGCAGGAGCCCAAAAATTGGCCTAAAGACACACCCTGGAGTTGGCAGCAGCAGCAGGAGCCCGAACATTGGCCTAAAGACACACTGGAGTTGCCAGCAGCAGCAGCAGCAGGAGCCCAAACATTGCTTGAAAGAGACACTGGAGTTGGCAGCAGGAGCCCAAAAATTGGCTGAATGACACCCTGGAGTTGCAAGCAGCAGGAGCCCAAACATAGCTTGAAAGAGACACTGGAGTTGGCAGCAGGAGCCCAAAAATTGGCTGAATGACACCCTGGAGTTGCAAGCAGCAGCAGCAGCCCAAACATAGCTTGAAAGAGACACTGGAGTTGGCATCAGGAGCCCAAAAATTGGCTGAATGACACCCTGGAGTTGCAAGCAGCAGCAGCAGCCCAAACATAGCTTGAAAGAGACACTGGAGTTGGCATCAGGAGCCCAAAAATTGGCTGAATGACACCCTGGAGTTGCAAGCAGCAGCAGCAGCCCAAACATAGCTTGAAAGAGACACTGGAGTTGGCAGCAGGAGCCCAAGTAGACGCCATGTCTCCAGTGCCCTAACCAGCCATGGTTTCCAACATGTGCTGTAGTACATGAAGCAGTGGAATCACGTCGTTCATCCCGTAATCCTGGCGACTCACAAATAAAGTGACTTCCTCAAAGGGCCTGAGCAAACGGCAGGTGTCACGCATGAGCTGCCACTGGTTGACATTGAAGTTACACAGGGGTGTCCCCCTATCCGCTTGGATCATCAAGAAATCCGTGATGGCTTTTCTCTGTTCGTATAGTATGTCCAACATATGCAGGGTGGAATTCCAACGGATGGAAACATCGCAAATCAGACTATGTTGGGGGCTACCGTTCTGACGCTGTAGCTCAAGAAGGGTGTGCTTGGCGGTGTATGAGTGGCTGAAGTGCATGCAAAGTTTTCTTGAAGTTGTTAGGATGTCTTGCAGATGGGGGAAGACTTCAGAAACCGCTTCACAACCAGATTGAAGACGTGAGCCATGCAGGGCGCATGGGTCAGCATTCCTTGTCGAAGCGCAGACAAAATTTTCTTCCCATTGTCGGTAACCATGGTTCCCATTTTCAGTTTTCTTGGAGTAAGCCATGTTTGGATTTCTTGATGAATAAATTTAAGCAGTTCGCCAAGTGACACCTCCGTGCCCTGCACACATGGTAGGCTGGAGGGGCACTGAGACTTGAGCCTACAGTGGAGGGTGAGGAGATGGCGGAGGATGAGGAAGCCGAGTCGCACGGTGTCACAGGCACAGCGGCCAGGGAGCACGGAGGCCGAAGCGGGGTGACCTGTCCAAGTTGCTGCTGTTGCAAAGGGACCACATTCATCCAGTGGGCCGTAAACGACATGTACTGTCCCTGACCGTAGTTAAAGCTCCAGACATTGGCGCTGCCATGCACTTTGCTACACACCGTCAGGCTCAAGGACTGGCCCACCTTCTGTTCAACAAAAGTGTGCAGTGCTGGTACTGCCTTCTTGGCAAAGAAATGACAGCTTGGGACTCTTCACCTCGGCTCGGCACAAGCCATCAGTTCTCTGAAAGGTGCAGAGTCCACCACCTGAAAAGGGAGTGACTGCAGCACCAGCAACTTGGACAGGAGCACATTCAGCTTCTGCGCCGTAGGATGAGTGGGCGCATACTGCTGTCTCTTGGACATGGCTTCGCTGATGGATTGCTGGCGGGATGCATGACTTGGAGGAGGAGGAGCAGGAGCATCAGGAGGAGCGACAGAGGATGGGTATGACGCACAGCTGCCTTCGGCTTAAGTGCTGGAGCCTTGGCTGCCAGAAATTGGGAGCGGCGTGCCACTTGGTGAGGTAGCAGGCTGGACCACCTCTTGGGAGCCTCGGTTCTCCCAGGCCGCTTTATGGTGACGCAGGGCCGTGGTGCCAACATTTGGGTCCTGGCCACGCTTCACCTTCTGCCTACATATCTTGCATGTGGCCATGTTACCCTCCTGCGGATGCTTCAGGAAAAACTGCCACACTGCCGAGTAGCTACTTTTCCCACCAACAGGCCTCACTGATTCAATGCTACTGTCGCCAACTCCAGGAACCCCTGCTCCACTACCTCCCGATAAGGTAGCCTGCCGCGCAGCAGGTGCTCTACCCCGGCCCAGGCCCCGTTTGGTTCCAGGCTTTACAATTGTGCCCCCATGCTGACTGCCAACCATGCTGCTAACACCTTGCTGCCTCAGCTGCTGACTCCGGGGCAACCTGCGCCCCTCTTCTGATGATGACGATGAAGCCCCTTCATTACCCGGCTCCCAAGTGCCGGGTACATCATCATCATCATCACTGAGTTGTGGCTGTATGTCACTGATGTTCTCGGTTTCCTCAACAGTGTCTGGCGCAGGAGCTGGAAAGCTCGCAACACCCACGACACTGTCCACATCACTATTTGTCTGCCGAGCTAAAGAAGCCACCTCCATTTCATGGCTGGGCAGTAGCTGCTGACTGTCCTCTATCTGATCATCCTCCTCACTAAAGAGTGGAGCTGAACCCAAAGCATAGGATACGTCACTGGGGGAGGGAGAGACTGGGGGTCTCAGATGTAACTTGTGATGATGTTGATGAGCGCGTTAACCAATCTACCACGGCAGATGCGTTACTGGTGGAGACACGACCGCTAGCAGATACTGGCAGATCAGGTCTCTCATCATGACTCCTGCTCCCACTCGCCCCTAGTCTGCTGCGACCTCTGCCTGCAGAATCTTGGCCTCTGCCACTCCTCTTTGAACTTCCTGGCACTTGTCTGCCTGACATTTTTATGTATTTGCTTATTTTGTATAACAGATAGGGTGCTAGGTGCAAGTTTGGGATACCCCGTGGCCTGGTGTAATGACAGCAGACAGAAACCAATGCAAAATTAAATAACTTAGTACAGCTGAGGCAGAAGCACGCTTATTTTGTATAACAGATAGGGTGCTAGCTGCAAGTTTGGGATACCCTGCGGCCTGGTGTAATGACAGCAGACAGAAACCAATGCAAAATTAAATAACTTAGTACAGCTGAGGCTGAAACACGCTTATTTTGTATAACAGATAGGGTGCTAGCTGCAAGTTTGGGATACCCTGCGGCCTGGTGTAACCCTTTCAGTGCCAAGCCCGTAGTTTCTACGTGCTTGCTTCCACTCCACTTAAGTGCCAAGCACGTAGAAACTACAGGCTTGACTTTCCCCCCTGCTACAGTAAAAGTAAAAAAAAAAAAAAACACTCACCTGACCCCTTGTTCTATCCGGCCGGGTCTCCTCTTCATCCGGGGGGGCTTCGATCCCCCACCCAGGCCCCCCCGGGTGCAGGGGAGAGCAAAAAACAATGCAAAATTAAATAACTTAGTACAGCTGAGGCTGAAACACGCTTATTTTGTATAACAGATAGGGTGCTAGCTGCAAGTTTGGGATACCCTGCGGCCTGGTGTAATGACAGCAGTCAGAAACCAATGCAAAATTAAATAACTTAGTACAGCTGTGGCTGAAGTACGCTTATTTTGTATAACAGATAGGGTGCTAGCTGCAAGTTTGGGATACCCAGCGGCCTGGTGTAATGACCGCAGTCAGAAACCAATGCAAAATTAAATAACTTAGTACAGCTGAGGCTGAAACACGCTTATTTTGTATAACAGATAGGGTGCTAGGTGCAAGTTTGGGATACCCTGCGGCCTGGTGTAATGACAGCAGTCAGAAACCAATGCAAAATTAAATAACTTAGTACAGCTGAGGCTGAAACACGCTTATTTTGTATAACAGATAGGGTGCTAGCTGCAAGTTTGGGATACCCTGTGAGCTGGTGTAATGACAGCAGTCAGAAACCAATGCAAAACTAAATAACTTAGTACAGCTGAGGCTGAAACACGCTTATTTTGTATAACAGATAGGGTGCTAGCTGCAAGTTTGGGATACCCTGCGGCCTGGTGTAATGAAAGCAGTCAGAAACCAATGCAAAATCAAAGAACTTAGTACAGCTGAGGCTGAAAAACGCTTATTTTGTATAACAGATATGGTGCTGGCTGCAAGTTTGGGATATCCTGCGGCCTGGTGTAATGACAGCAGTCAGAAACCAATGCAAAATTAAATAACTTAGTACAGCTGAGGCTGAATCACGCTTATTTTGTATAACAGATAGGGTGCTAGCTTCAAGTTTGGGATACCCTGCGGCCTGGTGTAATGACAGCAGTCAGAAACCAATGCAAAATTAAATAACTTAGTACAGCTGAGGCTGAAACACGCTTATTTTGTATTACAGATAGGGTGCTAGCTGCAAGTTTGGGATACCCTGCGACTGGTGTAATGACAGCAGTCAGAAACCAAGGCAAAATTAAATAACTTAGTACAGCTGAGGCTGAAACACGCTTATTTTGTATAACAGATAGGGTGCTAGCTGCAAGTTTGGGATACCCTGCGGCCTGGTGTAATGACAGCAGTCAGAAACCAATGCAAAATTAAATAACTTAGTACAGCTGTGGCTGAAGTACGCTTATTTTGTATAACAGATAGGGTGCTAGCTGCAAGTTTGGGATACCCAGCGGCCTGGTGTAATGACCGCAGTCAGAAACCAATGCAAAATTAAATAACTTAGTACAGCTGAGGCTGAAACACGCTTATTTTGTATAACAGATAGGGTGCTAGGTGCAAGTTTGGGATACCCTGCGGCCTGGTGTAATGACAGCAGTCAGAAACCAATGCAAAATTAAATAACTTAGTACAGCTGAGGCTGAAACACGCTTATTTTGTATAACAGATAGGGTGCTAGCTGCAAGTTTGGGATACCCTGTGGGCTGGTGTAATGACAGCAGTCAGAAACCAATGCAAAACTAAATAACTTAGTACAGCTGAGGCTGAAACACGCTTATTTTGTATAACAGATAGGGTGCTAGCTGCAAGTTTGGGATACCCTGCGGCCTGGTGTAATGAAAGCAGTCAGAAACCAATGCAAAATCAAAGAACTTAGTACAGCTGAGGCTGAAAAACGCTTATTTTGTATAACAGATATGGTGCTGGCTGCAAGTTTGGGATATCCTGCGGCCTGGTGTAATGACAGCAGTCAGAAACCAATGCAAAATTAAATAACTTAGTACAGCTGAGGCTGAATCACGCTTATTTTGTATAACAGATAGGGTGCTAGCTTCAAGTTTGGGATACCCTGCGGCCTGGTGTAATGACAGCAGTCAGAAACCAATGCAAAATTAAATAACTTAGTACAGCTGAGGCTGAAACACGCTTATTTTGTATTACAGATAGGGTGCTAGCTGCAAGTTTGGGATACCCTGTGACTGGTGTAATGACAGCAGTCAGAAACCAAGGCAAAATTAAATAACTTAGTACAGCTGAGGCTGAAACACGCTTATTTTGTATAACAGATAGGGTGCTAGCTGCAAGTTTGGGATACCCTGCGGCCTGGTGTAATGACAGCAGTCAGAAACCAATGCAAAATTAAATAACTTAGTACAGCTGAGGCTGAAACACGCTAATTTTGTATAACAGATATGGTGCTGGCTGCAAGTTTGGGATATCCTGCGGCCTGGTGTAATGACAGCAGTCAGAAACCAATGCAAAATTAAATAACTTAGTACAGCTGAGGCTGAATCACGCTTATTTTGTATAACAGATAGGGTGCTAGCTTCAAGTTTGGGATACCCTGCGGCCTGGTGTAATGACAGCAGTCAGAAACCAATGCAAAATTAAATAACTTAGTACAGCTGAGGCTGAAACACGCTTATTTTGTATTACAGATAGGGTGCTAGCTGCAAGTTTGGGATACCCTGCGACTGGTGTAATGACAGCAGTCAGAAACCAAGGCAAAATTAAATAACTTAGTACAGCTGAGGCTGAAACACGCTTATTTTGTATAACAGATAGGGTGCTAGCTGCAAGTTTGGGATACCCTGCGGCCTGGTGTAATGACAGCAGTCAGAAACCAATGCAAAATTAAATAACTTAGTACAGCTGAGGCTGAAACACGCTAATTTTGTATAACAGATAGGGTGCTAGCTGCAAGTTTGGGATACCCTGCGGTCTGGTGTAATGACAGCAGTCAGAAACCAATGCAAAATTAAATAACTTAGTACAGCTGAGGCTGAAACACGCTTATTTTGTATAACAGATAGGGTGCAAGCTGCAAGTGTGGGATACCCTGCAGCCTGGTGTAATGACAGCAGTCAGAAACCAATGCAAAATTAAATAATTTAGTACAGCTGAGGCTGAAACACGCTTATTTTGTATAACAGATAGGGTGCTAGCTGCAAGTTTGGGATACCCTGCGGCCTGGTGTAATGACAGAAGTCTGAAATCAATGCAAAATTAAATAACTTAGTACAGCGGAGGCTGAAACACGCTTATTTTGTATAACAGATAGGGTGCTAGCTGCAAGTTTGGGATACCCTGCGGCCTGGTGTAATGACAGCAGTCAGAAACCAATGCAAAATTAAATAACTTAGTACAGCTGAGGCTAAAACACGCTTATTTTGTATAACAGATAGGGTGCTAGCTGCAAGTTTGGGATACCCTGCGGCCTGGTGTAATGACAGCAGTCAGAAACCAATGCAAAATTAAATAACTTTGTACAGCTGAGGCTGAAGCACGCTTATTTTGTATAACAGATAGGGTGCTAGCTGCAAGTTTGGGATACCCTGCGGCCTGGTGTAATGACAGCAGTCAGAAACCAATGCAAAATCAAATAACTTAGTACAGCTGAGGCTGAAACACGCTTATTTTGTATAACAGATAGGGTGCTAGCTGCAAGTTTGGGATACCCTGCGGCCTGGTGTAATGACAGCAGTCAGAAACCAATGCAAAATTAAATAACGTTGTACAGCTGAGGCTGAAGCACGCTTATTTTGTATAACAGATAGGGTGCTAGCTGCAAGTTTGGGATACCCTGCAGCCTGGTGTAATGACAGCAGTCAGAAACCAATGCAAAATTAAATAACTTAGTACAGCTGAGGCTGAAACACGCTTATTTTGTATAACAGATAGGGTGCTAGCTGCAAGTTTGGGATACCCTGTGGCCTGGTGTAATGACAGCAGTCAGAAACCAATGCAAAATTAAATAACTTAGTACAGCTGAGGCTGAAACATGCTTATTTTGTATAACAGATAGGATGCTAGATGCAAGTTTGGGATACCCTGCGGCCTGGTGTAATGACAGCAGTCAGAAACCAATGCAAAATTAAATAACTTAGTACAGCTGAGGCTGAAACACGCTTATTTTGTATAACAGAAAGGGTGCTAGCTGCAAGTTTGGGATACCCTGCGGCCTGGTGTAATGACAGCAGTCAGAAACCAATGCAAAATTAAATAACTTAGTACAGCTGAGGCTGAAACACGCTTATTTTGTATAACAGATAGGGTGTTAGCTGCACGTTTGGGATACCCTGCGGCCTGGTGTAATGACAGCAGTCAGAAACCAATGCAAAATTAAATAACTTAGTACAGCTGAGGCTGAAACACGCTTATTTTGTATAACAGATAGGGTGCTAGCTGCAAGTTTGGGATACCCTGTGGCCTGGTGTAATGACAGCAGTCAGAAACCAATGCAAAATTAAATAACTTAGTACAGCTGAGGCTGAAACATGCTTATTTTGTATAACAGATAGGATGCTAGATGCAAGTTTGGGATACCCTGCGGCCTGGTGTAATGACAGCAGTCAGAAACCAATGCAAAATTAAATAACTTAGTACAGCTGAGGCTGAAACACGCTTATTTTGTATAACAGAAAGGGTGCTAGCTGCAAGTTTGGGATACCCTGCGGCCTGGTGTAATGACAGCAGTCAGAAACCAATGCAAAATTAAATAACTTAGTACAGCTGAGGCTGAAACACGCTTATTTTGTATAACAGATAGGGTGTTAGCTGCACGTTTGGGATACCCTGCGGCCTGGTGTAATGACAGCAGTCAGAAACCAATGCAAAATTAAATAACTTAGTACAGCTGAGGCTGAAACACGCCTATTTTGTATAACAGATAGGGTGCTAGGTGCAGGTGTGGGATTTTGTATAAAAGATAGGGTCACGTGTTGAAATGGAATGCCCATGTGGGCTGGGGTTTTTACAGCAGACCAAAAAAATTAAAACTAATCGAACTATAAGAAATGTTAAATGTGCCACTGCCAACATGGGATGCACAGTGGCCAGGAATTTTTACAGCACAAAACACAGCAATTTAAAACTGATCTGGCAAATGAAGTGAAATGAAAATAAAAAAAGCTTTCTTTCCCTGTCACTTTATCTGCTGTCCCTGCCTGGATCGTTCCCGATTTTTCACTATCTTTCCCTATCTTTTCCTGGCTCCCCTTGGCACTCTGTGGGTCTCTGTGGGTCTCCCTGCCTCTCTGTTACTCTCTCCCTGTCTGTAGCAACTTAGAAAGCTCCGTTGTCTGTGCACTGCAAGTCTCAAATGCGCACAAGCAAGATGGCCGCTGCTTTATATAGCACTGTGACGTCACCGGGCTTTCTGGCTGCTGATAGGCTGCATGTGACTGTCCCATCATACCTTGCCCCAGGGTACATGTCTGGACATGTATCTTAGAATGCCTGTCATTGAAATTAATGGCGTTTAAAGGCAAACTTCGATCGATCGAATCGCGGGGAAATTCGGATTCGTTTAGAATCCGGGTTCGTCTGGATCGATTCGCTCATCTCTAATTACTTCCATAAAACTATTGCCCACATAAGCCTGGTACGCCTAGAAATCTTGAGGTGTGTACTTCCAGAGAATATATAGTTTGTTGGGGGTATTTCAAAGGGTTGTTTTTCTTGAAAAACCGCAAGATGCGCATAGCATAGTTGTATTTTATCTGAAAATCTCCTAAAGCGATGTTTCAGTTTGGGGGAGTTTCCTGGGCAGGAAAGGGTGTCTACCAATACATATGTGGCCCCGCTGTAACAGGGGGAAATTGGGATTTCACACGCAATAAGATTTTATTAACAAACTTAATTTTTTTATTACAAAAAAAACACTACAAATTGTAAAAAATAGATTTTTAAAAATGTATTTGCACATATTTCACCCAAAAGTATTGAGCGTACACTAAAAAAGGACAAACAAGACTTTTCATGTTTAAGCCAAGACTCTGCTGAAAACTATATATAATTTTACTGGGAGATCCCTGGAAATCCTTTCAAAAATCACAGTTGAACATGATTAGTGCAAAATAGTGAAACGTGTTCTGGCAACAGAGGGTGACAAAAACTCTAGGTAGGCTGGCGCTAAAAATTACAAAAATAGTCAAAACTGTCACAATGAATAAAATGGAGATAAAAGCTATAGCAGTTGCAACATATAAGGTTATATTAGATGATATGTCCCAAATAAATAGTTAATTTCCAACTTCTGGTACAATTTGTTGAAAGTTTTCAGGCACAACTAGGTTTAAAGTTACTGTGGCTGATAAAGAAGGGACTCCATTATATTTCACCAGAACCACAAAGTCTCAAAGAGTCAAAGTTTACAAGGTTTCAACCTATTTTAACGCCACCTTCATACTGGCCAATGGTGAATAAAGATTGCTCTGGAGCTTGAGGTAAATGGTAAGAAATCCAGAGTCAGTGTCCACCTCATTCACTTTGGTAACTAGATAAGCTTTTCTTCAGATTGGGGAATAAACTCTAACGAGTCTTCATTGTCGGATAATGGGTAAAGAATCTTAGGAGCATTATCATTTGTATCAACTATACATATCCTCACATTAGGCTCGATTCAGAGGCACATTCGTCTGGACTTCCGTAGCTGTCTGTGAAAGTTTTTGTGTGTGTTTGTCATTTTTTTGTTTTTTTTTCGTTCATTTTTCATTCGTACGAACGTTCGGGCAAATGCGTATATGCGCTTTCGATGAACGAAACAAATCAGATCATTTGCGTTAGTTCGGATCATTTTCCCATCAAAATCTGATATTTTTCGTTCCTTCAGATAACTTAGGTTATTGGTATGGGCTTGCGTCTCATTCAGAGACCACCACCCTATAAACCCGTTTCCTCTACCGATCCCCGTACGGGACCATTTTGACCTCGAGACTAGCAGCTATGGATGACTCTAGTGTATTTGAGGAGCATGAGGATCTGCAGCTCATGGGCACTGAAATTGTCCGGAGGGCTGAGACCAGATTGCACCGGCGACGCATGCACATCGATGGCATGCATGACGTTGAGCTGTTCGAGCTTACCAGACTTAATCGCGTTTCCCTCCATAAGTTGTATAGTGAGCCATGGTTAGCCCGCACCACAAGGAGGGGGCAAGCTATTTCAGGTAAGACCAAGATGCTTGGCTGCCTGCAATTTTTGGCGAACGGCTCGTTCCAGAGGCTGGGTGCCCTCTCCCTGGGGATCTCCCAGCCTACGCTGAGCCGCGCGCTATCCAAGTTTTTGGAAGGCATGGCTACCATTACTCGGAAATATATTTGTTTTCCTGAGGACATGGTAGCCAGGAACGCAATTAAGCTGGCATTTTATAACATCGCCGACATGCCCAACGTCATGGGTGCCATTGACTGCACCCACGTTGCCCTATCTACAGGCAAGTACAATCTGACATTTTTTAATATAGTTTACCTAAATTTTTTATTTCATTTTTCACAATCTCTCCTTGTATAATCCCTCCTTGTAAATAGTCCCTGTGAAATAGTTCACATGGTATATCTGTTAATCCCTCCTTGTAAATAGTCCCTGTGAAATAGTTCACATGGTATATCTGTTAATCCCTCCTTGTAAATAGTCCCTTGGAAACAATGGGCCTTATTTAGGCTCTCACATTTTTATCATGTGGCCCAAAGGGAAACATTTTAATGTGGACCTTAAATAGCCAATTACAATTTAAGCTTTACTTGATCCAACATACATATCCTTTTTTTGGTTACAAAATACTTATGTACTTGGTTAGTGTTATTTGCATTGGCCCACAGGTTTTGGGAGGATGTTATTAGTTAGTGTTTCACTAGTTTTCCTTGCCTTGCTGATATTTTGATTTTCTTTTATCCCAGGAACCGCAAAATGGGCCACTCACTGAATGTCCAAGCAGTGATCGCCCCAGACATGCGGTTCCTTAGTGTCCTCGCCGGGTTCCCAGGCTCATCCCATGACGCCTACATTCTTAGAAGATCTGGACTGTACGGTCAGTTTGAGTCTGGAGAATTCTCCGGTGGATGGCTCCTTGGTAAGTTGACGCCAAGAACGTCATTTACTTTTCAATGTATGCCTATGAATTTAATTTTTGACCCATGTATGAAACTATGCCTATTTGTACCCCTTGTTTACATGTGAAACACGACCTTAACCATTACATTTATCAAACAACAAAGCCTTGACAAATGTTTGTCCGGCATTTCCAAATTGACAAATTCTACTTTATAGTAAATTAATTATTAGGCTTCCCCACACTCGGCTGTAATTATGTTCTTGCCTTGATATGATAGGGGCTGCGCCATCTTTGCTTAGATGCATTACACTTACTGAGTAGAGGAGAGCGGGATAAAGTGCAGGGGCCGGGTTAGAGCTGTTTTTGCCTCAGACAAAGCAGATACGGAGTCCTGAAAAGTTAAGACATCCAAGAATGCTGAGCAGCACAGTCCTAAACCAATACCTGTTAGCAGTCTGCCTAATTGGCCATCATCCGCCATCTTTGATTTTTAAATTGTCCCAACATCCATTAGATGGGGTTAGGGTTTATTTTGGGCTGCGCAATCTGTATGCTCAGGGTGTTGCTCAAATGTAACATAGGCTCTTAGTCATGTTGAAGGACCGTTTTTTGCATTCAATTTAGGGAGTAATGTGTAATTGATGCTATTCTTTTTAATTTTTTTTTAGGTGATTCAGGCTATCCGCTGCTTCCCTGGCTGCTGACGCCCGTCCTTTGGCCCCAGAATGCCGCCCAGGATGCATACAATCGGGCACACAGGAAGACCAGGGCCGTGGTGGAGAGGGCGTTTGGCCTATTAAAAACCCGTTTTCGATGCTTGGACCATACCGGGGGGCACTACAGTATGACCCCAAGAAGGTCATTGATATAATTATGGCGTGTGCTGTGTTGCATAATTATGCCATCATGCAGCGTGTCCCCTGGTATATGGATTTGCCCCCCTCTCCACCCAGCGATGACCCAGAGGACCACTACTGTGGCACAGCTAGTGCGTCTGGGCAAGCCATTCGTTCAAATTTGATTTCCACACATTTTTCTTAATTTGTTGTGCCTGTGTTTGTTTTGTCCCTTTATTGATTGTTATTTAATTTCTTTTGGCTTTGTGTTTGTATTTTTGTTAGTTACTGTCCAAAATAGTAATGAAGTCATTAATAAAAACCTCACACCTGATTTTAGACTCATAGCTTTTTTTGTGCCCAATTTGTTTGTGCAAACTTTAAGTAATCTTTATCCCAAAAATACATTAAGGCATCAACTTTGTCAACAACAGGTCAAGTCAAAATTATTTTGGTTTATTTTCAAAGCAAACATTGGAGTTGATGGTCACTCCCATAGTTCATGTAAATACATGGTAAAACAACATATGTAATTTTTGACAAATCATGCCACATAGCAATTGGCCACAGGCAGGAGTTTACAAGTAATGCACTCCATGCCAAAGTTTACTTCACAAATTAAATACACACACATATGTGACAAGCATTGGCATGTCCAGATTTTTGAGCCAACAAATAGAGCCACAGACACACCCTCTCCTGCTTGGCCACATTTGCCACAGGCACAGGTGGAAAGCAGCCATAACTATGCCACACCTACACCTGTGACTCAGTGGCCCACCCAAACAATAACCCCCAGTCCCAATTCAAGTCCAGTTCAATCTCAGCCAGGGGTCAAGGTAGTAGTGTGCCAGGCCAGAATGTCCCCCAATCATGCCTACAAACAGGAGGAGCCAGAACCAATGTAATTAGGCACAAGCCTGCAGCGCAACAGCTTGAGTGGCAGGTTCAGTGAGGCTTGAGCTCCGGCATTGGCTAGTGGGCTACCTCAGCACTCTAATGAGCTATATGAGCGCAAATCAAAAGCATACAAGCAAAGCCATACCAAAAGGGTATATTGGTAGGGCTCACCAGACAGGTCAATACAGTGGGGATGTCGAGCAAAGATGTGGAGCAGATACAGGCCAAATAGGCCTTAAAATGGTGGATGCCCATAAAACCCAGGTTGTGGGCCTTGGAGGTGGGCCCTCACCTGGGCCTGTGTGGCATTCAGAATCTGCAACTGCTCCAACATGTTTCTATTGGTAGTTCGAAATTCAGCCAGCATGGCACTGAAATTGGTAGTTAAGGTGGCCATGTGGCTGTTGCTATTTCTAACTTCCTCAAGCATGGCTGTGAAATTTGTGGATAAGGTGGCCATGTGGCTGTTGTTGGACCTAAATTCAGTCAGCATGGAGTTTAACGTATTATTTAACATCTCTAATTGGCCATGAAGATGTTCGTGGTTTCTTTGATTTTGTAGGCGAAATAAACACCTCTCATGGTGCCATGCTGACTCCATCATCGGCACGCCCCTCCGCTGGGAAACTGGGCGACGTAGCTGGCTATGTCTCCCAATTCCCCGGGTTATAGGGCGTGCAGATGATGGGCCTCTAGGTCCCCCAACAGCCACAGGTCTTCTTGGCAAACCATCAGCAGCAGAGCTAACACTGGGGACTGTAGGCTCAGTCTCTGCATGCTGCCCACAAAGGGCTGGCAGCATGCAGCCAGCTTCACTCTGCTGCTGATTTGTGTGAGAAACATGTTGGGACAGTTGCAGATTCTGTCCCGGGGGCGGGGCTGTACAGAAGGTCCCATGAAGGTTCCATCCTCCTACAGCTCCTGGATTTCCTCCATCAGTGTGTGGGTCTGTTGGGACATGTAAAAAAAAAAGGTTCAGTTTGGGCAATACATATGTAATTCCGCAAAAAGAAACATGGCAAGTCACATGCATAAGCAAAATCAGAGAAAGACACTTACCGTATATATCTGATCCTGGGTCCGAGGCAGCACGGAAGTTGACGACATGGACAAACGGGCTGAGGCTTCCCCACTAGCTGAGGGATGATGCTGAGCTGCATTGTTAAAAAAAGGCATGTAAACAAACAACTATGCATTGCTGATGTGTAAGAATATATATGCTTCACTAAAACACGTGGGCAAGCATGAATGGCAACTCCAACAGCGGGCCAAGTTGACCTTCACTATGAATGCCATTATCTGTTAGATGTATTACTCACCAAGTACATACACATTGGTCACCTTAACCCAACAAAACATGCATGTACTGGCTGTTGTGAGACTTCACACATGCCTAAAAGCCCATTAGGGGACCACACTCAGCTTGCAAATAGCATTTGCCCTAAGATTATGCTGGTTGCCATTCTTTCTAGGTAAACCTTTCAATCACCCTAAATCAAGTCTTTCAGACCAAAGCACAGCTCCAACCCAAGTGGGCTACAGATAAAGATGTAAGTGTTGGATGTGATTGACTAGAAACACATAACAGGCAGTCCTTTGCAAATCTAAATACTTTAATACTGTTCCGAAAGACTCTCAAAGGTCATGTATGGGCAAGCAAATTAGCAAATGATCAGGCCACACACATGACACACCCTGGTCAAATTGTTACCTCCACTACAAGGCACACCCTAGGGGCGTGTGTTAATATATGCCTTGGAGCCTCATTTTACACGTAGCTCACATTTCACATACACACTAACATTACTAACCTGCAGGAATAGTTGGGATGTCTGTGTCCTGTCGCCCCGAGTGTCCCTCTAAGGCCACGGGATGTAGCAGGCCCAGCACAATCTCCTCAGCCTGGGTAAATTGCAGTTTAGTGGGGAAGCCTCCGCCAGTTTGTAAGCTAAAAAAGATAGTTTGACACATTTAGCAAAATGGTGACAATACAAGAAGAGGACAAATCCACAAAGTATATATGTACCTGTAATGACGCCGTTTATTTTCTTTCTTCTGTGCATACTTGAGGTCCGATATTTTCCTTTGGATCTGCTCCACATCTTTTAGCTCTTCCCCCGCTGCACTGAGCTGTCTGGTGAGCTCCTCCAAAATTTCTGCTTTGTGCTGTTTGCTGGTAGCTTTTAAACTGCGCCCATATAGCTCATCATAATGCAAGGTGGGCCTCCCCAAACCTGCCACTCAAGTGGCCTCTGCGCAATGTGCGCCTGTTGCTTTCGGTTGTGGCTCCTCATTGTTTGCAGGCAAATTGGGGGACATTCTGACCTGGCTGTGTTGGGGTGAAATGAATGACTGCTGGCTGGCTGGAGATAGAACAGGACTAGGAAAGGGACTGGGTGTTCATGGTTGGGTGGCCACTGAAGTAGCAGGTGTAGATGTGGCATATGGTGAGTGCCTTGCCACCTGTGCCGGTGGAGAATAAGACCGAGGAGGAGAGGGTGTGGTTGAAGAAGTCGGGCTTGGGGCCCTGTGCCTCTGTGGGCCCTTAGAAGTAGCATGCCTCTTGGAGGTAGTAGGACGGTCCAGGGGTGAACCAGAGCTTTGGCTTCTTTGCCGATGCCTTGCCCTCTTGGCCGAGGATTTGGAGACCCATGCGGGTGGGGATGGCGACCTTGGGCTTCTTGGCCGGTGCCTTGTCCTCTTGCCATGAGATTTGTGGCCACATGCGGGTGGCGGTGATGCCGAGCTCGGGCTGCTGGTGCTTCCTGGCCTTCTTTGGCGGTGCCTTTGGCTCTTGCAATATTTTTCAACACGTGCGGGTGGTGGTGATGGCGAGCTAGAGCTGCTGGGGCTTCTTTCCCAGTGTGTTCTTTTGTTAGCCTTGGCTTGGGAGACACGTGGGTGGGTTGATGGGGACCTGGGGGGGCTGGGGCTTCGCGCCCTCTTGGTACCTTTTTTGGCGCCCGTTGTTGTTGCCTTGCTGGCCTGTGGCTTCCTCTTGCCCGCTGGCTCCTTTTTTGGCCTCATTGTTTTAGTAGGCTTTGGCTGAGCACTGCGGGTTGCCTGCAGCTTACTTTTGGGCATCTGGGAGCGATGTTGGCCCTGCAAAAGGCTCCTGCCACTTTGATGGCTGTTTGCTGCTGCCGCTGCTGTTGTCCTTTGCTGCTTTTGGCATATTCTTTTTGGGTGCCATAATGTTGAGACTCTGAAAGAGAATGAGCTGTGTGTCCCGGACCCTTTAAATAAGAATGCCAGGGTCTGACGCTTATGCACTCGCGTACGCGTGTGTACGGCCGTTCATCCGGCCGTGCGGAACCCAGAAACCGCTGGGGCATAACTTATCTGCTGCAGACAAGAGGAAAGATGGCACCCACAATCTTCACTCGCCAACAAGAAGAGATCATCATGGTTGTAAGTGTCTTTTAACGCCTTTGATTTGCCATCTAAATGCATGCTTAGGCCTTAAGGAAGCACAAGAAGAAACGCTTTGTTTTAAAAGTGTCTAAAACTCCTAGCAAAACCGAAGTTTGGGCCCACATGTGCGAAGCCACACTTATGCCAGCTACAAGGATTGTATTAGGCTAGAAATTTGTCTGTTAATGTCATTTAGTCAAATGATTGATTTGTGAGAGATATTAGTAGGCACTTTAATCTAAATGCTATGTTTATTTTGTGTTTTGTAGACGATGCTGGAGCGCAGGTACGACTACCTGCCCAACTCATCTGAGAAGCGGACTGTCGCCCTGGAGATAGTTTCCAGAATCCAACAACAGACGGACACCCCCTTCACCCACACTCAGATTATGCAGCATTGGTTGGACCTGAAACAGCTGCACATGCCCCAGGTGCGGCGCTTTTTCGGACTCCATTTCCCTAGTAAGTACATAGCGATTGCATGCAAGATGTAACTAATACAGAAGGTAGGCCTTTATTTAAAAATGCTTTTCTTTTCTAGTGTTGGAAATGGAGTACCGAATCCGACGCACCCGGAGACGCACAGGCCGACCAGTGCTGCATGAATCTGCAGCTGGAAGTGAAGGTGGTGGATCTCTAGGGCGACGGTCCTACCCCTCCTCTGTAGGGCCCTCCGACCAGCCCCTGGACCTTACCACAGAGGAGGGGCGGCACGGCGTGGGCAGGCAGTCGTACCCAGCGACACAGGCGGGAGCCTCTGGTATGTGACTCTTCATGTAACTGCACACACATACATGCTATTTACAACCAAGCTGATTCACTTAATCTGTTTTTCTAGATGCATCTGGAGCGGGTGAAGATGTGGAGGATGCAGCAGATCTCGCCCAGGAGGCACAGGGAGAAGGTGAGTGATGTGATACATACATTGAAATAGACATTTGATTACTGTTGACTAAGACATTATAAGTGACCCTATTTGCCATGTCTCTACAGCCTCTACTTCACAGCAGTGGCAGGGCCCAGGACGTAGGGTTGTCCCCAACGAGGCATCCGTCGGCCACCAACCAAGTAAGTTGTAATGTCATTCTTTGCAGTATGTGGTAATTGACATGATCACCCAGATACATTAAGCCATAGTCAATGGCATTAGCAGAATGACCTCTGCCCACTTCCTTAGATTAATGACTTAGCAGAATGACCTCTGCCCACTTCCTTAGATTAATAACTTAGAATGACCTCTGCCCACTTCCTTAGATTAATGACTTAGCAGAATGACCTCTGCCCACTTCCTTAGATTAATGACTTAGCAGAGTGACCTCTGCCCACTTCCTTAGATTAATGACTTAGCAGACTGACATATGTCGTCATGATTTAGGTTGGCAACTAACAAACATTCCATCCACAGGTGAGATACATGTATTTGTCGCAAAATAATGTATTTTTTAAAATTTTATACAGGGACTACACGGCAAGAGTTGAAGAAATGATTAGAAGGGTCCTTGAGTTGGTGGTTGATATGCAGCAGCCGGTTGACTCGTTGGGGACAACAGAAGAAAATAGTGTTCTGGGTCCTGCCACTGTGTTTTTTTATGCAAATAGTTGTTTTTTTTTAATTTTTAAACATTTTAAAGTTTAAAAAAAAAAAGTTTGTTAAAAATTTGTAAAAAAGAAATATTTTAAAAAGTCCAAAAAAAATGGGCTTCTACTAAAAAAAACAAAACCAAAATAAAAGTTTCAGTGTCATTTTTTTACACAAATACATGGGAGAAATAAATATTTAGAGATGAAGATTCAGATGACCAGGAAGTGGTTTGGGTAAGTTTTAGGGGCATAAAATGGAAGAAGAACCTAACCGGGAAGTGGTTTGGGTAAGTTTTAGGGTCCTTAAATGGAAGAAGAACCTAACCCGGAAGTGGTTTGGGTAAGTTTTAGGGGCCTAAAATGGAAGGAGAACCTAACCGGGAAGTGGTTTGGGTAAGTTTTAGGGGCCTAAAATGGAAGAAGAACCTAACCGGGAAGGGGTTTGGGTGAGGTTTAGGGTCCTTAAATGGAAGAAGAACCTAACCAGGAAGTGGTTTGGGTAAGTTTTAGGGGCCTAAAATGAAAGAAGAACCTAACCGGGAAGTGGTTTGGGTAAGTTTTAGGGGCCTAAAATGGAAAAAGAACCTAACCGGGAAGTGGTTTGGGTAAGTTTTAGCGGCCTAAAATGGAAGAAGAACCTAACCGGGAAGTGGTTTGGGTAAGTTTTAGGGGCCTAAAATGGAAGAAGAACCTAACCGGGAAGTGGTTTGGGTGAGGTTTAGGGGTCATACATGGAAGATGTAGGATTGCGCAAAGTGGTTTGGGTGAGGTTTAGGGGTCATACATGGAATATGTAGGAAAGCGCAAAGTGATTTAGCTAAGCATTGTAGCAGAAGTGAGGGAGCCAAATATGTAGGCGAACACTTTAATGAGTTAAGTTTGTAGTGCTCAGGCGCAAGATCGTAAGGATTTACGTCCGGACGATTATTTATTGAAAAAGGAAAACAGAATTTATCGGGAAACATAAAGGATTCGTGGAAGGAGATGATGGAAAAAGGGCAAAATCGAAAGCCGATGTTGTAACATGAGAAAATGAAACAGAAAAGTCACGCTGGAAAATGGCATCCTTGTACTCATACTCTGGCATACGAACGGACGGAAACTTTACTGAAGGTTAGCAATGCATGCATAGAATCGCTCGCACACTCATACGAGAGCAGGGAAATTAAAAAAAAAAACAGATCGGCACTAAAACGACTGTCTTTTTTGTCTCTCTGAATCAAGCCTATTGACAGTGACATTGCTTCCTAAAGTAGACATCACTTGAAAATTAAATTCATAACCTATGAATATAAATAAAGCAGTTATTGAGTTTATCAATGCTAGAAAACATAACCAATCCTAGAATTAACAAAAAAGCAACTAATTTGACTGTTTTCATAAACGGTCATAATAATAAAAATACTTTATTCGCCAAGTACACAATTGTGCACAAGGAATTTCTTTTGCCAGTTTACACTCTTGCATAGGCTACACTTGGAGAGGTCAGATATTTGCAGAATATACCACTGGGATTCAAGGTCCCAGGAATAAAAGATATATAAAATAAATATAGTACATCACTAATACAGCAAATGTTATCTAGGGGCCCTGCAGTCATTTAGTAACCGGATGGCTGAATGGTAGAAGCCACTCTTCACTCTAGTGGTTTTGCAAGGTGCCATTCTGAAATGCCTCCCAGGTGGAAAAAGGCTAAACAGATCATGGCCTGGATGGGAAAGATCTGAGATGATTCTTCTGGCACATGTCATGACACTTATTTCATACAGACCAGTGATTGGTAGTAGGGAGGCATCTATAATCCTCTCTGCAGTTACTACAATCCTTTGGATTCTTCCCTTGTCTTTCTTGCTTGCTCCTGCAAACCAACAGGAAAGGGAGAAGCACAGGACTGAGCTCATGGTTGCATTGCAGAAGTTGGTAAGAATCCTCTTGGAAAGCCCTGACTTCTTCACCTATCGCAGGAAGAACAGTCTCTGCTGAGCTTTCTTCACTATTGTGGTGATTAATTCTTCCCACTTGAGGTTGATATGGTGGCATCACCAGCATTTTCGTGTCTGTAACCTTTTGTATCTCTTTTACCCATACAGATAATGTAGTGGTGGACGTCCTACAAAAGTCCACGATTATCTCCTCTCTTTTGGTGGGGTTGAATACCAGACCATTCGCTGTATACCAGTTGTCAATCTTCGTAAAATAGTTTATGAACACATCCTCTACTCCATTCCTAATCAGACTAATGACTGTTGTATCATCAGCAAACTTAAGGATCTTGACAGAGTCTGCTGATCCTGTTGAAGGCAGAACTGAAATCTAGGAAAAGGTTTCTGGCTTAAGAGTCTGGGTGAACTGGAATGATGGTACTTGAGGCAAGGTGGGACCAGTCCGTGTTTTAGGGATGCATGAAAGATATTCACATGGGCATCTGATAGTTGATCAGCACAAGATGATAGACATTTTGTAGATATGTGTCTGAACTTAATGCCTTTCTTTTGTGGGTAATACGATCTGCCCTGAACAGAGGCTCTATTTCAGATTTCTGGGCAGGTGAGACCATAAAGGGGGAGAGTAGGGTGCATCTCAGGATATGGCGGTTTCAAATCTGCAATAGAAAGAATTAAGCTCCTCAGCAAGGGGTAAACTCAGTTTAGCATTTTGAGAGGGCTGTTATAGTTTGGATGTTCTCCTAAACCTACCTGCTGTTCCCTAAAGAGAATCCTTCTTTAGTTTCAAGGTGTATACTTTTTTGACACTTTGATTTCCTTCATGAGCATGTTCCTTAGTTCATTCCTTGAACAGGGAGGTACTTTCCTCTCTTTGCGCTTCCACTTTCTGCTGCCACATCTGTCTGATTTTGCTGATAAACCATGTCTTGCTGAATTGACTGTACTTTTTGTAAGTCTTAGTCGGAATAATTATGTCCCTACAGAGGGAGATACACAAGAGCAAAGAACTGGTCAATTTCTCCAGGTCTGAGGATCTAAACACCCCGTCTGTACAGTCAAGGCATGTCAGGAGTGCCTCTGTGGCTTCTTTGGATCAGTTCTTAACCATCTCTTGTGCCTGGCTTGAGTGATTTGAAATGCTTCCTGTACTTCCTAAGATGTATTAGACAGTTGTCTGAAAAACTCAGTGCTGCTGATGATAATGCCCTGTAGACATCCTCTACTATAGTGCAGCAGTGATCCAGTGTGTTATTTCCCCTGGTTGTACACATGATGTGTTGAAAAAAATTGGGAAGTTCTGAGGTGAGGCAGGCATTGTTGATACGAATACGAATACTTTATTGGTCGCCAAGTAGGTACAGAATACATACAAGGAATACTTTTTGGAAGGGGGGGTTCTCCATAGAGCTCGAACCATTGCTAGACACACATATTATATACATCAATGGGGTTTAACCATTTGCTAGTTATACATATTATACAAGGGGCTTTAGTTACATACGACATTCTGCTAACTAACTGGTGATGCGACCGAAAGTTCTTGCAGGATTCTTAGAGTT
This sequence comes from Gastrophryne carolinensis, assembly GCA_027917425.1. Lineage (NCBI taxonomy): Eukaryota > Metazoa > Chordata > Amphibia > Anura > Microhylidae > Gastrophryne > Gastrophryne carolinensis. Next base: position 75,556,201 of record CM051238.1, read on the forward strand.
GGTTATTTAGTGCTTTAACAACTAGTGGGAAGAAACTTTTTTGTTTTTTGTACCGGTTTTCGGTTTTTGTACCGAGAGGTCCTGGACGAGATAGCCCGATACCTCCGTCCAGAGGGTAGGAGATCGAAGAAGGGGTGGCCTGGGTGTGTGGGGTCTCCAACTATTCTTTTTGCCCTTGAGCGGATCCTTCCCCTGAATTGTTCCTCTAGGTCAGGTAGGGGACATCCTATGAGCCGCTCAGCAGTCCTGGTGATCCTCTTTAGCCTGATCTTGTCCTTGGCAGTGATCCCACAATACCAGGCAGTGAAGGAGGAGGTCAGGAGTGAGCCTACTGCACCATTGTAGAAGGTCTTCAGGATCCTTTTAGACATTCCATATTTTGCAAGTTGTCTTAGGAAATAAAGTCTCTGTTGAGCCTTCTTTAGGATAACGGTGGCTTGCCTACTCCACTTCAAGTTGTCCGTTATCACCGTGCCGAGGAATTTTGCGCTGGTAGCGATATTGACCTCATCCTTACCCATGGAGATGGGACGGTGCGCTGGGTGTGACCGCCTGAAGTCGACAATCAGCTCGACCGTTTTCTGGGTGTTTAGGATGAGGTTATTCTCTTCGCACCAGGTTACCAGATTTTTTATTTGTGTTCAGTAGGGAGACTCGTCAGTGTTGTTGATAAGGCCTACCAGAGTTGTATCATCCGCAAACTTGATGATTTTGATTGATGGGTCTGTGGACTTGAAGTCATTTGTGTATATGGAGAAGAGGAGGGGGGACAGAACGCAACCTTGTGGTGCACCAATATTGGTAGTTCTGGATGAAGAGATAAAGGGGCCCAGTTTGACTCTCTGGGTTCTGTTTGTGAGGAAGTTGGTGATCCAGCCAGAGAGATCCGGTGAGATGCCCAGTGAGAGCAGTTTCCCATTCAGAATTTGGGGATCTATAGTGTTGAAGGCGGATGAGAAGTCCACGAATAAGAGTCTGGCGTATGAGCTGGGTTGATCCACATGGTCTAATGTAAGTTGGATTGCAAGGTTGACCGCGTCTTCTGCAGATCTGTTAGCTTTATACGCGAACTGCAGTGGATCCCACTTTGAGCCGATAGCTTTATTGAGGAATGGTATTATCAGTCGCTCGAAGACCTTCATCACCACTGGGGTCAGAGCGATGGGTCTGTAGTCGTTCAAGGCTGTGGCAGATGACGTCTTAGGGACTGGAATGATGACTGAGTTCTTCTGGCAGTCCCACTCCATTGGGGAAGCAGTGAAAGTCAATATCAAGGAGGCCCTGCGAGGGCTCCCAATGCGCAGGGACTTTGACGGATATGTTTCCAGGATGGAGGGCACCATTAAGAGAGAACTAGCGGCATTACAAGGCTCAGTGGCGGATGTCACGGAAAGAATGGATGGGGTGGAAGCCTCCCATAGAGCCCTGGAGACACGCCTGACAGATCTGGAGCAGCAGCAAAACCAGACCAAACGCCTTCTAGCTGATCTATCTCTGGCCCACGACAACGTAGAGAACAGGAGCCGCAGGAATAACCTGCGCTCCGGGGAATTCCTGAGTCAGTGGAGCCGCGAGACCTTTTGGAAGCGGTCACCTCTATATTCAATGAGCTCCTCGACCTCCCCAGCACAAATCATATAGAGATGGATCGGGTGCACAGAGCATTAGGCCCTCGGTCACAGGACCCAAACAGGCCCAGAGACATCGTCTGTAGAGTGCCTTTCTTTAAGATCAAAGAGGATATACTCCAACGTGCTTGGGAGAGAGGCCTGATCAGATACAAAGGCGCGCAGGTGATCATCCTTCAAGACCTCTCGCGGAGGACACTACTGATGGAGAAGCTCTTAAAACCATTGCTGGACACTATCCAGAGTCGAGTGCCATCTTACAGGTGGGGGCACCCGTTTCAGCTGCTGGTGTGGAGGGGGGGAAATTTGTTTGCCCTCAAATCGCCTGGCAAATTACCAGACTTGTTCCATTTCTTGGAGACCGAGAATGTTGATGTCCCGGAGTGGACAGTACCCAACTTGGCAGTATACAGCAGGCAGCTACTACAGCATCCGGGAGGTGGCCCCAGAGTAGAAAGAAGAGGCGTGAGAGGTCGTAGAAGGTGAAGCTTCGTGGTCCTGCTCCCCGAGCGCCGACCTCTTTTGACTTCAGCCTAGCCTTATAATTCTATTCTCTGTTGTCCTTCTTAAGGATGGATCCAGTGGCAGGCAGAGTGGCGGGGGTGTCACGAGGGGTGCTGGTGACGGCTGGTGAGAAATGCTCGTCGTCTTGGAGCCCCGACCTCGCCCGCCGCCCCGGTCACTGTTTGGGGGGCTGAGCTTGGGCTTGAGTCCCCCATTATCAGATTTTCATTTTTTGTTGTTGAGGATGTTCTCCCTCAAAATGTTGAAACTGCATGCATAGAGTTAATTAGTAGTGTTTCTGGTGTGTCCAGACGCACCCGTGGAGACCCTCAGTGTGGGTGATCTCCTTTGAAATGTTGGAACTGCATGCCTAGAATTACTTAGAATTGTTTAACGCGTGTCCTGACACCCCCTTGGGGACTCCCCGCTTGGGTCTTGGCCGGGTTGAGACGCAGAGCGAGGTGACAGCCAGTCTTGAGTCCTGAACTCACACGTAGCGGAGCTATGACGCTAGTAAAGTTGCTACTGGGACCTGCCTTGCTGGGTGGCTACAAGCGGGGGGCGACTCCCAACCCGCTGAACGTAAGCCTAGTCTTCCAACCCCTCCAACACTTGGTGCACCCCTTCGGCCTCCTCTAGATGGGAATAGATATTGCACAGGGTCTAATAGCCCGTGGAGGAGGGACCTCCTTTGGAACCCTCCACCATTAAGTGCATAACAGAAAAAGGCCGCATTTAGGCGAGTAACTGGCGAACTACTTGCTAGTCCACAGTTTTCCCCCTGTTACCCGAGTTTCCCCCCTTAAGCACCCACACACCGTCTTGTAGAGTACGGTACTTCTCCCTTGGGCCCATTCTCCCTCCCACTAACCTTTATTCATCCAACCCCCCTCCCATTGACGTGTGGGACCGGACAAGGGACGAGTCACACCATCATTCAACAGTGTGCCGAAGTAGTTATCCCCCTGTAGTGCACTCAGACCAACATGGGCTCAATAAAGTTGGTCTCCCTAAATGTTAAGGGGCTTAATACCCCAGAAAAGAGAACCATCTTAAGGCAGGAACTAAATAGATGCAAAGCAAAGATCGTTTTCTTAAAGGAGACGCATTTCAAAAGAGATGCGGCTCCTAGACTCTGTAGCAAACAATTCACACACGTGTTCACCAGATGCGCGGCTGACACCAAAAGGAAGGAAGTAGCGATCATGTTGGCGCGGGACTTACCCTTCATCTCAAGAGGGGTCTGGAAGGACGAATCAGGGAGGGTGGTGCTAGTTAAAGGGTTGATCAACCAAATAATGTATACGTTGCCCTCTATTGGCCTGATGCAGAGCCTCCCCTGGACTGACCTTAAAACCTTCCGATTGTCCGGGAGTCCCGTTTGAATCGTGGCTCCAATGTGATGCAGAGCCTCCGTCGGAATGGTTCCCTAACTGATCCGTTAATTTGTCTTCAATCGGGAAGCATTTTTTGCCCCTCTCGGGAGCATGCCATTTCCTCGTGGCTTCCGTTCACATTCACACGGGCGTTCCGTTTTTTCCTCCTTTTTGCTTTTGTTTTTTAACGTACCTGCTTGACTTCCGTGTCATTTTTCACACCAATTTTGTAGTTTTTGACAAGTATACTTACATCTCCATGGATTTCCTGTTGTCAATCTAGGTCCACACAAGCGCACATCTCTAAACCTCCATATAAATGTACATATGCCACAAACTGGCACTTTGACACATACCTAAATTTAATATTAAATTATTTTTGGTTTATTTTTCCTTGCCTTTAATGCTTACCTTAATCTCTTTTTGTTTTTCTTCCTTGCCTTTAATGCTTACCTTAATCTCTTTTTGTTTTTCATCTTTGCCTTTAATGCTTACCTTAATCTCTTTTTGTTTTTCTTCCTTGCCTTTAATGCTTACCTTAATCTCTTTTTGTTTTTCATCTTTGCCTTTAATGCTTACCTTAATTTCTTTTTGTTTTTCTTCCTTGCCTTTGATGCTTACCTTAATCTCTTTTTGTTTTTCTTCCTTGCCTTTAATGCTTAACTTAATCTCTTTTTGTTTTTCTTCCTTGCCTTTAATGCTTACCTTAATCTCTTTTTGTTTTTCTTCCTTGCCTTTAATGCTTACCTTAATCTCTTTTTGTTTTTCATCTTTGCCTTTAATGCTTACCTTAATCTCTTTTTGTTTTTCTTCCTTGCCTTTAATGCTTACCTTAATCTCTTTTTGTTTTTCTTCCTTGCCTTTAATGCTTACCTTAATCTCTTTTTGTTTTTCTTCCTTGCCTTTAATGCTTACCTTAATCTCTTTTTGTTTTTCTTCCTTGCCTTTAATGCTTACCTGAATCTCTTTTAGTTTTTCATCTTTGCCTTTAATGCTTACCTGAATCTCTTTTTGTTTTTAATCTTTGCCTTTAATGCTTACCTTAATCTCTGTATCTCCTTCTGCCTTGTCTCTAATGCTTACCTTAATCTCTTTTCTTATTCTGTGGTTTCTTCTCCTTCTTCTTGCTATTCCTTGTCCCATATACTTACCTTTTGGGACATGTAACAGTATGATGATGTTGTGATAACGTACATTGGCACGAAATAAAACACACCACACTTCTTTGTAGTTTTTTTTTTGTTTTTTTTTACTGTTATCCTTTTTTTGTGTAACTGTTAAAATTTTTATAAACTGTAAAAATTTAAAAACTAAAATTTTCGGCTAAATGGGTGTCTCCTTTACTAGCGTGGCCGTTTTCTTTGATCTGTGAAAGAAAAACATCATCATTTTTAGTGTTTTTTTATGTGATTTTTGTTATTTGTGGGGACATGAGTTTAAACTAGTTGTCCAAAAATAAACTTAAACTTACATTGCTTTTGGCCAACAAGGCGTCTGGTGCGCAGCCTCCTCCCTGGGTCAACCAGTACGTCCGGCTCTGAATCTGTTTGGATCCAAAACACAAGTATATTAGTTACTCTTTGTGCCTCCTGAATGTCAGATTAGGTTATGCTTCGAGGCATCAAATCACTCACCTTCCGCAGCCACCACTTCATCTTGGCCCCCTTCCTGGCCTCTCCCTTGGGATGGTCCTGCGACGTCAGAATCTACAAATAACAATAGTGCACATGAGTATATGTATTTCTTGCATGTATTAGCACATATGTAATTTTCTTAGTCTTACCGGAGTCAGGTTGTGGGTCTGTGAGGCTCGACTCCCTGCCGTCCGATTCCCCCCTCCCCTGCATGCTGAGGTCCAGCGGTTCATCATATTCGCTGGCAGAGGAGGGGGTGGCCGTTGTCACTGGCGGTGGACCACCTATCCCTTCACCTGATTCGCCCAACACTGCGCTGCGTGCTCTTGTCTGGGTGGGGCGGAACCGCATCTTCCATTCATGCGCTGAAATAGAAACACAATCATAAAAACACGCCCAGCCAAGGCCAATGTGATTCTTGCATGTCAAGTATACACACTTACCTGGAAAATGTTTGGCGAAGTACCGCCTCACCAGGGGCCTATGCCTCCTCTTTAAATCGGACCAGTGTTGGGCGATCTGGGTGAAGGTATAGGAGGTTTGGGTTCTTCGGGCTATCGCGTCCACCACCGCCAGCGACAACGTCCTCTTCTCAAAATCTGACGGCAGGAAGTCGTAGCGATTCCTCAGCATCATCTGTTTGTAAAATACACAATGACCCAGCATTACTCCCTAAAATACATGTCCAAGTTTCTTGCCCTACCTAAAGTCACTTTCTGAACCTCTTTCTTACATTGGCCTAGTTCTACTATCTGCATGTAGGCTAGTTTGTCGCTGCGTACATGTCTTAAACTAAGGTGGGTTTGTATTTTACGTTACAAAGTAAGTTGTTCCTCACTAATCTTGCGCTTTGTATTTTTTAAATTACATGTAGTGTATGCGCGCACATAAACGCACGCTCGCCTACTCACATCCATGATGATGTCGTCCTGCTCCTGCGTATATATTGCTGGCGACATCTTGGATGCTCTTCCGGGTATGGCTATGACGTTCCCCCGCGGTGACGTGCGTGCGTGCGCGCACACAGGCACACAGGCTGCTGAACAAGCCCACACGGTAAAAATATTTAAAGGTCAATGCACTCAGCTCTGTGTTGGATACCATATCACTATGGGCAGACCAAAAGGGAGCAGGAAGAGCCACAAAAGCCCAGAGGCACATAGTAGCCGCACACATGCATCATCTAAAAAACAACATAAGAGCAGGCACAAGACCCATGCTGAACATGCCCCGACTAAAACGGTGGTTACGCCACAGACACAGGCAAATCACAAAAAACGCAGGAGCCAGGAGCCCTTGACACATTCTCCACAACCTGCAAAATCAACACGACCACACAAGGGTGCCAAATCTATTAAGACCCTGCAGCATCCTCCTCCGCAACACACCAAGCATACACAAAAAAACAAACACACCAGCAAGGGTAAGCGTAGTGCCAAACCCTCCACCCCACCCAGGTCACCCACCCCTCCACCTCAACCCTCTGGGTCTCAAAGTTCCACTAACTCAGATTCCCCATCCAGCTCAACAGGTGAAAGCTCCACAGGCACCCAGACATTAACCCAGAGCAGCACACACACACCATCACACTCCCTCCTAAGCCCAAGAACCACACACGACTCCCCAGATAGCCAACCATCTATTTCAAGTGATGCAGGGGACACCACACACCCATGTGGGCGCCAACTACGCCGTGGGTCACTAACAGCCCGTTTTTGCGATGCACAAAGCATGGCTGTTGCCAATGCCGTTTGTGAGCATTATGATGCCCTATTTGGCCGTAATTCAAAAGCCACCACAAAGCAGGCAAAGCAGGAGATCTGGACTAATATTTCCCGCCAAGTTAATAGTGTGGGTTCTGTCCGTTGAGATATGGAACAAATTAAGCGGAAATTTGGGGACCTCAAATATTACAGTAAAAAGAAAATGGACATGCGCCGCCAGCAGAGGTAAAGCCCATTTGAAATGCATTTATAGTCGCATTGGTAACAGGATGTAACACTTATTAGGTGTGATTTAATCTTCCCCAGCCTGCAGACAGGGGGTGGTTTACCAACCAAAATAATACTAACCCCAGCCGAGGAACATGTATACACATACATACACCCGGCCAGCGTTCAGGGCCTGCAAGAGGCACACGACACCGACCGGAATGTTAGGTCACAAGGTGAGTTTGATTTGGCCATGAGATTTAAAAATGAGGTACAAAAGCCTGTGTTACGCCAGACAACACACTGTACTTGCTGTTTAATGTAATCTAACACTCTCAATTCCAAGGACAAAGTCAACAGACCACACAAGGCCAAGCAACCCCTGGCTTATCCCCGAGGCCCATGCCACACCAGGATTCGCAACAACAAACCCTAATTGATATTGTGGATGAGGTAAGTCAATGGTCCTTTGTGTGGACATTTAACATTGAATTTGGATCCATTCGTTTGCCATAAGGAAACTAATATGAACCTACATTTCTTTACAGAACATAGTAAGTCCACCAATAATAGAACATATAAGAGATTTGGAGGAGGACACTGTCACGCTCCGGGTACTACAGCAATCCACTTAGATAACTCCAGCCCTCTCGGTAAGACCTCAACCCCCAATCTCCGCAGCCAGCTTCACCTATAGGAGCCCCCGCTTGCCGGGACGCAGAACACGCCTGCCCGGGATCGGTTGCCCCCAGGACTTCAATGGCTCAAAGATTGGAGTCTTACTGTTCAGAGGCCTGGAGAACCCGTGGCTGGAAGTGGTACTGAGTAGCCCAATCGCTGAGCGTATAACGGAAGTCCAAACAGGCTTAGGGTCAGCAGCGGAAGTTCTGAGATGGTAGCGGTACAATAGGGTTGGACAATTCGTGGTCGAGGATCAAGCAGAGGTCGGCAACAGGAGATCAGATCGGGGATGGTCAAACACAGGCGAAGGTCGGCAACAGGAAATCAGATCAGGGATGGTCAAACACAGGCGAAGGTCGGCAACAGGAAATCAGATCGGGATAGTCAAGACAGGCGGTGGTCGGCAACGGGAGTTCAGAATAATCACAAGAGACAAGCAGCTACTAGGTACAAGGCACTATCACAGGCGCTGAGCAACTGACAGGGTGAACCTTATATAGGGACAGACAAGAAGGGAAGGTGTATGTGATTGGTGTACGTATGATCACAGGTCTGATTGGGAGAGCACGGAGTGCCCAATCCCATCTATGGGGCTCATTGGCCCAGACAAGGAGGGGGGCGTAAGCCCCACAGAACCTAGGGCTCATTGGCCCTTTAATCCGAACCAGGGGGCGTGCCAGTGCCCCCTGGCTAATCTACAGCCTCCGGCGGGCGCGCTGAGCACAGCGCCGCCGGAGGGAAAACAGGTCTCGGGCACGCGCGCGCGCCCGGGAACTGATGCCGCACGCGCGAGGAGGGAGAGAGGCCGTGCTCGGCGCCGCCTGAGCAGACGCCGCACGGCGCGGCCGCCGGGCCGGAGCTGCTGGGGCCGGCCGGCCGCTGACAACGCTGGACCGGGGCCCAGGTAAGTGCCGATTAGTGACAGACACACATCAGATGTCATGAGCCAGTGGCCGCAACTCAGACAACACAGGCACAACAACAACATCCACACCCTCATTCTGAATCTGAACCACCCACCCATGCCACTCCTAGAACACAGCCAAGGCGCCATATAAGCCAAAGAAGACAGCTGCAAATTATGGAGGAAGCCTGGCGGCAGGAAAATACAGCATTTTCAGCAAGCACACAACAATTTAATGACACTGTGTGCACCCAACTAACATCCCTGAATACCCAATTAGAGGTTTTAAACAGAAATGTGTCTGCCCTAAACAGCCATATGGGGGAAATGGTGCAACAATGGCAGCACATTAACCAAAGCCTGGCACACATTGCTGCACACATGCCCCCACACCATCAATCAACTGCAACATCCTCCCCAACCTACCACTAAATTGTGGTGTAATACTATATGACCCCACGTTCAAGTTTCAGTTTTTCAATAAAAAAACAAATGAAAATTAATTTGTTTAATCACAAAGCAAAAAATAAAAAAAATTTAAAAAGCCTTGTGATTTATGAAAATACATTGGCCACAAGTTCAGCATGTATTGTGTGTGCTGTGCCACTTTGTGTACCAGAGTAAGGAGGGGTCTGCTCGTCAGAAATAGGTATAGGTTCTGCAGCCAGGTCAGTATATCGAGCAATCCTGCTTCTAATGGCAAGGTTGTGCAGGACCCCACAAGCAATAATTATTTGGATGACCTTGCCAGGCTGATACTGAAGGGCACCCCGACTCTGATCCAGACATCGGAAACGCATCTTCAACAACCCAAAGGCACGTTCCACCACAGAGCGAGTCCTCCTATGGGCTATGTTATAGCGCTCCTGGGCCTGGGAAGATGGGTGCAGGATGGGTGTGAGCAGCCATGGTAACAAGGGATAGCCTGAGTCACCTGCAAAAATCCAAAAGAAAAACATAAGGTGGATGGTAAAAATAAGGTTTAGCTGTGCATTGGCACATTATTAAACAGGGACAAATAGGTGAGGTAGGCATTGTTTGAGGAAATGACATTTTTAGTTCAATATTTCTTTATTAAGTTTACATCATATAAAGGAAACAAAACAGAACAATAAGACAAAAGGACAGAAAAACAAGGACATGTCGCCTGTTACGTCCAGGTGTGCATACAGATCAATAACATATCATAAGCAGTGGACACGTCCCTCCCACCCCCCCCCCAGCAACACTCCACCCAGCCGTCATAAATATGATCCGACCTACACTCCAATCCAGCTTTAGTAAGATGTCCGGTTGTGAGTCCACCGCCCCGAATCCCCCAGTCTCCTCTACTCCAAACCCGGCGCCCAGATGAAGACAGAGTTGGCCAACTCACACCAGGACCCATCAGAGGCGTCCACCCCTGAGAGAGACGAGAATCCAGAGGGCAGGGGGAGGGGGCCGGAGGGCCCAGACGACGCAGAACAGTAGGAAAGGAAGGAAACAAGGGAGGGGAGGGGGAAAAAGTAGGGGGGGAGGAGGAAGGGGAAAAGGAGGGACGGCAGAGAAATAGGATTGCAAGGGCAGTGAAAGGATTAGGGGTGAGCAATTCCAGCAGCAAGGGCATGGGTATAGGCGCATACCGAAGCGCATGCAGGGACAGAGGTACCTCTGTGGGCAGGGGCGTGCCGACGCATGACCCCCCTTATGTTATCTCCTGCGCTAGATGGGTGTCCCTATAGTCCAGCCAACCGACCCACGTCATACTATAACTCTCCCATGAGCCTTCGGAGTCTGAAATCAACTCCTCCATACGACGGATGGCCTCCACCTCCTGAGCCCATTCAGCAAGAGATGGCGCGACTGTGGATTTCCATCGTCTCGTGATGACTGCTCTCGCTGCGGTCAGGAAATGCCGCAGCACCCCCTTTTTGCCATGGGAGAGTGAGCCTGGAAGCAAGGACAACAGGGCCACCTGCGGGGAGTTCTGCACCGACTCCCTGGAGATGATGCCGTAAATAGCCAAAACCCTATCCCAGAGGGCCTTGATTGAACTTACTCAAGTCAGCTGGACACCTGTACCACCTGGAAAGGATCTTAACCCTTTCAGTGCCAAGCCCGTAGATTCTACGTGCTCGCTTCCACTCCACTTAAGTGCCAAGCACGTAGAATCTACGGGCTTGACTTTCCCCCCTGACAGTAAAAAAAATATAAATCAAAAATACTCACCTGACCCCTCGTGGGGGGTCGGATGGCTCCAGGAGAGCCCCCGGAATAGCCCCCCCCCCCCCCGCTTCGGCAGCAGCAGCTGCTAAATGTAAAAAAACAAAAAAAAAAAAAAAATGACATTTCCTTACCTGAGGCCGCGCTGTCTCCCGATGGGTGTCCTCTTCACTGGGGGGGCCTCCGATCGCCCCCCCCAGCCTCTTCGGTGGCGAGGAGAGGGCAGAAATTGCCCTCCCCCCCACTTCCTGGAACGGGTCTGCTAGCCCCGCCCCCTGGGGGGCGGGGCCAGGTGACATCTTATGATGTCACCAGCAGCCCTCTTACTGCCGGGACGTGAGACAGACAATCAGTCTGCTCGTGTGCCTGGAGGAGGGCAGATGGGGAGGAGGAGAGGGCTGAGATCGCCCCCCCCTCCTCCCCAGGCTCTCTCCTTCAAACACACGAGCAGGCTGTCAGCGGAGATCGCCGGGGGACACAGGATCGGAGGTGAGTAAAGTAAAAAAAAAAAAAAAAATAAAGATCTTTTATATCTTATGTCTCTGTGTCTTTTTATTTAACATTTAACCCCTTGTGAACTGGTAAGGGGTCCATGAGACCCCTTATACCAGTTCACAAGGCTGTGGGGATGGCATGTCACCCGCTTGCCGCAGCGGGTGACTTGCCATTAACCCCCGGCACCCCCAATTACCTGCCTCCCCAAAGCCCAGGGGGGGGCAGAAGAGCCCGGGCCCACACAGGCTATGTGGGCTCGTAGGCTGCAGGGTGGGGGGGCCACAAAAGCTGGCCCCCCCACTCTGTGCCTACAAGCCCCCATAGCTGGTCCCGGGCTGGTAATGATGGGTAAGGGGGACCCCATTTCATTTTTTTTTTGGATTTTTAAGGGTTTTTAACCCTTAAAATTCCAAAAAAAAATGGGGTCCGCCCCCCTGGGAGGGGGGACCCTATGTCATTTTTTTTTTTAATAAACTCTTTGTGTTCTGTCATCCAGCAGCTATAAAAGGCTTCCAGCAGGTGAGCAGAAGCCAGTGATCGCCGAGGGACACAGTGCTCCAGGATGGATGGGAGGTGAGTACAGTGTAAAAAAAAAAATTAATAAAATATTTTTTTCTCTTTTGTGTGTCTGTGTTTTTTTTTTACATTTAACCCCTTGTGAACTGGTAAGGGGTCCATGACCCCTATACCAGTTCACAAGGCTGGGGGGATGGCATGTCACCCGCTTGCCGCAGCGGGTGACTTGCCATTAACCCCCGGCACCCCCAATTACCTGCCTCCCCAAAGCCCAGGGGGGGGCAGAAGAGCCCGGGCCCACACAGGCTATGTGGGCTCGTAGGCTGCAGGGTGGGGGGGCCACAAAAGCTGGCCCCCCCACTCTGTGCCTACAAGCCCCCATAGCTGGTCCCGGGCTGGTAATGATGGGTAAGGGGGACCCCATTTCATTTTTTTTTTGGATTTTTAAGGGTTTTTAACCCTTAAAATTCCAAAAAAAAATGGGGTCCGCCCCCCTGGGAGGGGGGACCCTATGTCATTTTTTTTTCTCGATTTAACCCTTTGTAGTGTGGATGGTAGTTGTATTTTATTTGTAAATGTTATAAAGTACTTGTTTCAGTTAGGGGGGTCTCCTGGGCAGGAACGGGGGGCTACCGATAAATATGTGGTACCGTTCTAATCGGTAGAAATGGGGCTTTCACATGCAATATGATTTTCCTTAATAAAATACATTTTTTATTTGAAATAAAGGAGTCAATTTTCTAAAAAAATTTTTATTTATTTATTTATTTATTTTTTACTTAATAATATTGTAAAAAACAAAATAAAATTTAGAAACAAGACATTTCTTGTTAAAGCCTAAACTCTGCTGCAGAAAATATATGTATAATTTTCCTGAAAATTCCAGCAAAAATGGCGCAAAACATGGCGCAAAACATGGCGCAAAATGGGGAAAAATGACCTGTCAACAGAGGGTGACAAAATCTCAAGTAGGCTGGCAATTAAAATGGTTAAAGGTAGCTATGCATGTTGGGTATTGTTCTGTTCGGGGGACCTTGCGCTTTCAGACTTAGCTTGTTTTTTTCTGGTTTGCAAATTTATATTTTAGGAAAAGGTGTTTTTTATTCAGCTTTTTTATACATTTTTTAGGGAAACCCTGCGCAACCAAAGAATTCTTTGAGGGATTAATTCCAGAAAGATGAGCCCACTACAACAAGTTGGGTACGCTTAGAAAGCTTAACATGTGTACTTTCAGGTAATATATGGTTTATGGGGGATATTCCAAATGTAAAGGGTTGTTTTGGTTGAAAAATCGCAAGGTGCGCACTTTGTCTGCAGAGCTGAAATTTTCAAGTAAAATCACTGTTACGCACATGCTTTACTTTGGGGTGTTTGGCAACTCTTCCCTTGACAGTAGCTATGCATGTTGGGTATCGTTCTGTTCGGGGGATGTTGCTTTTTCAGACTAAACTTGATTTTTCTTGTTTGCGCATAGTTTTTTTTAGGAAAATGTGGCTTTGATTCTGCTTTTTTATCCTTTTTTTAGGGAAACTCTTTGCAACCAAAGAATACAATGAGGGATTACTTCCAGAAAACTATGGGCACATCAACAAGCCTGGTACGCCTAGAAAGCTTGAGGTGTGTACTTCCAGAGAATATATAGTTTGTTGGGGGTATTTCAAATGTAAAGGGTTGTTTTTCTGGAAGAACTGCAAGGTGCGCATATTGCATAGCATAGTTGTATTTTATCTGAAAATTCCCTAAAGCGCTGTTTCAGTTTGGGGGAGTCTCCTGGGCAGGAAAGGGTGTCTACCTATACATATGTGGTATCGCTGTAACTGGGAGAAATTGGGATTTCACACGCAATAAGATTTTATTGAAAAACTTACATTTTTTATTACAAAAAAAACTACAAATTGTAAAAATTTATTTTTTTTTTATTTTTTTTTCACATATTTCACCCAAAAATATTGAGAATACCCCTAAAAAATTACAAACAAGACATTTCATGTTAAAGCCCAGACTCTGCTGAAAAAAACAATATATCATTTCCCTGGGAAATCCCTGGAAATCCCTTCAAAAATCACATTTGAACATGGGGAGCGCAAAATAGTGCAAAACGGTTTGGCACCAAGGGTGACAAAAACTCCAGGTAGGCTGGCAGCGAAAGGGTTAAAGTTCCTTTCCTGAGCTATGCTCGGGACCGCCAATTTGTGGGTAAACAGATACATTTTAGCAAGATCCCCTTCGGAAATAGAGATCCCCAGCTCCTCTTCCCATTTATGTATGAAACCTGGCGGGGAATCATGTGTAGCAGCCAGCAAGGTTTGATACAGAACCGCAATTGCGTGTTCCCTAGGGGGTGCCTGTGTGAGGACACGTTCCAATTGCGTCAAAGGCTGTCTCCCCCGCTCCACCAGGTTGTGAGTTGTCGCAAAAGCAGTCAATTGTCTATGCAGAAACCATGAGACATACTGTCCTGGAGCCCTTTCTCTTAGCTCGTCCAGTGTGGGAAGTCCGTCTCGTACCAGTATATGTCCCATAGTTACATTAGATGAGGCCTCCCATATTAAGAAGCTCCTAGCCCGCACGCCAGGCATAAAAGAGTAATTGTCAAAGAGAGGGGTCAGGGGCCCCGGTCTACTAATTATGGTGCTCTGTCTAGTCATTTTATCCCAAACCAGCTGGAACTGTCCTGCCAGAAACGGAAGAGATTCCCTCGTCTGCCTGGGAAGCACGCCCCCCCCAGGGTAGCGAGACCAGAGTCACAGGAGAAATATCCTTCTCCATCCTTACCCATTGCTTCCCTTCCTCCCCCAGAGTCCAGTCCAGTATGCGGAGTGCAATAACCGCTGCATGATATGTCTTGAGGTCCGGCAGGCCGGCTCCGCCATCGGATTTGAGCCTTGTCAATGTGCTAAATCTAATACGGGGCTTCCCTCTCCCCCACACAAATCTTAAAAAAGCCGTCTTCAGTTTCCTGAATGGGTAGGCTAGGCAGGTGAATGGGTACTGTTTGAAAGGTATACAAAAATTTGGGAAGGATATCCATCTTCAGCACATTGGTCCTCCCAAACCAGGAGAAGAGTCGCCTGTCATACGCGGTCAGGTCATTCACTGTCCGTAAAAGTAAAGGGGAATAATTTAATTCATATAGCCGCGTAAGGTCCGAGGGGATCTGTACCCCTAGATATTTTATTGAGTGGGGTTGCCACTTAAAGGCAAAATTCAATCTAAGCTGCTCTACAGTCTGTCCGGGGAGGGAAATGTTAAGGGCCTCCGATTTAGTATAGTTGATTTTAAAGTTACTGACCTGTCCAAAGGTCTGAAACTCCTTAAGATCCGCTGGTTAATGGAGAAGTCAGGTGCAGAAGTAAATCATCAGCATACAAAGATGCTTTATACTCCCGTTCTCCTACTGTTATCCCCCTAATATCCGGGTTCTGTCTAATGGCGACCGCGAGATGTTCCATAGTGATTACATACAGCAATGGGGATAAGGGGCAGCCCTGCCGAGTGCCATTGCTAATCCTAAGGGAGGAGGATAAGAGGCCGTTCACCCTCACCCTTGCCGTAGGCTCAGAATACAATGCCAAGATCCTGGACAGGAGTATCGGGCCAACACCAATCTGTCGGAGGGATGCCTTAAGGAACAACCAGTCCACCCTATCGAATGCCTTCTCCGTATCACACGAGAGAAGGCACGCCTGAGTCCCCTCAGCCTTGGCAAATGCTATAAGGTCAAGGAGTTTATTGGTGTTGTCCCGGGCCTCCCGCCCAGGCACGAATCCAACCTGGTCCAAGTTTATCAGACCCGGGAGAACTGGCCCAAGCCTGGAAGACAAAATCTTGGCATATAACTTGATATCAACGTTTATCAGGGAGATTGGCCTATAGCTGCTGCACACCAACGGGTCCTTCCCAGGCTTGGGAAGGACCGATATGATTGCCTCCAACGACTGTTTAGGGAACCCGCACTCAGGCCCAACGGAGTTAAAGACCCTCGTCAGAAGGCACTAGCTCAGCTCCGAGCTGTTTGTAAAACTTAGGGGTGAAGCCGTCAGCTCCAGGGCTTTTACCTTGCTGCGTCTCCTTGATTGCCTTGGCCACCTCCAGCGAGGAGAAAGGCACCTCCAGGGCTGCCGCCTCCTCCTCCAACATCACCGGGAGGGGTGTATTATTTACATAAGTTACAACAGCTTCCGGTGGCTCTGCATCAACCAAGGAGTAGCCATGCTGCCCCAAATTATACAACGATTGGTAATAATCTCTGAAGCTATGCACAATCTGGGAGGGCGTAACGGCAGTCCGACCCTGTGACCCCCGTATGCTGGGAATGTAAGTAGCTGCAGGCCTTGGATGCAACGCCCTAGCGAGCAGGCGCCCACACTTGTCGGAATGTTGATAATATGTTACCCTCTGCCTTTCTCTAAATCCCATATATGCCTGGTTGTATAACCCCCGTAGTTTATCTCTGGCCTTCATCAGGTCCACAAGTATGGTCCCAGATGGATCTCTTTTATGATCTAATTCCAAGGACTGGATGTTCTGCAAAGTCTGGGATATTTGAGAGGCTCGTTCCCTTTTCAATCTAGTCCCATGTTTAATAAATTCACCTCTGACCACGCATTTCAGTGCCTCCCACTGATATGGGAGAGGTGTAGGGTCCTGCTCATGGTGCTTGAGAAACTCCGAAATGACCTTCCTCACCCCGGACAGGCACGCAGCATCCCCGAGCAAGTTATTATTGAGTCTCCAACTCCAGCTTTTAGGGTAAAGTCCAGGCAATACCACCGACAGAAAAACTGGAGCGTGGTCCGACCACAAGATCTGACCAATCCATGCCCGCGGAGCCCACTCCATAGCATGGTGATGAAGAAAGAGGTAATCAATTCTACTGTATGAACCCCTGGCGGCCGAGTAGAATGAAAAGTCCTTGTCTCGCCCATGAAGCATCCACCAGGAGTCCACCAGTTGCAGATCGAAGAGCATCTTCTTCAGTCGATTCCTCTTGCTCAGGGACACCGCCGACCCACCAGAAGAGGTGTCCAATTCCGGATGCATGGGAATGTTGAGGTCACCCCCCACAACAAGTCTGCCCTCCAGAAACTCCGCTAGCGTCCCCAACACCCTTGCACAAAAGCTAATTTGGTCAGTGTTAGGAGCATAGATGTTAGCTATAGTGTCCTTGAGAACAGTTCAATCTTAAGAAACATGAACCGCCCATTCGGGTCAACTTTAGTGTCTACCACTTTATGGGGGAGAGATTTATGAATGGCTATCGAGACCCCTGTCGCCTTGGCGTTGGGGTTGGGGGCATGATACCAAGAGGAGTAATAACGATTCTTAAAAGTCGGTATATGCCCTGCCTTAAAATGAGGAAATGACATTTTTGATGAGGCTACATACACATCCAACCTGTACACTCATTAAAAATGTCTGTGGAATGCTACTTAGATAAGAGGGCCAGAACATAACACAATAGTGGTGAATCCCTTCACCCATTAAAATTAAATTAAAAACTAAAAATACAAAAAAGTTTGCAAGTTTCATGGAAATGTCTCACAGATTAGAGGTGTACTGGCAAATCCAAATTCAAACATGGGGGTCCACAGCTACAACTTTAAGACACATACCCAGTAGCCAGCCACCAGAAAGATCTCCAGATTGAAAACGTTGATAGAGGCTTGAGTTCCTCAAAATATGCGCGTCATGCGTGGACCCAGGGAAGCCTGCAAACATGCTGAAAAATTGAAGATCAGGGCCCGCCACTGCCTGAACATTTATGGAATGGCCCATCTTCCTGTTCCTGCACAAAGCCAACAAAAAGTGGAATTAGTGTGAGGCTTAAAAAATGTTTGCTTAAAAAAAAAAAAGCAGACCCAAACCACATACCTGAACAGATATTCCTGGTCAGCACGGAGATCAATGAGACATGTGTGCAATCGATTGCACCAATGACGTTGGGCATGTCGGCTATGTTATAAAAGCCCAGCTTAACCGCATTCCAGGCTTCCCTTATTTGAGGGAAAAAAAATATAATTCTGTGCCAGGGTAGCCATGCCATCCAAAAACTTGGTTAGGCTGTGGCTCAGCCTAGACTGGGACATCCCCACGGAGAAGGCACCCAGGAACTCTGGAACGAGCCGTTCGCCAAAAACTGCAGGCAGCCAACCAATTTGGTCATACCTGCAATTGCATGCCCCTTTCTTGTGGTGGGGGCTAACCATGGCCGCAGCTCGCTATACAAGGCATGGAGAGAAACACGGTTAAGGCGGGTGAGCTCGAATAGGTCAACGTCATGCATGCAATCGATGTCCAATGGCGTTCGGTGCAGCCTGGTTTCTGCCATGCTCATAAGTACCAGACCGCGTAGCTGGCGCCTTTGATGTTGGCCCACAGAGGAATGCATTTCCAAAAAGCACGGAGCTCAAATACGGCTGGTCAGACTGCCCGTAAGTGAAGGCTCGGCGGCCACGTTTTATTAGGGTGATTTCAATCGGAAATCAAGGCTCTGCATCACTGAAAAAAAACGTACCAATGAACGAGCCGTCCGTTTTCCCGGCAAACAGCCTCTTGCGAGCCAACAATCGGAAAGGCGGCTGAGCACACACCTGAGCACATAAACGCACACTAAAACCAACGTAGCACCCTTTCCTGACCCGATCACAGCCCAAAACCAACGGGAAAATGCACGGAATAGCTGAACGGGGAGGCTCTGCATCAAGGCATATATATGCACCCAATCAAGGCCAGATCCAATTCCTAAAGCGCACGCAATTTAACCATAGAGCCCCTGCTGGATTCTTTGGCGGCCAGATCAGCGGTCTCACAATTGGCTTTGAGATCCCTGAAGACAAAACTACATAGCATGCAGCTGGTGGATGCGTGGTGCCTCAGAACCCCAGGGGCACGAGACTACTCTTTTTACTCTCATGTTCATGGGACATATTCCAGGCCGGATTACATCTGGATCTCACATAGGCTACTGAGCCAGGCCACAGGAGATGGGATATACCCGACCTCCTTTTCAGACCATGCCCCGGTTTTCCTCGATCTTGATCTTGTAGCCAGACCCCCGTCCCCCTCGTCGTGGAGACTAAACGAGTCTCTCCTACAAAACGCAGTGGTGTCACAAGACATAAAAGAGGGTATTGAAACTTACTTTGGGCTCAACGACAATGGGGAAGTCTCTCCGCTAACATTATGGGAGGCGCATAAAAGCGTGGTGAGGGGAATTCTGATTAGTCACGGGGCAAGGCTCAAAAAAGAAAGATTATCCAAAATTGCAAAGCTCACTGAAAAGGCCAGGCACTTGGAGCTGTCCCACAAACAGTCCGAGGCAGCAAAAGCACTTGGGGAGCTAACCCAAGCACGGGAGGCCCTCAATGCCCTACTGAGACAAAAGGCCAAACATGTATTTAAGAGATGTAAACGCACATATTATGAGTACGGCAACAAGAGTAACGCACTACTGGCTAGGGCGCTTAGAAAGCAGCAATCCCAGAACTTCATTGCAGAGATACTTGACAGCAACCAGCAGTCACAACATACTACAGAGGGGATAGCAGACACATTCAGAACATATTACTCAGGTCTGTACAACCTGGGTGGGGGGCCAGTGGCGCGGACGCGCCCAGGAAAAATAGAGGAGTATATAAGGGCGTCCGGTATGCCGACAATCACAGAGGAGATTGCGTCATCTCTGGAGGACACGAACGGGATGGAGAAACTGCTGGAGGCAGTTAAACAGACCCCCTCAGGGAAGACCCGGGACCAGCGGTTATTCTGTAAAGTATTATAAAACCTTTGTCCCAATACTGGTCCCATGAATGATAAAGGCTTGGAATTCGATAATGGACTCAGAAGCGCCAGGCTCATTTTCAAGCAGATAGCTAGAAGCCCACATTTCTGTCCTGCACAAACCAGAAAAAGGATCCTCTGTCATGCAAAAGCTACTGCCCCATCTCTCTTCTTAACGCGGACCTGAAGTTGTACGCTAAGATCCTAGCCAATAGATTGGTGCCGATAGTGGCCCAGGTGGTCCACGTGGACCAGACGGGCTTCGTGCTGGGAAGAGAGGCAAGGGATAATGTGGTAAGGGCTCTTAGCGCGGTATATACAGCACAGAACTCTGACATATCTATGATGCTCCTGTCCACAGACGCAGAAAAGGCCTTTGACAGGGTGAGTTGGCCCTTCCTAAAATAGACCCTCCGACATATAGGCCTCGGGGACAACATGATAAAGCTTATTGAAGCACTGTATACATTGCCCTCAGCCAGGGTCAAGGTCAATGGTCATCTCTCTGCCCCGGTTCCCATCCGCAACGGAGCACGTCAGGGTTGCCCCTATCCCCCCTACTGTTCGCCTTGACACTGGAACCATTCCTGTGCAGAATCAGGGGTAATGTTGACATAGTAGGCCTAGAATCCGGAGGGGACACTCATAAGGTCTCATAATGACCTCCTGTTTTTCATCTCAAATCCTACTATTATTCTGTCAGTTCTAATTAAACAATTTGAGGGCTTCGGCAGGCTGTCCTTCTTTAAAATCAACTTCGAGAAATCTGAAGCTCTAAACTGGGGACGTGGCCAGGAACCTCATTTAAATGGGCTAGGACCTCGATAAAGTATCTGGGTACTCAGTTGCCGAGCCAGTTGTCGAAGGTCCTAGAGTTGAACTTCCTGCCCTTGTCCCAGAGAATAAAAGCAGACCTAGATGGATGGGATTCCCCTACCTTCTCATGGATGGGCAGGGTAAATATAATCAAAATGTCGATCTTGCCAAAACTCCTATTCCTATTTCAGGCACTCCCAATTAACATCCCTGCATACTTCTTCAAGAACCTAGATAAAGTCCTGATGGGGTTTGTCTGGCAGAAAAAGAGAGCTGGGCTCAAGCGGCAGATATTAAGTAAACCCAAACACCTAGGGGGCATGGCGATGCCAGACGTCCAATTATATTGGGTTGCTTCCCATCTGCAGAGAATATGCGAATGGTACACATGTAAAAAGACAAAGAGCTGGATCCAACTAGAACATTTCCCACCCAACAGTGGCAGCCACATTGGAGGTCCTACGGTGTCATAGGAAGCGTTCAGAAATCTCTCCCTGGCCCTCCCCCATGATCGCTCTAATGGACAACACTCCTGGCAGAACGCTCTAGGACGGCCTTTAGGGAGTGGGGAAGGATGAGTCAGCTGAGGGGCGGCGATCTGATGTCGGAGAGGGGATGGGTATCATTAGGGGACCTAAGGACTAAACTGAGGAACGGGGACCTGGACCCCTGCACCCTTCTCCGATTTCAGTCAATTCTGTCCCGGACGAGTTACCGAAAGGAAAACGCTAGGGGGCACACAGAATTTGAAAAGATTTGCCTGGAGGGACAGCCATACCCCCACCTGATCTCTAAACTATATTCAGTACTCATAGACGAACAGGTGGCTCCCCTGTCATTCTGGAGAGATTGGGAAATTGACCTGGGCAGGACAATAGGGGAGAAAGAGAGGAATAAAATAGCGACCCTGGCGCACAAGTCCTCGGTAGCTACGAGAGTCCAAGAGATCAACTACAAACTGCTGATGCGTTGGTATTACACCCAAGATAGATTGGGTAAGATGTTTAATACAGCAGACCCAAGCTGCTGGAGATGTGGGGAGAAGAGGGGGACACTATTCCACATTCTTTGGACATGCCCCAGAGTTCAGGAATATTGGTAGGCGGTCCTGCCCATCATCTCGCAGCTTACTGGGGCGCAAATACTGGGAGACCCGACCCGGGTCCTACTCCACTCAACAAAGGTCCCGACAGGGAAATACAAAAAAACCCTGCTGATCCACTTACTAAATGCCGCCAAGCAAACAATACCTAGGCTCTGGAAACAAAAAAAAAGCCCCCCCCCATTCCCCGTAAGGGATTGGGCGCGGGAAGTCATGAATGTTAGGGAAATAGAGGACCTGATGCTATCCCTACACGACAGAGATGAGCAGTACAGAACCACCTGGCTGCCCTGGGTAAAATATGAGGAATTGGCAGAATTTAGGTGCCTGTTGGAGCAATAGAACGTGAGGCATAGTCATGTCGCTGGCTTGCCTTGACCCACACAGGCAGAGGGGAATCAAGGTTTACCCATGGGCTACCAGTCGAGAGCGGGCTATTGTAAGCGTCCGGCTGGAAACCGCGTCCCACACGCCATACATAGTACCCCCCCCTTCCCCTTCTTTTCCCCAACCTACTCATGTCCCTAGTGTTGTTTCCCTTTACCCCCCTTGGATTGGACACATGGATACACCTCGTGCTGCAAAGAGTTACCTTCCGTTGGGAAATAGCATGTTAGAATGTACTTGCTTGGTACGGGAAGGGCTCTGTCCTACCGGGGAACACCAAAATGGCATCTCACATACCAGTAGCGAATAGAAGGGGGACTCCTCCATCAAGTAAAGTGTATTAACGTCAACAACTAGCTCACTAATGTCATGATCTACATGCTTTGCACATGTCTTGTAATGTGAGTTTAAATGTCTGTATTGTTTAAAACTGCAAAACCTTTAAATAAAGATTATTAAAAAAAAAAAAAAAAAATGATGATGATAAATAATAGATGGTTACTTAAATCATTTATGTCTGTAGCATGGATACTGATAACTGAAGTTCCTGCTGGCAAATGTTCCCAGAATGTAGGCAATGTACATTGGTTGGTGTATTGTCATTCACATCTAGAGCTAGAAAAATGGTTGTTTTGGATATCATTGGGGGACAACCTTCATGTTCCGCTGAAACTGTTATGTTATAAGTAGAATGTTTCTTTCTGTCCAAGAAATTTGTGGTTACAAGTTTGTAATAACCATTGCAGAGTTGCATTAAATTAAGGGAACAGGGGGGCGTGGCCGCGACATGGCAGCGGGAGGACGTGACTTCTAAGGCCCCTCCGTGACCCCAGCCCAGGTGCCCTGTTATAGTGTCTTCGGATCCCTGCTCTGTCCCCAGGAAGAATGGTAAAGCGGCGTGGTCAGCAGCGGGACCCCAGGAGAGAGGAGGGGGACGGCATCGCCCGTTATTTGTGCCCGGGCGACCCCCCGTGAGCATCCACGCGCCAGAACAAGATGGCGGAGGCCGCGGCGACCAGAGGAGAAGGAGGAGGGCGAAACATACCGCCTGATAGTGAGGAGAGCCGACGCGCTGAGGAGCTGCAGGCGCCGCCGGAGACGGAGCTTCACTCGCCCCGGCAGCTGTCACCGCCGTGCGAGCGTGTGGAGGGAGGAGGAGCAGAGAGAGGCGCCTGTCAGGCAGAGGCGCCGACAGTGCGGGGAGAGACGTTGGCCGCAGCTGAGGTAGTGTGGGCGGCGGGCAGGGATTCCCCTCACCGCGGGTCCGGAGCCCCGAGACGCGAGGGAGTGGGGAGAGACTTGGGGGATGATGAGGGGAGAAGCCCCCCCCAGCACTGAGGTCGGGCACATGAACTCCCCCCCTGCTCCTGGGGATCACAAGCTGATGGGGGAGAGGGGGAGGGATGGAGAGAATCCCCAGCCCCATCAATTACCAGCACGAGCAGCAGAGCCCACAGCCCAGCACAACAGCCCAGACAATTTCTTAAAAGGCCAGCTACATACCATCCTGCAGCGCTGGTCCGGCGCCCCCTGGCTTCAGCGGTGCATGCTGATTGGAGGGAGCTGCCCGAGGAACCACCTGCGGGTCAAGGTTGGATGGGAGAAGGACTGCAGAGGGGCATCCCGAATGCATGGCTCGGCTCTACCCGGGTGGAGCCAGGAGCCTCTGTAACGGAAGTCCTAGGGGAAGCGGTGTCCATACGCAGGGCCACCCCACGGACTTGGTCTGGATCCTCGGATGGGATGCCCCTGTCACCCCCTCCACGCCGGGACAGTGGAGCGGGGACCAGCACCTCACTTGACCGAGACATGAGAGGGTCCGCCCATGCCTCGTGGGATGCGCGAGGGCCGCCGCCTGATGACTCTGCTCCTATGTGGATGAAAGGCAGGGAGACACCACCTCCAATGCCCGTGGACATGTCCCGGATGGGCACAGACCTAGACCTCCGCTCTGTTCTGCTTTCCCTCCCTACTAAGGCTGACCTGGAATCAATACCGACCAAGGCGGATATGGAAACCATGACTTTAAGAATCGAGAAAGCCTTCCGAAAAGACCTGGAGGTTGACCAACACAATGTAGCGGCAGTAGAGGATCGGGTCACAGCCTTGGAGAATGCAAGAGCATCGATGGAGGACCGCCTTACCCACCTGGAGCAGACCAATGAGCTACAAGCAACTCAAATCTCTGACCTAAAGATTCAAAATGATGATCTAGAGAAAAGGAGTAGACGGAACAACTTACGTATGTGAGGACTTCCCGAATTGCCTCAATACGCGGACTTAGAATCAATTGCTACCTCTGCCTTCAACCTGCTGCTGGGCAACCCTCCGACCACCGTCATCAAACTGGATAGGATACACAGGGTGGCGGGTCGGCCACCGGGCGCCCCCGATGCTCCCTGCGACATTCTCTGCAGAGTGCACCATTACAGAACCAAAGAAGAAATCTTGAGAAAGGCTTGGGAGGCGGGCCAGATTGTCCACAACTCCAGATCACTGTCCATCCTACCGGACTTGGCTCGCTCCACACTCTGGATGAGAAGGCAATTGAAACCCCTTCTCCAGAAAATAAAAGAAATTGGAGCAGTTTACAGGTGGGGATACCCCTTCCACCTTATTGTCCGAAAGAACGGGGGGGTCCTTCACTCTCCGAACCCCCGGAGATCTTGACAGCCTCTTCGTATTTCTCAGTACCGCTCCACTTGAGGTCCCTAACTGGCTGGACTTCCCATCATTCCAACCGCTGCCACAGAGAGTCCGACGGAGGCGAGCCCCACCGAGACCGCCGAGGGGCTGCCGCGTGGGGGAGTACACCCCCTCCCATGGAAGAGTAACTGCCATCCCTGTCATTAGCCTCTGATTTTTTGCCGCTCACTGTCCCCCGCCTGCTATGGGTCAAGTGGCGCCGGAGTCGCCAGAATAGTACACATTCTCTGGCTAGACTTCCCGGTGTTTCTACCTTTGCCGCAGAGGATCCGGTGGAGGAGGGTCCCGCCCAGACGGGTACCACCGCGTGGGGGGGTTCACCCCCCCCCCTTGGAGGAGTGATTTCCCTTTTCCCTCGTGGCCTTTACTTCGGACTCGCTGCTGATCGCTGCCCTGCAGTCCTGCCTGTCATGGGCCCCGTGGTGCTGGAGTGGCCGGCTGAGTGGAGACCGGAACCTGTCTGGCGTTATTGTCCCTTGACCCTGGATCCCCTGGGTGGGCCCCCCACCTTACATGATGTGGAATGGAGATGGAGCCCTCCCTGGCCCCTTGGCTCGGGTTGGCCCCTGTCCCTCCTTGATTTTCAGTGACCGCCGGTCCAGACTTAGCCTTCATTACCATTTTGACCCTTGGCCTGGGACTCATTTCTAGTCGCGGACCTTCATCCCTGCCTCCTGTGGGGATGGTGGCATCAAGGCCTACTGTTCGTTGGTTCTCTGGGCCTGTCCGCTGCCGGTGCCCCGCTGGGCCAGCTACACACCATCCTGCAGCGCTGGTCCGGTGCCCCCTGGCTTCAGTGGTGCATGCTGATTGGAGGGAGCTGCCCAGGGAACCACCTGCGGGTCAAGGTTGGATGGGAGAAGGACTGCAGAGGGGCATCCCGAATGCATGGCTCAGCTCTACCCGGGTGGAGCCAGGAGCCTCTGTAACGGAAGTCCTAGGGGAAGCAGTGTCCATATGCAGGACCACCCCACGGACTTGGTCTGGATCCTCGGATGGGATGCCCCTGTCACCCCCTCCACGCCGGGACGGTGGAGCGGGGACCAGCACCTCACTTGACCGAGACATGAGAGGGTCCGCCCATGCCTCGTGGGATGCGCGAGGGCCGCCACCTGCTGACTCTGCTCCTATGTGGAGGAAAGGCAGGGAGACACCACCTCCAATGCCCGTGGACATGCCCCGGATGGGCACAGACCTAGACCTCTGCTCTGTTCTGCTTTCCCTCCCTACTAAGGCTGACCTGAAATCAATACCTACCAAGGCGGATATGGAAACCATGATTTTAAGAATCGAGAAAGCCTTCCAAAAAGACCTGGAGGTTGTCCAACACAATGTAGCGGCAGTAGAGGATCAGGTCACAGCCTTGGAGAATGCAAGAGCATCGACAGAGGACCGCCTTACCCACCTGGAGCAGACCAATGAGCTACAAGCAACTCAAATCTCTAACCTAAAGATTCAAAATGATGATCTAGAGAAAAGGAGTAGACGGAACAACTTACGTATACGAGGACTTCCCGAATTGCCTCAATTGCTACCTCTGCCTTCAACCTGCTGCTGGGCAACCCTCTGACCACCGTCATCAAACTGGATAGGATACACAGGGTGGCGGGTCGGCCACCGGGCGCCCCTGATGCTCCACGCGACTTTCTCTGCAGAGTGCACCATTACAGAACCAAAGAAGAAATCTTGAGTAAGGCTTGGGAGGCGGGCCAGATTGTCCACGACTCCAGATCAATGTCCGTCCTACCGGACTTGGCTCGCTCCACACTCTGGATGAGAAGGCAATTGAAACCCCTTCTCCAGAAAATAAAAGAAAGTGGAGCAGTTTACAGGTGGGGATACCCCTTCCACCTTATTGTCTGAAAGAACGGGGGGTCCTTCACTCTCCGAACCCCCGGAGATCTTGACAGCCTCTTCGTATTTCTCAATACCGCTCCACTTGAGGTCCCTAACTGGCTGGACTTCCCATCATTCCAACCGCTACCACAGAGAGTCCGACGGAGGCGAGCCCCACCGAGACCGCCGAGGGGCCGCCGCGTGGGGGGGGGGGTACACCCCCTCCCATGGAAGAGTAACTGCCATCCCTGTCATTAGCCTCTGATTTTTTGCTACTCACTGTCCCCCGCCTGCTATGGGTCAAGTGGCGCCGGAGTCGGCAGAATAGTACACATTCTCTGGCTAGACTTCCCGGTGTTTCTACCTTTGCCGCAGAGGATCCGGCGTGGGGGGGGGGTTCACCCCCCCCCCCCTTGGAGGAGTGATTTCCCTTTTCCCTCCTGGCATTTACTTCGGACTCGCTGCTGATCGCTGCCCTGCACTCCTGCCTGTCATGGGCACCGTGGTGCCGGAGTGGCCGGCTGAGTGGAGACCGGAACCTGTCTGGCGTTATTGCCCCTTGACCCTGGATCCCCTGGGTGGGCCCCCCGCCTTACATGATGTGGAATGGAGATGGAGCCCTCGGACTGGTGCTTCCTCCCTGGCCCCTTGGCTCGGGTTGGCCCCTGTCCCTCCTTGATTTTCAGTGACCGCCGGTCCAGACTTAGCCTTCATTACCATTTTGACCCTTGGCCTGGGACTCATTCTAGTCGCGGACCTTCATCCCTGCCTCCTGTGGGGATGGTGGCATCAAGGCCTATTGTTTGTTGGTTCTCTGGGCCTGTCCGCTGCCGGTGCCCCGCTCCCCGGACCCTCTTTGGTTTGTTACCCAGGATCCCGGCGGGTGTGGCGTGGAGTGATTACGGGGGTCTGCCGAGCTGGGCTCTCCCTCTGCCCCCCCCCCTGTGGTGCGTGGCCCCTACCTCCCCTGGGATCTTCGATGACCGCTGGGCCTGGCCTCGACCCCTTCGGACTTTCTGCGGGGCATTACCCCGGATCCTGACTCCAGTGATATGTACCCCGCTCCCCTGGTCCCCCCCCCCCCGGTGCGGGGCCTTGCCCCTGGCCCTTGATTACCCCTGGCGGCTGGCGGGGTTGGACCCTGGCTTCCCGGGGCCTGAGCCGTCTGTCGGGCGTATGGGCTCTGGCTTAGGCCTCAGCCTTCAGGGACGGGACCTGGGGGGCCGGGAGAGGCAGAGTTCTGTTATGTATGGTTATGTATGGTATGCTGGGGCGGGGCGCTGGGTCTGGTGGGACTATTGATGATCTATAAGGGGCAGGGGGTGTGGAATATCCGAGCCTGGGATAATGACTGTATACTGTGTGTTTATATAAGCGGTTGTCATTGTTGAAGATTTTAGTTGTTACTATTGAGACACGCATGTCCTTGGTGGCGCTCGCCTGGGCCAGGAAGGGTAAGTTAAGTTAAGTTTTGAACTGTTCCTTGTGAGAAGAACTGCCTTGGGCTGGGGATGGGAGACCCCTGCTGTTGTGTAGCGCCACAGTTCTTATTCCCCACATAGGCTAGCCCGTCAAGGTCTGAGTGACCTGTATAGACGGGTGTTTCTCTACTCTCCATCTATGTCCCTCCTCCCCCCCCCCCTGTTTTGCTCTTCCCTTCTTGTCCCCACAGCCCCTTTTTGTCTTTGTCTCCCCTTTCCCTCTGACCCACAGGGTCTGGTGGGGGTTGGTTCTCCCTGCGGCCCTCGCCCCCCGGCTCGTCCGTGGTGTTTGTTCCTCCCCTTTGCCTCGCTTTTCTGCGGTTCGGCAGGGGTGCTAGGGACACAATGGAGCTGAAAATTGTTTCTCTGAATGCCAAGGGCCTCAACATCCCCGAGAAAAGGAGGATGTGCCTGACTTTGTTCTGGAAACGTAGAGCTCAGATAGTGTTCATCCAGGAATCACACTTTCAGAAAGGAAAGGCACCAAAATTCTTGGACAGGCGCTTCCCATCAGGCTATCATGACGCAGGGTTGAGGGGAGTGAGCATTCTGCTCGCCTCCTCGCTCCCCTGTACCTTTGTGGACAGCATGTCGGACGAGGAAGGGAGATTTATCTTCCTTAAGGGAAGAATGGGCAACCAAATGTGCACATTTGCAAATACCTATGCACCCAATACAGACCAAATTCGGTTCATAGAGCAAACTCTGGAGACCCTTCAGACTTTCTCTGAGGGTCTAGTGATCTTTGGTGGTGACCTCAATGTGGCTCTGGACCCCCTGCTCGATGTGTCCAGGAAGACCTCTCAGCTCTCTTTCTCGGCCCTCAAAAAACTCAAAACAGCCCTTCGGCTGGCCCAACTGGTGGACCCTTGGTGGATACAAAACTCACGAGGGAGAGATTATACTTTCTACACATCTCCCCACAATTCTTACTCATGGATTGACTACCTCTTCATAGAACATAGATACCTCCAGCTCGCACAGAAGGCCGAGATAGATTCTATTACGATATCGGACCATGCCTTGATCTCTCTTTCGGTCAGAATACCCGAGTGGCCCTCGAAACCAAACTTGTGGACTCTTAATGAGTCCTTACTTCAGGATCCGATCATTAAAGAGGAGGTCAGGAAAGAGCTTGGATCTTACTTTGATCTAAACAATAGACCAGAGACGAGTCCCCTCAATCTGTGGGCGGCTATATAAAAGTGCTATATTAGGGGCATTCTATTGAAGATAGCGTCCAGAAGGAAACAAGAAAGGGAGAAAGCCATTAGTGACCTGCTAGGGAAGATAGGCAGACTAGAAGCCGAACATAAAAGACAGCAAGCTGTGAGAGTCGGGCAGGAACTGGTGAGAGCACGGGAAAATCTACGAGACATAATACTGGTTAAAGCTAAAGCCTCGCTCCTAAGAGTAAGGCGCTCCTTCTATGAATATGGAAATAAATGTGGACGCTCTCTGGCAAGGGCGATCCGTGAACAGAGAGCGAACAACTTTGTTCCGCAGATCTTGGGAGCGGGTGGACTTGTATGCACCAGCCCAGGCGACATTGCTGAGGCGTTCAGGGAATTCTATCACAAGCTGTACCATCTAGCTGGTGGGGGGAGCGGCTGGGCTAACCTGCTTCAAAATGCAAGGGATTACGTATCAACTTCAGGCCTCTCAACGCTAAGCCCGGAGATAGTGGAGACCCTGGAAGAGCCTATCACCGAACTGGAGTGGGCTCAAGCCGTCAAACTTTTACAGGCAGGCAAGTCCCCAGGCCCGGACGGGTTCACCCTGTCCTACTACAAGTGGCTGACCCCACGGGCGGTGACCACATTTAACTCCATCTCGTCCGAACAGACAATGCCCCCTGACATGCTAAGGGCCCAAGTTATGGTCATACCAAAGCAAGGGAAGGACCCCCTTCTTTGCTCCAATTACAGGCCGATATCTCTACTAAACGTAGACTTGAAACTATTCGCTAAAGTTCTGTCAAATAGGCTGGTGCTAAACCTAAGCAAGCTGATAGACCTGGACCAAGCAGGCTTTACCCCTAAGAGAGAAGCAAGAGACAACGTGACCTGAGTCCTCAACCTCATTCATTTGATTCATGAGGAGAAAATCCCAGCCCTGCTGCTTTCCACAGATGCGGAGAAAGCATTCGATAGGGTCCACTGGGATTTTATCCAGGCTACGTTGGAACATCTGGGTCTGCAAGAAAATATGAGGACCTGGATATCATCTCTGTATTCCTCCCCCTCGGCATGTGTTAAGGTCAATGGCATGCTTTCGGAGTCATTCAGGATAACAAATGGAACGAGACAAGGGTGCCCACTATCCCCGATTATATTCATCTTAACGCTGGAGCCCTTCCTCTGTCGGGTAAGGGCGAATCCTAATATAAGAGGGGTGGTAGGCGGCGGATCTGAACACAAGGTAGCAGCCTTTGCCGACGACTTGCTTTTCTGTATTACCCAGCCGGTAATAACTATTCCCAACCTATTAAAAGAGTATGTGGAGCTCTCGAACTTCAAAATAAATTTACAAAAGTCAGAAGCACTTAATGTCTCCCTGCCACAGGGGCACCTGTCGAACAAAGAAACCAGCTTTGCCTTCCGCCCGTCAACTGAATCAATCTCCTATTTGGGAGTGCAGATTACCCCTTCATTGAAAGACGTGTTTGCCAAAAATTTCCCACCACTGCTGACAGTAATTAAGAGAGACCTCAACATCTGGAAAGACAGGATTCAGTCCTGGTTTGGCAGATGTAATGTCCTTAAAATGAATGTCTTGCCACGGCTGCTATACCCCATTCAGGTGCTACCCATTCATCTACCAGCCTCCTTTCTGAAAACCATTCGAACAAAATTTATAAAATTTGTGTGGGGAGGCAAGAGTCCGCGAAACAAAGACTACTTACCTTACCAAAAACAAGAGGGGGAGTAGGACTCCCGGACGTCAAAATGTACTACGCAGCGGCACATCTAGGCAGAATCGTAGACTGGAACCTCCATGGAAAGCACAAGCGCTGGGTCCAATTGGAGCAGACATGGTCGCCGGTTCCACTGGCAGGCCTACCCTGGTCCCCCGGTGCGATTCTGAGTACACTCAGGACTCACCCCACAATAGGCCCAACCCTACAGGTATGGTCCAGACAAGCTCTGAAGGAGAACATAGCTCCCACACCCTCTCCGCTCAGGACGGTCATAGGGGCCTTAGATTTTATCCGGGGCCAGATGGACGTGGGTTTCAAAAAGTGGAGGGCGCCCGGTAGAGGCACCGCCCGTGACTTCCTGAATGGCTCTAGATGGAAGACCCAACAGGAGCTGGTATCGTGGGGGGACTCACCCCACTTGTCGCATTGGAGAGCGCTTCAAATCTCTCACTTTCTGGGTAACCTGCCCCCCCCAAGGAATTCGGGAGGGTGCTAACACCCTTCGAGCGGCTATGCTTGTCACCAGAGCTGATCAGAGGGGCGCTATCCATAGTGTACCAACTCCTGGTTGATCCAGGAGAGACCTTCGTGCCAGGCTTTGTAGGGGCATGGGAGAGAGACCTCGAAATCACCTCGAGAGAGACCTCGAAATTGATTCCCCAAATCAAGTGAAGAAAATTCTGGAGCTAGCGCATCGATGCGAAAAGTCCCAAGGCACCATCCTCCACATATTCTGGGAATGCAAGAAAATACAGGGCTTTTGGAGAAGTGTTGTGGAGTGGATTTGCAAGATAACGGGCAACGACACCCCACTTTCCCCGGAAGTCCTTCTGCTTCACTCCATTAAGGGAGAAGTTGGGAAGTACAGAAAGTCGCTGACTATTTACCTGATGAACGCAGCCAGGGCGTGTATACCTGCCCATTGGAAGTCTCCCGTTGCACCCCCCACTGGCTCCTGGATCCGAAGGGTGGAAGACATCAGACGTATGGAGGATTTGACGGCCCTTCTCAGGGGCTCGGAGGAAAAACACAGATATCGGTGGTTGCCGTGGGACATGTTTATGGAATCTGCTGAAGGCAAGAAACTGTGGAGCACAGCTTGACCGCACGGGATGGGGTTGATGGGCAGGCAATGGCGTGAGGTGTCTGGTCCGAACGGTGGGATGCGGGCTTGGGCGGGGTGCGGAGCGGTCCAGGGGGGCGTGGGCTGGGGGGAGGCTTCCCCCCCTCTCTCTTCTCTCGCTCCTCGTCTCCCTTCCTTCCCCCTTCCCCCCATTCTTCTCTACCCTTAATGATCTATCCCTTAGCCCCACTTTTTTCTTTATTTACAAAACAAAAACTGGTGGAGGGGAACAGCGAGGCTCAATGTAGGTAACAGTCAGGAGGGTGAGCTCGCAGAAGTCCAGCGGAATATGTATGTCTTGATCTTTGTTATGGATTTGTGTAATATGCATTCTGCACTTGTCTGCTGTATGAAACTGCTGTTTGTATTTGATTGCCTTGCCACCCTCTCTACCTCAATAAAGATCTATTGTTAAAAAAAAAAAAAATTAAGGGAACAATTTCTGTGAGATGGCAAGTGTGAGGAATAGGTCAAATATTATATTGCACCTTATCGCCATTGTCGGCATCCCCCTTTAAGAAACCTCACATATCCAGGTCTGGAGATTCCCTTTATTCCGCCTGTTCTAAATGCACAAGTCCTTAGCTCTATTCAGGAAAAGAAATTTGCATTTACAGGTTAAGCAGCAAAGACCCCCTGTGATGCTGCTTTCCTGCCGATTGTCACACCTTAGTCTGGGAAGATGCCGCTTAGTCTGTAGCTCGCTGGACTCCTTGCTGTGAATTTGTCATATCAAGGATGAGAACCGCAGACTAGCTGCACCAAAAGAAATTGCTCCATAACTGCGCCCCCATGGGTCCCAGCGCCAAACCAGGTACAGGATCAGAACCGGCTCACAAAACCGCATAAGGGGATAGGTAATTGCATTCTCAGAAATAAAGCAAAGCCCCGTAAACAGAGATCTAAGGTTCTGATCCGCTTAGGAACCCCATTGGGTGTACGGCATCCAGCCCGATAGTTTGGTACCGCTTCCAAGGCCATACGACCCCCCTGCTCCAAGTTATAACCTCTAAAGGGTTTTAGGGCAAAAGCACGCTCCAGAACCACAGAGGGGTAGAGGGCGGAGGGCCCTTGCAGCATAAATAGGGTGGGCTGGAGCCAGGTAGCTGTCACTCATCTGGAGGGGATATGCGGTCAGCATACTGGAGGTGCCCATCATCATCATTATCATAAGCTCTTGACATACCCCTTGTGAGAGCTCCCCCATCACTACTACAACTGCATATTAAGGTAACTGCCTATTGTTTCTCTGTGTAACGCCCTCTATCCTGTAACCGTCTCAGAATAGCATATTCGTATCACCTGTATCATTTCATATTACCTCATAGTTAATTGTTTGTTATTACTGCCTAGTGTGCTTATAGCATTAAAACTTATATTTAATCTGAGCGATCTGTTTTGCCTTAAACCAAGAATCTGTGTGTCTGGGGGCCTTGTATCCCTGATAGGAGGGGTCGGACAAAGGGTTTTGGGAACGCGGTCTTTGTGTCGGGAGGTCCCTGGTTTGAAGTGGGACCACGTGACCGTGGTTCTCTGACAGCAAGTTACTTTAATATGAACTAAATCCCCAAGTGTGCCAGGCAAGGAATCTTCTGGAATCAGTGTTAACAATGAAGCTATCATGATTTCAGGTGCATTGTCATTGAAATCCGAAATCTGCATCACTGCCATCCTTGGCTTCCACAGTTTGTAGTGTACTGTGTTTTCCTCATCTAAATCAGTCAATACTAAAGATCTGGCAAGCATTTTAGAAATGTGACTAAATGAATAAGTGGTATCTGCATTGGAACCTTCATCTTTATTACTAATAGCTAAGCTGATTCTGTAAGTATCTTGGCTGAAATTTTGATAATTTGCATTGATAATTTTTAACTTTAATTTTTCTCCAGTTTTTACAGGTTTCCCTCCATCAAATGTAGTATAAATCCAGTCAATTTGTACTGTTGTTCATGATCTAAAGGTTGGACCAAAATCAGTTCTGGTTGTTCTGTTCCTCTGTCCTCTGTCAATATTTTTTCCAAATAAAAAATATGGATTTTGACTAAGAGTATAACTTTGTATTAAATTAGCACCTAGATCAGGATCCTAAGAAAGAATGTGAGCCAGAAACAGCAGATTCACTTATTCCTATTTCAAAAATGTTCTTAAAAAACGTGTGGTCATTTACATATTGCACCTGTAATTGGAAAGACATTCACAGGATCTTAAATAAGATTCAGCAACACAACAGCACTGATGCACAAATTTCCTCTGTCTGTTCTAATTGTTACATAAGCGTTGCCATTAGAGATGAGCGAACTTTTGAAAAATTCGATTCGACTGATTCGCCGAATTTTCCGACAAAAATCGTTTCGACCCGAATAAATTCGCGACGAATCGCTATTAAAAACGGCTATTTCTGAGCCTCCTAGAGCCTCAATAGGGTTGTAAACCATTCAGCCTTGCTGTAACACGCACAGGATGCGTGCTGGGTTAGTTAAATAATACTTTGAAGAAATATCACATGCAGATCAGAGGCATCGCTAATAGAATCGCAGAGCGGCACAATTGCAGAGAGTTGAAGTGGCATCACTATGAGGGGCAGAAGGAGCCCAAATATACACTGGAGTTGGCCTCAGGAGCCCAAAAATTGGATGAATCACACCCTGGAGTTGGCAGAAGTTGGCAGCAGCAGCAGCAGGAGCCCAAATATACACTGGAGTTGGCTTCAGGAGCCCAAAAATTGGATGAATCACACCCTGGAGTTGGCAGGAGTTGGCAGCAGCAGCAGCAGGAGCCCAAATATACACTGGAGTTGGCTTCAGGAGCCCAAAAATTGGATGAATCACACCCTGGAGTTGGCAGGAGTTGACAGCAGCAGCAGCAGGAGCCCAAATATACACTGGAGTTGGCTTCAGGAGCCCAAAAATTGGATGAATCACACCCTGGAGTTGGCAGGAGTTGACAGTAGCAGCAGCAGGAGCCCAAATATACACTGGAGTTGGCCTCAGGAGCCCAAAAATTGGATGAATCACACCCTGGAGTTGGCAGGAGTTGACAGTAGCAGCAGCAGGAGCCCAAATATACACTGGAGTTGGCTTCAGGAGCCCAAAAATTGGATGAATCACACCCTGGAGTTGGCAGCAGCAGCAGCAGGAGCCCAAATATACACTGGAGTTGGCTTCAGGAGCCCAAAAATTGGATGAATCACACCCTGGAGTTGGCAGCAGCAGCAGCAGGAGCCCAAATATACACTGGAGTTGGCCTCAGGAGCCCAAAAATTGGATGAATCACACCCTGGAGTTGGCAGGAGTTGACAGTAGCAGCAGCAGGAGCCCAAATATACACTGGAGTTGGCCTCAGGAGCCCAAAAATTGGATGAATCACACCCTGGAGTTGGCAGGAGTTGACAGTAGCAGCAGCAGGAGCCCAAATATACACTGGAGTTGGCCTCAGGAGCCCAAAAATTGGATGAATCACACCCTGGAGTTGGCAGGAGTTGACAGTAGCAGCAGCAGGAGCCCAAATATACACTGGAGTTGGCTTCAGGAGCCCAAAAATTGGATGAATCACACCCTGGAGTTGGCAGCAGCAGCAGCAGGAGCCCAAATATACACTGGAGTTGGCTTCAGGAGCCCAAAAATTGGATGAATCACACCCTGGAGTTGGCAGCAGCAGCAGCAGGAGCCCAAATATACACTGGAGTTGGCCTCAGGAGCCCAAAAATTGGATGAATCACACCCTGGAGTTGGCAGGAGTTGACAGTAGCAGCAGCAGGAGCCCAAATATACACTGGAGTTGGCCTCAGGAGCCCAAAAATTGGATGAATCACACCCTGGAGTTGGCAGGAGTTGACAGTAGCAGCAGCAGGAGCCCAAATATACACTGGAGTTGGCCTCAGGAGCCCAAAAATTGGATGAATCACACCCTGGAGTTGGCAGGAGTTGACAGTAGCAGCAGCAGGAGCCCAAATATACACTGGAGTTGGCTTCAGGAGCCCAAAAATTGGATGAATCACACCCTGGAGTTGGCAGGAGTTGACACCAGCAGCAGCAGGAGCCCAAATATACACTGGAGTTGGCTTCAGGAGCCCAAAAATTGGATGAATCACACCCTGGAGTTGGCAGAAGTTGGCAGCAGCAGCAGCAGGAGCCCAAATATACACTGGAGTTGGCTTCAGGAGCCCAAAAATTGGATGAATCACACCCTGGAGTTGGCAGGAGTTGACAGTAGCAGCAGCAGGAGCCCAAATATACACTGGAGTTGGCCTCAGGAGCCCAAAAATTGGATGAATCACACCCTGGAGTTGGCAGGAGTTGACAGTAGCAGCAGCAGGAGCCCAAATATACACTGGAGTTGGCTTCAGGAGCCCAAAAATTGGATGAATCACACCCTGGAGTTGGCAGGAGTTGACAGTAGCAGCAGCAGGAGCCCAAATATACACTGGAGTTGGCCTCAGGAGCCCAAAAATTGGATGAATCACACCCTGGAGTTGGCAGGAGTTGACAGTAGCAGCAGCAGGAGCCCAAATATACACTGGAGTTGGCTTCAGGAGCCCAAAAATTGGATGAATCACACCCTGGAGTTGGCAGAAGTTGGCAGCAGCAGCAGCAGGAGCCCAAACATTACTTTAAACAGACCCTGGGGTTGGCCTCAGGAGCCCAAAAATTGGATGAATCACACCCTGTGGAGAGTCATGTGGAGAAAAAGTAGCTTAGTTAGTAATATCTACATAAAATTATGAATAAACAAATGCAAAAGTTTGCCAAAGTGAAGTTTTGTTTGAGGGTGTGTTCCCACCTTTTAATTAAATCAGAAACAAGAAGGTGTCATTGCCTCTGACTAATTAGCCCTCAAAAATTCTTGGAATTTTTAATCTGGAATCATGTCTGATCCGTCTTATCCGAAGAATATTAATAAAAAGTAAGAGTAACGTAAAGGATTTTTTATCAATACTTACTTGTGGTCCGATGCGGAGGAATGTCTGTAACTTGAGAGCAGCGCCTTAAATCTGTTTTGCACGATCCATCTTTCTTGGTCTGGCCCCGTCATCAATCTACTGGAATACATCAGGCATTGTTGGGAGGAAAGCTTGGCTGATCCATGCGCCATTCATTTCCACACAGGGCAGTCTCTGGAAAAAAAAAGTCTGTATAAACCAGGGTCTTTTTCATATAAAAACAAATGGTTATTCTTGCTTTTCAACCATATGTTCCACAGCTTTACCAGTCATTGTGTCAGCCAATGAAGCAACTTTGTCTGGAAGTGCTGCAAAAGCAGTCCACTGCATCACAAGTGGCATCTGACACCCCCAGTCAACTGTCTGCCTGTTATGCTTTGGGTTCAGCTCCACTATCCATTGATCTGATATCCAAGATCTGATAATCATAAAATTCAGCAGCTACTGCCCAGCCAAGAAGTGGAGGAGACACTCGCCTCTTCTTCCACTATCCGGCAACTAGTGATGAGGAGAGTGTCGTGGGAGGAGGTGTTGCAAGCCGAGGTAGTGGAAGAGGGTCCCTGGAGTCTGCGGCGGTGGCGGCGGCAGCAGCAGCGAATTATTGCGGACTGTTGGTAGGAAAAATCAGCTACTCAGCGATGTGGCAGTGTTCCATGCAGCATCCTGTGGAGAAAAAGTAGGTTAGTTAGTGTATATACATAAAATTATGAATAGACAAATGCAATAGTATTGCGAAAGTGAAGTTTTGTTTGAGGGTGTGTTTCCACCTTGCAATTAAATCAGAAACAACTAGCTATCATTTGCCTCTGAATAATTAGCCCTCAAAAATTCTTGGAATTTTTAATCTTGATGTCTGAGGGATTTCTCCTCTCAGACAGCGTCACCATAAGTCCAGCCTGCTGCATTACCCAGTGGTGGACCTTTCAGAGAACTGATGGCTTGTGCCGAGCCGAGGTGGAGAGTCACATGGCATGGTTGTTGAACAGAAGGTGGGCCAGTCCTTTAGCCTGTCAGTGTGTACCAAAGTGCACAGTGTTGTCTACGCCTGGAGCTGTAACTATAGACTCATGGTGGACAATATATATCCTTTTAGGCCCCCTTGGTGATTGTGGTTTCACGCTGTTCTTCACATGGTTTTCCTTGACCATCAGAGTCACACATGGGAGGAACTACTAAAAATGAGAACTCAATCCATGAAAGCATTGCTTAATCCACGAAAACTGCAAATTTGGACCCATGGTGACTGACACTTGGAAGAACATCTTGTTTGCGCTGCGACAAGGAAGCCAGAGTCATGCGTCCTGACATGGCACACGTGTTCAGTCTAGTTTTGAAGTCTTGCCCCCATCTGAAAGACATCCGAACAACAGGAAAGAAAGTTAGCATGCACTTCTGGCACTCCTACACCACCAAGCACAACCTTATTGAGCCTCAGCGTCACAAAGGTGTACCCCACCATAGTCTGATTTGCGATGTTTCCACCCGTTGGAATTCCACCCTCCATATGCAGGATCCACTATAGCAGTGGTCCCCAACCCTGTCCTCAAGGCCCACCAACAGGCCAGGCTTTGCAGATCTCCACAAAGATGCTCAGGTGGAGTAATTAGTGCAGCTGCAGAGCAATAGAGCTGGCTATTTGGAGATCCAAAAAACATGACATGTTGGTGGGCCTTGAGGACAGGGTTGAGGACCACTGCACTATAGGAACAGAGAAAAGCCATCACGGATTTCTGGATGATCCAAACGGATAGGGGGACACCCCTGTGTAAATTCAATGTAAACCATTGGCAGCTCATACGTGACACCGACCGTTTGTTTAGGCCCTTTGAGGAAGCTACATTATTAGTCAGTTGCCAGGACTATGAGATGAACGATGAGATTCCACTGCTTCATGTACTACAACACATGTTGGAAAGCATGGCTGGTCAGGGCACTGGAGACATGGCACATACATTTCACAGCCACATGAAGCCTGTGGGGGCTGAAGTGGAGGAGGAGGAGGGGGTGGGGCACAGCAAACCACAGTTTAGGTTTCACAAAATGACCATTTTATCTAGTCATCTGACAGGAGAGGAGGTGCAGCCACAGGAGCTAGAGGGTTGTGAGTAAGGCGAGACAGAGGACCCAGACACACCATGGCAGTTTACAGTGGAGATGGAGACAGGTAGTCCCTCCGAGTCACTTGCACAAATGGCACGATGCATGCTCACATGCATGCGTACTAGTGAGCGCAGAATTGTCTCCATTTGTCAGCGGGAAGACTTCTGGCTCTCCAACTTATTGGACCCTCGCTTCCGGCACAAAATGGGGGCATTTTTTACGCCCACTGAGAGGGAGGAAAAACTGACCTACTACAGAGACATCCCACGTAGTCAGTTGGGCGATGTCTATTTGCGCCATGGCCCATACTCCCGCAGGTCTGACTCTAGGGGAACTTTGCGATCACCTTCCACTGCCATGGCTGCTGGGGGGGTGGAAGGAGCAGCAGCAGCTCCATCAGCAGCAACCTCAGTCTTCAGTCGCTAGTGAGTAGCTTTCTACACCCGCATAGTGAGTCTACTCATGAGAAGCAGGAAGACCTGGAGCTGGACCTCAAACAGCAGGTCATGTCATACCTTGACATGACCATGCCAACACACCTTCAAGATCCACTGGATTTGCTGGGAAGCCAAACTTGACTTGTGCCCGCAACTAGCAGAGTTTGCCCTGGAAAAGCTGTACTGGCCGGACAGTAGTTG
Organism: Gastrophryne carolinensis; assembly: GCA_027917425.1. Classification (NCBI taxonomy): domain Eukaryota; kingdom Metazoa; phylum Chordata; class Amphibia; order Anura; family Microhylidae; genus Gastrophryne; species Gastrophryne carolinensis. The sequence continues at coordinate 75,595,902 of CM051238.1, forward strand.
ATTTAGATGGCAACTGGGCTGCTCTATATAACGAAGCAAAATGGCAAATTTACCTCACTATATAAGCTATTGCCCCTCAGATTTACACAGGGGCTGCTCTATATTATGCTGCAAAATGGCAAATTAACCTCACAATATAAGCCATTGCAGCTCTATATAAATAAAAATAAATAAATAAAAAAAGGGCCTGTAGAAGCTTATTTAGTATAACAGATAGGGTGACATGTGCTGGTTTGGGATGCCCATATGGGCTAGTGTTTTGGCAGCAGTACAAAAACCAATGCAAAATGCAATAGCTTAATAAAGCTGATGCTGATCAACGCTTATTTAGTATAACAGATGGGGTGCAACATGCAGGTTTGGGATGCCCTGCGGCCTGGTGTATTTAAAGCAGACCAAAACCAATTCAAAATGCAATAACTTAATAAAGCTGAGGCTGTAGATGCTTATTTAGTATAAACAGGTAGGGTGCAAGGTGCAGCTTTGGGGTGCCCTGCGGCCTGGTTAAATGAAAGCAGTCAAAAAGGAAGTGCAAACTGAAGTAGCTTAATGAAGCTGATGCTGATCAACGCTTATGTTGTATACCAGATAGGGTGCAAGGTGCAGCTTTGGGGTGCCCTGCGGCCTGGTTTATTAAAATCAGTCAAAAACAAGTGCAAACTGAAGTAGCCTGATCAACGCTTATGTTGTATAACAGATAGGTTTAAAATAGCATGTGCCTTGGGATGCCCGTGTGGCCTGTTATATTTCAAGCTGAACAAAAAGTAACAATAATCCAAGTATGAGACATCATTTTGACCTTCTTCACAGCGCCATACTTTGAAAAAAAAAAATTAATTTCATGCCGATCAATCCAAAGGTCAATGCCCCTAACAAAAATAGTGTTCGGCATAAGTTTTCCTTCTGGAAGGACGTAACCTTTAGTTTACATGGTTGGGGTAGGTTATCTTACAAATTGGGATACCCCAGGCAGCAGTGTCATTGAAAGAGACAGATTGTAATGCAGGCCATACGCAAGCAGAGAAACTCAGGCTGCAACAGGCCTATTTAGTTTACATGGTTGGGGTAGGTTATCTTACAAATTGGGATACCCCACTGTATATGAAACCGAATATAAATGCACACCCAAAAGTGGACACTCAGCCTCCAAGAGGCCTGCTTAGTTTAAATAAGAGAGCTGCTTAGTATGGTAGGTAGGTTATGTTATGTTACAGAATGGGATGCCCCAAAGCTGACTTGAGATCAGTATATATGCACACAGCAGCAGTGTGTTAGCAGGCTCATACAGGCCAAATTTCTTTAAATAAATGTGCAGCTTACAGTAAATGCAGAGGCTAATGGTATGTTACAGAATGGGATGCCCCAAAGCTGACTTGAGATCAGTATATATGCACACAGCAGCAGTGTGTTAGCAGGCTCATACAGGCCAAATTTCTTTAAATAAATGTGCAGCTTACAGTAAATGCAGAGGCTAATGGTATGTTACAGAATGGGATGCCCCAAAGCTGACTTGAGATCAGTATATATGCACACAGCAGCAGTGTGTTAGCAGGCTCATACAGGCCAAATTTCTTTAAATAAATGTGCAGCTTACAGTAAATGCAGAGGCTAATGGTATGTTACAGAATGGGATGCCCCAGAGCTGACTTGAGATCAGTATATATGCACACAGCAGCAGTGTGTTAGCAGGCTCATACAGGCCAAATTTCTTTAAATAACTGTGCAGCTTACAGTTAATGCAGAGGCTAATGGTATGTTACAGAATGGGATGCCCCAAGCAGACTTGAGATCAGTATATATGCACACAGCAGCAGTGTGTTAGCAGGCTCATACAGGCCAAATTTCTTTAAATAACTGTGCAGCTTACAGTTAATGCAGAGGCTAATGGTATGTTACAGAATGGGATGCCCCAAGCAGACTTGAGATCAGTATATATGCACACAGCAGCAGTGTGTTAGCAGGCTCATACAGGCCAAATTTCTTTAAATAACTGTGCAGCTTACAGTTAATGCAGAGGCTAATGGTATGTTACAGAATGGGATGCCCCAAGCAGACTTGAGATCAGTATATATGCACACAGCAGCAGTGTGTTAGCAGGCTCATACAGGCCAAATTTCTTTAAATAACTGTGCAGCTTACAGTTAATGCAGAGGCTAATGGTATGTTACAGAATGGGATGCCCCAAGCAGACTTGAGATCAGTATATATGCACACAGCAGCAGTGTGTTAGCAGGCTCATACAGGCCAAATTTCTTTAAATAAATGTGCAGCTTACAGTAAATGCAAAGGCTAATGGTATGTTACAGAATGGGATGCCCCAAAGCTGACTTGAGATCAGTATATATGCACACAGCAGCAGTGTGTTAGCAGGCTCATACAGGCCAAATTTCTTTAAATAACTGTGCAGCTTACAGTAAATGCAGAGGCTAATGGTATGTTACAGAATGGGATGTCCCAAAAACCAGAGAGCACCTGGCAGGCAGCAGTAAGACTATGCACAGCAAAAGTGTCTTTATCATGCCTAATTTCAATTAGAATAGGTGCAAATGGTTAGGTTCTTAAATAGAGGCTGGTGTAGTCACAGAATGGGATGCCCTAAAAACCAGCAGTAAGTACACCTGGCAGGGACAAGTAGTGCTATGCCCAGCAAAAGTGTCTTTATCAGGCTAATTTCAAATATGATAAGAGCAAATGCTTATATGGTCTTAAACAGAGGCTGCTTTAGTCACAGAATGGGATGCCCCGGGCAGGAATCGAGCTGCCAGGGTACAGTAGTGCTTTGGCCAGCAAAAGTGTCTTTATCAGGCCTAATTTCAAATATGATTAGAGCAAATGCTTATATGGTCTTAAACAGAGGCTGCTTTAGTCACAGAATGGGATGCCCCGGGCAGGAATCGAGCTGCCAGGGTACAGTAGTGCTTTGGCCAGCAAAAGTGTCTTTATCAGGCCTAATTTCAAATATGATTAGAGCAAATGCTTATATGGTCTTAAACAGAGGCTGCTTTAGTCACAGAATGGGATGCCCCGGGCAGGAATCGAGCTGCCAGGGTACAGTAGTGCTTTGGCCAGCAAAAGTGTCTTTATCAGGCCTAATTTCAAATATGATTAGAGCAAATGCTTATATGGTCTTAAACAGAGGCTGCTTTAGTCACAGAATGGGATGCCCCGGGCAGGAATCGAGCTGCCAGGGTACAGTAGTGCTTTGGCCAGCAAAAGTGTCTTTATCAGGCCTAATTTCAAATATGATTAGAGCAAATGCTTATATGGTCTTAAACAGAGGCTGCTTTAGTCACAGAATGGGATGCCCCGGGCAGGAATCGAGCTGCCAGGGTACAGTAGTGCTTTGGCCAGCAAAAGTGTCTTTATCAGGCCTAATTTCAAATATGATTAGAGCAAATGCTTATATGGTCTTAAACAGAGGCTGCTTTAGTCACAGAATGGGATGCCCCGGGCAGGAATCGAGCTGCCAGGGTACAGTAGTGCTTTGGCCAGCAAAAGTGTCTTTATCAGGCCTAATTTCAAATATGATTAGAGCAAATGCTTATATGGTCTTAAACAGAGGCTGCTTTAGTCACAGAATGGGATGCCCCGGGCAGGAATCGAGCTGCCAGGGTACAGTAGTGCTTTGGCCAGCAAAAGTGTCTTTATCAGGCCTAATTTCAAATATGATTAGAGCAAATGCTTATATGGTCTTAAACAGAGGCTGCTTTAGTCACAGAATGGGATGCCCCGGGCAGGAATCGAGCTGCCAGGGTACAGTAGTGCTTTGGCCAGCAAAAGTGTCTTTATCAGGCCTAATTTCAAATATGATTAGAGCAAATGCTTATATGGTCTTAAACAGAGGCTGCTTTAGTCACAGAATGGGATGCCCCGGGCAGGAATCGAGCTGCCAGGGTACAGTAGTGCTTTGGCCAGCAAAAGTGTCTTTATCAGGCCTAATTTCAAATATGATTAGAGCAAATGCTTATATGGTCTTAAACAGAGGCTGCTTTAGTCACAGAATGGGATGCCCCGGGCAGGAATCGAGCTGCCAGGGTACAGTAGTGCTTTGGCCAGCAAAAGTGTCTTTATCAGGCCTAATTTCAAATATGATTAGAGCAAATGCTTATATGGTCTTAAACAGAGGCTGCTTTAGTCACAGAATGGGATGCCCCGGGCAGGAATCGAGCTGCCAGGGTACAGTAGTGCTTTGGCCAGCAAAAGTGTCTTTATCAGGCCTAATTTCAAATATGATTAGAGCAAATGCTTATATGGTCTTAAACAGAGGCTGCTTTAGTCACAGAATGGGATGCCCCGGGCAGGAATCGAGCTGCCAGGGTACAGTAGTGCTTTGGCCAGCAAAAGTGTCTTTATCAGGCCTAATTTCAAATATGATTAGAGCAAATGCTTATATGGTCTTAAACAGAGGCTGCTTTAGTCACAGAATGGGATGCCCCGGGCAGGAATCGAGCTGCCAGGGTACAGTAGTGCTTTGGCCAGCAAAAGTGTCTTTATCAGGCCTAATTTCAAATATGATTAGAGCAAATGCTTATATGGTCTTAAACAGAGGCTGCTTTAGTCACAGAATGGGATGCCTCACAGCAGACTTAAGATCAGTTCAGTATATATGCACAGTTAGTTACTATAAGCAGCCTGAAAACGCTAACAAAGGCTGGATGAAAAAAAAAAAATCTCCCTGTCAGCCAGCTCCGTTTTTCCTACCTTTCCCTGGCTTTCTGTCTGTCTCCTGTCTGTCTCCTGCCTGTCTCCTGCCTGTCTCCTGCCTGTCTCCTGCCTGTCTCCTGCCTGTCTCCAGCCTGTCTCCAGCCTGTCTCCAGCCTGTCTCCAGCCTGTCTCCAGCCTGTCTCCAGCCTGTCTCCAGCCTGTCTCCAGCCTGTCTCCAGCCTGTCTCCAGCCTGTCCCTGTCTGTCCCTGTCTGTCCCTGTCTGTCCCTGTCTGTCCCTGTCTGTCCCTGTCTGTCCCTGTCTCCAGCCTGTCTCCAGCCTGTCTCCAGCCTGTCTCCAGCCTGTCTCCAGCCTGTCTAACTGCCTCAGCTACACAGCGTTCTGTCTGTCTGTCACGAATGCAATAGAGAAATGAGGAAAAGCAAGATGGCCGCCGTTAAATACCGCTGTGTGACGTCACCGGGCTTGCTGGCTGCTGATAGGCTGCATGTGACTGCCCCAGCTTGCACTGGCGCGGGATACATGTCCAGACATGTCCCGCCCGCCATCTTAGAATGCCTGTAATGTAAATGAATGGATGTTAAAGGAAAACTTCGAGTGATCGAATCGCGGGGAAATTCGGATTCGATCCGAATCGAATTTTTCCTGAAATTCGGATCGAATCCGGGTTCGTCCGGATCGATTCGCTCATCCCTAGTTGCCATCTAAACTGACATTAAAAAGTTTTGTTTGCTATGAGAGACAGTCCTTAAAGCGGTCCTTCACCCTGAACAAGAGCCTAACTTATATGTTTCCCACACCCTGTACATACAGATTGCTCACATTAAAAATCATCCTACCTGCGTCTACTGCATGTTATGAGCCTTTAAACATCCAAGATGGCGGCTCATAGAACATTAGGCGGCCTGCAAAAAGGAAGTGCCTTCTGACTGTGCTGCTGTGCATTCTGGGATTGCTGACCTTTTCCTGACCCCAGCTCTACTGAACAGCTATAACCCTCTACTTTATCCCACTCTCCTCTCCTCAGTAAGTGTGATACTTCTGAGTCAAGATGGCGGCGCCCGTATCCTAAAGTCCTGAACAGAGTTGCAGCCCAGTGAGGGAAAAAGTAATAAGTAAGTGACTAAAAACTTAAAATATATTAACTTTAGATGCTGGGAAATAGTTTTTAAGGGTTTGGGCTTTTCAATAAATCATGGTGAAGGTCCGGTTTAATTTCCTACTTTCCAAATCTTTTCTATGTATGCCTAGGTCCTTTGCAATGTTGCCCAATACATAGTTGTGCCTTATTTCTTTTAACACAGAGTACCAAAGATGATTAGTAACAACAATGGAAAAAAGGGTAAAGAATGTTACTTGCAATTCCATGATGCCAAAGTTTGTACATAATCTTTTACCTATACTAATGTGAGATAGTTAATGCAATTTCTTTAAATTATCCAGAGGGCTGACATATCTTCTTTACCTTCTTGTTAACTATTGTAAATTGGTATTGTAAGCATCTGTGTTTTTTTCCTTTATATTTTTCAATACTGCACACTGTGAGACAACAGTGGCACCTTGTGACTGGTCATGAAAATCACACCAAAGGCATTTAATAGTCAATCGGAAAATACAGAAACCTTTTTTGGCAAAAAACCTAAACAAAAAACTGTATTTAATGTGAACAAGGGGCACCACAATATATATGTAGGTGTTGCAGGCAATGTGATATTTGAAAGAAATTAATATTAATAATTTATAGGCATGCATTTAAAAAATACAAAAACAAAAGTACAAAAGTACTCACCTGTAGAGTTGATATTATATGCATACAGCACGTCCTGCTCCAGATATAGTAATAACATGTGGGTAATCCTCCGCCTTCGGCGCCGTGCACTGCAGACATGTAGAAAACAAGCTCCTCCCGGCCCTACATATACCGAGGGACCTCCCACAAATCCCCAGCATTGACAAGCAGTGAGAAGAGAAGCCAGGAGGAAAACAACCACCCAGATACTGGCAATAATATCCAAGATAAAAATCACCATACAGGGGATCCAGAACAAGGTGAACCAGGGTGGGGTGGAGCAGGACGTGCTGTATGCATATAATATCAACTCTACAGGTGAGTACTTCACAGAGTTGTATTATTCTAAGCATACAGCACGTCCTGCTCCAGATATAGTAATAACACGTGGGACATCCAATAGCAGTGTCCATAAAGTAGGGTGGGATCCCCATGAGAAAAAGGCACAGCCAACCGTAACAGCGCTGTCACCCGCAACCTTGCTACCAATAGCAACGTGAGCAATGCTCTAACTTGAATTATGAAACCATACAAAGGCTGAGTGAAACACAAGCAGGGAACTAGTCAGCCTGCTCAACAAACCAAGTGCTGTAGGCCCAAGCCAAGCACAAGTAGAAGAGAACAAAGACCCAAGAGAGAAGAACGAATCTCCCTTAACAAATAGGCCAGAGTAACAGCCAGACCACGCCACTACAACAACAGGGTAGCCATGGCAACCTTAGAACCTTCCCCGTCAGGGAACGAACCCTGGACTCGGCGAGACCAGCGGAATACTGAAAACAATGCTAACAAGGCTCAGCAAGAGCCGAAACGTTAACCATAGGCTCAGAAGGACAACCAACCGAGCAAGACCAATCCAATGGGCTCCCACACCCGTGGAAGCAACCAGATCCCGTTGCATAAAGGATGGAGACGCTTATAACCCCAAGGGGCATAGTCCCAATCATGGACAGGGAACAGTCCAGGTGTCTCCAAAGCCTGTTGAGGGATACAGATCCCTTTAAGCTCAGAATAAGCAAAACACCAGTCCAGAGGCCGGAGGGTCTGGAATAGAGGAGAATAAAAACTCCGCCTGGACCCAAACTCGATGCAAAGCGGAACATCCTCACCTAATGGTGTACAGATATATGAGCATATATCAATAAAAAAAGACTAGGCTACGAGAGACAGCCACTATGGCACGCCTCTGACTGAGGCGCCCGTTCCGACAGAGCCATCTGAGGCAAGGAACAGTTCAGACAAGAACCTGAATAAGACCCAGGGAAAACCTTAGCAGGGTAACAGGATAAGTAACCCCCCCAAAGGGAGCTTAGAATTCCCTAGGGAATGCACCTGAGTTGAGGAATGCTCAACGCAGAAGATTAAACTAGTCTCTACAGAGGGCGAACAGGGCGAGCCCTGAAAACCCACAAGGAACTGAGTTGGGGAACTAACTTCAACCATGCTGTAAGAAACTCTAAGACCCAGGGATAAGACAACATCCCGCAGGAGAGAGAGCTAGTCCAAGCAAGCCAACTAGAGCGACATCTCCCAACATCGCCGGAGAAAAGGGAGAAGAAGAAAAGGAGGGATCTAGGCCTAACCCTCCAAAAAAAGGAAAGGACACCCAGAGAGGTCCATCTCCAGTAGGGTGAAGAACAAACCGTCCAATCCCTGTAAATAGGGGTGACGTAGTAAGGAGCCTCAATAGGCAGAACAGTCCTCGTGAGAGGGCACACAGTACAACTGTCTTCAGCAGAAAGTGGGAACCACACCACACTGGGCCACCAGGGCCCCCAGCGTAACGGTTCACCCCTGCCACAGCAATCCTGTGCCGAACCCCACCTAGCAGGGTGTAATAAGTTCAGACATAAAGGGTATAATGCCCTGACAGAACCATACTAGGTCCCCATGACCAAGGCCAGAGAGTCCTGGAACAATAACCCAGGACAATAAACCAGGACAATAACCAAGACAGAGTCCCAGTAATAGCCACGGGGCCCACAGACCCACTTCAGTAGGGCTCAGTGAGGCCCTAGAATAGGCCCTCCTAGCAGTAGGACAGCCAACAAGCCAATACCAATGAAGTGCAAGGAGTGTAAGCCCCCACTAGATCAGAACCAGACCCTTCTGGAAGGGTCAACCTGTTCCAAGATCTTTACAGATAACAGGGACAGGCCACTGAGCTCAGACTGACCGAGAGTCCCCAAGAGACAAGACCTAAGGGAAGTAGCCCAGCAATTAGGGCCCACAGGGCACAATGTGATAACCGAAGAAACAGTATGAAAATGGGCCCCCTAAAGAGGCCCCCCTTAGGAACCACGGGGGATTTCATAAGAAATAGAACCCCTTAGTGAACCTGCCAGACTTGGTCCCCATGGCGACCATCTACAGGGATAGCAAGAAGGAAGGGATGTTCCCTAACAACTTCCTTGAGTTCATAAACCCAAAGGGAACCCCCATAAAACAGGGGGAACGTACTGACCTATTTCCAGGGGTGTTGGAACCCCGTCCAGGATAAGTAATCCAAGGTGCCGCAGGGCCCAAAGGCATCTGAGAAAGAAGAACAGCATCTGGGCCGCCACCAATAGGCCCACCAGCTGCAAGGTGAAGGTAGTGTGACTACAAAGAGGGCAAGGCCCCTTCCATACCAAGGCACCCATATCAGAAGGGAAGGTTTAACCTGAACCCATCTAAGCGCCACCCCGTAGGGAGATTATGAACCGGGTTACACTAAGTAAGTGATGTGCCTGAGCACCAATCCAAAAGACTCCAAGGGAGCCCCAAGTCAGGTAGAAACTAGCGCGGACGGCACAGGTGCACGTTCAAGACGACACTCCCATACTCGCCTTGGCGAGCCTTCTGGGAGCTGGGGAGGGACCCCAGACAAGACCCTAATCCGAAGAAATGGTCCTGTAACACTGGCTGGAAATGGACTAGGTGTCCAGAAGGAACAAGGGACTAAAAGGGAATATGGATCCTCGCAGGCATCAAGAGGCCCACTGGACAAGGGTGCCTGCGGCCCAACAGGTGGATATCATGCAGGCACTGCCTGTGAAATACAAATGCTAGGTCCAGAATGCCGGACCTGGTCAGATTGCGTCATCCCGGAGGGAAGGACAGTGTGGATGCAATTACCAGCCAAGGGCCAACCTGTAAGAGAGCCCAGACCCTGCATGCCGAACTCGGCCTGCGTCAACTCACGAAGGGAAAAAACGGGGACTAGAGGACCCCTGACAACCTCGGAAGGGAACTGCCCAGCAAACTCCATTCTGCATCCAGGGGGACTATCACCTGTAACCACCTGAACGAAGCATGGCACCCTGCAATATGAGCCAAGTGCTGCGGTTTTGGCAGACTTTTGCCGGAGGTCCCAGGGCGTTGCCTGCCTCCCCTGGGGCGGCCTTCCACTCCAAAAAGTTGGAAGCACACTTCTGGTTCTCGCTTAACACTAATGTAGGGAGGGGGAGGGGAGTCCCTGCCCCTGGGCGGCCGGGCCAGCCTTCTGCGCGAGGGCGCCTTACCTTTTCTGCCAAAAAGGTCCAACCTGGCCCAGAATAAGCGTCGTCCTCTAAAAGGAAGTCCAGTAAGAGCCTTTTTAGTATCATTGTCGGCCCCCCACTGTCGCAGCCAAAGCAGGCGGTGAATGGCCACCACAAGAACCGAGGTTCTAGCACACATTTTAATAGTGTCATCCATTGCCGAGAGAATAAACCTCACAAAAACGTCACAATCGGACAGTGCATTAAAGACCTCGCAAGGGAGATCCTCCGGCTGTTGGTCAATTATCCTCCTGAACAGGGTCCTGGCGGCCACCGCAGTGACAGCCGCAGCACAGACCGGGCGCAGAGCCGTCCCTACACTCGAGAAGGCATGGGAAGCCAATCTGTCAATGCGCCGGTCCTCAGCATCCCGAAGGGTACGAGGAGAGGAGACCGCCATAAAGGGAGGGTTAGCAACCCCAATAATAGGCGCATCCACCTCTAGAGGGACTGACCATCGTTCAACCAAATCATGGGGAAAAGGGTACTTCCAGTCCCAGACCCCCGGAACCCCTGTAAGTTTACAAGGTGATTCCCATTCCTTAGATATAAGAGTCTGGAAATGATCCTGATCCAAAAATTCCAGGCGCGGTGTCGCCGTGTGGAAACTCTCCCTCTTGGGCTTGGGAGACTCTCCCGGAGGAGAGATGGACAGTACTTCAAAGTTCTTTATAAGTAACTCATCAGTGTCACACAGGCCCCAAGAACCCGGGCCAGAAACCGTCACGGCTCCAAGACAACTCGTCTGAGGAACTGGAACCTGAGAACAGTTCACCAGCATTAGAAGGATCAAGGTCCTGCATAGCAGCAGGATCCTCAGTTTCAGTGGGAAACCTAGAACAAGGAGGCGTCAGGGACCGCTTCTTTCCAGCGCCCAAGCGCTCCACCAAACCAGACATCACCTGCTCCGCCGTGGGAAGCCTGTGCGGCACCACCTGCTGGTCATCCCCGCTCGAGTGCGACTCATCTGGAGTGAGATTTAAGCACGGGGAGACAGGAGTATTGAAGCGAGGTGCAGCTACTGGTAAACCTGATTGCAGGGCCAGCGCTTGTTCAGCACACAGTCCGCAGACCCGTGCTCTGTCAGCATCAGCATGGGGGTTGTCCACACATAGTACACAGCCGGTCCTGTCCCCGCGGGACCCCGGACACCTAATTCTGAGATACCTCCATATGGTGATTAATCTAGGAATATGCCAGTAGTGATTTATGCTGTAAGCAACCCTGGATGCCCCAATACCCGCTGGGAATGTGGGAGAATTTAAATATAAACCCGTTAAGATATATATATATATCAGGCCGGGAGAAGCCACTGGAATCTTGGCGTCTGAAAGACATAAGGAGAAGAGAGGGTGTCAGAGCCATGCGCAGCACAAGAAGAAAAAATAACCGAACGCCCGTGAGGGCACTTAAAGTAACCAAGGGATAAGGAGGATCGTGACCACGCGCGCGCGGGAAGACCGACCAAAATGGCACCAAGCGAACCACGAAGGGCGGGCCAGAGCTGTAGGTGATGCGGAACGCACCAACCAGACCACGCCCCCCCCCTCCCAGAGAGCGCGAAGCTCTAAGCGCGGAACAAGATAGAGAAGGAGACAGTAATAAACGCCATGGCGTCGCGAAACAGAGCTGCCGTAAGCGCCAAGTCAAATACATTAAAGGCGCTGCGGCCAACGTTAACATAATGTTTGAAGTGCGGCTCTGACCCCCGGTAACCAATAAAGGCTATAAGCATACAGTGTAATAGGGCAAGATTAGGCCAACGTACACAATCCCCCCCCCCCTCTTTTTCCCCCCACTAACGGGGGGAACTAAGGGAGAAGGTGACCCAGCACTCGGGGTTCATCGCTACACGGGGCGTGGGCAATGATGCGGGAGGGGCATCCACTATGAGGTTCACCATTAGCCTTAACCGCCTACCCTATGGTGGGGGATTGCGGTGGAGCATGGCTCCGTTAAGCACACCAGGTGCTGCCTACCTTCACCCGACCAACGCAGCCCAGGCTGGGAGGCATATTCTTCACAGAGAGGACGGGTGGAAATAGTCCCGCAGGTCCTCGGGCTGTAAAGCCCCGCTCGCCTGCGAGAGCGTGATACTTCATGTCTTCGCAGTTCCAGCACTGCAGAGAAATCTGGGGATTTGTGGGAGGTCCCTCTGTATATGTAGGGCCGGGAGGAGCTTGTTTTCTACATGTCTTCAGTGCACCGCGCTGAAGGCGGAGGATTACCCACATGTTATTACTATATCTGGAGCAGGACGTGCTGTATGCTTAGAATAAATAAATCTATACCTTTTGTCTATACCAATGAGGGAGTGTCCCTTCCTCCAGAGCGCAGCAGATATGGTGCAGTCCGACACACTGGCATCACACCCCCTAACATGCCTTCTCCATGCATTGTAATGACATTGCAAGGACGCTGCTATGAAAGGCCATTGGCGCTTGCAGACAAAATCGCCCCAAGGTTTGTTATTTATGAAAACATTAGAATGCCATCAGACTATGAACTCACTTCTAATAAAATGATTAATAATAAATTTGATATGCCATCCCATTATAAAGTACACTTGCTGCCATTCTACATCTGCCACAGGTGTTTGTGGGACAGGATTATGAGGAGAGTGCATGCCCTAGGCAGGGCCGTATTTAGGGTTCATGCTGCCCTAGGCACAATTTCCCCCCCCCCCCCCCCCCCCCCCACTGACTTATATTGCTAAATAGACATAGCAATGCAGGGAGGGGGGATTTTGGATCTGCTGTATAGACTCCCCCCTCTCTGTGCACGGCCCTGTCCATCCATTCATGTCGCTGGATCCCGGGTGAGGTAAGGAATTCTCAGCTCCAGGGCAGCGGGTGGTTCATTAGGTGATTAAATTGACTGTGATGAAACTAAAGA